>OU383778.1:7301846-8551429 GCA_910950805.1 Acrocephalus scirpaceus scirpaceus | reverse complement strand
GGAAGGCACAAATCCCAGCCCTGGCAGAAGTGAGATCTGGTAAATACGTATCCAGAAAAGAATTCCCACTGTGGCAAATTGCTCATACACATATCTCAGATGAAAGATCACCCCAAGTTATGGGAATACACCCCCGTGGATACCTGGAACTTGGACTGTATAAAAACAGTACTCTCCAGAAGAACAACTCTGGGATCCCCACCACGAAGGACCAACAGGACAAGAGTGGTGTCTATCTCTTGATAGCTTGATTTCTCTCTGTGTGTCCCTCTCTCCCTCTCTTTTCACTGCCCTCCCTCCCTTTCCCTCCTTCTCTCTTTCTCCCTTTCTCAGTCCCCCCTCCTTCCTCTCCCTCTCTCCTTCTCCCTCTTCCTCCCTGATCCTCTTTTATTTCTTTCTCTTTCTTCTATTTCTTTCTCTTCAATTTCCTTCTCTCTACTTTACATTTACTGTTAAATAAAACTTATACTACTGACTGGCATATGGTCTTGTTTGCACCTTATTTTGGGCAGAAGCATCTCTCACTAATTGGATCTTAACTGGTGGCTGAGAACTGAATGTTTACATATTGCTATACTTGTCAATCAGCAATCGCATTGCATTAAAGTGCAACATGGGTTTGATTTATTCACCCTTTGAGCTCTGACTGATCTGTGTATTGCATAAAATTATTCTTTGTTAAACCCCCAAATCTTGTTACAGTGAGATATAGCAAGATTTACCACAATGCTCCCAAAATAGAATTTTTCTACAATTGAAACATCTACTATACATTCTCAGAGTTGTGTCATAATTATGAAGGTTGAGACATGCTCATATACATTACTGTATGTATGACCTTTGACAAAATAATTGGCCTGTGAGGTTGCCTGATACAGGCAAACATGTTAGAGTTGGATTTTCATCCTCTATGCTTCAGTCTTTGGCGTTGCTAAATTACATTACTTTTTTTGGATATGAATGAATCCTCTGTAACTGAATTATTGGCATTTCTCTTACGTTATATAAAGAAAATAGTTGGCATTTTTGTTGACAAAGTGTTAAAGGATGTGATAATGTCAAGAAACCAACCGAATACAGAAAATACTTTCTATGCACCTTTCTGGCCATACCCAGCTACTGTAGCCACCGATTGTTGCTAAAAGTAATGAGATGGTTCTGGGACACACTGCAGTGACCTAACATGTTACATGCTGTACATCCTGCTAAACCATAGACAATATATTAATATGAAAAGATTGCCACACTGAAGAGTCTTCTCTGCCTATAATATTAAATAATACCTTGTATGTGTTCCATTCCCATTTAAGGCATGCCTCAAAGGGTAAAGGAAAAAAATCTAGTTTTAGTCTGGATATTTTATTACATTTGCTAATTCAAGCCACAGATTTCTGTCAGAAATAACAATTTCTAATTAAGCTTTGAAAATGATTTCTGCAGAAGCTGCATTTATCTCATGTAATGCTATGGGTATTTATTTTATAGTTCTGGGGTTCCTCTGAGCTATCAATTTATATAAATGAGTTGCACTTTTTTTCCAAGTGATCATTGCTAATTGCTATTCCTGCTATGAATTAATGTTTTTGCAACAATATAATTTCAAAGTTTAGTGGCCTTTAAAATAATTTTTATTTGAAAATATGCAGCTGAAAGCAAAATGAGAAAAAGAAATGTATAATCTATTTTCTCATCCTCATTTTTTAACTTTTTCTTTTAAATACCTACAAAATTAGGTAGCCACCAAAGAATCTGGAACAATATTTTTTTCTTTCAAAAGCATTGATTCTTACAAAAACAAAAATTGGAAAAGATCACTTACCTGACTTGTTACTAGATCCTCAGAGACCTTTCCAATCCCAGGCTAATAAATTTGAAGCTTCTCTTCTTGTAGCCAATAACTGAAAAGAAACAGAGCTGCTTATCTTTCGTTTTTAGTATAATCAAAGTGAGTTATTTGCTGTTTAAGGTTTGTCACTTAATGTTAGCATAAGAAGTATGAAAATTTTTTCTAAGAAAAGTTTGGGAAAAATTTTGAAATTTCTCTTTTGCAAAGAATTCAGATATTTTGGCATGATCTACTAAAAACCATTTAAAAATGTTTTTAAGAAGCAGAGCTAAAAATGTTTCAATTACTTCAAATCATTAACAACGTTTTTACAGCCCTTTCTTTACATGAGGAGGTTCCTGATTCCAAGAACGGGCTCATTCTGCTTGTTTGCTGGAACACCATGGAAAAAATGCCCTGCATCCTTTTTTTCTCAATATCACACTCCAAATGAGCTAATGCTACAACAATCTTTAGAGATCTTACCAATTTGCTCGTGAATTTTCTCTGTTAAACGGTGAGAAATATGGTCATTTCATTCTATCTCTCCAAGAAAAATCAAGTTGAGGTGATGGTTAGGACTTTAAAATAAATATGGCAAACATACATATAGAGTGATAACTGCCTTCCTGAAATGAGCCTATATTTTTTTTAAATGTGACAAACGAAAATTCTATTTGACACATATGATAATAACATACAACATAAATTTTCTTGCCTGCAGTATGAAATGTATATCAAAATACAGTACATTTCAATAAATTGCAACATATCTGAACACATTCTTCTTTCAGTATGTGCTGAAATGCTACATTTTTTCAACTTGATTCAATTTTCTTTAGGTTGCTACCAATAAATTTATTAAACAAGCTTCTATGCTGTAAATAAAATAGTGCTACTTTATTCAGCGTTGTTTTGTGATGGAAAACAATTTGTTTTACTTCCATTTCTCCACCCCCAGATCAGTATGCAATACAATATTTGGGCTGTCAGTACAAAATTGTTGAAGTACATCTCAGACAATTTTCAGTGTAATCTTAGTACTAAGACGTACATTTTTTTAGTCTTTATGTAGGTTTTGGATAACTGACTTAAATGTATTAGTTAAATATGAACAACATTTAAACACAATGTCTCTTTCTGAAATTGTAAACAAAGCTTAGCTTGTTTCAACATTAAACTAAACAATAACAACATGTTGTATTTACCATGCAAGGGCATCTTTAATGTTTATATGTCATCTATTATAATGAGACTAATTCTGACTAGAGCCTCTATATGCTACTCAATAGGAAAAAAAAAAAAAGAATAATGAGTATATTAATTTTCTTTTTAGTAATCCATGAACCTAGTAATGCAACCAGAACAGCTGGCATTCTTACTTCACATATCAGCAAAAACTGAATAAGCAGAGTGTTATAATGAGATCTCTTGATATTAAAACATCATTTAAGTTATGGCAGTTACTGTTATGAGTGTGCTGTAAAATAAAACATTTCACAAGCAAATTATGAACTAAACAATGCTCTGTAAGATAACAGAGTAGAACAATTTATGTGATGCATTGATCAGGTAGTAGTTGTTTTACTCTGAGGCTAGGAATCATTCTGCCATAAAGGGCACCTAAGGCAACTTTGAAGACTACACAGCTTTTCTCACCCCTTTTTCCTTTTCTATACACTCAGGTTGCCTCCAGAAGACCAGGGCAAGTTGTCCTCACTTTTACCACTGGGATATGAGTAGCAAATATGACTTTACCACACTGCTGCAGTAACTGGGGATCAGTGGGCTTGGTACATCATCATACAGTCTTTAGCATGGTTAAAAGGGCTCTCCAGCTTTTTCATCCTAGAATGCAAACATTACTTTGTACATACAGTAAAAGATAATTTTTTCCTCAATCATTTATATATTTTATATTCCTGTTTTTCATTGTCTTCTGTAATATAGAAAATCTAAGTTCTACTTTTCTTGAGTTGCTGAACATTTGATCAAACATGATCTAATCATAGGGAGTTTCAATATCAAACACTTCTCTCTGTATTTTTCTCTGATTTCACATAGGGCTTTTTTCAGAAACCCTATTTGTAAGCCTATTCCTCACATTACTAGTAAGGGATTTTTTGTGTCCAGAATTTTTTTTCCTGTTTTCCTGTTTAAGGCCTGAGAGGTAACTGCCTTCAGACAGCAAACAAATGGTTTCATGTCAGCCTGCATGTTTTTTCTTCCTCTTCCCAACTTGTCATCAAACTCCAAGTAATGCCCAAATGGAGCATACTGTTAATGTAACTTAAATATTTCAAGTGCAATAAACAAGAGAGCCTTGGATACTAAATCAATACTATTTTGTCCATAGTCAATCCTCTCCCTTCTCCAAAGCAGCCACATTACTCATGGGATTGCCTCTTCAGCTTAGGCTGGAGATACTTGTAAGATTCAAAATTTTGCAACTACACATAAACACAAACATAATTTAAAAGTGCTGTAAGGGGAAAAAAAGTATCCTGATGAACAATATTTTGTTCCGGTGTCCCCAGCAACATTTAACAGTATTGTGCCCTCAGTAGCTCTGTTAAAGCATCCCCACCCTTCATCTAATCATGAATTACCTTGAAGGTCATGAATTAACCATCTGTCAGGGTGACTGGGAGGTGGTTTGCAGTGGGGGGCAGGGAAGAACAAATGGGCAGGCTGCTATTTTCTCGAGCTGACACAGTATAATTTACAGAAATCCAAAGCAGAGAGAAAGTGAATGCATTTGTGACTAACTTTAGGACTTCAGTGACATGGCAAGAAGGGGTTTAAAATGGTAAGAAAGATTAGATTACATTTTCCATCTTTCATTGCTCTCCTTTTGCTTTAATCCTGCATTTCAGTTCGTTGCTGGATATACCAACTTCTTGCTGACGATAGAAGAATGATGACTGGGTACATTAAAAGAATGATGGCTGAGTAGATAAGATGAAAGATCCAACTACCAGATAGAAGAATGATGACTGGGTACATTAAAAGAATGATGGCTGAGTAGATAAGATGAAAGGTCCAACTACCAGATAAGAAAGTTAGCATCTTACTAGACCTTATACAATATAAACCATGAATATTTTTTTCTTAGGAACCCCAAATCCTCTTCCCTATTGATTTTTTTTTCTATATGTGATGGAAATATTTGGTGTTTCTATATAAAATATTTCAGAGAGTATGCCTATTACATAATTCTTCCTGAAACATGACTATAGGAAGCTAAATAGGAATTTTCTTTACCTTAAATCATAAAAACTCTGTAGTAACAGGTAAGTACCAATTTTTAAAAAAACCCCTTGAATCTACAGGAACCATGAAAGCTCTGGATTACCTGATGTCTCTTTTTCAATATAATCTGTACTTCTGAATACAATCCTGGGATGTACCTTTTCTTCCCACCCAGCAGCAGAGGTGGATATTAGGTCTGGGTAGAAGTGCTGCGGTACGTATCCTGGGCCACAGCATTACACCAAAGAAAATATAGAATAACAATATTTTTTTCCATTAGACACATGTAATTATTCATCATTGAGAAAGGATCCTGGGGATTCTGATAGTACCCACATTCCAGGTGGGAAAGAGTGCTGACAAACACAGCAATTCTGCAGTTTTGGGTTGATTAAATAAGAGCATGTATTTAGCCTTACAGTCCAGAGCTGGTCAAGGTGTTAGAGTCTTACTTCATTATTTTGTCAAAAATGAATGTGATACAACTTGCTGGAAACATTGGGAGAAACAGTGTAAGAAAATGTTTCTTTTTCAACTTGACTGGAAGCTTTGGATATAAAAAGAAAACTCATCCTCTCTTGCTTTAATATTTTAAGTGTGTCTCACAATGTGTTTTTATTCTTCAGTTTCACACTTTCAGTAAAATTTCTGAAGATTTAGAGCATGCACAAAACCCCCACTGCATATTACACTGACCAGCACTGCCTCCTAGCCTTATGTTTCCTCTGTGCATATGCCTTACCTTGTCTATCCTATGGACTATGTTTCTGTTCTCTGTTTAAAGAACAACACCCCCAACCCAACACATGCCAGTGTCATATGCCAGAACACATAAAAATCAATATGTAAATTATGATGGGGTCCATTACTTTCTCACAAGCACTGGGAATTAAATTCTGGATGACCTGGCATTGGTAAAACATTTATTGCTTATTGGTGGCAGAATAGAATCTCATTACTTTTATATTTCAATACCAGAACAGGGATGAAAAGCAAATAAAATGTATATGAGAGACAACCTGAAGAAACACCACTAAGAGCATCATTAGGAAATACAAATATTAATTCAAAAATGCATTTTATATTGGGAAATTTAACTCATATCCATAAACATAAATTCTGCTAAATTCTTCCTAAATATGCATCTAGTCTCACTTTAAAAAGCCTCAGATTATACGTAAAAATGAAAGATAATACATGTAAGCAAAGCTTGTCAGAACTGGAAGTACTAGCTAATATAGCCCTTTTAATCTGCAGCAGCAACAGTTTAAGAAGGATTCTTCTTAATTGGCTTCCCTGGCCCTTATCTGAAATCCAATATGTATTTTCCATGGCCAGAGTAGAATCATGCAATGAAGAAGCCACAGGAAAGTCCCGTTAGTCTCTTCTGGTTTTCGAAGGACAGATTTTTAACATAGAAATTTTGTTCAGATTCCTGAATGGCATCTATTCCCTGGTCTCACCCAAGGCAGAAACTGACTACTAATGCTCTGTGAGCCTTGCTTCACGATCATTAATTTGACACAGCACTCCTCTGAGTTCTATTGTTATTCAAAACTTTTACTAGGTAAGTTTGTGCTCAGTGTAATGAGGATCACAGTTAACTTTAGATTATTTATATCATATCCAGTGAGAAACATTAATAGCATTAGTTTGGTTCACTCATGATTTTTCTTTCTTCCAGAAATGTTTCATTTTGAAGAGGTTTAATAAAAATTAGACTGACACATTTATACAAGCAGTATTGAATGTCACAGTATCCTTGATTAAACATTTAGGGTGGCATGTCAAATTCTTGGCAAAGTCTAGAATCACTCCAATTTTCCAGAAGGGATTGGCATATACATAATGTCACCATTTATCACAGATCTGCAAAGCTGCATTTTTAATGAAAAAGAAATTTTTTACCCTAGTTCTTCTACACTATGTATATTTATTTTGTATTTAAATATAGACTAAATTTTGAGGTGAACCATAAATTGTGAAAAACGTAAGTCTTAGAGTCCTACTTAGCATTAAATTTAATGTGCTAATCCTATAAAATCAAGAACTCAAAAACATTAAGACAGCTTATCATTTATAGATCCAAGAACTAAGGATCCAAGAATCTTTCATATATTTTTCTTTACAACTATACCAGGCAAAGTAGTGACAACAAGAGGAGAGATATCACAATTTCTTTCATTCAGTTCTTGACATCACCAATATCCTTCCAAAATTTTTCTCTCATGGATTCATGTCTTTATATGAAAAATAAAAATCAGAAATTGGCTTTAAAAAAAAAAGAAGACAAGCAAAAGTAAAAACATTCAAAACATTCTAAATGAGGATCCTCATAATTTTTAATCATAGAGTCAGTGAACTTACATTGACCATAAAAATAAGGAGCTTGCAGAGAAACATTTATCACTGAACTAAACTCTTTGGTTCTTAGACAGTGTTTCTGGTTCAAACAAATATTCAGGCAATTCGGGCAGGTATCTTTTTGACTTTTGCCATTATTTTTGTCTTCATCCAGAGAAACAGGTCTTTTTATAGAGGCCAATGATTTTGTCTTACTCATTTAGATACATGACTGAACAACAAACATGATTCAATCTCCCTTCAAGACAGAGAGAATAAGGGTATCTGTGGACAGTGTGGGCTCTGAATATACTTAAAGATACAGTGTAAAGTGAAGCATTAGCAACTTTCAATAACATATGGCAAATCTTTCTCACCAATGGCATGAATTCCTAATTACCTCTTCACTGAATAATATTTAAAATGTCACTATGAAAAATTGTATACAACATAATCTTTCAACAGCATTGACTTGCTTGTGTTTCTTACTTGGACATGATGGTGGTATTTCATACTGATCATACTCTGGCTTCAAAAAACAGTGACTGCTTTACTCAAGATTACACCATCAATTAGTAAAATTTATTAATTTATGGAGTGCTTTAGAAGACTAGTAGAATATAAATGCATACACTCTTGCACACATTTCAATGATTCTGGTGTACTCTTGTCTTCAAAATTGTGTTTCTTTGAACTATTTGTTCACCATTCAACTGCATATAAATGTAAAGCAGGGTAAAAGGAGCATCGAAATGCATCTATCATTTTTAAACTGAATGGAGCATCAGAAATGCCCTTGAGATTATCACAAATTCAGTGGAATATATCTAGATGGCAGAATGCAACCATTGTACAGAGTAGCTAATCTGTAAGAGGAAAGCCCACTTTTAGATTACAAGATCCAGCCTTTACGTGAAAATTCCCAGAAGACATATCATCTCTTTTTTGTCCATCACCTTTGCTCCTTTCCTCCATCAGTGCATGTTGTTTCTATCACCTATAAATGCACATTAGTACAATGCATTTTTTCTCTGCTAACAATTTCAAAGAAAGGACTTTTGATTATCATGAGAGATAAAAAATAAATATGATAATAGTAAAAAAATCCCAGTTACTTCAAATGTACTGCTCTGTTTTAAATACTTTGGAGGCTATGGAAATATCTGTATACACTTTGGACAAAAATCTTAGAAATAGAATCTCAATTGAGATTAAAAAGTTCCTTTTTAAGGAGTTTCTAATGTTTGCTGAAGCAGTTTCTTTAATGGACCTTGAAATCTCACCATTTTTTTGAATAATGACAAGGCTATGGCAAGCTGAATCTGTTCTATACAAAAGGGAAAAAGTCACATTTATTTCCACCTGGAACCACATTAATATTGGTTTTTAGAGGACTCACTTGTCCTTGTGGTTGATATTTCAGTGTCTGAGAACCTGGAGGTTTTGAGTTTCAGGAGAGGAGTCAGTCAGATTTATGCTTAGAGTTGTCCATTAAACAGGAAAGGGAAATAATGACAAACAACAGTGGAAAAGAACTAACAAGATTTTCCTGGATGAGATGGTCAAAGAGCTGAAGTAGTAATCCTGATTTTATCCTTTCTACGAGTCTTCCAGAGGGATTCCTAATGAAAAGTGAGCTGGACAGCTCCACTTGCTTTGTTTTTGTCCTAAGAACAATTAAACATCCAAGGGGGAAAAAAAGAGTACAAACAAGAAAATAGGGAACCACCCCAGTACAAATCCACCATATTCATAGCCTGGGGATCTGCACTGCATATACCAATCACAGAATATTAATTTGTGCATTCCCTTGAGCTTTTGGAGCATTTCTTAGGCAATGCACCCCAGGTGTTCTGTGGTCACTGTTCATCTCTAAAGTTTAGGTTGGTGTCCTGTCTTGCCACAGAGTCTCCCCACTTACTAAATTATTTCTGTGCTTTCTAAAAGTGATTCCATTGAAAGCAGTGGAATAAAGTTCATTAAAAATTCTGCTTAATTATGAAGCATAGCCACACAAATGTTTCACTTGAAAATGTTGGTGTTTGCTCAACAATTTACTTTTATAACTGAATTTTCAAGGTTGAAGCTAACAGCAATATTTGCAATTCCCCAAAAAAGTAAAATCTCAGATTTTGATACTCTCTAAAATTATATTTGTATTTTGATATTTAATAGATGAATTTCTTTTCAAGCAAATTGAAAACAAAACTTTTACTTCATAAACTGCCTTTTACCACCACTCTCCAAGAAACCTCCACTGTCAAAACTAAAAAGAATCCTATCTGCAATTTCATCCCAGCTGTATTTTCCCTCCACACAATTTTACTTTATAGTATGTATAGAGGCTATTTAGTGCAATATACCAGAAAGGGAAATGATGGCTAATGAAGTTGTTCCACCACCTAAATATTTCTAATAATTTATGCATCAAAAGTAGAAAAAGTTTAACTATGATGGGTTACAGCTGCTTCAAGGATATCTTATCCATCAGAGATGATGTGCACAAAGATGGCCTAGTGAAGTTAAATACTATAAATAAGAAAAGAATTCATGGCAGAAAGTTCATACATTTTCAGTTTTTCATTTAAAAGGATTGCAATAGAAAAAACCAAAATCTGTGCTCTGAAATAATTCACTTTTCAGCACTATTAATTCAGTTTACTCTGGAATGAATACTGATGCTTTGCAGAGTACACCATGTCTGAGACCAATCATTTCAAGGGTGAATATGGGAGGGATTTCATTTATTAGATTTGTCCTGTTTCCTTTAATATCTCTTTTGGTAGAGAGGATCATTTAGGCTTTGTTTCAGATCAGGGCTTTTTACTCTTAGTCTTCATTAGTGATGAAAATCTGGAGACCTACTACATATTCATTTAATATAGAATAGAATTATTCATGCCTGAGACCATAAAGTGAAAAGAGTAAAAGAGAAAGCAAACCTCCCTACTAAAAAAGGACGTTAGTCATTTCTCTCTGTCATTTTTTTGGCAGCTGATGTTCTATGTTTTGTAAACCATTCAATCTAAAACAACTGAAGCTGTAAAACTAATACAGCAGGTCAGGGAAAGCAGCCAAAGCCAGGTCAGAGATTCTGAACCCATGTTACCAGTCCAGTCAGTCTTGTGTCACATCACTTACTCTTTATTTTTCTATGCTAATTTATCAATACCATTGCTTCTAAGGAATATTATCCTCTACTTCCTCTGGAAGTTTTGGATACAAAAGTAGTAAGGAATTTTCTCAAAGGAATTTTTTAGAAAGAGTTTGTAATAAGAGGATACAATAGAACTATTATTCATGTCACAGGAAGCAAGAAGAGTAGCAATGAAAAACAAACTAGTATTGTGAAGCAAGGGAGATAAAGGACAAGAGGCAGTTATTAGTTTAAATATGTGAGGCAAGACCCATTGTTAATAATGTGGCAAAGTGTTTGAATTTGATTCTGCAAGAGATGAAGGCAAAACCCCCAGAGCTGAGCAGAGAGATAAGTGTAGAAGATGATGTATCAAGTATTCACATTTTAGATACAAAGAAAGAAGGCACAAATTGCCCACAAAGACACGAACAGAGAGGAGGAAAGGGTGGATTTTGTTAATAAAATGGTAGGAAAGCTTACTGAGCTAAAAAAAAGGAAAAAGCCAAGAATGGCACAGAGTGGATTAGTCAGAGGAAAGAAAACAGTGAGCTCATCTATAAAAAATATTAGTCATTGATCTATTCCTACTGTACACCTTTTGTCATCTTTCAACCACAACACCAGAACAGCAGCTGTGCTACTTTCAAATGCAAAAATGTTACCACTGATTTCTTGAATTTGCACTGGCACATATTGAAAAAGGTGCTGCTCACTCTGTCTTTAAAGCACGTTAGAGAATAGAAACTTCACATTTTCTGTAACAGCAACTAGGGACTGATGAATGCAACAAGGAAATTTTATGGAATGACCTCCATCTTACTAGCACAAAAATAGTACTTAATAAAGATGCCTTTCTCCAAATTTATATATTATTTACCTACACATCTCAGAACTAAATACAAATATTTCTTGAGCAGTCTTACCATGCAACTCTTTCTGTGATTCATTGATTTTGTTTGGAATGCATTATCTGGTCTTAATACAGAATGAAAGAAAAATGCCATCCTAAAGGTCAACTATCCGAACTAAAAAGGAAGATTTTTAGAAATGAGAAATAAAATCAGACATATTAAAAAACCCTCTCAACACCACTTATTTTTACATGACAACTACATACAGAGAAGAAAACTTGGTCAAATTGAGAGTGAGCTTTAAGAGACATTAAAGAGTTCATTAAAATAACCAGGAAAAAAAAATCTTTTGTACATGAAACTACAAACCCATTTACTCGTAAAACCATTAGCATATTTAGTAAAGTTTCTGACTAAATAATTCCTTTTTCTAGGTACTTTATTTACATTGTATGATTTTCCAATTAAATTTTCTTGTCACATATAAAATTCACATACTCATTTTTGTTGCTAACCACAAAGACATAAAAATAGGGAGCTCCTAACAGCCAGCTAGTGGCTCTCAGTTGAATCAATAAGTCAGAAAAATGCTTTTCCTTCAAACAAGATCAAATAATTAACACTGCATTTTCCAAACAGTTTCTATTTATATTTCCTGTGAAGCATCCAATTCTCTCATGAGATGCATGGCTCCTCAGGGTGAGATTAAGTTCAGCACTAGATTCAGCAAAAGCTGCTCCTGAACCTGAACATTGACTTAAGACTAAAATGGTATCTACATTTACACCGTAGCAGTGTTATCTACACAGTGATCTATTTCAGCACAAATTTCCACTTTTGAAGTAAAACGTTAAGAGTAATTCTTTGGGACATTTGTGAAATAAGATTCTCTTGTTCACAGATGTGGAAGCTGAACTTGTACCCCCAGAAAATGCAGTCTACGTACAGCAAAGAATGGGGAAATGACCAAAGCCCAGCTGGACTGATATACTTTCTTTATCATTTACTCACATTCTGTTAGATGATCAAACTTTTAAACTAAAAATAGGAATGGATCCACTTGCTCAATAGAATCTCCTGTGCATGAGTATAATGCAGAGCATTTATGGTTTCATCAGTTTTAAAAGATGAGGAGATAATTATTTCTCATTTAAAATGAACATAAAAAGTGAACAGTAAAGGTGAAGCTCTACAGATGTTAAGTTTATTTCTGTATCCATATTTCAGCTCTTTGAGGCTCAAAATAACTTAATATTTTCTAGGTTTTGATTGTCCAGGCATAATCTTGAGAACCCTTAATTGTGGTTTATAGCTTTACTTTAAATGAACTTAACAAAGGACTTCTAGAAATGTCCAGATTTCTGAGTTTTCCAAAAGTCTTTTGTCCTACACAGAAAAGGACATGTCTTGTAAATCCCTACCATTAATTTTAGGCAAGTAATAAAAGTTGCCTTTGGGTTTGGGGAAACATTTGGCATTTACCAGCAAATATTAAAAGAAGACAGAATTGCATGCAATGCAGAGACTTAAAGCTTCAAGAGTCTCACTAGGCTCTATGGACATCTACTGTGCAAAAGAAAAACGGGTAGGTAATGACACATGGTAGAATTTAGTAATGAATAATACACTTTCCTTGGAATTTTTGACCATTTATTAAAAGACACAAATCCTTATGAAATTCTAGAGTGTGATTAAAAAGAATAACAACAACAAAAAAACCTTTGCAGTTTTCTGGAAACCTAACTTTAAGTTAATTATCAAGATATGAAAATATAATATTAGATTAACAAAGAGTCTTCCAAAAGCATAACAGCATCAGAATATGATTTCTTAAAACTGGAATAATATAATCATCAAAGTATTGCATTCCTAGCTGCATCTTCTCCCTGGAAGCTCAATGTCTAAGTGCACCTGACAGACATTTCCTTAGTGTGTCCTATCAGTCTGTCATACAATTGACATGCTTCTTTCCCTTTAAAATTAAACCAGATTTATTTGGCAATGTAAAAGCCTCCCACCTTTCTATCAGTATATTTCTGCACACAGGAATAGTGAAGTTTCCAGTCTGGTTAGCTATGAGCAGATACAATGGAATGACAGCTTTTTTCTTGAACATAAAATTCAAACCCTAAATACCTGGCCTCTTTTTGGTGTTTATTTCTCTCTATGTGTGTATACCTTTTATATATATATATATATATAAGGTATATATGTATACCTTTTATATATATATGTGTGTGTATATATATATATAAATATAAAATAGTGCTGAAAAGTGAATTTTATATAGGGGGGTGTACACACAAAAATATGTATATAAGCATGTATCAAATATTCAGTCCAAGTGCCACTCAGCTTGGTTGACAAACTGAGCTACCCATGACCTGCTTTCCAGACTGCTTAGCATTCCAAACAGCTCCATGGTACAGTAGCTTAAAGCAAAGCCCCTGCTGACTTTCTAAGTGGAGATCTTACATGAATGATCAAAGTTTTAAACAAAAAGAAATATGAGATGAGCATTTGTGAGGTGGGACCTCCAACAACCCATTTGGTGAGACACATATAAAGTTGACTGGCCAATTGACTTAATACTATTTATAAAAACTACATCAAAACTCTGAACTGGTGGACAGAATGGCTTGGAATAAAAAAGAAACAATTACTATGGCACTTTCAGCCAAGCTCTTTCAAAGTGTAACATATAGGGATTGAAAAGTGCAGTTGTGATGTGAAATTTTGTTATATTGTGGCTCCAATATGGGCTGTGTTTAAAGCCCATTTAAAACTAGTGACAGTTTCAGTTCACTTCAGGGTTTCAGAGAACAGTGTGTTTTTTTGAAAGAGGAGAGACGCAAAAAATTTCATTTTTAATTTTTTTCATTAAACATTAGAAGTGTAACTGAACCAACTTTAATGATTACAAGTTAATATTTTAGAGTAATTATTTTAATTATCTATAATTTTGACAAAACAGAATCATTAAAGATGAAATTTTCCATGTAAGGTTACTTTAATTTGTTTTATCTTGATTTTAGCAAAAACAATTTAGAGAAAATTGGTTTTTTGCTAATATTAAAATAAATTCATATTGATGATAGATTCTCATCAACTATTAATTGGAAAGCTGTAGAAGTTCTGTGCTTTCAAAGCATGCATTTAAAATATAACAGGGACTGTTCTCATAGAAATCATGAGCTAGCTATGCCTGTGGAAGTTTGCCCAAATTGTCTGCTTTTAAAAACATGTTTAGAAAAGTGTTTATGTGTTTATAAAAGACAGCTTTACTATAACTGATAAATTAAATTTCTACTATGAAGGTCCAGACAGAGGCCATTGGATATTTTCTTAGCAACCTCTGAGGATCACATGTGATCCAAGTCTGCTTGTTAACACTGATAGTAGGAGCCAATCTCAGGCTCAGTTCTTCCTTCTTCCTTTCCTCCCCAAACTCAGCTTCCCTAGAATACTCCTGGGGTTATAACAAAACCACAAAACCACACTCACAATTAAAGCAGCTGAATGAAAACCTATAGAACAAAATAATATTCTTTCCTTAGCTACTGAAGTCCTACGTGCTAACAAGCAAGTGATTTGAAATACTTTTCAGGGATGGCCATTAATAAGGTCATATAATTAGTGATCACCTGATTTCTGACCTATGGTCCCAATATGCAGACCTACTGCATAGTGAACGCTGCAGCAGAAAGTCAGCAGGGGCTTTGCTTTAAGCTACTGTACCATGGAGCTGTTTGGAATGCTAAGCAGTCTGGAAAGCAGGTCATGGGGTAGCTCAGTTTGTCAACCAAGCTGAGTGGCACTTTGACCTTAATCTCCATGTATGACAGTATATGACAGCATGTCACCTTCTCATCTTGCAAGGTGATCTTATAAAAGTAAATATTTTTAAAACAAACAAAGCAGGGGTGTTTGCTGTAGAAAAGCAACACAAGGTAGTGTTGGAAATTCTGGGATTGAAATAGGTTGATACAATGCAAATGGAAATACAGAAAAGCAAAATTTAAATTCACAACTTTATCTGTTGACTCCAATCTTGCTTTAAGTCTTTGAATTTCTCCAAGTAAAACAAATTTTAAAAAAGGCAAAAAAAAGTGCCCTGGCTGTTAGTATAATGTGAAGTTTTACTGAATGATTAACAACCTATATGTTATTTCCTTCTTGAAGTTCATAATTAATATATAACATATCAGTGGACTAATCAAAGGACAGAAAAAAAAATCTTAATTCAACTCACTTTCTTCTAGGATTTTCTAGTATATAGAAGGAGAATTGACTTTTCTTCTTCTAGCTATTCTCCAGAATACAATATCTGGAAGAGTTTTAGTGTTTATTCAATTGCTTTTTACTCACTCATATATTAACATAGTATAAAATCATGTAAATATTGAAATTTAGTTAACTTTGTTATTTTATTAGCTAATTTTGCTTATAGTTGTGGTTATAAAAGTACAATATGCATCAGATTCAATATAAATCAAATTCAATGTTTTACTTGAAATGATATTTTCATTTCTACAGCAATGAAAGTGAATTAATCATATTTTTCCTCAATAATAATTATGCTCAACTTTCCAGTCTAAGCTCAGAGAAAATCTTCTGCATATGCATAAACAGCTTTCCATTCCTTCAAAAGAAAGACAAAATTTTGCTTTTCCTATTGCTTTTACCTTCTCTTCTTGCTATACTCAAAATTACTGACACGATACCCAAGATCCCTTATTTTCAAGGAATTGGGAAACACAGACTGCCATTAAATGTTTTTTCATGACTCAGTTTGCTGAGTTAACTGTAAAGTTACTCTTCACCTGGCAATATTTGAAACACTAAGGATCTGAGCAGGATCTTTTTTTTTTTCACTGTTTAAGCTTCAAAACTTGACAAACCTGCAGATTCAACATGAACTTTGGTTAAAATCAACAATTCTTGCCCATTCTTGTAAAAACAAGATAAGTTTTTTTTTTTTTCAAAGGCTTTTAACAAAGCTGATTAATCCAAACATAGATAGGTAAAGAAATCTCCATTTACTGGAAGTAGTAGAGTATTGCATATCACAAGAATGATTAGGAAACATTCCCATTTAGGCAGACGATGGCATTTAGGTGAAATATGCAAACCACTACTCTGTGCTCATACTATGAATTTGCTTCAAAAAAGGATGTATAAAAGGAAAATACATAATTGGCAAGGCTGCAAGTCAAATTTTATCAGGTCATTAGTTCAGAAACCCAATGGAGAGCTTAATTAGATATGAGTTATCTAATAATTGTGAGTGTCTCTGAGGTACATTTGTTTGGACATCTATTACTAAGGGTTCCTATCATTGTTCTAACCTTAGAGCTAAACTAAGGAACAACCCCTTTGAGTCCTATATTGGCTTCCAGCTATCTACATTTTATATCAAATTATTTAAGTGAATGTCAACAGAGATGAGTTCTTTGTAAAAGTTCTGACAAATTTTTAGTGGTTGTATATCCTGTTTTCATGTATGCTTGGCTTGAGTAAGTCTGATACTTCATCTTTGGATGTCTTGCAATATCAGATACTCATTCACTGGTGTCCCTGGATAATTTGGCTTTTCACTCTGACCTGAGATAAAACCCTTGACTCTATGCTAAATACACTCAGGCATTGCAGTTTCACCTTGCTTTTCACCAGCACTTCTCTATCTGACATAAAATCTATCTTCAAACCTAGAACACTATCAAATTTCAACACAGTAGATATAAGTATAAAATTATAAAATATGTGCCATAGCGTTTGTACAGTCAGCTAATATATTTCTACCTCTTGGGCTTTGAATTTATCTTATTCAGTATCCACATCTGTCAGTATAAGTAGCAACATTCAGTTATCCTTCTAGGAAGAGTAAACAATACAGACATACTATGCATTTAAAATAAAAATTACTTGTAGAACTAAAAGTAGAAATCTATTCCCATATTTTTGGTAAATATCAAAATAAATGCCTGATATTCTGCATTCAAAATTGCTATATCAGGAAAATATGACAGTTCTACTTATGTCAAATACAGACTTGTGAACTAAAGTGAGTATTTGTAAACATTAAATGCAGTATTTTTCTTCATATAAGTACCAAGAAATATAACAAAATTTTTCCCAAAAGACACATTTACGATTAGATAAGACAAACACCTGTCCCTGTAGCAACTAGGCATGAAAGACCTTTCAGGATCTTCACTAACAATCAGTTCCTCTCTTTCTGATTTTACATATATCTTACTTGGAATATTTAGCTTCTGCATAATCTTCAAGACAGTTACTGTATTGTAATGAAGTAATCACCTCAAAGAAGGTGCTTGAATAGAAAGCTTCTCATGGTTTGGGTACCACTGTGGACAGAGGTAGCAAAGGCCTTTGTTAGTCCAACAACTTACATTTACTGCACTGAAAATTAAAAGGAGAAAAAATTGAGACTGAAAGAAAAAACAATAGGACAATTTCCCCATAAACTCAGATGAGATGTTATGAAGAAATAATCAAGCTGAAACTTATTTGAACGTCGCTGTATAAATCAATACAGGAGTATTCTGTCTCTGGAGTGATAAGACAGGAAGATTCAGCTTTTCTATTGGGCTCAAGGCAAAAGTCATAGGTCGAAGTATAATCAAAAATTATCTCCTAGATCTTTCTAGCCTTTTTCTTTTTTCTTATTCCCCCCCACTCCATGAGATGAATCCTCAATTGATGGTCTTAGAGCCTCAGAGTATCTATCAGACAGAGAAAAGCTGTCTCAGGCAGTGAGGACCTCTAATCAGATATTGACAGATAAGATGTTCTGGGTGATAAAAATAGATTTAAAATCCAAAGTGGCATTTTCTTTATTAGAATCATGGCCTAACTGTTAGAGTCATGATAAATTATACAGTCTAAGTCTTCCAATCAATTTATTAGCTTTCCTATATATGTTTCCTACTTAAGCCAAGGTCAAAACACTGCAGATCAACAAAATTCTTCATATTTTCCTCTATATTGATAAAAAGAAATTACTTCATCATATAAACAACTTCTACCTGATTTAAAAAACTTGCAAGTTTCAAAGTTATATAGAAAAATAGGAAATACTGACAGAAATGATTATACTCTACATTTAACTAGTATATCATTCTAACTGAGCCCAATGGAGTATTTAAAGGCTCACTTAAAGAGATTCCTGTAACTAGAAAACACTACTCAGCTTCAAAACTAAGTTAAGGCTTACCTTAAATTAATGCAGTATGTTATGCATTCCATAGAACTATGTTTCATAGTATGGAATAAACCACGAGTTAACAAGAAGTAAACTGTCACCAACTAACTGTAAAGGAATTAAAGACAAGTGAAAATAATTCTATCCACAGAGAAATAGATAGTCTTAATATAAATCCAGCTTGAACTGATAGGTAAACAATTCACAATTCATAGCACAATCCTACTATCAAATGCTATTGGTTGATGCAGAAAAGGGACAAGCATGTCTTCAAGCTGACACAACGTATGACTTCA
This sequence comes from Acrocephalus scirpaceus scirpaceus, assembly GCA_910950805.1. Classification (NCBI taxonomy): domain Eukaryota; kingdom Metazoa; phylum Chordata; class Aves; order Passeriformes; family Sylviidae; genus Acrocephalus; species Acrocephalus scirpaceus. Next base: position 8,532,498 of record OU383778.1, on the reverse strand, counting down.
GTATTGAATCAAAGTAATTTAAATTGATATAAACATATTACCCTTATGGTGATGATGACCTTGATGCTGCTTTGTTAAAGCATTCAAGCCTGTGCATTAATTATTTTCCTAAAAGCACAGGATACTTTAAAAGGGGGGAAAATTATCCCAAATAACAACAAAAAAATCATATATATATTTTCTTCATGTTTGGCTTTGGATTCCAGAGGACATCAGCCACTATCAAAGGGGAGTTGTTAAAATCTGCTGCAAAGTAGGAGAGAAGGGAAAGAAAAGCTATCATTTTTGTACAGATACATCACATATAGGCACACAGGGTTTCAGCTCTATAGCCAGCAGGGTAATGACAAAAAGTTATTTTCTGAATGATGCAATATCAGGCAAGGCTAACATGAAGTGCTGCATCAGAGAGAGAGTGAATGTTGAAGGAGGTGGGTGGGTTATGCCTGGAATGGAGATGTGGTCAAACTGTGTGGTGCAGAGCCCAAACCATGAATAGAGCAGAGTGTTTATAATAGATGTGCAGTAATGACAATCAAATAAGAGATGTAAGACATAACACACATCCCACAATATCATGGGTGCTATTTGATGCATATCAAATACCAGAATACAGGAGAAATGACAAACACATAGATTTTTGTGAATGAGTTTAAAAGTATTGCTAGAAAAAAGGAGAGTACAAAAAAGTAAGATGAATGACGAAGCTGTGTCTGCACTCATGGCACAGAATTCAGTGTAAATCAGTATTTTGAGACCATATTTACCTGGCCAGTGCTAAGACTGAATTACAGCTATGATTCGGCATAGCTTTTATAAAACATTTTGGGTTTACAGGAAAAGTGTGTTACAGAACACTTGGAGATGTAAAGTAGAGCTTTGTTTTGGATTATTGAAGTATTTTCAAAGTGCTGTGGTCACATAATCTGATTCACATGAAAATGTGACTCATTGTCACACAAGAATGTGACTAGTTGTATGCTAACTTTCCTCTAACTGTTAAAATTATATGCAAAATACACATTTACATTTTCATGCAATGACGTGCTAACTCAGATTCAGTCACTGTTAAGGTAGGATATGATAAAATAAACTTGACCTTTTAAATTCTATTTAAAAAATGTTTTGGTGTAAATATTGTGAAAACAATCAACAAATTTAATGTTCTGAACAATTATTAGATAGTTCAATCAAACGTATATACTCATATTGCATATGTATAGAAATTGAAGTCATAGCTACAAAAGTAAAAATGCAAATTAAGTATCCTTTCACTTATTAATATACAATCAAAACAGTATAATGAAAATCATCAGAGCTAAACTAATAATAATAATAGCAACAATAACATTAATAACAATAACGAAACCAATCCTATCACAAGATTCTAGTCCGTGCCAGTATTTAACAATACTCAGGAGAAATACATTCAGTCTGCTTACAGCATCCAAATAAAACCTTATCAAGGTAAAGAATGCTTTCCAACACAAGTGCAGAAGACATTTCCCTATATTCTGACTACCTTCCTCAAGAAGGTTTTTTTTAAACTATCAAAATAATTCTGGCAAGAAATGGCTTGTAATTTACTGCATATCTAAAATTTAACTAAGCTTGTGCTTTTTTCCCTGTAATACTCACAAAGATTTTATAAGCTTTCACTGTTTATAGGCTTTGTTGATAGAGGAATCTCTTTATAAGCAAAGAACACCAATTAATTAAGTCTCAGAACATCCATTTTAAGCAGAAAAATGACATCTACTTTACAGACAAGGAATTTCATGAGTTCACAGAAGTCAAAACAAGGTCATATATGGTCAGCTGTGAAACAGCCATTGAATTAAAGGTTAATCTCAAACTGTGGCAAAGCTCATGTTAAATTGAGAGGAGACAAATTTTATTTCAGTTTCCAGATTCACAGTGCCAGGCACTAACTTGTAAATACAAGGATTTTGAATTAACATTGGCTTGGTCTTTTTTCTCCCAACGTAGATAATTTCCATGTTCTTTAAAGTTTGCTCTCTTTTACAGATCAATTATCCCCAAGCATTTGGGTAATCAGTAGATACCTGCTCTGGCTCTCTACAAAGCAATGAACTGTCAAATAAACTGCATAATTGCTATTTCTTGATCCTAGCACCGTTATGCTATAGTTCTAATTTTGACAGATTTCCTTTAGCACCTTACATTTACAGTCCAAGGTACACCATTTATAAAATGATACATGATTTAAGCAGGAATGTGCTTTATTTTCCACTGAAAGCACATAAACTTTTTTGGATGCTTTCAGATTCCAAAGGCAATTGTATCATTATTTTCAATTCATTCAACAGTTTTGATATTTAACTCAAACTTTGTTTTTATTGAGATATTGTTGCAGCTTTATTTTGTTTTCTTTCCAAACCACATGGGTTGCCTATTTAATTAACAGGTTGTATTTACTAAGATTTGTATCTTTAGGTAAATGCGAGCAATGTGAATTCCTCTCATGCAGAAATTGTCATTTCACTGAACAAAACTCAGATTTTATGTATGGACAGTTTTTTAAGGTTTTAAGACATGAGTATGGTTTGGAATACTCTTTAGTAATAACCTCACAAGGGCAAGTTTATCTAGTTCCAAACAACATTAAATCTCTATCTCCCAGCCTTACATTATTAGTGTATCATTCACACCAGTAAACTCCAACGTTTCGTTATGTTCACTTGCATTATATACTATGGCTTCTCACTGCATAGTGTGTAGAGGTGATTGACAGCCAGTCCTGTCCTAGCACTGGATGGCTATTCTCCCCTTATTGACATTATCTGAATCCCCATCAGTGGGTTTCAGCTGGAAAACAATGTTTAGACACTTGCTTGTATTCTCCTTTAAGCAGGTGAGCTATTAACCTAGCTCCTTTGTGTAGATGATAAGATTGAGGTGTGTACCCAAGTAGAGTGTCTAGTTAATTTTGCAGTGAAAGCATGCTACTAAACACCAATATCAAAGCTTCTTGTGAATCCCAACTTAACTTTTCTCACTGCAGCTAAAGGAACTAGAATTGTTTTAACTTAGGTTCTGACAGACAGCAGAGAGGAATAAGTAAACAAATAGAAGTAGATTTTAGCTTTCTTTTAAAAATAAAATAAAAAATCTTTTCAAACTTTCACATCTTCCAATAAAAAAAGAAAAATTAAGGTGTTATCTAAACTGACATACACAAATAGTGTGAAAGATTGCAAGTACATTTACTTAATTATAAATGAGGCTTAGTTAATAAGCCAGACTTCAATTCAGCTCAAGTGAATCCAAACTCATTAGAATTTCCTATGTTTATATAACGCCCTGGATTCATTTGAAAAAATCCCTTCCTATGATCTCCACATATGATGTGTTATATGATACAGCTGTTGGCCATATTGTTTTGACAAATTTTAGGCAAAGTACTCCCTCAACCATTATAAAATGTTCTATTAAGGAAAAAAAAGTTCCATATGACCAAACCTTTCTAGAAGACTTGGAGATAACTCTTTATTTATTCTCCCTGGGCAATTCCTTATTCTCCACAGCAATTCATGGTATCTTCATGACTTTATCAATTTCTGCTAGACAGTGCTATTTTTTTGTCTCACCTTCATAGAATATTCACTTGCAGGAAGCAACAAGCACATGAATGGCGACACAGGCATGATTTAACCTTTCTCAAGTTAATATGGCTCTTGGGTTAAACTTTTCTCTGTGTAAGCAAAGCTCTACAGCATTATTACTCTTCTGTGAGCTACTTAAGCTCTTTTTCTTTACACTGGCAATCAAATTTTTCTACCCCTTTTTTTTAAGAATAATGTTAAGTTGACAAAAGTCAGAAGTAAGTTCAACAAAGACAATAATAAAATGAAGTTTTCCCATAGTTTTTTTTTTAACATTTGGAAATGCCATTCTTACAGATGCAGCATGTGTCACAACACCAGGGTACCCAGAGCTCCGATTGGCTTACAATGATTTATTATAAGCAATAATTCTGTATCCTAGTAGTTGCTGGAGCAAGGCTGTGCTTGAGGCCTATGCACATACATATTGGAATTAATGAAGCAGCAGTTTATGCTGTTGCAAACAGCTGGGGTTGCTTAACTTGTTTTTCTCTACAGAATTTTTGGATTTCATTTGTTTCTGGCAGTTATGGAATGCAATAAAAGGAAGAATGGTGAATGAAGAGAAATGGAACTATGTAAACCAGCAAAATCTAGACCTAGGTCAACAAAATATGCTCCTCTGATAATAAAGATAAATTTGTTTTTATATTTTACATTGTTTTATCTGTTCTATTTTTCCCCAAAATACTGTATTTAATATCAGCAAGATTAAAGACAGCTACACATATATCTACAAAATACACCAGGCAACATGATACAGACCTTCTCTCTTTCTCTGATCAAGTCTGCCTCAGAACATGCAGGAAAATAAAAATAGGATTTTAGCTGGGACAGCATGTCCTTAATATGGTTCTGTTGTTTCTAGACCTGTGCTATTACTGTGTCCAAGGCTCTTAAAAAGCTTGGAATTGCTCAGTGCTGTGAGGATATGACACCTCTGGTTTGCACCTTACCTGGAATTTCTTTCCTCCTGAAGCCACTGTTGTACATAAATTGTACTCACAACAGGAATTTGTGATAGTTACTGTGGGCAGCCCCACAGCACCTCCACATTCTTAGGCCAGGTGGTATGTTCTCACTTTTAAAGTTCTTAGCAAAAGAAAATTTAAAAGAAGAAATAATAGGGCAGTAAATGTAAAACAGTGCACCTGAGAATGGATTTTATTATCCAGTTGCTGAAGAATATCCAAAAAGTCCTGAACTGCTGCTGCAGAGCACTCATTAGGATCAGAAAGAGAGAGGCAAAGACAAGAGTTTCAGCAGCTGAAGAGAGGTTGAAGGGCTGCTGCAGAAACTGGAATGTATGTGATGCTTCATGCAGAGACTGTGGGTTGTGCAGCTGTTTAATTCTCTGTGGAACATTCCTTTTCTCATGAATATTCCTTTATTCACTGTATCTCCTCCAAAGGGTTTGGCAGTGCCACATCACAGGATCCTGTCTAGTACACTTGCTATGCTTTTTAAGTCAGCTAAAGCTCTGAAATGACTGCTTATAGCTGGGGCATGTTTTGATGGCTCTCCTGTCTTCCTTAGGCTATTCAAATGAAGGCAGCAGCTGCATTTTGCCATTCACAGTCATTTATGCCTAAAGGCTCATGTTTCCTGTCAAAAGCTGGAACCAGTGATTGTATATGATTTTTGTTCTTTAGTTTAATCGTACATCACCAATGTGTTTTCCATCTAGTAATGACATTATTGATCCCCTCTTCAGTCTTTCATCTTTCTATGCATCTAAGCACATTGTAGCTAAACTTCCAGTGATCATTTTGTATCTTAAATTACACATAAATACGTATTATAGAGCTATTCAATAAACACTCAGTATCAAAGGCTTACTATACAAGGGACCAAGACAGCCAAACATCCTTAACTGTCAGTGGAAATAATCACAGCTAAAAAGGAACAGAACTAGGTTGCTACCATCTGTTTGGTTTGTTTCCCATTGCAGATTCAAAATGAAAAAAAAAAAAATTAGAAATAATAAGCAAACATGAAAGGAAAAGAAGCCTATGATCAAAACAGCAAACCATAAAAAACTTTCTTTCTTTTATATTAAAAATTATTAATTCCTGTCCAGTAATTTTAACCTTTAAATTTGTTTTGTTTAAAACATATTTTTTGACAATTAAGAACTTTGTATTCTTACATTCTAGACATCCTGGTCAAGATAAACTGTAATATCTAAAAATACTTACTTCACTCTGATATACTGCTTTCTTTGTCTCTCATGGTTTTCCAAAGAATCAAATATATCTGTGTTGAAATTAAATCTTCTACTACATCCTTGCTTCCAGTTTCTATCACATCCTTTCGCCTCACAGCCCACAGCGCTGGATTTCTAATATTGCTAATATCACTCCCATAGCAACACACTAAGGTATCATAAACTTGGCATTACCACTCCATTCCTAGATTAGGTCTAAGGTGGAGCTGATTTCAAAAAGCAGCTCTTATTAAAGCATATATGCACTTAATAATCAAAAGTAATTGCTGTTGGGATAGGGATAATGGCTTTCAGAGTGCTGCAAATCAGATTCACAAAAAGTTGTCTCCTTTCAACTCTGACCAAGAAAAAAGAACTTGCTTTGTTAGGGATGCTTAGAATATTTTTCCTCAGCAATGCTTAAAGAGAGAACCATATAATCACAGGGATACAATCAATCAGAAAGATAGTATTACTTATGTTTTTCACGCACTGGATTCAGTCCATTACACAGTGGATAACACTGTGTAAAATGAGGCCAAAATCTAGGTTCGTCCTTTAGCTGCAAATCTTAAGAATGCACAAATGAATGCACAGAATGAATAAGTGAATGAGAAGGAATTCAACTTCAAACACTGCCAAAATAATTTTATCAATAAATCTCTTTACTTTTAAGCACAAAAGGTAATACATTAAGTAGAACACATATCATTTGGTCAGCATTCTGGCATGTCTTATGATATATAATGACTAGGGACAAATGGGCTACACTTGTTACTTCCTGGCTGGAGTTCTAAGTGAAATTTTAAGAGTACAATGCAAGAAACCATATACAGTCTGTACTGCCACATGCCTTGCAAATGAGTCAATATCTCAGAAATAAAGGATGTTATTTTAAGAGTAACTAAATCTACAGTGGTTTTACTCTGTACATTTTCATTGGCATCAGGCATGATCAGAGAGGAATATACTTTTACTCTATTGGTCTCAACACAGGTTTTCTTTGAGGTTCATCAGGAAAATTGAACATCCAGATCTCTTGACTGAAACAGTATGTGGAAAAGAAAAATCCACTTGTCTCTTAATAAGATATTTAAGAGGGTTCCTCTTACAGCTCTAGATAATAGGGAAGGCTCTGTGTAGATGAATTCAAAGTGAAAAAAAAACAGAAAAAGGAATGATCAGTTTTCAGTGGAGAATACCTCAGGATTTGTTCTAGTTGATGCTTTGTTTACTATATCCACAACTTTTCTGAGAAGGTGAAGAACAAAGTTTCACAATACAAGGTTATTGAGGATAGTGAGGATGAAAGCAAATGTGCACAATTTCAGGTAGGAAAAAAGACTGAACAATTATACTATGAAATGGCAGTTAGAAATAGGTAGAAAGACAGTGATGCATATAGGAAAAAAAATCTGAATTCCACATACAAAACAATGTTATGCTTTCTCAGAAATGGTTTTCACTTCTTTGGCTCAAAGCTCAGGAGCAACCAAAAAATAAGGAATTGAATTGAAGAAGCAATAAAGAAAAGAACAAAGTGGAATGCAACGTTATGCTGTGATTGAAATGCACCATGCGCTGATGTCTTGAATAGATGGATTTCTGATGGCTTTCATCTCAGTAAATTTATGGAGTAACTGGGAAAAGTCCAGAGAAAAACAATTGTATGACTTAAAACTAGAATTCTTCAGTCTGGAGAAGAGATAGTTTACAGGAAGATGAACACCTATATACTATTAAAAAAAACTGAAGAGAGGCAAGAGGAAAACTGTAATTAACCTTTTCCAAGAAGGATGGAAGATCAAATTAAACAAGAATGCAGATGGAAAACAATGGTGGTGGGTTTTGGTTAATTTTTGTTGTTTAGTTTGGGTTTTTTTTGGTTTAGCTTGTTTGTTTGTTGGTTTGTTTGTTTTTTTGGGTTTTTTTAAATGACTGCATGGTTTAATTAACCTGTGGAACTTCTTGCTGTAAGACCTTGAAGGCACTAAACCTCCCAGAACTGAACACTGCAAGGACTGTTAAAAAGCTGAGAAAATAACATAGCTTAGTGATTATCTGAGGCTCAAACTGTGGGCTGGAAGAAGCATGCTTAGAAGCTCAGGCTAGCACCGTTCCCTTCTCAACCTTTGCTTTTACAACACACTACTGCCAGTGGGCAGAGCAGCTGGCATTTCCAAAGAGATCTAATGTATTTTCCCAAAGGTCACTGGATGTCTTTCTAGGCTCCTGGGAAACTTTTAGGTGCTGCTACTTCACATATATCCTTAATTCTATTTTTTTTTTTTTAATAGCAATATGCCCCTCTACAATGTTAGAACCACTTTTATCAAGCTCATGTATTCAGGAAGAATATCAGGCCATGGCCAACAGCCTGCACTTTTTCCTAAGGCTCAGGCTCAAGCAAATACAAAACTGGAGAAATACTACCATTTGTGCTGCCAGCACTGCAGAGTGGGAGAAAGCACACTTAGACTATATGCTACCCGAGAAGTGAGTTCTTACCCACAAACCCTAAAAGTTAAGTTCTGTCTTACAAATTGTAACCAGAGGAATAATTCAGCAGGCAAGACAGAACCAAGCCACAGCTTCACATTTATTTAGTCTATAACTTGTCCTTCTTCCAACATGGATTAAAGGAATTGACAACTCCTTAGTTCTTTCAGGAAAAAGAAACAGCAATTTTTCACTGTCAGGAATAGCATATTAATTATGAATTAAAACATTACAAACAAGGATTATAATAGTTAGAAACCTTCAGTTTAATATCTGAGTGTCAGGCAGATGTATATATTTAAACTCATTGAAAAAGTATAACCTAGAAAATGCCCTGGAAAAGGGAATTTCCACTTATGCATGTTAATAATCTTAATTGTCTTGATTTGTAGTTATTATTTTATGTGGGGAAATAAAAAAAAATGCGTTGGATGTTTTTTCTGGTCAATGTTCCTTCAAAATAAATACATTTGCATAAAAAAGTGAAAATATGAATTATTGATCAGGATAAAAAGATTCTTATTCCCAGTTTCTTCTTTCTGCATCTTTGTGATATTCAACATTTTTTTGGTTTTTTTTTTATGCTTATAATTAAATAAGTTCTGTTACATTTTAGACTTGCATTTACAGACATGGAAATGTTTCAGCAGCATGGTAAAGGTGATTTTTGAATTTCAGATGCTACATGAAAAAACCTTATAGCTCGCTTCATTATGTATATTCATTTAAAAATGAAATCTTAAAAGATTTTTTTCTATCTGCATGGATTAACTTGTTTCTGCAATTAAAAGTATGAAGGTATTCTGAATAGATAAAAAATAACACTTCTGGGGCTGAAATTCATTCTCCACTGAGACACTATGCCTGATCTTGGTTGTGTTCCAATTTCAAAACAATTTCTACTTTTACTTGCTTGGGAAACATATCAAGATCTAAACCTGATATATTGAGTATACTGATTTACTCAGCTGTTCCAGAATCATATCACTCCAATTTAGGAAGAAGATCTTATTCCTAAATATGACAGGATTCCAGAATTTGATAGAAAATGAATCTGTAAAGACACTCAGCAAGGTTCTGAGATCCAAAACTAGCACTGCTCGAAGGTTTTTCACTGGCTACCATTTTCATCAGGCACCAAATAAAACTACATTCCTAGACATTTCTTCTTTTGCAGAAGCAAAAAAATACCAGTCATGTAAGTTCAGTTTTGTGGTTCATTCTCCAGAACCACTGTAAAGGACTATAGTGATTTTGAGTTAATACAGTATTTACCATATCTCCTACATCTACTCTGAGCTCAATGTTTTTCTAAAATATGCAGGGTTTTTTCTTAAAGCCAAGCAAAAAGGGAGGAAGATCACATATGTGCTTTGCAATTCTAGTTCACATTCAATACAGTTCTTTTCCTGCTTAAGATGTCAAATACTGGCTCTCATTTGTCATTACTCTTTCAACATATTTAGTTTTGTGGGCAAGCGTTTTACTTTTGCAGATAAAACCATGATTCTTCTATGCTGCTAAAAGGAGTTTTAAAATATAGATACATATTTTGCATAGTTGTCATATATTTACTTTCAAATGCACAGGAATAGGACTCTCTCTTCTGAATTTCACAGAAATCTATGAGCTGTCTCTTGTCCTCCACTAGAAGTTAGCTACTACAGGAAAGTAACAGGCTCAATACCACACAAATTACCATTTTAGATTACCATTTAAAAAATTGTCTTCTCACCAAGACTTGCTTAAAACATAAAGAAGAAAATCAGTTTTAATTTTTTTATTTTTATTTCTAACCTGTATTCTCAGTGACATAATATATTTTTTGTCTTTACCTTTTGTCTTTAATGGTTATTTGTTGCTTCTGTAATATCCAAGTGATAAAAGCATGTTTCCTGCATTTACTTGCATTATTTCACCTAAAATGCTCATGGCACTCCTTTGATTAATTGAAAAGTTGAAATTAGTTGACTTGTTGAAAAGTCCACTACAATAACTTATTTATTGTGATATTTTTCACTGATACTGAGACAGTGTTGTTAAACCTGATGCATTTGAGACTTACTTTCTTTTACCTGAAGAGGTGATTTTCCCCCTCAAATAGCTTGATACCTATTTCCACTCAGTAACAAAGTGAATGAGAAGGTAGGTGAGCAGCTGGAATAAAATATCCTGCAGATGAAGAGTATCCTGACAGAACAGCTCATTTAAAAACCACGAGCAGATTTCAAAGCATTGGCTTTAAAAATAGACTCAAACAGGATGAATGAGCTAAATATTTCAACTACTGAAATTTATATTTTGTTTAAATATTTTGACAGAGTTTTTAGTTTAGAATGATTTTTCTCTATTTCTGTGATAATGGAAATTGTAATGAAATACTTTATCTATCTTAGTGAGAAGGCTCATCGTATCTGACTGGCTTTTGACAAATAGTGGGAGCACAGACTGGAAAAAATTGAACTAACTAATAGATAAACCTACTTATAGCTGAATCCTGGTATGAATCTTGTAACTAGAGGCTCTCATTGATACAACAGTCAAAAGATCAGGTCATTGAAAAAGTCTCCAGTTTTCTTTTGGTCAGAACAGTAATTTTTCAATATCCCATCAGAATTTTTTCTCATGTTAACCTAGTCATCCCATACCCCAAGACTCCAATGATATTTTTTAACTCAGGTACAGAGTCAACAGATGAAGAGAAATTGCTTACGTAAGTGAATATAAACTTAAAATTTATTTTCTTCCTTATACTGAGCTATAAAAGACACCTCTTTGCCAGACTGGATAAAAAAAAAAAATCGCTTTCAGTCTCAACTATTGCAATCAATAGTAAACCTTGGTAAGATAGTAAAACATTTTAGATGTAGCATGTCTCTCATTCCTATGTGTTATACACATGCCCTAAAATACCTGTGGTTTAGTTTTCTTCAGTGGTTTGCATTTTTGTAATAAATATATTCTTTCTACTAAGCATATTTTATGTGCAGCTTAACTATTACAAAAACTGTAAGACCATAACTAAGCCCATTTAGTAATAGAAGAGATATTTTGATGAATGTAAGAAAGCATGGAATGAAGAGGATAGAACAGGAAACAGACAGTGTTCTTCATTACTACTCACTTTTTCTCTGTTTTCACGGAGGTTCTCTTTCCAACATGGAGGTCCAGCCTGTACTGGATCTGTGTGTGGAGTGAACTCATAGAGTGCCAACATGTCAGAGGACAGCAATTGGGGATGCTTATTAGACAGTTCAATTCTTCAAAGCTGACTGATCTGGTCCCATAATAGCTGGAAACATCAAGGGCTTGTTGTTCAAACAGATATTAAGCTAGTAAAATTCAAAATATTTAATATTAACATCTGTATACTTTATGAGAAATGGGATATAGGATACAGGTTGGGTTTTTTTAAATTAGAGTAAGTTATAAGTTCAAAGTAACTTCTCTGTCTATCATGCTATGTAGTACATTAACATGTTGTGAGCTAAATGAAATAATTTAAAATTCTTCTGTGCTACCTCTACCTTTATTACTGATCCAGATGATACATGTGTGGCACACAGCACAACAATTCTGAAAAATCTGATTAATCTGAAAAAATAGGGCTTTGTAATCAATTCCTTCTTTTCCTAAACATAGGGAGGCATATGTATAAAACTTTACAGCTTTGATATATATTCTATTTTTAGTTATAAAAATACAAAGGTTGCTCACTTTTCATTAAATATTCTGATACTGTCCTCATAAACCAAGGTAAATAGGAAAATTGTTCTAAATGAACTTGCAAGCTTTTTGAAAATAACCAGAAAAACCCCCCAAAACCCCACAAAGAAGATAAAAAAATACCTAAATTAAATTGCTTATGTTGCTTTATTATATTAATAAATGGCATAAGAACTGAAGACTTGATAAAATTGGCTTTGATACAAAAAATTAAAACAACTGCTCTTCTCAAGTAATTTTCTAAGCTTTTAATATAGCTACATAAATGAGAGAAGTTTCAGTGCCATATATAACATACAGTAGGTGACTCAATATATATTTTTGATGTAATAATATTAATACCTTTGTTTTAAGATTCATTCAATCATCTCCCTGATGAAAGACTCTGCATGCTAATTTACAATCTGTCAAGAAGCTTTATTGATTAAACTAGATTTGTTGCCTGTCTCCTGCCTGTTTAGAAAAAATCTTTGCTCTCAGGAGAAAACTTTGTGGCTATTTTACCATTAGTCATAACTGGTTGTCTTCTGCACAGGAAAGACACTAACAGTTCTTTGTGCTGCATATGGAATTTATTAATGTCGCCAGTTGGAATAGCAAAGACATATTTAACTTTGAAATATTTACTACTGTTGTTTGCTTTTTTCAGAACTTTCATCATTTGTGAGCATTTTTATGTGTTAAGAATAGTAATGACCATGGGAAAAGTGGAAAGGATAAAAAAATATGGATTCTTCAGCTCCAACACAGAAAAGCTTGGATTAATTCCCATATATGTTTTCATGTGTCATTGAATTTCTTTACTTAGAAAAATAAATAACAGTGATAAAACTTTAAAGAATGGTCTATCCTCACTGTACTTTTCATTTGGACAGAAACATTTTGCCATGAATGCTTGCCAGAACACACATTCTTGTGAAACTTCTGTAACAGTTTGGTAAAGTAAGTAGTTTCACAATGTTAATATCAGAGAATCACCAGGGTGTTGGTAGCTTCAGATAAAATTCCATGTAAAAGGTGGGACTTAGGACACTTCCAAGCACAAATTACAAATCTGAAGGGCTATGATTCAGTTCAGTAAATACAATATAAAACCATGTTTGGACGTGGGAATATTTGCCAGGAGACTTCCTTATGCAAAGTTAAAAGTTATATAATCAATGGTTCATACTGTTTCAGTAATATGTGCATGACCAGGCAAGTCAGTGCCCAGTAAAAATAGAAAGGTTCTGACTGTGAAATAGAGAATACTTTATTTTTTTCCCAGAAGAATGTGCCCCACCACAAAGAAAGAAGAGAGGGAATAGTGAAAATAAACCCATTGATTCACTTTGAAATATCAAACATATAGAGCCATTTAGCTTGATATAATAAATAAAAACTGTCAATGACAAAATTGTGTGTATTGCTATTAATTTGAATCTAATCAAAATGTCTTAGTTATACAAGTTTAAACAAATATTTAGAGAAGTAGAGCTATTCCCTTCTCACCCAAAATTTTAGCCCAAAATACCATCTGCTCTAGAGAATATGAATATATTAACTTATTTTAAAATTATTCTAAATTTTTCAACGATTGGGAAAAATACAGTACAAAACTCGTATATTTAGCAACACAATTACTTTCTTCATGATGAATTATTTACTGATGAGCCTGAAATCTTCCTGGCCAATGAAATAGAATCCTAACTTAGCATTATTCTGGGCAAAATAATTTTAAATTTGATCTCTTTGAACTTCAGTGGATACCAATAATTTTTGATTATTTGATCTGATTCACACAGAAATAAATCAGGCTTAATTTTTTTTATTTTAAATTGAATTTGATTCAACTTAATGATCATGGTAATTCCAAGGCAGTGACAACAACACAGTGATGATATGAGCCTCAAGTCAATGTACACCCACTTGCAATGCCATATAGAAATATAGCTTCTATAAAGTACATTAATACAGAAATTTGAAATGTATAGCAAATCCTGTGTATGTGCTTCTCCTCTTAGGTTTTATGCTGGGACACTGGAAGGTTTTTTAGGGTCTTGTTCCATGTGTCTCTCTTTCACCAGTCATGAACCACTGCAGGAAATTTGAGAGTACCCGAGTAAACACCTGCATGTTTCTCCTTCATCCTCTTTCCAAGTGTCTTCTTGATATAGATGGGCATATCTATACCTATTTTGCTACAAATATGTCCTCCCTCTAGAACCAGAGAAGGCTTGGCTCTGTTTTATTCCTGAATGACAAGTCATCAATGTTACTTGCATTGTCTCGATTTAATAAGTAGGGTCACATCAAGTACATTATATCCCCCAGGCAGCAAAAATTTAACAGCTCCATAAATGTGTCAAGATGACAAAAACCTCATAAAGTTGATATAAATTTAATATGAGTGACCACTATTCTAGATTTTCCCGCAGGTATCAGTAAAATTACTTTTTTTCTTTCTTTTTTTCTTTCTTTTTTTCTTTCTTTTTATTAACAGCTTCATGAGTTACCACAGAGAAGAATGCTTGAATTACAGTACAGTGCACTTCCATTTATTTTAGAAAGCATTTTAAATAAATTGATATCCATATCCTGTAAAACATGCTGTTGGCAGCCTTCTTTGTTTTGTTCAGTAGCTGAGGTAGAAATTTTAAATAATCAGAGCAATAATTCACAGGATATGGATAAAAAAGGCCATTTATTTAGTTATTGAAAGCAAACTATAAAAAAGTTGGATCTTTCAGAGCTTCAATATTGCCTTTTCAACTCCACTTGTCCCCCAAGAAAAAAAAGTCAATATTAGAGAAGAATACTCAGAAAACTAAAAGTTAGACTTGAATTCCAAAGCCCTTAGTCACAGCAAATGCCTACCTGTCAAAGACACGAAGTTGGTTACTTTCTACATTTGTCTTGAACTTTTTCTGTGAATTTTAAGGACTATTTTTAAAAAGAAATTGGGTCGCCTGATAACATTGTAGAAAATAAGGTGTCTGAAAACAGCCCAAAGTCTTTGTTAAAATCAAGAACTTGTATGGTATGCAACACTGTTTTCAGTTCCACACCAAATCACACACTAATAAATAACAGTAAGAGGTACTTTTACTTTTTGTCCCTGTCTTTCTTCTTTTTCTTGGAATATGCCCCACGTTGAGAAGAATTTTGCAGTAGCAAAGAATTTTACTAGTTTTGTTCTCTCAGCATTTTATTTCCAGAATCAAGACAATCCAGTGACATTATAATAGAATCACAGAATATCCTGAGTTGGAAGGGACCCACAAGGATCATCAGGTCCAAATCCCGGCCCCACACAGAACATCCTCAAGAATCACACTATTTACCTGCGAGCCTTGTCCAAACACTTCTGGAACTCTGGCATAGCCACTTCCCTGGGGAGCGTGTTCCAGTGCCCAGTCACCCTCTTGGTGAAGAACCTCTGTGTGCAGAACCTTTCCCTTTCCCATTGCCCTGCAGGCAATACTATGCCTGATGCACCTCAGGACACCGCTGGCCCTTTGGCTGTCTGGCCACTGCTGATTCATATTCAGCTTGCCATCGACCAGGACCCATAGGTCCCTGTTTGTGGTGCTACTCTCCAGCCTTTCGTTCCCTGCTCCATCTGTACATTCAGGATTTCCCTGTCCCACATTGGCACTTGCCCTAGCAATTTTTATTCAAAAATCTGACCGAGTTATACTTCCACCCTCTTCAAAACAGGTCTCTATACACTTCATGATACCTTGACTGCATGGATTAAACCTAGATTCCCTTAGATGTCAGTAGAACCATGATTTTACCTGTCTGCTTTTTTAGTCCAACTCCAATTTTTTTTAATGTTATTTAGCTACTATTTTATTTTTAAGCTCCTTTTGCTTCTCTAGTCAATAGGATTGACAAAATCAACAGAAACTCTAATGTTGCCATTTTGATGGATCGGTGAAAAGAATCTTGTCACATGAGTTACCTATATAGAAATACTTATTGAATACAAAGATGTTTTAAATATACATTATTCTTTAAAATTGCATAAGATTGTAGCTGCTATTGCATTCAATTTATACCTCCATTAGCACAAGATGGTCCATTATTATTGCTGTTACATTAACTATTTTTTGCTGCCAGACAAAACTAAACCAATTTCAATTTACACAATAGAAGATTTGCTGTTCATTGTAAGAGCAATATAAAGTTTCTAACAGAAAAATAATGGATACTTCCCATAGGATTACCTGAGTCTTGACAAAACTGTTAGCAGGAAAAGAATTAGAGTGTAGTATATTGCTTTGAATTAATAGCACCCATCTGAATTGTAAAAGTAGAAGGTAAGTTTCTGCTGAATCTGTTTCAAACTAGCTCCTGGATCATTCACATTTCTGAGGGCTCCCTATATTTCCCAAATTTGTGTCTTCCGCTGTAGGCAAGGTCTTCACCTGTCAGCTGCTCATTAGCTTGTGTTTATTGAATGGGTTGCAGAAGCTAATCCATGTTTTTCGCCATTGCAATGAGTTATGATTAGACTGTTACCATATACCTCCTGAATGGAAGTAATTTCTTAAATTTTTATAGAACATGACTGCTTGAAATCCTGTAAATACACCTTCATGCAGATACAAAACATTATGTGTATTTTCCAAATTAGTCCCAGTAACTAAAGTGATTGAAGTTATTAAATGCAACTATTATGTGAAATGCTCTAAATATGGACTATAGTACCTTAATTATAGTAATATTTTGCTAAGATTCATGATTAGAGAAAAGCACACAAAGCCATGGTTTTCCCTCTACAAAACTATATCTAGGCTACAACAAATTCATTAAGATCCTCCATTAGCTCCAAAAGACAAACAACAGAATAGGAAACAGTATTGTCACATAACTCAGTAGTGACATGAGTCCTGACACTAAGGATCTGTCTGAATTAACACTAAGAACTAAATAATGTACCTAGTCATTAACAACACCTCATTTGAATAATTGGGGGAAAATCCCTAATGCTAAACTAAATCCCTAAAACAAAACTAAACCATAGTTATTTCATGCTAGGCATTTAAATAGAAATGATAAGAATAAAGATGCCTCAGAAAGCAGTGTCTGATTTTTAAAAATAAGTTTCTGAATTCTACCCATCCCAGAAAGTAGGTAATCTAAACTCATCTCTGATGACAGGTAAAATATTTTTTCAATATTGTTCCTTCATAGATTTTTTCATTTGCCTCCTTGGTTTTACACCTTCAGCCTCTCAATTTCTTTCCAGAGTGTGCTCTTATAATGAAATATGTAAGCAATTCTTTTTAAATTACAGTGATACATTTAAAAGAATTGGTGAAATAAAATGCTCCCAGTTTTAGTATTGAAAGAGATAAAAGATGGCAGAGGTATTACAACATGAACGGTAATTTCAGGAGATGGTTCCAAGTAGAAACATAGCGTTGAACTGACTACTTAGGTCTCTTATGCTGACCACTTCAGATGGTGTATCAACTAAATATTTAAATGTTAAATAACCCTGACACAGCAATTGAATACCAAGTATTACACATGCAGTGGTGATGTATCCAATTAAAAAAAAAAAAAAAAAGATTAAATGGAAGATTCCATTTTAAAGGATGGAAAGCATTTTTTTTTTAGTGTATTCAGGTGCATTATGAAGATTTTCAGTATCTGCTGAAATACTAATATCTTGCTAAGTATATTCTGCAGTTGGTTAATCAGCCTCTCAACCTGTATCTTTTTTCCTCTCATTTGGGGAAACAATACAAATAGCTTGTAGTCCAATCATAAAAAACTGCTGGGCTCATCTCTCAGCTTTGCTCAGCCCCTGTAAGCACCTCGAACCTCAAATCCCTCAAATTTAGTTCTCCTTGAGCCCCTCATTGGTAGAAAATAGATCCTGTGCCTTTTTTTAGTAGGATTATAATGTATACATTTTATTTCTTTCCCTAAATGCTGCAATATCAAGACTACAATAAGGACAATAGTACAATAAGGACAAAGTCAAGCTTGCATGCAAATCCCTATGCTTACATCAGTGTTCATTTGATAAGCAACCTGTTTACATGAAGCATGTGTGCTTATCAGCTCTTCAGACGGTAGCAGCCCACATCAGTCCAAAGAAACCTATTCCAGTCGGCTTCCCCTGACCTACTGCAAGGACTGTGAAGTTCAAGATAATAATGCAGCCCTGCCAGCCAGGCTGTCCTAAGACATATAATAGTTATTCTCTGAAGATAACTTAAAGATAATGAAGTGAGACTGTAAAAGGTACTTCTAGTACAGTTTCCTTACTTCCAACTCTAAATTTAAATTCAAGAATTTATGGAATTTGACCCATATGACCTTTCCTCTTATTGCCCTGTAATTATCAGAAGTACAGGAAATTTCAAACCATCAGTAATAAAATTAGGGTGAAAATGAGTAACCTAATTTTTATTTATGCTAGATGTTTTTACTAAAGAGTTAGTCTGCCGATGGGAATATTTATTCATTCTATCACAATAAGTGAAATGAAGGAATCCAAACAATTTTAAATATTAAGAACAAGAAGAAAGTAATCAAGCTTGAAGACAATGACTAAGGAACCATGTAAAAGACAAAAGAAGCACATAAAAGATAGTTGAAATAATTATAATATCCTATTTTTAATTCTCCATAGCAATGCATTGAGCTGTTTCATCTAGAAATTTTAGTTCATTCATGGAAAGGCATCTCAAAAATAAAGGATTTTTGCATGCAAAAAATGCCTATGAGAATTTAAAAACAATTTTGATATGATTTTCATATCTTGTCAAAGACTTAAAAAATGAGAATGGCAGCTGATGAGATTTATGTGTTTTACATGAGCTGAGAATATGAAAACTTAAAAATACTTGCATACATTGATTGACTAACAAGAATAAAAGTGATGCAACATTGCTGAGATTTAAATAACTACAGTAAATACATATGAGTTTTAACCAATGAATTAATGAAATATGTTAACTTAGTTTCTAGAACCAAACTCCTCAAGCTGGTTGATTCCCAAATTCATTCACATTTTTGAGGATCCAAATCTAGAACGTCCTTTTTAAGTTAGACATCTCTATATCCTGTAGAAAACTAACTATTTTTTAATCTGGTTCTCCTGTACTGAAGAATTGAGTTTTGCAAATTAATTTCTGGATACCGGAATTCCACCCTCATTCAATGAAACACTGCAAGTCTTACCTTTCTGTTCAACCTACCAGGTGGCCCTTAGCACTTGGCTTGGAATAAGTTACAGTCCATGCTCACCAGCGGGAGCTAGGAAAAATAGAAGAAAGAGAACAATACTGTGCAGGGTGAGGGAGAGTTACAGGTACTGCGACAGAGGGAGAAAGGACACTGAACTGCAGGCAACCAGAACTCATTGGCTTTTGTGCCCAGGGAGCAGCTTTTTAGCCAAAGTTTCAAAGCTGGTATTCTGATTTTGTCAATAAGCTAGGCAGAAGGAATAGTTTTTAAAAAGAAAAGCAAGATAAACGCAGACACGATGCAAAAATATAGAGAAATGAAGCATAAATTTAATTTGAAAGGTATCCACCAGTAATGTTCAATCCTAAAACAACTCACTTGCCTGTATTCACAACAAGTAAATTCATTTTGCCTAACCCTTGAAAAAAGAGTATGCAAAATGCAAGAAAAATTTCCAAACTTCCTTGTCAGGACTTAAACCCCCTACCTCTGACCAGGACAGTGAACAATTCTTTTGAGTGCAGAAATCTGTCACTCAATAAAAACTGGGCTTTCACAAGCTGAATTTTCTGTTCCATATCTTTTACAAAAGGGCTTTACTTTCTTCAGTTTAGTTATTCCTACTTTCTATTAACTTGGGAGAGATCAGGTCATTAAATATTTACAAAATGTACTATGCATCTTATTCACTTTTTAAATAATAAGAAAACATAATAACAGTAATAATAGCAACTTTAGTAGACCACAATGATAGTGAATAATAATACTAACATCTTTGAAACATGGACCTTCTACAAGAAGGAGAACAAAACAAAAAATATAGGTCAGATCAGTGGCTTTCAATTGTAATTTGCAGAGTTGGGCTGATGTTAGAACTATGAATTATTTTGTTCCTATTTTAAGGTCATAAAATTGCTGTTTCCCAGCACAAAGTACAATAGAGAGCTTTTTGTCTATCCTCAGTCTATTTTTCTCTTTCTTTGAGAATACTCCAATAGAGTAAGGTCCACACCTTCTGCTATTGAGGCAATCTCAACTATACTTTTTTTCACCTACAAATGCATCATATAACCCACTGTAATCAATGCAATTGATTACATCAATGTTAAAATGACAGAACTGAATAAAATGAATGTCATGTCTTTTATCAAGGAAAAAGTGCAAACACAGTAAGCTTCAAAAATAATTTACACTGCATTTGCAAAAAAAAAAAAAAGCGGTATTAGCAATTGTATTTTACAAAAAATTATAAAATCCTTTCAACATTTAAAAAGTCCCAGATTGGTTTTTATTCCTATTATAGTGATTGAACTAGGAGGGCACATGCTGTACTACAACAGCTGTTTCAAAGCTTTCTCTTTCAGTAAACATTTTTGTCTTTTTGGTAGGTAAATAAGTGGTTACATAACCCAAAGAGACCAACCTATGCTTCCACTGTAGTGTTTTAATTTCTGCAAAGTCTAACTCTCAGACCATAGAGACCCCAAATACCATGAGACCTAAACAGGAGCTATTTTAGGCCAGTTTTTAATTGACTGGAACTCAGAAACTAATTACAGATTTGCATGAAACTTCACAGAAAAAGCAAGCTTTAATGAAAGACCGTTTGCTGGCAAAATACAGGAAGGCTTTTTTTCATGTGAAACAGTGAAAATGACTTGCTACTAAGAGTGTAAGAGCAATTGGAAGCTCCTCATATGGCTTCCCCTAAAGACCCTTCACCATCTTTGTGGGTCTCCTTTAGGGGCTCTCCAATAGCTTTATAGCCCACTCGAATTGTAGTGCCCAAAACTGCACAAAGTAACTGAGGTGAGGTCACATCAGTGCAGAGTAGAGTGTGACAATCACAACAATTGACTGACTAGCAATTTACCTATTTAAAATCAGCAAGGACAATTTTCGTGGCAATATCTAGATTTTTTTACTCAATATACAAAAAGGTAGGATGTTTATTGCAATTTGTTTCCTATTTGATTTGACAGAATCACTATTTTCCCCTACCTTCTCTGCCACAAATATCTGTCACTCAGCAGTTCCAAAGTGCAAGAGCTTTACAAAGCATGAGTATCACGGGGAGTGCAGGAACCTTGCTCAAAACTCACCTGGCACCTTTGTAAACATTCACTTTGGCTATATTTGAATTGGTGGCATGCCTAGAAATAATTGATTGGTACATATGGGAGCTATGGGGAGTGTAATAGTTATTAGCTCCATGTATGGGTTATTCTAAACATTAACAAGAAAATAGTAATTTATCAAAAAATGTAGAACCTCTTTCAAGCACTAAGAAAAAATTAGAAAGATTTTTAGGCAGGAAGAATGTAAAGCAAAGAAACAAGGAAATCACTTGCAGTTGAGGAATAGAACCTTTGGAAATGAACACTTCTGAAAACAGTATAGGTACAGATATTTTCCACTGGAAGAAAAGGACACAAGATCAAGAAGGAAATTAAATGTGTGGCTGATGATAACTATTGACTATTAATTCAAAGTCTTAATAATATAATGGTGGGGTTTTTTCATTTGTCAGTGACCTATATTTGCATGTGTTTATTTTTACTATGTATAATTTGTGATGATGGCAATCCTGTAAGAAGAAAAGAGCTAGCAGCAAACCTTTAATGCAGTTAAAAGATTATCAGTATTAACTTTAATTTGAAAATCTATGGCTAGAGAAATGAATTTAAATTATAGTAGAGTGCAGTTAGGACTTTCAGATATGATAAACTCCAGTATTCCTTCAATGAACTTTTCAAATCAAAGAGAAGTGCTATCACTTGGTATTTGAAATTAATTAACAGATAGTATTTTTACTGTTGAAAAATATTTCTGACTTCATTATAAATTTTCATTTTATTTCAGTATGTTATTACATATATGTTACAGTACCATTATATGGAAATATAAGGAAAAATGCACTAAGGAAGCAAACTGAAGTAGTATCATAATGCATTGATCTTTTCAAAACCAAGAATGATACTGGGTTTTTTTTAGTTTTGCTACAAATAAAAACACTACAGAGCAGATCATATATAAACTCTGAGTGGATTTTCAGTCCTATATAAAAAAGTACTATTTTCTAGAAGTTATATACACATAGATAGTATACAATAGACTAAAAAGAATCAAATTAATGTTTCTAAGAAATTGAAATAATGTTCTAAAAAATATGCCAATATTGTGATCAGATATCTCTGAAATCAAATAGAATCTAACATCCATTGAGACCTATTACAGATGACTTTATGAATATATTTATGAACAGTTATTACCTTTTTATTGATTTTTATATCTTCAATGTTTAGTATCTAGGTGACCAAAAGAATCTGTCGGGCAGTGCTATTATTTGAATATGCTTAGACATACCTAATGTGGATTTTGCCCCAGCAGCCCTCACAGTGCCGTGCTTTGCATTGGCACCTGGAAAGGTGTTGATAAAACCCCAGTGCTTTGGCTACAGCTGGGCAGGGCTGGCAGAGCATCAGCGCTGTCTCTCAACATTCCCCCATCAAGGGGCTGGGGGTGGGCAAGATCCTGGGAGGGGAAACAACTGGGCCAGCTGACACAAATTATCCAGAGGAGTATGCCACAGCAGATGACATCAGCTCAGATATAAAAGGTAAAAAAGGAGGGGTAATGGGAGGTATTTGTTACTCGTAATGCTTGTCATTTGGAACAACCTCTCTGCGTGCTGAAGTTCTGCTTCCCAGGAAGTGTCTGAACATCACTCATGGATGGGAAGTAGAGAACAAAATCTTTTTCTTTTTTTCTCTTTGTTTGCACGTGCACCACCTTTCTCTTTTGATCTAGTAAACTGCCTTATCTCAACCTACAAATTCTTTCCTGTCTTATGTTCTCTCCCCAGGTCAGCTGAGAAGGGGGAGTGACAGAGCAGCTTGGTGGGCATTTAGCATCCAAGGCCAACCTACCAGACCCAATTACATTTTAATCAAAATGCATTGACACTGTTCCATGAGTGGTCACAAAAAGACACATTTCAAACAGCAGGCTGTGATTGGCTGTTCCAGGAAACAGTATATGGAAAAATATTTAAGGAGTCTGTCTCCTCTTCCCCTTCCCTGATTAGAAAACAGTCACAATGTCTGCAAAGAAAATTCCCCTGTGAAACTACTCCTTTCAAGTTAGACTACTTTAGAAAAATGGGGTCTCCTTTTCCACTGTAATTGATAGTTAGTTTCCCATATTACAATTTGCTCAAATTCTTTGAGCCAACCCACGATTTAAAGTCATAATAAGACTTCTGCAGCATGAAAAAAAGCTACCTTCTCATTAAAATCTTCACACTGTTCTTGTTTCATTGTACAGCTGATAGCTTTTTTTGAAAAAAGAAAAGGAACAATCATTCATAAAACTTACGCCTTTTCAGAAAAAAAGGTACAAAATTCAGGAAAACTGTCCATGACAAAGACTAAGCAAAACTTTGTCATTTCTTCTAACTCCATTAGCCATCTAGTATGTGGTGATTCCTCTTACTATTCATCACAAGTATCCTCTTTATCAAAATTACTAATCATCTTCTAGCAGTTTTACAACACTAAATTCTAAATGTGCTTTTATGAATTTTAATTATTCCTCAGCATAAATAATCCAAGGCAGGTATTATTCTTAATTTACAAATGAGAGAGACAGCATATAGAGAAGTGACCTTGCACAAGTTTGTACAGAAAAAATCTGAACAGAAGCCAAGTTCACATCTCAGGGGTTTCTTTCAAAGTCTAGCAGCCATACTTCTTTTTTGTGTTTTTTGCTTATGTTCTCCAAACTCACCAGCTATTTTTGCTAACTTATTTTCAAAACTATATCAATTTCTGGGCTAGCAGAAAGCAGTACCTTACGACTCTGTAATCAGTAGGGTTGTATTTCCATCTTGTCTCTTTAAAGATGTAAATATTTATTTTCATAATCACTTCTTTGGATCCTCTGAGCTTGTGCATAAAGGAAAATATCAGATTGTAGATTCTGCTAACTGATGAAGCCATTTTTCTGTGCTGGATTTGTCCATGCAACCTGTTGCTGCATGATGCTTTCTAGACAATTGAGTTCAGGAATCGATCCAATATGCCTAATGTGTTATCTCAATGACACAAGGTAAGTTTAGATTTTTCAATTTGGCAATGAAAGGATCATAAGCAATTCAGTAGATTTTGAGGTAGTTTTGAGAGAAGAATATATTTCCTCCTCTAGTATAGTGGTCTGTTGGGCACTTACTATTTTAGTAGTCAGTACACTCTTCAAAATTATATTCTGTGTAGTGACAATCACCTACCTTGTTTCTGTCTCCTTCATATTTTCACATATGCCCATTTCTGAAAAACAGATTAAATAATGTGTTACACATAGCACAAATAGTGAAAATACTATTCCTACAAAAATTCCACCAAATTCTGAGATATATTTCAGTTACAGTAGTCCTAAAGTTGCATTCATGAGCATTCTGTTATCCAGTTTGGGATACACTTTTCTTCTATCAGCTCTAGGGCCCAATGATCTTTTTACAAAAACTCTTTGTTTCCTGCTTTGTTTCAATGATGCAACAATTTTTTTTCAGGTAGCATCAGGAAAATAATCATCAAAAATACATCAAGACCCCCCTCAAATCTGCAAGAAGAACCCCTTGGTGAAGTGAGGTGAAGAGAAAAAATATACTAGAAAGAAAAAGAGAGAAAAAATAATGTGTAATTTTCTGAGTATCAAGATGATATTCACTTCAGAAAGTGTCTCTCTGGAACTTTCCTCCCCATCTTTCTTGCATACAAAATCACTTCCCCATTTCCACTACCACCTTGTCACAGCAGGTAAACCAGGAACAGACAATTCTTATAGACAGCACCAGCAGATGTAACACTCCAGAACTGAATGCATGTTGTAGTCCTAAATGTGTTTAGTTCAAGGTCTATCTCAGAGGTTGTAAAACAAGTTTCAGCACATTGGAACAATTCTCTTATACAAAGGATAAAAACCCAATCAACTAAACTGCTGTTGCTGTAAGGAAGAGTAACTCACATATTTCCAATATGCTGCAAAATCTTCAAGTATTTATGCTGTAACTGGGGACATTACTGAAATCTCTGCTCTAACAATGTGCTGTTTGTCAACAATTGTCACCTGACCCATTTAAGACACATCACAGCAGACCATTTTCTCCAGGTTCAGAACTCATATGTGGAAATGCAGCCATGTAGATTGGCAAAGTTTTAATCTAAGCATTGTATAAATCAAGCTGGATTTTTTCTTGCCTTAGTGAAAGTCAAGTAGGACTGATTTTGGTTTTGTGTTTTTCTAATTTTATTAGAAATTAATCCTCTTAGACACGCAACTCTTTGTGAACAAGGTAGTTTACTCAATAGCAAAGTTACTTAGCTAACCCAAGATGAAATGGTAATAAGGTGTGTAAATTGAAACTATTTAGCTAATTTGTTGGCAAGGGAATCACAGCTATTTTCAGCTGTGAGATCAAGGAAAACTTCTGTTTACATTAAAATAAACCATGTTTTAAAATTGGAAGCAATGTCAGAAAAAAACCCCAAACTAAATCTACTTAATTTAGGTCTCCCAACCTAAAAGTTTCTTGAGCAGCTTCCAAAATGGGTAGCATATATAGTTCATCAAAACCTCTATGGTGAGACAGATTTGCAAGTATATTTTGTTAAATCAGTCCATAATTGAAAAAAATAAAATCAATACAGTATTTTCCTTGCTTGTGTCAGAGTATCTGGTATTGTATTCTAGAACCTACTGTGACTGATAATTTTCAGCTCAATTCTCTAATTCATTTCCTCAAGCGTCCTGATAAAATCCATTCTTGCTGTAACAGTTTACTGACATTAGTCTTTAACCAAATTCTAATTTTGACATGTCATCAGCAATACAGAGAAAGTGAAAGCAGACAGCTGAAAGCCATAATTTTTCTGTAGGTCTACCTGCACAAGGCATTTTGTCATTCTGCCCTCACCAGAGAAGTCTGTGACATGTATCAGTTGTAATTCAAGGTGACCTCCATCCCTGCACTATGTTATGCCCCACTCATATAAAAATTGGATGCTCCAGTCCCATCTTCATGTCATAACCATTGCCTATGAATATTATACCTACTTGAAAAATTTCATCAATTCCCAAGGGACAAGCATGGACATTAACATTCTTGTCAAAGAGATTATTGGATTTTCAATCTACTAAATACGGAAAGAAATCTCAAGCAGATTGGTTTTGCCTCAGGTATGTATTCTGGTCATGAAGGTCATTTTTTTTTATGCCTCGCTTTTGATTACTGCAATATATCTTAGAATATACAGCAAAAAGGAAAAAAAAAAAAGTCTGAAGTTGCTCAAACATCCAGTAACATATCATATACATATAAATATCACTTATGGGTGTTCAGGATTTATTTCATATTTTAAAATGCTCAAGCAAACTAAGATTATGTTTTTACTGTAGGCAATAGCATAACTACAATCTTTGTAGACATACCCAATCTAGTCTAAAATTAGCTGACTCCTGTATGCTACCATTGTTGCCATAGCAGCCTAGAGCTCAGGATTTGTTATCAATGCCTCAGCATAGTTTTGCAGCCACAGGGAGACTCATGCACGTAAAGTGTGCGTAAGCCAAGTATTTTGAACATAGGTTTGACCACATCACATAATTAAATGTAATGTTATAATTTTTAAATAGTTTAGGGTCATTCCTAACTGAATTCCTATCTGGATTCAGCTCTCACAGCAACAGGGCCTACTGAATAATTTTATAAACTATTCTGGATATCAAAAGTTCACTATTTTAGCCTGAGTTTTCATTTAAAAAAAAAAAAAAAGTCGCTTCTGGCATTTTTTTCTTTCCTAGGTTGACTGTTACTATAAAAGATGACTAAGTCATCGTTTGTAGTCTATATATACTCCTCCACACAAATAAAGCTTTACTGATTTAAATTCAAGTAAATGTAGTAGAACAGTAGAAGATTCACTCTAATTATAAATAAGTAGGTGATTCTAGCTGTAGTAGACCAAGAGAGTAGAACTATTTAATTTTTTTAGTTATTTTTATTTCCCAGTTTCTAAGAGTCAATTCTCTTAGGATAACTTGGTTTTCTTTTCCTAGGAAATTTAAGTACCTTATCATTAACGAATACTACATTATAAGAAGTTTCCAGTCCCATATGCTTTTGGTAGAAACATGATAGCTATTTTTTTGTACCATTCCAAGAAAGGAAGATCCAATACAACCTTGCTGAAATATTCTTAGTTGTATGAAATCAGGAATGAATGAATAGAATTAATATGAACTATATAAATACAATTTTAAATATTTCCTAATTATTTCAGGAAATACTTAATACTGCCAATTTAGCTTAAAAAGGACTGTTTGGGAGAAAATGCTGCAGCTGATTTTCAGTGAGCAGACAGTAAGATGAATTTTGGATATAGTAATTAAAAGGTGTTGCCTTATGTAATAACTACTCTTTCTTCTTCCCTTAACCATGCAATTACTGCTACTGCACAGCCAACTCATAGCAGTAAAGCCCTACAAATTTTGAATCATATGGCAAGAATAAAAAAAATGTAAAAGAGTAAAAAAACTATATCTACCACATCTCAGAACGCATCCCTGAATCTCAGGTCTAGCAAGACATTTAGAAACCTGAAGTTATCTGAAAGGTTCACAGATTCTTGAAGAATAATTTTACACATTGTAAGAAGGAATCTGAGCTCCCTGAGGAAGTTTATAACTTTGCAGATCTATTTCCTCTGACTTTTAGTCTGAGATACAGTCCTCTCCCCCTGAAAAGAAGCAGCAGTTTGATTTTCCATCTAGCAATAGAGACCTTCACACAAAGGCACCATCCTTCACGTGGCAAGTGAAATACCTAGTGGAATTGCAGACAAAAATTGATGTGGAGAAGAAAAAAAAATAAAGAGATTGTCCTTCTATTTCAAGCATTTCATCCTCTATTACAGAAAAAAAAACCAGGAATATGGCAAAATCTAAGATAACCTACAAGACAAAAGGTTTTCCCTGTGCCCTCTATATTCTAGCTGTACCAGAAGTTCAAGCAGCATTACAAACATCTCACAAACACAAAGATGCAACGAAGATGGAGAACCTGAAGAAGTTTGGCATTTGAAAATATAAATAGCCTTTTTCATATACTTGTTAACTCAAAAATAAAGAGTGCTTTCTTTTTATTTTTACAAGATTTGTTTTTAAAGTTTTAGATTACATTAAATGAGTTTCATTGGTATGATATGGCATACCTTGCTTGTGTTATCACCCTTTCATTTCCTGTTTTCCCAAGGGTAGGGTATCTTTTATCATATATAACAGCAATAATTCTTCTCTCAGGTATTCTATCAAATATTCATTCATTCCTATGGCTTTATCATGGCATTAATCACCTGACATCCTCTTCTTTGGATTAAAAGTGTTTCCTAAAAAGTTTTTATTGTGTTTTCTTTCCCTTGTTCTTTGTATTACAAAAATTTATTTTAATAAATTCCAATTTGAGTCAGCTAACAGCATTTTCTCTCATGATTTTTATTTATGGATATTAATAATGATCTAGCAAGGATTAATGTGATAAGAGTAATGAATGTTGATAACCATAACATTGATTATTGAACTAGACAAAACATTCAATGCAACCAATATTAAGCATATGATTGGATATCTCCTTTAGACTTTCTACAGAACGCTTGACTTATGTCTTAAAGAGCACTTTTATACAATTAAAAAATTAAATAAGTTGAAAATGTTGAACCAATTAGAAAAAGAAATAACAGATGAGGACAATCATTTTTGTCATCTTTTACTTCTAACTTTGTGTTCCTCACTTTCCAGGAAAAGGAAATTTCAGGCTTTTAGTCAGCCAGAAATGCATTCCTCTCATTGTATACAGCACAGTCCTTTTTCTTTTTGTCAAAGTGCAGCACCAAATCTTCCTCACTTGACAAATGCTTTTCTTTAGGGCAAAAGGAAGGTCTGAGACATATATATGGATCTCTTTCCTATGTGGCATTGAATTTCTTTGTGGATAGTTTCTCATGATTTATTTTCAATACAGATAAGACATGAGAGTTTGATTCAGAGATTTTTAGAGGTTTTTTTGGGAATACAACATAGCGAAACCAGTAAGTTTTGCTGTAATGTATATAGTGGATATGGTACTACAATAAACTCCAGCAATCCATAGCAGCAATAATATGGGGTGGTTTGCCCTTTATATCAGTGTAATTCTCTTGTGGTGAGGATGAAATGAAAGAGTCAAAAAGATTGAACAAAGATGCTCAACTTTCTGACAGTTTTCCAAGGATGCTGACATCCTCCATCTCTTTCTTTAAATCATGCTTACTGTTTGCAGTATGACTGCATACTTTCTATGTATTATGGGAACAAAAAACCCAATGCAGTTCATTTCAAATTATATCTTTTTTAAGCAGATTTATCCACAAAGCTTTAAAGGAGATAGAGTACTCATATACTCACTAATGCAAGGTAGCTGGGCTGTCTGACAAGTATAAACTTTAAGGTAATAACAGGGGTAGAGTTTAGTGTCCTTCATGACCTCATCATGTTCATCTTCTGAATATCCACCTGTGCCTAAATATGCAGAAAAATTTGGACAATCAACATTTTGATCTGTGCATCAAGAAGAAGCAGGAGTGTGCATGCTCCAACCGCAACGATAAGCCAGAAACCAAGAACAGCCATAGAACAGAGCCCTCATGGGCAAGGTCACTGTCCCACTATGTCCAAACAGGCTGAAATTGAGTATCTGTTCAGGGAGCTCAGCCACAAATTGCATAAGATGATCAAAAACAGGACTGAAGACAAAGCAATCTACAATGTAGTGAATGGTTTATTCAGGAAAATCAATCAGCAAGCTGAGCCAGATCTAACACAGCTCAGGAAAGATCTCCATGCCAGGAAATAAATGAACCTCCTACGGGATGCATGGGTGGATGGCTCAGTTGAAGCTGGTCAAGATGGCTAAGATTTAGTAGCATGCTCAAGACCCTGACACAATGCCACTCACACTGGCAATATCATTGCTAACATTTCAAGAGGCTTGATTTGTGTTTCCATATGTTAATTTGTATGACAGCAGTAACTGATAAGGATTTAAAGTTTAAAAAAAAGTGTCTTCAGTTCAAGGATATGGGGGTGACAGTAATATGAAAGAAACCTGTAAAGAGCCCTTCTTTGGTAAGAGTTTTATTTTTATGGAAGCAGATATCCTAAATTGTGTCCATAAAGAGAGCTTTAGGGATTTTTCTAGTTCTAATACAGTTCCTCAAGTGAAGAGGTCAGCCCAGCAATACAGACTGTGTAACATCTCACTAGACTAATAATGCCTGTGACATCAAAAGTCTATGAGAATTAAGCTAGTCTAGCCCAGGATTGTATCTTCCATGTCAATCTGAGAACTTGAACAGTAGATGAGCACAGTAAATATGAAAAGATTCATGCACAGCTACCAATGTGTTGCTTGGCTGACCAGAATTACTGCTTCTTGCATCATTTAATTTTATATATCAATTTGTTTTTATTTATATGTGCTTAGACAACCTTGTGCACCCATCAGAAACAGCATTTCCCTTTTGAGACCCAAGGAACTGATGAGATAAACACAAGTCTAAGTGTCTATTACAAGTAGTTACCTTGCTGTTTTGAGCCTGAGTGCTAGCTATGTTTTGCCATTTAGTCAATATTATTAATTCATGATTCATTTGCAGATTTCTAAAAGAAATACTCTGCAAGTGTCA
Source organism: Acrocephalus scirpaceus scirpaceus (assembly GCA_910950805.1). Lineage (NCBI taxonomy): Eukaryota > Metazoa > Chordata > Aves > Passeriformes > Sylviidae > Acrocephalus > Acrocephalus scirpaceus. The sequence continues at coordinate 8,501,473 of OU383778.1, read as the reverse complement.
CTGAAGGATTTCATTGTTTTATTTTTGTTATTTTTTTTCTGTCTAATAAACATTTGTTGTCAAGTAGAGGAAAGCAATAGATTTGAAACAAGAACTCTGGAAATACTCAAGGCTAATCAATTACAGGGTGGAATAAGGCAGTTTTTAGGAGGTCTGAGGTCAATGGAAGTTGCTGTTTGAAAGGCAGCTAACATGAAAAGGAGGTATTCTATCAGCCAATCATCTTGCCTTGGGCTCAAAAGGTTAGCAACTGTTAAAAGCTTTCTGTGAAGAGGGGAATATTTTCCGTGTTTTTTCAATCCTGTAGATGAAACCGCCATATCAAAGAGTATTTGCAATGAGTTCAATAGCAGAGATTTTGTAGCCCTCTTCACCTTTCCTCACATCTACTAAGGTGACAGGCAAGAATTCATATAGTGGATTTTAAGACTGCCTTCAAATTATTTCAGATATTGACCAATATTCATCCACATGAAAGATTCTGTTCAGTTTCTCTTCAATTAAAAACACACACAGTGTTCTGCTCTGCTAGTTCCCAGGTTCCAGCTACTTTCTTTCCTGCCTTAACACAGGGCAACACCTCTGGCTGATTAAGGAAATAGATGTTAATATTAAATATTTGGGACAAATATTATGATCCCCTGAGAGTCATAATGGAGGCTGAATGTAAGGCAGAATATTCTGTTTCAAGTAAGAACATGTATTTTTTTTTTTCTTCTGCCTCACAAAGTCCATCTTAATTATACTTGGGCATGAACACAGTATCAGCAAAAGGTGGAGATCCTGACTTTATCTGAAATTTTTAGTAGGCAATATTCTCTAAAAACCAAACCAAACAACCACAGAGGCCTAATTTTCACTGGAATCAGACTAGAGGGAGAGAAAACAACAGAATAAGAGATTTTGCTGTCTGACAAAGCAGACTTGTACTTGTAGAATAAAAATAGGCTGACTACTGTGCAGACAGCTCAGACATGCCCGTTTGGTCAGCGTGATGCACACTGCGCCACTCAGGAGAACAGCAGGGGACTCATGAATTTTCACTGCCTTCCCCAAGTGCCCATCTGAGGTGGACTATTAAATCTATTTTAACCATAATCTCACTGTTAACTATCCACCCACACACCACCATCTACAGGTTCTCATGTGAGATGCACACAGATGAAATGTAACATTGCACTTTGCAAGAACAGCTGCTTCTGGCAGTTTTCATTCCCAACACAGGGTATTTCTTAGAGTGTTTGTAAACATGTGGTAGCAGAAAATGTATATATGGTGAAGGAATAAGGCAGTAAGTATTCTATAAATCTTTAAATCATATGGCAGCACTTCTAACTTACACTTAGAGTACCATGTATCATTTAAACACTTCAAAAGTAATAAACTCTATGTACACGTCTGTATTTTGCATTCTTAAAGTATTGTTTATGCATTCTGTATTTAAATGTTGATTTCATGGAGCATATCCTTGGAGCAGTTTCTCCCTGACCTTCTGGAATTAATAGATTACAGGAACAGTGAGACCTTATGGAAGTTTTATTATGTTCTTGGAGAAGCAAAATCAAATTTTGGTAAAAATTCCAACCTCAGATCCATATATACATCTGTCTGTCTGGAGGAGACAAGAACATTGAAAATGACACCCTTGCATATACAAATATACATTAAAGATGCTAAACAGAGTATTCAAATCACAAACAGACAATTTCTCCCTTCATCAAACTCACTAGTTGCCACTCCTCTGTCCCATTTTCTCTTTTTTTTCCCTTCTATTTTTCCATTCTCCTGTCCACTTTTCCTTCTCCAACTTTTATCCCCTTCTGACCCAGCTTTTGACCCTCCAGGCTTCCAAGGCCACCACCTACTGCATTTTCTCTTACCAAAAGTCATTTGATTTTTCTGTTGCCTCAGTTATCAGCGGAGGAAACACAGACTTCTGTCCTCCTTCCATCTGTACTCCTATCCAGCTCCTCAGTGGTAGCAGAACATTGTCCTGTCTGCAGACTGCGGAGAACTAAGGGCAGTCCCTCCCTGTCAGAAATAAAACACCTCAAAGCTTGTAGCTTCTAGGCAAAGCACATAGAATTTTTGGGCTTAGACACATTTGAGTAGATTCAATGTAAGCAAAAAGGCTTTTATTCACAGAAACCATTTCATTGTCAAGTTTGAAATTCTTACTTCAAATCCACAGATGCTAAAATTATGCTGCATAGGACAATAGGAAATAATCTAGTAAGAAGAAAATATATTTTGCATATAAAGTATGAAATAATAAAGACAGCTTCAGATTTTTTTTCTTACTATTGCAAATAAGATATTTGCAACCTGGCCTTGCAAAGATGACCTGTGTAGAATTACATTTTTATAAAATAGTTAAACTTAGGGCAGGTGCATGACATGGAAGCCATCAACCCTAATGTTTAGCATTTGGCAAAGTTACAAGAGAGAAAAGCCTCAGAGTGCTTTAAGAAGAAATTAATGTTAATGGAGAACTGCAGAGCCCACCCTTCCAGTAACACAGAGGTAGCTTTTATTCCTTGTAATCATTCCTAATTTACTTTAAAGATTTGGTAAATAATTATGCATCAATTTCTGTCATCTTGGCTGCTGCTTATCAGTCAGTGTCAAAAGATCACACAGAGTTTATATTTGTAACTGTGATTTCACCTGTCATAGTGAGAAGCTGCTAGCCATATAATGGCCCTTGTTCTCGTGAGCTCTATATAAAAATATCCTTAAACTAATTAAAATAGCTAATGAAAAATATTGCTACAAATTTATTATTTTGTAGTTATATTAAATTATATTTTCCTGAATATGCTATTTGAAGAATAAGATGGAAGAAGTGTACTGAATTAAGAAGTATTGGATGCAATAAAAATACAGCCCATCAGCAAAGCATCATCTCTACTTGATTTTAAATTGATCCATATAGGATGTGAGCAATAATATTTTAAAAGTGCTGATTTTTTAAGTAACACATTTGATATGTAAGACAATTAATTATGTCACAAGTTATTTGCAACTGTCATAAAAGTAACCTCGAGATTTTGTTTAACAAAAGGGAGATATAATTTCAAGCAAGCAATCCCTTCCCCCTGCTCTCCTCCCAACACATCCTTGCAGAGAGAAATGAAGAGATGATGAAGGAATAGCAAGAATACAGAGTTGTAAAACAGAGAGTTTGGAATATAAAGGAACACAGTAAGAAACAGAAGATGGAAAAATCAAAGAAACTATTTATTAGGAGATAAATAAATGAATTACTCTGAAGATGAGAATTAATATTAGAAAACAGATAGGTTGGAGAAAGTGAAATGGCAAAGGGATGGAAAAGGAGGATGAAAGAAAATTTTTATTAGCAGTATGTACTCTGAAGGAGAGAGATGGGGAGACACAGATGACTAAAACAGATATTAAAGGCAAATACATAATTCCCCTCACACTGTTCGTTAATAGTAAATGAAAATTGCATTTCAAAATACATATTGGCAAATTACTTTGAAAATGTACACATAATATATCCTTGGAATATCTTTGTGTGTGCCTATAAATTTACTAGATGAATACTTGTATTGCCAATACATGGTTTTAAGTTCTATCTATAGATAATTAAAATAGTAACTGTCACTGCACATATCTGAAATCTCAAGCTACGCTTTGTCTTAGCATTGTCATTAAGTGAACCTAAAATAGCCAGTAACAGGTGAAGGCATTTCACAGAAATGACTTGTCCATACTCCATTTCATTCTGTGTGTAAACCTAGTGGCTTGAAATCTGGGAAGTTAAAGGATTATCTTTATGAAGGCAAAACTTATTAGAATTTTCTTTCATCATCTGTCATAGCAGAAATACCTAGAATAAACCCAGGAGCAGGAAAAAGGAAAGGTGCTAAACATCAAAATGGGTCATTAACATATTCAGAATCTCCTTTTTGTGAGAAATATTTCAAATTGAAAATGCTATGTTGCATGTCACTGCACCCTTTGAAAAAGAATTTATCGAAACAAAGAGCTGTGGTGAGATATGATCCAGAAATTCAAACCAAACCAGCTTTGGTGAGACCTACTGAACTTGCAGCATAATAACAACTGCTTTAAGCAAAGTAGTACAATGATACACCAAAGAGTGTAATTTAAATTTCCACATTCTAGGGGAATTACACTTGTTTCTGGTTGAAAAACATCTTATTGTTTAAACACTTTTTAAAGGACAGTTGAAATCTTGATCACTTGTTTTTTTCCATCAGTTAATTTCACACGGGATAATTAAATAAACAGATTACAATATGTTGACTTGCATGGATTAACACTACTTCGAAAAGAAGTTATTTTGAATCATAGTGGTTCACAAAGTAATTATCTTTTTTCCTGCAATTACAGGTCTTTAGGTAATTGATTTTGTCTGTAAATATCTATGCATCAGTGTTCTTTTCCATAATGTCTGGCATACATACACTAGTTCTGTTTACTTTTGGGGCCTGAAGTTTACCCTCTTGCCTCCCAGCAGTACAGTTTCCTGTGCTCAAGGACAGCTCTGTGATATGGCACTAATCCAAAATGCATGCTACTCTGAAGGAAGAGCTATTCAAGAGAGAACCTTAAGAGTCTTGTGGGGAGAAACCTGACACTGCCTCATTCAGGATCTTCTTCAGGGCATCCCACTGATCCTTGCTTCTGTGCCTTGCCTTTGTCTGCCCACATACCTTTCTGATCCAGAGCTGGCACTACAGCCATGATGAGACATCTCTGGGCTGTGTCTGATCCTCACCACCATCACTGGACCTGCAATGAGGAAAGAAACAAAAACCAATCAGACAATGCATGAACTCCATACAGGTCAAATAAACATTTATCACACATTTCTGAGTGTTATCTCTAGCACCATACTGTACACCTGAGCTGTAAGATTCTCTGCATTGCCTTTCATCTGATGCCCTGTTCCTTGCACTTCTTTGCCTGCCTGTTTCCTTTAAACAGAAGCTGCTACAAGAATTTGCCAATGGCCAATTCTCCATTGCTTCCTTCCTGACAAATAAGCAGTGACACTCTTCCGTCACAACACCTCAGAACATCTTCTGGACATCCTTCTAGGCCATTGGAAGGGTTACACCCTGGTGAGGAGAGACAGAGACACCTGGGAGACTGTAAGACTGAGCAAGAGAGAGGCAGAGAGTCTGTGCAGGTACTCAGCACCTAATCAAAAACCAAATTCATCCACAAATGACTAAGGAAAAACTGGAATGCTCTATACAACTGGGATGTTTACCACAGCTGGAAATAATATATTACAAAAAGCTTAAAGGACATAGCTTACCATTCCTGTTTGTTCTGACACTAGATTCATAGGAACACCACACAACATATTGGTCTTACATTATGCATTGGACCACACTCACATTCACAAGATAGACCAGAGATTTTAATGTTTTAAAATTTTTTCATAATTTCTTGTTGTAAAAATCATGCCCTCCTTTATTTCCTTTCCTTCTGTCACTGATGGATTATCAGTGATATGAAAATCAGTGTTTATTCAGGCAACTGGTGCTTTGCTATGCTGAAGTAGCAGAATAAAACAGGAAAAAGGGTGACAATAATCTAATGAATATATAAGATTCACTCTTCAAATTGTAACATGGATTTTAAGTTAATTTCTTAGTTTTGCATATTTAGAAACTAGGTACAAAATTAAATAATATAACAAAGGATAAACTAAGAATAGTAGCACCATAAGATAAAATCTGAAGGGTGAAGACTCGTTATATCCAAATTTATGGACATAAGTTAACATTAAGTTGATATCTGCTCCACAATATCTAACATTTTCCAAATGTTCCCAGTCCAATTGTTAATAACCTGCTGTACAAACAGTAATCTCAGTAGGCTGAGGAAGAAATAAAAAGCTACAACTAAAATTTAAAGAACTTAATTCAATACCAATTTAACCACAAATATGCTTGTTTAGCCTAAAATTGCCATTATCTACCTATTTATTTAAAACCTGAATTTATGAACTGAAAATACTGAATGGCAATAAAGTCCATCTTTGATGGAATTAAGATTAAATTATTACCTCTTTCATGTAGAATGTACAAGAGACACGTTTTTACACTCTTTCTTTTAAAAAAGGCAACCTGTTGAGTTTCATACAAGCAGATAAGTGAAAGAACTTAGACTTTCCCTTTAGGAAAAAGTATTTCTGTTTCCTCTAGGACCATTTCTTTTGCCTTGCTATGGAAGTCAAACAGAGCTTCCCAGCTCTCTGCCCATCCTGGAATCAGCAGAGACACTGGTTCCACTTGCCCTACAAGAGGAAGAGTACCCACCAGCTGGGCCTCCCGACTCACAGGAATGGGAGGTCACACCAAGGATCCCTCCAGGCCAGGCAGTATTTTCAGCAGTGTCTCTAAGTCCCTATGACAGAAGTGGAAAGAATAGGGATGTATATCTGGTAGCACTTTTTAATTACCTTCCAGGCTCCAACTAGTGCAAGGATTTCCTGAGCCAGATGTATCTTTTAAAGTATGTAACCACTGTTAGTATTTATCTCCCTCCAAAATTTGTCCAGCTTTCCCTTGAGCCTTTGTGAACTTTGCACCTTCAGCAAACACAGTATTAGTAAACACAAGCATCTCTACAAGCCCCTGTATGAAGAAGCTGATAAATGCTTCCCAGATCTGTACCCCTTCCCTGAGGAAAAGGTTTCAAGGCAAAAAAACCCTGAAAACTGAACTTGATTAAATAAAAAACTTGATGCTCAGGAAAGAGTACAAGAAGTTTACTTTGAAATCCGAGTATTAATTTGGAGGAGTTTAGAAACAGGCCTTAAATATTTTATTCTCCAAATGTTGCACCCACAAGGTCTGATAGTTTTTTATTACCAACGGTATTGCCTAACAACTCAACTTAATCATGAAGAACTGTAAACGGTCTTGTTTCACAATAATTCTCAAGACTTTGGTACTTTAATATTTTCTACCCTTTTTTCACAATATTTAGAATTACATATATAATTCAAATTAGTTTTCTTTTTCTTCCTCCCCGTTTTATATATAAAAATGTGCTGTAAGTTATGTGACTTTTATCTATTTTCTAAAATATATTTTTCTACCATCATCTGTACTATGGAAAGCTTTGTCCTTCTTTTTTTTTCCTTAATAGAAGGTCTTTTCCCTTTCCAAGAGACAAGCCTTATTTGGTGATTCACTGCTGATTTAACCATTTTATCCTTACCCAGAACATGTGTATCATCTCTTTATGCACCTATTTGCCATGCAAAGCAATACATTCTCTCATTTTCCCTGCCTTGCAGATGTTTCTGGAGCAAATATTATCCACTAATATTCTAATCATGTGAATTATCCCACTGAGTGTCTCATATGCCAATTGAGACACTGTTGTGATCATTAATTAAGATTTCAGCTCTTCCTGTTTATTTCCCTTCTCAAATTAGCACAGAAACAATTAAAATGTTTGGTGGATTGACATTCTTGCTATTGTGTTTGTCCTTCTTATGACCTTCTTAAAATCATCCCCAAACTCAAAAAATCTTCCCACTAATTATTGTATATACACATCCATGAATATTTGGAATCTCTTTTGATCTTAGTTTAAACATTTTGTCATTAGTGAGTGACCAAGACTGTGTCTCAAAATGTTCATGACAGCTTTTTGCAAGTCAATGTTAATAAAGAAATTACAACAGGTCATGGAATTATTCTACTGCTCAAAATAATTATAATAGCAAGTTACTTTCCATTTTCCTCTTCTCTCTTATCCATGCACATGCAAGTACAAATACAGTACAGAAATGTGTCAACTATTGATTAAATTTTCCAATATAAACATCACTTACTTCTTAAAAATTAGGAAATGAGACTTGGGAAATTCCTTTACGTACTAACAACCCTGTGAGCAGATATCTCTCACTGAATACATCTGCTTGAACTAAGTTCAACTTCACTATGTAATGGTGTATGTTATTAGTTCTCATATCTGCACCTGGCAATTTTTTTTAAGTGGCAGGTTGCACTTACTGAAGCTGAGAACTTTTAAACATGTTTAAACTTTCCTCTATGAGAAAAGTGAAGTAAACAAGAGTAAGAGCAGCCTGAAAAGGTAAAAACAACTAAAACCACTGGAGCTGTCCCAGTTCAGCTCTGCTTACAGGCGCTGCATTGTGTGATGTTGCTGGCACAGTTCCTGCCCCAACACCAGGCAGATTTTATCTTGGTTACAGAGGGAAAAATCAAACCTGTGGCTCCAGTTAGAGCTTAAATTTCTACAGAAACACACCAGAGAACTCAAGGAATGTGCAGAGTACTCTTTGAGGTGATCAACAGCAATCAGTGGTGTGGAAAGAATTACCACGCATCAAGGCTTACTATTAGATTACTACACTGTTTTGTAAGCACTGCCATAACAATGCTAATATTAGGCTACAATTTCAGTTATATTTTCAGAAAAAAAGGATTTCTTTGTATAAAGCTCTCTCCTGTATTTCTCCACACATGGCTTCAAACATCAGATGTTAGGTGGCAGTTAGCTATTTCGTTCAATTGGTTCCAAAGCACAAAGCTTTCAATTCTTGCCTCCACCTAACATCAAGTTCATCAATTACTCATTCCCAATCTTTAGCCAAACTGAAGAGCAAGTACTTGAGAATTTGTCCTAAAAAGTACCATCTTCTCAGTCATCTCCAAAGTGAACTCAAGTTCAAATAGCTATTCATGTATTTTGCCCTCTCATGTTTATGTTACAGTATTCACGTCACATATTTCTGAAATTCATGACAAACTATTGCAGTTCTCAGGTCTATCAATAAATATGAGACAGAATCAAAGCACTCTCCTCTTCAGCAAATTTCAGGACCACCTGATGGTTCCAGTGTATCTATCTGCATTCAACATGAAGAAAAGTACCTATAAGAGTGTATTTATACAGCATTTGCTCCTAATGGTGTAACTGCTTACCACAGCACTACTTACAGCAGTAAAGCAAAACAAAAAGCAAGAAGAATTCTGAAGTACTTTCTAAAGCAAGAAGAAAGTATTATAAATAGCCTCCATCTCCTATCTTACAGCAAGTTATACAGTAAAACTGTATGTTGTGTTTAGCACCAGTAATTAGAGTTGCAAGAATTATATTAAAATTAATAAGTTTTCCATTATCAGGGTTTTAAAAAATTGAGTATTGACTTAAAAAGAGAAAATGTTATCTGATATATCCATCAGCACAGAAAACAAATCAATACTGGCACTTTTGTAATTTCACTAGAGCTTATGTATTGAAGACCAGGCAGAGGGTGGGGTAGGGGTTGGAAGCTCTTCTGTGTAGAATGCTCTAGGACAAAACCTGCTGTTTAAATATATACAATGTTTATTCTTAGGTATTTATTATTTTATTACTAAAATACATACAAAATATATGCAAATAATTTCTAAAGCAAGACAAACAATTTTCGGAGTTATTCTTTTTTTTTTTTAACAGAGGCCACATTTTTCTGCTTTTTAATCACACTCTTTGAATAGATAGCAATTTAAAGTATGGCATCGTGGTTGAGCATTACCAGTCTATAATAATACCTGTTAAAAAGAAAAGCCCATATCCCACAGTCTCTGGTATTTTAAAAAGAATTGGAAGGCAATTCTAAAAATTCATTCAAATATTTACATACTCTTTAAGCAAGTAAAGCACCTCATAGTTTCTGGTTGTTAGTGACCAGACACAACAAAATCTTTTTTATTGTAACCAAAACCATCAAATACTTCTTTATTATCTGCTCAATGCAATTATCTCACCTGGACATCTCATTGGAATTCATCCAGAGACTATTTCTGCAAGGTGTTGAGTTCTTTGCAAAAAATGCTGAGTGTCCTCAGATCTTTTTAGTGAAACTGGGAGTCCTCAATGCCCTGAAGAATTAGGCCAAAATTCAAATTTTGTTTCATTATCAACATCACAGCTTTTTAGCTGGTTTAACAGGCCAATGTTTCACAATTTTGTTTTAGTCAAGTCTGGTTTTCCCAGAGCAGTTTTGAGAATTGGAGCTGGAACACAGAAATCAACATTTTTTTAGAGGTGGGGAACAACCTGCCATGAAGATGCAAAGATGCCCTTTACCCTCCAGTAATAAACTCACATACATTTCTTACTGAATTTGTGACTGGTATCATCAATCCAGAGATTTTGTCTATGCTAATCCACATGGAAGATGCCTGGAAGGTCACATAAAACACCATTTCCTTGTGGGGAAGCTGCCATCACTCTCAATGTTCTCCGCAGTGCCAAGTGTTTTATCTATAAACCTATATTTATGCCAGCAGTTCACACCCTCACTGAAAATCTGCAAATCATTTTGCCCAGCAGTCTTCAGTACATTAATTTGCAACACAGTTGGCAGAACATATAGTAAACATAGTGGTCATCCAGTTTCCTTCAAAGTTTGCTTCACCGACAGTGAGCATACTGTTTGCTTTGGCTCTGAAGTCTCATATAAATGTGTGTCTTATAAGGTGATAACAGTCTACTTTATTCTCATAATTAAAAATATGATAATAAAAAACCCCCTTCACAATTGCTTTCTGTCCTTATCTGCAGAATTTTCACGTAAAAAAATCAGAGGTTTTTTTCTCCCTCAGTATTAATCTGTCTCTCATTTCTAAACCAAGCTTATTTTTTGAACATAACACTAACAGATCAAAAAGTAATGGGTAAAATATATACTAAAAAATACCCAAATGGATAACATACCTTTCAAGAGTCCTTTAAAATTGACCAAAACTATTAGAGGGAATGTTTTGAGGAGGAAAATTTTTCAAGGAATATTTTCACAAGAATATACCAGTATAAAAGTTAGCATAAGATAGGCTAAATATTGGTAAATATTTATTGCATCCTGTGTGGTTTCTCTACCTTTGACTGCTTGCATCTTCTTCTGAATATGTGAGGATCCTAGCAAGTTCTTTAATGAAACGAGTATTTGATCTTCTGAAGTTTTAATTAAGAGGGTAACAAATCTAAAGTTTGAGTACAAAGTCCTTGAAATAGTTAACCCAAAACTAGTGAACAAGCCTGAAAGAACTCCAAGAAATATATGGTATTTGGGCAGCAGATCAAGAATATGAGGAATATAGAAAAATATTCTCAGCTATGAAACAAAACCTCCCAAGTAGAGCTGAAAATGAAGAAATAAACAGATAACAGATGCCAGGTCCGGGTTACTAAGAACAGCAAGTGGGGCGAAACAAAGCTTGGAAAACACTGGAAGACCACTGGGTTTGGAGTCAAAGAACTGAAAACTGTGAGCTATTACTTCTGGCATTTTTTGGGAGTGCTCCAGTAAGTCAGCTTCCACAGGCAAAAAATGACAGAAAGATGGATCTCTGTATGAGCAGAAGGATAGCAGGCAGAGGTTGCCAGCTTAAGAAGACCTAACACTTGTGTTTTATCATTTTGCCAGTTCCTACACAGGACTTAGTCTAGAACCAGTTTCAAACATAATGGGTTTCATGCTTTCTTTGTTATAATCACAGAAAGGGGAAACCACATCAAACCACATGCGGGTTTATTTCTGGGCGTAGCAAGACCTTCTAATGCCCTTCATTTTTCTGAATAATAAACCAAATTTGCTCATTTGTATGGAGGTGTTCACCACAACATGTATTTTTAGTCCTCAGTAGGGTATAGCATAGTAAGTTCAGAGAAAGGAGACAGGAAAAGAATGACATTTAAATATTTTGGAAAATACTGCAGTCAATAAATTATACTTTTGTTCTTCCCTAGTGAATTTCTCCCACCTTGACATGCTTGACAACTATGCATTAGTTTAAAATTCCAATTTGTAAAACTGGCAGGTTGAAAAAAATTCTAAAACATGCTTGTTTACTGGGGTAGAAATCTTGAACTGAATGTGCCAGATTCACAGCAGAAGTGGTTTTTGGATGAAGGCTGATCTCTGACCTTGTCATTTAATCTCTGCTGAAATCAGTGGAACGTGCATTTACTGAGAAGCAAAGAAATCAGTTCAAACATAGGATTCTTATCAGATATTGGAATTAAAATAGCTGCATCAAATCAAATATCCACTCTATTTTTATCTGTCTTACGTTGTCCTTGATACTTCTGAAGCTCAATCCAGCTGAGATCACTGGATCTAAAAATTCCTGTTTCTCTTTAAAAGGTCTATGTCCCCTTACAGATCCTCTCTGACCCATATGAGGTAAGGAAGATACATTCTTGCCATCACTAAAGTGGTACAAAATACAACAATAGAGGGAGGATGAACATAGACTATGTCTAATTTAGCAAGTAGCATGGCACAATGGCAGTGAATTTGTGGAGTGAATCATTTGCTGCAGAAGACCAGCAGTCCATGTTTCACATATATATATATACATATATATTTGAAAGGACCATAGTTGACTAACTCCCATTTGCTCCTATGAGCCAATGCCCATTAGGGGTCAGAGCTCATTAGCTGTGCTCTAACAGGGCAGCACCTCTTACCAATTCAGGGCCATCAGTTGAGTTAGAGCATTCTGAAAACACTTGGAGATGAACAGAAGTACAGTGGTAAAAAGGCTCCTTATCTATTATTAAACACGAAAGTGGACACAGTTATAGATATCCTATATTTGCTTAAGATCCCTCTGACAAATCATAAGTTAACAAAATTCACAATAGTAGCAAATGATGGCAGGAAGGTATGAGGGCAGCTAGACAACAAAAAACCCGACCCCCAAACAGCAGGATAATCCACAGATAAGACAATCTTATGCCTGTAAAAATACCCTCTGGGATCACACTGTTCATGACTGCACAGAGAATTTTCTGGAATATAAATCTAAAACCTCCAGCAGCAAAAACCATTCAAAACAACAGTACTACACAGCCATATTCATAGACTACTTGCTTCAGAGTTATAGAGATAGTTAGTTTTTTCCTTCCTTTTCTGCATAAGAGGAAATGTCAAAAATTTTGACATGTCAAAAAAATTTGTTCTTTGAATGTGTTTATTATCTTATGTACTGTAAGGGCAATAATGTAAGCAAATGGAATCCATATTCAGAGTGGAGGTTAGAATGCAGTGTTTTGCTCATTCTGCTTCAGAAATTCTTTACCTTTTATTAGAGCTTTTAGTGTATTGCAACAATGATTTGGAGGTGGTTTTTCTTTTCGTCTGTTTTCATTTTTCTTGTTTCCCCATGTGCAGAATTTGAGGCTTCACCTCAAATTCTTCACCTACTATTTCATTTGGGAAAACGTTGATTGACCTTTCTTTATGTTAACTATATATATAAAAACCTTATGAGATTTATGACTATTAAAAAAGTCAGTTATTACTGAAATCACAGAAACGTTGACTGGAAATACTATTAACAAAAATTGAGCTATAAAAGTTATGCTAATCCCTTCTGGTAAATTCAGAGGGTATTATAAACTGGTTTAATTTGAAGTATCTGACCTCTCACAGAGATGAAAACAAGATCTTTTGAAAAATGAATAATTTAAAAAAATCAATATTTATTTTCACATGGGAAGATACCTTGGGAAAAGCTGAAATACATATGGATAATTTATTAGCAGTGCCATTTCTACTCCCACCCTGCAATGCACTTCACTGAAGTTGTTCTGAGAGGCTGATTCCACCCTGGCTTATTCATAGTAAGGATGGAAAACAACTTTGGGGTGAAACATCAGGAGCAGGAGGGGAGAAAGAAAAAAAGAAAATAAGTGCCTTGCAGATCAAACAGTAACTGAATAAAATCGATAGGAAAAAAACTCCAAACCCCAACAACCTGAAAGCTTCATAATAATGACTAATAAAACTTTTATTAAAAGGGTAGGTGGCCTTTAAATACTACTGATTTTAACCTCTTTGCTAACAGTATGAAGTACAGAAAGATATCATTTTGGTGTAGATGAGATTCCTGTGAGGTTTCTGCAATATCAGTGGATAAAATTTACTCCCGTGTAAACCAACCTATGAAAAAAACAGGCTTGAATGACTACATCAGGAGACAGTATGGTAATAAGATAGTAATATGGACATTAGAAGATGGCAGGGAATGAATCTAGAGAAAAAAAGGTACCTCAGGCCAGGGACCTGAGATCTACATTATAAGTATTTCAGCATGTTTTATTTTGACATAGCTCTAGCCTGATTTCAACAGATTAAATAGCCATGAAGTATTAGGTCATCTCATGCATGCTTTTGTAGTATTTTTAAAATTTTTCACTGTCATATAAATGAAAACCCGCCTTGTGTACTGTAGAATCACCATTCAATACCAGGATGGAAAACCAAGATGATCAGAATTTTAGCTTAAAAACTCATTTCTGATCTGAGGTAAAATATTAATGAAGATGAACCCATAAACTTGATGAAGTGGTTTATGTTGTTTGATACAAGTGCCACAGGCTAGACAACTTACAGAAATACCACTTGGTCTCCTTAAGGTATCATACTTCAGGTCAGATAAAGCTGCAGTTTCACACATGCTTACTGAAGATGAATCATGTCTGTGCTGGATATCAGGAGCTGTCTTACCAACTGTGCAGCAGTTTCCTCCCACAGGGTCCTGGGTTTCCAGGTCACTTCTGAAGGAAAAGTAGAAAAAAAAAGGTGGGGCAATAGGAAACTCTAGTTTCAAACCTGCCATGTAGCAGGTAAAGTAGGGACTTGAATCAGACACTTTCATATTTCTTACAGAAAGGCAACGTTTGACATAGAACAGTTGCCTCAAATTTCAAATTAAATCTAATAGAAACACTGAAAGATAGCATTTATTTCCCCTGATGAAGTGACTATGAGTCTGAATCTTAAGATATTCACAACATTATTAAATTCCAGATCAAATACAACCCAGAATATTTCTATTTTACATGAGAATGTGAAGGAGACCAGAGGGGCAGAGACATGCTTTTTAAACAATATTAAATAATCTTTCAGTGCTCTCTTAAGAGGCTTCTGATAAAATGTTGCAGATTAAGTTTAGCTATAGATAAGAATCTGGGTTTCTGGATCTGTTCTGAGTTACACTTGTTCAATGTATTAACCATTTGCATAAGTACTAATAAAATTCATGGTGATATAAGCAGGTTAGAACACAGAAATCTACAAAAGTACAGGATTAATTAGAAATATGGGTAAAGCAAATTAAGCCATAAAATATACATATTGATAAAGATATGAAAGACTTCTAAACAAAATTTTTATAATAGAGGAGAAATTAAGGCAGCAGTCTTTTATATGCTAGAAATGAAGAGAAAATTGGATTCAAATGAACGAGTATGGAAACAAAGAGTGACTTTTCAAGCAGAATTACCATGTAATGGAACAAGTCTGTCCTACACAGCACTGATGACACTGCATTAAAAACATGTTTTCTATCTAAATTTCTTCTTACCGAAAATAAATGGGAGCATGTAGAAGGCAGCTGTTACAAGAGGACAAGAAGAACTTTTTTTTATGGAGCAAAAAAAATTACTGTATGAAACATAGAAGCAAACTTATCCCCACTGTATATTTGGAGAGGAGATT
The DNA here is from genome assembly GCA_910950805.1 of Acrocephalus scirpaceus scirpaceus. Classification (NCBI taxonomy): domain Eukaryota; kingdom Metazoa; phylum Chordata; class Aves; order Passeriformes; family Sylviidae; genus Acrocephalus; species Acrocephalus scirpaceus. The sequence goes on along the minus strand of OU383778.1, from coordinate 8,485,929 downwards.
CCACCTGAAATGAAACAGAATCTCAATAGCTTTCAACTAGTAAGACTTATTAGACTGAAAAACTATCCTGCTGTCCTTGAATTACCAGGGATAAATAAAAAGGAGACACAAAGTATAAGCTAGAGATAAGTTTTTTAATAATGAAAAGAGAGACTAGGAAGAAGATTTTGCACCTGTGAGTGAAAACTGAATATGACCCAGCTGTTTTGCCTGGATTGCTTTCTAAAGCAAGTATTTATTTATAAAGTACTGGGGAAAATAACTTTCAATCACATATACGGATTTTAGCTTCATATACCCAAAAATCAAAGTGAAGTGGTTAGCAGTAGGAAGTGGTTATCAGCTTTTGCATTTAGGCAACCTGAATAGGAATTCAAACTAAATTCAATATCTCAGAAAAATAAGTGCAAGAGGATCACCTCTTTGTGTCAATTTGTTTGGCAGCTCATTCATTACTGGGTCATACTTTGTGTGACACACCCAATTTCTGCAAAGAGAAAAGCCTCTCATTGTATGACAATACAAAGGGTGGAAAATCTTTCTAAAGCTGGTAAGAAACTCAGTTTTGCAATGCTTGTAGTGTGCCACTCTCCCTGCTGATAAGTGAAAAGGCTTCCAAGCAGACACCATGTAATGTACATAACCACAATTGTCATTTTCCCTGATAACACATTTAGCTTGTCTTACCTGACAGTTACATCTCATTATTATTTGAGAAAAATGCTGATTTTTGCAAAAAAACCCTGGCAAGATTCTGCAGGATGTCATTTAGTCATCAAACATCATTCCATAGCATGTCATGTCTCAGCATGTGGGGATTAGTTTTCAAGACTTTTTCATTTTGCACTCATACAAAATGAATTTTTTTGCCCCGTTATGGATCGGGAGTGTTTTTGATTAGAATAAGGGGTTTGTTTGTTTGTTTGGGGGTTTGGTTTTGTTTGTTTGTTTGGGTGTTTTGTTTTTGGTGGGTTTTTTTATTATTTGGACAGGAAAGGTACATGCTTTCAGTAATAATTTGATTTTACTGTGGCAGATGCAATTCTGAGATGCCTAAAAAGCTGCCCTGTCTGAAAACATAATCACTGAAAGATGCTTATTCTTCATAATTTGTAAAGATTACTAAAAGATCCTATAAATCATCTATTTTAAGAGTTAAAACTTCATTTATTGTAGTGTGTCATTTTGCATCTGTTTTATTACTTCCTCTATGGTATGCAGCCTAAGCCTGGTATGCAAAAGATTTTATGACTGTATAACTGTAGAAATAATTTTAGAAGAATTTATTAAAATATAGTGTTCAGATTATGCCCTCAGATATCTACTGTATATTGATAGAAAACCAGGATTTTTTAATATATTATCACAAGTTTTACTTTAATAAAATTCAATATTCATAATTGATTTTTTTTTTTTAAAGCTCTGTTTTACAGCAATTTTGGAGTCAAACACCAAACACTAGGAGACAGCAGAATCCAGGGTGCCCTCCACATGCACATAATTCACAGCTGAAATCTTACTGATGTTATCTATTATATATAATTTTCTCTATAGGACTGCGAAGGGTAAATGAACTATTGTTCATTAGATTCTGAGATGACATCTCAACTCCTTTACCTGGCTCTGCCACTCCTATGGAGTTCCCATCACATACAGAAGTCCCCACAGATCTTATGACATTCCCCCATTTTCTTCCCTTGCCCTTCTGCCTCTTTTGAATACCATTAATTCAATCCCTCACTTGCTGCAGTATCTCTTATGAAGCACAGCTGCCTGTGGGTAACATAAAATGTCAGGGAAAACTGCTATTAGGAGATTTGTTCATCCCCTTCCCAGACTTCACTTCAAACAAGCAACTCTTTTACACACTCGTGAAGTGCAAAATCCATCAGTTCATTAAAACTGTAAAACCAACGACTGCTTCCATTGCTTAGACTGTGTTTAAGCATCAAGCCAACTACATTATTTCTATTCATTTTGTTATGTGCCTTTTTGGTCATGCTGGACACAGTAAAAAAGCAGAAAGCTGCTCAGGTGGCTAGAGAACCATTGTCCACATTCAGCTGCTGTGTGAAAATCACTGAAGCACTTTAGGATTGGTGGCCATCTTTCATCAGTATTCAAGTGCAAGCAAACATCTTTTTAATGTTACTGGTACAAAATGCATACACATTCTGTCTTTACTTACTGTCCCTGGAGATAACTGTCAATTTTTTCTCTCTTGAAAAGTTTTCTTCTACTTTTCTGCATCTTGGAAGGCATGTGCATGAGATACTCTTATCACATGCATGGAAAACACATGCATTTCTAATCTTCACTTCCCTGTTGGCAAGCCTCTGGAATGATGGTGCATTCTATTACTAAACACATAAACTTCTCCTATTTTTATTATCTGCAAAAATGCAGTAGGACAAGTGCCATACTCAATGATTAAAGTGGCAGATTTTTAAAAAGTTTACTCCTTAATTTTTATAAATTCTGATGCCCTTGGTACAGTATAAAAAATTAGAAAAATACATTCCAATGAAATTCACTCAGTGGATTTCAGACAACTCTCTAATGTACTAATTTAAGCATAAATAAAATCTAATTTAAGCACCAATAAAGACTGGGCATATGTACACCCAAGAGAAATCTTAGGATTTTGTATGGGGAGAAACATCCTATATCAAGAAAAACATTCACTCTGATGGTTCCAAATCCAGCTGAACACTTATTATTCAGCATGCTATAGTCAAATTTTCCTATGTGATTAATATGCAAGCCCAGTTTTGACAACAGCAAGAAGACCGTGAACAGTGTCAGCAACTCTTTTCCCTAATACAGCCTTCTTTTAGCCATCTCTCTAGTCCTGAGTTGGTTTAATTTTTGCTATTTTTGACACAGCTAGTTTCCCAACCATCGTAATGCAGATCACAATTTTGCTCTTCATTTGTTATGAGTGACATTTTATTTTTCATCTACTGCAGATAAAAAATGCTAGCACAGTGAATTCAGCCTTACACCTACCATGACACTAAAATGTCTCACCAAATTACTTCACATGTCTGAGTGCAGGTTGTTGTGGTTTAACTCCAGCTGGCAACTAAGCACCAGATAACTGCTTGCTCAGTCCCCCTGGTGGGAGTGAGGAGAGAACTAGAAGAGTAAAACTTGGGGGTTGAATTTGTCCATTCCCATGGCAGGCAGGAGTTCAGCCATCCCCAGGAAGGCAGGGTCCCATTATGGGTAACAGCTGCTTAGGCAGACAAACACCATCACTCCAAGTATCCTTCCTTCCTATTTCTTTCCCCCAGTTTATATGCTAGGCATAATCCCTCATGGTCTGGAATAACCTTTAGGTCACTTGTTTTCAGCTGTCCCATCTGTGTCCCCTCCCAACTCCAGTACCAGAAAAACCAGTGAAAGAGAGTTTCCAGTACAAACAGGTAGGAAGGCCAATACAGCAGTCTGTACAACTCTGCTAATCATAAATCTGAACCTTGACAATGGGATGTCCACAATGCCAGCAGAGAACGGGGTTAAAAAAGCAGATTGAGGTCCAACACAAGTAAGCATTTCCCATAAAAACATGCTCGAAGGTGGTGTAACAAAAAAATGTTCTCCAAGTATTTCAGCAATAGAGCTGCTCAGAGCTAAGAATTTTACCCAGTATGTTTTAAGCATCAGCAGCTCCCTTCATTTATTGCACATTAGTGTCTATTTTGGAGTGGAACTTTATAACTTTATTTAGTATATGCTGAACAGTAAATACCTATTACACTACTGTAAGTATATTACACTACTGTTAGCTGCTCAGCTGCCCAATACATTCAGGTCGTTGTGAGCAAGAGAATTCTTCTTTCTTTTTCATGTAAAGAGACAGGAGCCACCACTTCTCTTAAGTGCAGTCTCAATAATAAACCAGCCATATCTTTGTCTTTTTGAAAACAGGCTAACCAAGGCTACACAGTGAAGCCCCTTGGAAGTGGAAAGCCATGAAAAAAATCTGTTGCTTTATATACAGACCAAGTTATGCCAATCATGGAATTAATCCAGCTCCTTACAGTTGCAGTAGCACCATAAAGAACTTAAAGTAGAAGCTGGTCCAGTCTAGTACCACTGTAATTACGACTGCTGAGTATAAAAGAGAAAAGATTACAAAGCTAAAGTGTATTTAAATTTATTGATGGTACTTTGGTTGATGAGAGTCTTTTAATATATATTCATTTTTCAGCACTTATGATTGGAAAAGAAAACAAAATAATACTAATAACTAGTAAATAATAATATTAATAAAACCAGATAAATATTTTGTGTACATTTTCCAGGCCAATACCTAGTTCTCTCAGTTTTGTTTCCTTGAATGCAGAGGGTACAGAGCAGGATTGTCTTCAAACTTTTTGTTATAGAAAAAGTCCAACCACAGTATATAGAATAGTCCTAGACACTAAAATTTAAAAAAATTCTTTCATATACAGTAACAGAGAAGACTATATATACTCTCTGTTATTTACACAAGTATAACTTCTGTTGGAGTCCACAAAAGCAATTTATCAGAATAAAATAATCCTTCAGGTAGAAAACAATCAATAGATACTTTTTAGATTTCTGCACAGATCAGTATAGGGTTTTGTTATTGTGGGATTTGTGAGTTTTTTTAATCAATAAAGTTCAGTAGCAGATTAGAATTTTTGCGAGAGTTTTTCTGCATCATGGGACAGTGTTGATTTAATACAGTGCACAAGTAATATTTTGCTTGTTTCATTTTGATAAGCCTTTGTGAAAAAACCCTAAAGTAGTTCTCAAAAGACTTCTCTAAAAAGTCAGGCCAATCAGAATTTTAATTTTCCAAACAAGAATCTTTTAAGCATTAATGCAAATAAGAACAACCAGCACATAAGTTTGCCATACACCAGGCTGACTTCTATTTCTTTTTCATGGCTATAACAGACGAAAAGGATGCAGTTGAGATATTCCCCTTAGGCCAGGTGACATTCTTACGTATGACATACTGTAATTCTTCTTTGAAATAACCTGTAAATTATTTCTAAGAAAAGATAATGCAATAAAAGTGAAATGAAAAATGCCAAAAGCTGAAGAGAAAGGAGGGACTCTCTCTTCTAGCAGCTAAAGCATTCAGGTCTATCTTCCAAACATTCACTCGCTTTCTTGCTTTCCAGGCAAATAATCTGCACAATAGTTTGTTTCATGAAAATTTTATCCCATACTTTCCCCTGAACCAAAATCTCAATTGCTGTATTTCCTGAGAAGCAAGGCCTTGTCTATGTCAAAGAGGTATAATAATTTGGCCTGAAAAAATTGAGGAGGAATGTCATCTAGGTTTTGGATTCTGTTAGGGCTTAAGAAATGCTGAAACTAGTCTCTACAGCCAAACAGAAATTTTTAAACTAATCAAGAAAACATGCAAATACTTTAAAATAGTCCTGAGCCAGAGCATCGATAAATTTAATATTTCTGAATAACAATTTTGGACTTGAAAGTCTAAATCCAACTTTAAAGCACCTAAATTCTTTACTAGCTTTAACTTTCTGTCTCACCTGTTGCCAGTGAAATTTAGATTAAGTCAATCAAACACTGAAGACCTGAATAAATACCTTTAAGAATAAGGAACCATGCAAATTTTAAATGAGCAATAAAAATGCAATAGATCATATGTATGATGTTCCTTTTCTGATATTAAATATATTGATATCATCTTCACCATTGGACTGATTTCACTGGTCTGGCTGTGTCTGGCCATTTTTAACTGGAATGCTTTATTTTATTCACTCATCCTTTCATCAACACAGGTTTGATTTATAAACAAACAAAACCAGAAAAAATAGTGCATGCAGAAATGTTGTTTCTATTAACTTCTTTCCAACACTGCAAACAAACATGTTTGAGATCACTGTTTCACACACCAATTTACTTCAGATCATTCACCATTTAGACCACATCTTCCTTTTATAAATGGGAAGGTGTTTACTTGCACTGTAAATATATGTGCATACACATTCCAAACCAGCATGGCCAGGCCCTTAACACAATGCACTAAGCTAGAAATGTACTAGAAAAAAAGGAAATTCCACTCTTTGAAAGTTATACCTGTCCAAGTTAATGTGTGTCATCATTAAATGTCTGCAGAATTAGTAAGGACAATGATGTGAGTCCTCTGTCATTATTCCTTCCCAATTTACAGAGCAGTTTTGACAGAATTTACAATACAGGTCAAATGAAGTCCTCAAACAGAGTCCAAGGAGTTATCTCTGTTCATATACAGTGGAGAAGACTTAGAATTTAACTATTTTTTTTCCTCAATGACAATTGAGGACCAAGAACAATGGAAAAGATATGAATAGCATTACTAAAGCAAAGTTAATTATTCCAGGATCTGTCTCAGATTCACAAGATGAATAATCTTAATTTTGATTCTTACAATATTTTATTTCATTGTTTTGCTCCCGGTTAGTTTAGCACGAGACAAAAAAAAAGTCAGCCCGACAAATTTGAGACACTAAATTCTGGTGGCTTTATGTTTTAAACTGTTAGTGGGACAAGTTAACATTCCATCTCAGAAATAGTATTCATGTGTCTGATGCTCATCTACTGAGGCTCTCACTTCCATCTTCACGGCCCAGTTTCAAAATGCCACACCAAAAATACTCCATTTACTCATTTTGTACAGCAGTGAATCTGAAGAAGAAAAACTGAATTTAAACTAAGTGAAAGATGGAGTTACTGCAGTTAACTGAAGAAAATAAATGGCTTGAAAAGAAGGCCACAGATCAAAAAACCTGCATCTGAGATTTACCAAGGACCATGAAAACAGTCTTTGGAATGAGATTATATTCATGACTAAAAGGGACAAGATCCTGAAAAAAATCATTGTAAAACCACAAATGAATTAATTGTTTAAGTATGGGGTCAAACTTTTCCTACTTCTAAGGATGATCTAATGATCCTTAGCAAAGAAGTTCTCTGCTATTAATAAATTTTCTTTTAGAGTTATATATTCTGAAATTTTGGCTGTGCCTTTTGGAGTGAAATAGTAACTCTTAAGTAATTTTCTAAGAATGCACAAACCATGCCCAAAGAATAAAATGTAGAATTATTATGAGAAGGAAAACATCCTCCTCATCAGATTTCATCTAGAGTCCTAAGGAAACTGAAAAAACCTCTATATATTTTGCTGTTTAAATCCAGCCTAAAAAAGCAAAATTAAAATTCTCTAGGAAACAAACTCATAGCTGCACCTGTCACCTGGTACAATTTTCTCATCAATAAAAAAGTGAGTTGTTTGTACTTGCAATTATTATCTCTATTAACAAATGCTAGACATCCTTGCATAGTCCAAGTGACAGACAAAACCAGAAAAAAAAATTAAACAAGTCACTGTCATCAATCATTATGCAGAGTAATTTGAGAGCAATTTACTTATCTTTCATAAAGAGAATAGAAAAAAAAAATCAGTGAAAATAAAGGCAAACAACCATGCTAGTAAACACTCTGAAAGGACTGGATAAAGAAGGAAGATCATTAAAATAAGGCATTACAAAAAAATGAGACCTGAGCTTGACAGAGACACAATTTAATTTTATTATTATCTTCAAGAGATTTTCTGAAGAAAAAACCTAAACTTTCCAAAGTATCAAAAGTTTCCAATCCATGCACTCTTTCAACTTCCAGTTCCTTGTTCATTTTAATGTGGTTATTCTTCCTTTTAGAGCTTTGTTCTTATGTATTTCACTTCAGGTTTGTCCAGTTATAGTCTCTGGATTGACTGAGACTACACTTCAGATCACAGAAGAATTTCAAGCAACCATAATCAAAGGGATGGAGATAAGGAAGGAAAAGCAAAGGTTTTCTCAACTGTTCCCTCTCCACCCCTACAATTCACAAGCTGCCACATATGGGGTGTAGGTTCAACAACAGTTCTTTTTCAGTAATTTTACCATATGTTCTTCAGCAGGGGCTGTCCAAACTTGTGTTGTCATACATGAAAGTAATGAGACACCAAGGGAATCATCACTTTGCTGCTAATATAGAGGCAAGAAATTTGGTCAGTACTTTGGCAGTTGCAGGAAAGACCATTTGAACCCAAGTTGTGTAAACAGACACTCACATACTGTTTTGATCTGAATATACATCTTTTAACTACCCTTAATAGAGACTATTCAGGTTTTTCTTTTAGTTCATGGTATTAACAAAGGAGATTTCTTTTACTCCTTTTCTTTTAATTCAGTCAAAACCCCCTACCTGGTTTCTTCTCTCTTTCACGTCTTCAGATATTCTGCATGATTGTGTGGTAGCTGTCAGACTTTGGGAGTTAGGATGAAAGATACCAAGAAACTGGGACACTGTGCTTCACAGCACGAAGAGCACTGAATCCTGCAGGATGCCATATGCTTCAGGATCCCAACAGCTCCCAAAGGGTGGCACTTTACAAGTTTGGGCCTCAAAAGATTTTACTTCTTACTCATACAAGAAGTGAAATATTAAGTTTACAGAAGATAAATGCTATATATAGTCCCATTTTAAGAAATTATATTTTTTAAAACGAAGTACAGTTCTTGACTGAGATTTATATAAGATGTCAACATGTTTCATTTCTATAGCTTTTATGATACATGTTTATTTAAATGAATTAATCTTTTGGTTACTTTATATGCTGTCTTAGGTGATGTAAATTGTATTAGTCTCATTGACAGTTCTTTCAGGTCTCTCTCTAGAGACTACAAAATTCCCTGTGAAGGAAGAATAGTCTTTGCTCAGAATTTTTTTTAATATTTACATTAAGGAAACAATTTGAAATTGTGGTGTCATTTTAATTAGGATTATATTTTCATTTGCTTTTATTTCACTTCAGCAACAATTCAGTGTTTAAAATCTTTATAAATAAATATTTTAAACACATACAGTGTCCTCTTGAAACTTATATTGTCACTAAAAATTAATGTCAGCAGTCAATGTTTCCATTTGTGAGCAACAGACAAAATATATTTCCATTCTTACTTTTTTCCAGACAAAAAATACAATGAATTTAGTTTATTAGGCATTATCTTTGGCGTAGACAAATATTTATGCGCAATGCTTTGCTTACCTGAGTTTTACACAAGGATACCATATGATTGATGTTATGTTTTAAATAACTTTTGATTTTTCAATTCCATGAAAACTCATTCTATCTATACATAAATAAATTACACAAATTTATGATGAATCCGTGGGACAACAACTTTTTCAGGTCACTTCACTCATAATTAGAACTAATTAAAATGTGCCAAAGAAAGGATAGAAATTTATCACTGCTCATTAAACCTGTAAAGACTGTGTTAATTAGATGTCAGACTTAGTAATTCACATAAATATTTACTGCCAGTCTAAATTTAGTGAAAAAATAAACACATTTATAGCCACTGCAACAAAAAGGAGATAGATATTGTTGAATTGAAAGGGTTAAAAGCTCCCTATACAACAAATTTCTTTCTTTTTTTTTTTATCTTGGAAACAATGTGTGAATTCTTCTGCTAATTTCCCCCCAAAATTTTATATTCCTTTGATAAAAGCAAAAGGTTATGTCCCACCATAATTTTTCTTACTTCTTTTTTTCAAATATTGCTACAAGAATTGTCATACATTAATTTGCAAGAATTAATTGAAAATCAATATTTACTAATTATTATTACACTATTGCATCACCTATGTTCTTACTGAAGAACACTATACTATTTTATCACCTACTACAACCAGAAAGAAATTCCATTGTGTTCTCCAAAATTTATAACCAAAGCCTTTAGTGGTTCAACTGATTCTTTCCACAGAACATCTCAGAAGTCAAACCATTTTAATATGAGACATTAATGCATTGATTAATTTGAAAGCAAATAATTAATTCAAGACATAATAATAAATCAGAATGTAATAGGAATAGATTGTGCTATTACAGATTAGCTGCATGTGTAACTTGTAGTTACAACTTCACTAGACTCCTCATAGGGCTGCTGATCACTTAGAAGAGGAACATATGTTGATAAAAACTGAGGATTTTCATTTGTGGATTTCTAGAGGAGGAAAAAGTACCTCATCCAGTCCTTTCTCATTTCAATCCTTCAACTGCCAAAAAGGGATGTTTAGATAAGCACAACTCTCCAGATCAAGACCTAGTTAACTTGGCTAACCTCAAGCCTTCATAAAGCAAGGGAGCTACAACTAATTTTAGTTTTAGGCATTAATTGATAGTATCATAGAGTCATTTATGTTGGAAAATACCTCCAAGATCATTGAGTCCAACTGTTAAACCAAACACTATGTTCACCACTAAACCACGTCACTGCCACATTTACAAAAGTTTTAGATACCTCCAGGGATGGTAACTCAACCGCTTTCCCAGGCAGCCTATTCCAGTGTTGGACAATCCTTCTGGTGAGGAAATTTTTTTTCTTATATTTAAGCTAACCTTCCTCTGGTGCATCTTGAAGTCATTTCCTCTTGACCTATATTTTGTTACTTGGAAGAAGAGACTGACCCCCACTTTGCTGTCATCTTTCAGGTACCTGTAGAGCACAATAAGGTCTCCCCTCAGCCTCCTCTAATTCAGTCATGTTTTCTTCTGGCTAGGGGTCCAATTAATACCCCAAAAATGTTCTAATCTTGAAAAGAAGCTGATTTAGTTGCCTCCCTTCCCCCACTCTTCCCCCAAATCCCCACCTAATCAGAATACCTAAAACATTGTGGGTTACTTGGAATATCAAGAGGCCACTTTTCAACAAAACCAACAGAACAAAATCTCATAAAACTGTGAATTAATGGTGTCATCAGGTTCAAATAACACATCTGTTCCACTCCCCAATCAAGTATACTTCACTTATATCTTCTCATCCTTTCCCCAGCTCTTCTCTTCATCTGCACCGTGACAGTGACAGATGCTTTTTTTGAGTTGATTTTAGCTGATTGTTTGTGAGAGGCAAAGCACCCACAGATGTCAGCTGTTGTTCTATCAGACTTCCTGAGACAACCAGATAAATTTGGAACAGACAGTGAAAGTTAAACCATGAATACATTTAGAACAAGGCTAGAAATAATACAAAACTATACTTTTAATGTGAATACATGCTATTTTATCACAGCAGCAACACAATCACATCACCAGTCAGAAAGACACACAGATAGCTCTCATTTTGTCTGTCATAGTCTCAGCTTTTGTAAACCAAATGACTGTTTGTACCAAAAACTGAACCTCAGTAAAATTGCTACACTGTGAAAGAATTAAAGCAGCCCTTGGTTTGATGATCACCACTTTCAGCTCATGACACCTGACACAAGTGTTAGCCAGACATATCTTCCAGCACTTGACTGTGCAGAGACACTGATGAAGAGACAGGTGATTTCTCATGGAATTTGCTCTCAAATGTCATTTGCATTATGGAAGTGAAAAGCAAAAGCAATATTTTTTTTTATGTTTTCCTCTACACCTTTAGCACAAGGAATTTGAGGATCCTTGGCAATTTGTTATATAATGTAAATGTATAGCTCTTTAAAATTATTTTACAGCTAATCCTCTACTAACTGATACTACAGCATTGCAAGTATCATAACCACTTAAAGTATGTGAACCTTGTAAAAATTTATTACAGTAACATTAGTAGTATATGCCATTATGGCAAACATGAGCCCTGGAAAACACAAAAATGTCCTTTAGAGAAGAATAAAACTCCAGAGTTTGCTATGAATTTATCTGCAAAAGATAGACTTAAAAAAAAAAAGAGGTATATAGATTGCATGGTTACTAAATTGCTTTAAAATCTATGAAGAGTGGACAATGCAAACACACAAAGGAGATTAAAATACTGAAGACAGGGAATACCGGAGATTTTTTTACATGACTGTGAACCAAAAAAATTCTGCAAGGAACTGCCTGTTGATGATTTTCTTTTCAGAGAGAAAATAGAAGGAGACATTTCTGGCAAAAGACGTAAATCATAAAAGGTAATTGACCTGAATCCCAAAGGTATCTTCCAGGGGACATGGCTTTGTCTAGACCTCTGTATATGACCTCTGTATATCTGTTATCCAAATTGCAGGGTACTTGTTTTAAAATCTTCAACACACTGCATGTTCAGATACTGTGTGTCTGAAATGAAGAAATGAAGATCTGTAAACTGGTGTGCACTGGAAAAAGGGAGAAAATCTTATGTACAAACAGCTTGCAAACACCTTGAGCAGACAGTTAGGGAATCATTTCTGAGAACTCAGATCAGCTTGATTGCTAAGCATCATGAAACAGTAGCAGGTCAAACATGTACCAGAGTAGTAAAAGAAAAAAAGTTGGCCATCATAAAAACTCTAACAAGATGCTTAAAAGTATTCAAATTTTTTCCCAAAATACTTTGCAATCCCCCTTCCCCTGTCCTCCACTAAAGACCTCAACTCCTATAACATAGTGGAATTTGAGAAAAAAACCCACCAATCCTGATTTTTTTTTTTCTTTTTTTAGTCAACAGTCTCCAAGTAGTCAAAACTATCTTGAAACTTTCACCCTTTTATCAAAAGTGTTTCCTTTTAGGAAAATCGTCCTGGTACTTCTTGCTTGCATCTCTTCATAATCTCTTTGCTATTTAATTTTGTGCTTTACCACACAGACAACCAAGGAGAACTTACTCAGTCTTCTTGTAAAAGACTATGCCATGAGGTTTAATACACTTTTTGTAACAAGGTAAATACATGCTCTTTACCTTGTGAAGATTCCTTTTTTTTAACTGAAGGTGTTTCAGTCAATCTCTGCACATCATGTTCTCCCACTGCCAAGAATGGGAGGGAAGCATGAATAAAATATGAGTTTAAAACAATAAAATAAGTATAACTAAAACCAAACTCTAGTCCTAGAAAACAAAAAAAAAAAGTGCAGATATTGCTTCAAACATTAAAACTTTTAGTGATAATTCATTGTATTTTTTCTGATTTATTAAAACAGAACTAATAAATCAGGTTGGTGTTTTTTTCAGTATTACCTGTATAATCATTTGCTGTACTTAGTAAGAAAAATAAATTTTCATTATCTCATGAGAACACTTGAAGTTTATAAAGTGATTTTTCATTATATGTTCCCAAGTTGAATGGCTTAAGTAAAAAGCCATTTTCATATGCTTCAGATAATGCAAGATAGGAGGCTTCAGTATTAAACAAACAAAGAAACAAAACTCCCACAGCAGGAGCCTCAGGAAATCAGTGTGACTGCATGTAAAAAATACACATTACACATGCAGATATAGCTATGATCCTTTGTATAACCTTCTATGGCTAACACATGGGAAGTCCCAGCAGAATTTCTGGGATCACCATGTGTCATCCTGTGTCTGCCCCAGGTGTCCTTAGAGCAGGGCTCAGTTCAGGTGGCGATGCATGAACCCAGCCTTGGGTGTTGAGGGGTCTCCTGCCTACTCTCTGACTGTCTATTCCATAAAATTGTTGGTGACTCGCTATTGAATCATCATATATCCCAGCCTCATGAGAATGTTTCTGGAGCTAGGAATACCATCTCCCACTAAGTTTTGTCTGGAAATTATGGCCTCATCATCTATAGAGATTATGCAGTGCTGCAAGGAGACATGGGCTGCTTTGTATCTGCAGATTGGTTGTTCTGCATATGAAGTGCACCTTGAATTATTGGGATATAACAGATTTAATGAGTTTAAGCCTTGCATACATAATCTGAATACATGTACAGGTAGTTCATCTGATGCTTTTAAAAGTTATCTATCTTGTTAGATGAACATGGCTTTGCTAGACATGGCCATAATATATAGAACTTCCAGATAAGTCACATCCTGGTTGGTACCAATACACAGAAACCCCAGATAAATGTAAATCTTTCAGGTAATTCAACACAACTTTTCAGGGTAGAAAAAAGAGAGAGAACATAAAAAATATATAAAAAATTGAATTACACAGTCCAGATACCAGATTTCAGAGAAAGGGGCTTGGAAAAAATTTTATTTCTGTTTGGTTTTCTGAGTCTCTGACAGAACTAGGAAATGCTGCTATTTTGAAATTTCTTCCTAAAGCACATCCCTTCTAGAAATAGATTCTTTAAGATGGAGAGATTAAGCTTTACCTCACTGAAATAGTGAAACTGGTGCTCAAGGCTACAATCAAATATCAAATGCTACTCTGCACTAAAGATTAGAAAGCCACTGCAAGAAAGATGAAGGATGCTGATATTTACTAGAGGTCAAGAAGCAAAAAGAGGTTTTCAAATACTTTTTTAAAGTACAGGTTATCCTTCCTAGGAGATCTGTTGTAATCTGATGCAGCTCTGCATCTGTCCAAGATGTTCTGCCTCTATTATGTTGTATTTCTTATGAAAATTTTATATAAATAAGAAATCTAGAGAGCATGAAAAAAGCTAACTGGACCACTACTTTTACCCATACATGTTTTACAGTACATAAAACTTTAGCTTAACAGAGAAAATCTGCCAAGACCCACAAAATTATAAAACTATGATCTTAATCATTTACCATAAACTAAATCAAATAAATACTTGTACAGAATTGAAAGCAATTCTGGTTTTTAAAGCAATAGGGGTTTTTAAGCTTTCTGAAGTACAATCTCACTTTACAGCAGAATTGCGTAGTGTAAATATTTAACAAATATTCCAAATTAATATTGTTTAGAAAAATATTGCTTTTATTTCACAAGAAAAAGTGGTAAAATATAAGTTGTTGAAATTTTTTCCTTTTTCTATGTACATCTTACAAAAATGGCCTCTACTTGTCTACTAATATTTCAAGAAAAATAAAGTTTTTTATTTTTCAAGTTATGTGATTTCTTTCCTTATTGATTTCTTTGGATACAAACCCTGCTTTTAATAAAACAATAATTGGTAGTAAATGGTATATAGTTAAATGCAAATCATAAAATACCCAGCTGTAGCATTTCATAAAATACACATTTTCTTAACATCTTAATGTTTGTGCAACTTTTTGTTTAGACCATAAGTGTGTAATGTGCTTTCATTATCAAGTGATAATATTCATTACTATAACAAAATACTGTTTGACCATTTAGACGATTTCAAAAATTATACTGAGAGTATTTTACAAGAGTTAGGTGTCATTGACAATTATTTAATTCCTTCCAGATTATGGTAAAAAGATAGCCTTTGAAAAATCCTATCTAGCCAAGATTATATACATGACAAAATGCAGAACCAAAGCCTTGTTGTGTTTTGTCTTTTCAGGGCACATAAACAGCTGAGAAAACTGTGCTCTTTCTGAATAAAACCTGGAGTAAGGTGTACGTACAACCATATTGTTTTTTTACTCCTAATAACTTGTTTGCATGACTACTCATATTAAGAAAACATCAACTTTGAAACGTAATACTTTGACTGTAGTAACAAGTCTTTACAGAAACAACATTTCACTGAACGATTCAAATAATAGCACAGAGAAAAAGGCAACTAGATACTTAATAGTACTAGAAAATACGCTTTTCTGAAGAGCTTTGTTTTCCACATTTGATAGTCTGCTTTGTTTATCTAAGGAAGCAGATATACACATGGTAAGTGATATTATGACCTACTTTTGAACAAAGACGCTGGACTAAATCAAGCCCAAGATTAGATTGGATCTGTGTTTTGCAGACTACTTACATTTTCACTGTTTTATTAAAAACTAGCCTTGAAGACTGTGAGATGCCAAAGAGCCTGTATACAAATTTTATTGCACACATTAAGTAGTTTGTCTAACCATACATTTGAAGTACAAGATAATTGCTCATAAGAGGAGAAATGAACTTCCTTTGTAAGGATGGCAAGTAAGTCAGCAGTAGCAGAAAAGGTGTTCATTGATCTGGCTGTATTCCAATACAATTTCTCATCACTCCATGGATAAGAACAAATTCATGGCAACAGCCATAAACAACTAATTCAAACACCATTTGCCTAGAAATGTAAAAAAGATAACTGTCATATTCATACTAATTTGTCTGCTAGGGAGCTGCACTGTATTTTCCATTACTTATTTGCTGTCAAATCTTTCATGAACACATGCTTGGAAAATCTAAGGCATTGAGCAAGTGGAAAGATGAAACTCAGGTGAACAACCCATAGACCAGAAAAAAGACAAGATTTTCTCTGTGACTGTAGAAGCTCAAAAACCTCACATTTGGATAAAAACTTAATGGATGTATAAATCTGCCATGGTAGATTTGGGTCATAAAGATCCTCTTCGTCTTTTTAAGTGCAATCTTGAGTATGCTTTGGTTTAAAAACCAATAATACTGTGCTATTTTAAATTACTCCCAGCAGTTAGAGGCTATTCAGTTTAAAGCTGGAACTGGCTATACCAAGGAACTGGCTATTTTCCAGTGTTTCTGATTGCATATGATCCAAACCTATCTGTGGATGTACAGACAAAATGGTACCTTTCTTGATCGCTATTCAAGCTGATGTACTCAATACCGCAAGGAAAGATGAAATGTCAGACCTAAATAATGTATACATTTTGAGGCTTTTTCAACAGAACAATTTATCTTGATTTCTGAAGGGACCATCTTCCCAAATAAATAAAAAAAATACCACCCTCATTGTTCTATGAATTAAGAAATGAAGGCTATTTACATCAGTAGCAATTAAGTCTAACCTTGATTAAATATTATTCCCGGAACAGATACTGCTGACTTTCATCCTTCTAGGATAGCTGGGAAGATAATACAACTCTATTATAGAGAAAAATCTGTGTCATGAAATTGCTTACTATTGCTTTCTAACAGGTGTACACTCATCAGGACAGGTGGGCAACAACCCTGCAAACATCTAATTTGTGCTTTCACTAAGAAAATGAGAATTTTTCATTACTTCTAACATTAATCTGAAGATACAAGTCTCACAATGGCAAACAGATGACTAAGCAGCCACCATTTATCTTAATTAAAGTTTGTCTTAATCAAGGTACTGTCTGTGAGATATAATGCTATTTAAGACTAAGATTCTTAGCATGGTTGCATGGGTCCTAGAGGGAGCATCTATCAAGCTAAATGTATAACTTCAGCTTAGTCCTGCTAAAAACATAAAGAAAGGAAATAAAGAAATGCAAAAATTAATGAAAGCCAACACAGATAGTTTCTTATCCATTCCTTAATTCCTTCAAATAGCTACTATGCTACATTGCAAAGTCATTTTTTTCCTCACTGATATACATACCGTATATTTTCAAGAGCCTTTCCCAAATACATATTCCTAATTTAAATGAAATTATTGCTGAATTCTTCAAAGAATACAGAACAGAATTTGATCGATCCTAAAGATTTTGGTAAAACTGGAATTATAAAATTATTTTGAAATATTACTTCTCCATTTATGTGGAAGTACATTCAAAAAGTAGGAAGCAAGGTCATACTGAAAGAGAAGATATTTCACTTTCTAAAAAGGTCTCTCATCTGCTCCACTTTGAATCTATAAATTACCTGGTTTTAACTTCAGAACATACGAATCCTGTACCAAGAAAAGAGGTTTTAGGTGATCAGTAGATCCTTTTTCAGAAGGATGAAAACCAGCTTAATTTGTTCAAGTATTTGTTCAAGTTTCAGAACATCAGCTGCTTACTAAGGTAAGGCAAGGGAAAATTATTATTTTCTATTCTACTTTTAATTTCTTTTTCTTTTGCCTTCATTCCAGAAATCAATTTAAACTGTGATACAGCTGTAAATTCACACTTTTCAATTAACTGTGTAGCTCAGCCTATAGAAAAGTGTCCTTGGCTGCATGAGTCTACACCATGTACCTGGTGTACATTCTTGAAAAGTGTTCCTTTATCTTTAAAAGCTCTGGAAACAACGAAGAGAGAATATAAAAAAACCACATTTTTCTTAGGGACGTGGATAGTCGTCAACTCAACAATGAAGAGCTCACCAAAGAACCTGCATGGTTCTCGAGAGTTAAAAATAAAATAAGCTGATGAGACTAGAGCAAGTAACTCCCACAAAGGTCAAAACTCTAAAAGAGAAAGAAAATAAGACAAACAGCTCAACAATACATATCTGTAAGCAGCAGACGTCATAAAAAGGAGACAATCAGAAAGCACCTACATCTCCAATAGAACATTTGGGTGCTCTCAGTGGGTTTTAAATTTTTCATTAATTAAGAATTGGAAATCAATCTTAAAACTATTAGAGAAGATTGGGGAAGATTAACATGAAAGACTACAGGAGCTGATACTGGGGTTACAGTCTACAATAAAAAAAAAATGAAAAAATGCAGGCGACAGATTACTGGTGTGGGCACAGTTACCCAGGACAATCGCAATTCAACCCAAAAAAGAATTTTCTACCAGAAAGGAAGCTCTGGGCCTAAGCAAAGATTATAAAAAACATTACTAAGAATGCCAAAACAAAAGGAGACCTAAGGCTGAAAGAAAGACAAAGATTAAAATCAAACTGCAGCTACGCCTGTTGAAATGAGTGCAAACTCATTCTAAATGCTGGCCTGTGACCTCTTGTCCTTACTAAAATGTAGGGCTGCCCATTTTTTCTGCAATTTTCACTATATTACTGGCCTGGGGCTACAATAGCAAGTAAAGAATAATCAGATAAATCTGACCTAAGTTAACCTACTTTCTTTCAAAAACTGTTCCTCTTTGAAGTACCTACATATCTGGATTTACATTTAAAATTATATTTACTCAGATTTGGTCCCTTATTTCCAGAAAGCAGCTAACAGAGACACAGTACTGATAACTTCAGCAATTACAAGGACTTGCAGTTGCCATTGTTATTTCCCATTACACTTCCAGCATTGACCCACTGCTGCAAATATAAAATCAGCTCAATACTAATTTCTGGAAGAATCATCTTCCTCTACTGCTTTATTTTCCCCTTTTTCCTTCATTTAGACTTTACAGACACAGGAGAGAAAAACATGTCTCCCATTGAACTTGCTGTTGTTTCAAAGATTTGAAAAGAAAAGAAAGAAAGAAGAGCAGTCGCTGCCTGTTTAGAATAAGACAGAGATCAATACCCATTTTACGGCATTAGAAAAATTAAAACAGAGATTACTATTTCCTGGGCTTTCATTTCAAGAAGAAAGGAGAAAGTCTCGGAGAACTGCATATGCCAGGTTAAAAGTCTATACTGCACTGACCAGCAACCATTCCTTCTTTCTGTGGGTCTGCATAGAGAGAGGTAAATTTTATATACCATGAGGACCCTCAAAACTTATAAAAATTACACTGCTATTAATTACTACAAAGTAGTTCAATAAAAGAGGTGAAAGGAGGCAATATTTTATTACTGACTTAGGAGGCAAACCTCAAATTCACAGAGCTATGACTTTCAACATGAAAGTCATATCAGAAAATTAATATTATATTGGGAAAATTCTTTGTAAACTTTCTGAATTAGCTGTGCCAAGGACAAGACTGCACAGATATTTTTCTGCCCTTCATTATATATTAAATAAATCATGAGGTTTTGGCAAATTTAGATGATTGACTTATTAAAAGACATGCCATCAGGTTTCAAACATGAATTCCTACAGGCTATTGTGTTCAATGAAAATATTAAATCAGAATTGAAATAAATGCAGTAGTAGCACCAGTAATTTAAAATTAAGTATCTTCTTTAAACCTAAAAAAATTAATTTAAACCAACCAAATGGTTTAATTTTATCTCATTGCACTAGAATGAAGAAGTTACTGCAGGTGTAACTCAATAATATTGAAGCTTCGGGAAGCTGGCAGGACCTGGATTTGTCATGGGAAAAACAGTCTTGGTGTTCAGCTCTGTGGTGCAAACTTAATTTTTACAGCAGGTAAGTGATGCTATTGCTATGGGAAAGCATAAATAAAAGAGTTTACAAGTTACATGATTTGCAATTCTTCTGAGGCCACAGTAAATATTAAAATAGAGACAGATTTCAGCTTTTTTATTGTAGCACTGTTTAGTCTGTAATAACTTCAGCAACTTTCCCCACAGAGGAGACCATCCTATTACTCACTCTGACTCTCTCTACCACATCAGTATCACTGAACTTTAATACATGGTCTGTTGTCTTTGCAGAGACTCATCAAGAATTTAAAGAGCTACAAGCTAAACAGTTTTTCCATGTTTAACATAGGCATTACTATGCAGTAATAGACAACAGCAATAAAAAACTGTTATATCCAAAAAATAAGAGTTGATCAAGCATAGTCAGCAAGCCCTCATCCCCTTGAGATAAACTTTACCCTGCAGTGAAATTTGCACCCATTAAACTATTGGTTGGTCCTTTATCCTTTTTAGCCTGGATCAGAGGTGATACTGTGGAGTAGCGAAAAGGATTTCTCTCCTGTTTTGGGATTCTGTGGTGTTCTGCTAATGTAAACCAGTTCTAAGACAACAGCACCTAAACTTCACTTTGCAAAGTAGAGACTGGCAACTGGAAAAAATATCATACCAGCCTCATTGTCTGGGAGTAAAACTGATTTTCTGGATTAAAACCTGGTAGAAAGATCCCGGACTCAGCAATTCCTAGCAAATGGTTTTTTCAATCAATCTCTTTGCTGACTGGAGAACAAAGGAGCTCTGATTTCTATAATGCACTTCCATATAATTAAGCTTTTGTTAATGCAGCTACGCATATGCAAATATACAAATGTGCAAGCACACAAAAATCCCCAGTGCAGAAGATAGGACAGAAAAAACAGTTTTTCTTACAACTGGATTTCTTAGATTTCTTAAAATTTAATAATAAAATTATGCAATATCTACTAACTTTATTATCCTTTGTTAAAACAAGTTGTCTTTTGATTAAAACTGTTTATACTTTCATTTCCTTCTCAAACACCTTTTAATGTGTAACCAATCCTTAACTCCACCTCAGTGTTTTTTCACAATTTTTCCAGCAGCAAAAGTGAATCACACATGATAGTAAATTCTAAGCTTGTCTCTAAGCTCAGTCTTTCATTCACCAGCCTCCAACAAATCCTTTAATCCTTGCCTCCACCTTATCCATATCAAAAGCAGTGTTGGAGTTGCTCAAAATATTTACCACAGAAAGGCTTTAATTAGACATCCTCTCCAAGTGCTGGAATCAATTTTTATTGTATAGGAAAGGAAACAAACCAATCAGTGATCGAAATTTAAAATAAGTGTGCTCAGGGCCTTTGCCCAAGTTTTAGTTCAAGCAGTCTACAAGTGCTGAAGAGCAGCTCTAGCTGGGTTTGTACTTTTCTGTAAAAAGGTGAAACACTTGGTGATGTGCAGCTGGCTTGAAATTGTCGGTACCGAGGATTAAAAATCATGACTCTGTTTCTACAAAACTAGAGGAATAAACAGAAAAAAGGCAAATTCAAACTCAGATCATGCCCCTTTTTGACAGCTCTATTTTTGTTACAGATTAGCCTGTTTGTGAACACCAAAGAATGTCCTCAGTGCCTTTAGTACAGTATTTCTTCATACTTTTAAACTTTTACGTGCAACATGCTAAGGCTGAGATTTCTTCTATTATATAACTGAATGCCAAGGATTTTTCTACAACAACATTTCAGCACCTGGAAAACATTAAGTTTTTTTAATGACAAGTATTGCTGAAATCTGTACACTACCTCACCAAAGTGGGTCCATGCCTGTTTTCTAAACCACATAGAAAGTATTCCAAAACCTGTTGGAGTCATGGCTGCAGTACCATGATGGCCTGGGGGTAACATGGCAATTGCAGACCTGGGCAGTTTCAGGTGGTAGATCGAGACTCAAATACCAGAAGCAGCATCCAGGCAGCTGTAACTGAGCTCCTGCCACACTGTGCAAATTTTGGCCAAAGTTCTGGGCCCTGTGGTGGTGTTTCTTAGGATGTTCCACTTGCATGAGTCTCTTTCATAATTCATATTAATGCCTAAGGCACAGAATGGCAGAAATGAATCAGATTAAAGAGAACTGAGACCTTAGGAGGGTGAAAAGCAAAGAGAATGCATCTGGAAAAAGGTAGGACATGTAACTATGCAAAACCTGAAATCAGGTTTTAAAATTCTGTGCAAAAATGGTCTACCTTGAAAATAGAGTAGATAATGAGCATGAATCAATCTATTATTCTAATAGACCTTGGAAATATTTAATGGAAGCCATGGATAAACGTTATTGTAAATCACAATGTATTTTAAAAAAAGCAATAAAACACTAGGAGATGATAAAAATACAGTTACAGTAAACATTTTTGAGAGATTTTTCAATTTTATGAAACAGCATGATATTATTAAGGTTGTTTCTTTTTAGACATTTAGCAATATTTAATATCTTTTTCTTCAAAATGAGCAGTGAACAATTTAATCTTAATTATTAAAATGTATCTTAAAAAAATTTTACATTGTATGTTTCCTATTTTTATACAGAAGATATATATAGGTAATGACATACCCAAGAACTGGGGAAAAAAAAAAGGAAAAAATGTGTCAGATCAGATAAATTTGAAAAATCTATGTTTTGAGCATGGAGTAGCAAACCTTTGATCACTGAAAATGAAAACTTAATGAAAAATAACGTTTTGTGTTTCTGTCTATTATTTTAATTGAATGGTCTGTTCCCTCCAGAAAGAATATGAGGATGGGCTTTTCTGTTTTTCCTTTTACTTGAATCAGGCCTTGCCAAGAAAAATTGGTACCTCACAGTGGAAGAGCCAGGTGGAGATCCACTGCTAAAAGTCCGAGTGCTAAACTTCACTAAGCTCAAGAAAAGACAGTGTGGATTAGCTTTACAGCTGCTAATCTTCTTTACAGCTGCAAATCTTAAAATTTGTGCAAAACTTGAATCTCTATTTAAAACATTGTCTTTTAGACGTAGAGAGGCAACCTTGCCTGCTTGAAAGTAGTTTGAAAAGGTCAAAATATGAAGTCTTAATTTAAAGCATGTTACCATTAAAAAACATAAACAAACTTAAGAAAGTTGGAAAATTTTGTTCTGATTATATTTTACTAATTATCTATAAATGTTTAACTGTATTTCTTAGATCCATAACTATGCCCTAAGAATTGCTTGGAGCATTGCCTTGTTACAATATGAATAAATTAGGATGTGTTTGAGATTTACAACAAATGTCTTCATGAGTATATCAAATCATAGAACAGTATATCTAGTTCTTTCAAGATAAAGTTGTCTAGATCAGAAAGAAACTCCATTATCATCAGAGGTATCACTAGACTATAAAATCAAGGAGCCAACAGATAGGCAGTAAAAAACTCAATTTGCTGCAGATATTGATCCATTTTACACATATCAGGTCTACTCTCATGTTACTGCTTTGCCAATAGAAGGCCTAGATCAGCAGTAGATGAAGCTGCTGGAAACTTTCCACTTTTGGAAGAGGAAGAAGAACAAAAGTGTCATGTTGACCTAGATCACATCTAGCAGATACAGCAAAGAGAACAAACATGGTTTACAATAAGCCTGCTGCCAGGGGGAAAAAATAGATCAGAACCCTAATCATTCTCTCATCAAAATAATGTCCCTGCTGAGTCTATTGTAAACTGGATGAACGATTAAATACAACTCATCATGCTCTACTTACAAATTTGAACTCTTATTCAAAGTTCCCTTTGTTTTTTGTTTTTTTTTTACTAAGTACCTACTTTGAGTTAAGAGGCAGATAGGTGTTGCAAATTGATTAGTTAAGTCACCTGAAAGTTAAAGTTGGTTTTTATAAGGAGTGAGAAAGGTCAAAAAAAGAGGAAATAAGAGGAGTCATAACTAAAAACTGTTAGTAACTTGAGGCCAGTGAAAAGACCCACTTCAGGGATATTGACTTTACTGAGTGTATTGTGCTGGCAACATAAAAATGACAACTATGTATTTACCAATTTATTTCCTACTGAAAACAAGCACCATCCTTAGCTTTCAAACTCAATCTACCTTAGAGTGTTCATGGAAATATTTCTCTGTACATGCATTTCTTACCTCCCACCCCATAAATTCTGATATTTGGTTCATTTCAATCAATTTTGAAAGGAGGCAGCAGAAGGACACAAGCTATTGCAATGTATTTCATAAAGGAGTAGAGAGGACTTAGGTTTGTTTTTTCCCAGAAAGCATATGATTCAGGTTCAATATTTTTATATTCTCTTGACCTTTCAGTTAGAGCCCGTCCTAAAACACACCGCTAATTACACTACCTGTATTTTGGAGCTAGCCACAGCATTCACTGCCACTTACCATGGCAGTACTCAAGGAACAAGAGAAGCACATGAGAGTATGATAACAGCCTTAATTAAAGCTGAAAGGATCTGGAAAGGTAATGTTATGGGAAGAGGAGAGGTTTGTGAGAGACAGTTGTTTGCTGCAGTGGACATAAATAGACACACATTATCAAAAAACA
Organism: Acrocephalus scirpaceus scirpaceus; assembly: GCA_910950805.1. Lineage (NCBI taxonomy): Eukaryota > Metazoa > Chordata > Aves > Passeriformes > Sylviidae > Acrocephalus > Acrocephalus scirpaceus. The sequence continues at coordinate 8,461,607 of OU383778.1, read as the reverse complement.
TTGTTTAAACAGACTACTGCACAGGCTGAAGGCACCAATACAGTACCTACACCAGTTTCCCCTTGAATTTTTTCCAGTTCACTTCAATATAGAACAATTCATATCTTTAACAGAAAATAGGAGAAATACTAGCTTCCTTAAAAATCTACCATAAATTTAGCTGACTCTGAAAAAGTATAAACCACGAATTGGTTATTGTCCACATCTGATTTTCTTCAGGGTTGACATTCTTTACCCATACCAAGTCATACAGGATTAGAAGTAATCTTTTCTTATGCTTATCAAGGGACAGAGTTTGCTGGGAAGCTCTCATCTTCTGTCTAACCCTACAGTGGCACATCTGCCATTTTATGGTATTTCCTCCCCTCTGTACCACAATGGTTGTAATCTAGAGCAAAACGCAGTCATTGGAACTTGCCCTTAAAGATGGATACTGAATGGAGCTCACTTCCACCAGACAAGTATGAAAGAAAGAAAGGTGTTTCCTGATAAAAATTAATTTAATTAATAATTAAATTTTTAATTTAAAAATTAAAAATTAATCTTAAGGTGTCCAGCAATAACCATAACTCACAAAATGTTATATAAATAAAATTTCCTGCAACGTACTCTTTGAAAACAAAAAACTTTGCATGCATTGCTTTCCTTTCTTTTCTCCTGTACCCCTGCCACAGCTTGCAAAGCTACTTCTCCACTAAATATATTTCATGTGCTCAGGAGCATCCTCAGGCACTGCCGCTATCTTGGCACTAAACTGCTTTCTCTGTAAACTCTCTTATGCTTTAAGGGGAGGTGACTATTTCCAAACTGGAAGCAGCCACTGTCAATGCACACTCTCATATGGCACCTGAGAACCATCTGCAAGCCTGTGGGTCAAAATTGAGGCAAGACTATTCCAACAATTTATCAACATGACAGTCAAGTTCCAGTGCCTGGAACATTTCAGTGTTTAATTTCCTCTTGTTTATGTAGCCTAAATTTTAAACAGCCTGGCTCAGGTCCACATTTTTTTACAAAGACAAGTTTTATTCTTAAGTTGTTATGTTTAACAGTTAAACAAATGTCTTGAGAAATACATTAAATAAATAAATTTGATGACAGCAGAAATGTCAGAAATCCATTTTAAGTAAAAATCAATATACAAAGGGGAAATCTTTCATGCTGCCCTTTCATTTTCTTGTATTACCTTAGACTTATGCCCTATAATTTCATGAGAATGAATTTCTTTTACTGGGGCCCTCCACTGTAGGCTTCATCCTACTGATGGCCTATTGATAAATAGCCACTCCTGAACACAGTTTTACTGAAGTCACTGAGTAATCTCAGGACAAAATACTATACTGCAAATTGCCAATGTAATTTTTATAATTCAGCAGAGAAAGTTTAGGAAATGAATAGTATAATTATTAAATCTAAATTTCCTACTGTTGGCTGGTGTACAAGCTTTGGAAAGTTCGAACATCAAAGAGGTAGCAAGAGTTGAAAATTATGCAGACTTCAATTAGACCTTTGGATAATTGAGAAACATATTTCCCATTCAATAGAAAAAAGGAAGACTGAAAGTATATGTGTTCTCTCCACTGTAGTTGGGAAAATGAAACAAACTAAAGATACTAATGATCCACTATTCCCTATAAAAACAATGTGTTAAGGGTTTCAGAAAGCCAAAACATCAAATTATTTTAATATACAATAAACACAAAATAATTTTATTCTGAAAAATAAAAAGCCTCATTTTCCAAATGGGAAAATATTAATGATCTAGAGTAAAAAAATAATTTCAGTAATTTATATTTTTAATACCCCTCCAACTTATCAAAACCTCTCAGATTCTAAGTTATGAATATTGTTAATCTATCGAATTCCATATATCAATAGAGAAGTGAAATATAAATAAAGATTTGGGAAAAAATGTTATTTTTTACATAATCAAAGAGTGAAAAAAATGAAATAGAGTATTGCATCCATGAGCATAGAACTGCAGAAGAGTAAGCAAGGACAGTGCACAATGCTTACAAATATACAGCTTATATCTTTCAAATACTAACACTCTGGTGAGAAAGCCATATCACACACAAAATATTACTCAAATTTTTTAGATAATGATATAGGAACATATTCTAATTTGAAACAGTATATTCCATTAGACAATTCTAACAGTAGTCTGTCTCATCACACTCTAAATTCTATATCAATCTTTTTGGCTTAACCATTGTTGTCACTGATTTAAGATAAGATTTTCTGGGATATCTAATATCTGCATCTTCTTGTATTTCTTACTTTAGAAATAACAATATAGATTTTCCTTTCTGTTATGTACAGTGCAAGGCATAAACCAGATCAGAGAGTTGCTCGGTTTGTACCAACTACATACATGTTTAAATTGATGTTTCTGAATTAAATTTCCTAAAATGCAAGTCTCAACCATACAACAATCTGCTTTTTTAGAACAAGCCACATAGCACTGTAAAGTTCTTTGATATAAATCACATTAACTGCCAGGCTATACATAAGGAATACATTCTAGATCTGAGCATGTCTACCTTCTTTGGTATGGAAAAGTATACCAAAAGGGGAAAAGATGAAGCAATTTGCATTACCAGAAAACACCCACCCTGAATCCCAAAGTTAAGTTTAACAACCTGCAGATGATTCTATGCCATCATGTCTGCAAATGCAATGTCTTCAGAGACAAAGTCAAGATCACAGCTTAACATAACAAAAGCTTCTTCCTAGAGACTTTTGTTTACACTGCATTTAGTGTCTACTTAGTGCTATCTAATAAATCAGAAAAAGAAACAACAAAATCGAACCTGAAGGCAAGAATAAAAGCATAAAAGGATATAGCATACTTGATATAGTATAATATCATTTGTATTGATATGAAAGAGAAAATAATTTTAAAATTAATTTGAGTCTGCTAAAACATTATTTTAACTATAAAGAATACTTTACACAATCAGAGTTCTGACTGTAAGAACAAAGACCAAAAATACCAAACAAAAACCCCAACATGATTTGAGTCATCAAATTTTGAGCTTTTAAAGCATCAGAACAAATATGTTACACATTAGGCACTTTTATACTCTGTTTTCATTTGAGTCCAAGATGAAAAAACCTAAATCCTAAGACTGTTTAAAAAAATGGAACTGTGACAAACAACCATGCAGCCTATATAAAAAAAACTTCAGATTTGTGCTTAACATACTTCATTTTGTTTCTTTCTATTGATGCAATCAGATTCCACAATGCATTTCAGAAGCGTTCCCGTAGAAAAGCATTGAAATTCTATACCCACAGTAAATTTCCACTATACCAAAATTCATACCTTTATGATTAAGCATTTAATCAAATGTATTTGAGATGGTTTCTAACAATTTCCAAAACAATGTCATTCCATGAACATTTTATATACAACACCTGTATTCAATGAGATTTGGAGATGTATCTGCTTTCCTTATTGGCAATAAACTAGCTATAACTATAGCTGGCAATGCAAGGACTCCATTCTTTCTACCACCTCACAAACAGAATCCTCAACCAAGTTCTGATTGTAGAATCTGTTATCACCAGCAATGTTGATAGATGGAACTGTGAGGCAGTATCAGTCTCAGATTCTTGCTGAATCTGAGAAGTGAGAAAACAATCTGCAGATCTGAAATCTGAGAAAAAAAATTTTAATGAAATTACTCAGTTTTCCTCACATACAGCTGAAATAGAATCTCTTCATAGAAGAAATGCATAAATGTTACTGCAAGTCAGCACAGAATTGAATACAATTCCAAACCTGACATATGCAAAGAATTAACTTTGAACTTGTACTTACTAAGTCAGAAATTGTAGGGGTGATTTTTTTCACAAAATTTTACATTAGTTTTTACATATTTTTACATACTAGGAAAGTAGAACAAGGTGTATAGAAGTGTAAGTTAATGCAAATCCTTCAGAAATTATTATTGCTTCAGTGATCTTTCTTGCTATGAAACCCCTTGACACTAGCTCCAATTTCCTTCTCACATTGAGTATAAATACAGGAACCCTGAGTATAATCTATCTATCAAGCACAATCCAGCATGCTGCAATTGATTTTGAAATGTCATATCAAAGCATCTTCTTCAGTGTAACATGAAAGTTACAGAAGCCACAGTTCTGCAGCAAAAGCTATGCCATTAAACCAGCTGAAAGATAGAAAGGCAGTCCATACTGAGAGTTTTTTATCATCTGTGGATGTCTTAAACACTTTAACAGGAGTTTGAGGCAATAATTATTGTTATATCAACTGAAGTCATGGACATACACCTGGTCTTGAAACAGCATGGTGAAGAGAATCTCAAAATACTCTTATGTGACTGTGCCCTTGAAATGTTTTATAAACTTACTTAAAAATGCACTACTATGACTTTCAGAGCCTTGACTGATATTTCTTTGCCATGCTAAGGGTACTTCCCCGTCTGGCCATCCAGGATTCACTCACTGTCATACTGCCTGGGATGGGATGGAAGTGCCTCCACAGTGACACACCCCACACCCACGCAGTTACACCGGGACTCTCAATCCTAGGTTTTCCACAGCAGAGTCAGAAGTCCAGATCCTTAAAAAACTTTAACCTTGGTCAAATTACTAAGTAATAGAATAATAGCTTGAGCTGGTACCTCCAAGGAGGGGCTCTGAAAAAAGAAAACTGGGCAGTCTAAGGGTGCCCAAGTCTGGGGTCCCTGGCTTCTGCTGTGTCTCCGAGTCCCCAGTCACATGTCTGCTCTGCAGGTCCCTGGGCCCTTGCTTGTGCAAAGGGTCAGCACCAGGCTATGGCCTCTTGCCTCAGGGTCTCATCCAGAGCCCAGCCCACACCTGGTACCGCAGCCACACCCATGCTGCCTGCACTGCATGGGTTCCTCAACATCTGTGTGGGGTGTGATAGACCCGGCTCTCTGCTTCATGCACAAGGCAGGACGGTACTAATTCTCTCAGGACTGTAGGCATGTTCAGTTATATTGCCAAGTATATATGTTGCTATGTAAAATAGGGGTTTAATAAAATTTTCCTCCTTTCTTTTGAACCATAATTCAAGTGTCTCAGAATCAGACAAAACACAAGTAAAGAACACTTTCTCTTCTTGTTCTAATTTATAATAGCTACTGTAAAAACATTAGTCACTTTCAGAAGCATTCCAGAAACCTGGCTTCAATGTTTATAATTTTTGAGGCTCACCATGTAGACTTCTTGCTTTATTTTTGAGTCATAATTGTGGTTTCCTGTTGGCATTCTAAATCAAAGCATTCTACTTGCTCATTAGTTATGATTCTTTTGCTGATTATATTTCTTTGTAATAAAAATATGGTCGTTCTCTGCAGTATTATATTGATCATAACCACTTTCTATCAACTAGATGCAAACCAAAATTGACCCTTCCCCCTAGCTTTTTGGGCTTGATTAATATTTTGCTACCCTTTCTTTCTTCAGTTTTCCTATTTCACAACGGCAAAAAAAGAATATTTCTTTATTACTGGATGGCTCCTTTCCCTCAGATAGACAATTCCTCTGTCCCCCTAAATGTATCATTACTGAAAGAACACCAGAACACAGTAGGCAATCCTCTAAGATATATAAAAATGGATAGCATGTATGATGTATAGATTAAGCAAAGAAGGATAAAAATTCTTCATGTACTGTTTTAGTCTTATTAATATCATCTCTTTATGGAATAAAAGTGAAGATGATAGAAGCACCAGGGTCTTTCTCATCTGTGATTATGCTGCAAAGCACAGAGAGGAGGAACATGACTTTGATAATGAAATAAATATTTCAAATATGCCTTGTTTGAAGCATATAGTGAAGGAGACATAGCTCAAAAGTGTTGCAACCATGCAGTTAAATGAAAATAATCAGTCCTACAGCAGCTATGAGATACTCAGAATCTGCTTTCCTTTCACAGTAGAGTGAGACTATACTGATTTGTTCACCTCCAAAATACAAAGTAATAAATAAATACATAAGTATCCCCAAAACATTTTGGCAAATCACCCCCATCATCTCTCTTCACCACTCAATGATGGCCTCAAAAGCCTTCTTGATGAAAATCTGTATCAAAGCATATATACTAATATATCAGCCCAAATAACATACTTTTTTCCATGCTAAAAGGTGTTACCAAAAATATTTGTGTAGCTGTGATAAAAAATGTTGATGCCAGTTAAGTGTAAGACCTAAGATTCTAGTCCAAGGCAGAATATAATCATTAAGTACATTTACAGTAAAACAGAAAAAAGTGTATAACTGATGAATTTCAGTGACAGATGGATTTGCTACCACGCAAGAAGGCAGGAATTTCATGAAAAATTTCAGTTTGTCATATGATTTCACATATGCTTGAGCCTATGCTTAGACTAGCCTAACACTCACTCTATTTGCAGCCTCAACAAAAGGATATTACTGAAGCTAGAGGACTAGAGTGGTTCAAAACCAGCTGGACAGGCAGACAAAGCACAGTGTCTTAAAGAGGAAGAAATTACTTTTGGTTCCATAATAGCTGAGCTACAAATCACTAGGTGTTGGGAGAGTGATTTAGGGCAGTATCATTATATGCTTGTTCCCTAGGTATCTGCTATTAGCCAAAGGATAGAGGCTAGATAATGATTTTTCTGAATCGAAACTGTTGATCTTATGTTCTTATTTTCTGAGGTTTGTTTCCTGAAAGCTCAGCCATAAGCCAAGTCCTTAGAGACTGTGTATGATACTCTCTGAATAAAAAGTGTTCCAGAAAGTATAGTCTGAAAGCATAAAATCCAAGTAACTATCCTTGCTTTCAGAATTTAAAGCATTCACAGCACATATTCACTGTTAAATCTTCTTTTGATTCCATGAGTATTAATAGCATGCTTTAGAAAGTGTTTTATTATAAGATTATAAATGCTATTTAATGCACAAGCCATGGGCATGGCAATGTTAGAAGATCAGAAAATTATTCAGTGTAAGAGTTGTTTTTTGATGTTGCTTTAGCTTTTCCATAGAGAACTTAAGATCGATTATAAGTATAGGGAAAAAAAGGTTTCCTTATTCTGTTTTACATAAATGATTCAGAGAGGGGGAACTTAAGCATTCAAATGGCAGTACCTTAGAGCAGCAAAGCTGCCGATTTGACATGCTCTAGCTAGATGCTTAAAACCACAGAGAATGAGATAATCAACTCTAAGGAGCAACTAGAAGAATATACAGAAATAATCAGTGAGGTTCCTTCAGACATGGCAGAAAACCGTGGGCAATAATGTGTTCCATACACTGGAACCAGAGATATGGGGGGCAGGGAGAGAAAAGATCAAACACCAACCCAAATATATAGACTACAAATTTGACAGCATAAATGTATATTACAATGTTATAGTAAATATTCTACAGTCAGTGCAGAAAAGCTCCTGGATTATGGGATATTGGTTCTGTGGTAAATGAGGTCAGGAAAGTGGTTGGGCTTGATGATCTTAAAGGTGATTTTCAACCTAAATGATTCTATGATTTTATGAAAAAATATTAAACAACAAATAGAAAAAAAGCAAAATCTTCCTACACATGCAGAGGTTGTCCATGATATTTGACAGAACCAAGACCTCACATTCAGGATGTTCAGGGAAAACAAACAAAAAGCCCAAATACTTTCACTTCCTATTCTAATACTGAGGTATTTTTCACAACACAACTTTCTGTCATGTCATTTCAGTACATATTTTTGAGGACAGAAATCTTTTCTCCCCATGAAAAGCTACTTAAGCACATTTCACTGAAATTGACAAAAAAGCCTGTTGGGAAGAAAATGACATTTTCTGACAGTTCTTGAACACTGCAAAAGGTAAATATCATTAGTGAGACTGTGGAGGGAAACTGCTCACAGTGAGAGGTACATTTCATAAAAAGGAGGTACTTTTCATAAAAATAAAACTGAATATCATATTTAATAATAAAATTATGTTTCTTAAAGGAGACAAAAAATTCACTAAGTTCCTGAAATTTTTCAAGAGTTGTTTTCTTCTTCCCTGTTTTACTAAAGCATTAAAAAAACTCCCCACGGTTTCAGTTAGTTCTCAGACATGCTGGCACACATCATAATCTCAGAGTGTTCCCTTCACTAAAGCCTCAGTCACAGATTTTTGATTGCTTCAGCTGACATTTTGAATAAACTTTCTACTAAAGTGCTTCTTTTTAAAGAAGAGGAAAGGCAAACTTTGATGTGATGGGAAATGACAGAGTTATATAAAAACTGACTGCATATGGTTGCTCTCAACCTGTGGTGGGGGCACCACGCAGGATTGTGGCATGGAAATCTGCTTGAGGAGTAGCAGCCAGCTGCTATATTACACTTTCTAGAAAAACACAAACATACTTGAGTATGGATGATCAAAAGGAAGCAGGAATTAGAAACTAAGTATTTTCCCAGAAAACATGCATAACATCACACTACAGAAACGGTATACATTGGAACTTGTGTCAGAAAAGCAACAGGAATGAGTTTAAACAGAACACAGCAGGAATGAACTCAGAGGAAACAGACCCAGGCAGCAGTGTGCTGTATTCTGATCTCAGCTAAATGCAATTAAATACAGAATAATAGCTCTGTTGACCAATTTTCCCCTAGATTCCTGCAAAACTGTCGTGTCTCAGTCATTCTGCATGGAACTTACACAGTTGATTCTTGTGTCACGCTCATTTGTAGCTGAACCTGTATGGAGCCCTTTTCTCCTTTGTAATTCCACTTATTTGATATGGTTTAACTCCAGACAGCAGTTAAGTACCCTGCAGCATTTCACTAACTCCCCCATCTCAGTGGGATGGGAAGAAGAATCAGAAAACACCTCGTGGGTGGAGATGTGAAAAATTTCATACAACTCAGAAAAGGTAATAATGATAATAATGAGAAAACAAACTCCAAGAAGAACAAGAGATGCACAATAAAACAGCAATAAAATTTATAATTTATGAAAAATTTTAATGGAATCAGAGAAAAAATCTTGAGATTTCATATAGCATATTCTCTTGAATTTACTTTCTTTTTCAACTCACTTTCTATGAGGCTAACATAAAGGTATATCCTGTTTTAGATGCCATGTTTTTATATTATTTAGTTTTGCTCTGTCCTTGATTTTGTAGCCTATTTTTCCTTAATTCTTGTTTTTGAGAAGTACAAGGAAACAGAGATCTCACTCAGACAATTCCCTAACCCCTCTCTTTTATGTTCTAAGAGTTCCTAGAAAATTTTTTCATGTGTGGCATAACTCAAGTTCATTTGTACATGTTGGGGAGGGGGCATTAAATCTATACAGTGTGATCTGTAACACATCAGAGCATTCAAAACTGACATAAGAGAAGATACACTGCTTACTTCTTCCAGTAAATTTAGCATAAAGCTATGATCATAATGTTCCCAAGACACTAGAGATAGAGATGGAGGATAGAGATGGGGGATAAGGGTATTTCCTCTGAATAAAATTATACAAACAAATTTCATGCAGCCCTAACCCATCACTCTTCCCAATCCCATTATTACTCGTCTTTCAAAAAATGGTATAGACTGTTCACTATCTTTACATTACCATATTCTGAGCACACCAGTTTATTTCTTGCTCACAATGACACATAGTATATGGAAGTATTAGTGTTACAACTTCAGATATCAATTTTCCTTGGATGTTTTTCATCCAAGAGCCAACTGTTGCCAGTGTGAATGGAAGACAGCATTCACTGAAATGCTACTACTGAAGGCACTTAGTAACTTTCTCCTTTTATTTATATTTTATTTTGATACAGGAAGCAAAAACAAAGGGATTATATATTTAAAGAAATAAAAGAACTTTCAGATATACTAAGTCAGAAGGTCTCCAACAAAACCTAGTGGAATTCATTTGTGCTTTCAATTTCACCAGAGTGTAATGTAAACAACCATTGGAACCACACAGCCAACTTTCAAATTAAATCCTACAATGAATAATTTATATTTTTAAACAAGGATTAGAAGTTCCATTCAGTTGCAGAATATCAGAGATGGCTTTAATAATTTACATGCTTTCCAAAGGTGAATAAAATACCTTCCTGAACAAAAATCAAAACAATGTAAATATTTTCTTTATTAAAACCACTCTGTGATTGACAAAAGAGAGGGCCACTGTCATAAAATTGAATGCACATTCTGTGGGAGATAAGCAGAGGAATTCAACAATCTTCAAAGTGGAAGTTTCTGTGTGCAGTTCCTACACTTACCAAGAGGAATATGGAAAAATAAACCCCATTATCAACAGGGAAAATCTGCAAATAATTTTTGACATTTACTGAAAATCTCAGAGTTCTACTACATAATTTTTTGTGCATGTGCAGGAGACCACATTGTTCCCTCACAGCAACTGAAAAAGAACTCCGGGTCAAATGTTCTCAGAATTACCAGGGCTGTCTCCGACCTTGCAGAAAGACATTAAATATAAAAGACATTAAATATAAAAGACAGTCTGCAAAGCACTATCACCTGGCTACAAGGAACACACTCTGACTTGAGAGGACCAATTTAAACTAGAGCCACCTCACTGGAGTTTTTGTAGGTAAACTGGCTGCGTTTGCTGTAATTCACAGCCTGTGTTCTTTGCAGTCCTAATAAATATTCTCCCGCTATCTTTATCCTGAACATGTGTACCCTGCACAAAAGGGCAAGGAATATTGTACCTGATGAAATAGAGTCCACTTCTCTGGAGAACTCAATGCAATCACAGCATGAGTGATCTATATCTTTAATGCTCGTGCAGCATTAAGGTAAAATTTAATGCAAGACAAATGTCCAGGGCTGCAGACATAGTTCATAAATTAAATATACATTCTCCTTTGATTTTCATTTCCCCATGAAGAAACAGTAAAGAAGATGGCTGCTTTCTTCAAACATATAACAGAATCATTATTTGCAAGGAAATATTCTGTAACAGACAATTATTTGTAATTTTTTAAATACATTTAAGAACAGTCAAGAATTCTTAATCTCTCACATATATCATCTGAAGCAATATATGAATGAAACATAGTTTTATTTCAAGCAAATGACATAGTTTATCATAGACCTGTTGTAACAGAAAAAAATAATGCCAGGGAAAAAAAATTAAATAATTTCAAAAACAAGTGAGAGTAAAGATCAAAGTGAGTCAAGACCTAATCCAAAATAATCCAAATCCAAAATATATATTTTTTTACATTAAATAATAGCCATCTCCAACTTGTATCTAAACAGACAAGAAAGATGAAGTAGAATTTTAAAAATGCAGAAAAGAAAACAAGTGGAAAACAAGTTACTCAGGAGAGTACCAGTAAATGAACACAAATACTTTGAGTCTGACCCTGGTCCATTATAAACAACTCTCTTAGCTAAGAGACCCAGTAATAAAGCAGGAACACTTAGCAAGAAATCTCAGGTATAAAGACAATGACTTTTAAATGCATAACAGGCAAAAAGAAGTCTGTTGCACTTCCACTACTGCGGGAAATGATCTTGAAATTTTGAATGCAACACTGAAACCAAAAGTAATTTTTTGAGGGTTCAGCTCAATAGTGTGATGGAACACCAAGTTCAGTAAAAAAGATATCTGCATGGCTTTTAGAGATCATTCTTGATCTTTCTAGAGTTCAGATTAGTGTACTTGCTGCTAATTACCTTGGAAGAATTTGTTCTCTTAGGTTGGTCTGTAGACAGGAAAGAGACAGGAAGAGTTTGAGACATATTTTATTGCTTGTAGATAGATATACATTAATTGCACCAAAGAATTAAGGCCCTGATGTTTCTATTGTTTTACTTTCTTCCAGTGTTTATTTTCCAAACAAGATTGCAGGAGAGTTATTTGAGAAGTCAGCTACCAAACTACTGAACTAAGCCATTCTTGAAATGCTGTAGGCACCTGCAATTTTGCTTAGGCAGCTAGATAGCCTTAGGACTCAGTACTGCAGAATACTGAAGCACTTTGTTCCTGCTCATCTTTATCAAGGTTTATAAAACCTTATAATAAACAGAAAAACCACTTAATGCTCATATCCCCACACAGAGCTTTTCCTCAACTCTAAAATGATGGATCAGCATTATGAAAACTGATGAAGTTCAAGTGTTAACATTGGGACAACAAAAATCCTGCAGAATGCATACACATGAAGTGACGCAGGCAAAAAAAGAAACTCCAAGCACCTCCATATCACATTGTTCAGTAATGTTTGATAGGTGGATGCAACCAAGGCAAATCCTTACCTTGATTTCACTTTATCCACTCTTACTCATGTGTCCTTTAAAACTTCCTCCTGAAGAGTAATTATTTTAGACAAAACAGTGACTGCACCAATGCCAAGAAATTAAATTATAGTAGGATCAAAAATTTCAGTTACAGAGAGAAAAAAAATCCAACACAGAACTATTGGACATTTTATTTTGCACAAGTGTGTGCAACTTGCAGTCTTCCTCAGATAAGAATGTCCTTATCTACTCTCACAGAGGTCTTTTCTTTATTCAATATTTTATTCAATATTAGACTACACTGTTCTGCCCATTAAATTAGGATCCTGTCTTGTGAACTATCAGGTAGCTCCTTTTTTATGCTATCCCTTTTCCCTCTCATTTCAAACCATAGTATATTAATTACTGCAAGTTTCTTTTAAGACATATTAATAAACATTTCACCACTTTCATTCACTTTTATTCTTATATTTAATGGATTTAGTTACACCACAAGTTGTAACATGTCATGATGAGCTGCAATTTCTAAGATGCAATACCGGGTATTCTCTACTATTCCTGATATTTTGAAGACGTTCATGGCTCTCGTGAATTAGTGGAATGCTATACAAGTCATTAAAACTATAATAATTTACATCTACTAATATATAAGATTGGGGGCGGGGGGGGGTGTGGAACCCAAATAACTTTTTTTCAATATGGGTGGCAGAGCCCATTGTATCTTAAACATACCAAGAAATCTTAGCTTTCCACAATCCTACTATGATATGTTTCTGGCTGTCCTGAATTCTTAAAACATAAAAATATTCTGTGAGAACAGTGATATTACAGTTGTTTTCAATTGGATGAGAAGGATCAAGCAGTTTTCAGAAGCAATATATTCACTAGTGTAAAAAATAGTAGATGAGGGTGGTCAGATGAGGGGAGACAAATATCTTAATATGCTTTCAGAATCCTCTGCTATGTGGTCAGGGCACAGTACCACTACTAGGTCTTTCAAATACAGTAATTTTATCATCAAAAATTCTGACTGCTGTCTTCAAAATGGCAAAATAGGAGGCAGATAAAGCTCAAACACTTCCACCCTGTCCAAAATTTTGTTGAAAAACTTAATTAAGCCTGTCCTACTGGACTGCAATTATTTTGAGTAGTCAATCTCCTGTCTGGATCATTTCCAGCTCAATATATAAAACATTCGCTTAAGTAAAAAGCTTTCATTTCTCCAGGGAAAGTATTCCTATTTCAAGTTATAAGAAGTTTTATTATTATTTTTAATAGAATACCATCTATTAAATACCATCAGCTTTTTTTTTTTTTTAACTGTAATAATATACACAGACTGTTAAATGAAAATGGAAGGGAATACCTATCCTGCAAAGATCATTCATCCCAGTAAAAGCTACAGAAAATTGCAGAAGATAAAATATCCTTTCAAGAATATTCTCACTGGGGGATTGTCCAACTTCTTCTTCAGCTCTGAGCTGTGAACAAGCACAAGTAAAGCTGCTGTGGGACAAGACATATTCTCTTGTGCTAGAAGACAGGCTGACCTCCTGCAGTAATTCTGAAAATTCACCATATTTATCAAATGGTGATAGTAAAAAGAGAATTTCAAATTTATGTTTGGATATGTAACACCATTTCTATTTCTACAAAAACATTCTGATCTGATAGGGAAAAAAAAGATACACAAGAGGATCCATTTATCGGATTTTATCTAAAGGATACACATGAAAAACTGCTCACAGAAAAAATTACAACCAATAAAATTTTAAAAAAAGCCCAGTAAATAAATCTTTGTGAGTTACAAGCAAATGCTACATTGCTCAAGCTGGTGGTTATCACACACAAATCCTTAGTCCCACAAGGACAGAGAAGACATTTACTCGAGAGCTGGGCAACTTCCAAGCATGCACCTCAGAGAATTTGCTACAGAGACGAAATAGCAGCACTGAACATTTCTCCATTTGTGAAGAACTGTCAACAAAGCAGAAAACAGTTGGTGATCAAGGAAAATGTGCTTGTTACTTTAAAGTTTACCAAGGAAGCAGATACTGTGTGTATGACCTGGCATTGCTGAAATCATCCTCTTCCTTCCTCGCTACATTTCTCTTGTTTAACTTATTTTCAGGAGATTAATGAACATTATGGTGAATATTGCCATAAAATTCATGAATGTACAAAGACAAAATAGAGTACATGAATTTACAGAAGAGGATACAAAAGAAGGTACTTAGTGTAAATACTGCCATTTTCCCTCATCCCTTGAGTAGCTGTGTTCAGCCAGGTGGAGAGAGGAGAGGGAAGTCTCTGTGTCATGCACCTCATCTGCCTGTGGGGCCTGCCCCAGGGCAGACTGGGCATGATTCAAGTAGCCTCTTTATCTCTGCCTCTTTCCTACTTCTTAGTCTACTCACTTCTTCCTGGAGCTCTCCCACTAAGTGGAGGAGTTTCACTACCTGGGTGCAACTCCCACAGCATTAATTACTGCTGCCATCCCTACCAGCACAGGAGCAAGGGCCACCCTACAGCCTGGCACCTGGGTGTCAGCTTGTTCCCACCAAAGCTTTCTCCTGGCATCGGTGTCAGCTGTGGTGGGTGCAGAGCTTAGAGAGGCCATGACTTTCTGCTGGATCAAGACCACTGTTCCCTGGTCACGCTGGCTGCCAGAGCTTCAGGTCCTTCCTGCACGCCCTGCAAACTGCTGCACAAACTGTCCTACCACATCCTATTTGCCTGCCCTGTTTGTGATGCTCCTGGCTGCTAATGATCTCTGGGGGCTTCTGTCAAGTGGAGGCAGGGGCGGGGAGGGCTTGGTCACCACTGCTCCCTTCATCCTCAGCACTGGTGAGGCTGCACCTCAAATAGTCTGGTTTTGGGCACTTCATCACAAGTCAGACATTGAAGTGCTGGAGTGTGTCCAGAAAAGACCCTCCAAAACACATTCAAAGAGCACTTAAGCTAGTGAAGGGAGTAGAGAAGAAGGAACTCAAACACATGAAACACTGCAAGAGAAATATCAGTCCACATTGCTTGCAACTAACATTAAAATCAACCTGAGTCAGAACAATCAATATACTTTCTGATGCCAGAATTTGTTCACTTTCATTCACCATGGGTTTTCAAATGCATATGGTAAAGCACTGAACACTGGAAGGTAAAATCTGGGAATATAAAGCAGCTTCGTGCATTTTACTGGAGATGAGAACTTACACATTTTAGTCTGCTTTACAGTTTCATGGGGAAAAGAAAGACAACAATTTGAAAAGCAGAAAATCAATAAGGGAGCTGTCTGAATCAGGGATTTTTTTTCTTTATTCCATAGGTGCTATTTTGAGGACCATGATGGCATTCAGATTTTTCCATAAAATATTTATCAAATGTATTTGGGTTTTTTGATTTTGTTAAAGACCAAGTTCCCCAAAGCCTGTACTGCTACGGATGAAATTACTCATCATTATAATAATTACACAAGACAATTTAGTAAACATTATAGAATCTGGCCCTTGTTTATTAGTTCTAAGTGCAATTTTTACCTCAAGCTACCTCTAATTTACATGAGAACAATTTGCAAACAAATATATGTATCATCGAGTATTCAACAGATTTGCATGCAAATGATCCCAGTTAAGGGCTATGGGCATTATGACCTGAGGCTGCTCGGTGCAAAAGTTCAAAAATACTTTGTCAGTGTCCAAAGAACATGGCAAACACCTGTTTGCTTTTCTTCCCTATTACAAAGTGAATAACTAATGGAGATATCAAAGGCTGCCATGAAAAGAAAAGGAACACGTTTGGAGACAGTAACAGGAAAAAAGGCTGCTGAAGAACTAATATTTGCTTCATATTAGCCTGTGAACAATAGAAAAACAGTTACTTTTAACTACACCACAAGGAACCACCAGATCCTAGTGTTTCACAGCTAATTCCCAAACACTGGAGGTATGTGTGACCATCATTTTAGTTCCTTATACTCCATATAAATGAAATTCAATAATGTAAATGAAGGACTTTCAAAGCTGTTGCCAAGCAGTATATGTTAAATGATATTATGTATAGGCATGGGCTTCTCATGCTGAAGTTCACTAAGGAAAATTCCTTTGGAGCATTGCTTTACTCTTACTGCTTCACTGAGGTGAAATGAAAGAGAAATTTTCTCTGTAAATTTTAATTTATCACAAGCTGTCTGGAATCTTTAATCTCATGTTAACCTAGATCTCTCCTAGGCCCTCATCTTACATTAACCTCATCAGCCTTTATCAGCATTTCAAATATCGTAACTTTCAGAAATGCTGAGACAAAATTTTGGATAAGAATCTTCCAATAAACTGTTTCAAGTCTCATGTGTTATCAGATGTTCCTGATGAGGAAAAATATTAAGGCCACTGTCCCTGCTTACAGCATTTCCCAAGACTCTAGAAGTTTGACACTATTTGAAGCAATATGCACTCTGTATTTCCCACTCATTGAATTTTATGACCCCTTTTGATATCCTAGGGAAGACAAGCCACCACTTTCAGATCATTTATCTGAAAATAAAAGTGTATGTCACTGACTTGCTTATTATCTGTACATTTTCTCCCACTAGTCAATCACTCCAAAAGTATTTATTTCACTTGACTGCTACTTTTGGAAAGGAATTTGACATCAACATGCATCTGAAATCCTCTAGGGAAAGGATAATGTTATAAATAAAATACATGGATTAAGGAAGGAAACATATGCACCAGCTATGTTATCCACTGGTAGCTCTAGAGATCAAATCTTTGATATTAAACTGACATAATGGAAATATAACTCAATGAAGATACACATGATTTAACTTAGAGCATAAGAGAGTCCCAAAGGGTGGGAAAACTAAAGACATAATTCCAGTTAGTTAAAATATATTATCTCCATGGAAAACTGCTTTCAAAATCCATTCTTTCTTTCTTTCTCATAATGAACATCCAGCCCAGAAGTCCACTTTCTTTTCTTACTACTAATGTTAGTTTTTGGGAAGAACTTGCATTTCTGATTTTGGAGTGATTCTTTGTTACTCTGCTAAATTCTGTGATGCAAAGCCTTTATCATTTAGGTAACATAAATTCCTTTTTTAATCTGTTGTTTTGAAACTCCTTAGCGTTTACCTCAATAAAACTTCAGACTAGACTTTAGGATTGTACCTATTGAATGTGCTCTCCACTCTTTTAAAAAAGAAAAACATAAAAAAGTTCAATGCAAATATGGCTGTGAAAAATATTCTCAAAAAAAAAAAAACCTTCTTAAAAATATTTCACATGTTTTAAAAGCTAATGTAAGTGAAGGAGGCAATCAAAATGACAGACTCCAAGATAAATCCTACATTTAGTATATTTGTACAAATGTCTGTGACTTCTATAATGGTGCTGCAGTGCCCTGATAGCATTTATATCACATAAATGCCAAAATCTACCTACTTACCAGAGGTAAAGTGTCACCGTATCACTGAAATTTATCCTTGGATATGACAATTTTAATAAAAACAGATGAATAAGAGCACAAAACCTGCCTGGTCAGAAAATGCCTGGGCAGAATTTTAAACCCTGGCATGCTTAACTGTTGAACAAACCACATACTGCACTGCTTAAAATTGGTGGTAAAAGTTCTGTTATGCTCCTAACAGCAAGTTGCCAGCATCATCCTGATTTGTTACAAACTATTCCAGATAATTGCTTTACAAATCAGATTTTTTTTTTTTGACAGTGACTGTATGATATCAATAAACAAACTGTAGAAATAAAAATAAATATGTGAATTCTACAGGTTGCCTGTCAAGGTGGACCTCATGCATAAACTATTCCTTTAGTTCTGCCATAAGAAACAGTAAAATAGAACCCAGCATTGAAATTAATCTATCTTGGACGTATCACCAAGGTTAAGTTGGCCTGTGCACTACATCAAAACTCTTCCATAAGGAAAAAATAAAATATGTGTCATTGTCATAGAAGACCTCTTTCTGACAGCAACATTTGTATGAAGATCAATAAGGTGAAGTGCCAAGTCCTGTACTTGAGTCACAACAACCCCGTGATCTTTGAGGCAGAGCTGCCCAATGGAAAAGAACCTGGAGGTCATGGTTGACAGTGGCTGAACATGAGCTGGAGTGTGCCTAGGTGGTCAAGAAGGCCAGAGGCATCCTGGCCTGTATCAGCAATAGTGTGGCCAGGGCAGTGATTTTCCCCCTGTACTCAGCACTGGTGAGGCCCCACCTCAAATCCTGAGCTCACTTCTGGGCCCCTCACTACAAGAAAGATATTGAGGTGCTGGAGCAACTCCAGAGAAGGACAATGGAGCTGGTGTAGGGTCTGGAGCACAAGTCTGATGAGGAGCATCTGAGGGAGCTGAGGCTGTTTAGCCTGGAGGAAACAAGGTCCAGGGAAGACCTTATTGCTTTCTATAACTGCCTGAAAGGAGGGTGCAGCCAGACAGGGATTGGTCTCTTCTCTCAAGAAACAAGTGACAGGACAAGAGGAAATGACTTCAACTGCACTAGGAAAGGTATAGGTTGGATATTAGGAAAAAATTCTCTATGGAAAGCACTGTCAAGTGTTGGAATAGGCTGTCTGGGGAAATGGTTGAGTCACCATCTCCTAAAACACATGGTTGTGGTGCATAGGAACATGGTTTAGAGGTGAACATGGTAGTGCTGGGTTAGTTGTTGCACTTGAGGTCTTTTCCAACCTAAATGATTCTACAACTCTGATTCTATCTGGCTTTCAGAAATGCAGTCTTCAGCATTCTATCCCTAACTTGCAAAAGGGTATCCATGAATTTGAAAATGCAACATTACTGCTAGCTGGGGATAGTTTCAGCCTTATTGTATGGGAGCAAGACACAGAATTTTTGAAGTGTATTGTTTTCTTGCAAATTACCTCAAAAATCTTTAAAGGTGTCATTCTAAGCAACAGTGAGTCCCAAAGACCCAGTTCTGGCAGTACCTCTATAGTACCAATACCTTCAGTCCACTGCAACAGGCAAAACCAGTTCTGTGGCATAGAATATTTTTCTCAAATTTCCAACTTCTATTGCAAGGGTTAACATGAAACAGGTATTATCCAGTTATGTTGTGAATAACTCATAATATTTTTATCAATGTTCTTTTAAGAAAATGTTACAATTTTCTGAGAAGTCAAAGTTATCTGAGCTCTCCCCTCAACTTATGAAAAATAAATGTTTCTCAAAGGCATTCTTTTTCTGCAGAAGACAGTGTAGCACTATATAGTTGATTCTTTCTTTAGTAGGCAAACTACAGCCTTATTATACTTAGGTTTTTTTACGTTAATCACAAGACTTTTATACATTTGCTTACCTGTTACACAGATTACTCTCTTGTGAAATATGCTTATGCACTACAAGGCTCAGGAGGGGAAGTTTCTTATCATAAATGGATTGCACAGATGGATTTCAACAGAAGTGGAGACTGTAAATATTTTACCAGTTTTGATTTAGTGCTGTCTCTCTTTCAGTTCCTAAGTGTGCTCTGGGAAAAGGAGGCTACAGCAGCTCAGGACTGGTATGGTCTCCAGACAACTCATTACCTTAAAGAACATCCAAATGGAAGGGCAGAATACACTGTGTGGATAACTTCCATCCAGCCTCCAGCACACTGTCAGAAGGATGTTGTCTGTTGCATATCTATGTCCCTGAGAATAAAATCAATGATGCACAGAAATGGTAACTTATACAGGGATGAAAATGTTGAACATGGAGCTCACAAAGGAATTGTAATTTTCTTCTAAATTTTGCCTGGAAAAAATCTCACACATATTTTCAGAACAGAGCATTGATAGAGCCCCACCAGGAAAAGGTTCAACCTGTGTTTACAGCAACCTAGTAAAAGTGGCTAACTAGTGAGCTGGAATATGGATACTATATCATAGCTGTCTTCTGTAGTTGTGGGATAATATTGAAAGACAATACAAAAGTGCAGTCAACATTTTTATAAAAGGAGATTAAAAAACTTATTATGCAGAAGATATTTAAATTACTACATAAACAGGGGATGGTTTTTAGCTAAGTGTGCCTACCTCTCAGGAAGACTTATTGAGAGATTAGTATAGTTATAGAATTTATGCAGCTTCACAGGGAAAAATAAAACCCCAACAGCAGCAAAGGAGCACAAGCTCTTTGGAAAAAAAGTATAGGAAACAGGAACCAATGGCTGAATGATAAAATGGGGGAAAAATAGATGGAAAAAGTATGAAGCTCTGTGAGGGAAAGTTCAGACTGGATGTTAGGAAAAGTTTTTTCCTTGAGAGAATGATTGGTCACTGGAATAGGGTCCCCAGGGAAATAGTCATGACACCAAGCCTGTCAGAGTTCAAGGAGTGTCTGAATGATGCTTTTAGTCATACAGTTTTTTAGATAGTCCTCTGAGGAGCAGGGAAGACAATCCCTATGGGTCCCTTCTAACTCAAGATATTAGTGATTCTATGAAATTAGGCAGGTATTTTTTTATCAGAATTATTAGATTCTGATAAAAATAAGATACTGGTGGCAGTGGAATAATCAATCTTCTCTATGTCCTCTCATTTAGATGAGATACATACATAAAGATGTTATGAACCACATAGAATAAGTCAATAGAAATTGTCAGCATGAAGACAGCATTATACAGTGATTCTGGCAGCTTTGAAGGTCATATTTTTAAAAAATATTTGACTCACAGTATTGTAATTTTTATATACTCATGGCTCAGGCATTGAACAATTCTTAAAATTTCCCTTCCTCAGATTTATAGATGAAATCACTCTTCTCTAGGTTTATTACTTTCTCTATCTCAGCACAATCAGCAGAAAATTCACAACTTATGTTCTGGTCAGTCTTGGTTTTGAAATAGTTCAAAATACCAAGATAGACAGATTGTGTTTTATGATACTGTTTTAAAGGAAATGAATTATTTCAACCTGGATCCTCAGCCACCAAGGTAGTGCATATCAATTTTATATGATTGCTATCAGTTAGTTACACAAAAGAAGAACACTCAAATGAAATCAGGTAACTTCACAGAAATGTATATAAATAGCAACACAAATAAGCTCAACACCATGCTCAATTTTCCACCAGTTCTGACCACATGGAAGAACAGTAACCTTTAACTTACGACATCAAGGGAACAGTCTATTTATAGATCTCTGAAACCAGCGATTAACCTATCTGGTTTAAGTCAATCCATTCCTCAAAAATGTTAATTTCTTTCTAAACATGGGGGAAGGAGGTTCCAATTCTCATTCTTTGTAGCTTGGGGGTTCAAACTTATTTCTCTTTTCCTCCTTAGTGACTGCCACTGCTCCCTGTTAGTGGAACCTTCCTTAACTACAATATCCACTAATATGCAGGAACACATTCAGTCCTTCCTACTGAAGTTATTCAAGTCCCTGTAGAAAACCTGAGGATTATCTGAATCAGAGTAAGTACAGAAGACCACAAAAGTCTAACATTGTCCTTTGCTGATTCATCAGACATACACGGGTGGATGGAAAGCTTGAGGTATCTGGATCAGATTGTATTACTTATTTATTATGTCGTACTTTTTAAGACCTGTTCAGAAAGGCTTTTCTGCAGAAGGGTGCTAACTGCCATAAAGTTTACCATTATCTTTTGAGATAGAGAATTCATTTCAAATTTCTCTCAGCAGCCCTTGACACAGTCCATCTAAGGTGGAGGTCTCTATGTAAGGTTGTAGCCTACCTCAGTGACTAAGCATATATCCAGCAGGTAACCTTTACTCTAATCTCCTCTAGTTTAAATCAAAAATACATACTATTTTGCAGTATATGTGCATGCTTGCAGAAAACTTATGTGAAAAGTTAGTTTCTTAAAGAATCAGGGATTAGGCTGTTGATGGAACTAAGCCCCCTAAATTAATAAATTACCTCCCATGTTTATAAAATCCAGAATTTAAATATCTGACTAGAGTAGCTACAGTTGACCGCAATCAGCTCTACACTTTTAAATATATTTATTCAAAGACCTTATAGAATTTTTTTCCAAAGGAACTGTAGTTTGTATTCCCAATCAGGAATTGATTTCTAATTGAAAGACATGTCCAGTGAATTTCATACAAGACATCTGCTTGCACACAATGCAACAAAACAGCGTCCATCACATTCAGCAGCATTCCTTAGTTCACCCAGTCTTTTCCATGAGTGTCCAGACTCAACATATTTGCACAAAATTACTTCTACACATCACATCATTTTCATTGCAAACTCTGAATATGATCAGTGTCTAATATTTAATTATCAACATACTAGTCAGAGATCAGCACTGCTTATTAAAATTATGGTGTAGGCAACTCTCAGTTTAGAAGCATTCTAAGACTAGTCACAACTAGGTCACAGCTAGGAAAGGAAATACCATTCTACATAAACTATATGGCCTTCATGTTCCATAACATTTCTCAGTTTCTTTTCTAAGTTTCAAAATTTCTCCTCACTTTCAGAACTTTTACCAATTTTTCCTAAAGCTTTTACCATTTCTACCATTATTCAATAAATAGAAACAAGCTTATCTATCCACTCAGTATGATAATTACATAGCTCTTCACTGAGCACACAAATTTGTTGAATGAAAGTGTATCATGGCAGCACTGAAAAACACACAAGTATTTCTTAAATAAAAAGTACTTACAAAGAGGCAGTCAACAAGAGAGAAAACTGACTAGGGTGAAGCAAAGAAATACAAATTATAGAAGGGATGACATAATGCACAAAACTAGAGTACATTAATGTGAAATTGCCATATTCTGGAAGTCTTGTCTGTGTATGCTGAAGGAAAAGGGGGAGAGGAGCAGACCAATAGAGGGCAGAGTATATATCTTATATTTTTTACACTTATTAGTTCCTTAGATTATTTACTCATTTTGAATGTTTTTCAGTTGTATTATTTTAAAAGTCTGCAGTGCTTTTTGTACCTTTTATTCTATTAATTAAAAAGTATTATTCATACAAAATAGAAAAAAATATGAGGAGGACACTCATCTGTAAAGCAGCATATTAAAGTTTTGTTGGCTGGGTTACCTTCTGCCTGCCACATAGCTTTCTTTTTTTCCCACCTCTGAACAGTCAGCATACTAATAAGTATAATCCCAGCATACCATGAGGTTGAAGTTCCATTTTCTGTATATAGCATGCCGCTTTGTACATACTTGTCATTTAAGAATGTATTTTACATAGTGCATTTAGAGTAACCTGAGAAAAAGAAGACAAAACAAGATCATAAAATCTGCAACAAAACTGCTGAAGCCACTCTCACCTAGGATAGATTTTAAGGCACAGCAGGTTTATACACATTCACAACTTTCAACATGAACTGAAGAACTTAGATGCGAGTGCAACTCTGGAAACCTTGTGAAAATTTCAGCTCAAAACAGTCAGAAAGCAAAGAAAGTATTAGGTTACGTAAGAGATGAGACTAACACTAAACACATTAAAATGCCATTATATAAATTAATGAAACTGAAAATCTGTGAAAATTTTGTTCAGCTTAATTACCTTGTCTCTAAATGGTAAGAGCAGAAAAAGAATAGTTCCAAAGAACATCCATTAGTCTGGTTAGAGCATGGACAAGGTGCAGGCAGTGCTGCCAATACATGCTGCAGCCCATCTGTGTTCTGCTGTCCATCCCACGGTAGTATGGGAGCTGTTGGAGCAGGGCAGGCTGGAAGCACCTGGCTTCCTGCTCCCCGCAGAGCTGCAAGTCCAGGTGTATTGAATGCTCTGATCATTGGTAAGAACAATACTTGTTAGGATACCTCAGGACTAACTTAGCCCAAACCTATTATCCACAAAACGAGGAAAAGGTGAGTGATTCAGGTGATTGATGAACAGATTAGAAGAGAGATTCAATTGTATCTATTTCTCACGAACAAGAAGTGCTGGACGATGTAAAGGTCAAGAGCAGCCTTGGCATCAGTGATCAAAATACTGTGAAGTTTAAGATCTGAAGAATAGTGAGTGAGATTAACAACAAATTTGGACTTCAAAAGAGCAGGCTTGGATAGGCATAAAGCTAAGCAAGCATAGAAGAAGAATACCATTGATAAATGTGAAGCTCCTGACTTGACCTTAAACACAAAAAAGAAATATACAGGAGATGAAGAGAGGACTAGGCTATATGGGAGGAATAAGAAGACCAATCACATCAAGAAAAAAGCCAAAGCCCATATCAATCTGAAACTACCAAAAGAGATAAAGGATAATAAGCAAGATTTTTCTAAGTTCCTTAATAGCAGAAGGAAAGATAAGAGAAATGTGAACTCATTGCTCATTGGGACAAGGAAGTCTTATATGGCAAGAGATAAGGCTGAAGTAATCACTGCCTTCTTCGACTCAGTTTTCAGTGGTAAATCTTGTTCTCAGTCATCCTCCAAACAGAATCTGAAGGAGTGAAGTTGTACCCACAGTAGAGGAAGAAAGAGTTGCAGATTACTTAATCACCCTGTACATATAGAAGATTTTGGAATTGAGGTTTATGGAGCTGGTTGTGTCACTGTGAGACTCTTCCCTATCATCGTGGCAATCATCAGAGGCTCCTGATGGCTGGAAAAAAAGACAAATGCCATCCATCTTCAAAAAGAGCAAGGAGTATTCAGGAACATCCACATTTATCAGACTTGCCTTATGCCCCAGAAAAGTTATGGAGCAATTTCCCCTAGAATCTATTTCTTAAAACA
This sequence comes from Acrocephalus scirpaceus scirpaceus, assembly GCA_910950805.1. Taxonomy (NCBI): domain Eukaryota; kingdom Metazoa; phylum Chordata; class Aves; order Passeriformes; family Sylviidae; genus Acrocephalus; species Acrocephalus scirpaceus. Next base: position 8,436,681 of record OU383778.1, on the reverse strand, counting down.
AGAGACAAGAAGGTGACTAGGAGCAATGATTTGTTGAGAAATGAAAAAATAAGAAACCCTTTTCCTAAAACCTGACTTCCACCCAAGTCCAGCTGGAGATGTGATGATTGCAAGGTACTCTAGCTACATGTTTGTCTGATTCCAGACCTCTAAAATTCCTCTATGCATAAATAGCAATATTGCACAATAGTTAATTCTTCTATGAAAATTTTTAATTATATGAAACGCAAGACTTTTTACACAGAATAGTGTTAATTCTATTACATAGCTTCAGATACTGACAGACCACCAAAAAATGATAATGCTTGGTTTGGGAAGATGTTTGAAGCCAAGAGTTAATTTCAAGTCCAATTATTGAAGGAAATTGTTTCTATATAAATCAAAATTTATCTGCATGTTATAGTAAAATTTGGTCACATGATAAATAATGAAGGTAGGCTTACCTCTTTAATGAATACTTAGTCAGTAATGACTTTAATGAAAAGTTAGTCAGTACTGTTTTCTTTTTCAGACCTTGATATAGCCATCAATTTTCTATAAACTTACTTAATAATATCTCCCCAATATAAACAAACGGATTTTAGTCACAACGGGACTAGGAGAAGCTAAGATTTCAAATAAAGTATTGGTATGTTCCTAACAGAAAAAAAAATCAAAATATACCAGAGCAAACATCCCACTATTTCTCAAACAGTTACAAGAGAATTAAGAACTTGAGCATGGCTGTGACATTAGTTCTCAAAAAAGATGAGGGAAACAGTCATTCATTGAAAAAGCGGCTCACCATATTTCTTAATTTATATGAAGAGATAACAGTATGTTTAAGAAATTTTATATAACATCTAACATGAGCTTCCTTAGAAGGAATATTTGAATGAAAGAAAAAAAATATTACTCAAAATGCCAAAGAAGATAAACAGAAATATATAGATGACAAACAATTTGAATTTGAAGTAATATCCTAAATATAATAAAATTCAAAATATTTCAGCAAAGCAATAAGCCTTTTATTGTTACCATTTAATTTTCCTTGTAGAGAAATGCAATCATGCAATATTCAAGTTAAAGTAAATTGTGATTTTTCATCATTTTTCTGCTCTTTGAAGAAAGTAACAGTGATTTCTTCCTCTGGAAGCTCTAATGATCCCAAATACTTCATTTCTGTTCAATTTTTGTCATGGTCAAACTCTATACTACTAAAACGTAATGTTCTCTAGTCAAAGGAAGTTGCTTTTTTTTTCAGGAAAACAAGAAAAGCACATGCAAGGAGACAGCATGAGCAGTAAAAATGTATTTATTAATAATGTTGCTGAGTGTGAAAGGAAATGAACATGTTAAACTCCATTGCAAAATGCAGATTATATAAAAAGCAATGATGTGTAAGGGTATGTCACATCTGACTAATGTCACGTCTATGTGCCATATGAAAAAGCAATCTTCTCCATCTCCAACTAATGCATAGAAGAAAATGTTGATTTCAATTTCAAATACCTGTAACTCCTCTCCAGGATTTTCAATTCCCATTTGGTCATCTCTTAGTCAGATAATTATATAGAACTTGACAATTTGGGTGATGGGGGAGAAGAAAGCAGCTATTCATAGTGACGGTGAGTGAGGACAAGTGACATCTTTCTTTTCTTATTGTAATCATTCGGTGCTAGCTGGCTTACTGCTCTATTCTTGTTAACTCAATTAATATTATTTACCTGCTTTATGTTCAGTATCTTTCATTTTTTTTTTACACCAGTACACTCATCTTGGGTTTTATTTTCCAGCTTCTTGAACATACTTTTATGCTGTTCCAAGGAGTTCTTTATTTACTCTCCCTCACTTCTAGATCTGTTTGAACAGTTAATGCATTTGTCATGTAATTATTTTTTGTGGGTTTGTTTTTTATAGTTTTCTTACTGTGCTGAATGGACAGTATTTGAGACAAAGTTTACAAACAAGTAAAGTGCTTTGCACTGTAATTTTAATCTAGTTAAGTGTAAAATTACATCTACCGTAAAGCCAAAGGAGGGAAATGAAGATACTGGATTTCAGAATAACAGAGTTTAGGGGAAAAAATTCAGCAGGTTGAGTGAAATCGAGTGTAATGAAATGGCAGAGAGGAAACAGCCGAGAGAAACTGAAATGTGTATAATGAGATTAAAGTGTACCCAAAGGATGAGGAATGCAGAACATACAGCAATAAAATGAGGAGTTTAAAAAGCCAATATGGCCAAAGGACAGAAAATAGGAAAAAACCAACAACCCACACAGTAAGTAAAAGCAATACAGATGGAACCTCACCGAAATTAGGTATGAAAAGGTTTGTGTGGTCTTCTTGACCCACAGGTTTTGATAATATTGAAAAAGGCAAGTACAGGGAAAGATTTGAAGGAATAGAAGGAGAAGCTGTGAATACTAAAACTAATTAAAAAACAATCCTGCAGTGTAAGACAGCTGTACCAAAAATAAATTAAGCAAAATTATTTCAAGGGACTGATGTAAGAAATTGGGAGGATCTTTATTTTTCCTGCCTACACATGTTCCTATTGCCCATTAAACAACAGGAACTGAGAAATTACAGACGTTGAGGGCAAAAGCAATCAATGCAGGAGGCCTTAGTGTTGAATTGGAAGTGAAAAAACAAAAAAACTGAATCTGTGAACAACAGTCATTTCTGACGTTTAAAAAAATGTACATTTTTTCAAAATTCTGATTTGGAATGAGATAGGTAAGCAGAAATTTTGAGTGTACTTTTATAAGGGAGAAAATCCCAGTTATGATACTTATTTTTAATTTGCAGATTTAAAGAAGTGGCAATGTTCAAATATATCATTCATTCTTTGAACAGTTAGGATTGTTTTGAAGTTTTTCAACATAGAACATTACTTTTCCCATATTAATCCACACTACTGTGAAGATGGTTTTGCTTGTTATCTGCACCACTCAATGGTCCAGTCCTCTTACAGGTGTCATGCAGAAGGTTGCTGAGGAAGTAATCTTCTCCCCTCTTAAGGGAGCTACAATACTCAGGAACACCAGAAAATATCATGGCAATCTTGATCTACAAACTCTTACAGAGACTGACAGTTCAAATAAGTTTTGATGCTATGTTTTACTAGACCTTAAAAATTTGTTATTTATAATGTTGGGGGGTTTTTTGTAAAAAGCTAGCAGAAATCAGCACAACTTATTTATTTTAGTTATAGAAAGTAAAAGATTCTTCTGGGGAAAAAGAGTAAGATTTTCAATTTTTTTGAGGAGTATTTTCTGTTATAAATCAGTTCTGAAATGTTAACCTCACAAATACTGTCACAATTAAAAAGCACTCAAGAAAAACCCACCCTACCTCCCCCCAAAAAGTTGTTTCCATTTGGAAAACACAAAGAACAGTCTTTCTATTTTACTATGTATCGTTACCTTCCTCTCCACTTCTTTCTCTTTGCCTCTCTGCCTTTCTCAGTCTGAATTTAGTTCAAGGTCTTACTCTACATGGGTGACTCACACAGATAGTCTCACAAATTAAAGGCTACCACTGTAGATCCTGTAGCCCTTATGAGTAAGGATGATAGGTTTCTGGAAAGGTAGTTCAGAAAATCTAAGTTGTGATCCATCAGTGAGTCATCTTCTGAGAGCCTTACTGTTTATGAGTCTAGAGGGAGCCCAAGGAGATTAACTGAATAAGTCAGATTCATGAATAGTCAGATTCAGGTTAACAATGTTGTATTTTCCTTAGGTGCAGTCACCTATCAGATAGGCAGCTTATCAGTAAACTTTAAGGAACAAATATTTTATGCCAGAAGGTATCATCAAGCCATTAATATAGTTGTGAGTTACATATAACAGATTGAGACAAGATTTAGTAATATTTTTTAAATCATAAGACAAGATTTTTTCAGGCATAATAAAAATCACATACTAAAGCAAGTGATTGGTAATAAGAGAAGCTTGGGTTTAGTAGGGTCCTGATTCATGCATTTTTTTCCTGACTGACTGCAGACCGAATGAGACTACTGAGCTACCTGACCCGAGAGGAAACCTGAGGAGGGAAAAAAAAACAAATCCACAATGAAAACAGAGCACGACAAAAAGGACTAAATAGTTTGAGGGACTTAAAATTCAAATGCTATTTAGATGTAATATCAGTTTCTGGAGAAAATTTATCACTCTTGCTACCAGCAAGAAACAAGTATACCTCTCCAGTCATGAGATGATACTTTTGAGAGTCTTGCAGAGTAAAGCAACTCAGAACTAATTGCATAGTTCCTGCCACTGTTTTCTGGCACTGTAGCACCATTGGCTAGAAAGGGAATTGACCCTTAGCTACCTAGAACTATCATCCAGAATACTGCAGAGGTAGTTTAACAAAATTAAATTAACCTGGAAAATTTCCTCATGGGAGGAAAATAGGGGTTTCTTGTAATTAAAAACAAATAAGAAATATGATTTTAACAATACTGATTTGGGAAGGGGGACAGCTGGCAAAAAGAAAACAAGTTAAACTAAATTTTTAAAGCTTAGATTGAAACCAGGTTTTTTTTAGGTATAGTACTAATTCTCAAGTTTATGCCTGTAACTTATCATTATTTAAATGAGAGCATGATTGAAGACTGAATTTCAAAGTTAGGTGATCATTTAATAAACTGGCTCTCCAGCTTCCTCATTTCTCACCAAACTCTCTCTTCAGACATTTAAACAAAGATTTTGATGCAGCAGAATAACTAAAACTGAATTTTAAGGATATTACCACACACTTTGTTTTCCTCCTTTTGTGCTATCAATTAGGTCATCAGAGCAGCAAGCTGGTCATTCTTGTTTGGATCATCTGGGATTTTGTATCAAAGGAACATAGAGAAACCTTCTGAGCTGAAAATTGTCCATTTTGAAAGAGGAACAAGAATCCAGGCAGCTAAGTGATAAATGCATGTTCTACCAATTGCACACTGATAGTCATCAGCGTATTATTTACCACAGCAAAAGGCAGAAATAAACAAAGATTCAAAAGTTGATCTCTTATATAAGATGCCCTGACTAACCCAATTATCCAATACTAACTCTATACAAAGCATGTTATGGTAGTGAACAAAATCAATTGTGGTAAATCAAATACAATGGGTAGCAATGACAAAAGCAAGCAGTCACTATAAACGTTGCCTCTAGTATGTAAGTAAGCTGGTATTTTTGGACTTCAGTGATCATAGGCACAAATGTTTCTCTTGTTTAGTTGCACCACAGTCTAAAGAATTCTTAGCAATTGCTGCATAATTAAGCCCTCGTCAGTGCCAAATATTTCTGTGAAGGTCAGTATTCCTAAAGCACACACAAAAACTACAGTAGGTTTTGAAGATTTATGTGGAAGCTCTTTAGAAAGAGGAATAAAACAAACAAAAAATCCCGAGAGGTTTTCTATGAATGAATTCTGTTTGAATTCTATTCTGTTATTCGCACAGGATAAGATTATTCAAGGTCAAACATGTCTCAACTCCGTGACTTCCTCAAGACCTGGGAGCTGTCAGAGCTGCCTGATAATTTACTCTGATGGAGATCCTAGAAACACTAAAGGCAATGGGAGAAATATGTCCAAGGCACAGACTTCATTATTCTGTCACATTATTGCTGTACTACTGAGTCTTTCATCAGTTCAGTGATACTCTGATATAAACCTAAATATGCTCAAAATTCATTCTCACTATTATGGTGTAAACTTAAAAGTCATGACTTTTACTGTGACCCTTTCCTACCAAAAATAAGAGATCGTGTTCTGCTCTCATGATTTAAAAACTTTTTGGAAACAAGAATTACATAATCAAAAAACTCCAACAACCCCCCCCCCCCCCAAAAAAAAAAACCCTCCAAAAAAACCCCCAAAACTCCAAACAAACAAAACCCCCCCAAAACCCAACCAAAAGACAAACAAAAAACCAACAAAATATCCCCCCAAAGCCCAGAAAACCAACAACAACAACAAGAAAATCCCCCACAAACCAAAAAATTCCAAGTGTATCTTCTTAACAAAAACAATGATGATGAAGAAAAAAAATCAAGTTGATGCCACAGAGACTAAAAAACTTTTAGAATTTTTAGTACTGTCAAATCACATATGTTCTTTTCCATTTCACTCAGTTGTGCTTCTACCGGAGTTGACAGGGCTTCACTTTTACATCTGCCAGAGGTATTGCTATTGTAAGTTTATCTAGAACGTACTGTGCCATATCCTACTTGCCTGTCTTACACTTTGAATTCATGTTGCCTTAAGCAGAACACACAAACCTGCTCTCAGAATGGCAAAGAATAAAAAACCCAAAGCAAACTCAACCAAAAACCAAATGTTTTACTTTGATCCTCAGCTGCCAGTATTGCAGCCTGAACTTTTGGTTCTGTGTTCTCCAGTTGAGAGACCAAACCACACTGATGTCCATAAGTTCTGCACAGGAATCTGGAAGCACTGAGAGATACAAAAAACCCCTGTGAAACAGGGAATTTTCTTGCTTCCACTTAAACTACAGACAAGAGATTCATCAACAAAAATTTATTTTGATTTATATTTCACTAAAGTCTGATTGCAAGTGGGCAGAAAATGTGAAAGTGGGCATCAAAATGGGAACTGATATATCTAGTACACATGGAAATATTCTGGGTCCTTGGATAGAGAGACTTGATTTTAGATGTCTCACTTCCAAATACCCCATGAAGAAATGGCCAACAGATTTGTTAGATAAATCAATTAATACATATAACTATGTTCATCAGCTCAGTACAGAATAATAATCTAAATTTCAGAGGAAAGTGTCAGAGTGTGGTCTTGCAGTTCCTATTAGAACTCTTAAGATTGGTAAAGTAGTTCAACAGTAGCTAGGATGAGACTTCTGCTCTTACTGAAGGCAGGCCGAAGAGGACATAAACAGCAGTATGCAAAGCTATTACAAAGAAAAAAAAAAGGCAAAAAGACAGGAAATGTACATGTAGCATGTGGAGTTTGTCTACAATAAACAGCATAGTTACAGAAATATTGGATGACATGAAAACTTGAATTCCTGTTGGAGAATTGGGAAAACATGAGAAGAAGCATTGAATGTGTTGAACTAGTACAGATATGCTTTTATTTCTGAGGGAAAAGATGTGCAATTCTGTTAAGACTAGATGTTCAAAAGTCCAGGAGAGGTTAGGTTTATATACTTTGTCAGCAGAATGACAGACAAAGAATTTGCTCTAAACCTGTACATGGGAATGTACTTTAGAAAGAACAACTTAACCTACTTGTACACACAGAGGTGGATAACTAATTCAGAGCCTTTTCACAGGAGAGATTCAATTGTCCATGTGGACACTATAAAGTGGCTGCTTAGCCTGAATAGACTGAGATAGGTCTTGAGAGCAACACAGAAAATTATCAACAATATCTGAAATAAACATCTCAACAGAACCCAGTCTACAAACTCATTTACTCATTACCTATGTCCATCAGAGTTCACATCACAGAGAAAAAGATGCTACTCCCAGACTCTACGTTGAAACTGCACAGTTTTCTATCTGTATGTTGGAGAACAGTTTTTGCCATTAAAGACATAACAAGGACAAAGTCTATCAGAATAATAATTCTGGATCATGTTTCTATGGACTACTTCTCTTTTTTCTCTTTGTTTTCTTCTGATTGTTTTTTGTTTGTTTGTTTGTTTGGGTTTTGTTTTTGTCTATGTATGCTTGTGTTTGTGAAAAGAGTACCAAAGCAGACAACATTAATGTATGTTGGAGTTTGTGTGCTTTTTATACTGGTCAGTGTAAGTAGATGTGTCCAGAAATAAAGTTTTGAAAGAATCACTGAAATAACTTCTCTTTTATGATTTATTAGGAGAGTTAAATTGTCTTGTTACTAGGAAGTAAACATCTGTGAATTTACTAGGCATAGAGCAATTTAGTTTACATAATTTTGTTTTGTTTAAAATGGCTATCTTGTACTAAACCAGGGTTGGGTTTACCGTTCCATCAGACTTCCTGCACAATGCAAAGATGACTTCCTTACTGAAAGACAAGGGGGAAGGAGAGGTGTGATATTTTCATTTGTCTGGAGCCATGCAGTCATGTCCAGTTATAAATCTGTTGTCAGTTCCACTGATCAATAATGGTTAGCAATAAGCACCACTAGTCCCCAGCTTGACACTGATGAATGGTATAACCAAGAATGGGATAAATCTCCTGATAACAGCATGTAGATTCAAAGAAGCCATCCATCTTCTTCTTTCTTTCTCCTGTCCTTCATCCCAAGAATTTATTACTCTAAATGAGTATTGCTCCCTTTTTTCCCTATCTCAAGGTATGCTTAGCCCTAATTTTGCTCCAGTGCTGTCTTGCACATATTTCTCTTCCTATGCAACTCACTAATTCTTCCACAGCAATTTCTAAAATTAAGAGCAAGAGCTTTAAGTATATAAGCATTTATGTTTAACTACAAAGAAATTCAGAAGAGAGAAACAGTAAGAAACATTCATCATGCAGCAGAGGTACCTTTCCATAAATAAAAAGCCTAGCAATCTTTAAGGCTAGGTGTTGAAAAAATTATTTTATTTGCTCCTGGTATAGAAGAGTCTTAGATTTCTACACATGTACATATATGTAACTGTAGTTATTTTATGTAATTATTTAATTTCAAGTAGCTTTAACTTTAGGTTCCCAAATCCACATGAACAACATGGTTCACTACTGGTAGCATTAACTTATGTCACTGGGACTACGACAACTGAGTTTGTCTTGCACATTCATGCAGCACACATGGAATCTATTAATCCAAAATATTGTAGGATTTTTTAAAAAATTTCTTTCTGTTTAAAAGCTAATAAAGTTATTATTAATGTTTTAAACCTAATATAATTATGGTTAGTGCAAATCCCACTGGATTTTATAAAGATGCTTCACAGAAAGAATTGAAGCACCTTGGCAGGAAAATACTAATTCTGCCCAATTTCACGTAGAGTAACACCTAAATTCTTCTTTATTTGTATAAGCACTTTTAAACCAGAAGTAAAATAACACAGAATTTTCATGGGATTTGCAGAATTTGGTTATGATATCCAGTTTTGTTTGAATGCAGGGATATTTTTCTGTTCAAATGCAATTTTGTGCAAAGAAAGGACTTCTGCAGTTTAAAGATAGGAGTCAGGTGTCTATAGAACTGAAGACTCCCTATCTGACAAAAAATATTAATTTAAAACATATTACTTTGCTCTCAGTATAATTTGGGTTTAATTTTCTTATTTGATCTCAATAGAATTATTTTTTAAAAGCCTAGAATAATTTTTAGATTTTTTTTACTGATATTAGTTCAAAACAGAAAGCAGCAAAACACATTGGTGTACAATCACAGAATTTTCTTCAACTGCAATGGGTTGGAAAACTGTATTCTTCAGACCACCTGGAGAGGTGCCACTTGGCAAGGATGGCAAAACACAAACACACTGGATTACTAAGGGACAAAGTAATACTACAAGTGTTTTAAGAGAAGGGTACCTTTATCCTTTCATTGTTCACTTCTTAAGAAGTGAATCATGTAAGTACAGATCCATTTCATGCCATCTCCTTGACATTGCAATGTTAATTTTCAATTTATCTCACATTTGTTGAACACACAGGAAACCTTCTCAATGACACCCTATAAAACTTCTGCTGTACTCAAAAATTCTTCTAAAGTAGAATTATTGTAGTCCCAAATGGACCTTGTACAAAAGGAAAAAAATGTATTATAGAGGACAAGTCACATCACAACAGCCTGTTATTATGGCTAACACCTGCTCAAAGAAAGGCACTATCAACTAAAGCTTTCTGTCAGATTTAAAATGCACAATCATGCCCTAGATAAGCTTACCCAATTTTAACACAGCAGTACACATCTCAGTGTTCTTAACATACCGAGCAGCCCTTAAATTCTGTGGCTGTATACCACTCATACACAGATCATTTTGGCCAATCTGCATTTTATATCTCCTAATTATCTATTCAGCCAATGAAACACAGCTGTCAATCAACTGCAGAGTAGACTAGATATGTAATTGGAGTGAACCAAAGCAAAAAAAATTTTCAGGACAGAGGTTATACCTCTAAAGTCTTGTACAAAATATAATGACAGGGAAAATTCAACTAGAGATGTTAAATGTTCAGATAAGTCTTGCTGTCAATAGTCATGATGGCAATGAAAAGAAGTGCAAAGATGACACTGAAGCAGTGCAAAAAATGTATGCATGTTTGCTGCTTTTTTGTCTTTTTATTTATTTATTTTTAAATTTTTGGCCTCTTCCTCACCTTATCTTTTTATATGAGAAATTTGAAGTACTAAATATCAAATCTATAACCATCCTTCAATACAGCCCAGAAAAGTGAATTAATTTGTTAGCAGTACATTTGTCAATAATCATGGTGCTGTCATGAAATCATGCTTTCTAAATACATTTTTAAAACCATGTTACACTTCCCCACCTTCCTGTAGCCTTTTATGTAACGTTCTGGTGCAATAGCTATTCTCTAGCTTTCTCACCTGTATTCTGTAAATCTCAGGAGGGTATTATGAATTTCCTCTGGACAGTCAGACAGGGAATTATGCTGCAAAAAGCAACATTTCTATGTGTATTTTTCTTACTGTAACACTCAAAAATATGAGCACATTGATATATGGTCAAATTTATTTGCTGTTTAATATGTTAGAAGTCAGATGATTAATAATATAGGAAGGCATATTATAGATACATCAGTAGTATCTTGATTACTATACCAAGTTGAAGGAAAATACTGTGGTGCCCTATGTTCATTTTAAAGACATCCTTCTTGTGTATTCTTTGTATTTATGTAATTAGTAGTAGTAATTAGTAGCAGTAATTAGTAGGAAAATTCAGCACTTTAGTAAAAGGATGTAAAGCCACTCTTGTGGACACTGGGACTGAAGAGCCTGGAAGGCTCACCAGGGTGCCAGTTTTCCCAGAGAACTGCTTGTTGTAGCTGCTGCCTGTTCTGTCCTGCAATGCTGATGGCACCCACCTGGCAGATCGGTCTTTCCAAGGGCACCAGAGGTGAGAACAGCCCTGGGGGAGATGTGGTAGAAGCTCTTATCCAAATATTGACCAGAAACTCTCCAGAGCATCCCTTTTCCAGCCCATGAGATGCTTGGTGTGACAAGGAAAGAGGCCAATTAGTCCTATCTATAAAGGAAGCTCTGAAGAGCACCCATCAGGGTTCTTGGAGGTTTTCATCCTCTAGCCATCTCTCCAGAGACTGGGGGTCTCCTGTTGGTTCTCTGACATATTCTTTAGCCTAAACCAAGGTCTCACGCCTCAAGATGTGCTTGCAGGGAATGTTTCCCTCCCACCAGCATGTGCTGAATTCCAATGAAACTCCTCTGAGAAGTCTGGAGCTTATCCAACCTGTTTATTGGGATGACACTGCTTTGGACACCCAGTCCATGGGTGGTGTTCCCTTCCTTAGTGGGAGCTGAGGACATGAGATGACCTTGCTTGGAAATTGACCTCTTTCTCTCCATGCAAAGCTTTGACCTTTGCCTTCTCCCACCTGATATTGTCACTGTCATGCTATACCTGTCCTACAGCCTCCAGTGTCTCTCCCACAGCTCCCACTAGAGTGACACAGTATTCAAAAAACTACCAACGTTTAGAAACCACCTAGTTTCTGCACCACCACATCATAGTGCAATTGCATAGCTGATGAGGAAGCTGAAATTAATGTCAAGGTCTCCAATTTCTTGAGGGGGAGTCCTTCCAAAAGTTTCCAAAAGAGGACTAGTGGAAATTCTCCTTTTGAACAGAGACTGAGGTCAGGCATACTTCAGTGGGCAGAAAAGAAATCCAGGTGGGATTGTGGGTATATCGGTCTTGTCCGAGATATGGATAGAGTCAGAAAGCACTGATCAACCCACAAAGGCAGGATTTTAATGTAAGCACATCTTTTTTATGTTTGATAAAATGCACTGATTATACACTACTATATCCACCAGTATTAGATCCCTGTGAAGTCATGGTGACTGGTGACTGTTTGGGCAGTAAGAACTAGGCAGTCTGGCTTTCCATTTTTAGTTCAAAATTGCAATCCATGCTTTGAATTATTCCTAAATAAATCTTGGACTTGTCAGTATTTGACTTAGATTTGGAAATTAAAATACCTCTTCAAATAGTTTCTTAGTTAAAGTACATATAAAAATAAAGAAAGTCCAGACTCTGCACTCTGCAGGTGTCAAGTTACTTCATGAAGAAAATATGAATATTAATTCCAAATCCAAGAATAATATGTTTCTAACACAAACATCCAACATAAAATAGGCAGCCTTCACATACTACATCCCACCAGTTGATTCCTTACCATATCACTTTTCTTTGGAATAAGACTAAAAACCTTGTAAAGGTTCATTACTGTGGTTGAAAGGAAAAACCACACATATACAAAATGGCAGAGTTTCAAAAAATAATATTACCATTTAAGACCCTATTTTTAAGGTCTAATTTTAAGAATTTCATGCCTAGGGTCAAATAATAAAAATAAATAAACACCTAAACAAACAAACCCCAAAGCAAAAACACACACACGCCTTACAACCACCCCCTTCAAGAAAAAACTCACAAACCCACAACATTTGTCTACAAAAAACGTCCTGCAACAGCATTTAAGTACTTGGCTGAAATCACTAAAATCTTAGTTCATTACTTCTCTCGGTTCTACTTTGTTTCCTCTTTGCCATTGCTTTTCCAAAACTGTATAACTTTGTATATACACCATTTCTTTCTGAACCTCTTTTTTTTCTCATGTACATAATACTGTACTCACCCTATTTCTCTTTCGTCAATCCCTTGATGCACTATGATTGTATTCTGTCTTCTCTTTTCCTCTTACCATAACCTAAAGCCTGAGTGCAACAGATGTTAATGCCTTCAAATTCACATTAGTTTTTCCCTTAATCTCTCATTTCTTCTTTAATTTTTTTTAATGAAATGTTACGGAAGTATTTTAATGGAGTTCAAGAGCTCAGGGTAATGAGCAGTTATGAACAATTCATAACTACTCTTCCTGAAGACAAACCATAAAAGAACATTTTCATCAGATTTTCAGTTTTGTGAGTGCCCGAGGATAGCAAAGGACAGTGGGGACAGCTATAAAGGGAATTAAATGTATTCCCTATTATTATAATGTTTCTGCCTGCTAATTAAATTCACCCAGGGGTAAAGATCTTCCAAAACCATTTCATCTTAAACTTTTCCATACATTGTATAAGCATGATGCACCTTGGAACCACAAATTCCTTCCTATCAATGCCAACAAAACCTTGTATACTCATATATTTATTGTGCAATTTATTGTCTATCTGGAAAAAATCTAGTCTTAAAGAGCAGATAACAAATTTTAGAAAAAGATTAAAGCAAAAAGTCAGGATCCAGGTTTCTATACAGCCTACTTACAATACAAAGCAGTGATCCTTTGAAGTTCCTTAAATAAAGCAGAGTTGGTTCCTACACTAAATTCACTTTTTAAAGTAAAAATCAATTTAAACAGATTTAAGCAGTATCCCATTTTCTGCTATCTGGATTGCTTTGCTTTGTATATATTCAATATTTCTGACAACATTTAAAACCTAACAATTTTGAGTACATTTAAAAGTTAATATAGCTAGTTTTCTCAGTATGCAATGTCAGCTGAGTTCCATAACAAAATGCAACAGGAGAGAGGGATTTGTAAGAAAAAAAGAAAATCTATAAAACGCTGAAGTAAAAGTTTTCCTTTAAGTACTGTTGATTTGTCAGATTTTGGAACAAGTAGATGCAATTCCCACCTCCTGTTGCCTGCAAAATGAAATATAGTGTTGTATATTTCCTTGATTAATACAAGAAAGAACTCCTTTTAACTGAGCAGAATTTAGCCTTGAATAAAAGTCGTACTTTCTTAATGAGCCACTTCTTGAAAGCACAAATAAGTATAGATAACATTCATTCCGTCTTATGTCTCAAAAAAAAATTATTGAAACTTCAATTATGCTACAGAAAAAAAAAGCATTTTTATTAAATACAAATTGGCTGAATATTACCAATAATGAATCTTCCATCTCCATTAAACTTTTCGTGCTATCACAAACACAGGTGTGAGTACCTTCCCATCCATATTCCCTTTCATTACATGATATTACATTTTTCATTATATGAAACAGCAAAGAAAAGGACACATGCGGGGAGGGGGAAATTAGTCACCATCTTTTCATTCAATTGAAGTGATGAGAAAAGAATGACTATTTATCTTAATTAATGTTCATCTGAATCAAATTCCTGCCTCCTACGAAGGCTCTCCAACCTGAAGGAAAAATTCTCTGTTTTGTTAAAGGATACAAGTAAGTGATAGGAGACAATTATATATTTTATTAGCCAGATGATTCTTGACTTTCTGTCCTTAGACTCAGCTAAGACTGAAAAATAAAAAAGATGCCACACAAATAACAAACAAGGGACAAAGAAAATGGCATATTGATTCTGTAGCAGTTTCAGACCTAATACCAAAGTGAGACATTAAGACAGATGGATAAAGCAAAGCAGAAAAATACATATGGCCATTCTGAAAGCAAGTGAAGTATCTGCACTTGGCAGAAAGGATTTTGATTCAGTCAAGACTTTGGAAGGTATCTAGCCCAGAACAGTCCTTACTCTGCAGCCTAAGAGCTCTTACAGACATAGAGAGACGTATGTGTGGGAACTGGGAGGAAAGTAAAGAGACCTGGGTCACAGACTTGATCAGTCCTGCAACCACCTCCTGGCTGATGACCATATGAAGATGAAGCTGAAAAACAACTTTTACTTTGAGAACTCTCAAAAAAAAAATTTTGTTTCCAGAATGCCAAGTTTTTGAAATTGAAAATGCTGCAATGGTCATGATTTCCCTACCTTCTTAAGATCGAAGTAATTTCCAGTGATATGTTCATAAAAAAAACCCGAAGGTTTTCTTCAACTTCTTCCCTTCTTCTGGCTCTTTCTGATAGACCATTGTGGGAAGAAAAACCTCAAATTGCCTTACTGGAATCTGATGATTTTAGTGCTGTCCTATGACACCAGAGAGAAGTCAGTGCTCTTCAAAAACAGCTGAAGCAGGGAGTTTCAGACTTTCCCATATTTCATGTCTTTTGTATGACTTGAAAGGAAATCAATTACAAAACACTTCTCTGTTTCTCTAGAAGTGCTCAAAGTACCTAAAATCCTTCCTTTATAATACTTTGTTTTAAAAAAGAAAAACATCAGGTCAAGTAGAACCTTGCCTCTTGGTACCTTTAAATATCTTTTGGGACAAGCTGGAGCTTGGCCTTTCTATTTTGCCACATTATTGAGTACCATTTGTGATCTTCAATCTAGCCACAGCAGATTAAACTTGTCAATTAGTGTGACCCCTCACTTGCCCTTCAGCCACTTTAGAACACTGGACTTAAGAAACTCAGTATTAAAATATATTGTTAGATGAGTATCATTAATCTTTATTGTAAAAGAACAAGAAAAGTTCTTCAGCACTCTGTTCTTTTCTGTAATGGGGTAGGAAACTAGTAGCAAGAGGCTCAGGATATTACATACATCTATAGGAATTTTTATGTTCATTTTTTGGCTTAAGCTCAAACTGTTGCTTCCTACTATCGCTTCAGTTGTGTGTCTTCATTGCATGCATTCAAGCTGTTCTAGTATCAATACCTCTGTAGCCTTTTAATAGCTAGTAATATTCATATTATCTTCTAGTCTTTAAGCTCTGTTAATTGACCATTTTATTCAGGATTATGCTTTTAGTATAGTAGTTTAGAGTTTAACCCCAGAGAAAGTATTCTGGAATACAATTATACCTTTTTGATTTGTGATGTTTTGCCTTCTGTTACAACAGCAACCATGCAGACAGATCAAAATGAAGTTAAGTATTCATGCCAATATGTGAAATTATATGCAGAAGTCCCAGGTATGACTAAAGTTACCTTTTGATGTTTGTTGACTTTTTGCTCCTTTACCACCCATTGAAGGAACTCGTTGCATTGTGCATTCTAGCTTCTCATATCACAGTAAGACTGATAGTGAAATTAATATTGTAAATTAAAGAATTATTTCTGTTACTTCAGTAACTTTAAGAAATTCTGAAGTAACACCGTAACTACCGTGAAGCAGCATCTGAGCATTTTGGCAATCCCTGAATGGCAAAGTACCATACCTTATGAATTATAGTGTGTATTATACTAAAGCAGATCAATTTCTTTACTATAGTCTGAAAAACAAGGATCAAGAGGTTCAAATTCACTCTGCTGCTGGGCTTTTTTATCTCACAAGAGGGATAATAAGCAACAGGTTTAAGCATAGCCTTTAATTATTATGTCCTTAAAGCATAAATATTTTCATTAATTTGTCTGTGAGATTCCGCTTTTCTCTCCAGGTTCCAAAAAAGAAAAAAATAATCCTCAGCAATATGAAGATTAACATGCCAAGAAAGAATGAAAAGAGATCACAAGAAAATAGGAACCTCTTCCCTTCAATGATTTCTGAGTGAGAGGACAAGTTAGAACCAGAGTAGCAAGGAATGGGAACACTTCACCCAGGATAAGGACATTTTTCATTACAAATTTTCTGATATACCGCATATCACAGTGCTTAAAATTCAAAACTGCTCAGATTGTATTCCATCCAATGTACTTGTTGGTTGTATTTCTTGGGTATGTAATTTACTTGACAGGCAGAGTTTAAATGCTTTAAAATAAACCATTGTACCAAGAACAGATGCAGTGCAGTAACGGAGCTTTAAGGTTTACTGGGCTTTTAAATGCAACCAATTTGTTAGGGTGAAATCTTTAGAAATGAGCCCTAAAACCTGTAAGTGGAAGAATCCATTTGCATTGCCTTTTTTTCCCCTCACTGAACCACTCAAACCTTTTCCATTATTCATATGGCTCCTGTAACTTATTATCTGTAGTGCAGAAGACTTGGCCTGCTACTGTGACTGCAGCACCTATAGCTAATCTAACTGTGGGCTGAGCACTGATGAAAACCACAGCCAGCAAAAGATCCTGCTGAATACATCAAAAGAGACTAAAACATTACCCTCTCTATACCTGCTTATCCCATCCTCTATTTCTTCCTATATATTAGGTAATCTAAAGAGTTTTGTGTTATGTTTGTTTGCTGTTGTTTTGATTTGTATTTCACAAGTACTTTAAAAGTAACCCTGTATCCTCCAAACTCTGCCATAAAGGTTGCCTCACTTAAATGAAAGTTGTATAACTACATTCTTAAAATGAAAGTCCGCACTAGTCAAACATGAACTTGATACTTCTAAGTCAGATAAACACCCTAAAACACATTACCAGTCTATTATTTCACAATAAAAATGGCATATCCCTTTCCACATTTCAAATATTCCAACAGGATAAGTTATGTGAAACAGCTGATGATTGAAATAACCATATTAGAGTATATTAATCCTGAAACTGCAAAGGAAAAATTAAAAGGGAAAATAGAGTCAAGGTGATGAAATTAAAAATTTCCATGACTATTTCGTTATCATACAACAGAGATAACAGAAGCAACAAGGTTAAATATCATCCTAGTTAAGTGGTATAATTTTGGATACCAACTGGAACAAAAGATGGCAGTATCAATAAATCTTAGATTTCTTTAATATATACCTTGCTGCGGCCTAGTGGGCCTTCAGGTGCTGCAGCAGTCCCTGGCCAGAAGCGCCTTCACCAAGGCCCACAGGCACACCACAGTGATACAGCTCAGTTGTGAGGGCTGCAGGAGCAGCCAAGCAGCCGAGCTCTTCTCAGGCGATACAGAATAGCAGGAGGCGACCCTCCAATATCAGGGGCTTCTTTGTTAGAACAGAAACCGGTGACTGAAAGATCCTGAGGGCTCAGAAACATGGGGTTTTATAGGGTTTGGAGTAGGCAGGGCCAGCAACTTGGACCAATGAGGAAAGGATTGGGGAAACAACCAATCGGGGAAGGGATCCAAAACTGTCCAATCAGGGGAAGGCAAAAACCCGGAACTAGGGTAATGACAAATCACAAACAAAGGATTAGCATACCTGCAGAGGCTCATGGGATTGTGATGTTTCTCGCTCTCCACAAGCAAAGGGAAGTCTCTCCCTGAGGAGGAGCTTGAAGCTTAGAAACAGCTGACACGCTGTCAGCCCTGCAAGGGAGAGTGAGCTCCTCTGTGGCTGGCCAAGGGGCCACCACAATACTTCATGCTCCAAAACGTCTCCTTCTTGACTTGCTGGGAAAGGCTCTGTAATTTTTTTCTGTTTGTATTTCAGCTGAGTTGACAATGATTGTCAAAGTTACCTATTTCACTTCTATTGATTAAGAGCTTCTAATCAATTGAGCAACCACTCAATTTTACTGCTAGATGAAGTTATGGGGTTTTGCATGATTTTATTTTTTTTTAACCTTAGAGTCTTGATAGACAACTTTTATTGAAAGCCTATGTAAGGTCTAAAAACCTAAAAAGAAATAACATTAAACAAATCAATATTCTCAAGTACCAAATAATAACTTATGAGGAAAGAGTAAGCTATTAATTTGTAACATAAACACATGGAAGCCATAAAAAAATGAACAAAACTGATTATATGCAAAGGCCTCTGGTCTCTTGTGGGCAAGCCTCTGTATTAAACAAAAGATCTCAGACTCTGAGTGGAGAAGGTGAATGTGTTGGCCAGTTCCCAACCCTTGTTCAAATGAGACTGGCAGGTGCTGCAAGAGCTTCTAGTATTTTATGAAAACACTGGTATAGACCAACGCTAATGTTTAACTTCAGTAGTCACAGAGCAAGTATAGAGTTTCATGAATATACTGAAAATATTGAGATGAAATCATTACGTGGAAAGAAAGAGATGATGCTATTTTAAATTAATAAAGTTCTAGTGCAACATCATGATCTTAATACAGAAACATTTTATACTTTCACATTTAAAAAGTTGTCAGACCTATTATGAACTCTAGTTCTAAATCAGATGAATTAAGTATTCTTTGCCAAGCAAACAGCCCTTCTACTCACAAGCTATGGAAATCATCTAAAAATGAGTAAGAAAGGGCACTGTTTTCTGGCAGATATCTACAGTTTAGGCAGAGACATTATCCAAACTGTTAGCATGATTTCCCTTTCCTTGCCTCCAGAATAAGCCAAAGCAACACGAAAGTGACAACACCCTGCAATTTGCTGCTTAGATCTAAGAATGGCAGCTTGTATGCAAATATACACTAGGTAATCAAGTCAAAAAAGGCCCCAAGATGGAACAGGAAATTCCACTAGCAAGCAAAGATGTGTGCATCTAATGGGGGAGTCACAATACTTAAAATGGTAAGGTTTACATTGGCCATATAAGACACAGCACATAGGGCAAGGGAAAGCAGTCAGAAAGAAATGAGCATAAGACATCCCTTTCATGTACAGACAGGGATGACTAATGTTGAATGGGAAAAGAAATATACTGAATCTGAAGAAACTGGTTCCTTTGGCTTCCACAGACTTCCTTAGATCAGGACCAGATAAAGGAAAATGAAGATCTTTTGTGAGAAGAAGAAACTACAGTTATTTTCATTTATTTGTACAATATAGGTCTGGATTAGTGCTATTGTCTTCAATAGTACTAATGACTGGGTTTTTTTTCCTTCTGCTTAAAAATATATTTTAAAACTTTTAATTATTCGGCAAGTTCTAGTGTAATCACTAATCTGTAGAATTTAAAACAGGAATTGATATACTCTAAGAAAATAAAATCAAGGAAATTTCTCCATTCATTTTGTGGAATAATGTACCATTTCCAGCAACATCCTGAGAAAGCCAGCATTGCTCATCCTGGTGGAACAGATTTCTGGTGTCCTCACTGAAGTTAGTTAATCCACCAGCATATGGGAATGAACTCCTTATTTCTAGTTAAGAGTATAAAATCCTGTACGAAGTTTAATCCTCTCAACTAATAATCACACTGGCCATAGAGCTTTATACATGCTCTTTTAGGAGCTCATATTTCTTTTGCTGATCCAGTCTAGCAAGTCTTCTTGTACTTAGAAGGTGCAAATGTGTTCTACATTGTACCTTGCACTTTTCTTTGCCTTGCCTCCCATACCACTACCTGAAGAACTCAGCATTTTCTTAGTAACCACAAGACATTGTCACCCATTCTTTTCCTTCTCTCATGTTACATTCCATCAGTGACTTTATAATAAAAAGTCATGTTCAGACCAAAATATTTAAAACTAGTGTTGGATACACAAAAAACCTGTTAGTTCTTAGACAAACACTTGAAAGGATGTTTTAGTGAAATCGATATTGCTTTACAGGAGGCATAAGAAACCTGAAAATGATCACATCCCAGTCTCAAGCCAGAAATAGATCAAGATTTGTTACCTTTTTTTTGTTGGTAGTGGGGGTCTACAACAGCTAAGATATGCATCATTCATCTAATAGAAAAGGAGTATTTCAAATTAACATGGTACACAGCTTTTTCAAGATATCACCCTTATATACTATTGATTTTTCTTTAGCAGTATGAAGTACTAAACTGGACTTTAATTAAGAAGTACTCAGACAGCTAAAAAAGGACATATGAAGGAATTCCAGAAAGAGTCAATAAATATTTTATTTAAAGGAATTACATTTTTATTACCAGAGTTCAAATTTCTACAGAACTGATATAACCAAATGATTTATAAAATGTGCTCACAAGATATATGCATGCCTGTATCACACTTTGCAGCAGCACTACTCTGCCTTATCAGTGAATGCTACAATGAAGTAAAATTTAGGGATTCTCCAAACTACTACCAGACAGAGGAAGACTTGACTTTTATCCAGTAATAGTCTGAAGTACTGATGTGTACTTTCAAAACTATCTGTACTTTTAAACTTAAAATAGATATTTTAAACTTAAAATATCTATCTATATTACCTATCTATATATCATCTATTTATACAGATAACTAGCACTTTCTCTCAGAGGACTTGAAGGCAACTAATGTTGACTATCAAAGAATGTTAGTGAGAAAAATATTGGTAGATTCTGAATTCACTGCTGTGTGCATTTAGTTTGTTCTGCAAACTATGTAATTTCCTAACTTGAGAGAGCACATCTCCTAGTCCACTCTGTCAGTGTTGCTAGTTCCAAAACTGTTATGTCTGTAATGTCAAGGGAATGAGACATTTAGGATGCTGAGATCAATTTCAAATCTAATGAAGACTAAACTTGATACTAGCTATCTTTTATAACATAACACAACCTAGGATGGTATCACTTTGTATATTTTTATGTCACAGAATAAGCTAAGGTTGGAGAGACCCACAAATATTATTGAGACCAACTCTCTGCCCTGGACAGCACCATCCCCAAGAGTTACAACATGTGCCCAAGAGTATTGTCCAAACTCTTCCGTCCTTCTCCTTCCCCCAACATATCCCCACCCCCTACATCAAGAGAGGAAGGCATTGGTTTATTCCATATCAACTAGAGAGCAAAGTGTACTGCCCATCTTCAAATAAATTTAATAATCCTGTAATATCTTTTTCTTTCCTTCTCATCTCTTCCTCTCTAGGATGAAGCATAGTCAAAAACAAAACAAAACAAAAACCCAAAAAACCCCCAAAACACTTCAAAAAAGGAATTAGAGGGTTAGAATAGAGAAATTGCTCTTTCACAGATCATCAAACGAATCTAGAACTGAAGATCATGTACCTGTGACTGAAAATAAGATTTTAACAAGCAGGGAAATGAATAATTCATTTTCAATGTGATCTTTGGACGGGTCTCCCCTGGTTCTTCTCAAATTCACTACGTCAGAAGAATTACTCTGAAGAGATTTCACATGACACAAAGATTCCTTTGTACTTGTCAGAAAGTCAAGGTGGTCTCCCATCAACAATATGGCTTCGTGTTGATTTTCTTTCTCCTTTTCAGAGACCATTTCCCTCTCCTGAATACTGATTAAGACCAATATCTGCTGTGTTCCTGTGCCTTTTAACAGAATCAAACAAATTCAACTTTGTGAAGACATTGACTGGAAACTGTTTGAGGCAGGACTATGCGAGCTCTCTAAGATTGAAAGGATTTTCTACTTCCCCATATGCAATTTCACTGTACTGACCCTCAAACTTGGTATGAATAAGATACATTTCTGCCCTTTCCCTGAAACCTTTTGTATACAACATTTGTGACAAGAGCAACAAGGTATTGATTTTTTTATTATAAAGATCTTTTCTTATCATTGCAATAGAAGTGGAAAGCAAAGTCAAAATAATATATCATGGAGCATAAATTACAGATGTGAAATTAAATACTTGAAAAAGACCTTGTACTTTATTTTCACATCAGTAACAAGGTCTTCTAGAAACCCAGAGTTGCCTTTTTTCTTATCAAATCTGCAGTGCTTTGTGCTAATCACTATCAGAATGATAACATTTAGGAGAGGCCGTATTACCTATATTTTCTATTTAGGACACCAGCACTATTTGGGGCTAGAACACCTGGAAAAAAGGCAGGCTTTTCCTTTGTGAACAAAAGATTTCCAATATTCCCATCATTGGCCCAACTCAAGGAGGAAAGGAATGCAGATTTCCACACCCCCCACCCCAGCCATTGATTGAAGGGATTTAACCTAGCATATCAAAAGAAATCCATGGCAGAAAAGGTTTAACTAGGAAAGAACCCATCTCTCCTGGAACATATATTTACTTTTTTAAAAACACTGGAAATGCTCTTAAATTTTGGGAAAAGTGAGCTCACAGAAATCAAAAGGGAGATGACTGTATTTAATAGGCACTAGAATATCTGACTGGGGAAAGAATCAGGAATCCCTTTGTAGAACAGGTATGTTCCTTCATTACTGAGATCTTGTTAGCATCAGAGAGAGCTTACTCTGAAAATCTAGCTACTGAAGGGGAACAAAAACTACTAAGGCAAAACAGACCATGCTTTATTGATAATTTTATATATTAGATAGGATTTCAGAATAATTTTGATTATTAAACAAGTACAATCCCACACTACACCAAAACAGAATCCACATTAGTTAAACCTTTTCAGTATAGCTAAGAGCATATAATAATATAAACAAAAATGCCTGTATTCCTACACACATTCCATAAAAGACCTCATAATAAAAACAGCTAACACACCTTAAGAGCAGGTATTCTTTATACTGAAAATCTGTATAAATTGATAGCACAGCTTAATACAAAGCTGAATGTTACCAGAAATGACCTAAAGATGATATGCACTCTACAAGCATAAAATTAAGCATAAATATTTTCAGAGATTTTCAATTCTCTGAACAGAAAAGAAAGTTTAATTCTAATATAGTCAAATTATAGCAAGTTATGCTACTAAAAAGAAATTCAAACAGGCAATCACTTCTACCTCAAACTCCAATGGTACTTAGAATTAGCAATATAATACTGAATTAAGATATCCTTCACTCTAATAACTCCTATCTATAATTCCAGATCTATACAGAGAGGAAAAGACAACAATTATGGAGGGCATAGAGAGAATGGGGTATTACTGCTAGGTTTCCACAGGACTATCAAAAAGTTTAATTTTGCCATTTCTTCTGTGCACAAAATAAACACTCCCCTCTATCCCCAAGAGACAATTCTGCACTGCCAGCAGTGAAGTGAGAAGCAGGATCTCTTGGTTCTTCTTCATTCAGTCTCTGTTCTTTACTACATAGTAGATTTTCCTAAAACAAAGAAAAAAAAAACCCAAACAAATAACCCCTCAAAAAAAACCACCCCCAAAAAACCCAAACAAACCAAACCAAAACAAACAAACCAAAAATAACCCCCTAAAAGCTCCCAAAGAAAACAAAATAAAAAACAACAACAAAAAAACCAACAAACAAAAACCCCAAAACGAAATCAACCAAACTCCTGCACACAAAAGCCTACTAAGACAAGTGTTAAAATAAAAGTCCATGGTTGTCAAAATACCATATATATAAAATATACACACAGGCACATGGGCATTTATTTCTTCCATAGCACTTTTTGAGAAGGTGATCAAAAGAAATCAATGCAGTTTTGCAATTCACAAAAACTGTTACTATGTAACAGTACAAGATAAACTGTCCAGAGTCTTATACACATCTTCAAATAGCACATCTGAGTGGGAGCACTTATCAGCCTTTGAAATGGAATTGGTTAGACAGTGTTTGTTCCTCTATTCCCTAAAGGACTACAGACCTATTTCCACATCAGTAAATTCAGTGGGAGCTTACTTGCTGACACAAAAAAACTCAGACTGGGACACTAGT
Source organism: Acrocephalus scirpaceus scirpaceus (assembly GCA_910950805.1). Classification (NCBI taxonomy): domain Eukaryota; kingdom Metazoa; phylum Chordata; class Aves; order Passeriformes; family Sylviidae; genus Acrocephalus; species Acrocephalus scirpaceus. The sequence goes on along the minus strand of OU383778.1, from coordinate 8,412,404 downwards.
GGGCACACTGTAGGCTACAGTGTGACTCTAGGCAGGGTTGAGAGATACTGATAGTATTTTTGCCACTGCTCTTACTAGTCAAGAGATATTTATACCAGGAGACATCCTAGTCCAAAAAGGCATGTCAATATCAATTGCTCTCTCTTTTTTTCTTTTTCTTTGGGGTAAACTTTTTTGTTTTAGAAAGGACTCATGGCAATTTACCATTCACTCCCTCCAACCTCAAGTCAATCTGGCCAGGAAGCAGGACAAGAGGCAGAAGAGTAAGTATTAGAAAAGGACCTAAGCTGGAACAATTCAAATTATGGTGTGATATGGTGGGTTGAGGCATTGGCTACATGAGGACTTGAGAAGTTGGTATGAAACTGTTGTGGAGAAATACTGCAGGAGTCACATTATGCTGAGTGTACGGATGTGAATGTTGGGTAAACTCAGACTCTGTTCCCCGTCTTTCATGTCTTCAGTGATATATCATGCCCTGAAGAAGTGTAACAAGTACTCTGCTGTTTTGTTTTCTTAGGGTTTTTTTCTTATTTTTCTCCAGAGGAAAGTTAATTATATCAAAATGTACTATCATATAAAATTACCCAAATTCAGTAATGCAACTACTGAGGAAAAATTGATCCAGCTGTAATGCAAACGGAAGAAACTCTGCTCTTAAACCAAACAAGAACATTTTGGCTCATCTGTGTGTTGATATCTAAAATGATTCCAAAAGTCACTCATCCTAAATTGTACTAGCTAAGGAGTGGACATGGGATGTGAGGTGATCCTCACTTGAGCTATCAAAGCCAGAGCTACCTGTGCTATCTCCTCATGGGATCACACCCTAGGAAAAAGAATAGGGCAGTGCTGTGCTGCTCCATTACAGAGGATGGAATACTACTTTAAGTGAAAGGCAAAGTTAATTTTTCTGCAAGCAGAATATAAATGAAACAACAGCTCATACTGCTGTGAGCAGCTGGCCTTCAGTCAGGCTCTGCCTTGTGTCAAGGTCTGCCTCTATCCTGGTATTTCTATTCTGTGTGTCATCCTCTTCAGTGCAGCCTTCACTTCTTGTTTCTGAGGCTGTGGAACAGAGAGAGGGTTCAGCATGAGGGTGATCATGGTATAAATCACAGTGGCCACTTTGTTTTCATCCACCGAGAAATGGGATCTGGGATGCACATAAATAAAAACAATAGTCCTGAAGAACAGGCTGACCATGGTCAGGTGGGAAGCACTTGTGCTGAAAGCTTTCAGCCAGCCATCAACAGAGTAGATGACAGCAGGGTTGATTATCAGCAGTTGATGACTGTAAGTTTAGGAGACGAAGACAATGATGATGTTCAGGATGCTGAGCACAAAGGACAGGGTGAAAAGCACTAGCTTGCTACTGAGAGCCTAATGCAGGAGCAAGAGATCCCAGGGGGAGTACTACAGAAGAAGTGGCAGATGATGCTGGTGGCATGTTCCCCAGCATTTCTCATTCCCACGCACACAGGACTCTGCTGGAAGCAGAGTCCCTAATTGCCACTCCTAGGGCTCTCTAAGCTTGCTGCTCCTCAGAATGCTCCTGGCTGCATCACCAGTGCCCACAAACAACAGTAGTGGTTAATGGTTACTTTGAGAAGTTGGAAGATTCTGCTTGAAAACAGCTTTTGAAATCAAACACTGAATTCACTTTTTAGCACTTAGGTTTTGCACCTAGCAAACACTAAAAATGAAAATAGTAACTGCATTTCTCTGAACAAGCAATTTTTCTTCCAAGTACCCTAAAAACCCCACAACTGCTTTTCACTGCTATTAATCTGAATCATCCTTTAGCATTTCCAAGTAATTAACATTGTTTTATGTCTTTTGCTCAATATTCTTTCCATTATTGTGAAGAGATAGATAATCACTACATAGTCAGAGGCTGCATCAGGGTCAGGGTCTTTGAGCAACCTGGTCTAGCAGGAAGTGGCCCTGACATTGCAAGGGGTTGAAACTAGATGATCTTAAAGGTTCATTCTAATCCAAGCTGTTCTGTGACTCGGAAAGCTTTTTGAAGAGTAATATGAGTAGTAACAACCTGGGTTAGGTAAGAACCTCCATCAAAATGTAACATTTATTTTCCAACAAATAACTAATAGGATATACACTGTCTTCTGTTACACCATGGTCAGTTGAGCACCCCACTAAAAAGCACAGGGTAACTGAATTCATACGGCTAACAGTAGATTTTCACCAAATAAATTCAATTCACATTTGTATTTTTTCAGAAGATGGCAAATAATATCTAGTACTGGCAAACATAAGCAGGATATAGATATCTGTGTTCAAGATTTATTCTTAAACATGCTTTTTTAAATTCCTCACATGGTTTACCAATCTTTTAAGTATACATAAATAAAATGTAATTATACTCCAGGAGAAGTATAGAGTTATTCTGATGGATCATAGGGTTAGGCAATCCCAGTCTGATCTGGAGTCAATACCTGCAAAAAATGCAAAGGGCAATAAAGATTCTAGAAATACACAAGCAGCCAAAGGAAGGGTATGGAAAAGACTGAGATACTCAAAGTCTTACCAGCCTGTCTCTACTAGTAAAATCATCTTTCAGGAATCCCAGGCCCCAGAGACCAGAGGGAAAGTATGGACTGTTCCGCAAATGTAATTTATGCCCAGAAAAACACATCCTAAAGCATTGTGTGAGAAGTCCTTTGAAAAACTCAATACCACTTTGTTTTCACTCCAGGTATTTTGAAAAAGTGATGTCTAATGCCTCCCTTGTAACTTCAATTAATTTAAAAGTTTATTTGTTGCATTCATCTTCACTAGTCAGGGAAAAAATCCTGTTTGTCACTGGGAAAAATATCTATAAGGCTCTCTAGATGTAAATCAGAGGTTAAAAAAAAGAATGCATTTTATTAGAATGCTTTGTATTTAAGTAAACTGGAAATGGAGAGAACAGAAAAGTGACTGATTCTGACATAACTACTGCACCCACCCAATGCCATTGAAAAGTGGATGCAGAATGCTCAAGGAGCTCCTTCACAGACCTCAGATGACCTATAAAACACCATAGTGGGACACATACAAGAGAAGTTCCAAAAAGCAGGACACTCAAAAAAGGATTAGCGATTGTATGTATAATGAAAACATCTACAGATGTGAGTTAAGATATATACACCAATCATTAGAGAAAGCTCCTTGAAAGGGAACATTACTCCTTGAAAAGGAGTTATGTAATTTCCAGTATCAAATGAAATAATTTTCTACTAAACACTTACTAGTCCTATTCTAAGCAAGGAAGGATAGTCCTATGCTCATTGTAGCTCATTCCCCTAATTGATAGGATTCATCTGGATTTACAGTTACAAGAGGAAAATAGCTTGTCTAGTGCAGAGAACAGAACTATAACTATGGATTTATCAATTTATGTAACTGAAAAGGATTGTAAGTGTCAATATTACATAATGGTAGCAAGCAGCAACACCTTTTCTTTCAGTATCAGTCCTCTAAGTTGTCTTACAAATATATCATACATTAGTACAAAATAACTTCTGTGAGGGTTGTGCTAGCTTTAGCAGTTAATATTTACATTTGCACTTAGAGATGTCCCATCTGAAGTATGAAGGAAAGACCTAAAGTTAGAAGCTCACGCATAGCATTTCCCTCAAGAATTCCTACACCAATAATGTAGAAAATGAAGCATGGGTAAGTACATATTAAACATTTCTTTTTTTATTTTCCCCTTTATTTCTTCAGGTGGAAGCAGACACAATAGTCAGAGCCTATCCAATCGCATTTTACTGAAGGGAATCTAGCAAGCTACATTTCTTAGCTGCAATATCAAAACACTTTGTGGAGGGTAATCAAGCAGCAAGTTATCACAGGGCACTTGGCAGGATGGGCTGGAATTTCTGGTCATTTCTCAAGGAGAGAGTCATGCAAAGGAAAAAAAAATGAAATCTAAGACTCAGCTGAAAAGTGTTTGGCCAATTTTGATTCATAGAAATGTTCAAAAGCATTCTTTTCATTCTATGGTGGAACAATAGTAATGGCAAGACTTTGCATGTTAACACAGATACATTCACTGTCATTAGGCAGGCAGACAGAAGTCAAAGCCTGGGGGAGCTTGAACCCTTGCCTCCCACATACTTCTCAATCTCTGGTTCTGAAAGAGGAATGGAGGGGAACCCTTACAGGAAAACACTGATTTACTAGATCATGTAAATCATGTTTAAAAAAGAAAAAAGCCCAAAGTTGTTAATTTAGGTTCATAAATTAAGAGCAAAGTAACTATAATAGAAAATAAAAGGTAATTTACATATAATCAGAGTAAATACATTTAAGTAACTTCTATAAGAACATATGACCAGCTTTATCTAATAGCAGAGAAGCGTTAATAAAATAGGATGGATTTTTTTTTCCCATTGAAGTGTGCTGTAAATATGCAGCAGCATTACCACAGCTGAGAGGAGAATTGAGTATGAATTATTTATACTGCCTGGACTAGATTTAGATTCTTTCAGACATTCTGTGAGTTTTGCAGTCAAGATGCAATCTTTCAATAATTCAAATGTCATCAGAAAAGAATAAGTCGTGTTTGGAAACATCATAATAAATAAGTTTGAAGCGTTGAAAATATACAATGCAAGGACAAAATAAAGTTGTTGTTTAGCTGGCATTTGAATTAAATTGTTTCTATTATTAGATTGACTATGAGCTACAAAATAAGAGATTTTAAAATGATGTTGTCCTGTGGAGGAAAGAGATGAGCTAGCAACACTTATGAGTGTCAGATAGAGATGTCCTGAATGTAAATGTTAATACTGAGAGAATAAAACCAAATAACATCACTGAATTTGTCCAGATCACCTTTTTGATTTTAATTTTAACAAGTTCAAGAGACTTTTTTAAAGTTAAATGCTGTTTTTCAAAGCTCAGAAAGGTTAACTAATAAATAGTTACTGTAAAGTCTGAGTATATGAAATTATTTACTGATTTTATCAAGTAAATAGCAATAATTTTTTGCTAACATGGTAATTCCTGATCATACTTTCCAATTTTTGATAATCTTCCATCAATAAGTATGACTTTGATGTAGAATTGTACCATATTTTCCTTAACAGGTGTTCTTACTCTCTAAAGATGACTCATGTCTCAGGGAAAGTGAAGCAAGAGGCCTCTAAACACCAAAGATTAAAACTCATTGATGAAGCAGATAATGTCCTCTCCATCCAGTATTGCCTAGGACTCTTTCTTCCAGTTCTGTTTTCTAGTGTTGATAGTTTCAGTGGCTCTCATGGTTGAATTCTGAGTTCTCTTGAATCCTTCTAAAGATTTCATTTCTTCCACTCTGTAGCAGCTGAGCTCTTGGTTTGCCCAGAAATCTGTTTCTGTCTGCACTGCTCCTGTGGTTGCCTGTTTGCTGTATCTCCCTCTGCATGCTCAAATCCACACATTGGGAATTTCCCAATCTTAGTACTCACAGCCAAGTGTCTCCTTCTGAAAGACCCAGAGTCAAAGTAGGAGAAAAGCAAAAGCAGCCTCATTCATTTTAATGAGCAACAAAAAATCACGCAGTAGCCCATTGAACCAGGCGGGGAGTCACGCATTTGCTACACACACACTTTTATAATCACATTGAATGACAATTGACCTTTATATATTTCTGTAGCATATATATATATATATACACACACACATACAGCAATAGGAGCTTTGGAAAGAACCAAACTGCACTAGTCCACAAAAAGAAAAATAGTCCAACTAGGCATCACTCTCCATCCTCCCCTTCCAGTTAGCAGGACTGGGGTCTTTGTGATGGATCCAGGATACAAGTAGATCACTGCTGAAATGATGGTCAAGATGATATTTTATCTTCACAGAACAGAATAAAGAAGTCTGTCTTTTTATATTTGGTCCATTTATACTTAAATGATATCCTTGTTTCCTTCACTCTTGCACTTCATTTAGGTGGCTGATGCTGTAAAAAGTTTTCAGTCTCAGTGGTAATGCAGTTCTTCCAAGTGGCAGACACAGAGTGGGTACATTAGAGTGGTTGTTTTCACCTCTGCCTCAGGCATCATTAACAGGAGTGAACATCTGCTGGGTTCCAGAAATAGTAATTCTTATAAGCCCCTGTCTCTCACTACAGAATGTCTGAAAGGTTTGTAGAGAGATTCAGCTGACAGCACCAGTTACAGCAGACTGTTTTATCTGATAGAGACCCTTAATTTCTGGTAAGAGGTGGGAGGAGAATCTGATTCAAAACTAGCCTGTCAACAGAACTGCTGGAACTGCCTCCAAGCAATGAGTTGCACATACACATTTTCACAAATAAAGGCTAGAAAACACAGTCCATTCCTCACCTAAGCTGTTAGTCATGTCCACTTGTACCTCAGCTGAGCATATGCTTTAATAAGTCCTGACCTAAAGGACTCTGAGGGCAACACAGAGCTGAAAGTACAGGCAAGGGAACTGAGAGAGTGAGATGTGTTTGCTTTGGGTAATCTTTCTGTCCTTGCACACCAGTCCTTTGAGTTTCACGTGTCAGTTTTTTCCCCAAATCTATTTTTTCGTCCAAAAATAAACTGGTTACCACTGATGTAACTGCAATACTTGCAAACTCTACAAAACATGTAGCAATTTCAACCCAACAGTTGCTGGTTTTTTCCTTAACTGAGTCAAAGTAAATTGAGATATGTTAAAATAAATTATCACACAGTCCTCAGGTATAAGGAGTGCTAAATGGGAACATTAACTGAATACTGACAGCTTGAAAAAATATTCATTACATGGTGTCACAACAGTTTCTGGAGCACAGTTGTGGAAAGATATATGTTAATAATAACCCAAGGTCCTTGTAACCTCCTGCTGGTATGGGGCAGATTTCATCAACAGATGCAGAGAGCAGCTATTAGGAGACTATACTTTAATACAGAAATAACAGAGAAAGACTTCTGCTCTTCTTCAAGAAGAATTTGCTTTAAAAGTTTGGAGCAAAAGAGGAATTACAGAAAGGGTACACACAATTATTCCAACATAAAGGAAAATGTGACATCTCAAGTTTTGCCAGACACAGCAGTTTCTTTCAACACCAAAACTTTCTTGAGAAAAGTAATGTATTCTGAGCAGTATGCACAGTGTTCCTCTTCTTGCCTGTTTATGTATTGATATATGCCACTCCTCTAAAGATATACATTTCAGAGTGGTCAGGTACCTAAATGCGACTTCATCCATCAGAAAACCATCAGGATTTTGCTTAAAATATAAGACTCACAAGAATGTACCACACAACATTCTTTTAGGACAGCCTCCAATTCTGATTTATGCAAAGTCTAAAATTTTAAATCTCCTCTGGCTGACCCAAATTTCAGGTTCTTTCTGCTTTTATGTTGGACTATGATAGAGATATTTATCTAACCTAAATGATTCTATGGGATTTTTTTTGCCAAAATCTTAATTTTTTACTGTTTTAAAGTAATCTTCCCTCAAGGAAACAGATTTAGAAAAAAACTCCACCCAAACAAACAATAAAACCCAAAAGTTATCTGAATTTTTTCTCTGAATAAGGCTCACCTCTGTAAATATAAACTTTGATGTTTGTCACCTGGGTTTCTTAAAAAAATGTTGGCCTACAATTTATTTAGCTCCTTCTTTTTGTGACTCCTTCTTTTTATTTAGCTCCTTCTGTTTGTGACTCATTATTTCTGCATGTCCAAGATATTTACAGAGAGGACAGAGCCATGATCACCCCAAAATAATTTGGATAACTGTTAAGTAGGTAAAAGGCTTCCAGAAGTGCATTTATTTTAGCATTAAAAATGCTTCTCTCCTCTGTAACAAATTAATGTGGTTACTTTCAGGTCCAATTTCATAACACAATAGGCATTATTTCATCCATTTTCATTTCCCCTAAAGGATGAGAGTAGGAAGGAAGTGCAGGAAAGACAAAACCCTGTAATAGAAGGTAACAACAAAGACCAAGGCTGAGAGGTTGGGTTTGAGGGGCACTTCAAAATATTGAAATGCACAGTAAAAATCCTATTGTTACAAGTGCAAACATAAGCATTTCTGCAGCACTCACTGTAAGTACGTTCCTATGTGTTGATCAAGAACATTAATCCTTTTGTCAAAACCCTTACTGAGGCTCTCTAGGCAGTTATTTAATTTTCAACAAGACTTGCTATGAGAAGCATTTCTGTATTTCTTATTTTTTTAGTTCTTACTTTTGTTCTGTTGGATATTAGCATGGAAACAAGTTCATTTCATTAGAAGCTTATTCTTTACCTGGAGCCATAACATTTCCACTGAAAAATGACAATGATGTCACAGAGGCAAATCAAAAGGAGGTTATTCTGTTTAAAAACTGGTGATTACAGGGTTGTTCCAAAATGAGAAACAGGAGACAGCTCAATGATTGTTTCAGAATGGAGTTTCCCATATTCTAATTTTCTTTAAAATAAAAAAGATTGGAATGTTAGAATTAATTCCTTTGCTCTGTATACACACCTTACCTATAGTGTTACCCACTGCATAGCCTCTGTAATTCCTACAGATTCATGAGGCAGAGAAGCCCACCAATTCCCTTTTATCCATGTTACTGAAAATAACCCCTTCTGAATACAACTTCAACACCTTCCTGTAACAGGAGCACAGACTGAACAGCTATTGACCATTTCTTCAAGGTTACTCAGGAGAATCAGCAACTGAGTGCTGAGAAAAGAGCAACATAACCATCACTGCCACGTAAATTAAGCCAAATACTGAGATTAAACAGTGCAATCATGCAAATAACAAAAGAAATCACAGAGACAAAGAAAGTAATATTGCTGGACTTTTGAAATTCCATTGATTAAAACTATTTTGTTTCATAAGCCAATGTTCATGAAATAACTATTAGAATAGGGAGGAATTATGTTTGAAGTTAGATTGTTTTGCAATTTCTTTTTTTAGCCTCTCCAAAGCAACAGAGAACAGTTGCAGTAGCCATGTTTAAGAGGGCTAGGACAAGAGCAGGTGAATAAAGGAATGAAAACTGCTGCACCAATAAAATTGCAATTATAGGTTTCTTGAACAAAAAAGGCTGAAAGAAGCATGCATATGACCTCCAAAGCACAAAGGATTTCATCTAGGTCAGAAGAAGAAAGCAAACTTCAAGATATAAGCAGACACCTTAGAATCACTGAGGTTCAAATTATAATCTGTGTTTTGTTCTACAAAAGTAACATTGTGAGGCTCAAAATAATTCCTTTTATGAACAAAACCTGGAGATCAAGTCATGTTTTTAATCATAGAACATCACATCCACCACAACATCAAGCTAATAAAGGCACCTTGAATATATAAAACAAAACAATTTGGCAAGTATGGAAAAAATTCAAAACTAAGCTTATTTTAGAACCTATTTATATATTTAAATCAAAGATGTGTCTTGGCATAGTAATAAACTCAGAAAAAATCATATCCAGAGGGTGCTGGAATATTCAAATTAAGCTATCCTTATGGCTATCTGGAAATATTCAGAGCAAAGAATCTTGGCAGGAAAATCTTATGGACAATTGCCTCCTCTCTTCTGAAAGAGTCTTAGTCTTTTTGAAGTATTTCAAGATTATGCTCCACCCCATCTCTTTCTTTTTCTTCTCCACATTCTTACAACAAGCCATTGGGGGAAAAAAAAAAAACACCCCAGCCAAACCACAAAATAGAATTAATCAAGGTTTGGAAGTTGCCTTGGTTGAGAGAAGGTGTGGAGCTGAGCACCGTGTGGGCATGGCCAAGTTGTTGTTCTACACCACCTCATCATAAGGAAAGGGTGGTTTCGGGAGGAAAATCTGGTTGCCATTCTAGAATTGTGAGATCTTATTTGGAGTTTAATTTTTGACTGGTGTTAAAACCAGCAGAGAAGTGAATCTCTTCTGTCCCCTGGAGCCAATATACTTAAAATATAACAACTTGCCTTTCTAATGACTCAGCCTTAATAAGCAAAATAAGAATCAAACCACAAATTTAAAGCATCAGGTACCTCTGAGCCCCTTCTCCAACACTACCAAGATATATTCAGCCTTCTTATGTGAATGTAACAGTCTCTACATCATGTAGATGTGTTGTCTTAATCTTCTTTCTAACAAGAATGCAGAATAAAGTACAATACCTTATTTTTATGGACAGCTATGTCTGTATATAAGGGGAAAATATAGTAAGAAGTAATATAAAAGAGTTGTGAAAACATCACCTTACAGTGTTTCTTATTGTACTGCAAGTTGTGAGAAGTGGATAAACAAGGGCTAAATGGGATCCAATCCCATTTTCTATACTGCAGGGAAGTCTGCAGGCAGCATAAGATAAATTGCCCTAGTCATAGGTCATCTTTAATGTTTATAGAGCACTTTCCTTGTGAATGATCACAGAGTGAATCATGAATGTTATAAACAAATTACATTAACATGCACAGTGGCTTACACTTGACAGAAATACCAATAAAAGGAATTCAGTATGCAAGTAATACATACAGTTTCTTGGCTAAATAAGAATTTTGCTTTCATAGACTGAAAAATTACTTTACAAAATCAAAAAGAGCCAAAATTTTATCCTTCTCTACCATCTCAAACAGAAGTTAGTATCAATCCAAAAGACTCCCTGGCTCCTGGCCAAGAGTCTCTATCTCTTTGCTTCCTAGCCCTCAGCAGGCTGAAGGCCTTTGCTGTCCAGTTTAATCACCAGATACAAACCTTGAATTACTTGTGTTCTTTAAACATCCTGGTTATTCATACTAGAATTTTCAGCTAGTTACTACTAGCAAGTTCGGGTTTGTGTTTTGCTGTTTCAGTTGTTGTTTTGTGGTGTGATATGTTGTGTGATTTGTGTCTTCCCTCTCCCAGTTTCACAAACTTTTACCATAGAACTATCACAGAGATATACTAGCCAATACTGATTTGGGGGTGTGTATGATATGGTGTAAGGCACACTCTTGGGAGAAATGCATTTGCTTTCTATCCCTTCTCTTCTGAAAATAAATTTTACAAACTTAAAATCATTCTACTGGATTCTGACCAAGTTGCAGCTGTAGGTTGTTTATTTAAACCAGGTCTAGCATGCTCCCATGTAAATTCCCACCGTCTTCTTTCATGCATGCCAGGAATCCCAGCCATGAGAATTGAAGCCATATTCTGATTCAATTTCCTGAAGGGTAGGTGTCTCAATGAGTATTTTCAAGCACAGACCCACAAGCCTGGCGAATTATTCAAGCTAATAGGTGTTATATTTTCACAGTTCTCTTACATTCAGTGCCTTTATCCCTAGCTACATCTGTTAATCTTTTCACATCCCTAGTAATGCTCTGTTCCAAGAGCCTTTGCAAACCAACTGACCATAGACAGACATGTGTCCAAGTCCATTAATGAAATTCTACATTTCATAAAAGCAACTCCATTTCATGTTGCAGATTGGATACCACATTCTTATTGAAACAGATTTCTGTTTTTGAAAGAGAGATCACTGTCACAAGAAAACTTTTTGTTCAGAGAACTACTGTGGAAGAATGAAGTTTGGACTTTAAATCATGTCATTTCGAGCACAATTCCTGGTTTTAGTGAAACAATACAAGAGCAGGGAAAACCAGAGTTTTAAATGTTCTCCTATGCCGTTCCTCTCAGACGTACAAAGGACATGCTCTTGTTCAACAGTCTTTGCATGGTACTAAGACAGTGTTAAATGCCCTTCTACAAAACAGGGAAAAGTCATTTTTAGCAGATTTTTGTCAGTTGAAGTGTTTTGAGTCTATTCTTGTTTAGTGAGACTAAAAAAAAAGAAGAAAAACCAAGGACAGAAGAAAGAGGGGGGGAAAAAAGGGTCATTTCCATTTCCACTTTTTACTATAAAATTTCAAACATTCATTTCAAGCTGTGGATAATTTAAAATAAGTAGATTGTGGAATAATATTACTGCTTTCCTTATGGAAGTTTTTGGCTCTTCTATACTATAACATAAGCATCTTGCATAGTATTCCCATATTCCTGGCCATTCAGAGTTCACTCATACTCTGAAACAAGATTCAGTGCTTTTTCTTTTGTTTCCCCCACCATTTCTGCTTCACAGATCTCTCCTGGTTGCCTTAAAATCATCAACATTCGACTAAAAGAGCAATATGGAGTGTCAGAGATGAGAGAGGAAGTTGATACAAAACTCTCTACAGTTGTATTCTTCTGCCTGCAGTGCACACTGCATTAAGTTTTTATCCATATGAATACAGCATTGAAGCACTTTTCTTTATGAAAACATGACAAAAATAAAAGCAGAACTGATCAGTGCACATGAAATATTTTGAATTATTACCAGCTGAAATTGTTATTTCTCTTAGGAAAAAAAATCTCACAACTTGTTAGCAGAAAACAAAAACAAGCAAACAATAGCCTGTGTACCCTTAACACATAATACCTATGCTATTACTATAGGTAATACTCATAGTCCAAGCAAAATTGTTTCTTAAAATTTCCAGTGCAAATAAGTATATTCAACAGCTGCTATTATATTTGCATCATCATAATTTATTGAAATCCAGGAACTACCACCTGCTAAAAGTAGATTCTTTTCTAAGTACACCAGTGTTTTTACCATCTTGGAATTAGAAGATATGCACATATCGAAAAAAAAAAGTTATGCTAATTTGAAAAAAGTTAAAATATGCATAGCTCAAAGCAGCTCTGGGTGTTATAGGTATCTGACTTTCTGATTGCTCAGAATAAAAGTAAAAAATGTGTTTTCCATTTCTTGAATGAAGCACAAACACTTCTGGGTCCATTTTGCTAGGTTGTATCACTCAGAAAAAAAAAACCTCTCCTAATTAAAATATAGAATATATCTGGAGGTTATAATTCTCCAGAATATCAATTAATTGTACCATAAAACAATGCCAACAGCAAAGTTTTCTGATTTTAAAACATTTTAACTGAGACAGCATACTTATTCTCTATTATTGCATACTACCTCTCCTCACAGTTTCAAGTGCATAAAAGATCTAGAAAATTAATTTTAGAAACCCAAAAACCCCACAAAAACCTGAAAACAAATACGTCTATGCCCAATCTGAAATTGATTACTTTTGCTTGTCATGAGAAACTAATCTGGTAGCATGGTCACTAGAAAAAAAATCGAAAACATAACTACATTATCTAACATTACACCTTCAACAAGAAAATGAAGTGATCCAAAGTCAACAAACAGGCGTAAGATCAATTTTCAAGGCAAAATACATGGGGGGTAGGAACAAAGTGTATATTCGAGAACAACTTATAGCCAGCAAGAGGAGCACATTCAAAATAGCAATTAAATCCATAGTCAACAGAAACACTCTTTAAAACCTCAGTCACTACTTAACCCAATTGTACTACAAGCTTCCCCACTAAAATACGTTTCCATCCTTGAAGGGAAACACTAAACTCAAAATTTGTGTTTATTTTAAAGCAGACTAGAAAAGTAATCCCTAAAACCAATGCTAATCAAGTAAATACTTCTTTCATTTCTTCAGATGCCCATAGCAACAAAACCAAATGGCCAGCAAGCACTATGAAAGCATTCCAAAAAGAAATGAGTTTTTAGACAATGAAAATTTTAAAAAAAGTACACAAGAACTCACTAAATCAACATAGGATGATGCAAAAGCAAAGAAAAACAAACCCCACAGCAACAAGGCTACAAGTACACAAACATATATGAAACAAACAGTAGAACCCTCTCATTTCTATTTTTTACCTTTCTTTACCATTTTGAGGGAGCAGTTCAAATTCTCATGACCATTTTACTCTGGTTTCTTCTCCAAGCCACAAAGGCACTCCTGCTAGCTTTAGAACACTTTTTAGTTTCTGATCTATTTTTCACTTTCTTTAAAGTAAAATAAAAAATCTTACTGTTAAGATATTTATAAATAAATTAGTAACTCAAAACCCTGAACTTGAAGCTGAAAAAAAAAAAATCCCAAACAACAAAAAGCCACAAACAAACAAAAGATTTTAAGAAGCATAATAACATCCTACTAGGTACAAAAAATCCCCTATCCTTTCATCTCCTTAGGTCTTATCCCATTAAAAAGGCAGAAGGTTAAAGGAAAGTATCTCTTTTAAAATCCCTATTTCTATTGGCACATGAACCTAATTAAGTTCAAATAAAAAATGATTCCAGTAAGAAAAAGACAATTTATACAGTGGGCAACTAAAAAATGCTGGGTAACTTCTCAAATGTTTTATGGTTGCTCTAACAGTGTTAAGGATTACCTGACTCCTGACACCTGAAAGTCATCTGAGGTTATCAGTAGTTACCAGGAAAGCTGGTCAGCAGGGAGGGTACTCAGCTGGTGCTAACAATCCCAACATCAATGGATCACTGTTTTAAGACCCAAGGAATTAATTTGGCACCAATTTGGCAGATAAAGGTCCCAAAAGTTTATTTTTAAAATTTTGACAAGGATCCAGAAACAGATGCATACTGACTTTTCTTAAGCATTTTAGGATACTTCTGTTCAAAAAAATTGAATTTACTCATTGTTACACCAATTCCCTTTTATTCTTTTGTATATCAAAGGGAATTGTGATCTTGAAGTGAAATTCCATAAAATAGCGTATGCAGTGTGTGTACTTTATCATTATGAATTAGATTCATGAACTGCTGCAGGTGCTGCTCTCCAAGAGTTTCAGACTAACAGCAACAAAATCAGATGTGTAATCTATTTAAAGTTTCTGGAATCCAGTTTCCATGATGATATTTGAAAACTAGAATACTAAAAGTAGCATTGATCATTATTGCTCTCAGTAACAGTATTCTGAGTTTCCCATGTAGCTCAGTGTGCGGGGTTTTAAGGCCTTTTTTCTCTACTGCCAATGTCACAGGTGTACCCTGTAAACAGTGGGCTGTTGCTAAAAACATCATGATCAGAAAGACCTTATGTAGTATGATAAGTTATGATATTCATATTTTTTCTATATGTATATAGCCATCAAATCACAAGGATGACAGAACACAAATGCATGAGGATAATGAATTACAGCTCCATTAAAAAAGCCTCATTGTTCCTACAAAAACCAATATATCCAAGCATCTGAAAATAACCATAAGGTTTTGAAAAGGAGAGTGAGCAAAAGCAACATTTTTTGTAAAAATTAAGAATTCATTTTAATCTGCAGGCTCATTCTAACAAAGACTGGTGACTTTTAGCAAGTCACCTATGCAGGCTCAGCAAGCCAATACAACTTATTGACTAATTAAAGAATCAGGTCATGAATGCAGTCAAGGTCCACCTGTAAAAGTGTGATATGATAGCAGAGCAGCCATGGACGGATGACAAATGATAGCATAGGAAATAGTCAAACCTGACAGCTAAAAGGGATAAAAAGCATGGTTGATGCCAACTGCATACCCGAAGAGATGCTTACCTGACAGTCATGGTGGCGTTCACTGCTGCATGTAGTAAAAGCAGGGTTCATCAACAGCATTTGACTCCTTTTCCCTGGTAGAATTCCCTGAATAATGATTCTTTTGGATGGCCAACCCTTTTGTTTATGGGACAACAATATAGAACAGAAGAAAGCTGTCCATATATTTGTATCAGCCTAGTGTCACTGGATAATCACAGATTTTAATTACTTTCAGATATGTAAAGATAGATGAGAAAAATGCATGTGTGTAATGTTTTTTAAAGGAATTATATATTCATTAGAGTGGTTCATGTAGGGATGTGCAGCAGTAACACTGATGTGCTTTGAGCTATTTTCTTTTAAATGATTAAAAAAGGCAAAAATGGACTCATATTACCTGGTGTGCATCTGCCAAGTTTAAGAGGTAGCTCCATGAGACACTGAAAAAGAGATAGCTGGGAATTCCACCAGGGTCTGACCCCCATTAACACAAAAATGAGATGCTACAACTGTGGCAACTGTCTTTGGTTAAGAGTGGAGGTGGTTGACATTTTTCTTCTCTGCAATACTCCTATAGGCCACATAAGAACTGAGGAAAATATATCTTTTCTGGAGGTACAGATTTGTGTTTCAAACCCCACAAAGAAATTTTATCTATCATGCAGCATGGTTGTCCCCAGCTGGAAACCCAGGACGTACACAGTGTTCACTCACAGGAGTGGCAGGATGCCCCCCGCTTGGAGGACTTGCGTCCATTTTCATTGACTGTGAATTCCAGACAATCTCTGTGGTTATTGCAAATCAGAGGGTAGGCATGAGAGCCTAAGCTACAATTAATTTCTTCCTGTTGTGTCTTTTCAAAGCCTTACTTCAGTATGAAATAGGCCTTCTCTTTTTATTTTCCCCTGCACTTCATGAGAGGAGCTCAATGCCACTGAAATAGTTGGTGAACTATAGCACATGCACAGTCACACATTTACCTATTCTTCCTTTCTTAGACAGATTTAAATGCCCTATGAAGTATATTGGCTTTATCATTGTGAAAATGGGTTTATTGGCGTCTTAGCCAGAACAATGAGTTACATCACTGTGGAAGGTACTACTATGTAATTTATGAACTTCTCCTTAATGCATTCACATCCCAGAGACCAAGTTTCTGAAATTACATACATTTTCACAGAGAACAGAGGACGCCACAATAGTGTGATACTTTTGAGCACAGCTGGTATTGAGTAAAGCTGACTTCAGGTGCAAATGTTGGTTTACCACTTATAAAAGAGCTAATTAATTCAGATTCTCTATATTAAATATACATACATTTTCCCAAAGTAGCTTAATTACTCATTAAAAAATGAGTTCTGTACGATGCAGGCTAAAGATTGGAAAAAGACTGTTTTAAGTTTTTATTAATAATATAACATTTCAGTTAACTACTATGTTTTTCAGGAAGACATGCATAACAAAAATAACAGTTTTTCAAGGAAAAAATCTCAAACTTAGCAAAAGTAGTTACTGAGAAAAGAAATTCAAAATTTTCTCTGTGAGAAACATTTTTTTATTTTGCTGTAGCTTTTTCTTTAACACTTCTGCTAGCATTGAAGAATTTCCAATGCACAAGGATTCTAAATGTAAGACCTAATTGCTTTGTCCTTTGGTTGGTCCAGGATGTTAGACAGCTAAATGTAAAGCAATCCACAGGGCTTTCTCCACTGTTTTTCATTTGGCAATTCTTCTTTTATAAAGGGTCATAAAGGCAACAGTCTGTAAAATCTGTTTCAGGTTTTCTTGCTCAGTTGTACTAATCTTGGTATCTTATTCTTTTTATCAGAGACTGGTGTCTTTCTTTTTTCAATTAGAATTCTCTGAATGATTCTTCATGATGTGGAAAGTCTTCATTTCTTCAAGGAATCTGATTCAGTTAACCTGAAGTGACCTCAATTTTGAACACAATAGAAATAATTTGTTTTCTTTACCTCTAATTTTTAACACAGCCATGCCTAGATGATCTTTTCTGGTAACCTCAGTAAGAACTTAAAAAGAGGATTTGGGTATAACATTATGGGAAGAGAAAAGCTAATTGAAATTTCAATAAAAAATTAATTGCCACATCCCACTACAATAAAAAGGTCAAATCATCCTCTTATGTTCATTGTGCACATTGTCAGAAATACTATGATGCAGAAAAAAGACCACTAATGGTACCATTGATCTTGCATTCATTTGCAGTTGGGAGAAGGGTAAAACAAAGCAGTTATTAACCCTTTTCTCATCCCAGCATTGTGAACTTACTCAGAGGTATATGGAATGTCCAGTTGTAAGCTATCAGATGTATGCTGTTTTGTATAAATGTATAAAGTCATATAAAATGTAATTTTGGGATACATCACATTATGAATTTCTATCAACTAAGTCAAGAATGGTCTGGAAAACTCCCTGGAAGTTTGTCCTGTATTTCCATATCTTTTAGACACAGTGTGATGGTTCTTCCTGGTTGTAGTTTCTCTTGCTAAAATACATGTTTGTTCATTGCAGAGGATACTTTTGAGAACATCTCCACTTTTTCCTGACCTAAACTAATCCCACTTCCATGGTAATGTCATATCCTTGGCACTGCTGTTGGCTGTTGCTGCCAGGATTTCTGATGGATCTTGATATATTTTTCATATAGCAAATTAGAAGAGAAGTGTGATCTCTCTGTAATACTAATGGTCCACTTCTACTACAACCTGAATGTAAAACAACTGTGACCCATTTTTCATAAAACAACCAGTTACCTTTTTATTTTGTGCTAATAATAGAGTTCTATCTTTCATGCTTGATTAATCTGCTTACAATAAATGAACCACTGTGTAATCAGTAACTTTCACCCAAGAATAAACTTTTCTTGAATCTTAATGATATCAAATTTGCTGATAACAGATACAGTTCTTGTGAAATAGGTTTTCTTTAAGATCATTTCTATTCAAATGCTAATGTCTAGATAGAACTTAATGAAGTATATTAATTCATTTTCCCAAAAAGTTATAAGACTCTTCACATATAGACTTGCATTTAACCTGAATGGTTTCTATCCATAGCAAATATAAATTTCACTTTGTTGTTTAATGGAAAAGAAAAAAGTGTCTATACTCAAATTCTTACACGATCTCTGAAGACATGCTCCGATATACTAAAAAAACCCTTAAAGACACTGAATTCAAAAACATATCAACTTTATGCTGTATCATTCCTTTATTGTTTCACATGACTTCATGCTGCATTTACATAAGACACATTTTGAAATAGTTTGTTAAATGTTTGGGTTTAAAATTTTTTGATTTTATGTAAATTAGTATGTAATGTTCCTGTAGAAGTTTTTGTTCCATGACATTAGAAAATATTTAAAATTGTAGTATCTGTAATTGCTTTTTGCAGGCAATGTTTGAAAAGCACTGCCTAGTCACAAGTATCATGAATGCATCATTGAGTAGAGTTCCATGTCCTTCCACTAATGATTTCAATTTCCTTTTAGAATCTTACGGAACTGCCAAATACGAATCTCATGCACAAAGAAACTAGATCTGAACCATTAAGGTAACAGAAACTTATTCTGAATCTAACTGATGATGAAAGCTACAATAAGACTATATTTTTAGTGTCTTAGAAATTTTGCCTCAGTACTTTTAGAAGCTGGACTGTGTCTAGACTGTGGCATAATGATGGCCTAGAAACATCCTCTTGAAAATATCGTACAACTTTTGGAAGCATGGGTTTTTTAAAGCCAACTAAGTACTTTCAAACTCTATTATTTGGACAGTCAGTATTCATGCGATAAACAGAAAATCACATTTAGTTCCTAAATCAAACAGAAAAGATCAGAGGTCAGAGTGCCATGGCTTAATGACAAGGGACCCTTATCAGGAGTTAAGAAGAGCTAATTAAGAAAAGTATTTTCTTTATTCTTTTTGAAGAAAGTCTAATGTGTTTTGAAAAGGGTTGAGCTGAATAGCATTGAACTTTGAGTGAAATAGTATTGAAATTGTCATATCGTTTCCAGCTTGGCATTCAAGACTGAATCAGCAGCTAATTGCCCGGTATACCAGCACCCCATAAGGAGGGCAATACTGTGCTTTGTTGGTATGAAGTTTTCCAGAGCTAAAGAACAGGGGCAGAAGGCCAACTATTGGAATTAGCACATGTTTATCTCAATAACAAAGGGAAGGGGGAATAACAAGGTGATTTTCATGTAATCACTGGAAACACATTTTCCTGCTCTTTTTTCTTCTGTTGCCTTCCCTCACTTGAACAAAACTGAAGACATTTTCACCTCAGTCTGTATTGAAGAACAGGATGAAGCACTGGAAAGACAATGACTCTTACTAGATTACCTCTAGTTTAGGGAAAAAAAGAGTTTAGAACACAAAAAAAAAACCTCAACCAAAATAAAACTAAACCTCTTCTCCCCCAAAACCCGCACCAAACCAAACTGAATGAAACTCAGCAAATTTTCTTCCCAATTTGATAAAAGTAGTTAATCTTCAGTTATTTCAAGTTTTAAGCCACAACATCTTTCATAGGTAACAAGCCCATTTCAAGGAAAGAAATATGGAATTACACTTAAACTTTAATTACACTTCCCCAGAAGGAAAATCTGCCTACTAAATACAGAGCATAGTAATATTTTTACCAATATAGAAGAAAGTCTTTAATAGATCTTTAATAGATTTCTAGATAGTGAGTGTATGAATACTAGGCCATTGCTGACTTCACTGAGAGCAGCACTAGAACAAGGCAGAAATTCATTCAAAAATTTCAGATTCAGAGAATCAGAGCAGCAATGTTGAGGAAGACAAAGAAGGTGAGGAAACTAGAAGGGATATTAGAAGACTGTATTAGAAGACTTTCTTTAAGTTTTTTAAAAACTTAAATCTTTTTATGATAAAGGATGACATGAATTAAGAATGGCTTTAAGAAAGTCAGTCTTATAGTACACTGTTTTGAATAAAGCAAAATTGCGTCTGAACTGTTATATCTTCTAAGGCTACAGAGAAAAAATAAATCTGTTATGGTTTATCATGTAGCCACAGATGGCCGGTGACTTTCCAGATGTAAGCATCATTGCAAGGAAAATTATTCGCCCTGCAAGATACAGTGAGCTGATTCACTTTTCTATTGACCGATCACATTTAGAAAGCCAAAGAACTTTTAAAAAATGGTTTTATTTATACTTATATATTCTTCAGAAGCATTCTGGGTGTCAATATTTACCTTAAAGAATATATGTACAAATCAAATTATATAGAGACAAAGTGAGAACATGAAATATATTTCCAGTCCCTTTCTATTAAAAAACTAATCATTTTTGCTAGTATCTCTGCCAATTCAATGGAACAGTAGCATAACATATGCTACATATCAAGTGCAATCAATGGTATTTGCTGACATTAACATTTTAATTATGCATTACAGAAATATAGTCTATTCTGGAGGATCTTTATACTTGTATTCTCAACTCATAATTATTTCAACAGTCCCGTATGTCATAACTTGATCAATTGAAGGGCATAGGCATTGTAATCTATACATTACAATGTATATAGTATCTGTAATAAAAATGCAGCACGCAGCAATCTTCCTCACTGCTGCTTGCAATATCATTTAGCCTTTGATATCAGAACTGACGTTATCTACCTGGTGATAAAGGCAGGCCCTGCCATAATTCCCTTGCAAGGACTAACTGAGCATAATGACCAAGAAATAAAACCATGAGCTGCCTAGAAACATTAATGGTCTCAAAAAAGCTGTGCCTGCATGAAATAATTTCCTCGATAGCACAACACTTGGATTTCCACTAGGGGGTCCCAAAATCAGCAGTGCTTTTCACAGATAAAGGGTCTTTCCATCTTGACTGTTCGACTTGAAACTTCCCATGTAGCAAAACTGAACCTTGACTATGTATTTTGCAGGTTCTTCCATAGGAAAGAGAAAATTATTGCTCTTGCAGTACTGGCTGTATGTTTATCATGGAAAGGGACAGAGGTGAGGTAATCTGCCACTCAAATCACATTTCACTGGAGATGTGCAGGGCTTTGGAGCATAAACATGAGTTTGCCAGTCTGAATTTGAGTTGGCAGCAGCACAGCAGTGACAGAAGGCAGACTGACAGTGAAAGGTGAAGTGTGATGTGAAGATCTAGAAGGTGTCAGTTCAGGGGTGGTATTTAGTGATATCATCTGTAAATGGGAGCAGATGAGGTGGCCTGAGGACAATCTGTAGGAGACAGAGGAGCGAGAATGAATCTCAGAGCTCTAATGGAAACTGAAAGTAGATAGAAGCTGAAAAGAAATTCTGCTTGGATAATAAGAACAGAAAGAAAGCTATCAGGATATACAATACTAGTCCAGATAAAAGAGCAGGGACTTGTGGATTATAGTATTTGAGAGAAAGATTAGGGTCATGATACCCAAGAAATTTTCCCAACATTGTACTGCTGTCTTCATGTAAACGGATACAATTTCTTAGGGGAAAACAATTAAGTATTCTTAAAAGAAAATTGAAAAATCATAATTGAATATAGCTTTGCAATGAACAAAGCCAAACTGCCCATCTACGCACAGCTCTTCATCTCCTCAGTGAAGATCAACTTGATATGGGTCTTTGTACACCAGACTCTGATAATGGATGATGTTTTACTAGTAAAACTTAGTATGTGTTACCATGTAACTCATTAACAGAGTTAATGTGAACTTCATTGCCTCTTGCAAGAACTAAGATTCTGCATTGCCTCTCCAGGTCAGTGCTGCAACACTGTATGGGAGCAGGTGTTCCGGGTGCCCTCCCAAAAGACGTGGGATGTGAATTTGGATCCATTTCTGAAAAACGAAGTATTAAATCTGTCTCACTCATATTCAAAGCAAATGTGCTAACTACCAAATTATTGTGGGAGACTGAGACCACCTTTGTGAAGGAATGAAATCACCCAAGAAGGAAATCCAACTCCAGAATCATATTAGCCCTGTATAAAGTACACAAACTTTGTGAGAGGAAAGATATATCCAAATAGTCTGTGCTTTTCATCTCCCTCTAAATGTGGAAGCAGTTTAAATGATGCAGTCCTGTACACTAATGTACAAAGACCTTTACAGTCTAACACAAGACATACAGGTTTTTTGTTGTTGGATTTTAAATTGCAATGTGATATCAACCTAAGAACCCAATTAACAAAACAAAAAGTGAATTCTGCATTAATTTTTTAAGCTGATTCTTCAGAATATTAACAAATACTGTTTGATCTAGGAGGTCTCCTTGTCCTGTTTTTACCTAAAAATGTTAGATTAAAACTCAAATATATTTATGTATATGCTAGAAATGAAGCACATTTCATTATCCCTTTTTTGTTATTGCTAAATATTTTCCCATTAGAAACATTGCTGAAAATTGCCAGTTTTGAGGGGGCTGTCACTCAGAATTATTAACATGGAAAAGAGAACGAAACCACACACTGAAAGGTAAATTGAACCATCCACTAAGCATTGTGAGGCAGGGTTGCATTGTTGGTTTTGCCCTGAGAAAAATATTACTTCACCCTTGTCATAGAGCTTTTACCTCTGTCCTTTAAGTTCACTGACATCTTAAAATGGAAAACCTAAAGCAGGAGCTAAAAATAAAAAGTATTGTTATTTACTTGAATCAGCTGAACCTCTGTCCTGTGAACCAGTACAGGGAAAGGGGATGGGGAACATATATCGCATTCAGCTTACATCTCAAGGAAAACAATCTATAAATTAAAAACCTTGTATTTACCAGGAGCAAAAAATATTATGTATATCACCAAATTATTACTGCCTTCGATAGTGTTAAAGAACATCATGAATACAATTTTTAGCAAAAAATGCGCTAACAAACATCAGTCTTGCTGAAAGAACAAAACAAAAAAACCATAGCACTATACAAAAGTATCGAGAAATGACTAAGTATTAGGAGGCTTTTTAAAGAAATGAGATGGTCATAAAAAATCTTGCAAATCTCTTCAGGTTTGCTAAAAGAATGGAACTATAATCCTTTAAACCAAAAATTTTTACACATTTCCTGGACATCAGAATGACAGAAAAAACATAGCAAACTCTCCACTGTGCACACAGCACTTCTCATGCCCGCTCTCAACAGGTTTTGGAACACAGAGCACAACCCGGCTGGCTCTGCCACCAGCACACCCCAAACACAGGCAGAGAAAGCAGCAGCAGGGGCTGCTTTGCAGCCGTGTAACCAAGAGAGACTGGAAGGGTGCCCTCCCTCTGCTTTCACTTGGTGTTGCCTTTCTGACTGGGTCTGAGGCGGGGTGGCGATTCCTCAGTTGTGGCGACCACAACTGCGCCCGGGATCCCGGCACTGCCGGGCAGCGCTCTGGACACTGACACGGTGCCGCGTCCCAATCTCGGCCGCTGTGCTGCTGCTTCCTTTGCTCTTAGGCACACCCAAAGCTCCCTGTTAAGCCCGGACAGTCTCTGGTTCTGCCCGCTTCCTCATCCTGTGTAGGGATGGAGCCCTGCTGTGCTTTCAGGAAGCTACGCGTGAAAACTTCCAGCATCCCAAGCTCCTTTGCCCTCTGCGGACACTTGCCGTGGAATCCCTCACAATTGAGTACCCAGCACACTCAAGCTGGCTCTTCTGAAATCCACGACCTTCAGGGTGCTCAGCTGGAGCAACCTTTAACTCCACAGTGTTGTGGAACTGGACCTTCAGCATAGGGACCTTTCCCGCCTGGTCTGGCCTTGTTCCTCTGTGTCTGTGCAGAAAATGCGGCGTGGAAGAGAGTGGCAGGAGGGGCCCGTGTGTCCTAGGGCTCTGGATTTACATTGCTTCAGCTCCACAGAGATGCAGATAAAGTGAACAAGCCAAACAGTTTAATCAGGGGAGGCAAAGCAAAGGGATGAGCTGGCAGGGAAGAAAAGGGGATCGGCATGGTCTGAGGGATGAAGACACGGAGCTGTCAAAAGGGAGGAATAGCGGAGGGGAGAAAAGCTGTGGCAGGCAGGGAGAGGGCTGAAGTCAAGCGAGCTCCCCACAGGCTCTGCTGTGCCAATCATCAGCTCTGCCTGGAGCTCCAGCTGGTCTCCTCTGGTCTCCAGGTGGTCTCATCTTCTGTGCACCTGGAGGTCTTCTACAGGCACTTGTTCTTCCGAGCTGGCAAATGTGCGCAGTTCTGCAGCTCGCCCCTCGAAGATGAACTGAACAAAACGGTTGATCCGAGAGGGGGGGTCTTCTCTTCTCAGGGCCTGAAGAGCTGGAAGAGAGCGGAACAGAGCCACGATCAGAGCCCAGATCTGCGGGAATCCAAGGAGACCCTCCTGCCAAGGGCCATCCCACCCAGCTCTCGCCATGGCCACAAGAGAGGAGGGGCCAACGGGATTCATCGCAAGGTGCTGGCCAGGAATCGCCCCACCCACATCCCTGAAATCTCTTCTGTGCTCTCTGCCCACGCCACCCCTTGTCCACACAGGGAGCAAAGCCATCCGCAGGCGGGGCAGGGATTGCAGCTCCCTGCCCAGGCATTGCGGCTCCCCCGGCAGCCCCCACCAACAGCCCGCTGCCCTCACTCACCCTCACTGAGGGCCTGGAGCTCTCCCTTCTGCCTCTCTAGGAGCACCCCGGCGACCCCTGGGAACACAGAGCCTGTCACGGCCCCAGCCGCACAGCCCCCTCCCAGCGGCGCTGCCTGCCCCGTAGCCGCCACATGCGCTCTTGCCCCTGCAGGGCTCAGCCCGGGCCCGGGCCCTGACGCCCAAGGGCGCGGCTGCCAGAGGGCGGCAGCAGCCCCGAGGGCAGGCGCGGCTCCACGGTGCCGGGTGCGAATGCCGCTGCCGGGGCAGGGAGGGATCCGGGGCTCGTGGCTCACCAATGATCCTGATGGCCGCCTGTCGCAGGGGCTGCTGTGGGTACTGCAGGTAGGGCAGGGCCCGGCGCAGGTTCTCGGCTGCTCGGCTCCTGTCCTTTACCAGCTGAAGGGAGCGGCAGGAGGGAAGGGTTGGCGCGGGCTCAGCCCCTCGGCCTGCCCGCACAGCCCTGAGGTCCGGCCAGCAGCTGCTGGCGCCGGGCTCTGGAAGGGGCACAGGGCCGGGTGCTGCCCGGGGAGCCGCGGTGCCACCCTGTCCCGCGGCCCCGCTGGGCAGAGGCTCCGTCGCTACCCGGCTCGGGGCCATGGGAGCCTGGAGAAGAGCCTGCACAGCCCAGGCGAGTGGGCCCAGGGCGTGTTGGGTGCAGGCTGGTGCCCCTGGGCCACAGCTGCCAGCCCCACACACTGAGTACCGCGGTCAGGGGGCTTCTCCAGGCTGAGGCTTGGGTTTCTCCAGGCCGTCCTTACCAGGCACTTGGTGAACCTCGACAGCTTCTCCATGTGCAGTGCCTGCTCCAGATCCCTCCTCTTCAGGAACCTGACCGCACAATGCAGCGTTTCCCGAGAGGCCTGGGGGGCAGCAGAGACGGGAGATGGCAGCGCAGCCCATGGCACAAGACCTGTGTCCCTGTGCCAAGGCCAGGAGGAGGCTTCAACCCGGGAGGTGCCCGGGCAGGAGGCAGTCGAGCCCCCTCTCAGGGGTGCACCAGCATCGCACAAAACCTCACCTTCGCCACACGCCCGTTCACCTCGCGGCAGTGCAAGAGCAGTGGGAGCAGGCTCTGTCTCACAGTTCTCATCATGGCCGTTCTTCCCTCATCCACTGCCAAACCCATCACCTCTTGAAAGAGCTCAATGGAGAGCAACTGCACACGGCTGTTGTCCTGCAGGAAAGGGAGCGGAAAAGACCTCAGCACCAACTTCTCCAGCCCCACTGGGCAAAAGCCTAAAAATCCACAGGGCACAAAGTTTTTGGGCAGCAGCCAGTGCCCATGGCACAGAGCCTTACATTTCCAAAGAGCGATGGGAGTAGCTCGGCTAGCTTCAGGGCGAGGGTGCTGCCTATCCGGAGGTCTTTGTTCTGGAGCACTCTCGTGAGCACGGAGAGGGACGTGCTGACCACCTCTCCATGCTGGGCATCCCACAGCAGCTCCAGAAGGCTTGGAGACAGGCTGCATATACGTATGGCCTGTGTGGAACACAAAGCTGTGCTGGGAAGCCATCAACAGCTGCACTGCCAGCGCCTCCCTGGCACTGCAACCGCACCCTGCAGCTGCAAGGGCCCAGAGGCCAGAGGCCTGTCCCAAAGCACTCGAGCGGCTGAACCACAAGGCAGGAGAGCTGGGAGCAGCTGCCTCAGCTCTTGAAGCCCAGCCAGCCCAAGGGGCTGCTTTTCCCCAGCGCAGCTTTGGCCGCTGCCCCCTTCTCACCATCAGCGGATTTTTGAGGAGCACCCGAGTGCCTCTGAACGCCAGGTGACGCCTCTGCCAGTCCTTGGACTGCAGGTGCCGTACCATGACCCCCAGGACACCGCCTGCGCGTTCGCTCAAGTCCAGGCCCTTGAGGGGATGAAAGGCACAGGGCAGTGACAGGGGACCCAAACGGCAGGAGCCCAGACCCGGACAGGGCTGGGCCCAGGCAGCAGCACAGGGCTCAAGCACCGGCCCAGGCAGCTGCAGCTGTGAGAGGGCAGAGCTGGGAAGGCAGCTCAGCGAGGCAGCATGGGCTCACCTCCACAAGGGATTCCAGGAAGGGCTCATCCAGTGGCTCCTCCTTGCATGGCAGCTGGAGTAGGTAGAACGCGATGTGGCAACACATGAGGACCAAGTCACGGGGCATCTCCCTGTCAGGGGGAAAAAGGCAGCCTGAGGTGGGGGGGGCAAAGCTCTCCCTTCCCCAGCATCCCTGGCAGGGATGTGGGCGCTTTGGGAGGGGGCCCGTTCTGGGCACCCTCCTCCTCCCAGCCTTTTCCAGTCCGCTCGGCCATCCCCCAGTGACGAGGCCCTCTGGCCCATGACCACAGGGACTGTGTGGGGCACCTCGGGCACAGGGCACAAATGTGGGGGAGAACAGGGTCTCACCTGGCCAGCAGAGCCACGGCATAGTGCTGGGTGTCCGCAGAGAGCAGCGTGTCCCAGTCATGCTCACTCTCCATGGCAATCAGCTCTTTGTCACACCACAGGTGGCTGAGCAGAGCCTTCATGGCCTGCATTGCAAACCTGTGTGCAGAGCAAAGCCCAGGTCACACTGGGAGCACTGGCGCTGGCCACAAGGACATTGGAAAGACAGGAGGACTGGGACCTGTTGGGGTTGCTGGGAAGGCGGTGTTCCTCCTGGCATGCTCTCCAGAAGTTACCGACTTCCTCTGGCATCTGCTGTGTGGTGATGACAATATGGAAGAGCAGTGCCACAAACAGGTGGGCTGAATAAAGGAGCACTGCCCCATGGCACTCGGGCCCCTTGACAATCACCCACAGCACCAGAGTTGCCTGCAAAAGAAGCAGCCCGAGACAGAGCTCAGTGCTAAGATGTCCGTGTGGCAGGGCCCGTGGGGAGACGCAGGGGGAGCAGTGGGCCTGGTGCCCCCTGAGCCCAGCCCTAGGCCAGTGCCTGAGGCAGGGAGAGGATAGAGAGCTGATGGAGAGGCGACCGGGGAGCGAGCAGAGGCCAGTTCTAGAAACTCACCGCCAGGGCAAAAACGTCCTTGTTGTCCCCGTCGGAGGAGAACGTTCTGTGCAGAGGCCAATCCTCCATCACGCCGAGCAGTGTTGGCAGCACCTTCTCCACTGTCACATGTGACGAGCCTATGGCTCTCCACATCATTGCAGCAGCTCTGTGGGATCAGAGCTCTGTGTCAGGGACGTCTCACTCACAGTCCCATGCCCTGTGCAGCCGTGGCGGCCCAGGTGACAGAGCCCTGGTGCCCTGAGGGGCAGGGAGGGAGCATGGCAGCAGGCTCAGGAAACAGCGGGGCCTGAGCGTCCTGCTCCGCCTGTCTGGCAGACCCCAGTGGACAGGCTGTGCAGGGTCGTGGGCCCTAAAGGCTGGTGAGCCCTGAGCTCTCAAGGCAGGTGGGCCCCGTACCTGTCACACGTTGGGGCACAGCGCAGGAGGGTCAGCACCACGTCAGCAGGTTGCTCTTCAGCCAGCCTCAGAATGGTGATGCGCAGTCTGGCATCCACAGTGCCACGGGACGTCAGTGTCTGGTGAATGTTCTTCACCATAGCCGGCACCTGCAGGAGACATGGGGAAGACTTGGAGCGCTGTCCAAGGGAGCAGCTTCCCCAGCTTCCCCCAAGAAATGCTTCCCCCCTTCCCGCCACTCTCTGCTGGCCTCCAAGACTGAGGCGGCCCAGCGGCCGTGGCCTGAGGGGGCACACGATCCTGCGAGGCCTCCAGCCCTGGCCCCAAGCTGCTTACCTGATGCTGAGAAGGAACAGCGCTCTCCTTAAAAAACTCCGTCGCGAGTGCGTCAATCGCAGTGGGAATGGGCGTGGCGTCAGTATCTGCGATGCCTTGAGCCTCTCCGGTGCTGGTGTTTATGATGGCCACGACCTCAGCCACTGTTGTTACAGTCTTCGCCCTGTCATCACTCATTTCAAAGTCAGAGTCTTCCGAGGGCTCAGTGAAATCTGGGCTGACGTCAGGCTCTGCCTGGAGCTCGGCCATCCCGGAGTCAGGCTCGGCTGTGCCCTCAGTTGCTGTGGTGCTGGTCTTCCTACGGCGAATGGGCACAAGCTTCCGCAAGGCCTGCACGAGAACAAAGGACAGGGCAGAGAGGTGTGTTCCATGAAGTGCTCCAAGCGCGATGCTTGGCTGAGCATTGACAGCAGGCCCAGCCCAGGTGGGGAAGGCTGCAGGTACCTTCAGTGTTCTGCGGAAGCGGCCACGCGCAGGGTGCTGCTCTTGTGTCCGGTCCATGGCTGCATCTGGCAAAGGGCGAGCACAGCCAGAGCTGAGGGGCTGCGGGAGAGGCCAGAGAACACAGCCCAGCCCTGCACTCCCTAGGCAGGGACAGCCCTGAGATGCCCCAGGGCATGGAGCACAAATGCTGCGGGGGCAGCCTCGGCCCCTCTTCCATCCCCTCTGTTGGTGGGATGGGATGGGGATGGGGATGGGGATGGGGATGGGGATGGAATATGGGACCAAGCTGGGCGCAGCCATCAGCCCTGTGGCCCGGCTCTGCCACTCACCGTCCTTCGGTGGCTGGAACTGCTCCAGGTCTTCAGGCTGTGGTGCTGGAGCAGCTCCAGGGTCTTTATTTTTTTTCCGCCTGAACGCTTGGAACAGACAGAGACATCTGCCCGCCATGCCAGCGTCCGGCCTCGAGGGCACCTTCAGACAGATGCCTCGGGAAAGCTCTGAGGCAACAAGTCAGGCAGTTGTGCCTCGAAGGCACCTGCGACAGAGAAGCCTCAGGAAGGCTGCAGGACAGCAAGTCCTGCAGTCTGGTCTTGAGGTCTCCTGCCACAATGACAGGAGATTCCTCGTAAATGATTTGGATCCCCAAATCCCACGGTCTGGCCTGGAGGGCACCGGCCGCAGGGATGGGAGATGCCTCAGGAAAACTCTGAGTCACCAATTCCCACAGTCTGGCCGCGAGGTCAGCTGCGGGAGTAACGCTTCGGGAAAGCTCCGGGTCAGACGCAAGCGAGGGCGCTGTGCGGGGGCTCCTCACAGCACCGCTCTGGCACGTCCTGTCCCGTCGCGTGCACCGAGCACTGTGGCGTGGCAACGTTGCCACTAGCATCTATGTCACCACACGTCACCAAGGACACCCTGGCCCGTTCCATCCCACTGGAATCCCACCATGTCACAAAGGGCCCTTGCACACACTGCCTCCTGCCCTGGCACCACCCCCACCCCACCCAAAGTGGCCCAGATTGGAAGGAATCCCTCACCCCAAGTGTCCAAGACAGCCCAACAGGATCTCCGCAGGCTCTGGGCAGCAGAAGGAGCCACCAGGGCTGCCGACACAGTCGCAGCAGGAAGGGCACAGGGGCCTTCCACAGAACCTGGCATGGCCTCCTTGGGACACATCCTGGCTGGTGGCCATCCTAAAACTCCGGGTGTGACACAGACAAGGAACGTGTGGGCCAGGGCACAAATGCTGCTCTGAGCCCTGGGGCCCGGGGAGCACTGAAATCAACAAGTGTGGCCGAGGCCCCACCGAAGCAGACCTGCCACACCCCCGAGCCCTGGCAGCGCTGGTGCCCAATCTCCTGCCCCAGAAACCTGTGCCCTGCCGGGGGGCTTCTGTGCCAGAGGGCAGCCAAAGCCCACGTGCGCTGGGGGCTCTGCTCATTCCTATGGGTGGCTCTTGGCAGGAGCGCCCGGAGCAACTGCTGACCACACTTGGTTTCTTTCAGAAGCTCTTACTCCACGTGGAAATTATTTTCTCATTGAAATCATTTCCGGCAGCACAAAATCACCTTGGCAGCGAAGGCACAGAAGAATCTGACATTTAAGAATCCTCACTTCAGGAAAGCTGTACTTCCTCATTGCTCAACTCAAGTAGTTCCAAAAAGTTGCAAACTTCCCACATGAATTGGGATGGCCTGAGAATGTGAAAGGCTTGGAGGTTTGCTCCCCGTCTCAAAGCAGCAACTCATTGGCCTTAGCGTCCCCCATTTGGAGTCACTGACAAGCAATAACACTAAACTGAGGCAAAAGAAAGGGCCATTCTTTGGTTTGCAAAGGATTTTTGACAAAGGGATGACAATATCCTAATTCTGTCAAGGAATTAGAGCTCTCAAGGAATGCCAGTCCACTCAGAGTTACAAAAGTCACCCAAGCAAAGGAGTAGATTGCAAAAAGGCTAATCCTCCCCTCCCCAGATACAGGTATCTCAGTGGCCAGTAAATTACAGCTCTCCCTTCTTCTTTTCTGCATGAGATTCAGGACCACTAACAGAAAAAGTCACAGATATTCCTTCTGCCCTCTATAACCAAAGCTGTGCCAAACCACAGGTGCTGCCTTCAAACTGACTCAAATTCCAGCTTAGACCTCTCACCTTCCGGACAACTCCTTCCCCAACACACCCACCAACACCAACCTCTCCAAACACCCGTGCCAAAGCCCTCAACACCCCACCAGGACTCCCAGCTGTTCCCCCATCCCTCTGCAGAGCTTTCCCACCCTCCAGCAGACCCCCCTGTTCCATGCACGTGCCGTGGGATGGCACTCAGGAGGGTCTGCTCCAAGGCCTTCCCCGGATGCAAGCTCAGGCTGCCAGGCCTATGGTTCCTGGTTCATCCTTCCCACCGACCCTTCCCGTGCATGGCTGTTACATTTGCACCTTTGAGCTTGGACTTCTCCACTTAACCAGGACTGCTGGTAAAGGATCGAGAGCAGCCTGGCAAGCTCTTTGTCCAGCTCCCTCTTTTCTCTCGGCGGAGGTAGAACATTCCACAGGAAGGCAACTGGTGCCCCAAGGAGTGGGCGGCATCAAGCAGCTCTGGGGGGACTCCTCAGGACTGCCATATCCTGAGGGAACACCGTTGGCCTTGACCTGTAGGTACCTAAGCAAAAGCTTAAAACCAGCTGCCTCAGCTTCCAGGACCTCTCTTGGCCAGCATCCTGATGTGGATGCAGGACTGCTGCGAGGCACTGCTGGGACCCAGTGGGACAGGACCCCTGGGTCTGTCTGGTGTCCCCGTAGTACTCCCTCACGCAGCCAGGGTCATCCCAAAACCAGACGCATGCTCACATGTCAGCAGAGAGGAGCAAGGAGCACTGGGCTCCTCTCAGGGAATTGCAGCTGGGCTTGCTCCACAACACGCCCCCACTTTAAGGCCTGCTAATGCCCAGCCGCCAGAAATGCCTACCTTGGTCTCTCCAAGATGCACAGGAAGAGCCAATGAGCAGGACACCTTGGAAGGCAAACCTTCCTTTTCTGAGGCCAAGGACACACCAAGATCAGCCAAGACTCTCAGCACTGCCTGGCCCACACAGCACAGTTCGGTGCTGGCCCTGGGCCAAAGCAGCTTCCACCGGGCAAGAGGCAAATGCATATTGCCAAGAGTTGAAACACATGGGACAGGTAAGATGTGAGAAGGGTGTGTGTAAAGGCCTTTTAATTCACAGCTCTCAAAGGGAGCTTTGGGGCTCGCAGCTGGACAGAGATGCCCCTGCTCACACCTCTGTCCAAAGGGGGGTAACACACCCTGCTGCAGGTGCATGGGTTGGCCTCTGTGGGTCCAGGCGCATGCCAAACCTGCTCTTCACAGCCTTCTCCCTTCCCCTGCCCTTCTGCCAAGTGCAACGGGCCTCAAGGACTGAAAGGACCACAGAGAGCCAAAGGGGGACAGTTGCACCTACCTCACTGGGAGCTCCTTGGGAAGCATTTTCCTTGAGAAGCAAGCCCCTTTCCTCCAAAGCCGTTTCCCCAAATGTGGTGTTCCCTCTGCTGAGGAACACCAACACACTCTTGAGAAACCCTGGCAAGGCTGAATTACTTCTGCTCCTTTCAGGACAGGCACTTCAGCTCTGGCTCGTATTTGCCCAAGCGTGTTTCCAGGTGGGGGCTCAGGCGTGCAGTCCCAGGCCCTCTAAAAACACAAGCTGCCCGCTGCCTCCTCACCTGCCTCAACTCCTGCCTGTGGTCACGGCAGCAAAACCGGGCTGTTCCAGAGCCCTGTTCCCGCAGGACAACCTTGCCAGCACCTTCCAGGAGTCTCTGCTGTGCACGCAGCACTTCTCATGCCCGCTCTCAACAGGCTTTGGAACACAGAGCACAACCCGGCTGGCTCTGCCACCAGCACACCCCAAACACAGGCAGAGGAAGCAGCAGCAGGGGCTGCTTTGCAGCCGTGCAACCAAGAGAGACTGGAAGGGTGCCCTCCCTCTGCTTTCACTTGGTGTTGCCTTTCTGACTGGGTCTGAGGCGGGGTGGCAATTCCTCAGTTGTGGCGACCACAACCGCGCCCAGGATCCCGGCACTGCCGGGCAGCGCTCTGGACACTGACACGGTGCCGCGTCCCAATCTCGGCCGCTGTGCTGCTGCTTCCTTTGCTCTTAGGCACACCCAAAGCTCCCTGTTAAGCCCGGATGGTCTCTGGTTCTGCCCGCTTCCTCATCCTGTGTAGGGATGGAGCCCTGCTGTGCTTTCAGGAAGCTACGCGTGAAAACTTCCAGCATCCCAAGCTCCTTTGCCCTCTGCGGACACTTGCCGTGGAATCCCTCACAATTGGGTACCCAGCACACTCAAGCTGGCTCTTCTGAAATCCACGACCTTCAGGGTGCTCAGCTGGAGCAACCTTTAACTCCACAGTGTTGTGGAACTGGACCTTCAGCATAGGGACCTTTCCCGCCTGGTCTGGCCTTGTTCCTCTGTGTCTGTGCAGAAAATGCGGCGCGGAAGAGAGTGGCAGGAGGGGCCCGTGTGTCCTAGGGCTCTGGATTTACATTGCTTCAGCTCCACAGAGATGCAGATAAAGTGAACAAGCCAAACAGTTTAATCAGGGGAGGCAAAGCAAAGGGATGAGCTGGCAGGGAAGAAAAGGGGATCGGCATGGTCTGAGGGCTGAAGACACGGAGCTGTCAAAAGGGAGGAATAGCGGAGGGAAGAAAAGCTGTGGCAGGCAGGGAGAGGGCTGAAGTCAAGCGAGCTCCCCACAGGCTCTGCTGTGCCAATCATCAGCTCTGCCTGGAGCTCCAGCTGGTCTCCTCTGGTCTCCAGGTGGTCTCATCTTCTGTGCACCTGGAGGTCTTCTACAGGCACTTGTTCTTCCGAGCTGGCAAATGTGCGCAGTTCTGCAGCTCGCCCCTCGAAGATGAACTGAACAAAACGGTTGATCCGAGAGGGGGGGTCTTCTTTTCTCAAGGCCTGAAGAGCTGGAAGAGAGTGGAACAGAGCCACGATCAGAGCCCAGATCTGCGGGAATCCAAGGAGACCCTCCTGCCAAGGGCCATCCCACCCAGCTCTCGCCATGGCCACAAGAGAAGAGGGGCCAACGGGATTCATCGCAAGGTGCTGGCCAGGAATCGCCCCACCCACATCCCTGAAATCTCTTCTGTGCTCTCTGCCCACGCCACCCCTTGTCCACACAGGGAGCAAAGCCATCTGCAGGCGGGGCAGGGATTGCAGCTCCCTGCCCAGGCATTGCGGCTCCCCCCGGCAGCCCCCACCAACAGCCCGCTGCCCTCACTCACCCTCACTGAGGGCCTGGAGCTCTCCCTTCTGCCTCTCTAGGAGCACCCCGGCGACCCCTGGGAACACAGAGCCTGTCACGGCCCCAGCCGCACAGCCCCCTCCCAGCGGCGCTGCTTGCCCCGTAGCCGCCACATGCGCTCTTGCCCCTGCAGGGCTCAGCCCGGGCCTGGGCCCTGACGCCCAAGGGCGCGGCTGCCAGAGGGCGGCAGCAGCCCCGAGGGCAGGCGCGGCTCCACGGTGCCGGGTGCGGATGCCGCTGCCGGGGCAGGGAGGGATCCGGGGCTCGTGGCTCACCAATGATCCTGATGGCCGCCTGTCGCAGGGGCTGCTGTGGGTACTGCAGGTAGGGCAGGGCCCGGCGCAGGTTCTCGGCTGCTCGGCTCCTGTCCTTTACCAGCTGAAGGGAGCGGCAGGAGGGAAGGGTTGGCGCGGGCTCAGCCCCTCGGCCTGCCCGCACAGCCCTGAGGCCCGGCCAGCAGCTGCTGGCGCCGGGCTCTGGAAGGGGCACAGGGCTGGGTGCTGCCCGGGGAGCCGCGGTGCCACCCCGTCCCGCGGCCCCGCTGGGCAGAGGCTCCGTCGGTACCCGGCTCAGGGCCACGGGAGCCTGGAGAAGAGCCCACACAACCCAGGCGAGTGGGCCCAGGGCGTGTTGGGCGCAGGCTGGTGCCCCTGGGCCACAGCTGCCAGCCCCACACACTGAGTACCGCGGTCAGGGGGCTTCTCCAGGCTGAGGCTTGGGTTTCTCCAGGCCGTCCTTACCAGGCACTTGGTGAACCTCGAAAGCTTCTCCATGTGCAGCGCCTGCTCCAGATCCCTCCTCTTCAGGAACCTGACCGCACAATGCAGCGTTTCCCGAGAGGCCTGGGGGGCAGCAGAGACAGGAGATGGCAGCGCAGCCCATGGCACAAGACCTGTGTCCCTGTGCCAAGGCCAGGAGGAGGCTTCAACCCGGGAGGTGCCCGGGCAGGAGGCAGTCGAGCCCCCTCTCAGGAGTGCACCAGCATCGCACAAAACCTCACCTTCGCCACACGCCCATTCACCTCGCGGCAGTGCAAGAGCAGTGGGAGCAGGCTCTGTCTCACAGTTCTCATCATGGCCGTTCTTCCCTCATCCACTGCCAAACCCATCACCTCTTGAAAGAGCTCAATGGAGAGCAACTGCACACGGCTGTTGTCCTGCAGGAAAGGGAGCGGAAAAGACCTCAGCACCAACTTCTCCAGCCCCACTGGGCAAAAGCCTAAAAATCCACAGGGCACAAAGTTTCTGGGCAGCAGCCAGTGCCCATGGCACAGAGCCTTACATTTCCAAAGAGCGATGGGAGTAGCTCGGCTAGCTTCAGGGCGAGGGTGCTGCCTATCCGGAGGTCTTTGTTCTGGAGCACTCTCGTGAGCACGGAGAGGGACGTGCTGACCACCTCTCCATGCTGGGCATCCCACAGCAGCTCCAGAAGGCTTGGAGACAGGCTGCATATACGTATGGCCTGTGTGGAACACAAAGCTGTGCTGGGAAGCCATCAACAGCTGCACTGCCAGCGCCTCCCTGGCACTTCAAGCACACCCTGCAGCTGTAGGGCCCAGAGGCCAGAGGCCTGTCCCAAAGCACTCGAGTGGCTGAACCACGAGGCAGGAGAGCTGAGAGCAGCTGCCTCAGCTCTTGAAGCCCAGCCAGCCCAAGGGGCTGCTTTTCCCCAGCGCAGCTTCGGCCACCGCCCCCTTCTCACCATCAGCGGGTTTTTGAGGAGCACCCGAGTGCCTCTGAACGCCAGGTGACGCCTCTGCCAGTCCTTGGACTGCAGGTGCCGTACCATGACCCCCAGGACACCGCCTGCGCGTTCGCTCAAGTCCAGGCCCTTGAGGGGATGAAATGCACAGGGCAGTGACAGGGGACCCAAACGGCAGGAGCCCAGAACCGGACAGGGCTGGGCCCAGGCAGCAGCACAGGGCTCAGGCACCGGCCCAGGCAGCTGCAGCTGCGAGAGGGCAGAGCTGGGAAGGCAGCTCAGCGAGACAGCATGGGCTCACCTCCACAAGGGATTCCAGGAAGGGCTCATCCAGTGGCTCCTCCTTGCATGGCAGCTGGAGCAGGTAGAACGCGATGTGGCAACACATGAGGACCAAGTCACGGGGCATCTCCCTGTCAGGGGGAAAAAGGCAGCCTGAGGTGGGAGGGCAAAGCTCTCCCAGGACTGACTCACAGAGGTCTGGTCTTTCCCCAGCATCCCTGGCAGGGATGTGGGCGCTTTGGGAGGGGGCCCCTTCTGGGCACCCTCCTCCTCCCAGCCTTTTCCAGTCCGCTCGGCCATCCCCCAGTGACGAGGCCCTCTGGCCCATGACCACAGGGACTGTGTGGGGCACCTCAGGCACAGGGCACAAATGTGGGGGAGAACAGGGTCTCACCTGGCCAGCAGAGCCACGGCATAGTGCTGGGTGTCCGCAGAGAGCAGCGTGTCCCAGTCATGCTCGCTCTCCATGGCAATCAGCTCTTTGTCACACCACAGGTGGCTGAGCAGAGCCTTCATGGCCTGCATTGCAAACCTGTGTGCAGAGCAAAGCCCAGGTCACACTGGGAGCACTGGCGCTGGCCACAAGGACATTGGAAAGACAGGAGGACTGGGACCTGTTGGGGTTGCTGGGAAGGCGGTGTTCCTCCTGGCATGCTCTCCAGAAGTTACCGACTTCCTCTGGCATCTGCTGTGTGGTGATGACAATATGGAAGAGCAGTGCCACAAACAGGCGGGCTGAATAAAGGAGCACTGCCCCATGGCACTCGGGCCCCTTGACAATCACCCACAGCACCAGAGTTGCCTGCAAAAGAAGCAGCCCGAGACAGAGCTCAGTGCTAAGATGTCCGTGTGGCAGGGCCCGTGGGGAGACGCAGGGGGAGCAGTGGGCCTGGTGCCCCCTGAGCCCAGCCCTAGGCCAGTGCCTGAGGCAGGGAGAGGATAGAGAGCTGATGGAGAGGCGACCGGGGAGCGAGCAGAGGCCAGTTCTAGAAACTCACCGCCAGGGCAAAAACGTCCTTGTTGTCCCCGTCGGAGGAGAACGTTCTGTGCAGAGGCCAATCCTCCATCACGCTGAGCAGTGTTGGCAGCACCTTCTCCACTGTCACATGTGACGAGCCTATGGCTCTCCACATCATTGCAGCAGCTCTGTGGGATCAGAGCTCTGTGTCAGGGACGTCTCACTCACAGTCCCATGCCCTGTGCAGCCGTGGCGGCCCAGGTGACAGAGCCCTGGTGCCCTGAGGGGCAGGGAGGGAGCATGGCAGCAGGCTCAGGAAACAGCGGGGCCTGAGCGTCCTGCTCCGCCTGTCTGGCAGACCCCAGTGGACAGGCTGTGCAGGGTCGTGGGCCCTAAAGGCTGGTGAGCCCTGAGCTCTCAAGGCAGGTGGGCCCCGTACCTGTCACACGTTGGGGCACAGCGCAGGAGGGTCAGCACCACGTCAGCAGGTTGCTCTTCAGCCAGCCTCAGAATGGTGATGCGCAGTCTGGCATCCACAGTGCCACGGGACGTCAGTGTCTGGTGAATGTTCTTCACCATAGCCGGCACCTGCAGGAGACATGGGGAAGACTTGGAGCGCTGTCCAAGGGAGCAGCTTCCCCAGCTCCCCCCAAGCAGAAATGCTTCCCCCCTTCCCGCCACTCTCTGCTGGCCTCCAAGACTGAGGCGGCCCAGCGGCCGTGGCCTGAGGGGGCACACGATCCTGCGAGGCCTCCAGCCCTGGCCCCAAGCTGCTTACCTGATGCTGAGAAGGAACAGCGCTCTCCTTAAAAAACTCCGTCGCGAGTGCGTCAATCGCAGTGGGAATGGGCGTGGCGTCAGTATCTGCGATGCCTTGAGCCTCTCCGGTGCTGGTGTTTATGATGGCCACGACCTCAGCCACTGTTGTTACAGTCTTCGCCCTGTCATCACTCATTTCAAAGTCAGAGTCTTCCGAGGGCTCAGTGAAATCTGGGCTGACGTCAGGCTCTGCCTGGAGCTCGGCCATCCCGGAGTCAGGCTCGGCTGTGCCCTCAGTTGCTGTGGTGCTGGTCTTCCTACGGCGAATGGGCACAAGCTTCCGCAAGGCCTGCACGAGAACAAAGGACAGGGCAGAGAGGTGTGTTCCATGAAGTGCTCCAAGCGCGGTGCTTGGCTGAGCATTGACAGCAGGCCCAGCCCAGGTGGGGAAGGCTGCAGGTACCTTCAGTGTTCTGCGGAAGCGGCCACGCGCAGGGTGCTGCTCTTGTGTCCGGTCCATGGCTGCATCTGGCAAAGGGCGAGCACAGCCAGAGCTGAGGGGCTGCGGGAGAGGCCAGAGAACACAGCCCAGCCCTGCACTCCCTAGGCAGGGACAGCCCTGAGATGCCCCAGGGCATGGAGCACAACTGCTGCGGGGGCAGCCTCGGCCCCTCTTCCATCCCCTCTGTTGGTGGGATGGGATGGGGATGGGGATGGGGATGGAATATGGGACCAAGCTGGGCGCAGCCATCAGCCCTGTGGCCCGGCTCTGCCACTCACCGTCCTTCGGTGGCTGGAACTGCTCCAGGTCTTCAGGCTGTGGTGCTGGAGCAGCTCCAGGGTCTTTATTTTTTTTCCGCCTGAACGCTTGGAATAGACAGAGACATCTGCCCGCCATGCCAGCGTCCGGCCTCGAGGGCACCTTCAGACAGATGCCTCGGGAAAGCTCTGAGGCAACAAGTCAGGCAGTTGTGCCTCGAAGGCACCTGCGACAGAGAAGCCTCAGGAAGGCTGCAGGACAGCAAGTCCTGCAGTCTGGTCTTGAGGTCTCCTGCCACAATGACAGGAGATTCCTCGTAAATGATTCGGATCCCCAAATCCCACGGTCTGGCCTGGAGGGCACCGGCCGCAGGGATGGGAGATGCCTCAGGAAAACTCTGAGTCACCAATTCCCACAGTCTGGCCGCGAGGTCAGCTGCGGGAGTAACGCTTCGGGAAAGCTCCGGGTCAGACGCAAGCGAGGGCGCTGTGCGGGGGCTCCTCACAGCACCGCTCTGGCACGTCCTGTCCCGTCGCATGCACCGAGCACTGTGGCGTGGCAACGTTGCCACTAGCATCTATGTCACCACACGTCACCAAGGACACCCTGGCCCGTTCCATCCCACTGGAATCCCACCATGTCACAAAGGGCCCTTGCACACACTGCCTCCTGCCCTGGCACCACCCCCACCCCACCCAAAGTGGCCCAGATTGGAAGGAATCCCTCACCCCAAGTGTCCAAGACAGCCCAACAGGATCTCCGCAGGCTCTGGGCAGCAGAAGGAGCCACCAGGGCTGCCGACACAGTCGCAGCAGGAAGGGCACGGGGCCTTCCACAGAACCTGGCATGGCCTCCTTGGGACACATCCTGGCTGGTGGCCATCCTAAAACTCCGGGTGTGACACAGACAAGGAACGTGTGGGCCAGGGCACAAATGCTGCTCTGAGCCCTGGGGCCCGGGGAGCACTGAAATCAACAAGTGTGGCCGAGGCCCCACCAAAGCACACCTGCCACACCCCCGAGCCCTGGCAGCGCTGGTGCCCAACTCCTGCCCCAGAAACCTGTGCCCGCCGGGGGGCTTCTGTGCCAGAGGGCAGCCAAAGCCCACGTGCGCTGGGGGCTCTGCTCATTCCTACGGGTGGCTCTTGGCAGGAGCGCCCGGAGCAACTGCTGACCACACTTGGTTTCTTTCAGAAGCTCTTACTCCACGTGGAAATTATTTTCTCATTGAAATCATTTCCGGCAGTACAAAATCACCTTGGCAGTGAAGGCACAGAAGAATCTGACATTTAAGAATTCTCACTTCAGGAAAGCTGTACTTCCC
The DNA here is from genome assembly GCA_910950805.1 of Acrocephalus scirpaceus scirpaceus. NCBI lineage: Eukaryota > Metazoa > Chordata > Aves > Passeriformes > Sylviidae > Acrocephalus > Acrocephalus scirpaceus. The sequence goes on along the minus strand of OU383778.1, from coordinate 8,372,200 downwards.
CATTGCTCAACTCAAGTAGTTCCAAAAAGTTGCAAACTTCCCACATGAATTGGGATGGCCTGAGAATGTGAAAGGCTTGGAGGTTTGCTCCCCGTCTCAAAGCAGCAACTCATTGGCCTTAGCGTCCCCCATTTGGAGTCACTGACAAGCAATAACACTAAACTGAGGCAAAAGAAAGGGCCATTCTTTGGTTTGCAAAGGATTTTTGACAAAGGGATGACAATATCCTAATTCTGTCAAGGAATTAGAGCTCTCAAGGAATGCCAGTCCACTCAGAGTTACAAAAGTCACCCAAGCAAAGGAGTAGATTGCAAAAAGGCTAATCCTCCCCTCCCCAGATACAGGTATCTCAGTGGCCAGTAAATTACAGCTCTCCCTTCTTCTTTTCTGCATGAGATTCAGGACCACTAACAGAAAAAGTCACAGATATTCCTTCTGCCCTCTATAACCAAAGCTGTGCCAAACCACAGGTGCTGCCTTCAAACTGACTCAAATTCCAGCTTAGACCTCTCACCTTCCGGACAACTCCTTCCCCAACACACCCACCAACACCAACCTCTCCAAACACCCGTGCCAAAGCCCTCAACACCCCACCAGGACTCCCAGCTGTTCCCCCATCCCTCTGCAGAGCTTTCCCACCCTCCAGCAGACCCCCCGGTTCCATGCACGTGCCGTGGGATGGCACTCAGGAGGGTCTGCTCCAAGGCCTTCCCCGGATGCAAGCTCAGGCTGCCAGGCCTATGGTTCCTGGTTCATCCTTCCCACCGACCCTTCCCGTGCATGGCTGTTACATTTGCACCTTTGAGCTTGGACTTCTCCACTTAACCAGGACTGCTGGTAAAGGATCGAGAGCAGCCTGGCAAGCTCTTTGTCCAGCTCCCTCTTTTCTCTCGGCGGAGGTAGAACATTCCACAGGAAGGCAACTGGTGCCCCAAGGAGTGGGCGGCATCAAGCAGCTCTGGGGGGACTCCTCAGGACTGCCATATCCTGAGGGAACACCGTTGGCCTTGACCTGTAGGTACCTAAGCAAAAGCTTAAAACCAGCTGCCTCAGCTTCCAGGACCTCTCTTGGCCAGCATCCTGATGTGGATGCAGGACTGCTGCGAGGCACTGCTGGGACCCAGTGGGACAGGACCCCTGGGTCTGTCTGGTGTCCCCGTAGTACTCCCTCACGCAGCCAGGGTCATCCCAAAACCAGACGCATGCTCACATGTCAGCAGAGAGGAGCAAGGAGCACTGGGCTCCTCTCAGGGAATTACAGCTGGGCTTGCTCCACAACACGCCCCCACTTTAAGGCCTGCTAATGCCCAGCCGCCAGAAATGCCTACCTTGGTCTCTCCAAGATGCACAGGAAGAGCCAATGAGCAGGACACCTTGGAAGGCAAACCTTCCTTTTCTGAGGCCAAGGACACACCAAGATCAGCCAAGACTCTCAGCACTGCCTGGCCCACACAGCACAGTTCGGTGCTGGCCCTGGGCCAAAGCAGCTTCCACCGGGCAAGAGGCAAATGCATATTGCCAAGAGTTGAAACACATGGGACAGGTAAGATGTGAGAAGGGTGTGTGTAAAGGCCTTTTAATTCACAGCTCTCAAAGGGAGCTTTGGGGCTCGCAGCTGGACAGAGATGCCCCTGCTCACACCTCTGTCCAAAGGGGGGTAACACACCCTGCTGCAGGTACATGGGTTGGCCTCTGTGGGTCCAGGCGCATGCCAAACCTGCTCTTCACAGCCTTCTCCCTTCCCCTGCCCTTCTGCCAAGTGCAACGGGCCTCAAGGACTGAAAGGACCACAGAGAGCCAAAGGGGGACAGTTGCACCTACCTCACTGGGAGCTCCTTGGGAAGCATTTTCCTTGAGAAGCAAGCCCCTTTCCTCCAAAGCCGTTTCCCCAAATGTGGTGTTCCCTCTGCTGAGGAACACCAACACACTCTTGAGAAACCCTGGCAAGGCTGAATTACTTCTGCTCCTTTCAGGACAGGCACTTCAGCTCTGGCTCGTATTTGCCCAAGCGTGTTTCCAGGTGGGGGCTCAGGCGTGCAGTCCCAGGCCCTCTAAAAACACAAGCTGCCCGCTGCCTCCTCACCTGCCTCAACTCCTGCCTGTGGTCACGGCAGCAAAACCGGGCTGTTCCAGAGCCCTGTTCCCGCAGGACAACCTTGCCAGCACCTTCCAGGAGTCTCTGCTGTGCACGCAGCACTTCTCATGCCCGCTCTCAACAGGCTTTGGAACACAGAGCACAACCCGGCTGGCTCTGCCACCAGCACACCCCAAACACAGGCAGAGAAAGCAGCAGCAGAGGCTGCTTTGCAGCCGTGCAACCAAGAGAGACTGGAAGGGTGCCCTCCCTCTGCTTTCACTTGGTGTTGCCTTTCTGACTGGGTCTGAGGCGGGGTGGCAATTCCTCAGTTGTGGCGACCACAACCGCGCCCAGGATCCCGGCACTGCCGGGCAGCGCTCTGGACACTGACACGGTGCCGCGTCCCAATCTCGGCCGCTGTGCTGCTGCTTCCTTTGCTCTTAGGCACACCCAAAGCTCCCTGTTAAGCCCGGATGGTCTCTGGTTCTGCCCGCTTCCTCATCCTGTGTAGGGATGGAGCCCTGCTGTGCTTTCAGGAAGCTACGCGTGAAAACTTCCAGCATCCCAAGCTCCTTTGCCCTCTGCGGACACTTGCCGTGGAATCCCTCACAATTGGGTACCCAGCACACTCAAGCTGGCTCTTCTGAAATCCACGACCTTCAGGGTGCTCAGCTGGAGCAACCTTTAACTCCACAGTGTTGTGGAACTGGACCTTCAGCATAGGGACCTTTCCCGCCTGGTCTGGCCTTGTTCCTCTGTGTCTGTGCAGAAAATGCGGCGCGGAAGAGAGTGGCAGGAGGGGCCCGTGTGTCCTAGGGCTCTGGATTTACATTGCTTCAGCTCCACAGAGATGCAGATAAAGTGAACAAGCCAAACAGTTTAATCAGGGGAGGCAAAGCAAAGGGATGAGCTGGCAGGGAAGAAAAGGGGATCGGCATGGTCTGAGGGCTGAAGACACGGAGCTGTCAAAAGGGAGGAATAGCGGAGGGAAGAAAAGCTGTGGCAGGCAGGGAGAGGGCTGAAGTCAAGCGAGCTCCCCACAGGCTCTGCTGTGCCAATCATCAGCTCTGCCTGGAGCTCCAGCTGGTCTCCTCTGGTCTCCAGGTGGTCTCATCTTCTGTGCACCTGGAGGTCTTCTACAGGCACTTGTTCTTCCGAGCTGGCAAATGTGCGCAGTTCTGCAGCTCGCCCCTCGAAGATGAACTGAACAAAACGGTTGATCCGAGAGGGGGGGTCTTCTTTTCTCAAGGCCTGAAGAGCTGGAAGAGAGTGGAACAGAGCCACGATCAGAGCCCAGATCTGCGGGAATCCAAGGAGACCCTCCTGCCAAGGGCCATCCCACCCAGCTCTCGCCATGGCCACAAGAGAAGAGGGGCCAACGGGATTCATCGCAAGGTGCTGGCCAGGAATCGCCCCACCCACATCCCTGAAATCTCTTCTGTGCTCTCTGCCCACGCCACCCCTTGTCCACACAGGGAGCAAAGCCATCTGCAGGCGGGGCAGGGATTGCAGCTCCCTGCCCAGGCATTGCGGCTCCCCCCGGCAGCCCCCACCAACAGCCCGCTGCCCTCACTCACCCTCACTGAGGGCCTGGAGCTCTCCCTTCTGCCTCTCTAGGAGCACCCCGGCGACCCCTGGGAACACAGAGCCTGTCACGGCCCCAGCCGCACAGCCCCCTCCCAGCGGCGCTGCTTGCCCCGTAGCCGCCACATGCGCTCTTGCCCCTGCAGGGCTCAGCCCGGGCCTGGGCCCTGACGCCCAAGGGCGCGGCTGCCAGAGGGCGGCAGCAGCCCCGAGGGCAGGCGCGGCTCCACGGTGCCGGGTGCGGATGCCGCTGCCGGGGCAGGGAGGGATCCGGGGCTCGTGGCTCACCAATGATCCTGATGGCCGCCTGTCGCAGGGGCTGCTGTGGGTACTGCAGGTAGGGCAGGGCCCGGCGCAGGTTCTCGGCTGCTCGGCTCCTGTCCTTTACCAGCTGAAGGGAGCGGCAGGAGGGAAGGGTTGGCGCGGGCTCAGCCCCTCGGCCTGCCCGCACAGCCCTGAGGCCCGGCCAGCAGCTGCTGGCGCCGGGCTCTGGAAGGGGCACAGGGCTGGGTGCTGCCCGGGGAGCCGCGGTGCCACCCCGTCCCGCGGCCCCGCTGGGCAGAGGCTCCGTCGGTACCCGGCTCAGGGCCACGGGAGCCTGGAGAAGAGCCCACACAACCCAGGCGAGTGGGCCCAGGGCGTGTTGGGCGCAGGCTGGTGCCCCTGGGCCACAGCTGCCAGCCCCACACACTGAGTACCGCGGTCAGGGGGCTTCTCCAGGCTGAGGCTTGGGTTTCTCCAGGCCGTCCTTACCAGGCACTTGGTGAACCTCGAAAGCTTCTCCATGTGCAGCGCCTGCTCCAGATCCCTCCTCTTCAGGAACCTGACCGCACAATGCAGCGTTTCCCGAGAGGCCTGGGGGGCAGCAGAGACAGGAGATGGCAGCGCAGCCCATGGCACAAGACCTGTGTCCCTGTGCCAAGGCCAGGAGGAGGCTTCAACCCGGGAGGTGCCCGGGCAGGAGGCAGTCGAGCCCCCTCTCAGGAGTGCACCAGCATCGCACAAAACCTCACCTTCGCCACACGCCCATTCACCTCGCGGCAGTGCAAGAGCAGTGGGAGCAGGCTCTGTCTCACAGTTCTCATCATGGCCGTTCTTCCCTCATCCACTGCCAAACCCATCACCTCTTGAAAGAGCTCAATGGAGAGCAACTGCACACGGCTGTTGTCCTGCAGGAAAGGGAGCGGAAAAGACCTCAGCACCAACTTCTCCAGCCCCACTGGGCAAAAGCCTAAAAATCCACAGGGCACAAAGTTTCTGGGCAGCAGCCAGTGCCCATGGCACAGAGCCTTACATTTCCAAAGAGCGATGGGAGTAGCTCGGCTAGCTTCAGGGCGAGGGTGCTGCCTATCCGGAGGTCTTTGTTCTGGAGCACTCTCGTGAGCACGGAGAGGGACGTGCTGACCACCTCTCCATGCTGGGCATCCCACAGCAGCTCCAGAAGGCTTGGAGACAGGCTGCATATACGTATGGCCTGTGTGGAACACAAAGCTGTGCTGGGAAGCCATCAACAGCTGCACTGCCAGCGCCTCCCTGGCACTTCAAGCACACCCTGCAGCTGTAGGGCCCAGAGGCCAGAGGCCTGTCCCAAAGCACTCGAGTGGCTGAACCACAAGGCAGGAGAGCTGAGAGCAGCTGCCTCAGCTCTTGAAGCCCAGCCAGCCCAAGGGGCTGCTTTTCCCCAGCGCAGCTTCGGCCACCGCCCCCTTCTCACCATCAGCGGGTTTTTGAGGAGCACCACAGTGCCTCTGAACGCCAGGTGACGCCTCTGCCAGTCCTTGGACTGCAGGTGCCGTACCATGACCCCCAGGACACCGCCTGCGCGTTCGCTCAAGTCCAGGCCCTTGAGGGGATGAAATGCACAGGGCAGTGACAGGGGACCCAAACGGCAGGAGCCCAGAACCGGACAGGGCTGGGCCCAGGCAGCAGCACAGGGCTCAGGCACCGGCCCAGGCAGCTGCAGCTGCGAGAGGGCAGAGCTGGGAAGGCAGCTCAGCGAGACAGCATGGGCTCACCTCCACAAGGGATTCCAGGAAGGGCTCATCCAGTGGCTCCTCCTTGCATGGCAGCTGGAGCAGGTAGAACGCGATGTGGCAACACATGAGGACCAAGTCACGGGGCATCTCCCTGTCAGGGGGAAAAAGGCAGCCTGAGGTGGGAGGGCAAAGCTCTCCCAGGACTGACTCACAGAGGTCTGGTCTTTCCCCAGCATCCCTGGCAGGGATGTGGGCGCTTTGGGAGGGGGCCCCTTCTGGGCACCCTCCTCCTCCCAGCCTTTTCCAGTCCGCTCGGCCATCCCCCAGTGACGAGGCCCTCTGGCCCATGACCACAGGGACTGTGTGGGGCACCTCGGGCACAGGGCACAAATGTGGGGGAGAACAGGGTCTCACCTGGCCAGCAGAGCCACGGCATAGTGCTGGGTGTCCGCAGAGAGCAGCGTGTCCCAGTCATGCTCGCTCTCCATGGCAATCAGCTCTTTGTCACACCACAGGTGGCTGAGCAGAGCCTTCATGGCCTGCATTGCAAACCTGTGTGCAGAGCAAAGCCCAGGTCACACTGGGAGCACTGGCACTGGCCACAAGGACATTGGAAAGACAGGAGGACTGGGACCTGTTGGGGTTGCTGGGAAGGCGGTGTTCCTCCTGGCATGCTCTCCAGAAGTTACCGACTTCCTCTGGCATCTGCTGTGTGGTGATGACAATATGGAAGAGCAGTGCCACAAACAGGCGGGCTGAATAAAGGAGCACTGCCCCATGGCACTCGGGCCCCTTGACAATCACCCACAGCACCAGAGTTGCCTGCAAAAGAAGCAGCCCGAGACAGAGCTCAGTGCTAAGATGTCCGTGTGGCAGGGCCCGTGGGGAGACGCAGGGGGAGCAGTGGGCCTGGTGCCCCCTGAGCCCAGCCCTAGGCCAGTGCCTGAGGCAGGGAGAGGATAGAGAGCTGATGGAGAGGCGACCGGGGAGCGAGCAGAGGCCAGTTCTAGAAACTCACCGCCAGGGCAAAAACGTCCTTGTTGTCCCCGTCGGAGGAGAACGTTCTGTGCAGAGGCCAATCCTCCATCACGCTGAGCAGTGTTGGCAGCACCTTCTCCACTGTCACATGTGACGAGCCTATGGCTCTCCACATCATTGCAGCAGCTCTGTGGGATCAGAGCTCTGTGTCAGGGACGTCTCACTCACAGTCCCATGCCCTGTGCAGCCGTGGCGGCCCAGGTGACAGAGCCCTGGTGCCCTGAGGGGCAGGGAGGGAGCATGGCAGCAGGCTCAGGAAACAGCGGGGCCTGAGCGTCCTGCTCCGCCTGTCTGGCAGACCCCAGTGGACAGGCTGTGCAGGGTCGTGGGCCCTAAAGGCTGGTGAGCCCTGAGCTCTCAAGGCAGGTGGGCCCCGTACCTGTCACACGTTGGGGCACAGCGCAGGAGGGTCAGCACCACGTCAGCAGGTTGCTCTTCAGCCAGCCTCAGAATGGTGATGCGCAGTCTGGCATCCACAGTGCCACGGGACGTCAGTGTCTGGTGAATGTTCTTCACCATAGCCGGCACCTGCAGGAGACATGGGGAAGACTTGGAGCGCTGTCCAAGGGAGCAGCTTCCCCAGCTCCCCCCAAGCAGAAATGCTTCCCCCCTTCCCGCCACTCTCTGCTGGCCTCCAAGACTGAGGCGGCCCAGCGGCCGTGGCCTGAGGGGGCACACGATCCTGCGAGGCCTCCAGCCCTGGCCCCAAGCTGCTTACCTGATGCTGAGAAGGAACAGCGCTCTCCTTAAAAAACTCCGTCGCGAGTGCGTCAATCGCAGTGGGAATGGGCGTGGCGTCAGTATCTGCGATGCCTTGAGCCTCTCCGGTGCTGGTGTTTATGATGGCCACGACCTCAGCCACTGTTGTTACAGTCTTCGCCCTGTCATCACTCATTTCAAAGTCAGAGTCTTCCGAGGGCTCAGTGAAATCTGGGCTGACGTCAGGCTCTGCCTGGAGCTCGGCCATCCCGGAGTCAGGCTCGGCTGTGCCCTCAGTTGCTGTGGTGCTGGTCTTCCTACGGCGAATGGGCACAAGCTTCCGCAAGGCCTGCACGAGAACAAAGGACAGGGCAGAGAGGTGTGTTCCATGAAGTGCTCCAAGCGCGGTGCTTGGCTGAGCATTGACAGCAGGCCCAGCCCAGGTGGGGAAGGCTGCAGGTACCTTCAGTGTTCTGCGGAAGCGGCCACGCGCAGGGTGCTGCTCTTGTGTCCGGTCCATGGCTGCATCTGGCAAAGGGCGAGCACAGCCAGAGCTGAGGGGCTGCGGGAGAGGCCAGAGAACACAGCCCAGCCCTGCACTCCCTAGGCAGGGACAGCCCTGAGATGCCCCAGGGCATGGAGCACAACTGCTGCGGGGGCAGCCTCGGCCCCTCTTCCATCCCCTCTGTTGGTGGGATGGGATGGGGATGGGGATGGGGATGGAATATGGGACCAAGCTGGGCGCAGCCATCAGCCCTGTGGCCCGGCTCTGCCACTCACCGTCCTTCGGTGGCTGGAACTGCTCCAGGTCTTCAGGCTGTGGTGCTGGAGCAGCTCCAGGGTCTTTATTTTTTTTCCGCCTGAACGCTTGGAATAGACAGAGACATCTGCCCGCCATGCCAGCGTCCGGCCTCGAGGGCACCTTCAGACAGATGCCTCGGGAAAGCTCTGAGGCAACAAGTCAGGCAGTTGTGCCTCGAAGGCACCTGCGACAGAGAAGCCTCAGGAAGGCTGCAGGACAGCAAGTCCTGCAGTCTGGTCTTGAGGTCTCCTGCCACAATGACAGGAGATTCCTCGTAAATGATTCGGATCCCCAAATCCCACGGTCTGGCCTGGAGGGCACCGGCCGCAGGGATGGGAGATGCCTCAGGAAAACTCTGAGTCACCAATTCCCACAGTCTGGCCGCGAGGTCAGCTGCGGGAGTAACGCTTCGGGAAAGCTCCGGGTCAGACGCAAGCGAGGGCGCTGTGCGGGGGCTCCTCACAGCACCGCTCTGGCACGTCCTGTCCCGTCGCATGCACCGAGCACTGTGGCGTGGCAACGTTGCCACTAGCATCTATGTCACCACACGTCACCAAGGACACCCTGGCCCGTTCCATCCCACTGGAATCCCACCATGTCACAAAGGGCCCTTGCACACACTGCCTCCTGCCCTGGCACCACCCCCACCCCACCCAAAGTGGCCCAGATTGGAAGGAATCCCTCACCCCAAGTGTCCAAGACAGCCCAACAGGATCTCCGCAGGCTCTGGGCAGCAGAAGGAGCCACCAGGGCTGCCGACACAGTCGCAGCAGGAAGGGCACGGGGCCTTCCACAGAACCTGGCATGGCCTCCTTGGGACACATCCTGGCTGGTGGCCATCCTAAAACTCCGGGTGTGACACAGACAAGGAACGTGTGGGCCAGGGCACAAATGCTGCTCTGAGCCCTGGGGCCCGGGGAGCACTGAAATCAACAAGTGTGGCCGAGGCCCCACCAAAGCACACCTGCCACACCCCCGAGCCCTGGCAGCGCTGGTGCCCAACTCCTGCCCCAGAAACCTGTGCCCGCCGGGGGGCTTCTGTGCCAGAGGGCAGCCAAAGCCCACGTGCGCTGGGGGCTCTGCTCATTCCTACGGGTGGCTCTTGGCAGGAGCGCCCGGAGCAACTGCTGACCACACTTGGTTTCTTTCAGAAGCTCTTACTCCACGTGGAAATTATTTTCTCATTGAAATCATTTCCGGCAGTACAAAATCACCTTGGCAGTGAAGGCACAGAAGAATCTGACATTTAAGAATTCTCACTTCAGGAAAGCTGTACTTCCCCATTGCTCAACTCAAGTAGTTCCAAAAAGTTGCAAACTTCCCACATGAATTGGGATGGCCTGAGAATGTGAAAGGCTTGGAGGTTTGCTCCCCGTCTCAAAGCAGCAACTCATTGGCCTTAGCGTCCCCCATTTGGAGTCACTGACAAGCAATAACACTAAACTGAGGCAAAAGAAAGGGCCATTCTTTGGTTTGCAAAGGATTTTTGACAAAGGGATGACAATATCCTAATTCTGTCAAGGAATTAGAGCTCTCAAGGAATGCCAGTCCACTCAGAGTTACAAAAGTCACCCAAGCAAAGGAGTAGATTGCAAAAAGGCTAATCCTCCCCTCCCCAGATACAGGTATCTCAGTGGCCAGTAAATTACAGCTCTCCCTTCTTCTTTTCTGCATGAGATTCAGGACCACTAACAGAAAAAGTCACAGATATTCCTTCTGCCCTCTATAACCAAAGCTGTGCCAAACCACAGGTGCTGCCTTCAAACTGACTCAAATTCCAGCTTAGACCTCTCACCTTCCGGACAACTCCTTCCCCAACACACCCACCAACACCAACCTCTCCAAACACCCGTGCCAAAGCCCTCAACACCCCACCAGGACTCCCAGCTGTTCCCCCATCCCTCTGCAGAGCTTTCCCACCCTCCAGCAGACCCCCCGGTTCCATGCACGTGCCGTGGGATGGCACTCAGGAGGGTCTGCTCCAAGGCCTTCCCCGGATGCAAGCTCAGGCTGCCAGGCCTATGGTTCCTGGTTCATCCTTCCCACCGACCCTTCCCGTGCATGGCTGTTACATTTGCACCTTTGAGCTTGGACTTCTCCACTTAACCAGGACTGCTGGTAAAGGATCGAGAGCAGCCTGGCAAGCTCTTTGTCCAGCTCCCTCTTTTCTCTCGGCGGAGGTAGAACATTCCACAGGAAGGCAACTGGTGCCCCAAGGAGTGGGCAGCATCAAGCAGCTCTGGGGGGACTCCTCAGGACTGCCATATCCTGAGGGAACACCGTTGGCCTTGACCTGTAGGTACCTAAGCAAAAGCTTAAAACCAGCTGCCTCAGCTTCCAGGACCTCTCTTGGCCAGCATCCTGATGTGGATGCAGGACTGCTGCGAGGCACTGCTGGGACCCAGTGGGACAGGACCCCTGGGTCTGTCTGGTGTCCCCGTAGTACTCCCTCACGCAGCCAGGGTCATCCCAAAACCAGACGCATGCTCACATGTCAGCAGAGAGGAGCAAGGAGCACTGGGCTCCTCTCAGGGAATTGCAGCTGGGCTTGCTCCACAACACGCCCCCACTTTAAGGCCTGCTAATGCCCAGCCGCCAGAAATGCCTACCTTGGTCTCTCCAAGATGCACAGGAAGAGCCAATGAGCAGGACACCTTGGAAGGCAAACCTTCCTTTTCTGAGGCCAAGGACACACCAAGATCAGCCAAGACTCTCAGCACTGCCTGGCCCACACAGCACAGTTCGGTGCTGGCCCTGGGCCAAAGCAGCTTCCACCGGGCAAGAGGCAAATGCATATTGCCAAGAGTTGAAACACATGGGACAGGTAAGATGTGAGAAGGGTGTGTGTAAAGGCCTTTTAATTCACAGCTCTCAAAGGGAGCTTTGGGGCTCGCAGCTGGACAGAGATGCCCCTGCTCACACCTCTGTCCAAAGGGGGGTAACACACCCTGCTGCAGGTGCATGGGTTGGCCTCTGTGGGTCCAGGCGCATGCCAAACCTGCTCTTCACAGCCTTCTCCCTTCCCCTGCCCTTCTGCCAAGTGCAACGGGCCTCAAGGACTGAAAGGACCACAGAGAGCCAAAGGGGGACAGTTGCACCTACCTCACTGGGAGCTCCTTGGGAAGCATTTTCCTTGAGAAGCAAGCCCCTTTCCTCCAAAGCCGTTTCCCCAAATGTGGTGTTCCCTCTGCTGAGGAACACCAACACACTCTTGAGAAACCCTGGCAAGGCTGAATTACTTCTGCTCCTTTCAGGACAGGCACTTCAGCTCTGGCTCGTATTTGCCCAAGCGTGTTTCCAGGTGGGGGCTCAGGCGTGCAGTCCCAGGCCCTCTAAAAACACAAGCTGCCCGCTGCCTCCTCACCTGCCTCAACTCCTGCCTGTGGTCACGGCAGCAAAACCGGGCTCTTCCAGAGCCCTGTTCCCGCAGGACAACCTTGCCAGCACCTTCCAGGACTCTCTGCTGTGCACGCAGCACTTCTCATGCCCGCTCTCAACAGGCTTTGGAACACAGAGCACAACCCGGCTGGCTCTGCCACCAGCACACCCCAAACACAGGCAGAGAAAGCAGCAGCAGAGGCTGCTTTGCAGCCGTGCAACCAAGAGAGACTGGAAGGGTGCCCTCCCTCTGCTTTCACTTGGTGTTGCCTTTCTGACTGGGTCTGAGGCGGGGTGGCAATTCCTCAGTTGTGGCGACCACAACCGCGCCCAGGATCCCGGCACTGCCGGGCAGCGCTCTGGACACTGACACGGTGCCGCGTCCCAATCTCGGCCGCTGTGCTGCTGCTTCCTTTGCTCTTAGGCACACCCAAAGCTCCCTGTTAAGCCCGGATGGTCTCTGGTTCTGCCCGCTTCCTCATCCTGTGTAGGGATGGAGCCCTGCTGTGCTTTCAGGAAGCTACGCGTGAAAACTTCCAGCATCCCAAGCTCCTTTGCCCTCTGCGGACACTTGCCGTGGAATCCCTCACAATTGGGTACCCAGCACACTCAAGCTGGCTCTTCTGAAATCCACGACCTTCAGGGTGCTCAGCTGGAGCAACCTTTAACTCCACAGTGTTGTGGAACTGGACCTTCAGCATAGGGACCTTTCCCGCCTGGTCTGGCCTTGTTCCTCTGTGTCTGTGCAGAAAATGCGGCGCGGAAGAGAGTGGCAGGAGGGGCCCGTGTGTCCTAGGGCTCTGGATTTACATTGCTTCAGCTCCACAGAGATGCAGATAAAGTGAACAAGCCAAACAGTTTAATCAGGGGAGGCAAAGCAAAGGGATGAGCTGGCAGGGAAGAAAAGGGGATCGGCATGGTCTGAGGGCTGAAGACACGGAGCTGTCAAAAGGGAGGAATAGCGGAGGGAAGAAAAGCTGTGGCAGGCAGGGAGAGGGCTGAAGTCAAGCGAGCTCCCCACAGGCTCTGCTGTGCCAATCATCAGCTCTGCCTGGAGCTCCAGCTGGTCTCCTCTGGTCTCCAGGTGGTCTCATCTTCTGTGCACCTGGAGGTCTTCTACAGGCACTTGTTCTTCCGAGCTGGCAAATGTGCGCAGTTCTGCAGCTCGCCCCTCGAAGATGAACTGAACAAAACGGTTGATCCGAGAGGGGGGGTCTTCTTTTCTCAAGGCCTGAAGAGCTGGAAGAGAGTGGAACAGAGCCACGATCAGAGCCCAGATCTGCGGGAATCCAAGGAGACCCTCCTGCCAAGGGCCATCCCACCCAGCTCTCGCCATGGCCACAAGAGAAGAGGGGCCAACGGGATTCATCGCAAGGTGCTGGCCAGGAATCGCCCCACCCACATCCCTGAAATCTCTTCTGTGCTCTCTGCCCACGCCACCCCTTGTCCACACAGGGAGCAAAGCCATCTGCAGGCGGGGCAGGGATTGCAGCTCCCTGCCCAGGCATTGCGGCTCCCCCCGGCAGCCCCCACCAACAGCCCGCTGCCCTCACTCACCCTCACTGAGGGCCTGGAGCTCTCCCTTCTGCCTCTCTAGGAGCACCCCGGCGACCCCTGGGAACACAGAGCCTGTCACGGCCCCAGCCGCACAGCCCCCTCCCAGCGGCGCTGCTTGCCCCGTAGCCGCCACATGCGCTCTTGCCCCTGCAGGGCTCAGCCCGGGCCTGGGCCCTGACGCCCAAGGGCGCGGCTGCCAGAGGGCGGCAGCAGCCCCGAGGGCAGGCGCGGCTCCACGGTGCCGGGTGCGGATGCCGCTGCCGGGGCAGGGAGGGATCCGGGGCTCGTGGCTCACCAATGATCCTGATGGCCGCCTGTCGCAGGGGCTGCTGTGGGTACTGCAGGTAGGGCAGGGCCCGGCGCAGGTTCTCGGCTGCTCGGCTCCTGTCCTTTACCAGCTGAAGGGAGCGGCAGGAGGGAAGGGTTGGCGCGGGCTCAGCCCCTCGGCCTGCCCGCACAGCCCTGAGGCCCGGCCAGCAGCTGCTGGCGCCGGGCTCTGGAAGGGGCACAGGGCGGGTGCTGCCCGGGGAGCCGCGGTGCCACCCGTCCCGCGGCCCCGCTGGGCAGAGGCTCCGTCGGTACCCGGCTCAGGGCCACGGGAGCCTGGAGAAGAGCCCGCACACCCAGGCGAGTGGGCCCAGGGCGTGTTGGGCGCAGGCTGGTGCCCTGGGCCACAGCTGCCAGCCCCACACACTGAGTACCGCGGTCAGGGGGCTTCTCCAGGCTGAGGCTTGGGTTTCTCCAGGCCGTCCTTACCAGGCACTTGGTGAACCTCGAGCTTCTCCATGTGCAGCGCCTGCTCCAGATCCCTCCTCTTCAGGAACCTGACCGCACAATGCAGCGTTTCCCGAGAGGCCTGGGGGGCAGCAGAGACAGGAGATGGCAGCGCAGCCCATGGCACAAGACCTGTGTCCCTGTGCCAAGGCCAGGAGGAGGCTTCAACCCGGGAGGTGCCCGGGCAGGAGGCAGTCGAGCCCCCTCTCAGGGTGCACCAGCATCGCACAAAACCTCACCTTCGCCACACGCCCATTCACCTCGCGGCAGTGCAAGAGCAGTGGGAGCAGGCTCTGTCTCACAGTTCTCATCATGGCCGTTCCCTCATCCACTGCCAAACCCATCACCTCTGAAAGAGCTCAATGGAGAGCAACTGCACACGGCTGTTGTCCTGCAGGAAAGGGAGCGGAAAAGACCTCAGCACCAACTTCTCCAGCCCCACTGGGCAAAAGCCTAAAAATCCACAGGGCACAAAGTTTCTGGGCAGCAGCCAGTGCCCATGGCACAGAGCCTTACATTTCCAAAGAGCGATGGGAGTAGCTCGGCTAGCTTCAGGGCGAGGGTGCTGCCTATCCGGAGGTCTTTGTTCTGGAGCACTCTCGTGAGCACGGAGAGGGACGTGCTGACCACCTCTCCAGCTGGGCATCCCACAGCAGCTCCAGAAGGCTTGGAGACAGGCTGCATATACGTATGGCCTGTGTGGAACACAAAGCTGTGCTGGGAAGCCATCAACAGCTGCACTGCCAGCGCCTCCCTGGCACTGCAACCGCACCCTGCAGCTGCAAGGGCCCAGAGGCCAGAGGCCTGTCCCAAAGCACTCGAGCGGCTGAACCACGAGGCAGGAGAGCTGGAGCAGCTGCCTCAGCTCTTGAAGCCCAGCCAGCCCAAGGGGCTGCTTTTCCCCAGCGCAGCTTGGCCGCTGCCCTTCTCACCATCAGCGGATTTGAGGAGCACCCGAGTGCCTCTGAACGCCAGGTGACGCCTCTGCCAGTCCTTGGACTGCAGGTGCCGTACCATGACCCCCAGGACACCGCCTGCGTTCGCTCAAGTCCAGGCCCTTGAGGGGATGAAAGGCACAGGGCAGTGACAGGGGACCCAAACGGCAGGAGCCCAGAACCGGACAGGGCTGGGCCCAGGCAGCAGCACAGGGCTCAGCACCGGCCCAGGCAGCTGCAGCTGTGAGAGGGCAGAGCTGGGAAGGCAGCTCAGCGAGGCAGCATGGGCTCACCTCCACAAGGGATTCCAGGAAGGGCTCATCCAGTGGCTCCTCCTTGCATGGCAGCTGGAGTAGGTAGAACGCGATGTGGCAACACATGAGGACCAAGTCACGGGCATCTCCCTGTCAGGGGGAAAAAGGCAGCCTGAGGTGGGGGGGGCAAAGCTCTCCCTTTCCCCAGCATCCCTGGCAGGGATGTGGGCGCTTTGGGAGGGGGCCCTTCTGGGCACCCTCCTCCTCCCAGCCTTTTCCAGTCCGCTCGGCCATCCCCAGTGACGAGGCCCTCTGGCCCATGACCACAGGGACTGTGGGGCACCTCGGGCACAGGGCACAAATGTGGGGGAGAACAGGGTCTCACCTGGCCAGCAGAGCCACGGCATAGGCTGGGTGTCCGCAGAGAGCAGCGTGTCCCAGTCATGCTCGCTCTCCATGGCAATCAGCTCTTTGTCACACACAGGTGGCTGAGCAGAGCCTTCATGGCCTGCATTGCAAACCTGTGTGCAGAGCAAAGCCCAGGTCACACTGGGAGCACTGGCGCTGGCCACAAGGACATTGGAAAGACAGGAGGACTGGGACCTGTTGGGGTTGCTGGGAAGGCGGTGTTCCTCCTGGCATGCTCTCCAGAAGTTACCGACTTCCTCTGGCATCTGCTGTGTGGTGATGACAATATGGAAGAGCAGTGCCACAAACAGGCGGGCTGAATAAAGGAGCACTGCCCATGGCACTCGGGCCCCTTGACAATCACCCACAGCACCAGAGTTGCCTGCAAAAGAAGCAGCCCGAGACAGAGCTCAGTGCTAAGATGTCCGTGTGGCAGGGCCCGTGGGGAGACGCAGGGGGAGCAGTGGGCCTGGTGCCCCCTGAGCCCAGCCCTAGGCCAGTGCCTGAGGCAGGGAGAGGATAGAGAGCTGATGGAGAGGCGACCGGGGAGCGAGCAGAGGCCAGTTCTAGAAACTCACCGCCAGGGCAAAAACGTCCTTGTTGTCCCCGTCGGAGGAGAACGTTCTGTGCAGAGGCCAATCCTCCATCACGCTGAGCAGTGTTGGCAGCACCTTCTCCACTGTCACATGTGACGAGCCTATGGCTCTCCACATCATTGCAGCAGCTCTGTGGGATCAGAGCTCTGTGTCAGGGACGTCTCACTCACAGTCCCATGCCCTGTGCAGCCGTGGCGGCCCAGGTGACAGAGCCCTGGTGCCCTGAGGGGCAGGGAGGGAGCATGGCAGCAGGCTCAGGAAACAGCGGGGCCTGAGCGTCCTGCTCCGCCTGTCTGGCAGACCCCAGTGGACAGGCTGTGCAGGGTCGTGGGCCCTAAAGGCTGGTGAGCCTGAGCTCTCAAGGCAGGTGGGCCCGTACCTGTCACACGTTGGGGCACAGCGCAGGAGGGTCAGCACCACGTCAGCAGGTTGCTCTTCAGCCAGCCTCAGAATGGTGATGCGCAGTCTGGCATCCACAGTGCCACGGGACGTCAGTGTCTGGTGAATGTTCTTCACCATAGCGGCACCTGCAGGAGACATGGGGAAGACTTGGAGCGCTGTCCAAGGGAGCAGCTTCCCCAGCTCCCCCCAAGCAGAAATGCTTCCCCCATTCCCGCCACTCTCTGCTGGCCTCCAAGACTGAGGCGGCCCAGCGGCCGTGGCCTGAGGGGGCACACGATCCTGCGAGGCCTCCAGCCCTGGCCCCAAGCTGCTTACCTGATGCTGAGAAGGAACAGCGCTTCCTTAAAAAACTCCGTCGCGAGCGCGTCAATCGCAGTGGGAATGGGCGTGGCGTCAGTATCTGCGATGCTTGAGCCTCTCGGTGCTGGTGTTTATGATGGCCACGACCTCAGCCACTGTTGTACAGTCTTCGCCCTGTCATCACTCATTTCAAAGTCAGAGTCTTCCGAGGGCTCAGTGAAATCTGGGCTGACGTCAGGCTCTGCCTGGAGCTCGGCCATCCCGGAGTCAGGCTCGGCTGTGCCCTCAGTTGCGTGGTGCTGGTCTTCCTACGGCGAATGGGCACAAGCTTCCGCAAGGCCTGCGAGAACAAAGGACAGGGCAGAGAGGTGTGTTCCATGAAGTGCTCCAAGCGCGTTGGCTGAGCATTGACAGCAGGCCCAGCCCAGGTGGGGAAGGCTGCAGGTACCTTCAGTGTTCTGCGGAAGCGGCCACGCGCAGGGTGCTGCTTGTGTCCGGTCATGGCTGCATCTGGCAAAGGGCGAGCACAGCCAGAGCTGAGGGGCTGCGGGAGAGGGCCAGAGAACACAGGCCCAGCCCTGCACTCCCTAGGCAGGGACAGCCCTGAGATGCCCCAGGGCATGGAGCACAACTGCTGCGGGGGCAGCCTCGGCCCCTCTTCCATCCCCTCTGTTG
Source organism: Acrocephalus scirpaceus scirpaceus (assembly GCA_910950805.1). Classification (NCBI taxonomy): domain Eukaryota; kingdom Metazoa; phylum Chordata; class Aves; order Passeriformes; family Sylviidae; genus Acrocephalus; species Acrocephalus scirpaceus. The sequence goes on along the minus strand of OU383778.1, from coordinate 8,354,745 downwards.
GTGGGATGGGATGGGGATGGGGATGGGGATGGGAATATGGACCAAGCTGGGCGCAGCATCAGCCCTGTGGCCCTGCTCTGCCACTCACCGTCCTTCGGTGGCTGGAAACTGCTCCAGGTCTTCAGGCTGTGGTGCTGGAGCAGCTCCAGGGTCTTTATTTTTTTTCCGCCTGAACGCTTGGAACAGACAGAGACATTGCCCGCCATGCCAGCGTCCGGCCTCGAGGGCACCTTCAGACAGATGCCTCGGGAAAGCTCTGAGGCAACAAGTCAGGCAGTTGGTGCCTCGAAGGCACCTGCGACAGAGAAGCCTCAGGAAGGCTGCAGGACAGCAAGTCCTGCAGTCTGGTCTTGAGGTCTCCTGCCACAATGACAGGAGATCCTCGTAAATGATTCGGATCCCCAAATCCCACGGTCTGGCCTGGAGGGCACCGCCGCAGGGATGGGAGATGCCTCAGGAAAACTCTGAGTCACCAATTACCACAGTCTGGCCGCGAGGTCAGCTGCGGGAGTAACGCTTCGGGAAAGCCGGTCAGACGCAAGCGAGGGCGCTGTGCGGGGGTCATCACAGCACCGCTCTGGCACGTCCTGTCCCGTCGCGTGCACCGAGCACTGTGGCGTGGCAACGTTGCCACTAGCATCTATGTCACCACACGTCACCAAGGACACCCTGGCCCGTTCCATCCCACTGGAATCCCACCATGTCACAAAGGGCCCTTGCACACACTGCCTCCTGCCCTGGCACCACCCCCACCCCACCCAAAGTGGCCAGATTGGAAGGAATCCCTCACCCCAAGTGTCCAAGACAGCCCAACAGGACTCCGCAGGCTCTGGCAGCAGAAGGAGCACCAGGGCTGCCGACACAGTCGCAGCAGGAAGGGCACGGGGCCTTCCACAGAACCTGGCATGGCCTCCTTGGGACACATCCTGGCTGGTGGCCATCCTAAAACTCCGGGTGTGACACAGACAAGGAACGTGTGGGCCAGGGCACAAATGCTGCTCTGAGCCCTGGGGCCCGGGGAGCACTGAAATCAACAAGTGTGGCCGAGGCCCCACCAAAGCACACCTGCCACACCCCCGAGCCCTGGCAGCGCTGGTGCCCAACTCCTGCCCCAGAAACCTGTGCCCGCCGGGGGGCTTCTGTGCCAGAGGGCAGCCAAAGCCCACGTGCGCTGGGGGCTCTGCTCATTCCTACGGGTGGCTCTTGGCAGGAGCGCCCGGAGCAACTGCTGACCACACTTGGTTTCTTTCAGAAGCTCTTACTCCACGTGGAAATTATTTTCTCATTGAAATCATTTCCGGCAGTACAAAATCACCTTGGCAGTGAAGGCACAGAAGAATCTGACATTTAAGAATTCTCACTTCAGGAAAGCTGTACTTCCCCATTGCTCAACTCAAGTAGTTCCAAAAAGTTGCAAACTTCCCACATGAATTGGGATGGCCTGAGAATGTGAAAGGCTTGGAGGTTTGCTCCCCGTCTCAAAGCAGCAACTCATTGGCCTTAGCGTCCCCCATTTGGAGTCACTGACAAGCAATAACACTAAACTGAGGCAAAAGAAAGGGCCATTCTTTGGTTTGCAAAGGATTTTTGACAAAGGGATGACAATATCCTAATTCTGTCAAGGAATTAGAGCTCTCAAGGAATGCCAGTCCACTCAGAGTTACAAAAGTCACCCAAGCAAAGGAGTAGATTGCAAAAAGGCTAATCCTCCCCTCCCCAGATACAGGTATCTCAGTGGCCAGTAAATTACAGCTCTCCCTTCTTCTTTTCTGCATGAGATTCAGGACCACTAACAGAAAAAGTCACAGATATTCCTTCCTCTATAACCAAAGCTGTGCCAAACCACAGGTGCTGCCTTCAAACTGACTCAAATTCCAGCTTGGACCCCTCACCTTCCGGACAACTCCTTCCCCAACACACCCACCAACACCAACCTCTCCAAACACCCGTGCCAAAGCCCTCAACACCCCACCAGGACTCCCAGCTGTTCCCCCATCCCTCTGCAGAGCTTTCCCACCCTCCAGCAGACCCCCGGTTCCATGCACGTGCCGTGGGATGGCACTCAGGAGGGTCTGCTCCAAGGCCTTCCCCGGATGCAAGCTCAGGCTGCCAGGCCTATGGTTCCTCGTTCATCCTTCCCACCGACCCTTCCCGTGCATGGCTGTTACATTTGCACCTTTGAGCTTGGACTTCTCCACTTAACCAGGACTGCTGGTAAAGGGTCGAGAGCAGCCTGGCAAGCTCTTTGTCCAGCTCCCTCTTTTCTCTCGGCGGAGGTAGAACATTCCACAGGAAGGCAACTGGTGCCCCAAGGAGTGGGCGGCATCAAGCAGCTCTGGGGGGACTCCTCAGGACTGCCATATCCTGAGGGAACACCGTTGGCCTTGACCTGTAGGTACCTAAGCAAAAGCTTAAAACCAGCTGCCTCAGCTTCCAGGACCTCTCTTGGCCAGCACCCTGATGTGGATGCAGGACTGCTGCGAGGCACTGCTGGGACCCAGTGGGACAGGACCCCTGGGTCTGTCTGGTGTCCCCGTAGTACTCCCTCATGCAGCCAGGGTCATCCCAAAACCAGACGCATGCTCACATGTCAGCAGAGAGGAGCAAGGAGCACTGGGCTCCTCTCAGGGAATTGCAGCTGGGCTTGCTCCACAACACGCCCCCACTTTAAGGCCTGCTAATGCCCAGCCGCCAGAAATGCCTACCTTGGTCTCTCCAAGATGCACAGGAAGAGCCAATGAGCAGGACACCTTGGAAGGCAAACCTTCCTTTTCTGAGGCCAAGGACACACCAAGATCAGCCAAGACTCTCAGCACTGCCTGGCCCACACAGCGCAGTTCGGTGCTGGCCCTGGGCCAAAGCAGCTTCCACCGGGCAAGAGGCAAATGCATATTGCCAAGAGTTGAAAGACATGGGACAGGTAAGATGTGAGAAGGGTGTGTGTAAAGGCCTTTTAATTCACAGCTCTCAAAGGGAGCTTTGGGGCTCGCAGCTGGACAGAGATGCCCCTGCTCACACCTCTGTCCAAAGGGGGGTAACACACCCTGCTGCAGGTACATGGGTTGGCCTCTGTGGGTCCAGGCGCATGCCAAACCTGCTCTTCACAGCCTTCTCCCTTCCCCTGCCCTTCTGCCAAGTGCAACGGGCCTCAAGGACTGAAAGGACCACAGAGAGCCAAAGGGGGACAGTTGCACCTACCTCACTGGGAGCTCCTTGGGAAGCATTTTCCTTGAGAAGCAAGCCCCTTTCCTCCAAAGCCGTTTCCCCAAATGTGGTGTTCCCTCTGCTGAGGAACACCAACACACTCTTGAGAAACCCTGGCAAGGCTGAATTACTTCTGCTCCTTTCAGGACAGGCACTTCAGCTCTGGCTTGTATTTGCCCAAGCGTGTTTCCAGGTGGGGGCTCAGGCGTGCAGTCCCAGGCCCTCTAAAAACACAAGCTGCCCGCTGCATCCTCACCTGCCTCAACTCCTGCCTGTGGTCACGGCAGCAAAACCGGGCTGTTCCAGAGCCCTGTTCCCGCAGGACAACCTTGCCAGCACCTTCCAGGACTCTCTGCTGTGCACGCAGCACTTCTCATGCCCGCTCTCAACAGGCTTTGGAACACAGAGCACAACCCGGCTGGCTCTGCCACCAGCACACCCCAAACACAGGCAGAGAAAGCAGCAGCAGAGGCTGCTTTGTAGCCGTGCAACCAAGAGAGACTGGAAGGGTGCCCTCCCTCTGCTTTCACTTGGTGTTGCCTTTCTGACTGGGTCTGAGGCGGGGTGACGATTCCTCAGTTGTGGCGACCACAACCGCGCCCGGGATCCCGGCACTGCCGGGCAGCGCTCTGGACACTGACACGGTGCCGCGTCCCAATCTCGGCCGCTGTGCTGCTGCTTCCTTTGCTCTTAGGCACACCCAAAGCTCCCTGTTAAGCCCGGATGGTCTCTGGTTCTGCCCGCTTCCTCATCCTGTGTAGGGATGGAGCCCTGCTGTGCTTTCAGGAAGCTACGCGTGAAAACTTCCAGCATCCCAAGCTCCTTTGCCCTCTGCGGACACTTGCCGTGGAATCCCTCACAATTGAGTACCCAGCACACTCAAGCTGGCTCTTCTGAAATCCACGACCTTCAGGGTGCTCAGCTGGAGCAACCTTTAACTCCACAGTGTTGTGGAACTGGACCTTCAGCATAGGGACCTTTCCCGCCTGGTCTGGCCTTGTTCCTCTGTGTCTGTGCAGAAAATGCGGCGTGGAAGAGAGTGGCAGGAGGGGCCCGTGTGTCCTAGGGCTCTGGATTTACATTGCTTCAGCTCCACAGAGATGCAGATAAAGTGAACAAGCCAAACAGTTTAATCAGGGGAGGCAAAGCAAAGGGATGAGCTGGCAGGGAAGAAAAGGGGATCGGCATGGTCTGAGGGATGAAGACACGGAGCTGTCAAAAGGGAGGAATAGCGGAGGGGAGAAAAGCTGTGGCAGGCAGGGAGAGGGCTGAAGTCAAGCGAGCTCCCCACAGGCTCTGCTGTGCCAATCATCAGCTCTGCCTGGAGCTCCAGCTGGTCTCCTCTGGTCTCCAGGTGGTCTCATCTTCTGTGCACCTGGAGGTCTTCTACAGGCACTTGTTCTTCCGAGCTGGCAAATGTGCGCAGTTCTGCAGCTCGCCCCTCGAAGATGAACTGAACAAAACGGTTGATCCGAGAGGGGGGGTCTTCTTTTCTCAAGGCCTGAAGAGCTGGAAGAGAGTGGAACAGAGCCACGATCAGAGCCCAGATCTGCGGGAATCCAAGGAGACCCTCCTGCCAAGGGCCATCCCACCCAGCTCTCGCCATGGCCACAAGAGAAGAGGGGCCAACGGGATTCATCGCAAGGTGCTGGCCAGGAATCGCCCCACCCACATCCCTGAAATCTCTTCTGTGCTCTCTGCCCACGCCACCCCTTGTCCACACAGGGAGCAAAGCCATCTGCAGGCGGGGCAGGGATTGCAGCTCCCTGCCCAGGCATTGCGGCTCCCCCCGGCAGCCCCCACCAACAGCCCGCTGCCCTCACTCACCCTCACTGAGGGCCTGGAGCTCTCCCTTCTGCCTCTCTAGGAGCACCCCGGCGACCCCTGGGAACACAGAGCCTGTCACGGCCCCAGCCGCACAGCCCCCTCCCAGCGGCGCTGCTTGCCCCGTAGCCGCCACATGCGCTCTTGCCCCTGCAGGGCTCAGCCCGGGCCTGGGCCCTGACGCCCAAGGGCGCGGCTGCCAGAGGGCGGCAGCAGCCCCGAGGGCAGGCGCGGCTCCACGGTGCCGGGTGCGGATGCCGCTGCCGGGGCAGGGAGGGATCCGGGGCTCGTGGCTCACCAATGATCCTGATGGCCGCCTGTCGCAGGGGCTGCTGTGGGTACTGCAGGTAGGGCAGGGCCCGGCGCAGGTTCTCGGCTGCTCGGCTCCTGTCCTTTACCAGCTGAAGGGAGCGGCAGGAGGGAAGGGTTGGCGCGGGCTCAGCCCCTCGGCCTGCCCGCACAGCCCTGAGGCCCGGCCAGCAGCTGCTGGCGCCGGGCTCTGGAAGGGGCACAGGGCTGGGTGCTGCCCGGGGAGCCGCGGTGCCACCCCGTCCCGCGGCCCCGCTGGGCAGAGGCTCCGTCGGTACCCGGCTCAGGGCCACGGGAGCCTGGAGAAGAGCCCACACAACCCAGGCGAGTGGGCCCAGGGCGTGTTGGGCGCAGGCTGGTGCCCCTGGGCCACAGCTGCCAGCCCCACACACTGAGTACCCGCGGTCAGGGGGCTTCTCCAGGCTGAGGCTTGGGTTTCTCCAGGCCGTCCTTACCAGGCACTTGGTGAACCTCGAAAGCTTCTCCATGTGCAGCGCCTGCTCCAGATCCCTCCTCTTCAGGAACCTGACCGCACAATGCAGCGTTTCCCGAGAGGCCTGGGGGGCAGCAGAGACAGGAGATGGCAGCGCAGCCCATGGCACAAGACCTGTGTCCCTGTGCCAAGGCCAGGAGGAGGCTTCAACCCGGGAGGTGCCCGGGCAGGAGGCAGTCGAGCCCCCTCTCAGGAGTGCACCAGCATCGCACAAAACCTCACCTTCGCCACACGCCCATTCACCTCGCGGCAGTGCAAGAGCAGTGGGAGCAGGCTCTGTCTCACAGTTCTCATCATGGCCGTTCTTCCCTCATCCACTGCCAAACCCATCACCTCTTGAAAGAGCTCAATGGAGAGCAACTGCACACGGCTGTTGTCCTGCAGGAAAGGGAGCGGAAAAGACCTCAGCACCAACTTCTCCAGCCCCACTGGGCAAAAGCCTAAAAATCCACAGGGCACAAAGTTTCTGGGCAGCAGCCAGTGCCCATGGCACAGAGCCTTACATTTCCAAAGAGCGATGGGAGTAGCTCGGCTAGCTTCAGGGCGAGGGTGCTGCCTATCCGGAGGTCTTTGTTCTGGAGCACTCTCGTGAGCACGGAGAGGGACGTGCTGACCACCTCTCCATGCTGGGCATCCCACAGCAGCTCCAGAAGGCTTGGAGACAGGCTGCATATACGTATGGCCTGTGTGGAACACAAAGCTGTGCTGGGAAGCCATCAACAGCTGCACTGCCAGCGCCTCCCTGGCACTTCAAGCACACCCTGCAGCTGTAGGGCCCAGAGGCCAGAGGCCTGTCCCAAAGCACTCGAGTGGCTGAACCACGAGGCAGGAGAGCTGAGAGCAGCTGCCTCAGCTCTTGAAGCCCAGCCAGCCCAAGGGGCTGCTTTTCCCCAGCGCAGCTTCGGCCACCGCCCCCTTCTCACCATCAGCGGGTTTTTGAGGAGCACCCGAGTGCCTCTGAACGCCAGGTGACGCCTCTGCCAGTCCTTGGACTGCAGGTGCCGTACCATGACCCCCAGGACACCGCCTGCGCGTTCGCTCAAGTCCAGGCCCTTGAGGGGATGAAATGCACAGGGCAGTGACAGGGGACCCAAACGGCAGGAGCCCAGAACCGGACAGGGCTGGGCCCAGGCAGCAGCACAGGGCTCAGGCACCGGCCCAGGCAGCTGCAGCTGCGAGAGGGCAGAGCTGGGAAGGCAGCTCAGCGAGACAGCATGGGCTCACCTCCACAAGGGATTCCAGGAAGGGCTCATCCAGTGGCTCCTCCTTGCATGGCAGCTGGAGCAGGTAGAACGCGATGTGGCAACACATGAGGACCAAGTCACGGGGCATCTCCCTGTCAGGGGGAAAAAGGCAGCCTGAGGTGGGAGGGCAAAGCTCTCCCAGGACTGACTCACAGAGGTCTGGTCTTTCCCCAGCATCCCTGGCAGGGATGTGGGCGCTTTGGGAGGGGGCCCCTTCTGGGCACCCTCCTCCTCCCAGCCTTTTCCAGTCCGCTCGGCCATCCCCCAGTGACGAGGCCCTCTGGCCCATGACCACAGGGACTGTGTGGGGCACCTCGGGCACAGGGCACAAATGTGGGGGAGAACAGGGTCTCACCTGGCCAGCAGAGCCACGGCATAGTGCTGGGTGTCCGCAGAGAGCAGCGTGTCCCAGTCATGCTCGCTCTCCATGGCAATCAGCTCTTTGTCACACCACAGGTGGCTGAGCAGAGCCTTCATGGCCTGCATTGCAAACCTGTGTGCAGAGCAAAGCCCAGGTCACACTGGGAGCACTGGCACTGGCCACAAGGACATTGGAAAGACAGGAGGACTGGGACCTGTTGGGGTTGCTGGGAAGGCGGTGTTCCTCCTGGCATGCTCTCCAGAAGTTACCGACTTCCTCTGGCATCTGCTGTGTGGTGATGACAATATGGAAGAGCAGTGCCACAAACAGGCGGGCTGAATAAAGGAGCACTGCTCCATGGCACTCGGGCCCCTTGACAATCACCCACAGCACCAGAGTTGCCTGCAAAAGAAGCAGCCCGAGACAGAGCTCAGTGCTAAGATGTCCGTGTGGCAGGGCCCGTGGGGAGACGCAGGGGGAGCAGTGGGCCTGGTGCCCCCTGAGCCCAGCCCTAGGCCAGTGCCTGAGGCAGGGAGAGGATAGAGAGCTGATGGAGAGGCGACCGGGGAGCGAGCAGAGGCCAGTTCTAGAAACTCACCGCCAGGGCAAAAACGTCCTTGTTGTCCCCGTCGGAGGAGAACGTTCTGTGCAGAGGCCAATCCTCCATCACGCTGAGCAGTGTTGGCAGCACCTTCTCCACTGTCACATGTGACGAGCCTATGGCTCTCCACATCATTGCAGCAGCTCTGTGGGATCAGAGCTCTGTGTCAGGGACGTCTCACTCACAGTCCCATGCCCTGTGCAGCCGTGGCGGCCCAGGTGACAGAGCCCTGGTGCCCTGAGGGGCAGGGAGGGAGCATGGCAGCAGGCTCAGGAAACAGCGGGGCCTGAGCGTCCTGCTCCGCCTGTCTGGCAGACCCCAGTGGACAGGCTGTGCAGGGTCGTGGGCCCTAAAGGCTGGTGAGCCCTGAGCTCTCAAGGCAGGTGGGCCCCGTACCTGTCACACGTTGGGGCACAGCGCAGGAGGGTCAGCACCACGTCAGCAGGTTGCTCTTCAGCCAGCCTCAGAATGGTGATGCGCAGTCTGGCATCCACAGTGCCACGGGACGTCAGTGTCTGGTGAATGTTCTTCACCATAGCCGGCACCTGCAGGAGACATGGGGAAGACTTGGAGCGCTGTCCAAGGGAGCAGCTTCCCCAGCTCCCCCCAAGCAGAAATGCTTCCCCCTTCCCGCCACTCTCTGCTGGCCTCCAAGACTGAGGCGGCCCAGCGGCCGTGGCCTGAGGGGGCACACGATCCTGCGAGGCCTCCAGCCCTGGCCCCAAGCTGCTTACCTGATGCTGAGAAGGAACAGCGCTCTCCTTAAAAAACTCCGTCGCGAGTGCGTCAATCGCAGTGGGAATGGGCGTGGCGTCAGTATCTGCGATGCCTTGAGCCTCTCCGGTGCTGGTGTTTATGATGGCCACGACCTCAGCCACTGTTGTTACAGTCTTCGCCCTGTCATCACTCATTTCAAAGTCAGAGTCTTCCGAGGGCTCAGTGAAATCTGGGCTGACGTCAGGCTCTGCCTGGAGCTCGGCCATCCCGGAGTCAGGCTCGGCTGTGCCCTCAGTTGCTGTGGTGCTGGTCTTCCTACGGCGAATGGGCACAAGCTTCCGCAAGGCCTGCACGAGAACAAAGGACAGGGCAGAGAGGTGTGTTCCATGAAGTGCTCCAAGCGCGGTGCTTGGCTGAGCATTGACAGCAGGCCCAGCCCAGGTGGGGAAGGCTGCAGGTACCTTCAGTGTTCTGCGGAAGCGGCCACGCGCAGGGTGCTGCTCTTGTGTCCGGTCCATGGCTGCATCTGGCAAAGGGCGAGCACAGCCAGAGCTGAGGGGCTGCGGGAGAGGCCAGAGAACACAGCCCAGCCCTGCACTCCCTAGGCAGGGACAGCCCTGAGATGCCCCAGGGCATGGAGCACAACTGCTGCGGGGGCAGCCTCGGCCCCTCTTCCATCCCCTCTGTTGGTGGGATGGGATGGGGATGGGGATGGGGATGGGGATGGAATATGGGACCAAGCTGGGCGCAGCCATCAGCCCTGTGGCCCGGCTCTGCCACTCACCGTCCTTCGGTGGCTGGAACTGCTCCAGGTCTTCAGGCTGTGGTGCTGGAGCAGCTCCAGGGTCTTTATTTTTTTTCCGCCTGAACGCTTGGAACAGACAGAGACATCTGCCCGCCATGCCAGCGTCCGGCCTCGAGGGCACCTTCAGACAGATGCCTCGGGAAAGCTCTGAGGCAACAAGTCAGGCAGTTGTGCCTCGAAGGCACCTGCGACAGAGAAGCCTCAGGAAGGCTGCAGGACAGCAAGTCCTGCAGTCTGGTCTTGAGGTCTCCTGCCACAATGACAGGAGATTCCTCGTAAATGATTCGGATCCCCAAATCCCACGGTCTGGCCTGGAGGGCACCGGCCGCAGGGATGGGAGATGCCTCAGGAAAACTCTGAGTCACCAATTCCCACAGTCTGGCCGCGAGGTCAGCTGCGGGAGTAACGCTTCGGGAAAGCTCCGGGTCAGACGCAAGCGAGGGCGCTGTGCGGGGGCTCCTCACAGCACCGCTCTGGCACGTCCTGTCCCGTCGCGTGCACCGAGCACTGTGGCGTGGCAACGTTGCCACTAGCATCTATGTCACCACACGTCACCAAGGACACCCTGGCCCGTTCCATCCCACTGGAATCCCACCATGTCACAAAGGGCCCTTGCACACACTGCCTCCTGCCCTGGCACCACCCCCACCCCACCCAAAGTGGCCCAGATTGGAAGGAATCCCTCACCCCAAGTGTCCAAGACAGCCCAACAGGATCTCTGCAGGCTCTGGGCAGCAGAAGGAGCCACCAGGGCTGCCGACACAGTCGCAGCAGGAAGGGCACAGGGCCTTCCACAGAACCTGGCATGGCCTCCTTGGGACACATCCTGGCTGGTGGCCATCCTAAAACTCCGGGTGTGACACAGACAAGGAACGTGTGGGCCAGGGCACAAATGCTGCTCTGAGCCCTGGGGCCCGGGGAGCACTGAAATCAACAAGTGTGGCCGAGGCCCCACCGAAGCAGACCTGCCACACCCCCGAGCCCTGGCAGCGCTGGTGCCCAACTCCTGCCCCAGAAACCTGTGCCCGCCGGGGGGCTTCTGTGCCAGAGGGCAGCCAAAGCCCACGTGCGCTGGGGGCTCTGCTCATTCCTATGGGTGGCTCTTGGCAGGAGCGCCCGGAGCAACTGCTGACCACACTTGGTTTCTTTCAGAAGCTCTTACTCCACGTGGAAATTATTTTCTCATTGAAATCATTTCCGGCAGTACAAAATCACCTTGGCAGCGAAGGCACAGAAGAATCTGACATTTAAGAATCCTCACTTCAGGAAAGCTGTACTTCCTCATTGCTCAACTCAAGTAGTTCCAAAAAGTTGCAAACTTCCCACATGAATTGGGATGGCCTGAGAATGTGAAAGGCTTGGAGGTTTGCTCCCCGTCTCAAAGCAGCAACTCATTGGCCTTAGCGTCCCCCATTTGGAGTCACTGACAAGCAATAACACTAAACTGAGGCAAAAGAAAGGGCCATTCTTTGGTTTGCAAAGGATTTTTGACAAAGGGATGACAATATCCTAATTCTGTCAAGGAATTAGAGCTCTCAAGGAATGCCAGTCCACTCAGAGTTACAAAAGTCACCCAAGCAAAGGAGTAGATTGCAAAAAGGCTAATCCTCCCCTCCCCCGATACAGGTATCTCAGTGGCCAGTAAATTACAGCTCTCCCTTCTTCTTTTCTGCATGAGATTCAGGACCACTAACAGAAAAAGTCACAGATATTCCTTCTGCCCTCTATAACCAAAGCTGTGCCAAACCACAGGTGCTGCCTTCAAACTGACTCAAATTCCAGCTTGGACCCCTCACCTTCCGGACAACTCCTTCCCCAACACACCCACCAACACCAACCTCTCCAAACACCCGTGCCAAAGCCCTCAACACCCCACCAGGACTCCCAGCTGTTCCCCCATCCCTCTGCAGAGCTTTCCCACCCTCCAGCAGAGCCCCTGCTTCCATGCACGTGCCGTGGGATGGCACTCAGGAGGGTCTGCTCCAAGGCCTTCCCCGGCCGCAAGCTCAGGCTGCCAGGCCTATGGTTCCTCGTTCATCCTTCCCACCGACCCTTCCCGTGCATGGCTGTTACATTTGCACCTTTGAGCTTGGACTTCTCCACTTAACAAGGACTGCTGGTAAAGGATCGAGAGCAGCCTGGCAAGCTCTTTGTCCAGCTCCCTCTTTTCTCTCGGCGGAGGTAGAACATTCCACAGGAAGGCAACTGGTGCCCCAAGGAGTGGGCGGCATCAAGCAGCTCTGGGGGGACTCCTCAGGACTGCCATATCCTGAGGGAACACCGTTGGCCTTGACCTGTAGGTACCTAAGCAAAAGCTTAAAACCAGCTGCCTCAGCTTCCAGGACCTCTCTTGGCCAGCATCCTGATGTGGATGCAGGACTGCTGCGAGGCACTGCTGGGACCCAGTGGGACAGGACCCCTGGGTCTGTCTGGTGTCCCCGTAGTACTCCCTCACGCAGCCAGGGTCATCCCAAAACCAGACGCATGCTCACATGTCAGCAGAGAGGAGCAAGGAGCACTGGGCTCCTCTCAGGGAATTGCAGCTGGGCTTGCTCCACAACACGCCCCCACTTTAAGGCCTGCTAATGCCCAGCCGCCAGAAATGCCTACCTTGGTCTCTCCAAGATGCACAGGAAGAGCCAATGAGCAGGACACCTTGGAAGGCAAACCTTCCTTTTCTGAGGCCAAGGACACACCAAGATCAGCCAAGACTCTCAGCACTGCCTGGCCCACACAGCACAGTTCGGTGCTGGCCCTGGGCCAAAGCAGCTTCCACCGGGCAAGAGGCAAATGCATATTGCCAAGAGTTGAAACACATGGGACAGGTAAGATGTGAGAAGGGTGTGTGTAAAGGCCTTTTAATTCACAGCTCTCAAAGGGAGCTTTGGGGCTCGCAGCTGGACAGAGATGCCCCTGCTCACACCTCTGTCCAAAGGGGGGTAACACACCCTGCTGCAGGTACATGGGTTGGCCTCTGTGGCTCCAGGCGCATGCCAAACCTGCTCTTCACAGCCTTCTCCCTTCCCCTGCCCTTCTGCCAAGTGCAACGGGCCTCAAGGACTGAAAGGACCACAGAGAGCCAAAGGGGGACAGTTGCACCTACCTCACTGGGAGCTCCTTTAGAAGCATTTTCTTTGAAAAGCAAGCCCCTTTCCTCCAAAGCCGTTTCCCCAAATGTGGTGTTCCCTCTGCTGAGGAACACCAACACACTCTTGAGAAACCCTGGCAAGGCTGAATTACTTCTGCTCCTTTCAGGACAGGCACTTCAGCTCTGGCTCGTATTTGCCCAAGCGTGTTTCCAGGTGGGGGCTCAGGCGTGCAGTCCCAGGCCCTCTAAAAACACAAGCTTCCTGCTGCCTCCTCACCTGCCTAAACTCCTGCCTGTGGTCACGGCAGCAAAACCGGGCTCTTCCAGAGCCCTGTTCCCGCAGGACAACCTTGCCAGCACCTTCCAGGACTCTCTGCTGTGCACGCAGCACTTCTCATGCCCGCTCTCAACAGGCTTTGGAACACAGAGCACAACCCGGCTGGCTCTGCCACCAGCACACCCCAAACACAGGCAGAGAAAGCAGCAGCAGGGGCTGCTTTGCAGCCGTGCAACCAAGAGAGACTGGAAGGGTGCCCTCCCTCTGCTCTCACTTGGGGTTGGCTTTCTGACTGGGTCTGAGGCGGGGTGGCAATTCCTCAGTTGTGGCGACCACAACCGCGCCCGGGATCCCGGCACTGCCGGGCAGCGCTCTGGACACTGACATGGTGCCGCGTCCCAATCTCGGCCGCTGTGCTGCTGCTTCCTTTGCTCTTAGGCACACCCAAAGCTCCCTGTTAAGCCCGGATGGTCCTGCAGTGGATTGTAGTTCTTGCAGTTATTTTTCGGTTTTTCTTTCTTTTCCCCTCTTTTTTAGTTTGTTTTTCGTTTGATTTTGATTTTTTTCTTATCTTTGTGAGGCTAAGAAAAGAAGAAAAAGAGAAAAACATGCTAAAAATGTATTTGAATATGTCAGAATAAGTAAAGTTAGACATCCTCTGTGGTGGGGCAACTATGGAAGAGCACTCACACACTAATACATTTGGGACAGAGTTGAAATACAAGTCAAGCTCCACCTAAATCCATGTTTTTCTTTCAGAATAAACAACACTAGAGAAAAAAAAAATACGAGAGCTGGAGCATGAACCATCACACAAACAGAATTAATGATCCAGATTTGGATGGAAGCAATCCAAGTTCAAATTTCATTAAGACCCAAAGTAAAGTGGTAGAAAAGACACATCACAGGAAATTTAATAGTACATTTTGTATAACAATAAATTACTCATAGTTACCTAAGGATTCAGAATTGGCCTACTGGGAAATGTCTCATATTGCCACAGACATAAGTTTGAAGATATTTAAAATCACTCCGTTTTCCAGATCTGGTGTTCCAGATTGTAAGGGATTTATTAAATTTTGTTCCAGACAATAAGACCTTAAGATACTCTTTTATCACAAAATCACTGAATCAATGAGTTTGGAAAAGGCCTCTGAGATCATCAAGTCCAAACTACTACCAAACACCACCATGAAAATTAGGGCATGACACAGAGTGCCACATCCAGTCTTTCTTTAAACACCTCCTGATTCCACTACCACCCTGGGCAGTGCATTCCAGTATCTAATCACATTTTCTGTGAAGAACTTCTTCCTAATATCCAGCTTAAATCTCCTCTGGCACAGATTAAGACTGTGTCTTCTCATCCTGTCATTGGTTGTCTGGGAGAAGAGACTGACCCCCACCTGGCTACTTCCTCCTTTCAAGCAGTTGTAGAGAGTGAGCAGAGCCTCCTCTCCTCTGGGCTAAACAACCCCAGCTCCCTCAGCTGCTCCTTCTAGGACTTGTGCTCCAGACCCTTCACCAGCTTGGTTGCTTTTCTCTGGATGTTCTTCAGCACCTCAATGTCCTTCCTGAATTGAGGAGCCCAGAACTGGACACAGCACTCAAGGTGTGGCCTCACCAGTGTTACGTACCAGCCAGGGAACGATCCCTGCCCTGGTCCTGCTGGCCACACTATTCCTGACACAGGCCAGGATGTCATCTGAAGATTAAAAAGACCCCATGTAGGAAAGCACACTTTCAAGTATGAGGGGACAATCTAAGAATTTCTGCAACTGCAAAGACAAGTCCCAGTGATGAGTCCAAAAGACAGTTTTGACCAAATTTGTTTTCTTCATGTGGTAACTGCACAAAAAGAATGAAGGCTGCTTCTGGTTTGACACTGTCTGGAATGTTTCCAGTTATGTATGGTGAGGAAAGGTTCTGCTTAGAGTCTTTTTCTGCTCTTCTGGCATCCCCCAACATATCTCCTTAAACTTCTTGCCACTAAATGCTTGTTGCCTCAAAATTCTTTGAACTCTGTGGTTCCTTGACAAAAAAAAAACCAAACCAAACAGCGTGAAGGAAAAAGAAATAGTATTCAATCAGCATATAACAAATCACATTTAAATTTCCACCTCAGCCTCCAAGTAAAACAAAGATCCATCTCTGTTTCTTGTCCTGTTGGCTTCCATCACTCCTGTTTCTTGCCTCATATCCTGCCTTTGTCCTGTGCCTCTCCCCAGTTCTTTGGGCAGCAGAAGCTCCTGCTCCCCATTGAGCAACTCCTAGACTTCTTTTTCTAGACTCCTAGACCTCTTTTTTGGAGCAAAAAATATTGCTCCAAATACCTACTCTCCTGGAAAGTAATAAATTTTCTCACTAAATTGCTACTGACTTTTGCCCACCCACACAGAAAGTCACAGACATTTCCTACATTTTTCTAAGCACTTTTTCCCATCCATTTCTCCAGGAGCCTCCTAGAGTAAATGAATCTATTTGTGTTTCATTTATCACTAATCTGTTTATATTTAAACTATGAATGATCTTAAAGTCTTTCATTCCTTTATACTATAATATCTATAGGTAGAGTATTTTCCAGAGAAACAAAAATGGGTTTAAAAAATGGTTAGTTAGCAGACAAAATTGAAAACTCCAGATTTAGAGCTTGACCTTGCTTTGCTGTATGCAAGCAGAAAACAATAGCCACCAAGCAGCACAACAGTACTGATTGTAAAGCACTGTGCTTTAGACTGATCAAAGAAATTTTTCCACTCATTGTTTAGAAATTTCAAGTTGAAGAGATCAGTATAATTAGCACTAACTTTTCAGATAAAACAAAAATTAAATAATAAAGTTTTAAAAAAATTCTAACATAAAATAGAAATGTTTTAAAAAAAAGCATTGCAAATTGTCAAAACATTTCAAATACATTGAAAAAACATTTTAAAGCTTTATCTTCAGGGTATAATGTATGGGAATGTCTATCTTGTCTTCTCCCTTTGCAAATGGATTTATTCTCTCTTATAAAGCTACCCATGACTTGACACTCACTGGAGTATCCCTTTTGCAGGAAAAGGGATAAGAAAACATAAAATCTTTTGTAAAAAACCTAAACTTTCCAAATGGTAATAACATAAAAAGCAACTCTTTAATGAAAGTTTTCATGTGCACAAATATGTCTATATGCACACATGATAAATGATTTCTAAAATTTTTATAATGTTAGTAAATTAATATGTCTAGCAGGTACATCCATTAGGAGATCAGTTGCTCCAGTAACCCACCCTCGTGTCAGTCCCTCAGAGCTAGTCCAGGGTCTTCTTTGCCCCATTTCTTGTTATGTCTTTTAAGTTCTGGTGCAAAACAAAATGTCCTTGTCAAAAATTCTTTTGTTAGGAATAAGACGAAACAGAATTTTAAAATTTTGTTCGTAACAGTTAGCTTATTGTGAGAAAGGGCAGGAAAAGTACTAGAAACCATACAACTCTATATTAAAAATCTACAAGGCCACAAATATATGAAAAGTATATAACAAGCTAAAAAGTCTTTAGGCATCTTTGATAGTAGGAAGGAGACAGGACTTAACACTATATTCTGAGTAGGTTTGTCTGATTTTGCTACCCTTTATGGTCTGCTATGATACCCTGATATGCTCCAACTTTAATAAATGTCCCCACCTTTAGGCCTAACCCTAACCCTAACCTGTTAGGCTTGATATGGCCAGTCTCTTATGGCTGTAACAGCTGTTTGGTCATTTTCTATTCTTATTCTATCAGGGAGAGAGAGAAACATATGTAAGTTATGCTTTTATTCATTTCCCCTAAAAAGAAAAAAAAAAAAAAAAGAGAAGCTCTGTGGAGCTTGACTAGACAGCAAATAAAATAAAACATTGGGTTTTCTGTGGTTCAGTTGGAATTAATTATTTCAGTTTAGCTAGATCAGAATTAGAGAATGATCTCTTCTTTAAGTGCTTAACTTTCAAAAGGGAACTCAAAACTTAAGATAGTCACAAACAATGGCGCCTCTTTACTCTCTTTAAATTTTCATGAATGTGTTTTCATACTTTGCTTTTACATTGGTCTTAGTAATTTCCACATTATCCTCCCTTCTCTTCCCTTCTAAATCCATTCAAAGATTTTTGTATAGATTTCTGAAGAAAGTTTAATGTGAGTTTTGACGCCATCTATTTGTTGAAATGAGAAATGCATTATAAAGTAAAACATGAGCAGAAAAAAGACAGAAAAAAAAATTATTAAAATTGTTAATGTAAAGAATTTCCAGGAATGCATGTGGATCTGAAAACGGTAGTGCCTTAATTTCTAACATTTGCGCCTATTTCAGGTTTGTCCTTTCTCAGGGACTCTGTTTATATATATATAATCAGTAAAGAAATTTTGTTTCTGCTTTGAAACATTGTAAACGAGGAAGAAACATTTAGATATTTTCTGACTTACTAGCCCCTGTTTCAATCTCTGCTACAGCTTGTTACACAGTCCACATTTTCAGTATTCTTCATTATGCATTGATCAATGCACTGAATTATGCCACCAGTCACATACAATTTTGTATTTAAATTACAAAGAAATATGCCTGCTAGCTGAATAACTAACATTCATAGAATATTTGTGATCCATACATTTTCACAGATTTCACATTGATGACTGACACCATGCAACAACAATTCAAACAAGAAAACAGCATGACAGAGAGTGACAGATTTATTTTGACATAATTTGTCTTGCTTAATGCTGAAGTTTTCTATACAAGAAAATTCTGAGAAAGCAGAATCCTAAATGCTGATGGTAAATTTATATTTCTCATTTCAAACACCTATTTGGATGGTTGTTTTCACCTTCCTGGACATTTAATGTCTTCTAAATATACTCCAAAAATTCAAAGTAATTTTTAATTTTTTTAAAATATTGAACATTTAAACACCACCTAAGTACAAATAGCAAATAAATCCATCTAAAAAGGTAGCATCTAGACAAGTCACAGCTTCCCTGAAGCAAAACCTCTGGTTTTTCTTTCTAGATGATAAGGGTTTTAACATCCCTTAGAATCTAAACTAGCACTTTCCCTGTACAAAACCTATGATCTTATTCATTTCTACTACAACTATGACAGAAACCATGATTGAACCAACACAGAATGTACTCAATTTGAAGTTCTCAGAAAACGCTTATATATGCAGACATTATAGCAGAGTGTCAATAAAGAAGATACCAATGAATAGATACATAGTTTTTCAACTTTTCTTTCTCTTGTCAAACTGGGGGTTTTTTTCTCATAAGCACACAACTATGAATTAAATGTAGCATCTAAAGCCATAAGAACTTTCATTCCTCTTTTCTGGCAAATCCCCAGATTTTGTCCTATAAGTGAAAGATCCCTTTAGCTACTGTAGTTTTTGGACCCATTCCTGTGCATATGAATGGCCTGCATCTTTGTCTGGAAAAATATGACCTCTGAATCTCAGGCAAAAATTATTTCAGTGAGACTGTGAAACCATATAGACAGCAGTGTCACTAATTATGAGCAGTGCCCTTTTACATCAGGATAAAGTACAGTAGAAAAGTTGAGCCAGTTGATAAAAATGAGACATAAAATATGCTATAGAATGCTACCTGATTCTTGTTAAGGTTTGTGATTTTATGTACTGCTTACTCATTATTCCTGGTATGTTTTTAAGTGCATCAAATTAACTCAATCAGGAATGGTATCAGCTTATTGATAAGAACAAAAAATCATTAAGAAATAAGTAGAGGTCTCTATGTGTAACATCTTCAAGATTCATTAGGATGATTAGATGTTAAAAATACAAAGACAGTTATTAAAGTGAAAAGGGTGTTGGCAGTTCATATCTTAACAGTCTGAAAATAATTTTAATAGTCAGCTACTGATGAATAAAATGTATTTCCTCACCACTTACTCTCACGCTTCCTAAAGCATACATGACCAGCAAAGGCTAACCCTTCTTATTTTGAACAGCACTTGAAGTCCTAAAATTATGCATTAAGAGTATTCCAAACAAAATTAAACTGTTTGGTCAATGTAATAGGATAACCCAAAGTGGCAAACAAGACCCTCACTGGTGCTCATTCACTCACCCCTGAGACTGAAAGGGGTGTGGAGAGAACTGAAAGAGTAAAAGTAAGAAAATTTGTGGGTGGAGATAAGGACAGTTTGATAGGTAAAGCAAAAGTTACATTCACAAGGTAAACAGAAAAAGGAAGTCATTCACCACATCTCACTGATGGGCAGCCAGGTGTTCAGCAATCCCCAGGAAATGTCCCCCATGTCCTTCTCTTCCCCCAGCTTTATATACTGACCAACGCACCATATGCTACGGAATATCACTTTGGTCAGTGGGAGTCAGCTGTGCCAGCTGAATCCCCTCCCACCTCCTTGTGCACCTCCAGCCTCCTCACTGGTGGGACAGTGTGAGAAGCAGAAAAGTCCTTGACTCTGTGCACTGAGCAGCAGTAACACTCCGGAGTTATCAATACTGTGGACAGCACATATTCAAAACTTTGACTCATACCAACTCCTATGAAGGAAAGCTACCTTATCCTAGCTGAAAGTAGCACAGCCAGGAACAGATTTTAGCTCTGTTGGTAAAAGAGGTGACATCCACTGTTTGGGTATTACTGCTACACACAACTCTAATGGAGAGGTAATCCTGTGAGAGGTTCAACATCCTTTTCAGGAAAATTTTCAAAATGCTCTCACCAGAATTTGCTTCTTATTGTATCGATGCAATTCTTTCCTTCAAGGAACCTTTGGAACAGTTACCTCTGGCATGTACAACCACTGTATACTCTTAGGAGTTTTTTAGGCCTTGAGATGTTAGACAGTGTGGGACTGCACTAAGAATAGATAGATGTAAGTGTTTTAGTCACCATGACTAATGGAGCTCTAAGCAACATGGGCCCAATTTTGACTGTTGTTATGTTAGGCTGAGATAACAAGAATAATTTATTCTGTAAAAAGCACTGGAGATTAAAAAAAATCTATCAGAGCTTTACATGAGCCATGATTATTTAATAACAGTACTAGAAGAACTAGCTTTACTGAAGGTAGGTGTTTCTGTACATTACACAAAGAAGTGGTTAGTTTAAGTAGGTGAAAAAAATTATAAAACTGGGCACAGAAATTCAAATCATGACAGTGTTTCTCCTGTACTATACATATCTTCACACAGAAGTACCTGTTTGTAGATACATCCCTAAAATGTAGGTTGTTGAGAAAGCTTTTTTTTCTCAAAGATGAGTCAGCTGTCAGTGCTTTGTGATGCATTTTTTTTAAAATGCAGAAATGTAGTCTTACAAAATCCCAGTCATCTCCAAACAAAGTATCAGGCTACTTGCAAAGGAAGTCACTTTCTGAAGCATCCATTATAAATGAGGAGCTTTGCTTAGTTAGGTTTTTTAGGATTTAAATGTGTTCATGTTAAACAGCACATAAACATTATATGGACATCATTTAACACAATCAGCAGCTTTGCTCTTTATAAGCATGGATGCTGTTTCCATGACTGTCAAGCATTTCTCTTGAAGATTTTCTTCACTTCAAAACCGGTATCACTGCTATCAGGTTCATCAGGTTTCTCTTAAAATGTGAGAGATCAGTGGTGAGAATGTGACCTGATCTTAACCTCTTAAAAAAACCCACATCCTGAGGCAATCAAAAACTGGTGTTTCAGAAAACCTCACATGATTTTTCTTACGAGTGGAGTGCATGCCTGAAAGGTGCATGGCACATACCTTGTATTTACAGCCTCTCTTCAGTCTGGGCTATAGAGGAGGTGATTAGCAATTCTGGACCAAATCTTTAGAGATTTTAAGCATCTGCTAATTAGCCCAAGAGCTATTAACAGCAGGAGACACTATAAAGTCTCTGCACATCCATAAAACATTGGAAGAAAAGCCAGCATTGCAGATTATCATTTTATTGTAGCATGTTATTTTGTAGTTTAGTATTTTCTTGCTTATTGTTGTACTTTTTGCTGATTGCTTTATGTAATATTTTATTTTTAACTCAACCCAAATATTCCATAATTTCAAAAAACTCACAGAAATCCACAGAAAAAGAGGAGGGAATGAATAATATGACACAATCGTGATGCTGACAGTCATCAACTCTGCCATATTTATCTATGTACAAATAGACAAATTTGTACATACATTCATACTAAAAATGAAGTTCTCATTACTAAAAATGAAGCTACTTCATTACTAGAGGCTATACACTATAACTCTGAGTAATTTTTCTAGTATAGATAACACTTGAGGAGAATATTCCAAAAAAATAGTACCTAACTGCATAAACAAGGAACATCTTAGTCACCTGCCAGATGTCAGCCCACACATTGAAATGAATGACTTGTATGGTCATCTGATAACTTTTGCAAAACCATTTTTTATACCTAAATTTAAGATACTCTTGTAAGAAACATGTGAATTATTGTTTCTGTAATTTTGCCTGATTTTATTTGCATTCCCCTAATATCTCAACTTGTTTGTTCTATTGATTAAGCTTCAAACAGGAAGTACCTTCAAGCATTTGATAAAATTCTATTCACGTAGGAATTTTGGAGAAAATGTCATGCAATAAGATCAGTCCATTTTTAAAAGTCTAATTAAAGACATCAGAAAGAAATTACCTGAGGGTAGGAAGAGCAGTTAATGGATGTTTCCTGTCAGAAGTTGTGAAATGTGTTTTGCCAAAAGGATTAAACATACCCATTGAATTCATCATGTCGTACAAACATCCATTATTTGCCAGTTGATTCTGAGAAGGAGAAATACTTGCCCATATCGCATAGTTAGGAAGCTGCTACTCCTATGGTGACACAATATGTTGTTACCTATTTGAGAAAGCAGCCTCTCTAAATTAGGAGAGCCCAGTTTTATGTATCCCCTAAAGTCCATAAGTTAACCTCCTCTTTTCTCACCTCCAGCCTTTCTAGGAAATCTCACAGCCTTCCTTGTAACCCCAGCAAGGAAAGCATGAGAAGCCTTTCCTGATGGCAAGATATTGCACTCATGTACTGCTGTACATACCTACCATGCTATGCCACAAACCTGGAAGATGACTAGGTCTTCTGAACAAGGAAGGCACTAACCCACTTGGCATTTATGACTTACTATAATTGTTTCAAGCAAAGGCCAACATTTAAAAATGTGGGCTTGCTACTAACATATTTTGAAAGAAAAGGATTACTCAAGGTTTGTTTTCAAAAAAGACTTCAGGTCTGTATCTGCTAAACATGGACAGCTCCTCACTCAAAGATCAGAGTCACTTGTTAACACTCAAATTAAGTTTTGAGTAAGATACAAATAATTGAATTTTCATACTGAATGTTTCTTTTCATTTCTCAGGAGTTCAGGTTCATCGTGAGGTGCTTTCCATCATAGGACACTCAACTGGTTTCTGCATTGATCTCTTGAAGAGAGAGCCCTTAGTGCTGTTAGGGGAATTTCCCTGGTCAGCTATACAGGAGCCACTCGGACAGTCACACACCACCTGAGCTGGGACCACATGCTCTCACAGTCAGACCAGGTTTCCTTACTAGCTCAATCCTAGATTTCCCATAGCAGAGTCTCAAATGTCTTGATCCTTTAATCTTGGAGCAAAAACTGAGTTAACAGCTTGAGTTGGTGCCTCTGAGGCAGGAGCCCAAAAAAAGAAAACCCTGGAATTTTATTCCTTTCAGTCTAAGGGGGCAAAAGTCTGGTGTCCTTGGTTCCTGTCGTGTCCCTGAGTGTCTGGTCACCTGGCTGGGCCACAGGTGCCTGGGCCCTTTGTTAGCCAAAGTGTCAGCACTTCAGCTCCCACCATCTGGAGCTGAACCTGCAGCTCCCACTGCAGCTGTGCACTGAGCTGCCCACACTGAACGTGTCCAAACAGTGTTTCTCATCATAATACTGTCACTCTCAGCACTAGTTTGCTCATGACTCCAGCAGCATTTTAGTGGTTGCCTTCTGCAACATATTGTACTCAGGAGTGGTGGGACTCTGAACCCCTCAGGAGTGAGCTGGGTGGAATGAAGCAGACAGATCCATATGGGACCTCATCAGGTTCCTGGCTTCTCCTGGTGAGAGAAGCAAGGTATGAGAACGCTGCTGGCTAAGCTCCTCACAAAGCAGCACTGAGCACTGTGTGTTTCATGATTCTTGAGGCTGTCAAGACAATTCTGCACAAATGGGTTTTCACTTAAAGCTAAGCAAAAATGGAAATTCTGCCAAATAGAAACACAAAAATGATAATAATTCATGTGTTTAAATAATAATCCAAGTCTCATGAGGAAACTTCATGTTTAACTTTATGTATGATATGGAGACTGGGTTTATTACTGGGTACCAATTAATCTTTCTGCAAGATTTGTTAATTTTGTTTGCAATGCCCACTGGACAATGATAAATCATTGCAATTAAGATTGGGCTAAATTAATCTTGTGGCTTCATTTTATGTCTGTTGTATCTCACTTAGTTTTGATGATCAGCTTTTAAATTTGGGGTGATGGCAGCAAATAGGTAATGTCACAGCACAGCTAGAAATCTTGTATAATTATGTATTGCTTTTAATGTCATTTGCAATGTGTGAGTTTGCTATGTTTGACTTCTTTTGCCTGATGATTCATCCCAGAAGCTACTTTTAGGCATACCAGAGACTTTTGAAACTTCATGACACTGATTTAATACTGATCTCTAGGAATCACTGACATCTAAGTAGAACTACCAGCCATTAATTCAGGGAGAGCTAATCATACTGGCCCTGGTATCGCTTGTGAATATGCTTTTAGTCTCTTCCAGGGTCTCCATTCATGCAGTTATGTCTCTTCCTTTGGTAACATTAGTCTGCAGCTTGTTAAAGGGTATAATGGCAGAGTTACCAGCCTAAAGACCTGGATACAGATCTTTTAACTGGCAACTTGTATATAGAATTGTGCATTTACTTACAGTAATGCACAATTTTTAGTTTTTAGACTCTCTTGGACCTTCTCTCCAGTATGTGCATATGTCATCCATGCATCCATCTTCAAAGGTGTCACTGACACTTCAGAGGCTGTTCCAGAATTTCCTGAATGCCTTCTTATCTGTTTACACTTTCACTATTTTTATGGACTACAAAAAGCCATTAATAGTTTACCAGTCATGATCTATCTCCCACTTACAATTTGACAAATATAAGAGCTAAGAATTGTCTTTTTCAAGCCCGCATTTTACCATTTTTTTAAGTAAAAATCCCTGTTCTTATTTGCTTATTTGTAGGCTATCAAAAAAAAAATACAAAGAAGGCAAGCCTGGGGGTTTTTTTTAGTTTATTGTTCTTATACATATGAAAAAACTCCTCAGGCTTACAAAAGCTGGCATTGGTAGATCACATCCTAATAGAGCTCCCAAGACAACTTGCTTCACCCTGTAATAAAAATTAAAAACCATTCCATTCTGCCCATTCCTATTTTACATCCCTTTTTCCCCATTCATTTATTCTTGTACTGCATCTGCTTAATAATTCCAAGCAGTAGATACATATCAGTAAAGAATATGTATCATCAGGATTTATAAGCAAATATTTCCAAACAACATTATATTTCAAAAATAGTCCAAGTTAAGAATAATGCATTATATATCTGGAACACATAATCTGTAATCCATTTTCTTAGCAATGTAGTATGCTTGGTTCTTGTATAAGAATGCCTTCTGCACAATATGTAACACTCTTAAGCTAGAAACAACTTTTACTCAAATAGTATTAAACTGAAAATTAATAGAAAAAGAAACCTCAAGCAAATAAGTTTTGTACAAGGTCCATTGCTACCAAATCCTTTCTGCCTTGATGGTTAGAAAAAAAGACTCACTCCAAATCTCCCCTCAGTTAACTCTTTAGTAAACTATCAATACATATAGAGTCAAAATCTTGCATGCTTATTGCTGATGTTCTTACTTGGATGTCACACATCTACAGAGCAACAAGACCAATAAATGAGTTTTAGAAGAGGCTGGCAACATAAGTGCTGAAAAAGCAAGTGTGGGCATAAAATTACACCCAAACAAAAAAGGAGGTTTCTTTTCAGATTCCAAAGTGTTTCAGAATTTTTAAGGTTGCCAATGAACACTTTTTCTAAAGAGTGTGTGACTAAACACACCCAAAATCAAAATCCAGTATGCCCATCAGTATTAGCAGATATCCCAGAACCAAATGGTGTGAATAGACAAAGTGGATGAGTAGTTGTACACATTATAACCTTTTGAAGACAGAATGTGATAAATGAATAATAAAATACTAAATAATACATGGACCAGCGTATGGCTTAGTGATTTTGTAGCTTCTGGTGTATGTGCGTTTATGCATACATATATGTGTGTATACATAAATATATGTGCTGCTATTTTAGTTATGCTCATATAGGCAATAGCTTCTTGACAGCCTATTAGTAGCAGGTTATGTGTTTTTGCCTTCCTAAATATCACCACTTGGTATTTAATAAATACCAAGAAATCTTACCAGGTGTCAAGTGTGCTGAGGGGTAACTTTGTACTGACTCTTTAACCCCTACTCTTTTGACTCTTATCTAACCAACACAATATCTATTTTTGATAAATTAGGAGAATGGTTGTCAAACTTCAGAACGTAATGACACATCTAGACCACTCTAATACTAAACAATGGATTACATTCTTACTGAAAAATGGTCTACTGACTGACAAAGCCTCATTTCTTAAACAACTCAACCATCTGCTTAAGGAAACTATCCTAAAATGGAGTTCTCATAAAATTTTAGGGCTAGCTTCTCAGTAAATTGTGACTTAAATCTAAATAAAATTTACGCATCAAACATTGATCATGTTGAAGTATAGAACCTAAAGAACTAAACTTTATGAATTAGTAGTCTTACTCTTTGAACAAAAATACAGCAGGAGGTCCCAGAACAACTGAGTGTCAATATCAGCAATTCTATGGGAGTGTCCTCTTTAAATGAGTAGAATTTGATTTTAACTTAATTTCATTTTCTTTAACTGGAAGCCTCGGTCTTGTCTAGACTGACAGAATACTAACATACCAGAGACTGGACAGATTACTCATGGAAAGGTTATTAGCATTTACAGTTTCAAAGAACATCTTTTTGATGCTCTAGGCTAGTGGATCACAAAGCAAAAGCCTGCAAAATAGGTAATTTGGCTTGCAGCTCTCTGTGCAATCAAGAAAAATATTAACAATTAGATTTCATCAATGTGACTATGTCATACAGTTAGAAGCATTTTGAACAGTTAATAAGAATTCCATTTTTCAAAATCAGGAAAAAGGTGTAGTTAAATTATTGCTCCTCCACACAATAGCAAAAAAGAAAAAATCTGGTAAATATTAGACAATATTTTAGTATACTGTAGGCTTTGATTCTGTTTATTCTGCTAGGAATGTAAAAGAAACAGAAAACCAAAGAAAGAACAGATTGGTTAATCAGTCTGTTTCATTTATCACTGAGCAAGAGGCCATTTTCATTTGCTTCTTTGTTAGAAGAAGGAATGTATCTGCATACAGTACTCTGAGGAAGTCTCAACCCATTCAAGGCAATTGCACTCATATTTGTTTAATTTATGTGAGCATTAAAAATGTTGCATTACTTGCCAGTTTTGTACAATAACATGCAACATGCTTCAGAACTTATTGTTCTGTTTATTTAAAGGAAACAAGTACTTTATTTTTTACGTATTTGCAAGAATGCACAAGCACATGATGTGTATTCTGTGACTGCTACCTCATACATTTCTCAAGTTCCCTAAGTTACATTTGGCCTTCTAGGATGACTTGGTTTTCCTCTTTTAATTGCTACTTTTGTTGTAGCAGGGAGAAGATCCCTGATTATCAGTCTTGGGCTGGAACTTGAAGTGTGAATTGTCAGTAATTTTTCTATGTCTTCTCTAAGGATTTTCAAAGTCAATGTGCTCTTTTATTGAAGTTCATACTCAAAGTTGGGAGCCAGTTTCCAGTTTTGACCACTCATGTGTGTCAGATGCTAATGCTGGCCAAATACTGGAGATAAAATCACTTAAGTTTCCACATTTAGAATTTTTGCCAGCATTTGTGATCCATATTTTTTCTATCTAATACCATTAGGACAGGTTTTCCTTTCTTGGCTATGGTTCCTTACTTCAAGGGAAATTTATTAGCATACATTAATCTCTTTCATCTCTTCTGCATAGTTTAGCTGTAGCCTTATCTCCTTACTTATATTTATTACCTGCTTTATTTATATAAGGTGAAGTATTGTGTTCATGGTGTCCTCTCCTAGAATACTAATTGCTTCCTATAATTTAGGCATTTATGCTTTTGAGTACTTAACTTAAAATAACTAAGAAAGGTGTTTTGTTGCTTCATCACTGACAGAAGGATGCTCTGTGTTGAGCTGAAGGAAAAGAGTAAAGGCATTCAAATTCCAAGGTGCCTCTTCCTTCTGTGGAGGCAGAAAACAAGCCAGAAGAGGAAAAGACCTGGAAAATCTTCTCCTGGGATCTGTGTACGCTGATTAACCCAATGTCAGAGAGTAATAATTTATGATAGTCTGGGTGCAAACAGAAGGTGATCTATGATTTTCATGCCATTATCCTTATTATTCTGCATTATTGATGAGAATTGTTTCAACCTCTCCCATAAGCAGGGTTAAATCTTAACACCTGTACAACTACACCACTAGAAGTTCTAATAACTTTTCTCTTATTCCCACTTCAGATAAGCGTTTCTCATTAAACTTTAAATTCTGTTTCATTCTACCAGTGAAATTAACATTTATATAGCTGACCCTCACTTCTGATACATTTCAAAACTCTACAGTCAATTAATAACAAATCTAGAAACCATATTTTATGCCACTGTAAAATTTAACTAACCAAATAGAAGTTTGTTGCAAATGAGCATTCCTTTCTTTATTCTGCTTAAAGAAACATTGCACTACTTTCCTTCCTTTCTTTCCTCACTGGTGAAAGTCAGGTAATTTGTAAGTATATCCTCCAAGAGAAGCTATTGTAGCTAGGACATCCTTTTCAATGACTAATTATTCCACGTGGAAACTTTTTTCTTTAACAGATTCCTATCACACAGCATAAAGAGCCCTTGATTAAGCTCATCCAGATGGGTTACTTGCATAAAGCATACAAATAGAGTAGAACTGACTTCAAAGGAGACCCTTTCTCAACTTTCCTAGGGAAAAGGGGTGGCATACAACTACCAGATTACAAGGGAAGATAAACTGTATGCCAATCTAATGACTTTGTAGTAATATATGCTGATTTTCTGTGAGAATTTTAATTGCATGAGTTAATAAAATTCGAAATTGTGATGTATAATAGCAGAAACTTTTTTTCAAAACATACCTGCAACTCTTGTTGCAACTTATCTCACAGGTTTTCCTTTTCTAGTCTCTCTACAGACCCTTCCCATGTTGGTCATAGCGAATTACTCAGCATTCATACTCAGCAAATTTCAGCATTGCAGGCAGCTTTTAATTAATAATCTCAGGTATTTCCACTCCACAGAGTGTACCTGGTTCCATGATCTCCTGCATGAGAGGATTGAGAAGAGGAATTCTCTCCCACAAAGAACAACTTGAACTACATGAGGAATAAGGAACATCCATGCAATTTTCCTTGCACCAGACCTTGTTGATGTTTCCCATGGAGAGGCTCTATAGCCATGGAAAGGAAAACAGTATCTCCTTTTCACTCGTGTTTTATATCAGATTATCATCTTTTCTTAAGATGTCAACTCCCCTGGGCATGTTTCCATTCCTTTGGGAGAAGCATGGGCTGAAGTGGCTTTGTGGTTATGCTGCAAGGAGAATGGACTCAGCAGTGATGGGATGGATGCAGGACAGATGTGTCCAAAGGCAGCAGCTGCCATGAGACAGCAGCCAGAGATGCCTTTCTTGCCATATTGATGGTAGGCTGACAATGAATGAATGATATGGACACAAGCTGTCAAGAGGGGTGCAAATAGACAGAGTATTGATTAAATAATGGTGATACTTAGAGCACGCTGCAGTGAGTCATCACACAGATAAATGACCAGCTATGGGGGTTGACAGATGGTGAATGACTCTTATATAATTGAAAAGTACATTTGAAGCCTGCTGAGAATGTTCAGGCAGCAGTTTTATGATTTCATCCAATTTTTAGGAACAATGAATGACTGGGGGTTTTCATAAATTTCACATTTGCTTGTGCATTTTTCACATGAATATTATAGATGTCACTGTATAATTCACTGTTACTTCTTCCTAAAATAATTTTCATATTCTCTAAGGGAACTATTAAATCTATTTTTTGGAAATCTTATCACTATATTTTGAGAGTATAAATCTTTGCAATGATCATAGTTCTAAACATAACATGAAAATAAAATTTTAAAAAAATTAATGTTGGAGTTTTCAAAAGATACTTCCATTTCCCCCAAATATTCTGCCAACCATTTAAAAATAAAGCCAGAAAAAACAGAGCATTTACTAATCAACAAGAGAAATTATAATATCCATTTTGTTTAGGGCAGTTAAACAAATCAATATCAGTTTATCAAGATACTTGGATCTAACGGCCTTCTAGATTAAATGTATTATAAATATTAAAATACCTGCTTAAGTAAGCTCTGAAAATTATACACTAGCTTTTTCCCTAAGAAATTATTTATGCAATTGCAGTATGCAAGTAAAAATGTATACTACAGAATCGAAGGGGATTTGATGTGAACAAAAGAACAGAAAAGGGTTCATAATATTCAAGGCTGATGGAGGATTCTTTTTTATAAACATCAATATTTTTCAATATATGAGAAAGATAACCTAGCATTCACATTGTAATGGAGGGCTTACACGAGGCTAATGCAATGACCACGGACAGAACAACTTACTAAGAATTTGCTTTACTTGAGTAGTTACCATTCTGTAGTAATGATCATGTTTTGTTTAATCTTGGGTCTTCTGTCTGTGCAGACCTGATTGCACTGATTGCAAAAGTCTATTGCTTTACAAGAGTTTGGAACTACTGTGCTTATACCATTTCTCATTCAGCAGGAAAAATGTCGCTGACATGGCTCAGAACAGCACTCCTCCTCTCCCCCATTCATGCATTTAATTTACACAGTTGTATTTTTCATTAATAGCTTCTCATGCACTAAATGTGTGAGCAGATTTTTTAAGACTGCTTTGGAAAACATCTTTAAATATGTAAATAAAAAGATAACTTTTATACACTCTTTTTACTGTTGAGTGTATGTGTCCATCTTTATCTAATGAGAAATATATTTTCCTGTCTCCAGGATTTACTTAGTTATTGTGCCTGTCTGCAAATTTCTAGATATTGCTGAATAAATCCTTATAGGCCAGACTGCACTAGGAATGTGCCATATACAAAAGACCACTTTAAATTGTGTGTTTTCCCAAACAATTGGAGTTGGGCAAAAGGTCCAGGCAACAGAAGTCAGGACTTTCCTTCTTGTGAGAAAAGATGATTAAATAAATAAATAAATAAATAAACAAACCAGCTGAGTTTAAAGAGTATAATACTGTAGGAAAGCACATTTAAGATCATCTGTGATTTTTATGATGGTGTTTTGATCCGACTGAGTGGAATGTGGCAATAAACAAGAATAGAAACCCATACAAAAAGTGTTTTATATAAAGCAGATTGTGCTTCCAGCAGATATCTGAAGGGGGTATCTGATTTATAATCAGAGTTCTATACCTTGCCAAGTAGTAAAATATGATTCAATTGAATTATATCATTGTAAAATGAATAAAAAAATTAATGATAAGGTTATGTATTAGCAGGCGAGAAATCAATGTCCATTTGTGTAGCCATTCATAGAGTATTCACTCATTTTTGCACATGCATCTGAGAAGCACAGTATATACAGTTGCACTAATAAAAGAAAACCATTCATCCTCAGATAAGCAAGTGCACTGGAGGTATGTGAAATAGGATTATTGATATTTGATGTATATGCTTACTTTTCTCAATACATCATACCAATTTCTTCTTTGCCATGGGATGAGAATCATTTTAGAAATTAAGAAAAATAAATTTAAGAACAGTAAATATCAGACAGGACAACGTGAGCAATGATTTATGGTTGATAATTCATGAATGAAGAGTAATTAATGAAGATTTTGTGATTTACCAATACTTGTCCAAATTTTTGTAGACAACTGTATAAATTGTATAGAACCAACCTCAGTGTCTCTTTTCGTCAAATCAGTGAAAAGAAATACAGTGATTTGGTGAATTTGGGATTAGTTCCTAATACTCTATCAGCTGGGCTTAAAAAGAACCACAAATGAAGAAAAGCAATGCAATACATAATGATGTAAAAAGTAAATGCACCTGGCTCACGGTTGACAAATGCAGATAAATGCAAACTAATGAGTTTGGATCAAAAAAAGAGAGACATTATACAGCTGCTAAATGGAAAATGAGCATCAGGAGATTGACCTAAATAGAGATTTGGGAACTATTACAGAAAATTCCTTAAATTCTGTAGCCCATTAGGTGGCTAAACCAAGAAATATAAATTAGATTCTGGGATGCAGCTAAAAATGCACGATATAAATCAAAGTCTAAACTTATTTTAGTTAATGAGGGAACAGACACAGTGCTGTATACACTAATTATCACTAATAGATGGGATTTCATATCAATCCCCAGGCAGGATAACCTTTAAAGATGGGGGACAATAATTAGGTATCTGTATTTAAATCAAAGGGCAAGAGACTTAAGATCCAGAGTGATGACCACTTGGCAGCATCCATTCAAGTAAATTCAGATGCCTAATCGCATGCCCTGTACAGACAATGCACACAAATAAATTACATTTCCCAATATTTCCAGGCGGAGATCAAGGCTTCATGAAGTGAGGTAGTTGAAGTGAAGATCTGGAGTAATTAACATGACTATGCATGAAATCATAGCAGATTTCTTGATGTGATTGTGAGCAAGGAAACCTGCTCAGGTATTACTGTAGTGTTGCTATTTTATGGTTGCTGTGTATCGCCTCAAATTTGTCTTCAACATAACTGCCCATTATATATTTTATGGCAGTTGTTTTAGATATGTGTACATATTTATTATATACATAAGCATGCATATACACAGTAGATGTTATGCAATATAAAAATATATCTGTATACTAAATTCTACCAAGATTTCTGAGTTTTTGAGGAAACTGATACTCTTTACAATGTATATATTCCCCAAATATTCTGAGAAAATTATTGTCATAAGAACTTTAGTGAGCATAAACTAACTGCTTGTGCTATGTAACTGGCCTTAGATATATTTTTACCCTAATGTTTTAATATCTTAACCATTTTTAACAAAAACTATTTATTTTCTTTATATTCATTATTTATTCATTTTTAACAACGTGAGGAAAATACCAGGATATTTTTTATTAACAACTAAAATGTGAATGTTATTTCTTTCTCATTCAGTCAACAAGTGTTTGCACTACAAATGCCAGAACTTGCATTGATATTTGTAATGAGAAGGAGAAATCAAATAACTGTAAATAGTGCCTTGCTCCTTAAGAACCTCACAAAACCAAACCTTTCTCTCTAGCCTGGAGGTCAGAGCACTTACAGGAAAGATAATGATGACTTTCAGCCAGAAAACTGTTGATCTTTACCTAACAGGTAACAGTGAGTCTCACAAATATAACTTTACCTGAGACCAGTCTGAAGAGGAAAGGCCAAAGGAGGGCACAAGGACAGTGAAAAGCCTTGAAGGGAAGCCATGTGAGGAGCAGCTGGGGTCACTTGGCCTGTTCAGCCTGGAGAAGTGAGCCCTCCTTCACTTACAACTTCCTGGGTGTAGGGGAAGGGGAGGGGCAGACACTGAGCTCTTCTCCCTGGTGGTTGGGGACAGGACCTGGGAAAAGAATATGAAGCTGAGTTGGGCATGAGGAAAAGTTTCTTCACCCAGAGGGTGGTTGGGCATTACAAAAGGCTCCCCAGGGAGCTGTGACCCAGGGAAGTGGTCACAGCACCAGGCCTGACAGAGTTCAAAAAGAGAAGTGTTGTTCTGAACAATGGTCTCAGGCACATGGTGTTATACCTGGGGTGTCCTGCACCAGGAGTTGGAACACGGTGATCCTGATGGATTCCTTCCAACTCAGCATATTCTGTCATTTTTATGATTTGTACAACTGAACCAATCTCTGCTTCCAGAATAATCTTTTTCACAAAGCAACTCAGTCCTAAATGCTTAAGTCCAGCATCTCTCTTACATTCTCTGCTCCACAGAAATCTCTTTAAGGACAGAGGGATCTGTTCAATGAACTGCCTTTTATGTCTCACTTTTGAACTTTGCATTCCACTTCTCTCAGTCACCTCACTTACCCATTTGATCTCTTATCTAAGAAGACATGGTTTTCAGTTAAAAACTGAAAGTCATGGTTTACTTTCTACTGTGATGCTGGGTATGGGATATGATCTGCTTGGAGATCTGCAGCTTTCCCAATCAAAAAATAGTTCTGATCATGTTAAACTGTGTTGTTAGTATAATTGACCAAGATTTTGCTTAATCTTCCAAAATAACGCATTTTCTTTAAGTAGCCTGGGTCCACATCTGTCATTATCCATGGCCATGATAAAAGTTTTAATTTCTTGTGACATGGGAAAAAATACTTCCCTTCAAACTTGTAAGTTCTCATTCATGGATTGGAGGCTTCCAGCGGCCTTCCATTTCAGAGAAATGTAGGATGTATATAAGTATAGACGGTATTCAGAAGGCTAGCAAGTGAAGGCAGGATAATTGCTAGAGGAAAATTACTATGTTTAAAAACAAGACAGGTTTAAAATATTTCTAATTATGATTAAATTTTGCCCAATTGATAGGACTCCATTTACATCTGCGTATGTAAAAGGTGCGTGTGCATGTATATGGAGAGATAGATGCATATCCTAAATTACCAGATAGTATCCTCTAACACAGAGTCAGCTTCAATTCCCATCCATTTATAGATGTCACAGTATATTAATCACTGAGATTGAAAAGAGCTATCATATCTCTAATGGGACATCTGGCATAATAGACAGGCAGGCGTATTTTCATTCAGCCACTGAGGCCTCAGCAAATTATATCTGAAGCTTTGGATTTTGAAAATACTTTTGTTAAAATGAAGCCCATTTTGGTAATGATTATATGTTAAAGCATAATAAAGGAGTGTCTTTATAGTTCCAATAGGGAAGCAAAGTACACTATGTGGAAACATTAGAAGTATTCATCTTTAAATGTCACTCAGCTACAAAGTTCGACAGTTGTACAGTCTAGCCCAAATGGGAACTTGGGGAGCAATACAAAATCCTGATATTGGACAGATTTTGAAAGGCATGTGGGGACAACAAAACCACATTGTAAGTACTGTCTGGCTCTCATCACACAGTAATTGTTGAGCTCTCTGGAACAGTAAAAGAAAGAAAATTAAAATATGATGCATTTGTTCAACAAATATAAGTTCAGAAAAGCAAAATGGTAGGCTGCTCCTCCAAAGTGTACATCTTTACAAATCCACAGTCACATGGAGAAAAAGATAAAGCTTTCTAAGGACATTTGCATTAAATACTTGGTTAGTTACGTATTTTATATATTCAACTGATCAAGCAAAAAATCTTTTTACACATCCTTAGTTTTATACTTAAATGAACCATTATTTGACTCCTACTGGCTTTACTTATAGAACTGAAGTTAAGGATACACAGATATGCTTTCCTGGATTCTTTACTCAAGTCCTGATCCTTATCATAGGCCTCTGTATGTAAACTGATTTTTTTTTCAATTGGAATTAAACCAGGCAACTAGTGTGGCAAAGCAACAACCTCATCATTATAGCTGCCATTGTTATCAGTTGTTTCTCCCATTTTTTGTACAAATGTCTCTTATTGATGCTCAGTATTGATACTTCATGATCATACATTATTGAGATTTAATGGGAGTTCTGCTATTGATTTCAGCAAGGGAAGACCCCTGGTCAGAAAGGAAAACAAAAAAGAGGAGAGTGTTCTGTAGGTACCAGACCAAATTCCATGCTGAAATCAATAAGTTTATAGGTAGTGTAAAGCCAATACAGAATTTAGACTGAATAATCTTAAGTAATTAGATGTACCCAGACTTGCATGGCTTCAGTCTTCTATTGATTTTGTCATTGCCTTACAACGTGTGTTTTAGTAGCAATTATACTTTCTGGCAAACTTTTTTTCTCTCTCAGCATCTAAATTGTTGCTTCTTGATTAATCAACAGGAAAAATCAATGCTCTACCCATTGCACTTCCAAGCTTTAATTCAATTACCATCTGTGAACTAATCAAACATTGATCTAGCTATGTCAATAGACAGAAGGCAATTTTTTTTATACCACTATATTTCCTTGTCATTTAAGGTTGCATTTTAGTTCACTCATCACAAGTCTAAATATTTAGTGTAGCTCAAAAAAAAATCTCTTCTCAACTTTAATTTAATTTAATTAAAAACTCATAAGACCTTTTACATCTTTTTGCCTATTTTCTGCCATTCATTCTATACTAGTGCAGGGTTATTTTGCAAACAAAAGTCTAAAATACGTTTTCCAGGTGATTTTAATAGACTGAAACAAGAAAGAACAATTCCTTTTTCCTTGTTGTCAGAAATTACATGTCCAGCATTTCAATTCTATTGCCACTGACTTCCTCCTCTCTTAATAGCTGTTCTGTCTATTCATTTAAGGAAAAAGGGCTATAGTTTTTTTAATGAGTAAATCCCTAGTAAGGAGTTTTTTCCTTCCATTAGCGTCCCTGTCACTGCTTACACAATTTTGCTTACTATATGTCTCTAGCTAAATGTCAAACAATTTTATCTGAAAAACAGCTGCCAGCAGTTTTGAGAAAAGGTTGGGTTAAGCTCTTATTTACTGTCTCTGTGGAAGCAATTACCAAATGATAACTACTATTTTTATTGCCCAGCCCTAGGGCTATCATGGTTGAAAGAAGTAAAATAATCATAATGATCAACGTAAGCACTACTAATATTATTACATGAAAAATGAAAATTTAAAACAAAATAGACAACAGGAAAACTAAAACCAAAACCCGACAAAACAAACAAAAAAGAATTCCAGGGCCCTTTCATACCTTGGATTAAAAGACTTTTAAAAAACACAGAAGTGTCTGCCCTAAGGGGAGAGGGACCTGACTGTCTTGCCTGCCGTATAAATGATCACTAAAAACAGCTAAAGCAAGAAGTAAATAGATAAACCTCTTTTATGTCAATTACCTTTGCCTTAGGGAGACCCTAAATGTCTTTTAACAGGTCTAGGGGTTGTAGCCTAGAAATAATTCCTAAAAACCCAAAGATAATAGTAAAGTAAATTTCCTAGAAAAGGCACATAGGAAGTGAAGGAAAGTCTTTGGAGAGCAGGAGTCCTGAATTGTCCTGTTCCTGTCTTTCCCCCAAATCTTAGCTTATGCCTCTGCTCCAAGCACGTGATCACAGAGCAGCCTGGTGTTTCACAGGAATTGCTTTCACCACAATACTACAACCTCAGTAATCCATGGCAGCTTTATCTAGGTGTTTTAAAATTAGTCTTTAGGAGTGATTAAAACTTTTTTTTCTCCCCAAATTCCAGATGCTTATTAAGTATTAGTATTTTCTTTTACTCATTTAATATTCTATGTAAGTGGTCTCATCTTATTTGGGTTTAACAAATGCTTATTTTTCTTTTATTTCAAAAAAAATCCTATAAGATTCTGATATAAATCCTCTCAAATTCTGAAACAGTATTAACATCCTCTAGAGAAGAGTGCTCCTGGCCTTGCTGTGCTTGGAAGGAATTTGCCTAAGTGTTGCCAGGTAATTACTTTCTCCAGTTGGTATCAATATTCTTATATTAATAACTGGTTGTATTATCAAATTACCTCAATATATTTTTCATAAATCATGTAATTATTCATCTACAAGAGTATTAAGAAATTATTACACGAAGGTTATATAAAGATACAGAGCATTTACAACATGTCTTAAAAGGCACTTGTCATCCTACACATAAAGAAGAGCCAAAATTTATTACACTGGGAAGAAATATGAGTCAAATAAAAGCTAACCAATGCTTTTACTATGTTCTTTTATTGAAAATACTTTTCTATGAATCATAGGTCTTCACTTGTGAAAGGAATAGAAGCAAGTTAATTTTGTAACATTTACAACTCTAATTGGAATCTCAATACCATTATGTTCACGTTTCTCAGTAGAATGCCCCTTACATTGTTCTACACTAAAGATATTTCAAAATCAATCTCAACCTGAGTTTTCCAGCTAAAAATAATTCCAATATTTCAATTCAATTCTCCTAAGTGTTCCAGTTTCTGAGAAAACATTCCTTATTAAATGGCTTCTGAGTTTTTGAGTATTTATGACCTGCAATTATAGAAAACTCCCAATAATCAATATTTATTCTTCAATGAAATATAAAATAATACTGAGAATTAAAGGGGCATATAAATGATGAAAATCTACATTTTGAGGTCTGTATAAAGTATGGTGTTTCATGATCTTGAATTATACCTTCTGGACATTGCTTTAGCTATAAACTGGGACTCCAGAAACCTACTAGAGTAGGTTCTAAACCAGTAAAGTGATAACATGAACAGCTGAAACAAAAATCTACACTAGTATATCTGAGTATAATTTCCAGAAAGTAGGAATATACAGATCTATCTCTCTTAAGCATTAAAAAGACTCAGAAAAGATTGCAATTACCTAATTACACAATGAATACTAGTAATTATATTAAAAATCCAGTCTCAGACGTCAATATAGCTCTGTGCTCTTTTTATACTTCAAAATATCTCTGTGCTATGAAATTTTGAATATCTTCAGAAAATTAAAAGAAGGTACTGAAACTCCAGTACCTTTCTGTGTCACTTTGCTCATCATGAAAAATATTTTTCATATGTGAAAGTACAAACTTGTCATCTTGCTTCCGTTGTAACTGTGATTATTTATTTCACTGTACTTGTCTGAAAAGCCTGGTCACAGCTCTTCCTGTGGAAAACAATTAGCTGTTATTACAGATTTTTTTTCCAGGCTAAACAAATCCCTGTCTAGAATCAAGTAGCCCAAAACTGAACAAGGTATACTGGGTGTAGCATAAAAAACCCCAAGCAAAAGGGAATATTCACAGCACTTAACCTCTAGCTACTGTCTTTCTAGTACTGCTCAACTGCTGTTAGCATTCCTCCATGGCTGACTCACTTGTGAGATGCTATTCTACATTTTACATCTTCATCCACAAAAAGTCCCACTTGCAGCAGTCTGTGGGATAAAGGGAGCAGAAGAGAGCTCTTACACAGGTGAAGTTACTAAGCTCAAAGATTAGTGCGTGCTTAAATGCCTCTTGGAACAGGACTGTATTTAAACATTGGTGTATGTGTCTGCCTGAGCAGGCATCCCCAGACATTAATAGTCGAAGTGGGTTCAATTAAATATTAACCTACCTGACCTTTCGTTCAAAAGAATTATTTCCACTTGTTACACTGGGAAAAAATTCTGAGGGTTCTCTTCTATTCTCGGGTCTATGTGAGTGACTATGGGACTGGAGCCAAGTGGCACTGCCACCAACCGGAGCTCTAGCGTGCATTTGCTGCCTAATCCTGATTGCTTATCCAAATGCAATCTCATAAAAACAATGTGCAGAAAGAAGCCCAGCATGATCATTTCCCTACATGACAACCTATACATATCAGAGCAATTCCTGCAGAATTTGCAGTCATAGGATGTAACTCTCTCTTTTAGATTTTTCAGTTAGGATTCAATTGAAATTTTAATTTGTTTTACAACTCTGTTGAATTGTAAAACAAATTAAATTACATCAGCGAAAATTACTCGAAGCACCATTATGTTATTCATTGTATTACTTTTTCAGATCATGAAATGTTCTGCTTTTATTAGTCAATTGATCATTTACTAATATGATCAATTACTCCAGTCCTTGTTGAGTCACAGGATAATGTTGTTTTTAGTTCTTGGGCTTTAAATTTTAATATGCAATGCTGACCTTTTTGCTTAGTTGCTCTTTCTTAAAGCACATTTTGTGGGAAAAATTTACAGACTTCCTTTCATGCCAGCTACAAATAATGAGATTTTTCCTTTTATAATTTTTGTAATAGTGCAGCACACTCACCTCCCACCAGGCAGCTTATACAAATTACTATAAACATAATGGTAAATGTTATTTTAACACTTATTTTGGACTCCAACATAGAAATATATTACATATTTTATTAGCTCATTTACCACCTACAAAGTTATATTATTAGCTAATTCATTGAACATGATATGTGTTGGGTAGATTTGGTTACCACTTTAAAGGGATGCTTCCCTGAGTGTGGTTTGTGCTTTTCTGAATCAACAGAATTTACTAGTCTATGTGTTTTTAAAGTGAAAAATAAACCTGAGAGATGCAGGAATGCATTAAATGAAAGGGTAGGATCTGCCTCAGTCTCACACACCGTGCCTTATTATAATAAGTAATTGATTTCTCATTGCCATTGTTCAATAGTTCTGATTCACAGCCCATTAAGGTTAATGAAAGAAAAAGACTCATGAGTGAAACCTGAACTTCATTTAAGTACTTGTTAACACTGACAGTGACTCTATAGGATTGGGAATTTGGTAAATGTCGAAGTGGCAGAATCTCAGACAAATTCCTTTGGTCTTGAATTTTGGTGGGACACATAATCCAAAATTCCCAAGTTCTGTTGAAAATCCTCATCATAAAAGGGATATCAACTAAGATTTTTAATAGCCTTTTCCTACTGAGCATTTTTAAAGCCTTGTGTTTGTATAAGCCTGCTACAGTTCAGGTTCTCAGCAATAAATGTGTCATGCATGTTACAGTTGATGCATAGAGATTTTAGGGATTGTCACCTTTGAAAGCTGGTTCTGTCTTAATAAAGAGCTCATTCTATTAATGTCCTACATATATTATATATCATGTGAAAAGAATTTGGAGTGGGCTTTTTTGCTGTATCTTAGATAAAGATTTTTTCTTATCATATGACATAGCTTTTCTCATAATATATAGCAAATACGTTTTTAATAGCATTGTAGTCCACAAACACATCAGACTTAAGAAACCTCCTGAGAATCTTAATACTATTAAAAATATGCAGCAAAAAGCCATGGTGACTGGAGTGACAATAGAAAATGAGCATTAGTTAGGGTAGGAAAGAACAAAAAACATATTGGAGAGAGATGTTGCAATAGCCACCATCCAGCAGAAGGATT
This sequence comes from Acrocephalus scirpaceus scirpaceus, assembly GCA_910950805.1. NCBI lineage: Eukaryota > Metazoa > Chordata > Aves > Passeriformes > Sylviidae > Acrocephalus > Acrocephalus scirpaceus. Next base: position 8,314,529 of record OU383778.1, on the reverse strand, counting down.
CTGCAGTTTTACAGCAAGAGATAAAGACAATCCCATGCCATAAAGGGGAGTCAGCTTAAGGAATGACATCAGATCAAAAATAATAGAAAAAAACCTAAGTAAAAGTCAAAAAGCATTATAGGTAGAAGGCTGAGGAGCCAAACTTTGTCAAAGTCCCATGGTATCTAGAAAGAAGGGAATTTGTTGATAAAGTGAAAAGAGAGGTTGAAGATATGGTAAGTAAAAAGAATTGATGACCTCATATAAAAAAGAGGGATCATCCCTCTGAATGCATGAAGTGTCTCTTACAGTAGGCAAAACTAAAGAATGAAGAAATAAAAGAATGGGAATCACACTTAGATGAGAAACAGAAGGGAAGAAAAATGAAAGTAGGAAAAACAAGAATGGACTGAGGAGTAACAGAAGAAGTCCATCAACATTCTGACCCCCTCACCTCACACCCTAAGTCTGTGGTAATGAGACATAAAAAAAAAACTGAGAAAAGCAAAGAATTCCTATCTATGATTTTATCTCTCACATCTGAGCTTTGTCCCATATGGAGGACTGAAACTAGGTTTAGAACTCCAGATAAACTGTGTGACACAGCAGCATCCTTTTCTCTTACAGGGAATTAGTACTTCTTTAGCACTTTCTATTCTATGGATTTAGCAAAGGGTTGGAGGAAATCAGAGGTCCTGTGGAGATTATTTTTCTCTAATAACAATGCTAATCAATATTTATGGAAAATAAGGAAAAAATAAGAAGGTAACTCAGCCCTAGAGTTCACCCACCTATACTTGAAGGGTGGCCAGTTGTAGTCCATGGAATAAAATCTGCTTCCAAAGCTGTCTTACAGTATGGTTGACAGCCTCCAGCTTCTCAGAATAATACTTCTATCATGACTATCCTACACATTAAAATCTAAAAAATATACACGACAGAGGGAGACACTCAGGATTTTTATCTGCAAGCTGGACTCTTGTATTTCCAATACTGCCCCAAGAGGCTAAAGGTTTGCCCACTATATTGCTCAAAAAAATCTCATTAGAGAGTTTTTGAGCCTTCAGTATAGGCTATGGCTATGGAGAAATCCAAATACTCATAGTGGATATTCAACGAATCCACTTGGAACTATGAAAGAGGACTGGGCTAACCTTTCCTTAATTAGCAGCTTATAATTAATATCAGTTGTAATAATAGTATTATAGTAATAGCTATTATATAGGAACAACCTGATGTTTACTCAGCTGGTTTTTGTTCATTTAGCAACATTCCACACTTAGCGCTGACTTTTTTTTTACAGAACTGGGTCAGGGATAGGGACTGAGAGAGCTAATGGCTATACTTCAAAGCTTTCGTCATGCAAAAGAATTAATTCCTGCATTTTGCTAGAATTTACCCATTTGTTTTGTGGAATGCAGCAGAGTGTATTAGTGTGACCTGTTATGCTCTCAGTGCCAAGACGGCTTTACTTTTTTGTTTGGCCTCTCTTGGCATGCAATCAAGGCCAATTGCCTTTTTGCCTCATAGATTTTTCTACAGAGATGAAAGTGAAGCCTTACTGACACACACAGGATGGCAGTGTGATCACTGAAACAGCTTCAATCTATTGGTACAGGCATGATTAAGCTTCTCTCTTGTCATTTCCCTTAATGCATGCCAATTTGGCCTTGTCAGTCATTTTATCGAGTTTGACAGGAGCTTTCATCCAAAGAACATCTCCAGGAACAATCAAAAAGCATGATGTGTAGGGCTGGACTGGAAGTACATTTCCTGTACTGAGCACTCCTTTTGTTTAATTAAAAAAAAAATTAAGCATTCTCCACTACTGAATTGTAAGATCAGTTTTAAATTTTAGAAGTGATCAGCATGTCCAGAATAGAGTAAAAATAAAAATAATAATAATAAACCCCCAGCAGTATCAGAGTTAGTCTCATAATCTTAAAAAGAAACATAGATTTCCTTTAACTTCCAGGTGAAAAAAGAAAATTATTGAGGTTTTTTGGCCAACTAGCTGATCAGAAGTGTTCATCTTGCTTCTGCAACAGGCAGTCCCTGATCATTCTCTGCAGTGCAGTACTATGTCTGTGAAGTATTTTTGCTTTATTGTTAACTGATCTTCAGTGCATTCTGCTGGATGTCACTTTGATAAAGATATAACTTGATTGCTGTACCATCAGGCAAATCTGTCTTTAGGTCTGTCCCTTCATTCCTCTTCATCAAAGCTTTATGTATAGAGGGGAAAGTAAAAGTAGGAAAAACCACCAAAAAGACAGTTAAGAATGAGAGTGCTTTTTGGGTCAGTTTTTCTGATGTTTAATATTGCATAACCAATCTGCAAAAACTGGTCTTTTTGCTGTTCTTTTTCAAGGGGCTTATGTTAACTGAAGATGCTACAATTTATTTTCCCATTCATCCAAATGTTTTCCAGCCATGAAGGAAAGTTTTGAGAGTCCAGGTTAATAAGCATCAGGAAATCCTAGCTTAGATCCCTTCTAGATGGAGAATGCCTTTAATGCTCTTTTTGTAAAAATAATTTTTAATTTAATTCCAATAGAATTAACAAAGGTCATGAAAAAATCTGAGGACTTTTTCCCATTGGTAATATCTAACTGCCATAAATATTCTCTGTCCTTTTTTTTTTTTTTTTCTGTATTAAAAAAAGGAGGGGTTATTGAAAGGATAAGTATCAAAAGTATCTTTTTCTCTTAATGCTTTCTTGGGACACAGGCTGAAGACTTGAAGAGGCATTCAATTGTGTGGATCTGTTGCACTGCACAAGGCAACGGAAGATATATTTCAGGGTTAATGACTTCCTCTGTTTGAAAAAGAAAGAAAAGAACCTCATGGACCAGAAAGTGACCCCTTCAGGGAATAAAACAGGTTGGATAGTAGATATGTTTTCTGTTTCTTTTTACATTTTCCAGGGTGAATCTTAAGCAGCTCTGAATCTAGCCTTTACAAGATGTCCCTGGGATTCTGAATGAAATACAGAGGGCAATAAATAGATAGCTGAGATGAAGAATTAGTCATAATGGAGTCTATTGTGGAGGACTAGCAAGAAGAGAAAAAAGTTGAAGAAAAATGAATATTTTTCTCGCAGGATCTGAAATGTTTACTCATAATAACATAGACTTACTTAGTTTGCTAAACCCTGTGACATTCTTGGTAATAAATAAGGCTGAAGATGCTGATGACATGTCCTCCCTTTTGTGTTTATGGATATGCAGGCATATCATGCTTACTATGCTTGCAAAGCATCTAAAATGCTGAAAAGCACAGGAGGGATCCATCCTATTTTTAACTTCTAGAGGAAGATAATATAACAAGCTTGATTTGGAAAGGAGCCTGAAGTTTTGAATCTTTTGCTCAGTGTCACACATATGGCTTTTGCTAAGAAGATAACTTTGAATATCTGAAACTTTTCATTATCTTTAATTAAGACTATATTAAGACATAGGGCAATTTCTTGGCTCTTTTTTTAATAAACTGACAAGCCAGTGCAACATCCCAAAGCAAATACTGATGTGCCTTCCAAAACTGAATGGCAGATGCTGTACTTGACTTTGTTTCTTGTTCTTAAAAGTAGGCTTTTCCAGCTGAGCTTTCTAATAGGAAAACCTGAACAACATTATTTTGGCTTGTACTAATTGTCAGTTATAGATCAACTGTGCTGTTTTCTCCTTCCTGAGTAAAGTATTTTTGCAATTCTCCTACACCTTTAACAAGTCCCAACTAGATGAAAACATATTTAGATAGATTGAAGTGTTTGTCAGTCTCCTTCTCTAAAGCTCACACGGTCAATATAAAACAAAGTATTATTTACAATGGAAACAGAATACTTAGGAGAAGAAATAGATTCCAAAACAAGTAATGTACACATTTCTTTTCCATTCCCAGTGGTTACCTAAGCAAGAATAGATAAGGTTTTTCTTGTCAATGTTGCAAGGCATCTACAAAGTAGATGGTTTAAGCACAATACTACTGCTGGAAAGTAAGATAAGAAAGCATCTGCACTGGTTTAACAAAGAGCCAGCTGGGGTCCAAAGGATTACAACTGTACACAAATAGAAAAGCAGACACTCTTGTACATCCTCCCAGCAGAGTTCATAAACATGTGGCTACTACATGAAGCCGTGATTAAACCATACTCTGCCCCTAAGCCATCACATCTGTGAGGCAGCACACAGTTCTGTGCATTACACCTTGCAAATATCTGCACCAATGGCTCACTTCTTTGAAGGGTATCCTCCCTTTCAATTTCACTAGAGTTCCTTTGGTGCTCCATGGGGCTGTTATTTATTTATTTATTTGACTTGTCTCTTGCCAAATCTCCAGCACCCACTGATGGATTTTCAATAAACTAAATCCATTCTTGCAGGTAGCACCCATTACACTGTTACAAGGTGACTCCAGGTCTTGTCACCACCTACTGCTGCAGCTCTCTATCTCACCTGCAACAGAAAACCTCAGGTGACTCACAACATTTTCCATGACTCAGAAGCAGAGCTGGGTGCCCACAGATGGAAACAGACCACAGAAGAACCTTATTTTTTGAGGGTTTCTGGCATCTGCCAACATTCCACATAGCAAAGTCTTCTTTTTTTTTTTTTTTTTTGATACTATTATTAATGAAGAAAACTGTAAATCCTGTTTCTGCCTTCAAAGAAATATCAGGAGTCAAGTCTACAAATTAAAAGTCTCTTCCACTGCAGTAGCTTCACTGCTAGCACAGTTTAAACTAGGGTATGGCTATTAGAGAAGGAAATGTGCATATCTAGTTATTCTGTTACCTAGATACTCTTACAGTACCTGGTACCTAATTCGCTGAAAATATTAAAGGGATTATTAAAAAATTAGTTACATTAAGTTTTCAGGCAAACAAGGGGTCTTGAGAGGATGAGAGGAAAGATAGTCTAATAGATTTTGATCAAATGTGCAAAGATTTGGTTCTGTAATGGGTACGCAATAAAGCAGATATTGTGTGTAGCATATATTCAAGAGAGATTAATGGTCACATTAACCTTTTTAAAAATCATGAAACAGATATATCCCTTTGCAACTGGTATGACAAAGCAATAAAAGGATAGTAAAATAGAACAGGATTCATGTCTTCTGACCATCAAAATAAACAAGTAAAATAATCCGAGATTTACAGTATGAGCACATGCATATAGTATTTGGCATTTCATCTAAGCAATGGAGAAGCACAACTAGAGGGATGATAATAAGATGTTATAAAAAGTGCTTGAAAATTGTTGCAAACAAGTTTCAGCATCAGAAACATAGGTGCCATTATGTTTAATAAAATGCATAGACACATCCAAATCAATCTCTTGGAAGGTACTAAATTAAGAACCATTTTTCAACATTAGCCTTTTATGTTTGGCAGTATTTACTTAAAGTCAAAGTAAGCTATAATGTGAAAGAAACTGACCAGAAATAAAAATAAAAACCACCATGTTCATGAATATTTTTGCAATTGTCATAGAAGTCAATGCTTAGCTGTAGTGTTGATTTCATGATCTTTAAAAACCGGACTCTTTTTTAGGTAAATATTATTGTTATGATCAGCTTGAAGATACTATTTTCTCTTTGATGTAAGGAATCTTGGAAAAACAGAAAATTCATAAAATACTGTTCATAAATCAATTTCTTTGAAAAAAATCATGCCAGCACAATATCTAAAACTCATAAAATCACCTTATGAATATCACTGTCAAAACCAAATGCTTAGAAAAGATGAAATCAGAAATGGCACTTTGGCTGTGTGTACATTACTACTTACCATGAATAATGTCTCTGTCAGACAGACTGTAAAACAATCTGGCCAGAAGAGCAGCTACTTGGTCTGTGCACCTTCACCTGTTTCACCCATGTTCTTACTTGGACTCATTTCCACTGGACTGAACTTTCAATCAGGGGAACTCAAACTTATAAAGAAATCTCTTCACAGCTGTATTCTTACAGACTGCATAGAATGGACCAACTTTGAAACCAAAGGTCTGAAGGGCCACAGGAATGCCAGCTAGGTGCTGTGCCTGGGAGATGTTTCACTGAAATTTTGATGACTGAAAGTCAAATGTCTGGTTGAGGGTGGTGGTCTTGGCTCTTCTATAGAAAATAAAAGACACAATAATGTAGAAAATGTGATTCTCCACGTCGTGAGTGTTGACTCAGCCTTTTGCACCAAATCCCGTCCTAACTGTCAATGAACAGTAATGCATGTGAAGGACAGTCATCGATTTTGGGAATTAAAGCAACAAAAATAATTGTTTATTTATAAAAGTAGCTGTAGTGGCTTGACCCTGGCTGAATGCCAAGAACTCACCAAAGCCTCTCTATGACTCTCCTCTGCAAATGGACAGGGGAGAGAAAATATAACAAAAGGTTCATGATTTGAGATAAGGACCATGAGAAATCACTCACCTAATACTACCACTGGTAAAACAAATTCAGTTTGGGGATATAAATTAAATTTATTACTAACAAAATCAGAGCAGGATAATGAGAAGCAACATAAGATCTCAAAAACACCTTTCACTCACCCCTCTCTCCTTCCCAGCTCTTAAAGGCAAAATGAAAACCAGATCACCAAAACCAACGTTTACATAGCAATGTATGTGATTGGAACAAAACTGATTTTTCTTTGTAATTTTATAACAGTGTTGTTACACTGGAATGTTAAAACAATGAGTAAAATATTTTTACCCCTATTTCTTGCAGAATTACACACTGAGTAGCAGTCTATGTAAAAGATCAGCACTGCATTTCAGTACTTCTCTCTTGCAAGTAAATCTCACAAAAAGGACCTCACAGGAGGAGATGAAGACAAGAAGAAACAGACTAAGTACCTGTACTGAATTGCATGAGATATTCCCAACAAAAGGGCTGTTTTCCACAGTGCTTGCTCCTGTTTTTTGTTCTACAAACACAAAAACCAGCTCTTTTCTCTTTGAAAATCTTCAAAAGATTCAACTTTTTTTTTTTTTACGTATTTTAAAAAGTAGTCTAAAGTGTCTTCTTCCTTATGTCCCTTTGGGGTAAAAACAAACAGTGCAGTAAAAAGCAATATGCTATTAAACCAGAAAAAACTTCAGAAACTCCATCATAAACTTGCTGTATCATGTAAGTGTATCCACGTCAACATTTTATAGCATCAGGGACTATGGTTTCTTTCTGCTGATGGTGTTGTCACTAAAATGTGCATTAGTATTGATCAGTTATTCTACCATGATCTTCTTGCAGCTAAGTCAGCAGGAAGATAGACCAGAGTGAAAAGTACCTTTTTTGAGAACATCACAGATAAAATGGAAATAATTGCCTATGTGAAATATTGTATTTAAACCACTGTAAATATTTCCTAGCCCTTGGAAATAATTAATATATGTATATGTATATTCCTTTAAGAGCTAGCAAATAGCAATTTGGTAACTGTCAAAAGTATTATGCACATCCTATGGTGGAAAAAAATTAAAGAATGCACCATATTTTGTGCATTCATTTTATATTAGCTGATTGCTTTCAAATTTCTTAATTAAAATTTCTCTAAATTAAATAATTTCAAAAATTTTACATTTCTTCTATCAGACACTGTCTGTTCCTAACTTATTTCATCTGTATGTTTAACATACAATAACCACTCATTCTCTTAGCAATTATTCAGATGGCTGAGATGCTAAAATATTTCCTTAGAGGTGTGGAAAGTAAGGAAGAAAAGAATAAGTTAACATGATAAGAGTAGGGTCAACAAAAATCATAAGAAATTTAGGAAAGGCTTGCTAGGGGAAGAGATGAAAAACCCGAATGCAGGATGGTTTTGCCTCAAGAAAAATCCTTGGCAGGTATGTCTTGCATGCAGGAAATGAGGAGTCTGACAAAACCAGCACTGTCCTGAAAACAGCACAGGGTGTTACAGCATAATTTCAGTACACATGGGCTTCAGAAAAGGATGCATTCTTCTTGGAGCATCCAGTTGACTATCTTCTGTCACAGCTGAATGATAACTTGACATCATTCTTTGAACAAAGGCACTATATTGAAAATTTCCATTAAATCTCCACAAGTAGCTAACTTTCCCCTAAGACTTTTTAACTGATAGTGATATTTCAGAGTCTTTTGAAAGAGTTCATGACTACCTGAAGCAAAAACCTGCTGTCTAATCCCATAGTTTACATTATAGGCAGCACTTAATTATCTGAAACACATCAGGGAAAGAATATAGCTACTGCATAAAATATTAACTAAAGATTTCTTCTCATACCAAGTATAATTTACCAGAGAAGGAAAGTCTTTTTGTTCCTCTGTACCAAGTCCTGGGAGTTTGTACATTTCACTTCGCACATGGAGGAGTCACAGGAGGATGGGACTTGTAATATGGCAGAGGAACATTTTGTCTCAAAAAGAACACAGAAAAAGTAACAACAATAGACACACTCACATAACCCCCTGTCAAATGTATATTTTTAACAGTAGTGGTTTGACCCTGGCTGGACACCAGACACCCACCAAAACTTCTCAATAACTTGCCTCTGCAACTGGACAGGGAAGAGAAAATATGAGGGTTTGTGAGCTGAGATAAGAACAGAGAGTTCATTGCCCAAATACCTTCACAGGCAGAACAGACTCAAATTGGGGATATTCAGGGAACTTATTACTAAAAAAATGAGGACAGGATAATGAAAAGTAAAATGTATCTTAAAAACACCTTCCCCCCAGTCCTCCATCTTTCCCAGCTCTACTTCCTTCCCCCCAGCTGAGCAAGGAGACAGGGAATGGAGGTTGTGGTTAGTTCACTCCACATAGGATCCCCTTCTCCAGTGTAGTGTGCCTCCTACAGGAAACAGTTCTCCAAGAATTTCTCCAGTGTGAGTCCATCCCATGGGCAACAATTCTTCACAAACTGCTCCAGTGTAGGTCACTCTTCCACGAGGTGCAGTTCTTCAGGCACAGCCTGGTCTACAGTGGGTTCCGCACAGGGTCACAAACCCTACCAGGAAACCTGCTCCGCATGGGCTCCTCTCTCCGTGGGTCTGCAGGTCCTTGCCAGGATCCTCCTCCAGCAAGGGCCTCCTACAGGATAACAGCCTCCTCTCAGGCATCCACCTGCTCTGGCATGGGGCTCCTCCATGTGCTGCAGGTGGATATCTGGATGCCTGTGTCCTTCCATGGGCTGCAGGGGCACAGCTGCATCACCGTGGTCTTCACCACAGGCTGCAGAAGAATCTCAGCTCTGGTGCCTGGAGCACCTCCTGCCCCTCCTTCTCCACTGACCCTGGTGTCTGCACAATTGCTCCTCTCATATATTTTCACTCCACTTGTCTTTGGCCACAAATATATCTGTGTAATAATTTTTTTGGTTTTTATCCTTGTTAAACATGTTATCACAGAGGGTTAATCATAATTTCTAATTGGCCCAGCCTTGACCAGTAGCATGAGTCCTGGGGCTGGCTGCCACTGGCTCTGTTGGACATGGAGGAAGCATCTGGTAGCTTCTCACAGGAACTGTTGCCTGGAATCAGGAGGCAAAACCTTTCCAAGCAATATTAAGAGTGATAAGATAAAAAGCAACTCTTTAATTAAAACCTTCTGGTGTGCACAAATATGGCTATATGCACACATAGCTAAACTGTGATAGAGGACAGGAAAAGTACTTGAAGCTATGCAACTATATATTAAAAATCTACAGGACTATGAATTTGAAAAAGGTGAAAAATCTTTAGGGATCAAAACCACCTCTGCAGCCCCCCTGCTACCAAAACCTGGCCATGCATCCCCAGTGTGACTTCCTTCAGCAATTATTATATTTGATAGTTACATGATTAATACTGTATATTATATGGTTACTGATCAATAAGATTACTTGGCTCTCTTAAGTAAGCTCACTAAAGTGTAAAAAAAAAAGTCCTGGAAACATTCAGCCTGCTTTAACCCCTCTGGGTGCTGTCCAAATTCATACTGTTTAAATGATGTTTCAGAATGGTTTGGCTTGGAAGTGACCTTCAAGATCATCAAGTTCCAACTTGTCATGGGCAAGGACACCTTCCACTATAACCAGGCTGTTTAGAGCCCCATCCAGCCTGGCCTCGAACATGTTCAGAGATGGATTAACCACAGCTTCTCTCAACAATCTGTTCCAGTGCCTCACCATCCTCACAGTAAAAAAAATTCTTCCTATTATCTAATCTAAAATTACTGTCTTTCAGTTTGAAGCAATTCCCCTTTGTCCTGTCACTACATGCCCTTGTAAATAGTCTCTCTCCATCTTTCTCGTAGGCTCCTTTCAGGTACTGGAAGACTGAAATTAGGTCATACCACAGCCATCTCTTCTCCAGGTTGAACAATCCCAATTCTCTCAGCCTTTCCCAATGGAAGAGGTGCTCCAGTTTTCTGATCATCTTGGGGGCCTCCTCTGGACTTGCTCCAACACGTCGATGTCCTTCCTGTGCTGGGGCCCCAGAGTTGGATGGAGTTTTCCAGGTGCAGCTTCACCAGACTGGGGCAGAGGGGCAGAATCCCTTCCATTGCCCTGCTGACAAGCTGCTTTGGATGCAGCCCAGGATACAATTGTGTTTCTGGAATACAAGTGTACACCACCGGCTCATGTCCAACCTCTCATCCACCCAAGTCCTTCTCATCATGGTGGTTCTTCTGTATCAAGCCCTCTCAATGTGAGGGTGTTAATGGGTATCACAGATTTTTATGCACAACTTACAGTTGGTGGAGAAATCAAAAGTCCTGGTGAACAAATGGAGTTTTATAGATCCACACTATCATTCTTATTTAAAATACATAAAAACAGCTGTTTGATCAGTCCTCTATCTTGAGCCAATGACTTAATTTGTGAGTAATCTGTAGTACAAATGAATGCAACTTCATAAGACTAAAAGAATTACAGGAAAAAATACAGAATGCAAAGAGAAAGGTGCAAATAATGGACTTGGGACCAAAGGAAAAGCATCATTTGAAGAGAGAGATTCTCAGAGTGCAAATTTATTGTATACAAATACCTAAAAGATTCCTAAAGGAATCTTTTAAGACATATCACAAGATTTGTGATGGATTGTTGAAAATTAATGTCTCTGCAAATCTCCAAGAAAGAAGAAAAGTGTTAGAAAAGCTAATGAGCTTAAAGATCTGTGAGGCTACTGGAAATTTCTGGCACATCTCCTGTTGTATTTGTATCATAGACAGAGTTTGTTCCCAATGTCTGCACAATGGACCTTATCTCCCTGCTCTCTCCATGGTTTCCTAATCCTCTTGTCTCATCCATAAGCTGGAACAGAAGGCATAGAGCAGAAGATAATGCTATTATGAACATTTTAAGCTGCCATTCTTTTTTCCCACTGCCATTTTATAGCTTCACTTTCCACTGCCAGGTATTTGGGGGTGCTTATATCTTTGCTGTCCCTGGAGCATATAGTGAACATGTGAATAGTTTATCAACTATTTTGATAAATATTTAGACATATGATGAATGGACAGACTATATCACCAAAAAAAAGTTTAAAGGAAGAGCTAGTAGGTGTGGGGTCAGGTATAGAAGTAAGAATTTGCAAAGAACCTAGAGAAGTTGGGAAGGTGAATGGATAGGGTCTTTGAAGCAAGTAGGGAAGGAGGACAAAGAAAGAGAACTCAACTTTTAAGTAGTTGCAGGGTCAGACATATTTTTGTGACCAGTTCTACATAAATAATCCAAATAATCCTGAATAACATACACAGTCCTCAGTTTCAATAAAGAACTTAAATAATTATTGAGGATTTTCTTCACAGAAAGCAAAAAAACCACAATATAAGAGAAATGGAGCTGACATTTACCACTGACATATTTAGTTGGTTCTATATTAGTAATTTTTTTATTAACTGTTATGCACTTGAATGCATCTTTATATTTTTGAATAATGCTTCCTTTAAATAATTACCACCTATTTTATGAATTTTCCCATTCATTTCTTCTCTTTTTTTTTATATTAAGTCAGGTGTTTACAGATTAGCTGGGTTTTTTACTAAGTGTACTGCTCCCTCTCTGTCTGTAAAGTGAGATGAGAGCTTGATGTTTATGTGGTTAAACACAATTTGTGCTTCCTGCCTTTGAGGCACAGCCATAGATCATGCTGTGTTATTTATCTTGCTTACTCTAGCTTTTTGTGATGAATTATTAAAATATGCCTGGAAGCATGGAGCCATTTGGAAGAAGGGTCTTACTGGAGAGCAGAACAGATAAAAGCACTGAGATAAAACAAGCGACCCTGTCACCAGCAGACACAAGCAATATTGCAGAGAAGAAAGAGACCATTTTATCGGTCAAATTCTGCTTACAGCCACACGAGTGGAACCTCATCTAGTTCAGTGAATACAGCTGGCTGCTTGAATTCGTTAGCTGCTTTGAAAACAGTATAGTGACTATCCAAAGGCAAAACTGCTACATGAAGCATGGAAATGTGGTTTACATTGTTAGTATACCTGCAGCAAGACTGCAAGAGGACTGTAACAAGAGGCTAGTTCAAGAGAAAAACATATTCTGCCTCTGAATTCTTCACAGAGTTTCTTTTCCATCTCAAGAGAGGTAAAGCACTACAGGATTTTTCTCCCAGGGGAAACACTTGAATGGTCCTGTTATTGTGTTGGGTGAAAGTATGCCTGGCTTTTGAAATAATCAGGAAAGAATTTCTGTGCCAAATATTGTTACCTCTAAGTTTGTAATTTTCCCTTATTTTATTTCACTAACTACAACTAATTTTGAAAAACTTAAAGCAATACAGAAAACTTTTGCAAGCAATATGTCTCTCAGTTTTTTAGACAAATCTCAGGCAAAAATGCTCAATTATTTTTACGAAAAAGAAACAAAAATAATCATGTTTTTATGCCCTATTAAACTCTTAGAGCAAATTCATACAGAAGCCCTAAAGCCTGCAGCAGAATGTGAAACTTGAAGGAGGATTGACAAGAGAGAAGGATCTGCATTTTCCATATTTCTAAAGATCTTCCTCTATTATACAGCTATTAAAATGAAGTTTGCATATGCTGAAGTAACCTAGGTCAGAATTTAGCAGTGAATTCTGCAAAGATTTGCCATCCCTGACTGAATTCCTGTACTGTGCAGGACATGCACAACCACTGCATTCACTGCATTCATGGTACTCCAAGAGGAAGTTACATACTGTGTTCTCTTGAGGGAAGGGAGATGCTTTTTCTTCTCCAGATTCTCCAAGTATTTCTGGACTCCAGCTGCCAGGAGACAACTTGATGCCTATCCATAATTAAAACATGCCTGGAGAGAAAGAACAGAGGCAGAGGCTAGAGCACAAACAAGCAAAGACAACTGCAGATCATCAGACTGGGACAAGCTAGTGTAGAATCAAGAAGTAGAAGACAGCTTGAGGAAAAAAAAAAAAAAAAAAAAGGAGGAAGAAAATAGAATGAAGAAAGGTAGGGGAAAGAAGTGAGGAAATTACTTGGAGTTGTTGGTTTGTTGCTTTTTTCCCCCTGGTGATAGTTGACCATTACTATATTTTACGTGAAAATGAGCTCTGAATAGCTCTGAGAAGGACATGGGTATTTTTCCTGATTGAGCAATCAGGTGAGTTGGACAGGAAGATATCACTGTCAAGATACAAGAAGATTTTCCATGAAGTTAAAATTAGAGTCCATTTTGAGGTTCAGATTCCCTTGGGATTAAGCAATAGCTCAGCAGTTTTAGATTTAACTATTCAAGTGCTGTTCAAATGGCTGTTTCAATATCTGCAAACTTCAGCCTAGCCCACCAAACCTTTTCCATTCTACTCCTCCATAGACCTGATAAAATTAAAAAAGCCATGAAATTCTGAGTATGGGTCATAGTATGTCATGTAGAAATGGAGGAAGACTATAACAGGACAGGATTCTCTCAAGAGAAAAGTTTAGAAAGCCTTCAAAACCCAACAATACCAACACAAAAATTGCTCCTTTTCAATAACTAAATGGGAATATGAAAAGAATTTTTGGTTGTAGTACCTTAACACTCATGTGAACTGCACCTTGATGTGCTGTAACACATGCAGTGTGTTACACTGATTTCCAGCTTAATGAATCATGCATATTTCTCTTCTGTCAAAGGTAATAGGAAAACTGGACAGCTAATTCTGTACAAAAGGTGTTAATGCCTTACTACACAACCTTACATACTACAGATTTTAGATAGATACAATGAGGTACCTGCATTGAAATATTTAATCACCTTGTGAATTCCTAGTAGTTTTTGAAGTGTCTCTTTATAACACCAGTTTATGAGGTGTGCAGCTGGAGCTTTTTTGGAATGCAGAAATAAAGAGAAAACTGACAGGTAAATGAAACACATGCAGGTGTTAAACAAAGAGACAGTAACACCTTAACCTCAGTGTAGCCTTCAAAATCTACGTGGGAACTCAGAGGTGCTCTTGCTAAAATAATATCCTCTAAGAGAAATGCCCTGGAACCCAATAAATGCATTGCAGAATTTTACAGTGAATTAGAGGTAATTCAGTTAGCATAGACATTTAGTTTAATTAGCTAAATTCTACAATTTGTAAATACAGACAAAAAACCCAGGCATAATTTCTCTGTGAGGGTCACTGCAAAAATATGAATAATGAAAGCTTAGCAATTAGATTCTTAATTTATTATAATGCATGCAAAGCTTCAGGTATATACAGATATGTAAGTAATGCTGCTTCTATGCAGCTAAACTTCAAACATTTAAATACTCCTTGCTACAATGTATTTGCTGCCGTTATTATATTCCTAAAAAATGCGCCTTGAATTTCAGTCTAAAACCTATTAACATTCTAAAGAGGTTGCAAACAGATCACATCTCAGAACAAGTATTATTAAAAGTGCCCAACGCTCTGTATTCATTGCAGTGTTTTTAGCAATAGTATTTTTCAGTAAACTTATATGAAATTGTACAAAAATAGACCTTCATCATTTTGATGATGGAGTTCTGAAGGGTTACCTTTACTAAGCTGGAAAATCATCAATAAGATGAAGAAATCCATCTGTCAGCAGAATATCTACTTATTAAAAAAAGATGCATTCATCCTTGATTTATTCAAGTTTTATACCACTCTTCTGCCTGAACAAAATAGAGACAGAAGAAATGGGGTGAAGCAGAAGAAATGAGCAGATAAGAGGAGCAGGGAAAAAAAGAAAAGGATCCATGTGGATTGGAGAGAAAAATTAACATAAACTTTGCTGATAGGTGTTCTCTCCAAGGAGGACAACCTGAGATACAAGATATGATGTGTATGTATGTATGTGTATGTATGCAGGATCTCATGAGGAAATGAGGCCAGGGTTCCCAGCTGATAGGAGAAACTATTACAATTTTGTCTCGAATATCTAGTTTAAAATTGGTTTCTTTTCCTTTCACAGTGGTGTTCTTACAAACATTTGTATCTATGTGTCTTTGCTGGGAAATGTAAATGGATATTTTTTTGTTGCATCTTTCCTTTGCTCAAACTCTACACATAATTTCAAGATGATGATTTTCGTCTTCCAAACACATTGAAAGACCAAAAATAGCAGTACCAGATCCCAGTGTCACAGGTTTCTAACATAAAGGTCCAGCATATCAAAGAAAACTAAGATTTTTTTTTTTTTAATAGAAAGTGTATTGGATTATATCTTTTATCAAAGGGAGCAGGAAAGAAGTGGGGTCAGTCACTGTCACAAAACTTTTCTGACATACAGTTAAATGTTTGAACCCTGAAGGTTCAAAGTATGTTTTGTAAAATAACTTGTTTAAAACAACCCTTTTCTGAATCTTTTGTTTGTTTATATTTACTGAGAGATAACCTGGAGCTCTTGATTTATGTTGTGTTTGTCAAAGGAGAGGTTTCAACTTCTCAGTATTTTTTTTTCTACCGTATTTTGTGACAGGCAGAAGTACATTCAAACAAGCAACATTTAATTCAGTCACTTTCTGCAAATGATCAGTTTGATGGCATATACATGACTGAGTGGATACTTAGTTTATATTTTTCTGTTAAACATTACAGGATATGAATAGAGCAAAGCTGTAAGCTTAGTCTCTGTTGCCTGCCATTAAAATGGTTTTGTTTGAAAGAACATGTTCTCTCATCACTATCTATATACTTCTATATAACTTGGAAAGAAGTTATATAGAAAATAATTATTTTGAATTAGTAAATGTATAATTTAATAGTTTATTGGCCACCCTTTTACACTCTATTATTTGTACAAAAGATGCAATTGGAAGAGAGTTTGGAGGTTTTTGTCTTCTGCATTGTTAAAGATAAAATCCAAATTATGGATATTTTCATCACCTAATAAGATCCTGACTTTGCTGGAAGCAGAAATCATTATTCTGGAAATCCATAACCATTATTTTAGTATTATTCCCTCTGGATGTTTTTTCCTCTCAATATACTTACAGTTAAAGTTATAACACAAAATAATACCAAAAAAAGTCACCAGACATCTTTTTTCTTTCTTTTCCTTCAAAGGACAGATTGCATCTAAGAAAATATCTTCATATTTCTAAATTGCATGTGCATGTCTGTATTTTCATTTTCTATTTTGAAAAAAATAACCATAACTCTACTGACTACAGAGAACATTTTGGACATATATTCCCAGATATACTGGGGATATATATTTCACAGAAAGGGCATGGCCCTTGCAAAAGGAAATAAAAAAGTAATAAGCAGATTGAGCCAAACACTTTAATGAAGGAGTATTAAAGAACACAGTTGTCCTACAAAGCAGTATGTTTTAGTTACTATACAAGTTGTATGTAATTATATTTCTTTCAGACAACTATATCAGAAAAAACAGGATTTTGTCTGCAAGTGATTGAACTGTTTTATGTAAGACCAGTTAGGTTGAAAGACTTTTTTTTTTTTTAATGAGGAGTAGCATTAGGTTCTATAGAGTCTTCTTTTGATGGCTTCTGCAACCTTACTGCAGTGTTATGGTCTCTATCAAAGCAGAACAAGGATTGGTGGCATTTCCATTGGCTTTTCCAGGAAACCGATCAACTTTTAAAGAAAATGCCCCATTAATTCATTTCCTGACAGGACCACTGGTGACTTTGTACTGGAGTTTTGCATAGCCCTGATGGGATATTTCATTGCTGAGTTTGCTGATGCAGGAGCAGCCAACAGTTAAATGTTTTTAAAAACTTCATTGATGTAAATAGTTACAGTCTCAGAGTAAGGACTTGGCCAGGAAGAAGGGTCTCCAGTCTACCTACCCTCTCCAAAACAACTATTTTTTACTGTATTTTTCCTTTAACTCCATTAATCTTCTCTAGAGCCCAGATAAAGATTCAGTGTTCTGATGCTCCTAACCAGTAATGCTAGCATTCCTCTAAAGATGCAGTTCACAAGACTATTTTTCATTCAGTTTCATATTCACTAGGAAACAATCAGCTTTAGAAATAGGGGGATTGAACTTGAGCCTTTCCAAAGCAATAGACACAGTAAATTACCTTTGCTTTAGACTCCAAGGTATAGGACAGAGTATGGTTCTTAAGTTTGTATTGCAATCTAGCATTGTTGCTCAAACTGCTAATTTTTATTGGACAAGAAGAGGAAAAAGCAATCTAAGAGTGGGCTGAGCAAAAACCTTGTATTTCTTGGAATGACTGGACCAAATATTATGCAGTATTTGAATATTTTTTACTGTTAGGGTTGAAATACAGGTATTCAATTTTCTAAATAAATTCACTACCTACTGATAGCACTCAATACTCATTTCCTTGAGTAAAGAAACCTGAATAAGCATCTAAAAATGTTTTGCCAGGAAAATACGGAAAAAATTTTCTATGTGCAAATATGTAGATAAATGTAAATTTCTCCAAACAAGTAGCTGAGCAAAAGAGTGAGCCAAGCTTTATACAGTGGCACTTAAAACTTTTTTCTAAATAAATCCTTGTCCAATGGAAAATTTTGACTGAAGATTTACTGATGCTAAGCCATGTGCTGAAGTTTACAACCATATAAATTGTCCGCATTCATTTCAGTAGGGAACCCTTGCTCCTCACAGGAAACTCCAAAAAAGACAAAGAGCAAGAGGCACATCACATCTGTAACATATGGCTAGCTTCTAGTTTCATATGCTGGCTGATAGTTTGTAACTCCTGCCTTGCTCAGCTTAAAAAAAAACATGGTCAGAGAACTGCTGACATGGTGCATTGAAAGGAATAGAAGTATAATATATCACTACCAAAAACGTCCTTACACTATTCTGGGTACTTTTCTGAGGGCATGATCCAGTACATAGCCCAATCTGTATGAAAAGATTCAAATGGCCTGTGGAAACCAAAATAAATAATTTTTAAAACAATTCACTGAAGTTATAAATGAAATCTACATCTCGAAGAAGAATGATGTGTGGTTCAGATTTTCAACTTTAATGCAATCCATCCATCAAAGCTTAAGAAACGGTTTCCCTGCTTGATCACAGCAGAAATTCTTTGTTCCTTTTTCATCACTGCTGGGGTTTTTATCCCATTCCATTAAGAAAGCTTAATTCCAGCTTGGGCCATTTGATTTTTTTTTTCTTAGTATCTTTAAACCTCTGTTGTAATGGAATCAACAGAAGTACTATCTAATCACATTGTTCTGCTATTTATGAAGGTTTATAAATCTCTCCGCAAGTAAATTAGTGTCATATCAAACTGCTGAGCCTGAATTTTGCTGGCAGAGACAGATATAGGGCACTTTCCTTTAGCAGGGAACAGCAAATCCTGTTTTAAAAATAATTCCTCTCTTCCCTCCTAATCTAGTGTATTCAGGAGTAGGACTCCTATGTGGGTCAGCTACAGCTAAGATGAAGCCATCTAAGCCTCTGTTTCACAACGTATATGTCAACTATTCATTTTAACATGTTCATTACTGCTAATTTTAAAACTGTAGCATTTAAACTCCTGCTAATATAATTATATGAAATCTTACTGCATTTCACGCACACAAATCCCCCCAAAACTCTTCAATTACTTTCAACAGAAATCAGCTTTAGTGAAAGAACATTTAGTGATACCATAACCACAGCAAATCAAAATCCTTCCTTATACAGTGAAGCCCATAAGGCAATGTGCAATCCCACATACAAAGACAAATTTGCAGAAGTGTTCACTGAGCCACTTTCCATCATTTACCAGCAGTGCTGGCTTCGGACAACTAACACTTCACAAAGGTGATGCCCACCTACAAGAAATGTAGGAAGAAGAAGTGAGAAAGTATAGTCCTGTCAACCTGACCTCGGTGCAGAGGAAGCAGGTCATCTTGATGCCATCTCTCAGTATGCCCAGGATAACCAGGAGATCAGGCCCAGACAGCAGGGGTTTATGGAAGGCAGGCCCTGCTTGGTCAACCTGATCTTTCTGTGACAAGATCATCCACCTAGTGGATGAGGACAGGTTGTGGATGTTGTCTGCCTGGGCTTTGGTAAAACCTTTGATGCTGTTCTGTGCAACATTCTCCTGGAAGTAGTTGAGTCACCATCTGGTTTAGTGGTGGACTTGGCAGTGCTAGGTTAATGGTGGGAATCAATGGTCCTTAAGGTCTTTTCCAACCTAAACAATTCTGTGACCTAGGATTCCATAAGCTACTCTTAAATAACTCTTTTAACTTGTTATTTATACATAAGTATTAAGTATTTGCTCTCCAAACTCTTCCAAACTTAATCCTAGAATTATTTTTAATGTGATACGCAGAAAAATAATTCTAAAATGATGTAATCTCAGAGGTGCAATACATACAGTCACTCCCAAGCTACTTTCACACGTTAAAAATTCACTTGGCTGTTGTAGGAAAACACTAAGCTTCAATGGACTGGTTTTGCAAAGAAATAGAATGTTTAGATTTCAGTTGGGTTTTAGTTCTGAGTCTTTATGTTTGCTTTGTTTTTTAAATATCTGCTAATGTTCTGGTATGTTTTGGGTTGTTTGGCTTTATAGCAAGTTATGAAAACTCTACAGTCACTTCTGAAAATACTTTGCCAGACTTCACACTGTTTGTATTTCTAATGTTTTGTCATTGTGCTGTTGTAATAGGCAATCCTGCCTTATGTGGCTTTATAAATACCTTGAAACGGTTGCTGTTTTACGGGATACTTGAGAATTTTTCAGAGTATTCAGGTCCCCTGACATTAAAGTTTCTCATGAAAATTTGGCACTCTTTCAACATGTTATCAAGACTGAGTAGTCAGAACAAGAATATTTATGACTACTTCGAAAAAGGAGCTAGAGAAGAAATATAATTTTAAGAGACTAGATTGGCAGGGTTGAACAAAGTCTACTAAACAGTGATTAAATCCCTTCTAGTCAAGAGGGAAAGACTAGAAAGACTACCATTTCTATTTATAAACTGTGTAGCTCAAGCCCAGATCTGAATAGGTTACAGATAAATTTGCCTGAGGTGTTAAGTCCTGTTGACAAGGTTTACTAACAAATAAACTGCTTCTTTTGCTCCAAATATCATATTTGCACAAAAATAATTTTGTGTACTATGCTGATCAATCACAATAATAGTCCAAAGATTTTCTTTCAAGTTGTTCCTGTTGGCAGTAAATATTCTTCTAGCACTTGTCTTCGGGGGTGCTGTATATTCCATATGCTTCTTTGTTACTCAAAAGATATTCCAGATCATTTTCTTTCGCTTCTCATCATAAAGCCCTTTACTAACACAGTACTGCATATCTGTTTTCCAATTTTTCAGCTGATTATTCTGTATTCCACATACTAACACTGAGGGGCATGTATCATATGGAGAGAAATAAATTAGTTTATGCATATTAATCTTAAATTGTTTTATAGCTGATCTCAGGTCTTTTTACTTCAGGTAAAGTAATTTCCTTAAATAAAGCACCTGGTAATCGTTTCCTTCATTCTGAGCTTAACTAGGCTATCACAGGATAGAGTTAATGAAAATAATGCCATTGACTTAAGTAGAATTAGGGCCAGGAATTGTATATTTGAAATGAAGCTAAGAATATCTCACAACACTACTAATTATACCCTGGGGAAGACTGCATCTGAAATCTATAAGCAATGAATTCTGCTTTATATTCCAACCATTAAAGTTATGCCGATTAATAAAAAAAATAAAATAAAAAAGTTTGAGTCTTTCTACAAAAACTTCACCATTTCAATTCTTCTCTAAGCGTGTTTATGTGAAAGATGCACAATACTTTTGTTATTGTTCTGTTTGATGTTGGTGTGTTACTCCTCTCCTAAATCCCTGAGGGAGATTTCAAGTTTTGAGGTAACAAACTTCACCACGCTATGCCTGCCACCCACCTCAGTTGGTGGGAAGTAATTTTATATGCTACATTTACTTTAATGATTATGAATTCTTAATAATATGAAAATCTATTCTATTTGGGAGATAAAGCGATTACATGCAAACCCAATGCATTAAATGTTTATAAATATTTTATAAAACAAAACCATTCCTTCAGTGTACAGGTCCTAAAACAATTTTTTTAGAAATACACACCATCTGTTTCTCCTGCCTGTGATGCCAGGGAATGGTCCTGCTTAATCCCTACAGTTTTGTTAGTCCTGAAAACAAAGACATATTTTCAAAAATATGAGCAAAGAATTTTTATCACAAAAGGTTTTAACTTGAAAACTATTGGATCTATAATTACTTGGTACTTTGAGGCATTACACCCAAGGGCTGCCTTTATCAATAAGGTCACCAAATCCAAAGAAAAGAGTACTACTGAACTATATTAAAGAAACTACAGATTTTCATATAGGTGAGGAAAACAGACACAGTAGAACCTGCCCTCCCTTTCAGATATTCAAAATGGCTTGACTGATAACCAGAAAAGCCAACATGATGCCTGACCATCCAAAACACCACAGTTTCTGATACTGAGAAATGGATTGTTAAGTGCAGTTGCAGAAGAGCTGATCATCCAAAACTACAAAATATTATAACTGAAGAAGGAAAAATGAGGAGTACAGCTAATATGAGAGATTACTAATAAAGATATCAAAACAGGGCACATAGCAACAAAGGTGCAGTTGACTCAAGCTACTGGAAATGATGTGTTATGAGCATGATTAATATAAACTGGGAGAGGGCCAGCAACTGAAAGAATAATACTAAAGTTCAGTAATGACCCTCATGAAGTCTCTTCCTTCAGGACCAGAATAGTAACTATAACACACTGGTGCAAAAGTGTGGAAAATTAAATCCTGGGAAATTAAATAATCTCTTTATCGCAACCTGTCCACTAATTGGGCTCTTCTCAGATTGAGGGATGGACCACAGAATGGGGAGATGAAGGTGAGCAGTCATTGCCTTTTTCTACCAGTCCTGTAAGCCTAAGGAGCAGGACAGTCAGGCCATCTGCTAGAGTACTATTCAGGCTATTGGGAAAGGATACAGGTGGGAAATAAGCCGAACTTCCATCTTCCAGTGACTATTTGATTCAGTGAATTCCATAATCATACAAGAATGTTTGTGTTCTAAACATTCAGAATAGCTCTTTCTTTGTGTCTACTTGCTCAACTTGTGTGAGTGGAAAAGTGTTACACTTTGATTATGTACTGCGAGTCCCCGTCTCAAGTTTCTGGATGGGTTGTATGCTATCAGTTACTCAGGTATCAGTGCTGCCAGTCAGTGACAGGAGTTGTCATAAACCAAAGTGCCTTTTGCTAGGACATGTCATTCATCTCGAGTAAGATGGTTGTGGAAGCCAGGAGACCGTGCAGTGCAGGCTCACCTAATGTGCTAGGACAGCATTGCTGCTTCTGATACGCAGTCTGCTACATGATCCAGCTTTTCCTCAGAGGTTTTATCCAGAACAAGGATAAACTAAGTGCAAACTAAATAAAAACTGACAATTTCCTTCAGAAAAAAAAAACCAAGCCAAAACAAACCCACAAAAAACCCCAAACACAAACAAACAGACAAACAACAAAAAAACCCACAATCCCCCCCAAACAGTGACCAATAAATTACATCTGTTGTTTGCATGTTTCAAAAGGGGTTTTTTTTCAATAGGGTAGTGTATATTACATTTTGCTTACTTATGGGAACATGTCATAAAAAGCACTGCTGCTATTTGCAATACATACTAACATCATGAAAAATGGCAAGTATTCACCATCTTTCAAGATTCACGTTGTGTCACTTAATAGTTTTGAAATGCAGATATAACAAACAAGTAAGAGATTATGGCAATAAAACATTATAACCTGGCTTCAATGGGAAAAAAAATAAAAGAATGATCATAAGGGACTAGGGTATTTTACATTTTAGATTGCTGTTTACAGTAGCGAAAACAGAAAAAATGGAGCAATATTTCAATTCATCACATTTCAGCTTCTACCTCCACAGAACTTTAAAAGCAGTACTTTATCTTGAACTTTACTCACATTGACACCAATCTGAATTCACATGCTTCCTTATTCTTCATTTCCCCTTTTAATCTGCTATTGCAAAAATTGCATTCAATAAGCATAAACAAATTACTGTCTTTTCAGGTTGGTTTTATTATGTCTTATCAAATTTTATTATTTATTTGTCTGTGGAGGTTTGATTTTACAATATTTCTTTCAAATGCAACTATAGAAATAACTTCTGAAATTTGCATTTTCTCTGACTTCCTTCGAAAAAGTAATATTTAATTTTAGTATCTTAATATTTTTAATTTCATTCACCTAGTTTTCAAACTTTCGGGAACTTGAGCTTCATTTCTTAAAAATAATCCCAGCACATACAACATACAATTTATTCAGTAGAAAAGTATGTTCTGCCTTTTTAAATCTGATGAATGAATTGAAAGTAAAGCAGTAATCCTAAATCACTTCTGTATTTAACCTCTTAAGTATGTACAGACACACCTTTCTGAAAACAGATATTGTGTGAAAATCTAGGGGCATACTAACTCACAATGAATTCTTCTCTTTGTTAAAAAATTACATTAAACTGTTCTACATTAAAGGCCTACATTAAACTGTTCAAGAAATGTAGTTAAAATGTCTTTCTCTTGCAGATGAAACAGACTTTAAATCATCTTTGCATAAGGTTATGGGGAGTTCAGCAGTTGCAAGGGGCTGTGGATGTTAGATTGTCACAGTTCTTCAAAGCCGCTCTGATCAGAGCCTCTGAAGTAATGTATCCATGCCCCGCTGATTCCAGGAGCAACCAGCTCAATATGCAGCTCTTTTCCATGTCCATATGTCAAAGTCTACAAGAATGTCTCTAAATCAGAGTAATCCACCCTTGTCTGTACTCAGGGCATCTGACAACAGTTTAGATAGTATCTTTTATCTTAAACTCATTTTATTCTCTTGCTGCATAGGAAAGACTATGGTCACTCTCCTCCACACTAATGAAAGGTGTGTTTGGGGGTTGGGGATTTTGTCTTCCACAAGTTTGTAAATGTTGCTGCGTTATACTAAAAGTCACTGCTGTCCCATGACAAGGTTTTTCAATAAGGTATAAAATTCTTCTCTCTCCCACTGAAAACTCCTTGCTCTTCCTAAATGCTCTTTCTCTGAAGTTTCTGTTCCTGTATAGCTTATTATTTGTAGCCCAAACACAGCAGCAATCTACTAGGTGAACAAGTGGGTGCTAACTGATCCCTGCAATATTTTTTTAGACAAATCACAAGGAATTAAAAAAAAAAAGAAAGAAACAGACACGTGGTAGGGAAGATACATGCAAATTCAAATGTCACTGACTTAAGATTTATAGGTAATTGTAATTAAGTTAATAGCCCTGCAGTAACAATGACAACATACACCTGCCAATCAGGTTTTACTCAAAACCAGTGCACATACATTATTACAAAGATGACAAATGGATCAGGTTGGATTGCCACTTCATTTTACTTTATTTAGCTCTGGAGCAAAACACATTATCTCAGGAACATTTAACAACTTCAGTGGCAACAATCCAAATGTAGAGTTTGACCTACAATGATCAAGTCTGTGTACCTCAACCTTCAGCATACGCTCAGAACTCCATTGTGATGTCTTTCAGACTCACAATGCACATGTGACCTGGAATGTACTGCAGGTGTTGTCACTCATACTTTGAATAAATTGGAAAAATACCAAGTTGTTATGAGACTTTTTTAATGTCAAGGTAAAAATTATTTTAATGCTTCCCAATTCTGTCAAAATGTTTCAGGAAGAAACTACTGCTGAGAGTGACAAATGCATTGATGTTGTCACACATACTGGAAAAGAAATTTGTAAAAGTTTCCTGTCCTTCAGTAGTTTGTAGGTGAAGACTGTTAATCTTGAAAATTTAAAGTACTGTATTTGATAGAGTGAACAGAATAGATATAGAACTGTCTCCTGAGAGTTTCCTACCTTGGCAGTTTAAAGCACAGTTATAATCTCACAGAGCACTCCATTTTGGCTCAAATAATATCTTATCTTACAGCATTTCTAAGTTTAACTGACTAACAATAACCTTAAGTTTTTTTTTTTTAAGTTTAAGGAAGTGAACACACTCATCTCTTCTTTCAACAGTAAAATGCCAAGCCAAAATCAACTGTCACTGCAATTTCACTGACTTCTAGGCATGCATTTGAGATGCTGTAAAATGCCAGAATGGAGCTAAGTTCTCTCACAATTTTTAAAGGTTTAGCTTTTAATATCGTTATTAAAACTTTGTTACCTTTTTCCTCGTTAGTCATATAATGTGCCAAAGATCTCAAAGCATGGTTATTTTATGAAAACCTTTGTATAGGAGGCAAACACCACATCAAAATCTTAAAGCAAAAGTTGCCCTCAAGCTCAAGATCTCCCTTGCTGCAGTTCTGGAAGATGCTCCTGATTCATACATTTTGTTCTGCCAGTAGATGGGATAAAGCAATGAAGAGAGACTAGACTTGCCCTGCCAAGAAGCTGGCCAGATGTTGTCACAGATATGGGATATCACGGATTGTTGTATCTACTGTTAAACCTGGCAGTCAAGCAAAAATAAAAGCCAGTTCAATCACTCATATGGTCCCACCTGCATGATCCTGCAGTCCATGTAAGTGCAAGCCTGGCACAAAACAAAGGAAAAAGAGCTCATAAATCAGATGGGCAGGTTTATTTGCACTTTGCACTTAGATCACTGTAAGCATTTCCATACACAACAAATCTTAGTTTTAACTCAGTCCACTTCTAATGTTACTCTGCATCTTTGCATTATACCTACTTAATCTGAAATACCCCCCCTTCATAGTACTTTATAGCACAATTTTAGCATTGCTTGTGATGCTCCAAAACGTTCCTTGACAATGGCTACTCTTGTTCCCTTGGTATAAGGAATTATTGCTTTATTTTTGTACTCAACATACATTTGTATTATTTAAATACAAAGCAGTAGGAAATAGCAGAACATACCTGAACAACAAACATTGTCTGTGAAGGACAGACATTGGCAAGCTGCTAGCAGAAGCAAAAAATGAAATTGAAGAGAAGCAAGTCCAGCAGAATACCTACAAGGACAGACAGAGATGTCACCAAACAAGTTGCAGAACTGAAAACACACAGAAAACAACTTCATGTAATACTTTGAATTCAGCCACTCATGATTCTCTCATCACTCTACAGACAATAGATTCAAATGGTTATTAACCAGTTACCACAGAAAAAAAGAAATGGAACAAGTTGTTCTTGAGAAAAAAGGTGGAGAAAAGTTTAGGTTTTATGAGAGACCATGAGTCCCAGTATACAGCTAGTAAATTAATGCATAACTATAAATTCATAAAATCCCTTATAAGAAAAGGTTAAGAAATTACCACATTTGAAATGCAATAGACAAGTATTTTTCTGTACTTTAATACATATAATGAAATACTACAATAAAAGCACTTTATAGATACTTCTCTTCAGCTTTTGACTTGCTCCTTTTTTGATGGATCTGGATCTAAAGCCCATAGTTACTAGCCCTGACAATGTTGTAGACATAACTGCAAGAGAAGAATCTTATCGACATTTCACAGAAACCTTAAAAGAAAGGCCAAAAGGTTTGTAAAACAAATGTAGCTGGAAAAAAAAATCATAATCTCACCTAAAGAATTAAACTGATACCTTCAGAATATGTTACAGTAAAATGCCATTGATTCTAACTGTGTGGCACTGTCTTTGATTTGCAGATTAATTACTTCTCTTCCTGTAGCTGGAGCTATGTATTTGCATACCCAGACTTTTGCTGGAAGTGAGTCCTGAAAAATGACCTATGTGACATTTGCAGTAGGAAACTCATTTATTACATCAGGGTCCTGGAGATAAAACCTCATATTCTGAGGTGATGAATAATGTATTTTATTTAATTTAATCATCTTAAGGAAACAAATACCAAAAAAAACATTAACTCCAGACATGAGAGTCTGAAGGTAGTGGGGTGAAAAATACACAGCATAGACTGAAGAGAATTATGTGTAATGAATACAATGAAAGATAAAAGGAAAATATAAAGGTGAATACATGGCATTACAAACATCATTTACAGAGCTTGAATTTTGACAAAGTGGACTGTAGAACATGCACATGGCTTGCTTTATTTTTTATTAAATTAATTTTTAGACAGTGATATCACTATAAAATAACTTGAGAACACTGAAATATGGTTTTGAAAGTCGCAAGGGTTCAACATGAAACGCTTGAACTCCAACACTATTTTTCTTCCTGATTATATTATTAGTCTTTTAAGGGAAGAGGAAAGCTTCTTCTCTTGTAAAACAACCAATTATAGTACTCTAGACTATCTTCTTCTGCATCATACCCTGCTAGGATGAACAAGGAATGTTCTAGTCAATCACATGTAACTTGAACCCTAGAGGAAATTACTGTCTTTATGAATCAAAGAATTAGTGAAGCCAGTAAGGACACCAAGAAACACAGACGTGAGGGGAGAAATGCAATTCTCAGTAGACATAAACCACTCTTGACTCAGAACATGAATTCGAGCTTGCAGTCCTTTCAATGAATAACATATATTTGATATGTCCATTAGATTGTCAGCATTTTTACTAGAAACTTTCTTTCATGGACATTTTTTCTTGTTTTGAAGAATCTATATGGATAGATTATGATGAATAGGATGAGATACCATGAACAAAGTCTCCAGTTAGATGTTCTAATTTGATTAATATTTGCATCACTCAATCAAAGTCCAAGGAATTTTAAAGCTATTAAAGAAGACAAATGGGTTTCTCAGGAGTCTGAGATGCTAAAAGTAAGATTTAAAAGTGTAAAAGTTTCTACCTATTTTTCTGATGATAAAATCCCACTGAGCCCTCAAACTTTCAGCTGGCTTCTTTCTTCAAAAATATTTTTTCTTTTTATTTAGATCAGCTAGAATATAGACATATATTTTTTCAGTCTTCCACTCCTTATTCATTTCCTAAATTTTTTCACATCCCAATTGTCAATGAATGCTTTTATTTCATACACCTTCCAATTCAGAAGTTATCACATCTTTCTTTCTCTTAACTAGCTTTAAATGTAAATCAACATTGATGCATTAGAGTAGTTAAGACTCCCTGGACAGAAATGCAGGCAAGGGTTCTACTTCAGGCTCCCAGTGTGACATTGGAGGGCCAAGTGTGTCCTGGGGGACATCAGGCACAGCATCACCAGCCAGTCAAGGGAGGGAATTGTCCTGCTCTGCTCTGCTCTGGGGCGGCCTCATCTCAGGTCCTGTGTGGAGGTTTGGGTGCCACAACATAAGACATTAAACTATTAGAGACTGTCCAAAGCAAGGCAACAAAGATAGTGATGATGAAGGGCCTTGAGGGAAAGCCATATGAGGAGTGGCTGAGGTCATTTGGTCTGTTCAGCCTGGAGAAGAGGAGACTGAGGGGAGACCTCATTGCAGTTACAACTGAGAGTCTACAGAAGGCAGAGGGGGAAGCATGGATCACCTCTCCATGGTGACCATGGCCAAAGGGAATGGCCTGATGCTGTGTCAGGGGAGGTTTAGGTTGGATATCAGGAAAAGGTTCTTCACCCAGAGGGTGGCTGGGCACTGGAACAGGCTCCTCAGGGAAGCTGTCACAGCACCAAGCCTGGTAGAACTCAAGGAGTGTTTGGACAATGCTCTCAGGCACACGGTGTGACTCTTTAGGATGTTGCTGTGCAGGGTTGGGAGCTGGACATGCAGATCCTTGTAGGTGCCTTGCAACTCAGCTTATTCTGTGATTCTGTGATTAATAGTGCCAGTAATACCTATAAACCACATCCTCTTTAAGTAAGATTTCATAATGATAAAGATCTGTTAATCTTATATTTGCATTTTACCCCAATAAATACCAAGTATTGCTAAAAAATAAAAAAGTATCTTCTTTTTCCATGTCATTGAGCCTGTAGAACAGTTTATTAACCTCTCTGATTTTACTAGATGCCATCCTTCTTGTTATCATCTTTCCATCATATGGCTTTCATTCTTTATCCAACATAATTTAAACCAATTATTTATATTTTTTTTATTTGAAAGGGAATTTTTACTTTATTCCCACCATTAATTCCCTTACATAGTCTCACATGAACACACATCTGTGTATATAAAGACGTGAATAGCATGTGAAGAACGTTAGTGGTATGAGATGCATCCCATACATTTTTAGGCTCCCTCATAGACAACCCCTATGGAATACAGAGATAAGCTCCAGGAGAATTTACAGTCTTCCTTTGAAATCTGTAAGAAACAATAAGCTACTCATTAGAGTGTTCCAAAATATAACCACCATCAAAGTACACAGCGGGATTCAGAAACTAAAGAACAGAGAATGAACCAAGTCTCTACAATGAAGTATTGCCCCAAAAAGATGCACAAAGTTTCTCACTCACTAGAAAATCATGCGTCAAATTTTAGACACAAAGCAACAATTTACTTCAGTAAAGGAGTGGGAGAGACAGAGCATCACAAGCATCCCAGGTTTATCACTCTTATTATTTTCTATTACATTTTAAAGTATTTCCCTCAGGGCATCTTGTTTTTATTAGTATTATTTCATTGTATTCCTAAGTGCATAAGAATTCAGGCTGGCTTCATAATGTTTCTTACAGTTTTGTCTTTCTTTCTTGAACATTTGAAATATAAGCATAGGTAAAATTGAAAATCCCTTTCTCTACCATGCTCTGGCAGTGCCTCAGCAAGAGAAATGGAGGAAAGTTGTCTGGGTATCAAGAGAGAAAGGAACTACAGTACTCCAGATGGATATGAGGGATTTGGCAAGGTGTGACACTGTTGGCAAAGGTGTGCAGAGTGTCTGAAACTTGACAGCTCTTCAATCAGGGCTAAGGAAGAGAAAAGGACACTATTGGAAATATGGGAATTGGATAGCACATATGTAGTGCAGAAAAATAAATATGTAGTTAAAGAAGGAAAAAAAGTTCATTAGCTAGGAAAATCAAATCTTTCAAACGAAGCAGAAAAAATAGGAAGGAGAGGCATCAAAATACAAAAAGAGTCAACAAAGTGAGGAATCTGTACATCGCAAAAAAATTTTCATCAATTGAGTTTTATTCCTACAGAGACTATTAGAAGCTTTGATCCAGAAAAATCAGAAATCATACCTTTTGGATGAGATAATCAGAGTAGTGTGTCATTATTTGCTAGACATGCAAATTGAGGAATCAAATTATATTATTTACAGATTTATCCTGTTGTTGCTTAATATTTGTTTTGATAGCATATTTGAAGTATGTCAAAGGAATGAAAACTTGATATTTCTTAAACAGCTAGCAACTTTATTCACATGCAAATTAAATACTGAAAAAAAAGCTTCTCTCTAAAAAACAAAATACCATCACTGATAAACTGATAGTCTTAATCCAGTACCCTTTGGAGTTCAGCAGGAAAATTAGTCTTTCAAAATGTGAAGTCCTCCTTCTGCTGCACCTTGGATAGAAAGAAAAAATATTCAGACAGAAGAAATTAGAGTTACTTACCCATCCATGACGACAGTGATGTGTTAAGTTGATTTTAGCATTTGTCAAAAGAATGAAAATAGGATGGCACCATTCTCCAAAGCTGATGATCTGAAAACTACTACTGGATCTCCCTGGCTGATCACCCAAGACATAAATATACTCTAAAAAATAATTTATTGAATATAAGCAGACCTTAAAGAAAAGACTGCAATGACTTACATCAGAGATTGTAATAAGAAATATGTGCTCATGTTGCTATGCTTTATGCATTACTAGAAGGGTGAACATACTACAGGATTTACATTAAACCAATACCTTACAATAAGAACAAAACAGACCAGAATATTCATCATATTTCTGTTGTCTACAGAGTAATTTTTGTGGCAAACTGGTAACTATGTACTAGTGATTTTTCCCCTTATGTCTACCTGCTTTAAAAAAGTTACATATTGCTTTATTTACATTATTACTCAATTATAATTGCATATGTAGTAACGTCAGCTAGTACCTGAGATGATCTTTCCACTAAGATGGAATCCACATTAAACCACTTTTGCTAATAGTGTGCAACACTATGGCAAAAGAATAAGACACCAAAGACTCCTGGCACACCACTCTATCTGTAGGTTTCTGTATCCTGTAAGGAACTACAAGGTGCTCTTTAGTAAATCATATTTTCACAGAAAGACTCTTGAAAAATAAGACCTTATTTTTGCTTAAGCCCTTGTCTGTGGTAATAAACTGTGAAAACTTGCCACTTTAAAAAGTTCTGCTGACAAAATATGGAAGAGAGAGGCTCTAAACCTCTTCCTAGTCGGTGTTGTCTTTAGATTAAAATACATATTTTCCTGTTTCCATCAGTCAAAGTGACAAGCAGTGAAAATAAATGCAGACTTAACATTGCTATGATGCCATTCCATAGTTGCTCATGCTCAGATAATGTATTCCAGAGAGAAAGACTAAGATTAGAGAGAGATTTATATTTCTCTCCTGACTGCCCCCCAGGAGTATGTATAGTAGACAAAAGATGATGAAATTCTATCAATTACAGGAAACAACATAAGCCAACCTTATACAAAAAAGGTATTTTCAAAGAATTATAACTTTTCTTTCTAACATATGAACTGAGATGAATAGCTATAAGAATACTCTGGACCTTGCTAAGATAGATTGTCTAACTTTTCTCATTTGAATTTTATCTAGCACATAAATATTGATCATTTTAATATGTGAGTCGATTACAATGCCTCTTAATAACTGTATTTCTATATCCTAGAATATGCTGCACAATGTCTTATCTGTTGTATATAGCTATGAAATATTTCACAACCTTTTCTTCAGAATACTTCAGGTTGGACAGGCTTCTCAAAGCTTATCTCTGATTCAAGGTTTGTCAAGGGGAATTGAGCTATTTTTTAGTGGATTTCTGAAAATTTCTACCAAATACTTTGTTTCCAAGTCATAAGTTACTGGAAGAAAAATCAGTCGGAATGTGACAGCAGAGCTGAAATGTAAAGTTCTTTCACTAAACTGCTTCTTAAGGACCAGCCTGTAGAGAAGTTGGAAATAAAATGTATGAAGCTTTTGTGAAAAACATGGAATTGGCTCTATTGATCATCCCTAGTGATTTAGAGCTGTTTATTTGGATTCACCTCGTTCATGTACCAATATTCTCTTCTATTTTTATGCTACCTATTTTAATAAATGTTAGTAGAAACATAGGAGCAAGTTGCCCAGTAAACACAGCAGTGCCTTCACACAGATAAAAGATAAGCTTTTTAGTCCAAACAGATTGAGTTAGCTGAGATGAAATAATATAAAAAGTAAATGAAGAGGGTATAGATGGGATTCTATCTTTGATTTAAAGACTCCAGGAAACTGTTTCTGTCCCAGAAAAAAATGAATTACTTGAACTGCAGGCTGAACTGAACCACCAAAAAGGCCAGTTCACTCATCCTTATCTAAAGAGACTTGTTTGCAAGTGTTTGAACCTCTGGTGAACAGCCTGATGCAGTACTAATCAAAAGGTGCGTGGTTTCCTTAGATCTGAAAGATGGAGTTTTTCTGAAACTGTCTGATATTCATTTCAGCCTCAAACTGCCAGTAATAGATTGCCACTAGCCAGTAAAAAGTTCACTATAAAGAATTATTTGCCCTTTCTGTCCTTGGTGACAGTTACTGTGTTATCTACAGTAGGCAATTTTCTCATGTGTTCTTCAGAAGGTCATTCAAAACTCTCTTACTTGGCAAGATGATGGGAATCTAAAAATATTATGGTCTCCAGGCATTTAGCTTTAGTTAAATTTCCCAGTGTTCAAAATGAGATGAAAGTCAACAAGAAAGGTTAAATTCAAACAATCCGGTGCTTATCATTTACATGATATAACCAGAGCCCAATTTTGCAATTTTGTCAGGAGTTTGAACAGCCATCATTAACCAAGGATACAATACATACAGTCCAATAAATTCTTAGACTGTACATGCCTTTTAGATACATATAATTCTCTAAATGCATGTAGTTTGTACTTTCTAGCTTAATTTTTCAGTAACCAAAAAAGCAAATATCCTGGGAACTTGAGTATTCATATTTCATCTCTAAAAAGATGCCCTCATTATGTACAAATCCTACTGGTTCTGAAGCACACACAATAACCTTGGGAAAACTACCTATGGAAAAAAAACCCCAACAAACCTCCAGAAATATTTATAGAAAAGGCCTCAAGCTGTGCAAGGTTTTATGAAAGGTTTGGTGCGGTTCTGGGTTCGGTTTTTGGGTTTTTTAAGACCATTACAATATATGTATGGTACAAAAATTTCAACAGTTGTCATATTCATATTCATTCATGACTTCTTTTAAATAAATATTTTGAATTATCCCTTGATAAATCAGTTAATGTATTTCCCTGTTTGGACAGAGATGGCTTACATCCAGCTTCCTTCTGAGCACACAATTGCTGAGAGCAACAGCTTCGTACACAAGTTCCAAACCTACAACTGTACTACCTCTCATAGGGCCAGCATAAAAAAACCCACTATAAATACCATAGAGAAGGGATTCTTACAAAGACTTGCTTCAGCTAATGAGGACTAAAAGAAAATGAGAAGGAAGGATTTGCATTTTTCCAGTCATCTACCTTTTTTTTTTTTTTTTTTTTTTTTTGCTACGAATGCTCTTCTGAAAGGGTGGTCTACAAGATATAGTATTTGGGTTGTTTATACCTGGTACAAAAAATATAAAGGAAGGTGAGAAAAGATAAAAAACAATATTAGAAGAAAAAAAAATTTTCAGGTGTAGCATATGTGGCTCTTGCTCAGCTATCAGCAAGTATTATACACACATCCTCTAATCTAGCCTCTTGGATTACAGTCTTTAACCTTCAGGAAATAAGTGTCTGAAATTTGTCTGACTGGAGATTTTAGGGTGTTATTGGTCTATAATTTTGCTGGTTAGTTGCAGGGCAAGGTTTATTATCTAATGGGCCCTCATAAAGCAGAAAACCTAGTAACCTCCTAAAGCTCATCAGATAAAAGGATTATAGACTGAAGCACTATCTTTAATGAAGCTCAGGAGCAGTGAAGCCTTACTTTCTGTGATACAAATTGGGCTTGGGCAGGGAACAGAGCCCTGCACTATCCAGCCTCTGCCATGTGATGGACAAGTGGAGAGACTAGGCTATCCAATGGGGTCATGAAACAACTGCTGTAGATAAAAAAAAGATGCTTGCAGATTTTGATCAATTTATAACACCTCTAGCACATCAGTTGAAGACACAGTCCTATTAAATATCACTGCTATGAAAATGAATGCTGTCATATTTCTCCCAGAATTGTCATAATACTGATGTAAAAACAGCACTGTAGTTTAAAATTTTCAGCACCAACTATTTTAAGAAATTCACTTTTACTGTGGTTTACAGATGAATTTTAAGATTGTGCATAGTATAAAACATGAAATACTGGAAATACTTCCTTTCCTCAGGCCATTCACTCTAAGAAATAAAGGAAGAGTTAACATAGAGGAAAATACCCCAATGCAGTCAAATTGAGCTGTCTGTGGCTGGACTTCTGAGTTACGTGCTACAAGCTCCACTTTTCCAAGTGAGCATACAAAGCTGGAAAACACTGGAAATAAAAAATCCCCTGACAACTAATTGAGCATCATCCTTATCCAGTTCTCCCAGTCTTCACTCTTCGTGTCAGTTCTGCTCAAACTAGTTGCAAAGGCAAAACAGACTTTCAAGTATTGATAAATCTGTTGCAGCAGCTCCCCAATGTCTCTCATGCATTCTGTCCCACTAAAATCACCACAATGAACCATACAATCACCCTATTCAGTCAGCATTGCCATAGCTGACTTTATTTAGGAACATATTGTGAAAATAGTCAGGATCCTGTCTGCATTTCATCTGGCTGCCTGCTGCATCATTGAGGCAAGTGACTGCAAGCACATTCCTTAAGGGCCAGTCTTTGCATTATTCTCTAAGTGTCAATCTTTCCATGGATTCTCAGTGCTTTTCTATTCTCAATTCAAAGTCTTAATTCTCCAAATGATCCATGGATCAGAGTTTTAACTACTCAGTGATAGTGATTCCAGCAAAGCTTTTAGCTCTGTGATCAATGATACAATATGAGCTTTAGTCTGAAATTTTGGATTAAGTACAGTAATAAGCAAAACCAATAAAGTGATCTTCTCCCTTATAAGGATATGAGGCCTTATGGTACTTCCTAAGGAAATTAAGCTAACTCATAATGTAGAAAAAACAATTTTGGCAAAAGAGTAGAACTATAAAAATTAAGGGATTTGTGTAAATTGTCAAGTATGTATTAGCACAGGAAGACTGAACAGAATGCCAAAATTCACAGAAAAAAAATTTAAATAAAACTTTTGTGACAAATATATTTAAAAAGGGAAGAGAACTAAAGAAACCCAAACTGTTTTGAAGAAAATCATTAGTACTATTTTGTTGGATTATTGTAGATAAAAGGCTTTGATGTATTTTGATGGGTTTTAAAAAATATCCTAATCACAAACAAGAAAATCTTTATTTAAAGTTCAAGCACTTTCTATAGTTTAGCAAAGTGTCAATGAACACAATATGTATGAGTAAATGAAATGTTTCCTTCTTCAAGTCTAGCTTCACAATTCTTAACAGCAAAGACTATCAGTTATTTGTTGAAACATTTCATAGGAAATTAAGGGAAAGAACAAGATATTTCATTTTCTCAAATAGGATTGCAAGAAATGAAGTTAATTAATTCCCACCTATTTTCTTTCTACTCCAGCTTTGTATACATGAAATAACTAAGAGAATAAATAAGAGAGCTGCTAGTTTGTGCAATTAATATTTCCCATTAAAATAACAAGGAAAAGAGTATGTCTCAAACCCTGAAGCTTGAAGTAAGAATCCCTGGGGTCATGATAAATGGTTTATAGGTGGTCCCTCAAATGGCATTAAACACACAAAAGTTCAGATTTAAAAACACCAGCTATGTAAGTTCATGTGACTTGGGAGGCTTCAAGAGCTCCACTTACAAGGAATCAAGTGAAAGAAGCATTACAATATTTTAGAAGGAAAGGATCCTGCTTTGCAGTTTCTAGATGACTGATGTGTGTCTCACTAGGAACATCAGTGATATGGAGTAGAGTGGAAATAACTGGATAGAGTACAATGATCACATAATTATACAGAGTGGAAGAATAATATTTTTTCCAGGCCATACTCATGAATGCTTTCTAAGCATTCCCCTTGAAACAAAGAGCCATCATCAATGAGCTTACATTCAAGGTGTAGATGTCCAGCATTCCATTAAGGTCTCACAAGCTTCTCCTGCAGCTGGAAAACACCCTTCATGAGGAGTTTTCAAAGGGCTTCTAGGGGCTTTTATGGAGGCTAAACACACCATTCCTTCTCCTTTTCATTCTCCAAGATAAGATAGGGGTTTAATATTATATTTGGTTAAAGCTATTAGTATTCAAACATGGAAATTACAACTAGGTGAATCTTCATTACATTCTCCATACCTCTACCCTTCAAACAAAAATTCAGTGTTTTTCAAGCTTTAATCAACTGCTTTTCACGCCATTCTCTTGAGATACACAAGGAATAAATAAAGAATTATGAAGCATAATCATAAGAATTATCATAACCACAAATATAATCAACATACACATTATGCATGAACTTTTGTTTCAAAAGAAAACACAGTGAACTGAAGCACTATTTCAGGCAAACAAATTTTTTTCAGTTTGGGGTTTAATTTTTAAAAAATCTTTGGATTAGATTCTTTATTTGCTGGAAGATACTCGATGAGTGAAAAATTCCTCAATTCAGCATCCCAGAGGTATTCTTAGAAACTCTGATGATCTTAACTCTGATATTATTTGTATCAATGCAAGCCACAAACATAATATGTAGAGCTAATAAAAATTATACTAAGGAATAAGGCAATTAGGCTCCACAAAATTCACTGAAAGTATGTAAAGATTGTTCTGTAAGTAGTTGTTTTTCTATTTTTCATAATGAGATGGACCAATCTGCTCCTACCTTTGGTGTATCTTAAAGTGAGAAATGACTGGCTTTATAGAAGGACCCAAGGAAAACACAAGGAGCACAAAGCAGAAATGTTTTCACTAGAAAGACAACTTACAAAACAACAAAAAGTAGTTCTGCTGCTGTTGATTGGAAAAGTTCAAGGAAACCAAAAAGCATCCTATCAAACTCCAGTTACTAACAGTTTGTCTACTCAAACTGGAACCAAAATAATAAAATGCACTATATTCTATAACTGTAGTTATTTTTGAATAATTTTGAACTTTTCTTCCTTAAAAATTCCCCAAAAAACCACCCAAAACATAAAACCTGTTTCTTACTTTTAGTAAGAGAAGAAATTATGTGTTAAGCAGAGGTAATACCTGCTAATTAAAACAATAATTAATTGCTTCGCACAATCTGTTTTGCTGCTACAAAATCAGGCACACCTTTTCTTAGAGTTATTAATAGGTAATGTCAACTGGAAATCAAGGAAAGACACGTGTCAGTCATATAGGCTTTATTAAATAGTTAGGCCCAAAAAAACCAAGTAAGAGAACAGTATGACTCATCTTATCATGTAACTCCATATGTTGTAGGAATTAATTTTTTTATTGGATTCTATGATGAAACACCTATTCAAATAACTAACCTATGAGTATCTTCAAAGATGATGCCTCCTATCCCAGTCAAAATATATTTAAGATAATTTATTATGAATCAATGGAGCAACAATCTCTCACTAGCTCTTTTAGTTGTAACTTCACATACTTTGAAAGTGCGAAAAAAGGATTTAAATTTATCATTGCTCATTAAACCTGCAAAAGGCTGTGTTAATTGGATGTCACCCTAATTCACTTACATGTTTCCTGACAATAAAGACCATATGATTTAAGTTCAACTGATTATAAAGTCATTATTTACTGACTTAACTGAAGTTCATAGCCTGAAGTTGAATCAAGAATGGTAAGAACTACCCCTTAGAAAAGAAAAGGATCAAAGAAACACAATTACTCTAAATTAGGAAGGAAAAAAAGAAGGTGTAGAACATACACTAATAACTTTAGTATTTTTAAAGCCATAATTCAATATCATCACAAATAAAAATCA
This sequence comes from Acrocephalus scirpaceus scirpaceus, assembly GCA_910950805.1. Lineage (NCBI taxonomy): Eukaryota > Metazoa > Chordata > Aves > Passeriformes > Sylviidae > Acrocephalus > Acrocephalus scirpaceus. The sequence goes on along the minus strand of OU383778.1, from coordinate 8,276,027 downwards.
TGCCATATTTAGTAAATCTCACTGCTACAAAAAAAAAAAATCACTCTGGAAGCTAAAGTTCTTTTTGACAAATTGAACACACCATTTTGCAGTAGTGAAGTACATGCAAACTCAAGCCTTCCTAAAACATCACGGTTTAACTCAACCACACATAGAGGAACTGATATTTTGATAAACATACTGAAAAACGGGGAGTAGTTGAAAGACTGACTCTATCATATGGCCTAATGATTAGTGACAAAAAAAAGATGCATATATAAATATACATACAAGACAAAATTTAAAGTAATTAGAAAATTACTCCAGAGCCATGGATATTGGGAGATACTACAGTAAAGTGTTACCAAACAGTGTAGAATTATTTGGGGGACACAGCAGTGCAATATAAGGTTTAAAAAGAAAAAAAACTGACCATTAGGTGTGAAAAGGATTGCTTAAAGCAAGCTTAAAACATGAAGAAAAGATAATAATAGGGGGAAATATGTGCCATGCTTCTAGAGCTTTTACTGAAATGATCTTAAAAACTGAATCTCTCTCCAGCACAAACTGTCAAAAATCACACCACAGAAATGACTCATGGTTTAAGGCTATCCCAACTTCTCAGTGGGTTAGCACTGCAGTTGACAAGATCCACTTTCTCTCTTCCTCTGCCCTTAGCAGGAAGCAAAACTTCAGAATTCACTTGCATATATATGGCAAACCATGGACATCATGTTGCTCATCTCCTGAGCATCAGTAATGCTGAAGACTTTGGATTATGTTATTGAAAAGGAATTATTCAATCACTGTTTTGTTTCACATTCAAATTGACTTAATCTGTAATATTAGATATACTATGTCTGAATAGTAATAAACAGTAAAATGGCCAACAATCCTTTGACTACCTGAATTTCTGTAAGAGAAATACAAGCTTCCCTTCCACTCATGTCCTCTGTCAAGAATAATTTTTTTTTGTTGCTTTATAGAATAAATCCAACACATAATTAATAATTTATAATTGCTCTATTTTGTATCTGATCACTAAAACAAGAAAAAAAAACCCATCAGAATAAGCACAAAATTTTGCATGTTCCAACTCACTCTGGGTTACATTATGAAAACAGCTGACTTTTGCTGTCTCCAGACCTTAGTCTTTTCTCTGTTTCAGCATAGTCCTTTATGGACTTGGTTTTCATACATCGAAGAATACCAAATATGTGGACACTCAGTGATTAAAAGAGACCAGGAAATAATATCACAATGTAAGGCACCCTAAATGAAAATAATGTGTTCTTAGAAAATAAGGGCCATTTAGAAAGCATTCTCTATGATACTTGCCATGGGCCTCTTGGTACTAAAAGCAACAATTGTGCACACTTTTGATGTAAACGAGATGGTTTTGCACTGTTTTGTTCACTTATGCACATCCAGCCCTGCTCCAGGAAAAGTGAGCTGGTGGGAGGTGAGAGGCAGGAACTGAGCAGGTGGAGCAGAATTTTGGCTTCACCTGGCTGGACCCTCTCTTCTGCTCACACCATTCCTGTCACAACAGTCAGAACATTTGAGACAACACATACTTAGATCTGGTCCTCTATAGTCTTATGTTACTGACAATGTTCATTAGAAAATAAATTATTGATCTGACAAGTTAGAAGCTTTACAAAGCAAACCAAACTATTTCTAGTTCATTTTTAAAACAAAATAATTGGAAATATTAGTGAGATGTTCATTTTAGCAGCCCTGTGTTACAGAGGTCACGCAAAACTCTTCTTAGATTAAGACACACTGGAATTTGACCAGAACATCACAGAACATTTGTCTGAAAAAGAGCTTGACCAATGAAAGAACAGTTTCCAATGTGAGATGGATATTGAGAGATTATCCTGTACACAGTACACTGCAAAACAGGTCTATCAGAGGCAGCTGGGATATGATGCAAATGCATTGTAATTGTCTGCAGGTATGTGAGTGACAGATGGCTGAATTGAGTGGAGGGATAGAAATAGTGTATTCTATCTGGGGTGAAGGGAATACAATAATAGTAGAAGTGTAATCTTTTGCAGCTGCAAAGGCTTTTTGACAGCAATTTGCTTCCAATCACTTTCAAGTAACACACAACTAGGACAGTATACATCATTAAAATAATTGACTAGTCATCAGGAATAATAAATTAATAGTATGATTTATTATTCACACCCATCTATTCCTATGTAGACACCTAAAATATGTGGCTAGAGACAGCACTCTGAATACTAACGTGTCAGATCTGATTCTGAAATCCATTCTTTAATGTGTGGCTAGACAAGGATTTTCAGTCAAGAAATAGTACTGGAAAGAGCAGTGACTGGAATAACTTCAGTGGTATTTCTCAATCATTTGCCAGTGAATTTCATCAACACACTGTTGCTAAAATGAACTTTTGAATTATTAAATTAAATCAGATGTTAACTTGAGGTACTGCAAACATGGTATGAAAGAATGTGTAGATCTTTACAGACAACTTGTGTATTAAAAGGAAAATACTTGTAGAAAACGGGTTAAATCTAATATTTGTCCGTCCAAGGACATTTAATACACAGCTGCTGATCTCTCAGAGAACTCCTTAGTCCATTTTAAACAATTTAATAGAGTAATAATTTTATAGAAGAACAAATTTGTATTCACAGGGCAGTGGCTGTGACTGAAGTACCCCTGCAGCCCATCAGTGGTACTTCTCCCTCCTGTCACAGTGGCTTCTGCATACAGATGTGCACAGGATGATCTTTGGTAACAGTCTATAAACCTGTCCAGCCCAAGAGGCCCTTAAATCCAGGCTGCTGCCTTTTTCTGTGGAGGGAAAAAAGTTAATGCCTGCTTGAGAAGAAAATGCTGCAGGACAGTAGCATAACTCTGAGGTTGACCATAGACCCCCTCACAGCCTTTTCTTGCTTCTGCAGCAGCTTCTTCAGTACCAGTTGCCCACTTCTGGTGCTTGACAACAAAATTACCAGCTACAGGCTGTGCAAATCCACTCTTGTGCTTTTCCCATGCTGGATTTAAAACTTCATCTGACCAGATAATTGAGATTACCATAAAGAGATCAACTTGTCATCAGCCCAATGAAGAAAATAAATTTGCATAATAATATCCACATATGTTTATGAACAAAATCTGGCTAGATACAGTACTGACCAGCTATGCTATAAACCCTCAATAACAACAGTTAGATCAGCACGGCTTTCGAGGCTGCTAAAGAATCATTAGCATGCATCACAATGAACTTCAAGCGTGCAGGGGTTCAGAACTAGTCTTCATTCACATTTCACACAGATCATTGCAAAAACTAGTCATTGAATTCAAAGGACGAATGATTTAATAAAGGAAATTTAAAAGTTTATAGGGATCTTTGTATTTTATTCTAACTTGTCAAAGGGGTTTTTTTTTTTTCTTTTGTGCAAGAAGAATAAAATATTGGCTGTGTCACTTTCTCATTATCTTTTTTTTAGCTTTAACTTTCTTAATTTAATTAATTACCTAAAGCGTAAATAAAATTTAAGATCATATAAACAAAGCCAAAGAATAAGTAAGGCATTATGCCTACTTTGTAAATCTATCAGATTTCAAAATGCATACTTTGAGTACCTTGCTTTCCAGTGGAATCTTGCCTGCCCATATCCTGAATATAAAGTGGAAATTTAATCCCACATTTAGCTTATTAAACGTATGTTTTATTAGTCTAGGATCAAGTAGACATTGTGGAGCTTTACCACAGCAAGAGTTTTGCTTCCATTGTGAAAAAGTGTTTGCAGTTTTCATTACAGAGGAACATCAACCTCCAGACATGAAATTCTCCTTATACATACATCTCAGAAGAGGTAATGGATTTATTGAAATAAATGAAACACTATACTCATTCTGCCTTATTTAAGAATATGTTTCTTTTACATGGCTCACTGACTTATATTCCCAATACTGTAACGCAAATACAAGAAAAATCCTCAGTATTTGGAATGAATTTTTTAAAAATGATCAAGTGATGATCATGAGTGAAACAAAAAGCAAAAACACGGTCTTAAATAATTTTATCCAGTTTGTTGTCAAATATACCATAATGCTGCTCTCTTTTTTTTCACCTGAAAGAATAAAAAAACCAACCCAAAACCGGAAAAATACTTTTTTGTGTCAGTTTGTACTTAGGAAGCATGATCAGAGGTCTGAAATAATTGTAACTTTTTTTATGTCATTAACAAGCGATTGAAGAGCAAAACAGACTTTGCTAGCCATTATGGTGGCCATTGTTCCCATAGTAATAATTTTTTATGTTACTTCTGTATGCATAAATAAATAGACAGTACAGTTCATTTTAGATGTTAAAGTGAGTGAATATTAACTAAAAATTCTGAAAGGTATACTAAAATTATCTAGTGACTATGTTTCACTATCTATTATCTAGTTCAATGTTTCACTATTACTTTTAATACAAAGGCCAAATCAAACTACTTTCAGCATATTCCTCTGATTAAAAGCCAATATCACCATGAAATTAGTTTTTGTCATGCAAGTAAATCAGGTCAGTTATTTTTATATTCTTGTGCCTTATTACTAATTTGAAATCTTCACTGTTTTAGAGATTTTGCTAAAGTACTTTTAGTAAATGTCAGTTAATGGGATTATGATGAGAATTTGAGAAAATAATAATTTTTCTTAAGAAAAAGAGAATAAGAATCAAAGACTAACTGATTAAGATTTAAAAGCTTTGCCTGTTTGCAAATTCAAAACACAAAAAATTACAAAGCAAAAACATGTTCTGTTTCTTCTTTTGATAAATTCAGCTTAGAACACTAAGTATGCAATACCTAAATCATAATTAAAATATAAATTGGATTGAAAACAAAAGCTATGTAGATTGGGACAGATAATGCTATAATTATCAGCAAATTTTGCTATTAAATAAATCTGTGGCTGTGGATGCAAAATAAATATAAAATTCAATATGAGACCAATTTTGTCTGAATAACAAACCCAGGTTAGGGGCCGACATCACAGACTGAGATTCTTGATATATACTATATTTCACAATCAGTATAGACAAAAGAAAAATACATGACTAATTAGGTGGATGTTCTCAAATCCTCTCCTGTATAGAAAATATAATTTAATTAAAACATTCCTATGAGCACAAGATACATTCTTTGCAAGATTGTTGCATTTTTAGATACTTATTTGATATTATATTGGGCCATCACAGGCATTTTCCTAATCTTCATAAACCTCAGAATCCCTATGAATCACAAGACAGGGCTCAAGTCATTTACCATACACAGGCATGAAATGCCATCTGAAATGCATCCAGATACATTAGACAAACTCCCCTATCACTTCCTGAAGTCAACAGGACAGGTGCTTCTCTACAGGTCCTATGTCACATTTACCAGCTACATCTAGACATCCTAGAAGACCTCAGATGAGCTGTCAAGAAAAATAGAACACATTACTGCATTCAAGAAGCATGAAGCCTTCCTGCACCATTAATGTATAAAAATGCTGCCAACATGCTGCTCAGCATATTTGAAGGGATTCTCAGTTCCTCAGAACAAGACCAGGTCTCAGAGAATAAATAAGCATAACAATTAATACAATTTCTTGTTAAAATTTTTAATCATACAATAAGTATGAGTCTGTCCTCAGCTGTTGTCTTGACTTTTTTACAGCCATGACAGACAGGGTGTCCAGGGATATGGGAGAATACACTCAAGCAAGGTGAATCACACACTGAGACTGAGGAGCAGAGGGTGGTTTCCTCAAGCTTCTCTTTTTTCAGCAAGCATATGAGCCACCAACTAATTGAACAAGGTACCAGATGCTGTATTAGTAATCTTAGGAAGAAATGAGCATGAGCATCCAGGACCTCAGAGACTAGGTCTTGCTAGTCTTTTTCCTAAACAGCCACCAATTCAAATAAACACCAAAGTTCTATCCATTAATTCCAGATTTTCCAATATTTCAGGTATGACATTAAACCAGGCTTCATGTAATAATGCCAAAGAGTTATTCATAGCTTGTTCTTTAAAAAAAACTTGCAGCAAACACACAATGGGCTACTTATTTCCTGTGACAGAAGTCAGAGTGCAGCACCTTAAGACTGCACATTAAGACTTTAAGACGAAAAGGGCTTTGATCTCCTCATTAAATTAAGTTCTGAGGTAATATAAGACAGATGAGAGCATACAGCAAACTTTATATTACATCTGTTTGACACGTAGACATTCAATGTTTTGAATTAGAATTCTCTCTTGCTGCAGAAAAGGACCATGATTTCTCAGCAGGAATTCCAGCTGGTCATCCCAAGGGTATTGGTTGTGTATGAGTGTCCAAAGTGAATCCTAAGCCTAATTGATTATGAGAACTCGTTTTTCATTGAATTTACAAGGCAGGACCACAGACAAAATAAATAGGTACATTCAGTCTATACATCAAAGCCCCTGACACTTCAAATGCCTCATTTTCACTATTTGTAATGCATTAGTACCACAAGACCCTACAGTGAGCACTACAGTTGGGTGTGCATCATTTTGTGATAGTGACTTTCAAAGGCACAGGGCCTGTGCCCCTGAGTTTTTGTAATTTAGTTCTAAATTCTAGTTTTGTGTGAACCCACACAAGTCAGTTTCTCATGTGCAATCCAGAGATTGCTGATGCACATATCCTAGAAGATCTAGCAATGTAACCCAAAGAATATATGAGAATGGATCTTTCAACCAAACCTTAGATGGCTTTTGGAGGAGTTTACCATAGAAAATGTTTCACTTTAATAGTGGATTTAGCTGCCTTTAAGGAACAATGTAGACAGAAACTATTGATGGGAACAGAGAACAACAACTGCACGGGAGAGTAACTCCTAAATAAAGCAGAAAGAAGGTCAAATCAAAAAGGAAGCCAAGGCAAGGTCATGAATCAGATCATTGGATATCTAAAAATGGAGCCCAATGGCTTGACTTTTACATATCTAGGTCATGCCACTTCTGAGTCAATGCACAGATAAACCAATTATAGGTCTTATTCAGAATTTTGAATCATTAATTAAGGGATCCAGAATATAAAATCCATTTTCCTCAAGTAGAAATGTCCCATAAGAAGTGCTCTAAACTTCCTCACAATTAGGTCACTAAAACATGCTGTGGCTCAAGAATCTGACATTCTTTCCCCTAGTAATTTAGAAGGGGAACACCTTTCAGACCAAAGCATCCAGCTTCAGATACACTACTTCTATTTAAAGCAAATGAAATTTTATTCTGTAAATGAAGCATTTTTTCAAAGTTGCTACCTGAATACTCCTGTCTCATGATTTATCACCTACTGCCTTTGTATTTGTCATACTATTCTTTGTTGCTAAAATACAAATGACCATCATCTCTGCATCAATAAGTCTAAGACCCAGAGCTTTTCAGCCCTTAGAAATGACAGATTCATCAATCAATATTTTGCTCACTAACATATATCCTTTATTCACTACTTTTTCAAAACAAATATTGTAGGTCTCAATAGTTTTTGCAAAGATCTATTAGTTTATCTTTTCTAAAGATGGCTAAAACAGATTGGCTGTTTCTAATATGATTAGTTTTTGTGTAGATGAGGATTAAACAACAAACACATCTGTCCAAATATCTTTACAGAGCCAATCATCTCTCTCAAAGCATACAGCAGCTTACATTATTTATATGTTAGTGGTCAGGGTCACACTGCCAGCACATTCTTAAGTTCTCACTCTCTAAAAGAAAAAAAAATTGAAGCATTAAATAATTCAGATATTATTGAAGAGAAATTGGAAGCCTTGTTGGGCAAATATCAAAGTAATCTAAGGTTGGTATATGTAGAAGACATACTGTGCAATGACATGAGAAGAGTTATTATTTTGGGAACACTTCTGCTTGCACTGCAAAGTTTAATAGACCACTGACTGTGAGATGAGATGTCTTCCACTTACATTTTTCTTCCTTCCACCTCTTTGTAATTCTGAACCTTCCTCTTTTGAATAAAATTTCTTAATTATTATTTGGCTTTACTAGCCTCCCAAGTGCAATTAAACAAAATTAATACAAATTCAAAGATAAATAAGCATTCAAATGATGTGCAAAACAATGGAGAAATTTGGTGAGAACAAATTGCTCAAGAACCCTGTACTTAACATGCAGTGCATGCTTGCTTGTAAAACAGTATGGTATAGTCCAAAAGACAGTATTTCAAGTCTGAAAAAAAGGCCAGGAAGGAAGACAGCAATACTGTAATATAAAATCTTTTGTTTTCATAAAAGATTAATCTTGATGGTTTTTAATGACATCCGTATTAGCTGCAAATTTAAATTTTCTTGGGGGAGGTGTGGGGGGAACTAAGAAAAGAAAGCAAGTAATTGTTTTGTTATTTTAGTCTCAGAATTATGCTGAGCCTGACCTCAAGATGAGACACTCTCCTCTCCTCTTCTGTGGCATGTCACTTGGAGTGTTCATGTATTACTTTGCCTTCACCACAGCCTTAATTGCAGTGTCTTTGACTTCACCGGTGCAAACAGAGGCACAGGTCAGGATATACAATTAACAATTTTACTTTCCAGTTCTGTGTGGTAGAACAGACTGTGATAGAGGTGACCTTAAAGACAATCTAGTTCAAATTCTCCTGCCATGGACAGGGACACCTGCCAGTAGATCAGGCTGTTCAAAGCCCCAACCAACATGACTTTGAGCACTTCTAAGGATGCAGCATCCATAACTGGTGATTTCAGTGCCTCACCACCCTCAGAGTAAAGAATTTCTTCCTATTATCTAATCTAAACCTACTCTCTTTCAGTTTACAACCATTCTCCCTTATCTTGTCACTGAAAGCCATTGTAAGAAGTCACCTCCAGCTCTCTGGCAGGCCCTCTTTAGGTGCTGGAAGGCTGCTCTTCTTCAGGCTGAACAACCCCAGCTTTCCAAGCCTGTCCTCATACAGGAGTTGCTCCAGGCCCCTGATTATCTTTGTGGACATCTTCCATCTTCATAAGCAGCACCATCTCTTTCATATGCTTTCTTGTAACTTCATCTTCTGCTTCCCTGAATGATCTGATCACCAGTTTCAAGACCAAAGGCACTTGGAGGCCAATTTAGCTATTGGCTCAGGCCAATACAAGGCCTAACATTTAGATTCTCCACTATCCAGTGATATTCATAAGCCAAAGGAAAGCATGTGACCTTCTCAGTGCATAGAAGCGTTTAGGTACTATTAATAAGTGTCACAAAACAGAACAATGAATGGCTTGCTGCTTAAGTGTCCACCAGAACAGATGAAATTCAGAACCCTTAGAAAAACCAACCAACCAACAAGCAAACAAACAACCCCCCAAAATCAACACACATACATTTGCAGGATAACTCTTTCTTCTCCAGATACATCCCAGGACTGCACCCAGAAACTATATTGTGTCTACATTAAGTAAATAACAGTATTTTTGCAAAAAAATGGAGGAACTGTGACAAGTCCTATTCTTGTCATACTTTTATTCTCTATACACATGGACAGAATTTTTCTGAAGTAGGTGGGATACCAATATTCAAACTCCTATTTTTCTGGATTTAAACAAAAAATTACTCTAAATCTTGGATTAAAGGGGAACCTGGACTCAAACACTCCTTGGTTTTTCTGTTGAAGGTGTTGCCTATGCAAACATACCACATGTATTCAACAGCCCTGCACAGCAGGCTAAAGAGATAAGCATGCCTCCCCTTTTGAGGCAGTTCAGCTTTTCAGCTTTCCAGGCTGTAACTCCACAGATTAGCACAAGACAACCTTCTAAGCAGAATAGCAGCCTCTCACATCCCCTTAAAGTTTCCTCAAGACACTAACAGAAAGGCCAGCTGGTGATGTTACATGTTTTGAGTTCAATAAACTGTACAATTCAATAAATTACTTCACTAAAATGGATGGTTTTTCTTCTCCTAATGTTGACCATCTCAAAAAGGAAAATGTTAGTAGTCCTGTCTCATCAGTTTTGTAATAAAATTGCTTGCTTTGGTAACCTTTAGCCTTACAAAGAGCTTCAAAAATCTCTCTCCCATGTTTTCCCTTCAATAATAAATCTGACAATAATAAATGGGCCCTGTTTGCTGTCCAGAGTCTTTTAAATTACAGTCTTAAATAAAACAAAAGTTTGGGCTAAGGACATAAGACTCACAGAATGAAGTGAGTCTCATTTTTAAATTAGGTAACCATAGGTAGAATTCCTTTTCTTAAGTGGAAGTCTCTAGCACACTATGGGACACTAAAATAATCATAAATACTTACACCATTCATCGGGAAGCCTTAATAACTCCTTTGTTTGCAGCAGCTCTTTGAAAATTATGCTGCATAAAAGAGAATAATAATGAACTTTTTACTCCATATTTATTTCTAACCTTCAGGTATAGAGGACTGGTACTGTATTCAGGTGACAGTTAGGTATATAAAGCTGTGCTAATGCATGGTCTCACAGTTCTAAGAATATGACCCTGAGCTTTTCCACTACACATTTTTTCTGAATAACCGCATATTTCCCTTTCCATATCTGGCTCCCAACCTTTACATTGAATTTATTATTTCAGTTTGGGGCAATCTAAGTCAAAATACTTCGAGTCTCAAAATTTTTTGCTACTGTGGCGGGGGAGACAAACTCGTGTTTTACTCTTAGAGTTATAACACAATTACACCTGGCCAGCATATGTCTGCCTCCAGTAAGTAGTTCAAGCCTAATAGAAGCACTTCTTTCCATTAGTCTATTTATATTAAGCTAAATGTCTGAAAGTGAAGAATTTTAACTACTTGTGAAAGCATAAGTTAATATAAGACCAGACACCTCACCAGCCTGAATTGTCTCCAGCCACTTGTATCCTGTATTGCATTCCAGTAAATGGAAAACAAATATAAAACTTTTAAAAACTTTCCCCCTCCTCTGCTATATCCTTATTTGTCCTGTGAGAAAAGGCAAAGGCTTCATATCTTCGAGGATTTAATGGGAGAGCACAGATGTTCACAAATCAGGTTTCACTTGTACGACTTGTGAGTTTCAGCATTGCCTTGGGTTATGTAACCAACATATTTGCATTCTATTTCATCTGTTGTAAAAGCAGATATTTCTTTATCTCTTGTAACTCCAGGGGAGAGGGGCGCAGATACCTTCTGATAATGGGCCAGCTGTTAAAACCAGGTGTGGCACTGTTTCTCATCTCCTTCACCACCCATCCATCCTCCAGGGAGATATCTGCTGCTAATGGGCCATTAAGGCTCACCACTGACATGACACATTACATCATCCCATTGTGAGATGTTCCACCCAGTGTAAGGAGAGTCAACTGTTCCTACCTGAATGAAAACTGAGGCTCAGGAACAACAGGCATCTGATTTTTCCACCAGAAGAAGACTGGACCCATCTTGCCACCACTGGACTTTTCCGTTATCTGTACTCCACAGAACCTCATCTAGGATTTATTTGGACTGCTTCCAACACACTTACCCAACAGGGTGTCAGGTCATATCCCTGACTCTGACAGGGTTTTCCAGGACTTTTGTTTTGCTTGCTTGCTTGTCTTTGTACTACTGCATTTGTAGTTTGTTTTCTTTTTTTTTATTCCAATAAAGAACTGTTACTCCTATTCCCATATCTTTGCCTGAAAGCCCCTAATTGCAAAATTATAATAATTTGGAGGGGAGGGGGATGACATTCTCCGTTCCAAGGGAAGCTCTAGGTTTCCCTGGCAGACAACTGTCTTTCAAAACCAAGACAAGCATCCTTACCATCAGCTGGTAGTGTCAGCCAGCCCAACACCGAGATCTTTACCCTCCTCTCTTTGTCGTCTCTACTCCCACATTACTGACTACTTTCCTCTACAAAAGCATTAATGCACACATTACTGGGGAGATTTTTGCCACCTTACATCCTGCCCAGCACTTATTCTCAAATAAGCCCTCTGTCAGCTTTAGAACTAGCAACAACCAGAGTTCTCACTCTTCATTCTCTAAAACTTTCTATCTATTTTATGAATATAAACCTCTATCATCTTTGCAAAGACAATGAAAATTCATTTAAAAAATTCAAAATTATGCACCACAGCATGAAAAGAAGATCCACACGTTCCCTTTACATGGTAAAGAGGTTTTCGCATTGCTGTAAGACAAACCAAGTAAAAGCTCTCATAAAATTAATCAGTATTTAACATGATGAAAAACCATGTTGATAAATATTTTAAAATAGTAGAATCATTTAAGACTAAAATTCACAACACTAATTTTACACCAAGAAGCAAATCAGCTCAGTTTAGGCCTACAGAAAAGTAGAAGAAATGTTACGGTTGCATCCTAATTTAGTACAGCTATCCTTATGCTCTATAGGAACTTACAATAATACAGCACATAGTAAAGGTTGTAACAATCATTCATAAATTATGATGTATTTCATATCAAAACTATATGCATTAGAAGTCTAATATCCTTTCTCTCCCCTGGTCACAATGATGACTTCATTGCATCACCATTTCCCAGATTTATTTTTTATTTTAATAAGGATCATGTCATTTTCTCTGTAGCAGATATACCAGAACAAAGAGAACAAACTTTTCTGCTAACTCCTGAAAAAACGAGGTGTATTACACTTAACTTTTCATGTAAGAACCTCTGTGACTATGGAAAGAGCATTCTGGGAATAAAACAAGGATCAAAATTAGTAAGATCACAGGAAAGCATCCATTTACAACCCTATAAAGTAGGGAATGAAATGTAGATTGTTTCTGGAATGCTTCTCATTGTCTTGTTGAAAAGAATAGTAATAGCTCAGGAAAGTAGCTTACATTCCAGATACAGGGTAAATACTACACTACAATTGCTAATGAATCAAACATAAACCTGTGAGAAATTGCTACATAGTTTAGTATTTTGTCTGAGAAGTAACTGGCATTTTAACCTATGTTTTTTGAAAACCGATTTAAGCAAGAAAAATAAAACCAGCTTGCATGTCCTCTAGAAGGAAAAGAAAAAAGCTATAAATACCTTCTTTGGTTTGTGATTATTGCTGCTCTGCTGTTTGAAAAGTGAAATGAAGTCTTTCTAATTAAGTCACTTGTTTCATATACATCCACAGATTCAAAGGATCATTAGGCAGCATCAAATAATGAGGAAGTCTAGATCATGTTAGAAAGATCATGGATGTGACATATTTGTTATTTCTTTGATGTTATTTGCTGCAGAATGACTAATTCAAGAATTTGCACATCAATGTTTTCATTTTCCATCTGTGAGTGCAACCAACCTGTATCATCAATTGCACAGCAATTGTTCAGGGTACATGCCAAGAGGATGCCACAAAAAGATATTAATTAATTATTAATTTTTGCTCTGCTTTGCACTTATGCCATCTAACGATGATGCCTTGTACTTCATAGATTATAACATCATTAATTTACTCGTTCAGTTACAGTAACTCATTTAGTAACATTAAGCACTATGCAAGAGAATTAATGTGCTAATATTTCATGAAAACATGTGGTTAATTAGGAATTTATTGCTTTAGGTTTGGGGTTTTTTTGGTTTCATCTCTGTGTGCAGGCTGTGAGGTTCCTGGGAACTACCCTCACTGCCATGTAGCATGGGCAGAGCAATATTGGATACTGTGATAGTTTTGATGTTTATATAAAGCAGCTAGACCAAGTGGTGATGTGACTGTCCTCTAATGTACCAATATACATGGATTACAACATTTAAGCATGATAAAGGGTATGAGCTAAATAAAGCTGCCACTCTTACATACAACTGACTACATTCGCATTCACTAAACTGCTCCCTGATGCTTACATGTCATAGGATAAGCCTAGAGAGTTCTAAACTACGGTTACAGAAGTCACCTGCCACACCCATCCTAGCAGAAATTACTGGCTGTGCATGCCAATGATGCTGGGCAGAAATAGAAATGTTTCCCTTGGCAGTGCAAACACAGCTCAGTCACTTTGTAAAATACTAAGTGAGCAGAAAAGCTTCAGCGAAGAGCAGCTAAGAGCTGCAGTGAGGTCCATAAACCAGGAACACCCAAGAGTGTTCTAAGACTCTGTTACCACACAGCATCACAGTCCTTTACAAAGACTGCTGAAATCACTTAAGGTTATGCTGCCTCTCTAAAACATATAGATGACTTAGTAGTCCTCTGATTTTTCTTTGCAACTTGTTTTCACTCGCTTATTCAGGCACTGTAAAAATATGAAATCTCCATGAAAGCCATCATAAACATGTTTAGCCTGACTCTATTAATGAGCTCTTCATTTGTGTAAAGGATTGCTAGGTGGTAGTGGTTTATCAAGAAGAATTAAAAAGTGATTGCTTTAATGGTTCTACAATCCAGCAAAAAGAAATGCTGGTGAAGTTTTTCACCAAAGTTAGACACTTTAAAAACCCAAAACTATAACAAAAGGCATTTCTGTGTTTAGGCTTGTGTGTATTTGTATGCAATGGAGGTAGTAGGAAATACACTCAAGCACTGAAATATACATATCTAGCATGCATAAATTAATGTTATAGAGCTTTTGTGTACATGCCAGGAATGGTACAAGCAGGAAAAATGACATTAATATGTTTTATTTGATTAGTATTGGCATAAAAACATCACATTAACATTTGTTTCCTTTATGAAACCTAAGACTTAAGTGGAAATCTAACATAATGTATTTACACCCAAGGAAAGTAAACGTGCAAATTAGCACTAAAATAACAGTTACAATAAAAATGATAAGAAAATACCTTTTACTTTGAAATATTATCTGCAGTAGGAATATTTTTAGGGAAAATATGCAAAAAAAAGGAAAACATGCTTTCTCATGAAAATCATGATTTTAATCTCATCTGTTTATGCAAGATGTCAAAGAATTATTATTATAGTTGAAAGAGGAATATAATTATTATATTATAATTATTCCTACTCTGTATACCATTATGACATTTAGATAAATGTTAGATGATTTTAAGCACAACTAATATTTTATACAAAATTTTTATTTAATGCAATGCAGAACACAAAATATAACATTTCCTCCAAGTACCTTCTGAAAGCGACCATAATATCACGCTAATATTCACATCTCTGACATTCAATATTCAATCATTTATGTCCCTGCTTTCTTTTTCAAAAGCAAAACATAGGCTCTTGCTATCTTGCTATAGCACCTTAGACCCAGAGTAACCTCCCTTCACTCACATGCCACCATTTCACGTGACTGCTGCAGTTTGTTTACTGACACTTCTCTCCTATGCACTGGGCATCCTGTCAACCTGGCTACTCACCTTTCCAAAGGTTGCAAAACCTCATGCACAAGACTAAGAAAAACCTGGCCTACACTGCATTTGCAGTTCTTCAGACAATTCAGTTTGTCTTGCAAACTGTAGTTTGTAGTACTTTTTGCATGCAAGTTTAGCCTTATCAAAAGAGCTCAAGACGTTTAGTGGAAAATTCCTTCTCTTCTTTGACATATGAAAGAATAAATAAAAATGGTTAAGAGTTTTAAAAAGTGCAGCCTATATACTAAAATCCAGCAGGATTTTAGCAACCTTTTATACCTTTATACTGTTGTTAATGAGAATTAGCATGGAGAAAAAAAGAGAGGCTCATATTTTTAGCCAATTAGCATCTGACAGATAACACAGTAGGAATTCAGTTTGCGGCCCTAAATTGCAGCAAAGAAAGTGCTTTTGACATCAACATCCCTGAAATAAGCCTCAAGGCAAAGTTAATTTTTAAGCATAGCTGAATCAGATGCTAATATATAAAACAGCGCATGCCAGACATTGTTTTTATTATTTTAATCAAGCTACTGCCCTGACAAAAGGCCTGATTAGTAAACAAGGTTTGGGGTTTAGAAATTCTAATTTTTAAAAGTGTATTTCTTGTTAGTGTATTTTAAATTCCTTTCTGTTCTGCTGGCTAATACATACAGGACCCAGTATCAACAAATTCTTTCTACAGGTTAGACAATTCATTTTTCCCAGAAAAACTGAGAAATTATAAGAAACAGAGTACAGATGTATATTAATCAGCTAAATAAGGCATGCTGAAAGTAATGACATATCAGATGCTTTTATACAAAGAATTATTCTAGAATAGTGCCCTCAGCTAAGGTGAAGGCAGGGGGGAGGAAGGAAAGAGGAGGATGAGAGCCCCAAAACTTCAAGCATTTCCATTTCAAGAGAGTAATTCATTTAGAGGATACTATAAACATTCCAAAACTCATTATACACAGGCTAGATACACTAAGAAAAAAACACCATGTAAAACTATCGAAAATATCTGGCTCAGATACAAACTGATTTATAATTAGATCTCAATGAGAGTGAAAGTGTTTTCTCTGGGATTCGAAGCAGTGTATTCACTAGAAATTCAATACTTTCTGTTTTCTATTTTAAGAACAGTCCTATCAAGTCTGTATTGGGTTTGCATGGCCAAGCTTTGGTAGCAGAGGAGCTACAGGGCTGCCTTCTGTGAGAAGCTACCAGAAGCTTCCTCCGTGTCCAGCAAAGCCAATCCC
Source organism: Acrocephalus scirpaceus scirpaceus (assembly GCA_910950805.1). NCBI lineage: Eukaryota > Metazoa > Chordata > Aves > Passeriformes > Sylviidae > Acrocephalus > Acrocephalus scirpaceus. The sequence goes on along the minus strand of OU383778.1, from coordinate 8,259,507 downwards.
TGGCAGCTCTGAAGACAGACATGCCACTGACCCAGGCCAGGCCAATTGGAGATGGTTTTAAGGCCTCTGTGATAACAGACTGGCCTTCTCCTGGGCTGCTGGTGGATTTCTGCCTCTCCATGGTCTTGCAGGGGCTGCAGGGGCACAGCTGCTTCACCATGACCTTCACCACGGGCTGCAGAGGAATCTCAGCTCTGGTGCCTGGAGCACCTCCTGCCCCTCCTTCTCCACCGACTTCGGTATCTGCAGAATTTTTTCTCTCCCATTTTGTCACCTCACTCTTCTCTGGCTGAAGTTACATCTGTGCAATAACTTTCTTTTCCTTCTTAAATCTGTTATCACAGAGGAGTTACTTTCAATTCCTGATTGGCTCAGCCTTGGCCAGCAGTGGGTCTGTCCTGTGGCTGTCTGACATTGGCTCTGCTGGACATGGAGGAAGCTTCTGGCAACTTCTCACAGAAGCCACAGCTGTAGCCTCCTGCTACCTAAACCCAGCCATGAAAACCAATACAACATATAAGAGCAAAACCAAAACAAGATAAAGGTTTGGATATGCCATTAAAAGGTTTCCAAGAAGTATAGGCTTAAGAAATATCTGCTAGCTCAGCTAACCCATTTTCCATTTTCTACTGTGTCTCACTTCATTGTAGGGTAAATCAATAAACTATCTCCAGCTAGAACACTATTCCTGCAAAACAGAAATCTTAAAACATTGAACATCTATAATAAAACTAAAACACTAAGTCTATATCAGACCTGAAATTGCAATTTTCAAGAGCTCCCAGCATGTTTTCTCAACTTGCAGAAACAATTTTCATCCATTCTTGTTCCTAACCACATTTTCAAGGGATACACAACCTATCCACAACTCAGTTCTACTATTATGATAGAGCATCACACACTGTCATTTTATACTAGGAGTTGAGATCATGACTTTTCATTTAAGTGCTTAATTAGAAGCCCCATCAGTGTGAGGGAACAGTGTTGGCTTAAGAGAGTTATCTACTGAATAAGTGAAGTCTAGAAGCAAACACTTTGTTCATTTGAGTAGGACTCTTTAGAGCAGTTTTTTATTTTCAATAACATAAAAGAGTGTACTCGATGGGTAATTCATTCTCACAGCTCTAGATTTATAGCTATCTCAGTTTATTATCCTGTTAATAAGACCACTGCAGCAATGGCCATGTTTTATTTGAATTGGGCAGCCCTTCTCAGTGATATATACATCCCAATAATATGATCTGTACTTCATTCAGCTGGTCTCTCAAAGGAGAAGTCATTCTCAGAAAAACTTTAGGAATATTTCCTTAGCAGCTTATTGTCAAGGTATAGTAATAAGACTTGATGAGTACATTTAAAACAAAACTATGGATATTGTGGTTACAGACATAATCCCCTATCAACATTCTATGTCACGTTCTGACTTAGAAGCTAACAGTGTTTGTAACATTTCAGTATTATTTATTTGAAAAAACCATATAATTAAATATAGCTTCTAAATACTTATGGAAAACACAAACATTCTGGGATAGGACAAGCTAGAAAGATGAAAGCTTAGTCAGGAATGCACATTGCATCTTACAGACACAGCAAACATAAACAGGCTGCTATATTCTGCAAATTCCATTAAGTTTATATGCTTTTAATTGCTAAACAAAATAAAAGCATCTAAGAATATATGCTGGGAAGGTTCATGCAGGCTGTAGATAAAATATTTTGCCTCAACCATTGCAGTGCTAACCGGTGGCTACAGGATCTCCTGCTGGTCATTTATGAAAACAGTGAGGAGAATTTTACAAAATATAAGCAGGCTGACACGTACCTAGACTAGTGAAACAATTAAATAATCCTCCTTTCCTTTAAAGTAGGGACTGTTCTGAAAAACTCTGCTGCTTAGGTGTATGACATTCACTCATGACAACAGTGTTCATACACAACAAATATGTATGAAATACACATTTAGTTTACCAGAGCCCTGACAGAAGCAAATCTCTGTCTCACCTGGGCTGTCCTCAACACTGGGCACTAAAAAGCTCAAGAATGTGGTCATGGAATCCAAGAGAAGTAGTTCTTGAACAAAAAGCAGAAAAGAAGCAGAAAATTCACTGTTGTTGAATTTTCCCTTGCCATTTTCCAGAATTTGAATATTTTGTGGTCAAAGGTTTGCCTCCAAGACTTTTGAAATGGCGAGTTTCACTTCCATTAATCTCTTTGAAAAAAATAATGTGTTAATAGTTTCATTAAATTACATTAACCATATGTACAGTGAATGCAGACATCAAAACACTAACAGAAAATTATATAAGAGAGATTTTTGCTTGCTTTTTTCAACATTGTAATGTGTTTCCTTAAAGACATATTTTCATTATGGATATAGTAGTAAATAGACCATACTGGATATAGTAGTAAACATCTACATACTGCCCTTAAGTCCATTCCTTCCTTGCCAATTCCATCAAACTGTTCAAAGAAATATGCAATGTAAGCAAGATATATTAAGTTATTAAGGCAAAGCCCTTTCTCACAGGTATAGATGTGTATGTTGAAAGGAAGAAATGAGATTGTCTTGGAACTATTCCTTATCTCATGCAGCCAGAGCTACAGTTAAGATGATTTTGAAAGTATTTAAAAAAAAAAAAAAAAAAAAAAAAAAAAAAAAAAAAAAAAAAAAAAAAAAAGGAAAGAAAGAAAGATGAGAGTCTAAAATTAACTTTGTGGATTACTATAGGTTTAAATTTTTTTCTCTTTACTGAGCTGTTCCATGAAATGCAACAGCACAAAATTCCTCAGGTTTGCACATCATGATAAACCAAAGAAGAGGTTTTCTTGAAATAATTCTTTGAGGGGACAAAACTGAGGTTGGCTAATGCTTGAGCACCTGCTTCTTCTGTTGCAGTCAGTAACTGCAGGTGTCAGCACAGTCCTAAGAACAGCAGCTGCTGACTTCTCTATAAGGAAGACACAAATGAAGCAAAGCAGAACAGGCCAAAGCCAAATCTGACTATAGCTTTAATTCCACCTTTATGTGTTCTAGTAATAGCAGAAGTTCTCAAACAGACATGTAAGTACGGGAGTATCAGCAGTCCTGACTAGCAAGTGTGCAACCCACCGATCAAGTTAGAGTGGTTCTTCCCCTCTTCTCAGCACTCACGGAGGCACAGAGGAGATGAAGATAGATCCTTCTTGATAAGAGTGGTGGTAGGACAAGGGGTAATGGTCACAGGCTGAAGCACATATTAGGTTTCCCAGACAGGTTATGCAATCTCCATCTTTGGAGACACCCAAGACTAGAAAACAGAGCCCTGAGAAGGATGATCTGATCAGACCTGGGTTGGACTAGATGATCTGCAGAAGAGGCTCCTCCAGCCTAAACTTTGATTCTGTGTAATTTGCTAGCAAAAAGGATGAAGACACCTCAATGGTGAAGCAAATCATTTCCCAGTAAAGGGAAACCCAAGATAGAGCAAAAATGGTTGATAGGGAACACAAAGACATGTTATCAAAGATTGTGTTGGCAAGACAGCAATGTGAAAGTAGGAGAGAGAAAGGCACTTACCACCAAAGCAAGAATGGTGTTAACACACTGTTCAAAGAGAGTATTTATTGAATAGAAGTATAGATAAACTCCTGTAGAGGCCAATATGGAGAAAATAAAGTAGACAACAACAGTGGAAAAACATGGTTCAAAACTATCTGGTTTTGTACTTCTGTAGTAATGCTGAAATAAGAATGTTTGTTGTTTATGTCCATCCTGTGACCAAGTCCAAGTTTGACATTTTACTGCCAAAAAAAAAACCTATTTGTTAGCATCTTTTCTTTAAACTTCTTATTTGCCACACAATGATTCATATTTTTCAATTTGGGGCCAAAATGAGACATTTTAAAGTTCAGATGTAGGGTTACATGTTTCACTTTTTTTTCCCCACTTTTGTCCACCTGTACATCTTCATCACTTATTCAGCATCTTCAAATAAAAATAGTAACTTCAAGCAAGAACAAGCAAAAATTTTTAAAGGGAAAAGAAAAACAAGAGTGAAGAAAAAAACCCATTGACAATTTAAAAAAATAAAGGTTTCTAAAGGATTTTTTACCTTCATATAATTTTTTAAAAGTTTTAATTCTTAACATTTTCATAAACTGTTTCTAACTCAGCTTCCTAAGCAGCTTTTACTGCAGTGTTATGAGTTTGTCTGTTTATCCTTCCTGCACAATGTTTTGAATCTCTCAGCAAATTTCAGCCATATTTGAAGTAAAGCACTTATGGTTAGATTCCTACGACAGTTCTCCACAGCACAGGTCTCCATGGCCTCACGAAGCTGTGGAGCCTTGGTTTTGGAGAAGCTAAGACTGCAGTGTGTTCTGCTGAGTGGAAGCCAAAAGGTGGGAGCCAGTTTACATGCCAGCACACTCACATAAAGACCCTCTTATTGATGGCCTGCCAGCAACAGAAGCCAGGGAACATGATCCTGGACTAGCCCCAAGTTCAAAAGTAAAATTTTACTTCTTGAATAGCCATTTATGAGCCCAAGTATCCAAAATATCTGCAGTTTGAACAGCAGCACCTTAGCTCTTTTGTACAAAGAGAAATCATTATTAGGAATCTGTCTCCCAAACTCAAGAAAAATTACCAAAAATAGTCCATTCATAACTGGAATGTCTGCTGTCTGTACATAACACATAATATTCAATCTTATAATCCTTTAAATTATGTGCCTTGAATATTCTATTTCCATGGACACATCAAACTGTGATTATAACTATGTAGCAGAATTAAAAATGTACTTCCTTTACAATTTGCTGTAGATTTTTAACAGTATTATCAGAAAATTTAGGTCTGCCTGGACTTCAATTAGACCATATCTACCTCTGCAAATATTATTATTATGATGTGTAAGATTATGCAATCAAGCAAATTATAATTACATTGGAGAATAATAGCACATGGCAATTTCAATACCAATAGTATTTCAGAAATATCCATAATACATTTCTAGACATAATCCAACTGATTTCCTGTCTTTGAAATAGGATTTTCTTCTTTTCTGAAGGTGAAAAAGCTATTTCCATTTTTTAGGTTCAAAACTGAGTTATACTGTATTTTTAATGTAATTTGTTTTCTTAGTATAATTAAACTATAACTATCTTCCAATAAATGCATTAACAATGCAAAATGAGAGATTTATTAACATCTTAATCTCCAATTATGTTTTTTCAGCCACCGTTTTTTCTCCTTCTAACTCATCTGTGAGGAAAATATATTCAATTGCATTTTAAAATGCCCCTAGGGCTGGAATAAGTACTGAGGATCCTATTGGCAAAAGCAGAACCTTTATGTACAGTTGCTTATTTTAAGATTCTGTTTATTAAATTACTCCAGTCTTACAACATTAATGACTTGTTAATTATAGTCTCCTTTTGGCTTCTACTCCAGTCCCATCTTTCTGAATTCGGGCCACTGACAGCCATCCCTTTGCCCGCATGAAGAGCTCTCCATATAGAGAATCAGGAAAAAAAATCAGTGGCAATGACTTTGTGTTGGTTTTGGCTGGGACAGAGTTAATTTTCCTCATAGAAGCTGCTATGAGACTGTGTTTTGGATTTGTCCAGGAAATAGTGTGGATAACACAGCAAATTTTTTGTTATTGCTGAGCAGTGCACGGAGTCAAGGCTTTGTTTGCTCCTCACCCCACCCAGCCAGCAAGAAGGCTGGAGGTGCACAAGGAGTTGGGAGATGACACTGCGGGGACAGCTGACCTGCGCTGACCAAAGAGATATTCCATACCATGTGGTGTCAGGCTCAGCATATAAAGCTGGGTGAACAGAATGAGGAAATATTTAGAGTGATGGTATTTGTCCTCAGAAGTCAGATTTACACATGGTAGTGCCCAGCTTTCCTGGGAAACCTGCCTGTCCATGGGAAGTGAATAAATCCATTGCTTGGCTTTGTTTCCATGCACAGCTTTTGCTTTGCCTATTAAATTGTTTTTAAGGCAAACTGTGAGTTTTCTCACTTTTACTTTTCCAATTCTCTTGCCCAGCCCACCAGGGGTGTGAGCAAATGGCACTATGGGACTTGGTTTCTGTCTGGGGTTAAATCACATCAGACTTCCAGAGAGTTTCAGAGATATATGTCTATTCATCTTGGTGATTTTTGCATTCAGTATTAATGAAACAAGCACTTTAACATTGTGTTATGCTTTGTGATTTGTAACAGGCATTCTGGTTTTTGCAGCACTAGGCTTGGCATGGCCTACTAAAATCCTTGAAGTAAAAATACATATAACTTTTCCACAGGAAAAATGTCTGAAACAATCTATCAATCTCATGCAAGAACTTCAAAAAAGAAAAGGCAAGTATGAATAACTCTGATTTTCTGAAGTCTCATGTTACCTGGGCATGATTTATACGTTGGAAGCAGACAGCATAACCAATATTGTCTTCATGGAGAAGCAATTCTTCTACAGAGAGCAAGCTGAAATTTTTACCAACTACCCCATATAGCTTCAATCTCGTAATTGCCCTAGGAAAACATAATAGGTCTTACTTTATTGAATTCACTAGTTCTGCTAATACTGACTTTTTAATGATTTGTCCTGTTAATAACTTAAAGAAGTCTTTACTATTTGTGAATCCTGTTTAAAGCTACCACCCACTATACCGAGCCATTTCTACTGGCAAATGACTGATTCTCAAAGCAACTTATACAAAATTTTGTATGAGTTTTTTATCTATTTCCATGATTTATGCCTTATGATTTGTTTTGCAGTCTATAAACTGCTGTAATGAAAATGAATGAGACCATTAGGATCACTGGACATTACAACAAAGCAGTTCCATGATGTATCCATGTGCTAATCTCAAAAATAACAACAAAGAAATATACCTACATTCCCCTTTATGAAATATTAGTGAAATTAAAAAATACTTCTCCAGCAATTTCTAAAAATCTGTGCTGACTTTACAATGATCAAAGAATATTTAAAAAAAATGTGCCACAAGTGAAACTCCAAAGTGCCTTTGGATATCTACCCAGCTTCCTAGCTTGTTGTTTCTGTGATGCACTGAATGATTCAAAACACTACAAGGAGCTGGGAATGCTAAGGAAATCCTCTTCTATTCTAAATATTTCTGATTCTTTTAAAAATTATGATTTAGAAACCTTTCATTCTTCTTAAGGCAACTGGCAGAATGCTGAAAGTTTTCATTTAGTTACTATAGATATTTAATTTTCTTGGTAGGAAATTTTATTCTGAGCCCTTGACTCTGTTTTGCTAGTCTGTACACTTTAACATTTATTTTGTTATATGCAGATCAAGCACTCTTTTTTCTCCTCTTCCCAGATATGTGCCATACAACTACAGCTTATCACCAATACCATCTCTATTTTGGTGAGATACAGAGACTGAAATCATCAATAAGGTCTTTCCTGTGTTAGTCACTCTGCAACCCTGGAGAAACACCTTATAAGCAATAGAGTTGGTCAAACTTGGAGTAACTATTATGGAGTAATCTATTACTGAATTTTTACAGCTCTTTTGAAAGTCAGGAGAGGTACTGAAACATCAGAGTAATAGAAAGTTTTCACTTATGCCTTGCCTCAATATTTTTATGACACGCTCATACATTTCCACAAAATTGTATAGGAGCTGTAAATTGCTGTTGATCACAGGTGTCTCTTCTACAGGACAAATGCACAATGTGTTGCTCTCCTGATGCATCCCACAGGCACCAAAGGGTGAAATGTGGAAGCAATTCTGCAAGAAATATTACCCTTATGAAACAACGGGGCATTTCTCTGAGATACCATGAGGTACCATGGGACCTCTTTAAGCACAAACTAATCTCAGAATGACAAAAATATCCCAGTTTCTCAGGAAGTCTTAGAGCTATTTTGTTTTTTTACCTAGTTCCACACAAAATCTTATTGCTTCCATTTCTAACAGCATAACATTTATTATTCTTTTTATACTTCTAACAGCATAGCATTTATTATTTTTCTTTCAGAAAAGGACATCTCCATGCTCTTCATCATTTGTTTAAAAATATTTTGAAAGCAGTAAGACTTACGAGTAAATATGTGCTCTGGGATAGTGCTTTATTTTAATAAATGAAGGGAGAAGGTCTTCTTTGTATGAATTTCAGTGATACTGAATGCAGGGAGCAACATATTGTCACTTCAAATTACTGTAATCCAAAGGTATTTACAGACTTCAATCTGAATGCCTTCACACAGTAAACACTTCACAATTGCAAGATTTTCTGCAGTATTAATAGTATTCCCCATGGCCATCCTAATTGTGTACTTCAAAGGTAAAAGTTTCTCTTAATTTGCAACACACTTTTGAGTACTAGATTAAAAACAAGTCCAGTTCACCTCTATTTTCAACCTACTCCAACTGATCTTGCTAATTTCTAACAGCTACTATAATAATTTGTGTGTTACATCATTCCCTAACCTCTATTATTTTCAGCTGTAGAGGTAGGCATTGTCATCAGTATTTTACTTTTTATTTTAACTGCATGATTTGATTGAGTTTCTTAGTTTGTACCCTTCATTTTACCTCTGAAAACAAAAGGTATAAAAGGGATTTTAGGAAGGGATTAAAGTATTTAGTCTTCCAGAGAGCATTAAAGGTAATTTATCACCTTAACTCATGTGAAACTCAAACATCTATAAATCTCTCACCATGTCCCAAAGCACAAATAGTGACAGGAGGCAAAATTAAAAATCACCCAAACTACCAAAAAACCCATTTTATCTCAAACTATATGTGATGTAATGTCAAAGACCTCATCTACTATGTTATCCACATCTGAGACTAAATTAACCAAAGTGACACTAAAATCCAAAAACTTTTCAGAACCTGACACACCAGCCAGTGCCAGGACTACAAACACCATTTTCTTCAATACTGTTGAGATGCATCTTTGTCTTTTTTTGGACAAAATATGAAATTTTTACTACCTAGATAGCAGGATTGATAAGAAACCTCAGGTTCTAGTTTACTGGTTTGGAAGTTCTTATCTTGCATGCCTGTTATCTTTTTCAAGTTATCTATTTTCTTTGAAATGCCTTTTAGGAGGTTTTGTGCAATTATCTTGCAGGAGCTAAGCTCCATCACAGTTTTTTAATATAAAAGACTACACTGAAATTAATTTTGTACATTGAGTGGTGGGTACTCATCACAAGTCTTTACTTAACAGTAGTATTTCCTCTCCTGACAAGGAATTTCTTCTCTTCATGCCTGTTCAACAATAGCTAATGGAAGAAAAAGTGGAGGAGAAATTCCAAAAATTGGGTCCTCAGCTGAAATCAAAGCATTTACAAAAATTGGATTATGTTGCAATTTAAAGTAGGTAAAAAGGTCTACATCATTCTTTGTTCAACATCACCAGTTTGTATAGTAGCATAATAAAAAGCCTAAATTTTAACATACAATACTGATTTTTTTTAAAAAAAGATACATTTTGATTATTCTAACTTTAAAAAAACCCCTAGATTTTCCTAGCAAAAAAATTTTTAAATGTTAGGACTTGTTCATTGGGGAACAATCAAAACACACTTCAGTGCCTTCAAGTGTTTTCAAAATTTCTCTTCTCTCCCTGTGTTTAGCCTGTTCTGCAGATACTGTGGTAAAAAAATTGTTAGGATACAATTTAAACAGTGTCCTGGAAAGTGAGTGAAAGGAAAAGAAGTGCAGTGGAAACATCAGACAACTCCAGGAAATCAAGTAACACAAGAAACTATTTCTGAAAGCAAGAGCTACAGTGAGGTTAATTGTTGAAGACTGAAGCGTCACACATTGCTGTAGCTTAGCTTTTATTGTTTCTGGGCAGAATTACGTTAGTTTCTTGGAGGTACCTCAGCTCTTGTCTCTCTCTAAAAGCCCTTTCCCTTTCCCAAAGAAACAGAATTTTCAGTTCAGACACCAGCAGCTTCTACCTCAGTTTGATCCATAAATGCCTTAGGACAAACTTGATGAAACAGACCAAACTTTCTGAATCATCCTGGTCACATTTAGAAATCCACAAAAGAAATGACAGTGCACAGTCTAGAATCAAACATGGCTCCTGGATTTGAGGAGATACATACATCTCATACATAATGGTTCAAATGGCTTGTGAAAATCTTTTTTTTTTTAGTAGTTGAAAGAGGAAAAAAAAGAATTGTAACATTGACATAGCATCAGCTTTCAACATATGTTGAAAATTGTATTTCCAACTTAATCATGAATCAGCTCCTTCTACAAACACAAGGAATTTCTTCTGTCAAGGTTATCTATACTCCTTTATTCCTCACCATTCTTAAAGCATTGGATGAAACTCAATTGGAATGAGTTTCAAAATGAAAACATTGGAAGCCACACGTTTCAAATTTCCATATTAAGAAGCTGGGATATGCACTGACAAGTACGTGCACACACATACAACTGTAGAATTTACAGACTGGAAAACATGCTAGGCACATTTTGGAATATGTGTCCCCAGTCAGTATTGGAACAATACTGACTGCACAACTTCTTGAGGTCCCTTCCAGTCCTATTTTTCTGTTATTAAATATGGTCATGCAGAACACACACAATTTTCTCACTGCTTTCTTATGAAACTCATTGTGGCTTTTGAGGCTGTAGCTGCTGAAAGTGTTCAGGGAACAGATGTGCAAATTCTTAGTTGCATGCAGAATTGGTTTGCTCCATATATCAACTGCAGCAATGAGTTCGAGACTTGGATATATACCCCTGCTAGAGGGCTGCAAGGGTTCCTTGGGGATCTGAAGGCAGGACAACACTGTGTGCAGACATGTACTAATCCTGGCATCTTACATCTCTTCTTCCAAAAGAAAAAAAATAAAAAGTAGAGATGAAAGGAATCCTAAGAGATTACACAGCCCATTTCGACACCCCAAGATGAATAAGAGACTCTCAAACTATTTCTTCCCCTAATGTTTTTTGGGGGAGTTTCCTCTTTGGATCAATTATCCATTCATCTCAATAATCAAGTTTTCTTGGTGGAAAACCTCCTGCATCTTAGCACAGGACACATCTTAGCTCTGCAGGCTGGAGATCATTAATCACATACTTCTTCAGGAGAGAAGACAGGGATATTGTCTGTGCACATGGTTCCACTCTGCTCTTGGGTGAAGCACATAGATTGCAGCCTCTTCACAGGAATATAAAGAAAGCTGAAAGATCGAAGGCAATGTGAAGATAAACAAGCCCTAAATGACAGGGGTTTTTTTTTTCTGAGAGTCTTTGGATTCACCAAAAGCAAATAAAGTCAAAACCTTAATTCTATTGTCCAAATTTTTGTAAATCATAGATGATTAAGCTTTAATATATCACTGTGTGTTTATTATAATAGGTAAGGTGCTCAAGAGAGCAGTGGATACCCCACCAGCATTCTCTGGCACTTTAATATATGAAGCAGATAAAGGCTCTCATAAAATAAACAAGGAGCCTTCCAGTGGAATTCTGAGACTTCTGAGTAGCAAACATCTAATAAGGGTTTTAATTTCTTCTAAAGTTCCAGTCTTAAAGAGAAAGAGCGCAATGGAAATCAGGCAAGACACCTTTGAAGACTATTTCAAAATGATCCTGAAGACTTAATAGCAAGAAATTTCACAGCATAACAAAAAGTCAAAATTTTAACTACAGACCATGTATTTTCAGAGTGGAGAGCTGCCAAGGTATTTGTGACTCACTTCATCATGTCAGATGATAACAGCTCACATGAGACAAGGTAGACACCCCTGTTTAAATGCTGACAGAATCACAGCTTTAAATTCTAAAAATGCAACTAAATATCAGGAAAATTTATTTTTATTATAATTGCTTCTAACATGAAAAGAAGAATGCCAGTCTTGCAGTAAAGGCAGCAGTCTCAGCCACTGGAGTTTTCTTATTAGAGAGAATACAGGCTTCTCATGAGATTTCTGACTGAAATTCATAAACATGATTAAAATCTGCAACACTCACTCCTTAAATTCCTATATGTGCACCTTCTTTATAACCTCTTTTGTTTAATGTCTAAGAAAAGTCAGGTACTGGCGGGTTGTATAGCAGGTCACTACCAATTCTACAGCCTAATGCATCTCACCAAATCCTCAAAATTTGTTGCCTATCATCCCTCATTTCAGGCTTAGATTCTAAATTGTTTGACAGAAGATCATTATTTGGTCTTTCTGGTATAGTGTGTAAAAGGGTGAAATTCTAGCTGATCATAGAATGTTCTGTATGTCAAGAAATGGCAAAAAATGAAATTAATGTGATTTACTGTGGAAATCTCTGTTAAGTAATTTTCACCATATAATTCATACTCAGTAGCACAATATTCTTTGGGTTCTGAACAGTAGGATGTGACTTTTATTTTAAATACACTTTATTTCTTAATTTGTTATTTGATGTTTGTGTACATCTTGAACAGCAAAACACAATGAAAAGGCTAAGTATTACTTTCAGTCTTTTATCATTATATTTTATCATTCTATAAATGATAAGAAGATTTGCATACTGAAAGGACACTAAATTTGTTCTAGGCTTTTTCTGTATAATATTTGTGCTTAGTTGATGCAGCTAAATCCATGAGCGCAAATATTAATATTTTCTAAAAAACTTCAGATAAGAAACAAGCAGAAAAGGAAAGTATCTGGGGACACCATTCATATGCAACCCTCAAATAAAGTCTATGAACCAAAGAGCAGTTTGGGGCAGTAAAGCTGTGTGACCTTTGGTCAGTCTGCTGAGAAAGCTGCTGAGATGACCAAAAGGAAGTGAAAAAAGAAAAGCTATGTGAGTTAGGAAGCCTTAAAACACAGGAAAAAAAAGTGTGGATGTGGGGATAGTTAGCAGTATGAGAACTCAAGAGGAAAAATACTAACATTAAAAGGTTTAAAATGCTAAAAAGTAATGGAGATGCAGAAGATGGCAACTCAGCAAGATCAAGATTCAAGCTCAATCTAAAAGCAAAGATTATTGACCTCTCCTCACCTGAGCAGCAAGTGCAATCTCATCAGACTGGTGAGTATATAATGCTCGTCTGGTAATATTAATCCTTATCTATAAGCTCACTAGTCCTTGCTATTACAGTGCTTACCCATAAATAAATTCTCTGCACTCTTCAGTTATTTAAATCCTGTACTTTATGTTCGCAGTAAAAAGAACAAAAGGAATAAAAGTTGTCAAAGCGAATCAGATAAAAAGGGTTACAAATTTAATTATGTTTTTAAAAAAGACAAAAAAAAGGAAAAACACCTCCATAGAAAGAGGGGGAGGACAGGAAAGTGAGTTATGGTTGCAATGCAACAAGCCTACTAAGTTCTGAAGGCATTTTCATATACAACATGCTACCAGTAGCCTTTATGTACACACTGAATAGATTATTATGAAATATGCCAGCTCCTAGATTTACTGTGCTCATTCCATATAGAATCCATACACAGAAACTTTCACCTGCCAAAATTATATGAAGATAAGATTGACATATCAATAAGCAAGAAGAAATATGCTTTTCATATTAGAAAATAATCACAGTGTTGCAATCAAACTCAAAGGGTGGCCTGGATGGTACAGAGTGGAAACTTCCTAATCAGCTTCAGCAGTAATGCCTATATTGCCTTTGACTTCCTAGATTGAAGCTTCAATTTATCAAGACAAGTGCTGTGCATCAACAGTATGCATTCTGTAAGCTGCCTTTGCCCCCAGGCTCAAGAGACTGGAACACTGCAGAGGACAGTCCCTTTATTGTGCCACCCCCACCAGCACAGTGTAAATTGCACTCCTTGGCTGACAGCCTGTGCCGTGCTCCCACCACAAGACTCTCCAAACACATCCCCTTAAGAGGGGGCTGCAGCTCACCATTTTAATGTCTGTGGTAAATTTCTTTGCAGGAGCTTTGTACCAGCTGCTGGTGAGTGATCAGAAACCCTTGATTAGAGAACTCAAGTCTGTTTCTTTCTCTGAACTGAGACCAAGGGCAACAAAAGTCTCACATAACCTTCTGGAACTGGAAGGCACTTTGTGCACTCCAGCAAAGGGCTTTCTGTCCTTTAGTACATTTTACAGGAGACAAGAAAAGTGAGAATTATCTTCTATCTCCCTACCTTCTGGTCAGTGGCACCTGTGAAATCTGCAACTCTAGCACATAATGTTTAAAACCCTGTTCTAGTTCATAGGAAGACATCCTCCACTCCCTAGATTTTGGTATTTCGTTGAGCCTTGTATGGAAAAATGCATCTCTGTGTCACAGAAATAGGCATAGTCATGCAGCACATCTTCCATCCCTGCACATTTATGTCAAAGATGATCCTATTCACTCCCCAGCTGGCTGTCAAAAGGTGTTCACCTTCCAATCCACTGCCCACTGAAAGCATCTATTCAAAATTACCATGGTATTCATGCCAACATCTTCAAGCTTACTGTCCTTGCTGTTAGCCTCACAAGAGGAGGGTTTTCACCAAAGGTAATGTGTCTGCTCCTGCCATTGCTAGTCTCCAAACTTCACTGATTTTCAAGCAGGTGCTGACTCTCTGCACAGGAGTAGGAAAGATGTGCATGTTTAGCTGGCTACCTCCACTGGAGTGAATTTCACACTATCACCTGGAGACCAGAATCTTGACAAATATCACATTTTGGTCCTACACAGTCATCTGTCAAAACTGAGGTGGTGCCTAACTCTTCCCTGTTCTTCAGCTGAAGAAGTCTAGTCTGAAGTAACTGTGTGGTTCAGCTTCAGCACAATTTGTGGTCGGTAGGGGTAGAGTGCAAGTCTGACATGGTCTTCTCCCACCCACCATAGTTTGAAGCTCTTTTGTGATCCAATTTATTCAAGTTATAACTCATGGGAAGTACTCAACAATCTGGTACTAAATAATTTGTCTGGTTTTTTGGAGCTTAGACCTTTACCTAATCTATACCAGATGAATGAGTCAACCCTGGGCACACAACTTTTCCAACAGATATTGTTGTTAAATGAATCTGCTAAATACAAGGAGGAATGAGACAGTCTCATACAAGCTTTTGCACAATCTCTCTAAATTTTAAATAACATATGGGTTCAGAAATGATGCCTTTTTTTCTCTCCTGACGCACAAATATGTACATTTCCTTACTCAGAGAGCTAAAAGCAGATATTTCACCTAACCAAGAAAACCATTTGTTTTCTTGTTTAGGTAATGTGCATACCTAAGTAATGCACATTATAGGCAATGGATGCAAAACTGACCACACATAAATAACCACTATTTACAAATTACCCCTATTTCAATACTGGCACTTCTAAGCAGTTTTCATGTTCTAAAGTATCTGGATTAATATAGAGAAATGAAATAACTTTTGGGCTTAAAATTCCAATTGGCCCATTCTCGCCATCTGTGTAAATGTTTGCATTCCCAGAATCTCATACACATGTAAACAAATTCAGAATTAAAGCACCACAAAATGCTTTCTCTGGAGTTGCTTAACTTGCTATAGATTTTCTGTAAAGAGTCCAGTATATACACAAGTACTGGGGAAATATGGACTTGACTTATACAGAGGTAAAATCTGTCTCAATATGCATAGGGAAAAAAATTTGTTCTCTGAAGTACAGATGCCATCTATAATTAATATCGTTAAAATTATACCATCTTCCTCAGAAGCATTAATTATGAACCAAAACATATAATTACAAAAATAAGTTGGCACTAATCTATAAGAGTAAGCATGTTTTTCAAAATTCATACCAGCTACAAAAAATTTGCTTTTTATCAATAATAAAGCTAAGTTTAATAATTCCAACTCTCACACATTTTGATATACTGTGTAGGTCTTAGTTTGCAAAGATGTGAAGTACATTTTGTATCCACAATGTATGTCGGATCTATGTTAATAATAAAACACAATCAGAAATAGGGCCAAACAGGGAAAACTATATAACAAAGAGCAATTACTTTTGTACATTTCCCACATTTAGAAATGAAAAAAAAAGAACTTGTAATCACCTTACCTTTAAATATGAAGGAATCAATAGCATAATTTTCTCCTACTTGCAGTAAACTATCTAGGCTGTTACAAAAAAATCAAAATAATGTTGATAGTCAAAAAAGGGAAGTTTTCCAAGGCTACCCTAGTCATCCAAGTAGTCTCTGTTCATTAGATATGGCAAAAAGATTAAATTAGGAATATTAACGACTTTTTTAGGTTTGAACTCTGACTTTAAGATTCTAACTTTTTTAAAAAACATATCTCCTCCAGTTATGTCCACATCAGTTATTAGTTCTGTACTGTGACAAAGGTGTTTTCAAACCCTTTGCATTATTAATTAATTTTTTCTGTAGATGACAGTGCTGTTCCAGAGAGCAATATCTAACAGGTACCTAAGTGTTTTCCTGAGTAAAAAGGAACTGATACAGATGTTCATGTTTTACAAATAAACGAAATGAAGACACACAAACTTTAAGTACACTTAAAGCCTGTGGGGACAGGCTCATAACTGTCCCTAACCTGAATGTTCAAAACCAGGAGGAACAACTCACAATATGCCCCTGAATTTTCACACTGGTAAAATACAAGTGGCTGTTTCATATAGATAGAATTGGAAAATATATTTTTCTGAAATATATTAATCATCTAGATATTCTGACCAACTGTGATTTACTCTTTAGATGGAAAGTACAACCTAGTAAGTGGGGGAGGAAGCAGAGGAATACTATACATTATGTCTTCCGAAAACTGGAATCTGTTACCATTCATTACCACTCTATGTAACAGCTGTCCAGTTTCCAGTTATAGGCAGAGAATCACAGAATTTCTAGGTTGGAAGAGACCTCCAAGACCATCGAGTCCAACCCATGTCCTGACACCTCAATTAAACCATGGCCCCAAGTGCCACATCCAGTCTTTTCTTTAACACATCCAGGGACGGTGACGCCACCACTTCCCCAGGCACACCATTCCAATACTTTATCACCCTTTCTGTAAAAAACTTTTTCCTAATATCCAACTTATATAAAACCAGATGCCTCATATGACAGAAATGTCTGGAAATGTGGATGGCTGTCTTTTGCTGCCATTGCTCCATGGTCCAGCATGGGGAAGCTGGGCAACAGTTGTTACTCAGAGAAGCAGAAACTTTCCCTTCCACATCCTTCCTCCGGGAGGGAAATAGCAGCAGGGAAGTCTGCTCCTAGTCTTTCCATGGAAGAAACATCCCAAAACCTGGCTCATCCTTTGCCCCAGGCAGAGAAATTCAGTTTCCTGTGTGGCAGCCTTGCCTAGAGCCATACCCAAGAAGGCAGATCTCTTCAGTGGGCTGATTTCTGACCTCAGTGAGTTAGGGACAGATAATGGGACTATTGAAGTTGAGTGTTAGGAAGGGAAATAGGATGTCAAAACTATATGAAAGATAACTCCAAATCAAACTTGTAGCTAGTACAAGAAAGGCATAGCTATGCCTTTAGTGGGGCTCTATCATTACATCACCCCAGTTTAAGGTTCTTTGTATATCCAGTAAAGAAGAACAGAGTAATTTCTGAAGTTTTCCATATTTGTTCAGATGCTTTGAAGTTTCCAGGGCAATTTTCAAATTGATGCAATGCTTACCTCTTAATTAGTAGTAAAATTTATTTCAATAGTTTCTATTCAGTCAGGTTTTTAAGCGAGTAAAACAGTAGTCAGGATCCTGTTAAGCAGAAGGATAAGAAGGTTTAATGCACTTTTTTTATCAGATCCTACTTTCCAGTCCACAGGATAACCCTGAATCTTCTAACAAAGCCAAACTTTTCACAGTGAAATTGATGGAGTTTCAAAGATCCTCCACAGATGGGTCTCTCCCATCTGCCATCAGCCTGCTCTCCAACTGGATGTGCAACCTCTCTTTATTTGCAAGCCTGAAGGCATTTTGAATGTTACAGTACTTGGTAAATCTTTAAAAAAACAGCTGGGACTCCAGAAATGGAACACATTAATTCCTGACACATTTACACATGCAAAGACTCTAAGTATAAAAGAATCAAATACTTCTGACAGTCCATCTCCCTTGACTCAAAGCCTTAGCCAGATCATGTTTTATTGGGAAATAAAAGAGCATATTACTGGAGAAGAAGAGATGTAACATGAAACAAACTTGTTGCATGAAAAATATGCAGTGACATTTATTTTGCCACTTCATGCAAGAAAAGTGAGGGGAATTATTGGGGGGGGAACACTTTCAGCAGGAAGGAGGAGTTCTATCTTGACATGGATGGGAAATAAAAGCAACTCTGTCCAAGATTTCTGTTTCACTTGGCTCTGAAGATGGTGATATGGGGGAGTCCAGAGAGAAAAATAACAACTGACACACTCTCTGGCTTGCTTGTCTGTATGTTATAAGATTTCAGACATTGAATCATCTGTCCCTCAAACTCACAGTATTAGATGGAGGAAAACACAAAGACAACATTTATTATACTAGAGCCAGTGGCAGTTTCCAAGGGATTGCAGCAGTAACAAGAAGGCTGGAAGCAGGCAAAAGTTTGTGACACAGCCAGGCTAGCTGACCCAAAGTGGTGAAAGGGATATTCCATAGAACATCATGTCATGCTCAGCAGTAGAACTGGGGTAGTGGGAGAAGAAAGGGACAGGCAAGCTGGCTTTCAAAAGCAGCCATCTCTCAGGGACTGGCTGGGTATCACTCGGCTTGTGCAAAGTACTAAATGATTGCGTTTGTATCCCTTGTTGGGTTTTCCCCCCTTTTTCCTTCACTTAAACTGTCCTTATCTCAAGTCATGAGTTTTACATGGGGTAGGTGTGCATAGGGTAGATGAGCAGGCAGCTGTGTGGTCGCTGGCTGGGGTCAAGCCCCCACACATTACCTTCTAGAAAAAATTTCCCTCACTTCACGAATAAGATTCTGTCCTAGAAAATACCTTCAAGCTCTTACAAAGACCTCACTAAAGTATTTATTCCAATATCTTCACCTCTATAGCTCTCATTGCACAGAAGAGAAATATATTAACACTAATAATGGGATACAATTTTTAACTTGTAATTTGATTGCACTTTCTTTTCAAAATTATTTCAGACCTATACCAATTATTATAAGATCAAATTCTTCCTATAAACAGATTAAAATAGCTGACTCCCATTTAAATCTTGGAAAAAAACTGCTGGAGTCTCAAAAACTGTACCTCAAGGAGAATGTGTCACCACAGTGGCAAAGCAGAAAACAACACTAGCTACTGTATAGTATTCCACAGACTTCAGCTTCATTAAATAATATAGCAAAGAAGAATCTCTTTTTTTACGCTAAATTACTTGTCCTCTTATAGGATTATTTTTATTATTAGAAGTGAACATCTGAAATTCATATGTATTCTTATGGTTATGCAGATCATTTCTTATTGATCAAATAAAGCTATTTAAGAACATGATTTACGCTCTGTGGGATTTCACAGTCATTCTTAGCATAAGTATCTATCACGACCTAGAATCTCACTGGTATTTGTTAAACATAATGTTTGCGTAACAGTAAATGTAAAATTTTGTTGCAATTTGCTACAAATTAAAGTGGAAGATTTGTAATAACTTAATATTCTTGCTTTGCCCCAAGCTTTTCCTTCTTCTCTTTCCAAATCAGCAAAATTTCTGCCCAAAAGCTACCTGCTCTTGCAAGTTCCTTGACTTTGATCTGTAAGAATTTTCCAGACAATGGACTGAAAAATGAGATAAAGATTATAATGCAAAAATAATTAAGCAGAAAAAGCCCAACTATTGCAGACCAAACTGTTTTCCTGTGCTTCAGCCACTTATTCTCATTCAGAAGACTGAAAGCATTGGATTTTCACCACTAATTTACTCAATGGAAGCTCTCCAAGCCAGTTCTCACTTATGATCCAGTTTTATAAATTCACTCCCATTTTTTCCCCCCATTCTCATAAGGAAGTCAAGAGCATTTTTGCAACACCTCTCACCTTCCCCACACTAACCAAGATAAACACAAAAGAGCTCATTGCTTATGGCCTGTAAAATCCATATTATCTCCCTTTGTATTGCTGTATGCCTTTTCACTGCTACCTCATGCTATTATTCATAGGGGAGTCCTCTGATAAAAACCCTGACATCACACAAATTTTTTCATGCAAGAAAATAACTGGCAAGTCAAGATCACTGGGAATATGTAGGTAATTAAATGAGTTGCTTTTTAAAACTAAGTTAAAATCAAGCCAGTACAGGAGATGCAATAGATGCAAAATAATCACTTCCCTGATTAAAAAAAAAAAAAAAGACTGAATGTATGGGAGAATGATTTGTAATTAGGAAAAATCAGAATTAGGAAAGAGGGTTACAAGCTTTTGCTTTCTTCCCCCCAAAATTGGGTAATTTTAGTGGTTTTAGTGGTTTTTTACTCTGCCCTGAGAAGTAGTGAGCATAATTTAAGTCTCTTCCTTCAGTGCCTGTTTATGTAAAGGAATAAATCAGAACCTCTTTGCTTGAACATTTAATGGGATTTGTATCATATCGAGAGGTTTTTTGCTGATTGTCTTTTTTAATGCAAAATGAAGAATGGGTTGCTGAAAATATAATTATAATTGGTTTTGATTGTGCAATTCCACAACATGAAAAACCCATGACAAAGATTTCAATAAGCTTTGTCTGTACTGGAAAGGCAGCTATGCTGCCTAGGAAATAAGCCAAATGTAAATAAACCCTTCATGGTAATTTGACAAGGCCATATAATCAATTTCAATACATAAAGTAATACCATCTACTCCTCTAAAGATTCTTCATCTAAATGCATCTTATTTTGACAGTCATAATGTTTACTTACTCCATTTTTCTAATGCTTACTCTTTATATGACTCAGGGATAAGTACTGGAAAGGTCTAGGTAAAAATGAGCCCTGCTTTTAAGAGAATATTCATTTTCCCATAATGATGATTTATTTTTTAAGTTATCTTTGAAAATGCAGCCCAGACCTCCTTCCTGCTTTGGCCATTTCCATGTCAGCTTCCCACTATTACATATCAGCATGGCCAGACACAGAAGCATTGGAGTGACTGACAGAAGCCACTATGCTGAAAAACATTGATTCAAGGCAACAGGGAGCCACAAGGTAGGTCGAGATAAAAAGAAAAATGTTGAAAAAGAGATTTGATAAATATTCAGATTTTCACTGTATGTGATGCTTGAAAAGACAAATACTAATATTTTTGTTAGTAGCTAAATCTGCAAAAAAACCCAAGTAGCTCCAAACCCCCTTTAAATCTATCTCCAGTTTGTCATCAGATATTTGGTGAGGGTTTTTTAAAGTGTTTCTTGAGATTGATTAGATTTAGTGCTCTGACAGTCTTATTAGAAGCTAAGTGTTCACAGAATCAGGCAGAACTGCAGAACAGGAAAACAGAGCTTAGTATCTTAAATTATTCCATCTTCATCAGACACAATTCATTCACTTTGGCATAGATGATTTTTGGCCTGAAATTAGAAGGATTTCCAAGTTCTCTTCCTCTTAACTCACTTGTTCCCAAAGTTAATTGCAAATTTCTCATTATCTGTAATAGCTGTGAGTTTAACTTCATGTAAACCAAAAAAATCTACTCTGCTTTCTAAAGCAAAAGCACTTATTTTTGAGAGTAGTACTGTAAATAAAATACCTGATGTGAATCAAATGATTTTGTTTTATATATAATTCATCATTGCTGTGAACATTGATTCTGGGCCTGCTCAGGTACTTTTTATTGAATCCTTTACTTTGATTTTAAAGATTGGATCCTGCTTTCTAGGGAATCAACAGGAATTTTGGCTGAGTTACTTGTTCAATTGCATCAATTATAGATTAGCTAGTAAAAATGTATATTCCAAGATCCTTTAAAAATATAATTGAAAGGATCTGAGATTTTGGCTTAACAACAATAAAATCACAAAGACAAACAGGAAAGCCTGGTTAATAGCACTAATTAAATAGTAAACAGTTACTATAAATTTCTAAGCATAGGAATCATTGCATGTGAGTATACAACCATTTGGCGAAAAAAAAAAAAGTGCATCACAAAAATCAGCTTAAATCCATAGAGACAATTCAGTGCAACACAGTGGCTGTTCAGTTCATTTATATACTAATTTGATTCCTCTTACTGTAAATTTATACTTTAAAAAATCATTTCAGTTATCATCTTGTTTTGTCATATTCCACTGAAGTGCTAGTAAAGTTGATACATAATAAATAATCAGGATTTTCTTGCTTCTTGCTTCAGCCATCTTTTCTTACCATAAGATTTTTTCTTTGTTCACATTCTGTACATGCTAAAGTGCTTTGCTTTATTGCTCCAGCTACTTCATGACAAAACCAACAAAATACCCACTTAAATTCTTATTTATGCAGTTCATGAGAAGCCAAATCCTAATCCTGAACATCCTTGAACTAAGAGGAAGTTTGTCTGCTTACATTCTCCCAGTGTTTTCTTTATTTAACCAAATTATTATTATTGTTAGCTTAATACATTCATATATTTCTTCTATTCTGAAATTTTCCAATGCTCAGTCACACAATCTTATTGCCTCAAAACATCCTGCAGTACGTCACCAGCACGAAGTCATTAAGGCAAACATTCTTTATCTTGCTCAAGAGCTCTCATTCTCTCCCTTGATTCTTACCCAAATCATCCATTATTCAGAGAAGGCTGGAATAATACAGAGGGAAATCCACATTCAGGCACCCACTTGTACCAGTTCAAGGCCAGACACAGAAGATGTCCTTACTGCTCAGGGAATCAGGATGTGGAGATGCCCATGCTGGCAGTGCACGAGCTGATGGCTCACCTGGAAGTGGCCTATGGTGCTCAGGACAGTGCGATGCTCACCCAGCTCTTCCAGTCTGAGGGAATTACACAGCTACCACTGAGTGTGGTGCAAGCCCCTCTGCTCACACTGTCCCACCCTGCTCTGTTCACTTTGATTGAGACAGTGATTTATTTGAGTACTAGAAGGGCAAAAACTCAGCCTACTTCATGGAGAACAGGATTAGCTTACCTCTCAGCATTCACTGAGACAAGAAGCTCCCCTGAAGCAGAGATTCAGGTTTATGTCTTTGCTTTCATTTCAGCAGAGCAAGGACTTGAATCACTCTCTTCCATTACTCAAGTAGGTACCTTTACTCCCAGTTTACAAGTTATTATGTAATGGCTCACTAGCTATGCTTTTGTTTAACAGAAACTTATTCATCAAATCATGTAAAATTCTATGAAGCAGTTTTGATGTAACGAGAGTTTCATCATGCTTCATACATATATATATGCACATATCCATTTATGGACATTCATACATTCATTCCTACAGGCTGGGTAAAAATATCAACATAAAGATCACCAACCAACTCCTGGAAGTGTTAAAATTCATCATAATTTTAAGCACTCAGTGCTGGAAAGACAAATGCTCTGCAGATACCATCAGAAAAGCCCCTGCTCAGTTGTTGCTTATGGTTTACACCATGGAGCAAAGCCAGGAAAAATGGCAATTATACATTGTGACAAAAACTATTTTCCAGGTGAAAGTGAAAATTAAATACAAGAAAACAGTCAAAGAACTAAACACAATTTTTGAGTAAACAAATGGTTCCTAAGTCAAATACCTATTAGTACAGTAATGGTACTGGTCTTATAATAATTACTTTTCAATAATAATATTCTTATGTATTTGTCCTTAAACAAATACAAACACAAAGTTTTACAGGAAATATATTTGCCTATTGATACACATTGATTGTATATAGAATATATGTGGATGTACTTCAATATTTAAGCTATCAAACCCTTTCCACAATGAAAATATTAAAAACAAGCAAATATATTAGTTCGTATTAAAGGGGTGAATACATTAAAAAAATATTTCAATCAATCATTTTGTTTGTTTTTACCACCTTTGTTTCAAGAAACACTTTTGATAAGTGAGCTGTCATTAAAAACTGAGGTCAGACTTCCAGCTATGCTGATGCAACAAAACAATCGTGAGAGTTCACCATTCAATTAACAATAGAGATGGCTTTGCACAGGTGGTGTGCAGGTTCAGGAACAGGCACCAGGACAAAGGAGTTCTGCCACAGAAATAGGCAGCAGCAGGCAGCTGCCTGTGGGGATGCTGAGAGCACTTTTGGGAACATGGATTTTAACACGCCTGTTATAATAGCAGAGAAAGTAAAGCATAACAAAAGTTGGTCAGATTTTCTCTACTCCCTCTTCCTATCTACATACAAACTCAGTAGGGGACAGAAAATAGTATCTCATTGTCAGCATCTACAATCAGGCTACAATGCAATTTTTCTTTCTGGCACTTGGAACATAGCTCACTTACCACCCCAGTCTTAACACGTCTAATTAAGTGAAAACTAATATAAGAACATAGGAGAGTATTTTTTTCCATAAGCCTAGACAGAATTTTCCAAGTTTAAAATTTCCAAACTTAATCTTATTATTTCAAAAATTATTCAAGTTTTTTATACCTGTAACTCAGTGATATATACTTTATTTCTTCCTGAAATACATTGCTTGATTCTACATTTTGCCCTAGATATATAAGAAAAATTAGCAGTTGTAGGAAACAGTTCAAAAGGCAGAGAAGGAGGAAAGGATGGGTGGGAGTAAAGACTTGGTTACATTACTTTCAGTTTTGTTTATCTCATTAGACAACAGTGCAAGAACATTTCACAGTTCCCCGGAGGTAAAATATGTTACAGAAATTCAGCATCTTTCAGAGGTTGCTGAAGACTGGCTACATGACTTACAAGAAATTCTGGCTCAGACTTTTAGCAGTTTTAATAGCATTCTTGATCCTCTTGTAAGAAGCACATATTAAACATCTCAATTTTCAATATTAAAATTAATCTTATTACATCATTATCTAACTC
The DNA here is from genome assembly GCA_910950805.1 of Acrocephalus scirpaceus scirpaceus. NCBI lineage: Eukaryota > Metazoa > Chordata > Aves > Passeriformes > Sylviidae > Acrocephalus > Acrocephalus scirpaceus. Next base: position 8,234,655 of record OU383778.1, on the reverse strand, counting down.
AGAGGATAATCAGTCACAAGCCTTGTGATGTAATTCTTCACTAGAAGACTATATCCTTTCTTTTGCTACATTATGTTTAAATACAAGGTAATTAAATCATTGGTATTTATTTCAGAAGATCTGTTTAGTAGACATAAAAGTTAAAATATACTAAGACAGCTCTATGAATCTACTTCAACACAAAAAAGTATTAAAAACAGTATACAATGAATGTCTCTCCTGATCTCTTAGGCTGAGATGATGATATTCTAAAGACCCACAACTCTTTTAAATGGTAGAAATGTCATATTAATCTTTTGTGCTACACTCAGCCTTCTGCTCTTTGAGTCAAGTGTGTGACTTTGCCATCAGAATCCATGCCTTTCCTTCCAAGACAAACCATTCTATGATTCTGTGATTAATTCAGGTATCTTGTCAATTCCTACTGAAACATAAGAGACATAGAGCTTTAACTGAGATATAAATTGCTTACCTCTTCTTTAATATATGCTTTATTGCAGACTGAGAGTGAAATTAAAAAAAAAAAAGGAACTTCCTTATACATCACAAATACAGCTTAAAATGGTTCCATATTCTCAATAGCTTAAAAGTGTTACCCCATATGTACCAAGTACAAGTAGCCATGTCTTCTTTACATAGGTTTGGTCAGAGATGGTCTCTGCCTGTATGCTACATATTTTTCCAAGATGCAAAATATTAAATTAGAGTCTGATTAGAACCTATTCAAAAAAGAGGAAATTAATTAATATTGATGATTTGCTGATAAACCCAAATCAAGTAAGGAAATCAGGTGAAGTGCTAGTTTGTGAAAGTAAGCACAATTCCACCCACTAATTTTGTTGTGGCTAGGCAGCAAAGTCATCTGGAAAAATATTCCATGGCACAAACTTTTAGCAGAATGCATAGAGAAATATGGAAGACTGTTCGTGTGTCACAGTCTGTTATTAAACATTGCCAACTATGTGTTCACTGTAATCAAAACTTTCTTAATCCCTTCTTCTTTACCAAAATGTAAAACATAAAATCAGCAGGGACATAACCACTTTGGGTATCAGTTTTCTCTCCTTGCAATTAGGTTATCTTTTCACCAGAAAAGCTAGAAATTTACGTTATTTAGTGGAGATTCCAGTGGAAACTGTCAGTTGCAGCAACTGGAGCTCTGGAATTATTGCAAGACTGTCAACTAAAAGCTGAGATTTAATTGTTGGGGGGGGGGGGGGTGCTTATATTCATTTTTAGAGAATATTTTGAGCAAAAAATAACACTACAGATATCAAAAGTTTGAAGACAGCTGTCTGCTAAACCAAAAAAAATTGGTTTTCTGGCATTTAATTGTTTCTTTACAAAGAAAAAATTGCAACGATTCACAAACACTGTGGCATAGGATTGATGGGAGGATTGTGTGAATTTGGTTTGTTTGCATGATAGCACAGGCCTGGTGGACCCAGAGAAACATATCAAAGGATACACACAGCAAGTTTTCCTTTTAACTGCATTCCCTTTGGGTTAGAAACTAATTTTATAAATATCATACAGTGTTTCATGCAGCTTCCAGTATAAAATAATCTTTGTATCTGAAGCTTGAGGTGATTGATGAGAAATGTTGAGGTGCTTGACCTCAACTGTTGTTTCCAAAATTCTGCAAGATTTAGCATAAAATTCCAGTGGACCTTGTGTCTGCAGTTGGTAATTCATCAGATTACATTTTTTGTCCACATAGAGCAAGAAAAAATTGTTACTACTAAAATGAAACAGAGCAAATATTACTAGAAGAGAACACCCATTGAACACACACACTAGAAAAGAACACACATTGCAAGGGAGCAATGAGAAGATGTTTGGTCTAGCTTCTTCTTTTGGTTAGAACAAGTATCAACCCCTTTTAGCACTAAAAAGCTGGTCCAAGCAGCTGTTTCACCCCTGAAGGAGTACTAAAGAATAAACCAGTATTACCCTAATGAAAAACTCATTATAAAAAGCTGGCTGATAATGAGTCAGGATAAACAAAACCAGAATAGCCTAAAAGAGAGCTTTGAAATTAATGATTGCACTGGAAATTAATTTTACTATATCACATGATATACAAAGTTATGAAGGCCATACTACTTACGAAAAAATACAACAGAGCAAAGATTTGTTACCTATCCTTTTACAACTATCTCATATGTAGTATAAGAATTATCCCAGCTGAGGACTTGCCTTTATCCAGCTTCTGATAATAAAAGAGTTTTTTCACAGGCTAAAACCACAAAATCAGCTCCCTTTCTCTAAAATATTTGACCATTATTTTGGCTTCCCAGTTCCTCCTCCCTAAAGTTACTCTAGGGAACGGGCTTGGCCCATTGGCAACACAACATCAGATGAGTACATCAGAAAAGGCAGAAGACTTCAATTGTACTTCCTTCTCTCTCCAGAATCAACCTAGGAACAAGTCCTCCCCAACACAAAATTGACAATACTACTCAGTAGCAAATTTGGCCCTTCCAAGAGTGCTCATGTTCCAGAAGCATTCCTGATTTTCCCTTTCACCACTAAGAGCTACACAAATATTTCCTAATTCAGAAACTTTCTTTTTCCTGCAACACTTTTGATTAAAACAGAATTTGAATTTTTGACAAAAAAAAAGCCTTATACTTCTACAATTTGAGAAATATTTTTCAGAAAAAAATAATTTTCACTGATTAACATTATTAACACAATGATTAACTACTATTTTATTTCAGTCATCACATTTCTAATATGTTCTCCATGTCCTCAGAGATTCCATTCTATAGCATTTCTTCAGCCTACATACAGGTCATATGTTATATTTTCCTTTTACATGGTTCTGTGACAAAAATTCTCATGAAGTCTTTTTTTTTATTACCAATGTTATTTCTTATCCAGAAGTGGAAGAAGATTTAATGCAATTATTGGCACTATAAAAAAATTATCATCAAACCATTATCTCAGTAGAAAAAATTCGATTCAGGTTTTGGAAGGATGCTAAAGTATGTTGCTTTACCTATTCAAACTACAGAGCTAGTAAAACCATGATATAAAAACAGGGGAAAGAGGAAAGTATTACAGGAGATCAGTCTTCAGGTTACCCTGAATTTTATATTTTAGTGATCGATTCTATCTAGTAATGCCCAAGTCTTAAAACTTAGGTGCCTATACTCTCTAAATATTAACTCTGTGCCACAGACTCAGTAAGTGATATGCTAATTTTTCAAGTTCACTGCAACATCCTTGTGAATCAATGATACTCCATTACAGATTCAGGTACATTCTTTAAATAATTTTACAACATCTGCAGAGCACAAGAAACTGACTCCTATTGAAAATCATTGGGAATTCGGTACATAGCATAGATTTTCAAAACTACTCAGTGCCAGACTAACTCTATTACAAGACACAAACTCTATTCACAGACACAAACATTTAGCCTTTGGGCTATAATTTAAGCAACATTTAATGCTGTTTAACATACGTAGTCCTATTTTAAATTTTTTTTTTTTTTTTTTTTGGTCAGGATAAATGGTGCCTGACAGTGGAACTGAAAAGTGTGACGTAAATAAAGCAATATATGAAATATAGAATTTAAAATTTAATTAGAAATACTCTGGACTTCTAGAATAAACAAGTTCAGATTAGTTTTACTTATCTAGAGGGAAAAAACCAAGGATTTATTAATGCATGTTTTTTACAGTTAATTTAAAAGCCATAGGGCAGAAAAAAATAAAATTCAGACATATAAAACCAACCCTCAAACTCAAAAAACCCAAACAAACAAACAAAAACACTACGGAAATTTCCAAAACTCTCTGCAGTTTAGCATGTATTTTCATTAGACATTTAGTGGCAATATCTATAGAAATGTACAAAGGGCTGAGTTAAAAGGACTTTCTTTGTAGTTACCAGTACAGAAAGATTAAATGCATTGATTAAATGCACATAAATTTGGAGTAGATGACCAGATGCCACTAATTTTTCCTAAAACCCACAGAAAACTGAGATAACATTACAGTTTAGGTATCATTCTAGACAGAACTAGTTTCAGGACTTAAATCTGAGTACAAAGCAAAGTTTCTGCTTATATAATTCAACAGTCCAGACACATGTTAATGCTAAGCAGATTTCTACACACAAGTGTCTCCAGTCTACATGCAATGAAACACTATGAAGTCCATTTTCAGGCTCTTTTGGCTCACCAGACCTTAGAGTGCAAAAGAATGGGGGGGATGTGTAACATATGTGTACTAGATATCCAGAGCAGGCAATTTCTGTGATGAGTATTCCCCAGCTATATGTCCCAAACTGTGTGTTCCCTTTCCACCAAAACTGTGACAAGTTGAAACTGTGCGTTTTTAAGTTGTAGCTGAAGGACTTCTACCTTTACTGAAAAGATGTTGCTTGGTTCCATTAATACAGACATTACAATCACAACAAAATAGTTTACAGTCTAAATGTTCTACAGAAACAGAAAACTGTATTTGGGTTCTTCCCCTCACTGTAATTATACTACACCACAGAAACTGTTGGACATATTAAATCTATTACAGCATATTTAGTACATTTTCTAAACATGAATATAGAAACTATACAATTCTTCATGAACAAGGTGTCTTTTTTTCTTGATTCAAAACCAAAAAACACTGTTTGATAAACTAGTTACTGAAATAGGAGACCACTCACACATCTAACAGTAGCAAGAAAAAGACAGGAGTTTTTTACATCAGCTATTTCTTTCTTTCTGGCTGATATATATATATATATATATATATATAAAAGTATCAAAAAAATTAGGAAAAAATGTGATTGCGATCTAATTTGTAAGCAGAATTTTATGTGTTGTATCCCAAACATTTCCAATGCACTGCAACTGTAATATTAAGTTATTCTGCACATGTTCACAATGTCTGCTTATCTAATACCGTATGTAGAAGAATCAAGAGCATTTTCATAGAGGAGACTTCTGGTGATTAATATTATGGCTCATGTTCCTCTGTTAAAGTTTTCTTCTTTTTCAATGGAAGAAGTTGTTAATAACATTTCCCAACCTAGCAGGTAAACTCTGCAGTAGCAGATCCATATCTACACAGAAAATTGCACTCATATCTTCTGGCAAGAGAATATCACATGAAATACTGTGCTGCAGTACTGAGGGTGCTTGAAAATTGGGTTCCTCCTGCAAGGAAGGATTAAGTTCTGCAGTAAAATTTCAGAAGCTGTCATAAAGATGAATATTTTTGAAATCTAATTTGTTTTCTCTTAATCTTTTAGGATCCCAATTTTAAAACATGAGTGAATAAATACAAACAAATGATGATTCATCTTTAATTGTAATGCAGCTAATGCACCTGGCAGGTTTCATAGACACCTTTGGCTCTGCTGGCTAAGATCAGCACATATTAACTGCCTGGTACAGAATGAGAATAATTTTCCTCCAAAGATGTATGTCTTATAATTTACAGGAGAATGAAAATGGTTATAAGCCATGAAAAGTCTATTTAAGGAGAAAACACTTTTGAGAAATATTCTGTTTAAAGCCAAGCTACTAATCAATTGTTTCCAGAGGAGACCAATAGGGAGTTATCTTGAAAGGTACTACTTGGCAAAAGCCTGCTGAGCTGCACTGCAAGAATTACACAGATACACTAACAGTGCACATACCTTGGAAAAGAAATACCTAATTTTGAGAGGATCTTGCAGTAAAAAGTCTCCTATGGGGCTAGAAAGTTAAAACACAGCTAGAGCTGACTACAAAGAAAACAGTAACATCTTTAAAGCTGCAGTCAGGAATGGATATTGTTTTATGACACCAGTTTCTGCCTGTTCACTTCTTTGTATTCTATACACCTGTGAAACTCACTCTACATCAGTTTCACAATATGTAGCTGAAACAAGAAGACCCCACGGGTAAACTAGACAAACAATCCTCTCTCTGTTGATAACACATTACTGCTGCATGCAAATATATCTGCACATAGACCAGCATGAAAAGATCCCAGTAAGAAAGTTATATCCCCACTTTGCTTGAGAAATTCTTTTGTATCTAAATAAATGTAACTGAGTAATTTACAAACAAGAATTTTCTTGTCATATTACATCTACATTTCACCCTTCCCTTAATATCATCCTGTTAACTCTATTTGAACCACTGGGGGTTTTTGTAAAGGATTTTTCTTCCTCATTGTTATTAACCTTCAAATACTTATTGGTTATTTTCATTCTTCCCAGAACTATTGTGGGAAGGCCACACAATTTGCCTTCAAAGTGTGCAAGGTCAGGAAATGTCAGCTACATCATCATGTCCTGGAGTGATGCCAGCATTGTTTGGAACTCGTCAGATTTCTAGGCAGAAGGTCTCATTATTGATCCTCTTTTTAATAGTTTAATCAATTACTCAGCACAGTATAAAAATATTCTCCTGACATTTCTAAATTTCCACATTTAAATATGCTTTTTTCAGGTGTTTAGGGGCTTAGGGGATGGAATGTGTAGATATAACTCTTATCTGATATGTAATATTAATAGACTTTTTTTCTGGTTTATAATGGATGTCTCTCATGCATTTTAATAAATTTTAATGGCTATAAAGGAACAGCTAAACTGCTTGCAGCAAAAACAACTCACATGGCACATCAAGTGAGATTTGTGGTTCTTTTCACCTCTGCTTACAGACTGCTGCTACACTAAATGTTGTGAGTGATGAGTGAATTGTAGAGAACATCAGCAGAAAAACCTTTCCACATGTGAGCTTCTCAGAAATATTTACTCAAAAATAGTTTTTTCCAAAACACCAGTCCCTAAATAATTTATCTGTGAATATTCTTGGTCCATGACAGAAGTACCACATCTGGTTTAACATGATGCATTTTGAAAACAGTTTGAGATAAACCATTGTTTATGGTTTTTGGCAATTTTGTAGTTCATAAGAACTGTTATTCTAGGATAATTATCCAAATCTTTTTCACAGAATCATCAAGGTTAAAAGAGACCTGCAAGATCATCTAGTCCATCCACCAACCCAGCACCACCATAATCACTCCTAAATTATATCCTCGAGTGCCACATCCAGACGAATTTTTTTCTGATATCTAATCTGAACTTCCTCCTCCTCTGCTGGAGGCCATTTCCTCTAATCTTCTCTCTTGAGACATGGCAGTGGCAGAAGGGACCAATCTCACCTTGCTACAACTTCCTTAAAGCAGTTGTAGAGAGCAAAGATGACCTCACTGAGCCTCCTCTTATGCAAGCTAAACAACCCCATCTCCCTCAATCACACCTCAAAGGAAATGATTTCTAGACCCTTCACCAGCTCTGTTGACATTCTTTGGACACGCTCCAGCACCTCAATGTCCTCCTTGCAGTGAGGGGCCCAGAACAGAACACAGGATTCAAGGTGCAGCCTCACCACTGCCAAGTACAGTTCTACTGCCCTAATTGTACAGGCCACACTATTGCTGATCCAAGCCAGGATGCCACTGGCCTTCTTGGCCACCTGGGCACAGCTGCCTCAGGTGCTGACAACCAGCATCCCCAGGTACTTTTCCATTTGGCCGCTTTCCACTCACTCTTCCTCCAGCCTGTAGCACTGTATGGGGTTATTGTGACCCAAAGCCATGACCTGGCACTTGACCTTGTTGAACCTTTTGCAGTCCATCAATCCAGCCTTTCTAGAGCTCTCTGTAGAGCCTTCTAGCCCTCCAGCCCCACTTAGTATTGTCTGCAATCAGACCGAGGGCACACTTGATCCCTTTATCCAAATCATCAATAAAGATTTTAAACAGTACAAACCCCAGTAATGACTCCTGGGAAACCCTACAAGTGACTGGCAGCCAACTGGATTTAGTTCCATTCACCACCACTCTCTTGGCCTGGACAGTTTTTCACCAAGTGAACAGTGCACCTGTCCAAGCCATGAGCCATCAGTTTCTCCAGGAGAATGCAGTGAGAGACAGTGTCAAAGGCATTACTGGAGACAATAAACAGATGACGCAGCCTCTCCCATCATCTACTAAACAGGTTACTTGATCATTGGTCAGGTAGTTCAAGCAGGACCTGCCTCTCATAAGCCCATTTTGGCTGGGCCTGATACTCTGGTTGTCCTGCACCTGCCATGTATAACTTTAATCCAAGTTATCCATCAAGAGAAAATAAGCCCTAAGTAACTGAAATATTCCAAAAATGCACAGAATAGAACAGTAACAGAGCTGGAGAGCACTGAGTGAGAAAAACAGAACAAACTGCACAATAGTTACTCACTCTTCAACAAACCTAGCTTAACTACAGAAAGAAAGCACATGTAAGACAAAATTGAGAAATATCAAATCCAGTTCATGAGTAAATAGAAAAACTCTGGAAAATATAGAAGATATAAGTAGAGGAATATTGACATAAACAGCACCACAATGTAAGAAGGGATATGCACAAACAACATATATATGATATTTTGTTTGTTAGAACACTAACCAAAAAAGTTGAGATTTCAACCTTCTTCCCTTCAGGATACCTTAACTACCATGATAATTGTCTGAAACACCTGGGCAAGCAGTGTTTGCTTTTCAGTTTCTTCCTAAGTTCTTATGGGTCCAAGTGTAAACCTTTCCCTTCAGTTATGCTGTGTAGAAGCCCTAAGGTCTTCCACCCCACGAGACAGTGAGCAACTGTGGGCACAGATCTCTCAGCCTGTGCATCAGTGCATAAATTTCAAGGCTGAGGACTCATTTACTCCAGTGGAAAGCAATAGCACTTGTGGGTATTTTGCAAACTTTAATTCTTCTTTTGGCACAGAAACACATCTGTTCTTCTGTATTTGAAATTCATCACACAGAAAAACACAGTGTCTTTACATCCCCTTCATTGTCCAGTTTCCCTTTTTCCCAGTTTCCTGTGATGTTGCTATCATTGCTCAAACTGAATATTCATGTGCATATGAGTCTCAGTTCAGTTTTGTTTCTCTGATTGCTTCACATTTTCACTATTTGACATGTTAAATCCAGAAACATGGAGCTACCATCCCAAAGTTACATTTCTTTCGTATAAACAAAACTTTCTTGATTAACGGAAAAAGATTCCTTTCTTGAAACCTTCTAGCCCCTTTGATATCTGAGGAGCAGCTGGAATGCAATGGGGTTTATTTTCTGCTAAATTTCAATACCTTTAATGCAACAGCGATTTCCTTTGTGCACTGCTTTTGATTATCATTGGTAAGAGAATCACTCCAGCTCAGCAGCTAAAGAAAGGGCTTGGGCTGTCCTCCAGCCACAGAGGATGGCAGTCTGTACAAAAGGAGCAGTTTTTTTCTGGGGAGGGCGCTGGTGAACAGACCCTGATCCTTAGGGGAACCTGAAGCATTGGTACACTTTTGTGGGAGTGATGCTTAATCTTAACTGCCTTCCACTCCTAAATCTTTTCTGAAAGGGAGGAGGTTTGAATACAGATCAGGGTGTCAAAAAACATCGTCAGTCAGGAGGGGAACCCCTAAGATTTGGGCCTTTTTCAGGACCAGTTCAAGACAGCACAGTTTGGAGGGGACAATGTTGGGGGTTTCTTTTAGATAAATTCATTACTTGGGAAGGTTCTTAATTTTGTTCTGATTATAGGGGATGTGAAAATATCTTTGTGTTTAATTCAAACACACCTTGTCAAGTAGTCAATCTTTACAACTCAAGCACTAATCTAAAATACCTTTGCAGTCTTTTTATTGCTGTAACCACAAGGTCTGCTGAGCTGTGAGGCAGTGTACATAGCCTAAGAACTCTGTAAGAACCAGTATAAAGCACAGTATAAACAATGCAAAAGCCATATAAATTATATAAAACAAATGCATAAACAGTTCAAAGCACAGTACCAGAAGAAGAAAGTAAATGAACAGTTATTTGGAAATCTGATGAAAGATTGGAAAGCAACATTCATGAAATCTGTAACAACAGAAACATTTCCAGTTGGAATATGCTGATGCCAGTAAATGTATTTCTGCAAGTATATGCCTCTATAAATTATCTGCTGATGCACACTGGGCAGCTGACTACTTGTAATTCAAGGTTTGCCCTCCCTGACCATTTGTGTACAAAGGCTTGATCTTTATTATGACAAACATGGCTTTTGAGAGCATTTTTCTAAAGTTGCCCAGGCTGGACTCTTGTAGTATGCAAAGCATGGAAGAGTATTTTAACAGAAATCTTTGGGCAAGCGCTCAGATCCAAGTCATAGTGGCACAGCCACTGTACCCTGCTCATGAAATATACAGCTGCTTTGAAAACAGGAGGGGCAAGTAGTTTCTTTTGAAGGGAAGAGTGCTATGGAAGCAAGTTTGGAAATGTTAGTCAGGAAAAAAAATTCTAGCAGAAAGAAAAGTTGTTTGATTTTTAAAAGAAATGTTTGAAACAGATCAGGACATGTTTGAGACACAGAGCAGATTCAAAACTCCTGGCCTCTGGGTGTAGGAGACACAGTTCAGCTTGCTGAATGGACGAAACTCCATTTTATGTCTAAGTGAATGGTCTCTCAGCAGCTCTTCAGTTATGGGCCCTACGTGGTTTTGGTTAGGAGACACAAATAAGATTGCATCCTTTGAAGATCCAAAAGAGGAACTAAAAAGGATGGTAGCACTGAGCTGGGAACAATGGTCTGGCATAGGTACCTTTTATGGCCTAGTAAAGTTAAACCTGTTGCCCAAAATTGAAGGGGCTTTTAATATCAGAGGATTGTTGTAAGCAGGGAAGTAAAACATTTTTATTTCCTTCTGGTGAGAAGGCAGAATTGGTGGTTTGTAAGAGCCAAATTCTGAGCAGATAACCTGTAGGAAAGCTCTGATAGAAGCTTTGTGAAACTTTCTACTGTTGGGGCTTTTTTGCTTGGGATTTTTATATCTATTTATAGAGATCTTTTTGTAGAGGAGTAGGAGACAACAGGAGCCCAAAATAGCAAGAGTTAAGATAGGGCACATGGGAAGCCACAGCAGGGCTTATGGAGCTGTAGAACAGAGTTGACTTCAAGGCCATAATGTAAACTAAATCCTTGAAAAAGTGGCAGAGGCTGTGCCTCTGGCTAGTGGCTACTCCTCCCAGTAGCAGGTACATTCAAGTGGGGCTGAGCTCTGGCTTCATTGATCTGGGCAGGGAGCAGAGGCATGTCTCCAGCCCAGCACAAGTCTGGCAGAGAGAGATGGCGTACCAAAAGTCAAGAGTGGGCATGGAGGACCTGTGCCATAGTGCAGATCCTGAGCGAGAAAGAGCAGAGAAGAGTGTGAAGGAAGTACAGGTCACTGACCTCTACTTTGGCCACATCCCCTTGCACTCAAAGCCTAGATCTAAACATTAAGATGATCCAGTGCCAGAAACATCCTGTCAGACAGCAGGTTGGCTCTCACTCACCTCTGGTAACAGCACCTCATCCCTCCCTCCCTTCTGCCTTTCCAGCATGAACTAAGTCAAATGACAAAGTAAACAAAGCAGCTGTCAGACTTATTGTCTGTTTAGGAACTTGGAAAGCCTCATTGTGCCTTACCTAAGGGTTAATCAAGGTTAATCAGATACTACTTGTCTTTTATATCTCTAGTACCAAAGCTGAAAGGCAACAGAAGCCAAAAGAAACATAATCTACAGTAATAGCATTTAAGTCTCAACACATTAAAATGTTAGTATCCTAAATACTTTTGCTGATGACTTGAGAGCTGGATTTATAACCTACCACTGAACACTTTTTCTTGCCTCAACAGCACAAGATCAGATACTTTGTAACCAAGTCCCACATACACTCTTCATAAATACAGGTAGCCTAATAAAATGAGGATAAAAAACCTCATACTTGCTTTTCTCCTCATCTCTGATTTGATTCTTCTTCTAAAAATTTGATAATTTTTAGCTACAAATATTATTCAAAAGAGATAAATAGTGACGTCCAGCAGCTCTAACTTGACAAATCCTTTTAAAGTCATTTAATTGGTGCACTTTCATATACTTTTATCACTCTGACCAGGTACAAGTGGGGGTTTTTTATTACTTGAAAGCTGTTGGTGACAGGTATTTATTGCTGCAATCATCCACTCTTAACATTTAGACTAAAAATTGACCCTAGCCTGTCAACCATTAAGCACCAATAATTATGTCTGAAGTTGTGAAAGTGAAGTGTGACAGCCATTTCATACCTAGTGCTTTAACAGGTCTTATAACTTTCTGAAATACTTTTATTCTTTAATTTCCAAGCACCACTCAAAAATATGAGTGTTTTTAGGGAGAAATGTAAGGTTTGTGCATGATCAAAGAAAGAAATTTCATAACACTATCATTGTGAAAGAGTATTATCATGCATTAGGTGGGTGTTAAGTTGCCCATTCACAAAAAAAGGTTTTTCCATCTGTAAATATACCTATAGCTAGATTTTTTTTTTTAACTAGATTCAGTAACAATGCACAACAAGGTCTTTGCTACCACTGCTAAGCAAGAATTAACAAACTTTGTATGAATGCCAGGGTGATACATTAATGGAAATATTTTTTGTGAATTATAAGAATTTATTAACCACATGACCTTGATCACAAAGTGAGTTGGTTATAAATACCTCACATAACTTTTCTGTTATATAAGGCATACATCTCAAGCACAGTTTAAGAGGCTTTTTAGAGCCAGCTTATTTATTAAGCTGTAAAATCTCTTTGGAACTGCTTGTAACCTGTCAATGCTTGTTCATGTTCTACTGGTACCACTCCTGTGGTCCATATTTCTCTCTCTCTCTTTTTTTTTTTTTTTTTTTGTTCTCTGGGCATTAAAAAGAAAGAAGGAGACAGTTCCTGAGTCATTCATTTGCTACATTGGCTTGGGCCTGACAATGAAGCACTACTTCAGGTAAAATTCCTAGCAGATACCTCTCAAGCTCTATAGGCCATACAATTATTAACAGGTGTTTTATAGCATACAGCTGTATCATTAAACACCCTTTCCCAAATCAAATGGTTAAAAACTCATCAGTATAGAAGAATGAAAATAATTGAAGTGTTAACAATGTGCTGCAAATCATTATGCAAAACCCAGACACACTTTCAGCTTGTTTGATTTTAAATTATTTTGGACTAATACAGTTTATTTAGAATGACTGACTCATAATGGGAATTTTGCTAAGCATTTGAAATTCACTTTATTTTAAATGAATGAAATTGTTGTCATAACTTGACATGTCCTGTAAATTTCTGTACTGACCTAGTCATGTATCTACATCTTGTTGGCATTGAAAAATTTTAATGGAACAGAATGACAGCAATATTATACATGTGTAAAGTGATATTTGGATTGCCTGTTTATGTGTGTGGCACCTCAACATCTATCTGAAAGCCTTCTTAAGAGATTACTTCTATTAGCAGAAAAAAACATTCATAGTGCTTCAGCAACAAGGAACTGATGTCTGAAAAACAGCTGGTCAAAAATCTAGACATGGTGTTCATAATTTACAACTCAGGAATAGTTAAAAAAATATATACATATATAAGCTTTTTATCTTACTGATTCCATAAGAAAATTCTTCAAACTGGAATGTCCTACATTTCAGTAGAGAATCTGCCCCTTTAAATTAGGTAGGCATCATCCTCACAGTCTTACATACTTGCCTGGAAACAAAATTGTCATATTACTAAATTAGTCTAGCCACAAATACCAGATGTTATCCTCTGAAGACTATGCACAAAGCAGGAAAATTGCACTGCATTTATCTTTTCCTCCACTCATATATTTTCTCATTAATTCAGAAGACCATTTGCTGAAGGTCAAAGTCTCTGTATTACTTAAATATTATTTAACTATTAGTACAGGTTCCAAAACAGACTTAAATATTCCATAGAAGAAAGCCAAATAAAGCCAGATAAAAATCTGAGGTCAGAAAACTTACATTTCCTATACTTAATAGAAAAAAATAAGAATAATTATTTTGACCAAATCATCCTGGCAATGATTTTGAGGTTTAATCAGACATGGAGAAAAAAAACCAGAACCATTAAAACTTTTCAAAGGCTGCAGTACCTTTACAAACAGCATTATGATAAGAGGTGTCAATAGGCAAAGAGAAGTAGCACTGGGTATTGGCAAGGAGTAAGTGCTAAGAACAAAGCCATTAAGAATTAATTGATTTGTCAAACCTTACTCAGAAAAGCTGAAAGAAGTTCAACATGTTCAAGACTAATTGCAGGAATCACAGGCACATGACAGAGTACTTCAAGCTGAAGTCAACCTGTTAGATAGATAGATAGATAAATCTGTTATAAATGGTCAGAGGCCAATTCAAAATAAAATAACAAAATTTATTTAACACAATTTCAACACCGAAATAAAGCCACAATAAAAGAAACAACATTGATCGAATGCTGGGTGGACAGAGAGGCGGTACAAAAGTACCCTCCGAATTCTGCCACACTGCTATGTTTCAGCCCGTGGGTTTTATACAGTTTTTTTACCCTAAGGCTAAGTCTATTGAAAGTCCAGGTATGCTGTGTTTCCAAAAGAGTCCTGTCTGCATGAAAAGGTTGCTTGATAGTTTTTCCGGAATTCATCTTGGGAGGGGTGATCTTGATCGTCCAGGATCTCCACCAAGATTGGTATCTGGTGTTTGAGGAGCTGTGAAGCGAGGGTCCACTCTTAATGGCTGGGCCATCTTCTGGCTTTGTCTTGTTGTTACAGTAGTAGGTGTGTTTGGGAATTTCGGAATCCTGGAGGCATTCTCGGGTATCTTTTTATTAATAGCTTAATCCCACACGAATTTATTTATTCTACTTATTACAGTCCCCCACCTTTTTATTTACCCAAATAAATTCGTGTGTGTTGGATTGCCCTTCCTTAGTAATTGCCTTTGAGTCGTGGCATTCTACCCCTTTTTCTGATCCACAAAATTTAGTATTGAGTGTCATAAAAGAAATAATACCCTTTTCCCTTATCTTTGGGACAATCATAATGCTCTTGATACTTCAGGTTCCCTCTGGTGCTATGTTTAACTATAGTTCACATTTCTTCCTGAGGGTCAGCCTCTGTGGGCTCTTGGGGGGGGTCTCCCTGTCTCTCGGCTCAGGACTACGAGGACTTTCCATCACAACATGCCTCTGCCTTTCCCTTCGCCCACGGGGTTGCAGCCCGTGGCGGGGTAATCTATCTTCTCGGCAGCAGGCATATGCTTCTGGAGTCCTGTCAGTCCGAACTGCAAACCTTCTTTTAAAGGCACTCCATCTGGACAACCTGATTGTATCGGACTAGCAAGGTACTTTGATTGTCTTTCTGCACTCGACTTTGAGCACTTCAACTTTAGCGTCCAATTGCCCTTTTGTCCCCTTTTCATATATATAATACTATTCTGGAGAATCCAACTCCAGCAGACCCAAGTTAGTGGCAATTACTAAGAAATAGCTAGTCTCTTCTTGTTCTTTTTTCTAAACAGTTGGTACATAATCTTTTTGGCCTACGCCCCCCTCTACAGTGAACAACCCAAATCAATTTACAATATACACACTTGAAGTGAACAAAGGGAAAACATTCACAATCCGGTCTTTCACACTTTATCTGATCCTTTTCATTCATCGGTGTTGTTGCAACTTGACTTTCAGCTCTCCAGGTGATGAGGTCACTCTCCATTTCTGAGTAGTGTATTGTGAGTCTACTTTCTTCACTCTCGAAGCGTGGGTCTACTCTTTTTCTGCTGTCCTAATTGCTGTATCTTAGGTAAATCAGTGAAATCTACTGGAATTCTTTTGAATGGGTGATAGGCAACTAGTTAAAGCTTAGCACAATTCGACAAATCATGTATTTTAAAGGGGGGTTCTTTAGCATCAATTCTTGCATAACACAAAGTAAGAACAATATTAGTAATTAGTGAAAAAATAGGAAGCATCAATCTACTGCTGAAAATAATTACTTAAAAAACTGTTTAAAAATTTGAAACATCTCTCAGAGCAGTTTAAGGCTAAGGCATATCTGAACCCTTCTAACTACTAGGGCATTGTTAGTGCTTTTATACTCATGTCAACAAAAGAGAATTATCTTGCTGAGGGAGATGTCTACATGACACAGGGCAGGACTAAGAAAACAACAAATAGGGTTGACAAGAAGCAAAATGTAACAGGAATTGATTCAAACAACTGACATATGTAATTGTGACTTAACAAAACAAACAATTATAACAAATGGGGTAAGTGGGTCAATATTGCAGATTTTAAAATGAATAATGAAACGCATAATAGGTACTTAAAATGAAGCTGTTTATGAAACTAAACATGGGCTAGTGCTTTAAGGACTCTGAGGTCTTCTCACAGCTAAGCTATTTAGATTCTTTGCTTTGTAAGCTAATGGGTATTTAGGGGCACTTTGAGTGCATTTCTGCAGCTAACTTAGTGGCTTTTAAGCTCTCGGCTCTTGGCACTAAGCTCACATAGAAGTTTTGGGGTTAGCCTTGTCGACGTGACTGGCTCAAAGCACTTAACATAGTCTAACTGGCTTTCTAGACCACTACAGCCTCTGGTTTAGGCTGCAGCGCTGGCTTTTTCTTGAGCCCTGCGGCTTCAGATCTTCATCTTCCTGGATCTGAGCTCAGTGGCAGCATCTTCTTTTTCCCCCCAACTGGCTTTTTCTCAGCTATGGCTTTCACCCCTAGTTTAGGTTTTAGCCCTCGCTGTAAAATAAAATAAAACTTGTAGCTTCTGCTACTACCTTGTTAGGGAACATCGGCTACAACTAAAAAAACTAAAAACTGTTCATACTTTCTTAGGCACTATCTTAACAGGGTTGTCAGTCACCCTTGGTAAGCCTAACCAAGGACAGCATAAACTCAACAGCGTTTTCTTGTTTTAGTAGCCTAATGCTACTGGAACACACGCTCTTAAGAGACAGTTTGAAAATTGCCTTTTGTAGGATTTATCCTCGTGACAGGCAAAACTCTTAAAACTGAAAACGGGACAATCTGCAATTAGAGGAAACAACATAAAACATTTAATTGTAAAGACTATTCTATGGGGATTGGAGGGAAGTGGAAAGAAGATAAGGTATTGCATAAAAAGGTATAAAGGATAGAGGATTTTGGGTTAGGCGTCCTAGCCAGCGAGCTCTTTCTGGTCAGGACTAGTGGATAGGAACTGGGAACTGGGGGGGGGGTCGCAGGGAGCCAGAGAGACTGCAGACATCCTGGGCTACTCTGCGCTGTGTGGTTTGCTGCTAACGACCTACTTTTGAAATAGGAACGGGGGCAGGGACGACGAACAGGGATATGGGGTAGCAGAAGGGCAACAGCAGCTTCAAGCTTATCTGTGCTCATTCGGCAAGTTCTACTCTTTATCTTGCTCTCTGAACAATAGGAGAGAGAATCATGGAATAGAATTCACAACTTGTTTATGTTTATAACTTTAAAAGTTAACAGGGTAGCTAAAACTGTTAGACACTTCGGGATGGAGTGACTCTGCAGTTGCTACGGTAGTATCTGGTGGAAATGGTTTAGCAGGGTGTGGTTGAGAAGTTGGAACTACTGCATTTGCATATGAATCTCTCCCCCCCCTCTTCTTCTCCTCGGTTTCTGTTCTCACCTCGGGGGAACTGAGAATGGGAAGAGGATGGCTCTTTGGGGGAAGGGGGGGCTAGAAGCAGGATTGGGAAAAGGGGTCAGAGAGAGACAGAGAAGGCAAGCAGGAGGACAATCTTCTGCTGGACACAAGGATGCTATGGAGGTGGCGGTGCCGGCCGCGGGAAGCAGTGGGATGGATGCGGCGCTAGACGGGGCGCACGGGTGGGGGAGGCGCAGCACGGGCGCAGAGGGCGGCCCCCCCTCTCTGCTAGCGTGCCCTGGACGGCGGCCCCGCACCCCGCGGTTTGGCTCTCGGCACGCAGCAGCGGCTGGCAGCGGCTGGCAGCGGGCTCTTCACTCTCTCTAACTTCGGTACAATAATAAATTAGTTTTTCTTGGACTTACTTTTCAAAATGGGACACTCTCTCTAGTGCTCTAAGATTTATCTCAGTGGACTTTCTGGTGGGATTTCGAAGGTACCTTTTCCTTTTCTGAGAGCATGCTTTTTCTCTGATTCTTTCTGATGTTTACTCTTTCTTTGCCCCATTTTTTTTTTTAAAAAAAAAAACTTTACTTTTTGGTAATGGATCGCAATACTAAATCTTTTCTTAGCCTTAGCTCTGGCTAAGAGCAGGGATCTTTTCCCCGACTGTTACAAATTGCAAACCGGGTCCCGAATCGTTCGGCTTACTTACCCTGTCCGGTGAGCTGAACCGGGGGTCTGTTCGTCCGATGAAAAAGTCTTCGGTTTGCATCCTGGGCTCTTACTAGCCCGTAGCAAAAGGGTTTACCGGTTCCCCAAACCCAGAGGGACGTATCCTTCCCCTTTTGCTTCCTTGTGATCGATTCCCCCAGACTCCCCGAGTCTGGGCTTTGATGAGCAAACGAGTTTTCCCCAATTCTCTTCCTCACCAGCCGAAAAAAACTTTTGCGGGAAACTTGGTACAAGAGCTTACAGATCTACCCTTGTATCGTGGCAAGGCCACGTCTCGCTCACCCACTCAATCACCCACTCAACCAAGCATTACTTACAGCTATTTTCTTGCTTGGAGATCTTCGTGCACGGAGAAAAAAAAATTTTACGAGTGAAAAGTAGCCGCGGCTCCGAAAAGACTCCTATGTCTTTTCCCGGGTTTTCTGCTGGATCCAGGCCTTCTCCCTTTTTATTGTGGCACTTTTATCTAATTTTTGGGTTCGTAATACAATAGGTGCGAAGGGGTTTCTTGCTTTGCCGGGCCGCCGAAAAACCGGCAGGGCGCCCCCCGTGCAAAGGGAGTCCTCCGCAGCCAAATTGTATCCGAGTCACGGCACCAAATCTGTTATAAATGGTCAGAGGCCAATTCAAAATAAAATAACAAAATTTATTTAACACAATTTCAACACCGAAATAAAGCCACAATAAAAAGAAACAACATTGATCGAATGCTGGGTGGACAGAGAGGCGGTACAAAAGTACCCTCCGAATTCTGCCACACTGCTATGTTTCAGCCCGTGGGTTTTATACAGTTTTTTTACCCTAAGGCTAAGTCTATTGAAAGTCCAGGTATGCTGTGTTTCCAAAAGAGTCCTGTCTGCATGAAAAGGTTGCTTGATAGTTTTTCCGGAATTCATCTTGGGAGGGGTGATCTTGATCGTCCAGGATCTCCACCAAGATTGGTATCTGGTGTTTGAGGAGCTGTGAAGCGAGGGTCCACTCTTAATGGCTGGGCCATCTTCTGGCTTTGTCTTGTTGTTACAGTAGTAGGTGTGTTTGGGAATTTCGGAATCCTGGAGGCATTCTCGGGTATCTTTTTATTAATAGCTTAATCCCACACGAATTTATTTATTCTACTTATTACAGATAGATAGATAGATAGATAGATAGACAGATGGATAGATAGATAGATAGATATAATAAATTCTCTCATCTTATTTAAGACTACAGCTATACCTACCATAAGTTAGTTCCTAAGACAGGAGTTACCTTTTCTTTCAGAACATGACACAGTGGATACCTACTCAATGCTGCCTGATACAGAAACACTGGGAAAATTTAAAACAACTTTTTTTCATTGCAATTCATGGGTGAGCATACACTTTAGAAAGAGAAGAACATATGGAATACTATTTAAAAGCTTTAGAGTATTTTTCAGTCTGTGCTGTCAAAGGTGCTCCATTTTGTGCAAAACACTCCAGTATTCATTAAAACAAAGCCCAACACCTACATCTCTCAGATGAATATGATCTCTTCGAGGCTACAGCTGTGCAAGGAAACAGTATGCTTGTATTTGAAGAAATAACTACTTATTTTCTGTTTTCATTTAACAGAAAAATTTTAGAAATCCTTTTTCTATTGTGAAAACTGGTTCATATACCTGGCATAAATACCTGGAAAATCACCTTCCCCAGTAAAGCACTCATCAGTACACTTCAGAAAGCTCCGGTTTCTCTCTAATATAATTCTGTACCTGTGGTCTCATTTCCTTTCTCTAAAAATCATTTTTCAGCAAATTATTGACATCAGGGGGTGCACTGTGCAAAGCACACTGGGAGCATCTGGACAATATGTGTGTATTTCTTAACACTGTTTTCCTTAAAACAGTACAAGACAAACACAGAGGTGAAACACACAAAAACCAGAAAATCAGAATAAATTCCAAAGGTTTCCACACAGAAAGAAGCATATCTTTTCTTGAGAAAAACCACTAATACTTATATCTGGTATTCAACATTCTAATGCTATGCAAGAACAAGCATCAGATGTAACAATGGTCTTAGTTGGTCATTTTACGCTGAAAGGAAAGGCAAATTAATATGACGGTTTTCAAGTATACTACTCCTCACCCTCAAATACCTTGTTCCTAAATAAATAAGTTAGATTTAGAAAGGCTTTCAGTAAAATAATTCATGCATTCTGCCATCACTTTTCTGTATGCCAGTCTCAGATCTTTCTGCAAGTTTTGCCTTGCAAGATTTGGAGATAAATTAATTGCTAGTAAATTTGCTCCAGTCAAGCAGAAGTTACTCATATGTAAATCATTCTCTTCTCACTGAAGGAGAGGCTCAGCTGCTTTAGGGCACTTCTGTCTCCCCCAGCTCAGACTTGGTAGAGTCTTCATTTTGTGGCAGATGACAAAGACTTAGCAAGCCAAAAGAATGATTAAGCAATACAAGGACCCATCAACCGTTTATGGTCTGGCATTTTCACCTACATACTCTTGCAAATTATCTGTTCCACAAAGAAAACAACCTCCAAAAGCAAGCTGACCCAGCAGAAATGCTCATCAGGGCAAGTACCAGCAACACAGCAAGACCCAGAGTACTCCTCTACCTCTGACCCATTCTAGTTTATTTCCCTATTTCCTACAACTTCTGAATTTCACCATGACTTGTACCAAAGCTGGGAATTTATGTGAGTCCACAGCTATCTACAGAAGAGACAAGCACACAGACTTTTCTTGGGTTAAAAAACTACCTTCAAAAGATTTTACTTTTATAAGGAACTCTTCTGTTCTAAATGGATGTAATGATGTATATGAATATTGATTCATTTTGACATACTGCCTTGACACCAAGTTCCAACAACAGTATGAAAAGTTTGTACAAATAGTCCAGGCTTTACTTGGAGGAAATGATAAATCTAGATTTTTGTTTCCTGACTGTGTGGGGATGGGAGAAGAATATTTAGAAAACATCAGTGAACTTGGGAGAAAGCTACACATTCACACAATTTATTGTGGACTAGAGTTTAGCTAAGTTCCCAACACAGCCTTCTGGGAAGCCAGATATCCTCATCACAGGCTATCAGACCTGGAGATAAGCAATCTCCAGCCATCTCCTGCTCCAGGAAAGGGTTGAACCAATTGGTACTTTTGGTGGGCACTCAAGCAAGCATATTTGTTTTAAATTACCTAATTTTTTTACTAGCCCTAATGTTCTTTATCTTCATTCTAATGATTCTCACTACTTTCACCTCATTTGATATTATGAGGCTTCTCAGATTTTTTACTGTAACATTCCTATACAAAGTACTTCTTACATGGAGGTTTTATATTTTACCCTATCATTTCACAGAAGTTGCCTTGGAATTTTAAGGCCAGACAATGGGTTTGCTTTTGGTATAACGTATACTTGAGTTTTGAGGTCAGTTTTTATCAACAAAATAAGTGGTGATGATGTGAAATGGGAAGAGAAAGTAGTATATGTAATTTTGTTTAAACTTCATTGAAATTTTGTTTAAATCCATGAATTCCACTAACATCTAATAGATGGGAAGAGGTGAAACTGAAATACTGAAATAAAGACAAAACTGAGAGAATCATGAGAACAGAAAAAAATTAAGTTACACCAATAGAAAAGAGAGGCGGGGGAGAGACCCTCACCTTACTATAAAGAATTTGGATTATTTGAAAAATTTTTCCATTTTCAGAGGATGTGTCTAACTCAAATGGGTGGATGCAGTCTAAATTATCTGCATCTATATGCACTATACAGGAAAAGAATGAATAAGGGAGTTGTAAAAAAGTGAATAGTCTGCCTTAAGGGCTATGCAAACTACTACAGGATGAAGAATTTGCTACAGTCTAATCAGTGTGGATTTCACTGCTGTAGTAAAAATGAGCAAGATAAAAAGAAAGACAATGTTGTAGCCTGTGCTAATCATAGAAATATAAAGGCTATGAATAAATAATAAAGGAGAAAATGAGAAATGAAATATAGAAGAAAGACATTAATGACGAAATGAAAAATGTGTCTCAAAATGAACAGGGAATTCTTTGTAACTGAAAATAGTATTAATGTAGCCATGTTAAGTATCTATATCATTTACAGCAGTTTAGACTTCCTGAATGGTTTTTCTTGAGGTTCCAGTGCAGAAGTGCACAAGCCAAACTTCCCCTCTGTGTTCTGAAGAGCACACAGTGCACACTTGCTGCATCCTGGATATTCCCTCCTACTGTGACATCCAAAGGAATGGAGAGTTTGGTCAATCTCATTCTTGAAGTAACAAGCTTATAACAAGAGTGAAACAGTATAACAGCAACAGAAAAAGTAAAAAATATAAAACTCATCAATGAAAGGAATTAAATGATGCATTTACCTGTGACAAAGGAGGACTAGATTCAACAGAAATTTCCTTTGTACAAAAGCCCTTCGCTGAAAAGGCAGGTGAGCAGGTTATAGAAAGCAGAAATTTCACTTCTGGAATCACTAGGCCATTCAAAAGTGATTAAGTTTGCAGAGAAAGTCCACTGTGTGAGGTAATAATCTTAACTTTTCCTTTTTACGTTAAGAAGGCATAGCATGAGATTCATGGCTGTCAGGAAGCATCTACTTTCAAACACCCCTCCCATAATCACACCCACAAACCCTGGCAATTAAACCACAGGAAATCACCCAGCAGAATTCCACTTTCACATGGAAGGGAAGTAGAGGCTAGCTGCCCACAACTTGAGTTTTATTAGTGCTTGCAGCATCACATTAAACATTGACATTCTGCAATCAAGATCAATATTGCTGGATTGGAGTTTTTTTCCTGTCTACATCCAACAAGTTAACTTTTCTTTTTCCACTTCTGTGCTCTCTATATATATATTTTTAAGCATAATATCTGTAGAAATTTCTATTCCACTCCTGCTTTTGGAAGATTTCTATTCCAGGTATTATGTTTTATGAAACAATTTCTTTTACAAAAATATATAACAACTTTCAGTCTTTTGTATTGGAAATCATGTTACGTTGTAATTTAATGATGCTAGATGACATTTGTATTCAAACCATATAATTCTTTTGCTACTGCTCTCTTGATGCCTTTGTAAACAGTACCATCTGTAATTTTCCCATACACTTGAGCAACAACTGCTTTTGGTATTTCAGTATCTCAGGTGGGCTTTTTCAGCACTATTCATGGAATTAATTTTTAGGAATCTACCAAGAACTAAGTGTGCCAAATAGGCATGGAAGCAAACATCCATTGTAGCAGAACTCCAGATTCTTCTATCATTATGTTTGACTGGTGTCAAAAAACCAAGACATTTTCTGCTATTATTTAAAATCAAATTTTAATAATGCCCTCAGGGGCTTTTTATCATTCTATAACATATTTGGTCTGCTCTACAGCAGTCTATTGAATAAAATTTTAGGCAACAATTTTATTTTCAGGACCACTGGCATTTTCCCCAAAAACTACTGTACATAGTTTACATTCCCATTTCAATTCCATGAATATTTTGAACTCTGCAAACTTCTGTTCATTTTTCCCTTATAAGTTTATTAATGACATTCCTGCCCACTGAACTCTGTTAAGCTTACTTTAAAGGGTTTCTTATTTCATTTAGACATTTCTGCCACTCAGACTACTATCTGTAGTAATACACAGATTCTTCTAAGTCCTGCTTTATCTCAGCTGCAAGATTGTCTCATTCTTTTCCTAGATTACAGCTAATTTCAAACTAAAAATGCCTTTTTGTAATATTCCATTTCCTACTTCATTAGAAAATCTTCAGTGAGAACAATAGTAAGAAGGAAACTGAAATATATATCAGTATAATGTGATCAGGAGAACTGAAGAGAGTATAAAAATATGGAAAACTGTCAAAGCTGTCCATAGCTCTAAAAATCTCTGTGCAAAACAGACTTAGCATTTGTATTTATAAAGAAGGATGGAGGGAGCTAACTGAACAGAAAATAATCTGTGGTGTGGCAAGCAAAATTATGAATGATAGAGAGAAATCTGGTGTCAGAAAATTATTAAAAAAAGAAAAATTCAGCATTCTTTGTAATAGAACAGAAGAACTGAAAATGTCCCTTAACACTTTCAAAGGATAATAATGCTGCACTGCAGACTCATTTCCTATCAATAATGAAGTCTGAGTTGCCAAAGAAACAAGCATTTGTTATATAGAGAGAATATAGCAGAGAAAGCCACTTGCTGAATAAACTAGGAATTTGCCATGAATCTACAACATAAAAAAGAAGATAGCAAACAGGCTCTACATATTCATGAAACAGTATCTCTAGGACTACCCCAAGATAATACATGAGTAAGTCTGCAAATTCATCCCAGAAACTGTTTATGAAGAAGTAATAGCTGTTTTGTAGAGTCTTTAGATTTCAAAAGTAGCAGGAAAAAAAGCTAAATCTCATATTTGCAAGGAAGTTTTTCCAGGCTATTAATAAGACATTAGCTCCAATAAAGAACTTAAAAACATCAATGAGCATTGCATTCTGCTTCATTCCCTTGTTAAAGGACATGAATATGTAATACAGAAATTGGAGGATACTTAACATCAGCAACATTAATTGTTGCATTAGACAATTTGGCATCTTAGTAATTCAGAATAATTTACAAGCATGAATTTAGCCATGCAACATCCTTCTGAAGTAACTGCTATTAGTATTTACTATTATGAATGGAAGATTCATGGAACACATGATATTTCCAAAACCCAGCAATCAGACAGCATAATTAGTAAGAGATACAATAGTTCTCCAACTAAACAGGGACCATTAAACTTTCCTTTTTGCTAACATAATAATTATCTTGGCATGCTAAATGAAATAAACCACTTAGTAAGTCAATATAGCCACAAGCAAGAGATTCAGATCAAAAATAGTGAGTGAGCAAAGTATTTATGAGGACTGAAGAGAAACCTCTTCTGACTGTAGTCAGTGCTGGACTATATGACAAAACCAAATTTAATAAACCCAAACATAAAATAATTATAAGAAGTTATTGAGATTCTCACCTGTAAAAAGAGAAAGCAGATGGAGCATCAGGAGAAGTAAGCAACTCTATTAAAATACTGCGAATACATCCAATACCATTAAGTCAATCATTGCTCTTGTTTTCTTGCTTGCATGCTATTTTTCTACACACTCCAGCTTCTCCATCATCAGCCTGTGCTAATGTTTGGTAAATCAGACAGTGAAACTGATCCAGCTTTAATTTTTAGTAAAACATAACACTTCACATGATCCAAACATAAAAAAACAGGGAAGGGAGCTGACATGGTTGCTCAGTTGGACCAGCTCTTTTACCCAGCTCACTGTTCGAGCTCACCAGTACTCTCAGCTGGACAATACTTGCAGAAGTGAGAAACATGATCACACAGAACCACATCAAGTATCTCACTGTGGCCTCTCACCTATCCCTCATCTCCCAACCCCAAAGCCTGCTCTTGTTATATCTATTGAGAAAAACTGAAACCACAGTCAACTCCATTTGGGCAGTTCTGGCAGCTCAAAGAAATCTGAATTGGCCACATCTTCATCCTTGGGCCAAACCCTGAAGTGTATCCATGCCACTTTGAGGTGGCTGCTAGCAACACCCCCAAGCCAGACTGGGGCATATATGCAGATGTATGACTGGGTAGAGCTGCACTGCTCTGACTGACCTGCCTACACTAACTGTGAAGCCAAACAGGAGGAAACACTTCAGACTGTTCATTTCACTTCTCACCTTGCTGTGAGATTTGGGTTCTTTATGTGTAGATCAAATCTCTGAACCTTCTAATGAGAATCAATCTGAACAGAAATGAAGTAAGAAACTCTTTTGTAATGTATATCACACATCAGTCATCGCTGAGCGTCCTAAAATCCCTTTTATTCACCACTAGAAAATACCTTGAGACTAGTAAACCACAGGATGAGTTCACTCATGAGGAAAAAACTGATAAGAAACTTTTCAGACAGAAACACTTGCTAAAGACTAACTATGTAAGATCTGTACAAGGCCCCTGAAATTAAAAAAAGAAAATAGATATCTACATCCTGAAATATCTAACCATCATTTAAAAATTTACAGATTCCTTAACTGGACTCTGGGGTCAAGATGGTTCTAGAAAGTAATACAGAAATGGAACTACAAACCTATTTCCATTTGTTAGCACACCTGTTAGCATGATCCACCGTGTTATATGGCAGAACATATCCATCAGCAAAATCAAATCATTTTGGCTACTTCATAAAATTGATACAAATTAACACTGCTATCTACACACACTGCTCTGCAATAAATACAGTTTCTCTTAAAGTAGAACTTCTGAAACAGACAATCTAAAGCTAAATCATAGGGGTAAAATGTGTCTGATTAATTTTTTTATTATTTCAAATACTTACAGCAGTCACAGAGAAGTTATTGTCAATAATATCCAGAAGCTATGAAATCATAAAGGCAGTGATTTAAGAAGTGGAGCTTTCAGATGTGCTTTTCTTATGAACATAATAACATCCTCTACAGCTGAACAACCTTTAAGCTGTAGGCTTGGGAAGGTAGAAAGGATAAAGGTCAGAAACAATAATATGGAAAACTAATAGTGCACAAAATGTATAAGAAATTTTTTAGGATAGCTGCATGTACTGTACCTCTAATAGTTGAATGGAGTTGAACAGCTTATTGAGGAAGAAAAAAATTAATTTCTCATAAAATATGACCATAGAAATATGTCACATATCAGAAACACATAAAGCCAAAGTTGCTCGGTCATACAGCAAGTGCCTTTACCTCTAGACTTGCATCAGCTGTGGTCTGTAACAATATCCCATAAGGTAAATGTCCATGAAAATGTAAAAAAGTAAGCACTTGAAAAATTTTCTTCAGCCTTTGGGGGTAAATTCAGAAACCTCCTTCTAAATGTGCAGAAGCTAATTAGCATCTTCAGAAAGAAACACAACAATTCACCAGCTGCTTCCTCAACCAGATAATCCTTTTTCCTTGCTTTAAATATTGTCATAATTTTTAGACATACCACAGAATATGCTGAGCTCTAAGGGACTCACAAGGATCATCGAGTCCAGCTCTTGGCCCTGCACAGGACATCTCACAGAATTACACCATGCACCTGAGAGGGTTGTCCATACCCTTGTTGAACTTTGTCAGGCTGGTGTTGTGACCACTGCTCTGGGGAGCCTGTTCCAGTGCCCAACCATCCTCTGTGTGAAAAAATATTTTCTAATATCCAACCTAAACCTCACCTGACACAACTTCAGGCAATTCCCTCAAGTCCTGTCGCTGGTCACCACAGAGAAAAGATCAGTGTCTGCCCCTCCTCTTCAGTGTAAACAGATGCATAACCAGCTCTAATTTAATTTATTTCACTATCTCATGCATGTGTATAATCTGTAATTTAAATCAATAAACATTTATTAAGCAGATTGTCTATTGAGTCACAGATGCTCTTGCTGCAGTTCATTACACTGGTTCCTATTCCAGAGTGCCCAGTGAAGACTGGAAGGATAAGTACAGAAAAGTAAGTGATAAATATCTAATGCCTCCAGCTCTTCAAGGAGGAAAGGGAAAAAAAGTATTGCAGCCCCCAAAAGTTCAGTGTAGCAGTATTAGTAAGCAGTGGGACTGCAACTCCAAACTGGAGTTCTGTCATGTTTGATATTAGGTGAAAAATAATCTAGATCAATAGAGAACTGTAAAAGCTAAACTACTTCACTAGAAGAATCCACAAAGCCTCAGAAAACTGAGATGTTGCTCTGAAACTGTAAATGCCGTGCTTCATTGCTAGTCAGTGACAGGACTGGCAGCATACAAATATCAAAAGCAAACTTCAGACTATCAGAATAGTTCATCATATACACACACCACATTAAAAGTTAACATGAAAACTAATGACTTCTTTAAGATGACTGCTTTTACAGATACAAAGGAAATTACTATTATACTCACTCTAAAGGTATTTAAGTTCCCTGTAATGAATAAAAGCAGACAGGAGAGCAACAGAAACATATCCAGCAGATTGTAGATGAAAAAAATGTAATTATGTCCAAGACGACTATTTAACTGGTAGCTGACAATCATATTGACTAAGAATATCAGGAAAACAACAAGATATCTCTGCATATGAATATGAGCTTCTGTGAAAGCACTTAGGGAGAGTTCAAAATATACTGCATTTAAATTTTAAAAAAAGAAAATTCCTTCAGGGCAGCATGTATCCTTTGGGGCCATAACACATTTGGTTCATTGCTCCTTGACAGAAAGTACATGTTCTAGATGTTCCAGGCTATATATTCTTTCAGGAAAAGATGAACAGTCTTTGACTATAATGATGCAGTTAATCTTTAAGAAATAAGGACCTTTCCAGAGTTATTGATACTTTTGTCCAGCTGGTATTCTGGTAAATATCTTACAGTTGTTAGAAAGATATTCACCCATGAATTATTCGTGTGAATTATGGGTATTATTATTTGTGAATCCTCAAAATATGGCCACTTAAACTGCACAGAAGAGAAAGGAGTGCCCACCATAGAGGCCAACACTTAACATTCCTACACAGTACTGGTTCTCTGCCTCTAAACACACACTCACATTAAGCTTTGCACCAATAGGTGAGGCTCAGAACTCCCAAACTGAGGTCCTGCAGTGAGACTGTCACAAGCAGAAATGACAGTAGTTAGTTGTTGAAAAGATGCAACACTACTGGCAATAGCAAGCCTGAAGGAATTACCTGAAACTTTACTCTAGCAGAGTAAGGGGATGGAGCCCCAGAAAAGAACCTACCCCTTCACAAGATCATTCAACAGAGCACTCAAGACATTTCATTCCTGACAGGTGAAGTTTGGCAGATGGGGAGGAGGAAAGGTGACATGAAGCAGGTTTAGCTAGACAGTCACCCCTTGAGCTTAGATCAAATTTATAGACTACCCCAAGTTCCCAGGCTAAGCATTTTTCTTCCCCTTGCATATAAAACATTGTTCTTTTTTTTTCTCCTTTGTTCCTTTTGTCTCTAAATATGCTTAGGTTTATATTTTTATTTTGTCTGTAGGGTTCTTCTAAGCAGAGAAGCAGTACCTACTAAAAGCACTCTCAGAACCCGCTGTCAGGAAGCGTTTGAATTGGTGGTAGGTTGCAGATTTAAAGAAAAAAAACCCAACCCAAACACGAATGTAAATAACGTATTCCACAGAGAAAATACTGACGTCATTTTATACTTAAATTTAAAATGCTACGTTTCAACAACATAATGTTTGTGACAAACACAAATCTTCTCAAATTTAGACAGCATGACATAATTATAAATAGAGGTATTAGCTAGTCCTTGAGGATACTCCATTAGTCCCTTCTTTTTGCATATTTAAATTGTATTCAGCCATCCAGCTAAGTTATTGCACCCAAATGCATCATAAAATATAGTTTGTGCAGTGTCATTAACATATAACAAACACAAGAAATCATTCTTTGCATGGATACTAAACAAACAGAGGAATAAGATACTCTCCTGCCACCATATAAATGTTTCTTAACTGTTCAACAGCTGCAGCACTCTAGTGGGAGATGCTGTGAATTTAAAATCGAACATTTTTCTAGCCCCTGGTACCAGAAATGCCTTCAGGTAATCTGGAGAGGCAAGGAGGGACACACAGTCTCTATTCTGAAGGCTGATGATTTGCCCACAAAGAGAGACTACATTGCACACTAACCTGTGTGAAACACACAATGCACAACATGCTTTGTGACAATTCTCTACTCCAAACAACTCTCATTTAATCTAAGAAAACACTCCTTCACTGACAAACATGCAAAGAGCACATCTACACCCCTCAGCAGCACACAGCACAGCCAGCCAGCACATGCACATGACATAACAAAGAGCTAGGAACTAGCTCAACCTAAAAGGAGCATAGCTGCATGCATGTCATTGCTTCCATTTCTGAAGCCAGCATGGGCAGTTCTCTGCTATGCATGTTGGACGTGTGCTCTAAAAGTACCTATGAAAGGGGCTGGGGGATAAAGAGAGAGCTTAAAACAAATTACATAGATGAATATATTTTTTATTTTTTCAGCAGTTCCCCCTTGTAGACAAGTTCTGCTATTCCATAGGGCACGTTTATGAAATTGAGTGTAGAAATCTAAAAAGTTTATATGAACAACAAAGAACCAAGAGATTTTAGTATTTTTCAAGCTTTGGAGGATTTGGGAGTTGCTTCTTCTCCTTCCCCACTCAAAACCAGTAACAAACAGTAAAAGCCTAGAAGCTTTTAAGCACAGGTTCCACTGTTGCCTAAATCTAAAGTGAAGACAGTAAATTAACAAAGATATTCTGATAATACCACATGAGCTTCAACTTAATTGATTGAACACAAGTCTGCATCAGGTAAGGGAGTTTAGAAGCTGTCTACATGGTGGGAAGAACTTTAATTGTAATTTACATGGTGCTTCATGCAACACATAAGGACACAATACCAAAAAGAACTCTCACAGCAACATAGACAAGAGAAATCAAACTTCTAGGTTACTTCTATGTAACTGGTTGATATAAAGTAAATAACAGTATCAAGGAAGATCTTTCAAAGCTAAGTGGGAACCTGAGAAAAAACAAAGACCAAATTCAAGGATTTTCATTTTGAGAAACTCTGCTTATTCATTCCTTTTTACCTGAAAAATAAGAAAAGGAAAGTGTCTCATACCATTTATCAATTAGATAGATCAAGAAGGCATGTGAGTTATACATCTCTGAAGAGTGAACACCTTTCTACAGTCTGGTTGGCTGTAGTTTATTTATATATTCTGGAAAGGAAATCTGTCAAGTTCCCTTAGGTGCATTATGAATACCCTTTGTGAGAGATTTATGCAGTCTTCCAAAGGGCAGCCCTAGTAAGGCAAGGTCCCACACACTGAATGGTGCTCAGAGTATGGAATTCTTGCACTACTGTGTTAAATATAAAATCCCAAGCAACCCATGTTTCTGAAGGGTACTGGTTTTCTCAAGATCTCCAATTCTACAATTCTGGTCCAAAAGAGAACCAAAGCTACTTGAGTACAGGTCTCATGAACAGTAGTTGACCAGTGGGGTTAACCCACAACACAAACCTCATCAAGTTTCAGATTCAGAAACAGGTTCTGAGAAACAGCAACCTTGAGAGTGTTCGGGAATTCCCACACATTTTTTCCCTCTTCTGTTCTCATAGAAATTATGATTTTAAGTTTGAATAACCCAATTAAAACTAGCAGCAGTAATACCTATCCCACCTATTCTTCATTAATTTATAGAAAAAAAATACTGACTATAAATAAAAATTTTTCATTTGCACTCCCCCTCATTTCCTTCAGGTTGAAAATATCAAAAATTGTATGCTATTTCCATCAAGAATCCAAACTACCCTTAGCACTATACAGTATTTTCCATTTAAGACAGAACACACTTAAGTGAAAGAGAAAAAAGCACACAGCAAAGCAGACTAACAGAGAGAGGGAGGTAGTGGAGGCTAAGACAGTGGGAAGGGAGTGTCAACCAGGCTCTATAATTTTTGAAGAATTTCAGCATGAAAGCCAGCATCTAACAATGACGAGACTGCTTGCCCACTCCCCCCTGCCTCCCAGTGGGATGGAGAATCAGGAGAATCAGGAAAAAAAAGGTAAAACTTTTGGATTGACATAAGAACAGCTTAATAATTGAAACAAAGTAAAATATAATAATAGTAATGAAAGTAGCAATAATTTTAATAAAAAAGGAAGAGGGAGGGATGGAGATAGAGATAAAAGCTAAGAACAACAAGTGATGCACAATACAATTGCTCATGACCTGCTCGCTGCCAGATGACCAGCCCACCCCCAAGTCAGGCCCATTTCAGATGACTTCCCCAGTTTACACTGGGCAGGACATTTTATAGTGTAGGATATTCCTTTGGCCTTTTTGGGTCAGCTATCCCAGCTATATTCCCTTCCAGATTCTTGTTCACCTCCTCACTGGCAGAGCACAAGACCCTGAAAGGTCCTTGACTTGGAGCAAGCACTACTAATCACCAACCAAAGCATTAGTGTGTTACTGACATTATACTGAATCCAAAACTAGGTGCTGTACCAGCTACTGAGAAGAAAATGAGCTCTATCCCAGCTAAAAGGAAAACAGAGGTTACTGGGCATTTGCTAGTTAGTACATGGAGAGAATCACGTGCATAATTGAATACTTAGCTTGGTATAACTGACCAAGAAAAGTTATTAGTAAAATGGGCCACAAAGTTAGTTGTTTCATTCACAGAATTCAAGTTTGTCTAACTAAATAAAACTCCTTTCATGCAGCAGTGTGCTGGGGCTGAGCATTTCAAGACCAATCAAATATGAGCTCCCATAAAGTGTTCAGTATCATCAATGCAACCTTAGAACCAAGAGTAAGAGTGTCCTGTATCACAAGCTAGTGGAAAAAGTCTTGAGATTATAAACACAAGATACCTCTATTTAATTCATCCCATATTCAGGAAAACAGATTCTATAAATAAAGTGACATCAAGGAAACACATCCAATTTCTCCTTATAATTGAAACAAGATTGCATGTTGTGCTGCTCAGGTCAACAAATGATAATAACAATATTGCCTATAACACTTTCTATTTCGTGTTACAACCTCTGAGGAGCAAATCCCATCATGGTGAATGCCGACAACACTTGAGATTGCAACTAAAGAGGTCTGAGCCCAAAGAGAAACTATTGAAAATTTGTTCTATTTGGCTTTAGCATGGTTCACTATTAAAGCAGAATACTATATGCCTAGAGAAGTTATGGATACCCCAGCCCTGGAAGGGTTCAAAGGCCAGGTTAGACAGACTTCTGAGCAACCTGTCTAGTGAAAGGTGTCCCTGCCCACAGCAGAGAGGTTGGAACCAGATGATCTGTAAAGTCCCTTCCCACCCAGACCATTCCATGGTTCTGCAATTCTATCTGTACCTAGAAATTCAATAACACATTTGTAAAACAAGCAACACAGACACAGCTAAGACATCTTAAAAAGAGAAAGCATAATCCAGAGGATGACACTGCATTACATCTCATAAAGCAACATTAACATTCAATACCAAATACCTAATCTGTTCTTTTACTAATTTTCTGAAATAGTAAGCACAGGCATACAGTACTGGAAGAAGATAAATACACTACAGGCAAATCTGAACTAAACAGAATTTAGTTCTCTGAATGCCAGAGATTTTAATAAAGAAAAAAAGTCTTCCTTTCTCATGGCGAAGTATTTAGATAGGATTGAAGTTTTTCAGATGACCTTGGTTACCACAAGGCTATGCAAACCTGTCACTTGAAGGAAAACATTATTACCTTTGGGTGCTGGAGTAATTACAATCCATTTGCTGTTCTGGTTGGCCAGCAACCTCTTCTTCAATTTCTGAATTTGCAATACAGAGAAAGCTCCAAATGAAGTGAGTGAAGGCCCATAAAGTAATCTGATATTCTAAGAAATACAGCCACAACACTGCTGATAACTTCATTTAATAGCCATTTGAATTTTTATAGGCTCTGCTATTTCCCTCTTTTGCTTTCACCTGCCGTGACCCTTTTGAAGACCAACCTTCAGTGTCACCTGAAAGAGTGAAGAATAATATTAAGAGTAGTCACTCAGAGCTACTCATATGAGGACTCAGAACTAATTTCGAAGTTTAAATGTTCATCTGGTTGTGGTCTCACATCATTCTGCAACACGGCACCAGATTCTGTTGATATATGGGGAGTGGCCATTGTTTGACAGCTTCATAAAATAGTAACAAGTATTGTTTCATTGATCATATAGTTTATAAACAAAGATGTAAATCATTCAAAAAATAAACTCTTGGTAGCTGAAAATGCATATGTGTGATTCATTACCTCCATATCTGTTAGAATGAACTTCTCTGAGGATTGCTGTGTTCTCAGTTCTCGTCTGAACTCTTTTCAGAAGAAAACCAGTATTAGCGTTTACAATTTCCATGTCAGGTTTTCACTCAACTGCAAATTACCCTAGCTGAATTACATAAACCACTGAAACACACTTTAAAGCATACTTCAGTCCTTAACTCTGGCAATGCTGCTGAGTCTGTAATTACCGCAACACCAGCACGTCATTTACAATCCCCTAATGCCCTGTGTCTATTGCTATCAGCAAATTATAGATTGCCAGCCCAGTTGGTTGCTGTCAGATATACATTCTGTCTAGTGTTCAGACTAACAGCCTGCAAACAACCAACTGGAGATATGTCATGATAATACAACACTAATAGGAATAAGGGGGAAATGAACACAAATGGGAAAATCTCAAGTGAAAGGTATGCATAGATGATCCCTTTGAGGTAACAAAGTTAAGCGTACTTGAATTGAGACCAGAGAATCTGGAAGCTGAGTAATGCTTAACCTACCTTTTTATAGCAAATAGATATAGGACACAATGTTGTGGAGTTAAAGCTTCATAAAACAGGAAAATCAACTTTGTGAAACTGTGATTAATTGATGGATTTCAGACACAATCATAGGAACAAATATACCTGGATATCAGGACTAGGAATTTATGAGGAGAACTAGTAATTTGTATCTATTCTATTTTATATAGTTTTTCTGGTCTATATGAGAAACTAGACTCTACTCTGCCCTTTGGGGACCACACCTGGAGTGCTGCATCCAGGCCTGGATTTCTCAGCCAAGAAAGACATGGATCTGTTAAAACAAGTCTAGTGAAAAGCCATGAAGATGGTCAGAGAGCTGTAACACCTCTTCTATGAAGAAGGCTGAGAGAGCTGTAGTTGTTCAGCCTGAAGAAAAGAATCCAGAAAGACCTTAGAGCAGCCTTATAGTACCTACAAGGGGCTTACAAAACTGAGGAAGAGTGACTTTACTCAAGCAGATAGTGATAGGACAAGAGTGACTTGTTTTAAACTAAAAGAGAAGAGATTCAGATTAGATGTTGGGAAGAAATTTTTTACTCAGAGGGTACTGAGGCACAGGAACAGGTTGCCCAGAGAAGCTGTGGTTGCCTCATGCCTGGAACTATTCCAGGCCAGATTGGATGGGGCTCTGAGCAACCTGGTCTGCTGGACGGCATCCCCTGCCTATAGCAGGGGATTTAGAGCTAAGGCCCTTAAAGTCCCTCTCAACCCACACCATTCTGTGCTTCTTAAGCTCCTAAAACCAGAGACTGGATGAACATGCCAGGGGAAGTACCACTGTTGCTGCTCCCCTTCCCTAAACATTTGCTACAAAGACAGGATGCCAGACTAGATAAACATCTGACCTGACCCAAAACCACCCTTCTTACATGATTATAAGTAGGTATAGGCAATCCAGATAGTGACACTGATTACAAATTTCCATCAAAGACAGGCTGAGAACTGAGAAACATGTATAGCACATAGGTACAAAACCTTAGTGTATCTGAATTGCTGTAATTTTCTTGCTGTAAAAATTGCCACGTTGATTTATATCTTCCCTTAAAGATCTGTTTTATCAACTCTATTTTACCCTGCTATTATGACAGCATTTGATAAATAATCAACAGGGTGGAGTATTGAGCTATTAAATAAATGGAAGTGTAACCTTTAATTTAAGGGAAAAAATATTTGCAATGCATAATAAAGTCTGAAAATAAATATTTAATTTTAAAAATACTTTACTAATATCCTTCCCTATTCCTAGACATGTCTTCAGAGCCCATTTAAGTTTTTTTAGCAGCACAATATTATTTTTTCCACTATTACTTCATGCTTCTGAATTAATGCTACCAATTCTGGTAATGACACTTTCTCTGAAATCATTTTCCTTAAAAGCATGAAAATTATCTGAAAATAAGGAACTTCTGCAAAACATTCTCTATAAAAATTCTGAGAACTCAATTTCCATTAGAGCACTTATATTTCTATTAACTAAGAAAGGAGCATACTTGGGCAGATAATGAATATAGGATCTTTTTAAAAGTATTTTATAAAGTGATTTTCAGAAGGTAGAATGGCATATATGCTACAGGAAATACCTTTTGGTTTTGTGTTTGTAGAGAACAAAGCACTATAGGATCCTAGAAAACAGAAAAGCTTCTAGGACAGGGCAGAATATCTAGGGAGGGTAATCAGAAGCAGTTTATATTTAAATATAATTTTCCTTGATTTGAAACTGTTTCTCTGTTCTTTCCTTGTTTGCACCTGGAGGAATAACTGCTGAAGATAGGTGAAAAATGCCAGTTTACTCCTTGAGAAGGAGACTTGTCAGGATCTAGTACCAGCAACTGGCATATGAGAGCCAAATAAATGAGGCCATTTTTTGACAAAAGCAATTACATAGAATGCTAGAGAGATAAGATCGTGACTATTCTAAATACTGGTGTGATGTTGTAAGCTGATTGTCTACCACATGGGTCAGCTTCTTCAGGTTTACAGGCAGTTAATTTAAGATTTAATAAATATGGCTTAAAAGGAACAAAAGCTCCTTATCTATGACTCTGAAAAAATAACTGCCCAAACAATTCTCAAGGAGAATTCTGCAAGCTGACAATGTTGCCATTTTCCAAGCCACAAGGGTACAAAAGATTAAAAGATGGTTAGTTTCTAAGGTATACAGCAACTTTTGAAATGTACTGTGTCCCAGCTTGGTAGCTATTTAAGGAATTTCACAACTACTGTCACACTTCCCATAGCAAGGAGAGAATATGATAAGAGAGGAGTCTCTCATCACTACCTGCATTCTATGAAAAAAATCATACAGAACATCAGACTTGACCTTATGGCTCTGAGAAAGAGCTATTACCTCCTTGGAAATGCTGACATCGTTTTTACAGGGGCCGTGCCCCCTCCAGTACTGGCTAGTAGCAATACTTGGGAAATTCTTAGCCCAACAAAGGATAAAATGGTGTCACAAATAGCATTGCCCTGTGGGGAAGACTGCACGCAGATCCTCCTGAAACACTTTTTTACACTCTGGGCCCTATACTTTCTTTTGAAATTACAGTTATCAGCATACATGAAACTGAAACATGCAGCTCCTTACTGGAGCTTGACTGCTATATAACTCTGAGGCAACTAGCTGGTTTGTATTTCCTCATAATTCCAGTTTTATCCTGTGAAGAGACTCTTGAAGGAGAGGTAATAAAAACAGAGAGGAAAAGAAATGCAGGAAGTAATGGAAAATAAAGAGAGAGAACTGTCCTCATAATGGTAGAGTACTTAGGTCAGTATTTCACCTGAAGCAAAGTAACTAGCTGGTTGTGAACAATTTGCTTTCATCGATCTCAGGGTTAAATATTGAGGACATTTGCCTACAGGGTACAATGAATGAAAATAAATTCCTTAATCACCCTTCTTTTTGTGCCTGTGCTTGTAAATCAACATGTGTTGCAAGTAAAAAACTGTTTAGGTTTCAGAGAATGCTCTACCACTGCCAGCTGTACCTTCCAATTGCCCATGCCAGGAACCTCCCACAATGATAACCCTTCTTTTCTGGTCTGATCTTTATTCCTTTTAGAAAACAATATTAAAACAATTTTTAAAAATTTAAAAAATAAAAAATACTTGTCTCAAAGTTGAATATGTGGCCTCGTTTTAACCTGGCAATAGTGTCAGAGCCATCTCAAACTCAGCTGAAGTTTTCCAGCTAATTTCTGTAAAATGCTAAGACTAGGGGTTGAAAATATTCTATGGAGTTATGTGGTCATATAATGTTGACATATAATTAGAGTACACAGTACACCAAACAGCCTGTTCATCATTAGTGTTCCATCTTGATAGCCTTTTTCTAAGGAAAAAAATTTTTCTTCAAAAGATACAATTAAATATGGGTTAATCTTGTTATATTTTTCACCATGACTGACTCATAAAACTTAACTTCTTTTTCTCCTCACTAAATTATCTGAGTCAGTGAAGCACATACAAGCCAAAGGCAGCAGAAGCCATTTTAGCCCAATAAAATATTCTACAGTGGCCAAAAGTGAATGTTTGAGCAGTAGTAGAGCCACATAAGTACATTTGCAAAGGAACCTCAAAGCTCCTGATAATTCTAGCTTACAGACTTCCTGAGACACATATAGATAATTTTCATTTACAGGTTAACTAAACTCAAAGGTTAACTGGAATCAGTTTAACTCCATGTGGCTCTTCAGTTCTCCCTATCTTTGGCAAGAGCTCTTCTGTTTCTCTATCAACTATACTCCTCCTCAACCCACTCCTCTCATTTGGAGTCCCCCTTCTGCTGTCTTCATGTGATGTTCCCTTTCTTATAAGAATCTCAATTTTTATGAAATATCCCTTATTATTTCCCAGGTAGTTTAGATGAATATGCTACTGGTTATTTTTAATTATTCATCACATTTAAAGGATTATTACATTCATAGTGCCATTTTAGGATCTTTTTAAGGGCTACTTCTATTCTAAAGAAAGTTCATTTTTGTTGCCAAGAGATTTCATGTTCCCTGCTCTGCCAGTAGCACCAGTTTTCATTGTCTGCCATTTATACACCTAACGTAGCAGAGAGGATGTTTCCAACAGCCAACACTGCAAACAACCTAGAATTTAAAAGCCAAGGTGGATTTCTGCCTACTCAGCCATCACATGCTTGGTTTTGCTACCCAATCTATACTTTCAATCAAATCTAGGCAATCCATGCCTACCTTAAAGAAGGCAAAATAAATAAAACTTTTCAAATTTTACTGACAGCCATGTAAAAACTGTACAAAATAATCTATAACACTAATTGAGGAGGGTTACTTCAGACATTCAATCCATTTGTGCCTGATTTCTATAGAAGTCCTAGTGACTGAGAGCAAATTTCCCCTGGAGAAAACTGAAAGGTCTTAATTCAGATCTATGTGCTCCATGAACAGTTATTAAAAAGACATTTACCCCAGAAAAAGTATATTATCTTTCAAACCAAATCTCTCTTTGTTTTTAGAAACTGAAGAAACTTCTTGGCTTCCACATTTCCCTTGGGATCTGATGTTCATAACTAGAGGATTAAAATCATACACACTGCACTTATAAAGGGGTACATATGCCAAAGACTGTATGTCCTATACTGCTTTACATTGTCCAGTAAATAACATGGATCCTTTCAGGCAAACAGTTGGGCAGGAAACACTCCAACTGAATAAGTCTCAGGATCCTTCTTTCTTCTGTTGAATGTAAAAGTTTATATTCGTCTGCCAATATGCTCATAAAAAGAGTCTCACCAGTTTATTATTTCATATAAGATCACACCAGATAAATTAAGGTATGTGCATGCCAATAGAACAAAACCTTTATTTATACTCTAAATTAAAATGAAAATAAACTATTTGCCAAATGTCTCTAATATGCAGTGATATTTTTATAGCAAAAATAAGTACATTTCAACTCCCTCTCTCTTCAGTATGTTTCCATTCTTCCTACTTCCAGAAGCCTGGGAGTTCCTTCAGGGAAAATGGGGAGCTCTGGTTAAGCTATACAAGAATTCGTATACAAAAAGTTAAGTATGAGCACTTCTCATAGAATAAAAACCTTCAAAGTATCCAAATTTCCTAATTTTCTGTTCTTTTAGATTCAGAAAAACAAACTGTTTCATCAAAGGACACCTGAAGTACAAAATCTTGTCTTAGTTTATTGTCTCTATCCATGAACAGCAGGTAAATAGAAGGGATCTGCGCTTAGGGAGCAGAGGGTTTATGTATGATAGGCACTAGAGAAAGTATTTAATAATGCAGGCAATATCATCTTGCTAGAGAAAGTGCTCTGGAATGATACCTTTTCAGACAAAATTAATGACTTAGTTCAAGCATACTCAGTGTGACAATTAATCAGTGAAGTCCTGTGAAAGACTGTCAAAGGAAATGGTGGATGTGAAACGCTTCAGGGATTTACCACACACTTAGTTTCTAGAAAACAGCAGGTTGGTATACTGGTCACATGCCTTAGGCTTGAAGTCAGAGGTTCATATGGTTCTGAACACATTTTACTACTATCATCAACAAAAAGTAGAATATATGCAATAATAGAGCTGGTTTCCCATTTGCTACAAAGGTATAATATCGATGTATGGCAATATAACTGTAATTTTAATTTAACAGGACTATTTTAGTACAACTTTATGCTGCAGTCATTCACATATGGCCCACATGAGGAATTATTTTTCATTATCTCATTATCATATGGAAAACCTGAGAAATACCAATGGTAATCAATCTAATCATGCAAGAACACAGGAACTGTGCTAGAGGTCATTGACATGGGATTCAGTGAGAGCAAGATATCAATACTTGAAAGTACCAATTGCCATTTAACTTTTACATCTGTTTTTCATGCATGGCCTGAATTACTTGAAAATTACCTTCCTAAAAAAATAAATACTACTGACTTCACTGGAGTCTGGATCATATCCTTCATTCTTTGCCTGCATTTAAATCTACAACATTTTCTTCGTAGTCTGACAGAGTAATGGAAATTACAGTAATTGAAAACTTAACTTGTTGTTCTGAGTATCTGTGAACATCAACTGAATATGGAGATACCAAAGAGCTTGTGCAAGTTCAGAAGACTCTTAACAAACACGAAAGCCCCAAACAGTTGTCCAGTAAGCACATCCATCTCCAGTGCATTTGCTTAGAAAGAGAAGAAATTTCAAGACACAGAGTAAAAAGTGAATCCATTTTCTAAACAATAAATATTAAAAAGCTTAGATCAAAGCTTGATGTAAATATTTGTATCAGTACAATTTTAACCTGGCCAAGACCATTTTGCCACATCCAACATGTTCATCCACATCTGGATGTTTCATTTACCATAACTATTTTGAGATAATTTCTTTCCATTTGGAAAAGTTTAATTATTGTCTTTGGGCTGTAATAAGA
Source organism: Acrocephalus scirpaceus scirpaceus (assembly GCA_910950805.1). NCBI lineage: Eukaryota > Metazoa > Chordata > Aves > Passeriformes > Sylviidae > Acrocephalus > Acrocephalus scirpaceus. Next base: position 8,193,610 of record OU383778.1, on the reverse strand, counting down.
GGAATGAGCTTTACCCCAAATTAACCTCTTTTTATGACTTTGCAGAGACTTACTGGAATAAGGCCCTAAAAAGCAAACAGATGTTGCTTTACAAAATCAGTTTGCTTATATACCACACTTTCACCTGACAGTCACAAAATACAGCTCCTTACAGCAACGTTCTACATAAAAATCATAGAATCCATCATGATTCTGACAAGATGAGTATTTCACACACTAAATATCTGAATAGAAGTTATCACAGATAAGATTTAGGTCTCACAAGATTGCTCCATCACTTCCAGAAGACTTATGGTACTTCAGTGAAGCTGAAACTTTAAATCATGACTATATTTCCCAATTCAGTTAGGCTATTTATTTGTTTGTTAGCACAAAGCTTTTCTGCAGACAGTATGCCAACATTTTTTCATTAGGCAGTCAAAACAGCGTAACTTTTTCTGCTTCTTTTTAATGTCAGTGCAATCAGTGGACCTACATTTATAAAAGCACCACATCACACCCAGCAATGTATTGCCATCAGATACACCTACAGGAAATGAATATACCTTTGGCTAGAGATGCAGAATAGAAAAATACTATTATATTAGAAGTGGTTTCAGTTCAGGAAAAAAGTGATAGATTTCTAAGCAAATAGAACTGAGCACTATCTCTAATAATATTAATGTATGGTAACCACTTTGTGGCTCAATTCCACACAAAACAATAATAGTAAAGATATCAGCAGTGCTGTGCCCAAAACCACAACTAAGCAAAAACAGAACCCATATAATAAGGAGGGACTGCTCACAGCAGCTCACCAGCACCCTATATTCTACTTAACTGGAGGGAAACAATTCTGATGAAAAGGACTAAGAATTCTTGAGACAACAGTTGCTGGCAAAAGCATCCAGGCATCTATACTAGCCATATATTTGCTTATTCTTTGATTAAGTCACTGAAATGTATGTCTGGCTGAAACCATGACTTGACTTTGGCTGTAGAACTTGTACCTTGAGTCCAGATATTAAAGACTGTGTTTAACTAGTTCTCCTCTGCATTCTATATTTACTCCTGAAAACATGTATTTCTCAACACTTAACATCAACATTTTAGGAACACTGAATATGAAGTTTATATGGCCGTAAGACCATTCAGGCAAAAAGGAAACATTAACCAGAAAAAAATAGCGTCTAATTTTAATAATTTCAGTAGCAAGCTGGTGCATAATGAGGATGAAAGGAAGAAACACCGACTCCAGAGCACTTCCACTTTGCTGTATGCCCTTCTCCTGTCTCTTTTCTCAAGCAATTCTCTTTCACCCATCCTTGCCTTTTGGAAGTGGATTGACAACCGAGAACTAGGTCACATCATGAAATCAAACAGTAAGAAAAAATTGTGATGGACATACCTGGATGAAGCAGGATAATGGCAATTTGATAATGAGAGATTCAATTCTCATATACTATAGTCTTTCAAGCAACTTCTACAAGGCTTTTACTGAAATTTACTCACGAGAAAGAAGCACACATCACTTTCCATGCTTGAGAAGAGGCTAAGTGAACAGAGAAGCTAAAAGTACAAGTCACATAGTAAAACTCCTTTGTATTTCTCAGGAAAGTCAGAAGAAAAGATCAACAACTGAGTTGGAGGCAGAGAAGAATCTAGGTAGTGAGATGGAGTGATGATAAAATAAGATTATGTGGTCCTTGCTATGAATTTAAATATCTGAAAAATAATTTACTCCTTCACTGACAGTTACCATTAAAACCAGATTTTTTTTTTCTGTTATCTCTAAGGTTTCCTGGCTACTGCTTCCGATGAGAAGGTATCCAGGGAGTTTAGATGTCCTTAAGCTGTGGATAAAGTTAATCAGAATACAGTAAATAAAGTTTGTTTGGCCTCATAATGGCCAGATCGATGACTGCTATAGGTAAAAGTGGCACTGATTTTAAGATTTTAATATGTCACACAGAATAAGTTCTTTAAAGAATGATTGTTCTGTCTACTGTGATCATATTTAAATGCCAGATTCTGGCCATCAAATGTGACTGGACTTATCAATGAGGCGGAATGATATGGAGGAAATTGGAAGGCTGTAAAATAAATCATTTGGAAAATTAATTATAAATAATATAATCTCTATATGCAAATATTAAATGTGTTTATTCAATTAAATCAATGCAGATTTTAAAAGTTCTTTCTATTATCTTTGGCATGTCATCACGTCAGGCTGTTTCTTGAGGATATAATTATTTAGTTAAATGATTAAATGAATGCTGTGATACATATTAGCTGTTCTCAGTTTTAAGCATATAAAAGTGTTCTGTCAATATACTAACCAGGGAGCTATCTAATTTTGGAAGGTGCTATTCAGGAATAAGAAAAGAGTCTTTACCTAAAAAAGCAGCATCCAACAGCTCTCGCATCCCATTCGCATTTTGAAGGTCATTCGCATTTTGAAGTTGCACACATAATAATATTGAGTCACTCAGATTCATTTAGAAGTTTCTGTTTCACTGGCTTAGAAGCCTAAAAATCATGGTTGAAACTCAGTCATCGTTCAGAGAGCAAGAATGCAGAGCAATTTTTACTGACTAATTTTAGAAATGAGCAGGGATGAACAACCCGCTGCTGTCACTTGACAGGAGTAATGAGAAGTCATGATTTCAGCCATGTTTTAGCCACTGTCTATCAGCATCACTTCCTACTATTCTAACTCAGCCCACATTTTGCAATAGATTAGATAAAATAAAATATAAATGCCTAAATAATTTATAAATTTCTATGCCTCTTCCTCCCAAAGGACAAAGAACATCAACCCAACGAGCTATATTATCCGTAGACTATTCACCCCCACCAGGCGAGTTACTACAGTAGTGCTGCACAGCTGCAAAGGCAGGACCTCACACAGCTCTGCAAGCTCCCTGCTTTGCTCCTTGGGGCTAGTCCTTCACTTTTGTGACATACCAGACAACCACTGCCAGGAGAGACTTGTTTATGAGTTATGTATTCACAGCAGGAGCCTAAACCTCAATGCAGTTCTAACCTTCAGCATCTTTTCAGATGGCCCAAAACCGACATGCAATAAATATGTTGTTCTTTGATGGCCTGTTATTGTTAATGCACCTGGTTCACTATTTCAGTGCCTTGGTCTCCTGGGTTCACTCAAGCATGGATTTGCAGATTATTCCAGCCAAGGCATTCCCTCTCTAGTACTTAAAAGTTTTTCACAATAAGCCTAGATGATTGTACTCAAGACAAAACATGGTAAGCTCTTGTGTTTTATTACTCTTTCAAGTCAATTTTGCAATGAGATAAAGATTTTTAAAACTGTTAATGAATAACTTGCATTCTCCTTGTAATAGTATAAACACTTCCTCTATTTTTTCAGAGTTTTGCAATGTCTAAATTAACTATTTTTCTTGGTATCTAACTTCTTTCTTGTCACTACCAGTAAGACTGTGCTAGAAACAAAAAGCATAGGATACATATCAAAACAATGTAAATTATTAATCACAGCTACCTCTGCATACTCAAAATTGTGCTGCTATATTTGCTATCACAGAGTGGTTTCCAAGATAAACTTCTTTTCAGTATCTTTAACAGCTTTTCAGAACAGTCATCATTAAGCAGAGAGTTTCTCTAATGGTTCTAGAAACTGAGGATTTCTTTCCCCTACATGTCAGGAAACCTCTTTGGCTGTCTTTAAGAGACCTGACTGACAACTTCTTTTTTTTTTTAATGGATATTTAAACCTGTATACTTAAAATACCTGTAAATGCATGAATTCAAAACAGGACTTTTAATAAGGTTTATTAAACTGGGAGAGTGCTTTTTGCTACTTTTTGAAACAAACAAACAACAAAAAATTCTTGCATTTTAATGTTGGAGACATCACTACTAGTGAGATATCAGTGGAGATATCATTCCTTAGTGAGAAGAAAAGATCCCTGCTTTCTCAGCTAAATCTGTATTTGTACGATCTCAAAAATTATCCCAAGAAATTATGTCCTGAGTACATCAAAATCCAGAGGAGAATAAGAACTGTAAAACCAACAGAGCAAAATTCTGTTTTGCTAATCTGTGTCCTTGCTAATGGTCTTCATGTGAACCACAAATATAGTAAGGCTATGTAACATCTACAGTACAGTCCCACATATATAAGTCTATTTGTTAATTACTATCAGAAATCTAAGTGCAGCAGAGTGACAGCAGGGCTCACAGCATCCCCAGCTGCAGAGTGAATTCCTCACTGCCTTGCTTGCTCCAGGGACATCACACAGTAATGCTCTGAGCCACGGCTCAAAGACACTGTAGACCAGCACTCTGGGGTGTTCACATTTCATTAAGACTTTTCCTTAATGACAGCAGGAAGACTATCATGATGAAAAGGAAATTTAGTGTCTTGTAAGTTAGCCTGTAAGTAAAGATGACTAATTAGTATTGATGTACAGATTTTTCAGTAAGCATGTACCTCTAACATGATAGGAGATTGCAAGGTTTTTTACTTTTCTGGAAACAATAAAGGGAGCAATAAATTATGCAAGAGTCACTGCTGATAAAAGACATATCAGTGTAAGGTACATTATAAGCTCCCTTTGCCTGTTAGAACTTGAGAATCTCCGTTTTCATTTACCTTTGCATTAAACCACCTACATTCTCAGGCAAGCACAGCCAAAACAGTATGCAAAGAGAGCATCACAATTCAGACAGCTCTTTTAGTATGTCTAACTCCCAGCTACACTGACTACACTTTTTGATTTATTTATTCAGTATTTACTAGCTTATTTCATTCCATCAAAAAACAGTCGCAATATTTTTCTGTGGCTGGTGCTTTCTGATACATATTCCATATTTCCACATCTGAGAGAGATGAAGGTAATGGATGAGGTGGAGATAGAAAAGTCTTTATGCAAAACTAAAAATTTGAATTTCTAGAAAATCAAAAAGCAAGAGGGATTCATAGCTCTGGCACTGGAGCAGGTATTTTTGCATTTCTTGTCCACAGTACGGGGTTACCTAGTAAACCAGTCTTCTAGTATCATTTCCAGTACATCAGTATGGTGAAATTTCACTTTTTGCCTTGTATATTCCCCCTGGCCCCAGTTTTCTTGCATTCTTTTCAAGTGTGCATCTGTCTTCTCCATCATCTTCCCAAGTCTAAAGGCTACCTCCATTCCAAATGTGAGAAGTGCCTCTCCATATACTGCTTTCAGTACCAACTAGTTTTCCACTTACATTTCCCCCAAGGATATTTTTCATGCCTATGGTTTGCTTACCCCTAAAATTGCCGCCAAGAAGCACAAAACTATAAACGGTCATTAGAAAGGTCATTTGTGCTCTATGCACATACAAGACCTAAGAAGGAAGGACACTGAGCCCTTAAAAAAACAACAGCTTGCTAAATAAAACATAGTGCCATCTCTTTAGGGTTTATGTTACCACCAGCATTCCTCCTTGAACATGAGCTGGGAAGCTCTTGTTTCCCTATTTGTTTCCCTTTGATACTTTCAAAGAGCAAAGATTCTTTCTGACTACATAGGACATGTCATGTAATGTTTATTTGGTATTACTAATCAATCTATGCTCCCCACAAAGAAGGATTCAGGAAAAGAGATTACTGTCATGAACAATGATCATTATTATCAGATATGGTGATTTTTGTCTTTACTGGAAAATGAGACCACTAAGACACAGCCAGATTAAAACTGGCCTTCCTTAAAATTAAAAGGCATCTTCTCCCATTTACAGTCCACTGAGCTGTCCATTCTTCTTCTAATTACCTTCTTTCTCAGCAGCATTGTGCACCACATACTATAAGCAGCAATTTGCATCATAATAATCTTTTATTAAAAAAAACCTTTAATGAATTTTCCCCTCTATGAGTTACACAAAGATGTAATAAATGGTGTCTATGAAGAATAGATGGAATGGGAAGAAACTCCTTCTCAATTTAGAATTTAATTGAAGAAGGCCAATTATAAAATTTTAATTTCCGCTATCATCTTGAATATTTATCTTATCTAGCAGCTACTTTATTCATAATAGAATCTTTGATGGCTTATTTTGTTATGCTATTCTGAGTCATGGATAACATACACTACACTGGATTAAATTTGTATGGAAAATAGGTCAATGCTGGTTCATGTCTGAAATTAGATACAGCTAGCTTAATTTTGCTGACATATAAAAGAAAGGGAGCTTTGTTTAAAAAGACAAACAAAAGAAAAAAGAAATACATTCACAAGCTCATGAAATATTTCACCTGATATTGCATCTGCCAAAAGTATGAAATCTACAGGAGCTTAAACAGCAATTTAGTGGAAATCAGAACAGGACACTTGGGGTACCACTTTCTGCTGATTAAGTCTACACATACTGAGTACTCAATAATAATATAAATTTAATGTTATGAGTGGTTAGTATAGTTCAAATACCTGGGGTTTTTTTTTTAAAGCTGGAAAACTCACTCGTATTTTTCCACAGACACAAACTTCAGCGTTCTGAAACAATCTCAAACATTGAATACTAAAATCTTCAAAAAAGAAGAACGTAGGGCATGGGGTAAGCACAAATTCCCAATTACAAGGCTATTGCAGTAAAACAGATTCATTGAAAGATAAAATAGAGGATATACATATACAGCAGGGCAAAGAAGCCCTGTTTTAATTACTGTGGATAAAGCAAAGAAATCTCTGCTATTTGCACTTCAAAAGCATGACATTTTCACAAAATTGGAAGGGCTATAGACTGTGTAATACTGAGATTATCATTTGCAGAAAAGAAAATTATCAAAAGATCCAAGCCTCTAAACATAACATTTTAACCTAATCATTAGTAATCTGTCATTTTGAGTCAGTTCGAATTATGTGGTAGATTATTAACATTGAAATGTTAGTTGCATTTACAACAAGGTGTATTTTGATGCTTAGATTCTGTTGCCCCACATTTTTTCCTCTCTTAATATATGTTTTCAGGTTTAACTCCATCAACACTTACATTCATATCAGTCACATTATACAACTACAAATACATTAAAAACAAGTATCTGGAAGAGAAAAACCCTACTCCCTTCTTTCTCCCTCTCCTTGGTTTAGGTGGAGAGAGAATTAATGCAGAGCCAGCTAAAAGTAGGACCTGCAGGATTCACATATCAGGATCTCAGCTCCTTGGTCACTTCAGGGCTTTTACACAGCTCTTTTGCTCCCCCACTTTCTTTTGTCTTGAGCCATTGCAATGTCAGAAAAAGTCAGTGCAGTTTGTGACAAGTCCTGATGAAAGTCGAAGGAGGAAGGAGAAGAAGAAAAAATTATGTTTGACATAAGACTGGCACCATCTCTTTTTTCTCCCTCTTGTGTCTGAACAAGTTTGAAATTCTGTGACTTAGGCACTAATGATATGAGTTCAAAAAACTGAGTTCTTCTTCTAACAATTCACAAAATGTAAATAAAGTCTCTGTTGGGTGCATGAAAAAATCAATCAGACCTGCTACTGAATAGCATGCATCAACTTTTAGGTCACAATAAGACAAGGTAGGCCCTTTATGATGCTGATGTAATAACACATGTTAATGATTTTTTAAGCAAGAATGACAAGGTGCATTAAGCCATGCATCACATCCAAGCAGAGTTAAATATTTCATGCCACCAACAGTGTCACTGCAGTTTTCTTCAGAAAAACTCAAAGATGCTGAGCACTTGGGATGATACAAGCTTCTGGCCTTTGAGAAAGAGAATACTGTTCTACTCAGTGCAAAGGCATAGACAACATGAAATTGGCGATCCGTTTTACAAAACCACTTCAAATAAAATTTAGTGAATATTAGTCATCAGCCATAAACCCCAGAATCACGTTCTTCATAGTTACAGAAAACCAATGTAGAATTATCAGCACAAAAATAAGGATTAATTAATTAAAGGATTTTTTTTTTAATTGGGGAGAGTTACATGTCATAGAAGCAACAGAGATCTGAAATACGTATTGGGTGACTCTAGTGCTTGTTCAGCAGTTCTATATAACCCAGAGGAACAGCAGATAATATAGGTTTATGAAACCTCATTCAATCAGTGTGAGATTTACCCAGGTTCCTGCTTGGAAAACCAAACACATGACTTTGTCCACCTTTTTGATAATCTCACAACAAAAGGAACTACTACTTGCCTTTCCCAGCTTGGTATGTGCAGACTGGCAGTGTTTCAGAGGAGACACCCAGAACCTTCATTCTCCACTTAGTAAGTCTTTTGTACAATGGCAACAGCCCAGATGTGATTGAAGAGGTGCTGTTAGTGCTCATTGTTTTGCCCTTCTGAATGCACAGGTCAAGAGCATTTGCTACAATGACAGTTGATGAAGTTATTCACTAAGCCAATGGAAGCCTTTCCATTGATTTCTAATGATGATAGATTGACTGATTAGCCTGTTTAACTCTAGACTGTCACCTGAACAGTGGCAGCTGTCACATTGACCGTGTAGATATAAAACACACTGACAGCTTTGTTTACACTGAAAATGTTTTGTTGCATTGACAGTATTGAGTTCGCGTGTTGAAGAACTCATTGGTATTCACTTCAACAGTGCATTTCTACCCATTGTCTTTACCTTGCAATGAAAATTAAAAACTGGTTTTCTTCATAGGCAAGAGAAGTCTCCCTATGGGCAGGGTTCAATAGACAGGCTTGCTGGGAGGAACAAAGAGGATACAGTTTTCTGCTTTTTTATGCTGAAGCCATCATTTATGTTTGAGGATGAGTGGTGATATGATGTTGATTTCACAGTAGCAGTTGCAACTCTAGGTTTATATAAGAACAGCCATTGTTAAAACGATAAAATACGGTACATGTGTGGTATGCATAGCTCTAAGCTTAGGTGCTAATTCTGGTTGTTAGAGCTCCATCCTCTGTCTCTGCCTCCAAAGAGCTGGGGCACTGCCATCTCTGCAGGTCCTTCAACTCCAGCCGGCAGACAGAAAAGACCAGTGCCAGAGCAAAGCTGCTGGACTGAAGTCATGCACCCAGAAAACTGGGATCTTAGCTGAGTCACTGCCTACATCACTGGTGAACATTACATAAGCGGGGAACTGGAAGAAATAGTGAAAATTAAAATGTTTTCGTTCATGGCTCTTCCCGCCCCATCCCCCCCAAAAAAGCCTAATTCTCCAATTCTGTCTGTAAGACTGAACAGTGTGCAGTACCTACTATTAGTATATTTTATTTAGTATCAGTATTTTGAATCATGTAAGTGGTGTTTTCCATCACTGTATGAATCCCTTAAAGGGACTTATCACTGTAATAAGTAAAATAAATAAATTCGTGTGGGATTAAGCTATTAATAAAAAGATACCCGAGAATGCCTCCAGGATTCCAAAGTTCCCAAACACACCTACTACTGTAACAACAAGACAAAGCCAGAAGATGGCCCGGCCATTAAGGGTAGACCCTCGCTTCACAGCTCCTCAACCACTAGATACCAATCTTGGTAGAGATCCTGGACAATCAAGATCACCCCTCCCAAGATGAATTCCGGAAAAATTATCAAGCAACCTTTTTCATGCAGACAGGACTCTTTTAGAAACACAGCATACCTGGACTTTCAATAAACTTAGCCTTAGGGTAAAAAAACTGTATAAAACCCACGGGCTGAAACATAGCAGTGTGGCAGAGTTCGGAGGGTACTTTTGTACCGCCTCTCTGTCCACCCGGCATTCGATCGATGTTGTTTCTTTTTATTGTGGCTTTATTTCGGTGTTGAAATTGTGTTAAATAAATTTTGTTATTTTATTTTGAATTGGCCTCTGACCATTTATAACAGATTTGGTGCCGTGACTCGGATACAATTTGGCTGCAGAAGAATCCCTTTGCACGGGAGGCGCCCTGCCGGATTTTCGGCAGCCCGGCAACGCAGGAAACCCCTTCGCACCTATTGTATTACGAACCAAAAAAAATTAGATAAAAGCGCCACAATAAAAAGGGAGAAGGCCTGGATCCAGCAGAGAACCCGGGAAAAGACAGGGAAAGGTCTTTTCGGAGCCGCGGCAACAATTTTTTCACTCATAAAATATTCTCCGTGCACGAAGATCTCCAAGCAGGAAAATTGCTGTAAGTACTGCCTGGTTGAGTGGGTGTGATTGAGTGAGTGAATGAGACGTGGCCTAGCCACGACACGAGAGTGGACCTGAAAGCCGCAGTTCCAAATTTTCCCGCGAGGGGTTTGGTCGGCTGACGGAGAAGCGAATCGGGAAACCTCGTTCACTCATCAAAGCCCAGATTCAGGGGAGTCTGGGGGAATCGATCACAGGAAGCAAAAAGAGGAAGGATACGTTCCTTTTGAGTTCAGGAAATTAGTAAACTCTTTTTGCTACGGGCTGATACGCCCAGGACGCAAACCGAAGATTCTTTCCTCAGACGAACAGACCCCCGGTTCAGCTCACCGGACGGGTAAGTAAGCCGAACGATTCAGGACCCGGTTTGCAAACTGTAACAGTCAGGGAGGAGACCCCTGCTCTTAGCCAGAGCTAAGGCTAAGAAAAGAATTTAGTGTTGCGATCCATTATCAAAAGGTAAAGTTTTTTTTTTGGTTTTTTTCTTTTAAAAAAAAAATGGGGCAAAGAAAGAGTAAACATCAAAAAGAATCAAAGAAAAAAGTGTGCTCCCAGAAAGGGAAAAGGTGCTTTTGAAATCCCACCAGAAGTCCACTGAGATAGATCTTAGAGCACTAGAGAGAGTGCCCCATTTTGAAAAGTAAGTCTAAGAAAAACTAATTTATTATTGTACCGAAGTTAGAGAGAGTGAAGAGCCCGGTAGACAGTGCCGCTGCCCGCCGCTGCCAGCCGCTGCTAGTGCCGCTGTGGGGGGGCCGCTGAGCCGTCAGGAGCCCCCTGCGCCAAGCCGCGACTGCTGCCGCTGCATGCCGAGGGCCAGCCCGCGAGGTGTAAGACCGCCGTCCAGAGCACGCTGGCAGAGAGGGTGGCCGCCATCTGCGCCCGAGCCCTCCTCCGCGCCTGTAAGCCAAGTACAGCGGGGGCCCGCAGACCTTCCGCAGATAGCAGGTCAGGCCGAGCGCGCCAAGCCCGTGCTGCGCCTCCCCCACCCGTGCGCCCCGTCTAGCGCCGTATCCATCCCGCTGCTTCCCGCGGCCAGCACCGCCACCTCCATAAGCTCCTCGTGTCCAGCAGACGATTGTCCTCCTGTTTGCCTTCTCTGTCTCTCTCTGACCCCTTTTCCCAATCCTGCTTCTAGCCCCCCTTCCCCCAAAGAGCCATCCTCTTCCCATTCTCAGTTCCCCCGAGGTGAGAACAGAAACCGAAGAGAAGAAGAGGGGGGGGAGAGATTCATATGCAAATGCAGTAGTTTCAGCTTCTCAACCACACCCTGCTAAACCATTTCCACCAGATACTACCGTAGCAACTGCAGAGTCACTCCATCCCGAAGTGTCTAACAGTTTTAGCTACCCTGTTAACTTTTAAAGTTATAAACATAAACAAGTTGTGAATTCTATTCCATGATTCTCTCTCCTATTGTTCAGAGAGCAAGATAAAGAGTAGAACTTGCCGAATGAGCACAGATAAGCTTGAAGCTGCTGTTGCCTTTCTGCTACCCCATATCCCTGTTCGTCGTCCCTGCCCCCTGTTCCTATTTCAAAAGTGAGTCGTTAGCAGCAAACCACACAGCGCAGAGTAGCCCAAGATGTCTGCAGTCTCTCTGGCTCCCTGCGACCCCCCCCAGTTCCCAGTTCCTATCCACTAGTCCTGACCAGAAAGAGCTCGCTAGCTAAGACGCCTAACCCAAAATCCTCTATCCTTTATACCTTTTAATGCAATACCTTATCTTCTTTCCACTTCCCTCCAATCCCCATAAAATAGTCTTTACAATTAAATGTTTTATGTTGTTTCCTCTAATTGCAGATTGTCCCATTTTCAGTTTTAAGAGTTTTGCCTGTCACGAAGATAAATCCTACAAGAGGCAATTTTCAAACTGTCTCTTAAGAGCGTGTGTTCCAGTAGCATTAGGCTACTAAAACAAGAAAACGCTGTTGAGTTTATGCTGTCTTTAGTTAGGCTTACCAAGAGTGACTGACAACCCTGTTAAGATAGTGCCTAAGAAAGTATGAACAGTTTTTAGTTTTTTTAGTTGTAGCCGATGTTCCCTAACAAAGTAGTAGCAGAAACTACAAGTTTTATTTTACAGCGAAGGCTAAAACCTAAACTAGGGGTGAAAGCCATAGCTGAGAAAAAGCCAGTTAGGGGGAAAAAGAAGATGCTGCCAAGAGCCGAGAGCTTAAAAGCCACTAAGTTAGCTGCAGAAATGCACTCAAAGTGCCCCTAAATACCCATTAGCTTACAAAGCAAAGAATCTAAATAGCTTAGCTGTGAGAAGACCTCAGAGTCCTTAAAGCACTAGCCCATGTTTAGTTTCATAAACAGCTTCATTTTAAGTACCTATTATGCGTTTCATTATTCATTTTAAAATCTGCAATATTGACCCACTTACCCCATTTGTTATAATTGTTTGTTCTGTTAAGTCACAATTACATATGTCAGTTGTTTGAATCAATTCCTGTTACATTTTGCTTCTTGTCAACCCTATTTGTTGTTTTCTTAGTCCTGCCCTGTGTCATGTAGACATCTCCCTCAGCAAGATAATTCTCTTTTGTTGACATGAGTATAAAAGCACTAACAATGCCCTAGTAGTTAGAAAGGTTCAGATATGCCTTAGCCTTAAACTGCTCTGAGAGATGTTTCAAATTTTTAAACAGTTTTTAAGTAATTATTTTCAGCAGTAGATTAATGCTTCCTATTTTTTCACTAATTACTAATATTGTTCTTACTTTGTGTTATGCAAGAATTGATGCTAAAGATCCCCCCTTTAAAATACATGATTTGTCTAATTGTGCTAAACTTTAACTAGTTGCCTATCGCCCGTTTGAAAGAATCCAAGTAGACTTCACTGATTTACCTAAAGTAAAGAGATATAAATTTCTATTAGTAATAGTAGACAAATTAACTCACTGGGTAGAAGCCTTCCCTAAGGCAAGAGCTACTGCCCAGACAGTATCAAAAGTATTGCTAGAAGAAATTATCCCTCGCTATGAGATAATAGATCATATCGATTCTGATCAAAGAACACATTTCACCTCCAAAATTATCAAACAGACTACAGAAGCTCTAAGAATTCGATAGTAATACCACACCCCTTGGCACCCCCAAAGCTCTGGGCAGGTAGAAAGAATGAACCAAACATTAAAGACTCAACTGTCCAAATTAATGATAGAAACAAAGATGTCTTGGGTGAAATGTCTTCCTTTAGCTCTTTTGAACATAAGAACTATGCCTCATTCAAAAACAGAGTTATCACCGTTTGAAATGCTCTATGGAATGCCTTATAAACATGGAATGCCTGTGGGACACCCTCAAATAGAGGATACCCAGATTCAACCATACCTAATTGCCATAAATAAGAATTTACAAGATCTACGAAAACAAGGGCTCATTTCTCAAAGTACCCCTTTAGGGTTTGCAATACACAAAATAAATCCAAGTGATAAAGTCTTAGTAAAAACCTAGAAAAATATACCTCTAGCACCTCACTGGGAAGGTCCCTTCACTGTTCTTCTCACCACAGATACAGCAATTAGGACAGCAGAAAAAGGGTGGACCCACGCTTCGAGAGTGAAGAAAGTAGACTCACAATACACTACTCAGAAATAGAGAGTGACCTCATCACCTGGAGAGCTGAAAGTCAGGTTGCAACAACACCGATGAATGAAGGGGATCAGATAAAGTGTGAAAGACCAGATTGTGAATGTTTTCCCTTTGTTCACTTCAAGTGTGTATATTGTAAATTGATTTGGGTTGTTCACTGTAGAGGGGGGCGTAGGCCAAAAAGATTATGTACCAACTGTTTAGAAAAAGAACAAAAAGAGACTAGCTATTTCTTAGTAATTGCCACTAACTTAGGTCTGCTGGAGTTAGATTCTCCAGAATGGTATTATATATATGCAAAGGAGACAAAAGGGCAATTAGACGCTAAAGTTGAAGTGCTCAAAGTCGAGTGCAGAAAGACAATCAAAGTACCTTGCTGGTCCGATACAATCAGGTTGTCCAGATGGAGTGCCTTTAAAAGAAGGTTTGCAGCTCGGACTAACAGGACTCCAGAAGCATATGCCTGCTGCCGAGAAGATAGATTACCCCGCCACGGGCTGCAACCCCGTGGGCGAAGGGAAAGGCAGAGGCATGTTGTGATAGAAAGTCCTCGTAGTCCTGAGCCGAGAGACAGGGGGACCCCCCCCCAAGAGCCCACAGAGGCTGACCCTCAGGAAGAAATGTGAACTATAGTTAAACATGGCACCAGAGGGAACCTGAAGTATCAAGAGCATTATGATTGTCCCAAAGATAAAGGAAAAGGGTATTATTTCTTTTATGACACTCAATACTAAATTTTGTAGATCAGAAAAAGGGGTAGAATGCCACGACTCAAAGGCAATTACTAAGGAAGGGCAATCCAACACACACGAATTTATTTGAGTAAATAAAAAGGTGGGGGACTGTAATAAGTAAAATAAATAAATTCGTGTGGGATTAAGCTATTAATAAAAAGATACCCGAGAATGCCTCCAGGATTCCGAAGTTCCCAAACACACCTACTACTGTAACAACAAGACAAAGCCAGAAGATGGCCCGGCCATTAAGGGTAGACCCTCGCTTCACAGCTCCTCAACCACTAGATACCAATCTTGGTAGAGATCCTGGACAATCAAGATCACCCCTCCCAAGATGAATTCCGGAAAAATTATCAAGCAACCTTTTTCATGCAGACAGGACTCTTTTAGAAACACAGCATACCTGGACTTTCAATAAACTTAGCCTTAGGGTAAAAAAACTGTATAAAACCCACGGGCTGAAACATAGCAGTGTGGCAGAGTTCGGAGGGTACTTTTGTACCGCCTCTCTGTCCACCCGGCATTCGATCGATGTTGTTTCTTTTTATTGTGGCTTTATTTCGGTGTTGAAATTGTGTTAAATAAATTTTGTTATTTTATTTTGAATTGGCCTCTGACCATTTATAACATCACTAATGTTTATTCCTGATAAATGTTGGTGGTTATGATGGAAGAATCCCCAAAGCACGGGGCTGAAAGGGTTCACTGGTCATCAGTGTATTTTAAAAGTAATTTAAAAGCTAAGTCAGAAGATTCTTCATGAGGAAATTATCTCCTCTGAATCCCTATGCAAAACACAGTTATCGATTTGAATGAATGATCAGTTTTTTCAGCGAGCTGAAAAAACATGTCAGCTTAGTCAGTATACAGGTCATTTAACATCATAGTGAGTTTTAAAAGACAAAGTGTGAAATTAATTCTTTGCATACAAAAGTATCCACTGAATTTTCAGAACATAGGATTTCAATGTGCTTCAGAAACACTGTCAGAAAATAAATGCCCTTAGTTTCTCTTTCAACTGGCTTTTTGTTATGCAAAAACAGTTTTCACCTAATTAAATTGCTTTTTTAAAGTTTCTAATTCATTAAACTGCTAAGTCCTTGAGCCACAGGAATGTTCCACACCTACTTTTTCAGGCACTGCCCTCCTATGTTACTTTTAAGTTATTTATAAATACAGCTCTCCTACAGCCTCTACCAGCAGGGCACCTTCACATGTTGGAATTTAATGAGGCTCAGGCACAAGTCATGAGTCCCTGAAGAAAAGTGTTACCTGATCTGCTTCATTTATTTCTACCAATAATCATACCATTACCTACAGCTTCTGTTTTTAATTAGTGGTATCTAATGATTAACACTGGCCAATTTGCATCCAATTATGTCCCCTGAAAAATTAGAAGTGGATGAAAAGGCTGAATGCAATTAATCATTCTGCAATGTGAATTTGCTTAAATATCAAGGATGAATGTGTTGTACTTTCCTAAATAAGTTTTTATTGAAAACATACACTGTCTGGTTATGAAGCAAAAGCATGACACTTCCCATGACAGTATGAAATCTGGATTTTAAACACTACAGAATTACCAAACACATTCACACATATCCTTTTAATAACAATGAAAAAATGATGTGGCCAATATCTAATTACACTCTGGATTCAGGTACTGACAAAACAGATAAATGCAATAAGCAAGATAACATTTTATAACAAATAGAAAGATCTTACTTTGTCTGAATAAAAGTTTGAGCTTAGTATGCAATCTTTAGATTCTAATTACCACTTATTTTCTTCCATTTTTTAGAAGTTTGGCTTTAGAAAGTACTCTGTTCCAGCCTCAAGGCAAAATTCAGTACTACTTAGCTATGAAACATCTTGGACCACCATAACATCTTACAGATGAAAAACTTACAAATCATAGGAAACATTCATTTAAAAAAAAAATCACCAAAAAAACCCATCTGCAAACAAAGAGCACCACGACAACACAGCACAAAGCCAATTTATCTGGTATCTTCTGCTTTTTCCTATTTTCAGAGACCAAACTTGATCAGCCAATTTCACAGACGATGACAACAATGTGCTTTTTTGAAGAGTTCTCCCTCTTCTATCTGAAAAGCTCTGAAGAAACCTCACATAAATACAGAAAATTTTTTTTAATCCATGATGGTGAAATTATTTTGTCCCTAGGATACTTGTGAGATAAAATAACCTGACAATCCTTTCAAAGGTTAGTACTTGTGGAGCAACTTGCAAGTATATAACCCTCTAAGCGTAAACTTACAAAACAAGATTTATTACATTACATATCATCATCACAAATCTTTCATTTAAAGCACCATTCCTTCAAGATACTGTTGAAATGTTTAAAATACAGTAAAGTTGATAGAAACCTTTTAGAAGATAATAAGAAAATTGAGTTTAAGATAAGTGAAGATCCTAAATGACATTCAATATATCTTTTCTGACCTTCAATATGTATAAAGCCAATCCCCTGGCCAGCACCACTTTGTTTTTGCCCAAGAAAAACTGAAATAGTAGGCATCCAAATAAAGTATCATTTTCAGTGGTACACAAACTAAAGTTTCTACCTGCATTTCCCACCTCTTTCATATCTTCTCTGTTGTTCTTCCTCTGCTTCAAACACTTTTTCCAGTTCTTAGCTTTTTTTTTGGTCAGGCATTTCATGTTGCTCTTCATACAACCTGAGGCATTACTTTCTTCCCTTTATTACTGTGCTCTTCCATCCCACTTTCTGTTTAGGACACAGGACCGATTTTTAATCTATCAATGTTTTGCACTTTAGGAAGATCAACAGAATTTACAGGGGAGAAAGATTATACTGCAGATGATAAATGCCTGGGGTTTGATTCAGGCTTGGAAGAGCTGTTAGATTTCATTTTGCAAAAATTTTTTTTCTTTAAAATGTTAAGTTCTTTTTTACTAAGTTTTGGTATTCATTATGCCAGACATTCCACAAATAATTTGTTTTCAATGTGTATGGTGTTTGTCATGTGTAACCCTGGCCAGCAGCCAAGCCCCACACAGCCATTCACTCACTCCCCACAAACAGGATCAGAGAGAGAATTGGAGGGGTCAAAGCCAGAGAACTCATGGACTGAGATAAAAACAGTTTAATATGGAAATCAAAAGCTGAGCACACAAGCAAAACCAAACAAGGAATGAATTCACTGCTTCCCATGGAAAGGCAATGTTCAGCCATCTCCAGGAGAGCAGGGCCCCATCACAGGTAACGGTGACTTGGGAAGACAAACACCATCACTCCAAATGCATCCCCTCTTCCTCCTTCTTCTCCCCAGTTTATATACTGAGCATGACATCACATGGTCTGGAATATCCCTTGGGTCAGTTTTGGGTCACCTGTCCAGGCTGTGTCTCCTCCCAGCCTCCCATTTATCCCCTGCTTCCCCTCTCCAGTGTGGCATTATGAAAAGCAGAAACTCAGCTCTGTGCAACCCCTGTTCAGCAATAACAAAAACATTTCCACATTATCAGCCCTGTGTTCAGCACAAATCCAAAACACAGTCCCATGCCAGCCACTGTGATGAAAATCAACTCTACCCCAGCC
Organism: Acrocephalus scirpaceus scirpaceus; assembly: GCA_910950805.1. Classification (NCBI taxonomy): domain Eukaryota; kingdom Metazoa; phylum Chordata; class Aves; order Passeriformes; family Sylviidae; genus Acrocephalus; species Acrocephalus scirpaceus. The sequence goes on along the minus strand of OU383778.1, from coordinate 8,175,612 downwards.
AAAACCAGCACATATCTCTGCTTCCACTCCAGGCAAAATCATCAAAACCAGCTGCAAGTTGCTATTTTGAAAAGTATGGCTTACTGGGACAAGTGCTTTAGTTTTGAACACCAGATTAATTTACAGAAGCTGTACTACAAAACATTGCAACAATACTTCAATTCTCACCATCTGCAAGGAGCCCAAAAGGTTAGAGATAAGATCTAAAGAATATACTGCACACATTTTTTCCCCTCAAGGATCATCCACTTCCAATTATGGTGGATTCATTATTGTAGAGTGTTGGGTTACACTTCACAAAGCAACCTGCAGTGACCACCAGCAGACCTACATACAGCTTCAGACCTAACAGACTACCAGTTTTTTTAGCAGGAAAATTTTTATGCTTTCTCCCTAAAGTTGTATCAATTCATAGTGTCCTAAATACTATAATACTAGCACTGCACTAAAAAACTGAACCCCCCTGCCTCACACACCTCTGTGCATTGAGATAAAGATGTCTTGATTAAGTCAATGGCTGCATGCTTGTCTAATCCAACTGATTGACACCTATTGAGGCTGTTTTTGACATCCAGTCACCTAGCTAAAGTTGAATATGTTAACTCATTTAATTTCCCTATTCACCACCACTCAGGAAAATAAGCAAAGATTCATGCATTTCATGAGGAAAGGTAGTCAATAGTGCAGTACAATGGCAAAATCTGTGACAGATTAATAAAATTTAAAGATAGAAGCAAAATATATACTACAAGGGAATAAGTGTTACCAACCTCAGAAAAAGGAATAATGTTCTATGCCACAGGAATGAACTGTGGTTTTGAATTAAACTTATTTCAACAAGAATCAAGACAAAAATCTTTCTTAATTCTGTGATTTCTTCAAAGCATCTCCTTCTTTGAACACCATTGCAATGCTATGCCTAGTGGCTTTTGGGAGCAGTTTAAGTTTTTTGGAACTTGTGACATAAGAGGGAAAAACAGCCTTAATATGTGTATTTTATTATTAGCATTATGGGTTACACACTACTGAGCATACACGACCTGCAGTCTTTGATTTGAATGCAAATTTAATCCAGAGATTAATTTTGACCATGTGGGCTTCATAATGAGCACAAACTGTAAGAAAATTCTCACTCTTAGACAGAAGTGAAAGACCCAAGGCTGAAGGGGTAACTTCAAACAGTATCACAAGGTGTTAGTCTAAGGCACCTGATAATTACCTTCCTGCATTCCTTATGCCACTTGAAGAACTACTTTTCCAATTCTCCTATTCTGCATTTCAGCTGTCTCACGAATACAATCTTGGCACTGTCAATATAACCAGTCTGGTCTAATTTGAATCATTTATCTTTCCTCTTACACATCATCTACTGTATATACTCTCTTATTTCTGATAACTTTACTGACCTTCCTGCCTGCCATTTGAGTGCAAGGACCCTTGACATTCCTGACCCACTCCCTCAGGCACCCAGAACATGACCATATTTGGTATGTATCTAAAACTCACATTTTTAAGGTCAAAATTTTCTGTATACAATTCTAACTCTCTTTTAATTTATCTCCATAGAATTCAAACTAATAGCAGTTCCCACAGTGCATTTTCCCACTCCCAACTGTTTTAAGTGCCTCTACACTTGCATTCACACCATTGGTCCTCCTTTTCCAGGCATATAAAGTTCAAAAGTTGTTCTCCTCTTTTTAAATCTTTTTCCTAATATTTTCTCTCCCCTATTGCTCTGTCCACTGTGCCAATATATTTAATGATGCCCATTCCTTACTTGCCCACTTGACCCATAGCTCTTTTCCATGCAGAAACAGCAGTTTCTTCTTTGCAAACCACCTTCATCCTTTTACCGTGGTGATAACAAGTTTGCCATATCAGATGATACAGCAGAATCAATTACAGCGTAGCAAAGCAGTGTTTTAACTCTTTCCTGCCTTTTTTTTTCCATTACCTTTTGCCTTTTTTTTGTGGCTGATAAATAGAGTAAGGAAGGAATGCAGTGACAATTCACTTGAATGGATGGAAATATTCTTCTCTACTTGTCACTCACAGATTCTTTTGCACTTCCTTCCTTGTCTTCCACCAATATGCCTGCAGCTATTTTAGATAAGCTTATAGTAAAGCTTCCCTAAACTTCTCAGATACTCATAACCTATAAAATAGTCTAAGTGTGAGCACACAGACTAGCTCCAAGAAGTTAAATTAAGATATAATTTTACCATAAAGTATTGACAGAGCAGAGCCACCTATATTCCTACACTATCAGAAACAATACACATTCCTCCTGGCCTGTGACAGACTGCACATGTCCATTCCCTCAACAATAACTTTTCAAAATAGTAATTGAAAATTAATTGGACCCTTTGGGAAGAACTGCCTCCTTTTCTAACTTTTCAAAATATAAATTTTTGTTTGTAATTAAATTATAGGTAAAAACACATACTAAATGAAATATCTGGATTGTTTGGATTATCTACAAGAGAAGAGCAATTTAAATATTTAAGCCTTATTTAATCAGTAAAATGAGGTCTCTAATCAGTCTTACTCTAAAGACAGATTTCATGAATGGAGCCATATGTGCAAGCCATTTTTGCTGCAGACATTACTAGGCATTCTCAACAACAGATGAGCCCAACAAGTAAGCCAAGTGTTGTATGGCAGGTCCCTCCCTTCAAGTGCAGCGAGTTTCTGTATTAATAGAGATACAACTCAATTTCATGTTGCCAGAGAAGGTTTTGCATTGAGAGTATCTCTACTTTTTTTTTTACTAGTCCTTTCACTCCTTAAAATTTTTATTAGGTCCTAAAACTAAAATGTTATCCTCAACCACATCTACATCAATAATTGTGAACTGGGGAACAAGTCACGTCCTAGTAACCTCTTTAGCAAATTTCTTAAAATACACCTAACAGATTAATGTATATTCCTAAAAATATCAAATCATCTACAGAGAAAGTTTGACTATTGATTTTTCATGAGTATTTGATGTCTTGAAGAAATTGCCTGGAATAAAAATTAAGCATGAGGAGTCATTGCACCCAGGACTATAAACCTATTTAAGTCACTTGATCACCATGCCCTTGCCTGCAGTAAGAAAATTGATATTGTTAATTCAGTATCAGTGCAAGCATCAGGTCATAGACAAAGCCAAGGTGGGGGTGCTATTGAAAGGGCAAGCTTCTTCAAGCTACTTTAAACAAACCCAGCTCTTTCTGCTCTTATTGTCTGTGTTCTTTTTATGATGAATTTTACGGTAAACTCTGAACTCTAGCACTGCAGCTGTGCACAGCTGGTGTGCATAAGCACTAATGAAATAGCCCAGGATCAGCAGGACATTGCATGAACTTCTTTGTTCTGTAAGGTAAGAATTGATGGGCATGGAACAGATATCACCATCACGGAAAGGAGCGAAATAACTGAAAATAAAGCAATAGAAAGCAGGAATTTATCACTGGTATAAGGCAACACTGAGGTACTGGCCTTCAGAATAGAAAGTAACCAGGAGAAGTATTGTGTTGTGCAGGTGAGTTTTGAGATCAGTACTTCCTGAGGCTATTTATGAACAGTGTTTCTCTTGCTTGGGGCTGTATTTAAAGTCAATAGCTAGCCTGTAGGCAGCAAGGACTGGCTCTCCCTAAATAACTGAACTTTTCTCAAAGCATATCAGGCTTTTTTTATATTGTTTATAGATCTAAATGGGGCTGTGGACTGGGACTCCTTTGGAGATCAAGTACCCAAAAGCAGGAGGCAACAGCAGAGAACAGACCCTTGCCAATTCAGTCTCTCCCCTACATTCTGCCTCAGACAGAGGCAAGGGCTTCTCCTCCTCCCTGCCCTGAAAGGAGCAGATGGACAGAGCCTAGAGATGCCAGTCAGGATGTCTTAGCCTGCAAGTCAAAGGATTTAAGATGAAAGAGCTCTTTAATTATTGTCTTTATTATTAATTAAAAGTAACATAGAAAATTACTGCATAGGAACACTCCAGAGATGGTGATCAGCTGAGCCCTGAGTATTCCCTTGACACTGACAAAACAGATGTACAACTGAGCAGAGTCTGTATGATGATGTTTGCAAATGACATAAAGCCCTCAGTTAATTAGGCTGTCCTCTCTGATGTGAACAGAAGACTATTCATTGACCTAAATGTTGTTTTCTTTTTTGTTTTTTCACTATCTTTAGAATTAGGACTTGTAATTTTACTGTCTTAGGAATTATGACTAATAACTTGATGACTTAACACCACCTCTTACTGAAATCCAATCCCACTGCCCACCAGCCCCAGCCAGTACTACCACAGATCCCCAAATTAGATCTTCAAACGACATAAGGGCTTTCTCTGTAAGATGCACTATTCAAGAGAGTCTCTGACCTACACAGGAATTTCCACAGTTGCTCTAAAAAGCACACATATGTGATGCAATGGTTTCCTAAATCATGATTAAGTGCCTAAAAAGGAAAATAGGTGCAATTTTGGTGGTGTTGGCATTTTAAAAGCTGCTGACAAGCACACCTTAGTACAGATATTTCTACCCATTAGCATGCTCAAGTTATCCTAAATTCTGTTTGTACCAGACACAGGAATCACAGAAATTCTAACCTTCAGTCAAATCTCCTCTTCTTTATGTCCCTAGGAGTCTGTTGGTCCCCGAGCACATTTCACTGGATGGGGATGTACCTGTCCCACTCAAGAGCCTGACTACAGCATCCCATATGGCATCTGTAGAGCAAACCCAACTCGGGCATGCAGACCAAGCACAGCATGTGAGTAGGAAAGTGTTCCAGTCAGCTAAACTCGCCCACTCACCTCCAATCTTATGACTTTAGCCAAAACACCAGTTACTGGGACAAATCTCTGATTTGCATAACTCAGTTCAAGACAGTGTTCCCATACCAGAATCTTCCTACAAATGGACTTAATGAGCTGAAGCTCTTAAGAATTACCTTCAGGTCCACATACTACCCCAGTAATCATTTCAGTTATTTTCCACTATCTCCCAGAAATCTGAATGGTATGTTTTTCTCCAAGCTCAGGGCTGATTCACCTTTTGCTTGACTTCACTGCAGCCTCTAGTTATACCAAAAATCATTTGCATCCTTTCTCTATTTTCTGTCTTCCTTCTATTATACATACAGGCATTGCAAGGATATTTTTCCCTGGTGTGTCTTTGCCATAACTAAGCATTATTCACCAGGTAGATTGTTTAAACATGCAGGAGTGTTGCTCCTGTGTCTCCCCCTTCCTTCTATCAAACTTTGCTACATAAACAACAGCCTGGCCTGAAATTTTCAGACAGAAACATACACCACAGTCCTATCTATAAATAAACAGTATAATATAACTGGAAACTGGAAATAATCCCCCAGCCCACTTCAGGGGTTCTTCTCATGAGATTTTGCTAGAAAGATTGCTCCTCATTTATTTCTTCCTCCTGGACTCAACCTGTTAGCAGTTAGTTTGACCTCTCCATTATTCATGTCAGCATTTTTGATCGTACAAACTTCAAATGAAGCAGCTTAGCACTGTACAAATAACACTCACACCCCAAACTAAATGGCATGCTTTTGAAATATTTAGTCACCCCCCTCAAAAAAAATCAAAAATTGAAAATATTTATTTTTGGTAAAGCCATGGTGGCAATCAGCATCCTTAACAGATGACTCTATACTTCATATAACTGCATATGACTAAAAGAACTGCCCAAACTTTGCTTCTCTCCTATACTATTGAGTCAACCTAGAAGACCACAGAGGAATTACTTTATTACAGCATCATAGAATGGCCTGGATTGGATGGAACTTTTTAAGACCTTTAAGTTCTAACCTCCCTGCAGGGTGGACAGGGACACCCTCAAGACCAGGTTGCTCAGAGCCCCATCCAACCTGGCCTTGAACACTTCCAGAGTGGGGCAGCCACGGCTTCTCTGGGCAACCTGTTCCAGTGCCTCACCACCCTCATGGTAAAGGACCTCTTCCTAACATCTAATCTAAACCTAATCTCTTAATTTTGAAGCCATTCCACCTTGTCCTGTCACTACATACCCTAAATAGTCTCCTTCCATCTTTCTCAAGCTCCTTCAGATACTAGAATGCCACAATTAGGTCACCCCCCCAGCCTCCTCTTCTCCAGGCTGGATACTCCTAATTCTCTTAGCCTTTGATCAGAGGGCCTTTTCCTTCTATCCACTTTGAGAAAAATAAACCAAGAGACCCAGCAGCATGGGGTAGGGGGTGGGTAACATCATAGAATTGGAGTAAAAATGTCCAAATTCTGAAACTGCGAGCAATTAGGACATTTAGCCGAGATCAGGACAAACATGCATATCAGATCTTTTATTTAAGCATGTAAGTAAATTGAAATGAAATGACTGAACTGTCCTGAAGTTTGAAAAGTCTACCATAAGAAAAGCTCATCGGGAAGAATTTAGAAGAAGAAAGAGAGGGGACGTTGGAAGGTAACTGTGGGAATTCATGTTAAATTTCCACAGAAAACAAAGGGTTTAAGATGATGGTTACTCAACTGCACATCCCCCAAGGGGCCTAGGAATTGAAATTCTTCAGGAAAAAGAGGAACTTTGACCCTCTGAATACACTGTTTGTCTTTGATACACAAGAAAAGAATATTTTATAGTCTTATGCACACCCCCACCCTTTTTTCTTTGTTCCAGTGTAAATAAAAAATGGAGGAAAAAAAAACCAAAGTAAAATATGACTTCAAACCAATTCAGAGAAACCTGTAAAGCTGTCAGGAATAAGAGTTTAGGGGCTTAGAGAAGCACTGAAATGTGGAGGGGAGGAAAGATACAAGCACCAACTTTCCTTTAATTCCTGTGCTGTGGTGACCTTGTGAATGTTACAAAATCTTTTATGCACAGTCTCAAACAGACTTTTTGTCTCGTGATTCTTTTCACCTGAGCACCGCTCAGTTTTAGAAGGGAGGAGAGCGTTGGGGTTTGATAAATGGAAATCTGAATTTAGCTTGCCAAACACCAAAACCAATTAAATCAGGCTGAGTTGCTCAAGAGACATTTTTAGTTTTCTGCTGAATAATCAGAAAATATTAATAGTACTTTGAAGGAAAAATATGGAAAAAGTGAGCTCAAGGGAAAGAGAAAATTCTGAATTGATGGAAATTTAAATTAGGTGAGTGGTTTTAAGTAACTAAGAAAAAAGAAATAAATCACAATGCAGTAACTCTGATACTGCTATCCTGTGTATAGGGGACCTGTTTCCCCTATATAATATTTTATAAATGAGAAAACAAATGTAAAATTCAACAGAATTAGAAACTAGAATAAGAATGCACATCTTGCTGACAGATATCATGGGGATCCTAATGGTTAAGTTTTCTGAAGCAAAGACTTTTCTTCAACTCTGTTCGTATCAAAAAATGAATCCTTAAACCCACCTGCTGGAACAACATTAATAATTAGTAATTGATGAATAAATAAATTACTCCATAAACCAACCTGCATCTTTCAAGCCAGGTATACATACAAAGCCTGGAATACAAGTTTAGTCTTTTAATAGCCTGAAGAAAAATATAATTTTTGACTATTCAAAGCACAGCATTAAAATACCCAGTGTGCTGCAAAAAACCATCAATGAAAACAACTCTCAAAAGCAAGGTGGGAGCAAGTGAAGAAGGAACAAGGTCCTGGGATGCACTGTTGCATCTAAGAAGTTTAATTACACATTAAACTGAGAGGATAAAGAGATAAGAATAAAGTCTCAAAAAAAAAGAAAATGGAAAAGAAATACATAAATCTTCTATTTATTAGTATTATGCAAGACAGTGAAATATTTTTACTCCTCCAGCACAGAGCTTTTAATCATAGCTGTGCATTTTATGACAAAAGGCATGTTTCAGATGGTGTCATGTGCCAGTTAACAAATAGATGGAAATTTACCAAAGCAACACTGCACTGCAGGAAAAATCCAGAAGAAAGCTTTCCTCTGGCACTTCAGAGGAAAGCAGTATTAGACACTTACACTTCATAGAAAATATTATAAAAGGTTTTCAGATGAGCTATGACTAGTACAGGACAGATCATACCTCTAAAAAAACCAGCAGGTCAGAGGAGTTTCTTAGGGCTTGGTTATGCTCTGAGTTACAGGATTAGTTTACACCAACATAATCAAAAATTAATTTATACTTGCTGTCATTGTAGCCACGACAGCAGAAAGCTAACAAATGTGTTTCTGTTTGTCAAGTCCATTTTGCAGCCTGCACTGTTGTCCACTGTACTTCATTTCAGAGGTACATCACTGCCCTGCAAGAGCTTGGTGCTCCCGTGTAAGCCTCACAAAGCACACACTCCCAACAAGGAGCTATATCCAGCCACTGCTGGTGTTCCTCCAGAGCATACACACAGCATATGGAGTTTTGTGCATTTGAGGTAACAAACCAAGAGACTTCTTTCTAAGTCAACTTGTATAGAAAACTTGTTGAGTAAGTCTCAAAGTTGCAACAAACTTAAAAAAGCAGCAATTGCAAAATGCACCCTCAAAAGGAGCTTTACCAAAAGAAAGCAAAGACTAGAGGAAAAAATAATGCATTTGAATCTATGTGCTGTATTTGCTGAAAGTTTAGTTTTCAAAAGGGTCCAAGTCTAGACACAGTTGAAATCAATACCAATTTATAGATTATTTATTAGTTTTGCCAGTATATAGACAGAAAATGTTTTATGATTGGTTATTAATTGCAAATTCAAAACAATGCAACATTCATATACACTTAAAACATCTGCTTGAATACGTGTTTGAAGTATCTGATTAATGCCCCTTTTTTGTAACTTGACTTGCATTTTAAATTAAAAACAATCATTTATTTGTTCTGCTCCTTGCTTTTTATTATGCCTAGGTCATTTCCAGCTTTATCCATACAAGAGGTTGAACTAAGTATCTCCTTTGCAGGATAGCAGAGTTGAAACATGATGATGTATAGAGGGTGCAAATATTTCCAAGTTATGTCCAAATGAAGATTCAAGGAAAACACTTATTCCTCTCATGAATGACCTAATAATACTTTAGATATGCCAAGCTGAATATTTTCTACTTAAGCACTAGCTCTCTTATTCACTTAATGTCCTCCTATAAATTCAAGCATTTTCAGCAAGGTGATAATAAGGAAGCCTCTTTGCAATTAAATCAAGTTCCATATATCCTTGATGTTCAAAAAAAAACCAAAAAAAAACAACACCACAAACCAGTTTTATAAACAATACTGAGACCAAGAAAAAATCTTTTCCCTCTATAATACAGAATTTTAGAAGTCTATTCCTAAATAGTTTAACTATTCCATCAATACCTTGGCCATTAACTTTTTCAAACTCATTCTTTTCTCTATTTTAAATCCATGCAAGGGACTTAACTACTGACTGCAAGAGCTTATTTCATGCTACAGTTCTTTAGCAGAACCTCAATAAAAACTTATTCTGGCTGTGGGCTCACTGCGTAAGAGCAGCAGGAAAACCGCACTGCTTTCCTCCTCATGCATAATAGGATTAAATAAAAGATGGCCAGAACAGCCTCCAAATTCAACGCTTATTTATCCCAAATGCCAGCTCAGAGAAACAGTCAGATTCTGTCTCACAGGCTGCACAGATCCTCTTGCCATCAACTCCAGGCCCCTGCCTTGGCTTTTCCTGTCCATGCTTTGCTGTATCTCATATTCCTTTCAGGATCTCTTCCTTGCTCCCTACTCACATGCTCCTGTGACACTACAATAAAGGAGAGCACTCTTATCCTTCCTGGAGACATTTTGTGGAGAACACAGGGAGCCCCCTACAGAAAAAAAATTCGTTTTCTTGCCAGATTCCATGAACAAGGCAGTGGGTTCTTAAAATAAAAAAAAAAAAAAAAAAAACAACTCCTCCTGATTTCACCAATATTTAGTCTTTCCTAAATCATTCCAGCTTATTTCTGTTTTTATAGGCCTCCTAACATGACACTGTTTCTACAGCCAAAAAGAGAAGATAAAACTTCTCATACATTCCTTCTAGGGGTCCCTTTCATTATCTCCAGAAAGTAAAGGAAATAAAAAAGTGTCATGGGTCAGAATGATTCCTGTCAACGCTTTCTGCTATTTTTCATTGAACTGTGTCTCTCTGCCTGACTGACCCAGCTTCTTTCCTCTTTCAGCCTCGGCATGATGGAGAGGACTTCTTAACATTCCCAGGAGCTGTTTAAACTATTATGGTTAAGTGCTATTGCTGACCAACTGTGAAGTTCATTTCAGGAGTTGGGAGCATAATTATTACTACTCCATTTAGACTGGATTGTCATTTCAACTACTCTCCTAGGTGCTTTATGACTATACAACTTCACAATAGCCAGAAAAGGAAGTCCTTTTTCAGATGACCTGTCTCCATCTAGAAGCTGCAGTTATAATTGCACAAGACTGTGGCAGTACTTTTTTTAATAGAAAAATTCAGAACAGTCAGAATTATCTCAGTACTTCAGATTAGCTTAATTTGAGACATTAGGAGTCCTGTTGACAGTATCAAATTTTTTTTTCCAAACTGAGTAAAGCATCTCTGTAGAGACACACACTTGGGGTCTTTGCTCACAGAAAAAACAGAAAAAACATCTTCACAAATATTTAATTTATGATAAAAGTGTTCATATCTGTCAACTATAAACTCATTTTTCCATATCCTTAATCATAACTAAAGTTGTGCAATACAATGATGTAGAGACTGAATTTCTGCCACTTCTAATATACAACTTACATGATGAATAATTTTTTTTTTTTAAAATGGATTCTTCAAGCAGAATGTCAGGAAAATGCTACACAGAGGTGCATGGCCTCTAATTCAGATTCTATAAAGACACACAGAGTAAAATTTATTATTGAGAACAAGAATAAAGAACACGTTTTCTTCTCCCTTGGATAATAAGAAATAGCATTGTGCTAAATTTGCCATTAACATAAATAATTATCTGAGTTGAAAAAAGTGTCTCCTCATTTAGCAGTTAACAGTATTTTTTATTGCTTTATATATGTTTAAATTTTGTAACTGTAAAATACTCTACCATTTTCCTGCTTTGACATATATTTGCAAGAACTATGTATGTACTTGGCAAATACCAGGTTAACCACTAAAATTTCCTCCTTGTATATAATACAGATTGATTATTCCCAAATACACCTGACATTTAAAAATATATATTTACTGCAAATAGCAAAGAAATAAGAGGGAATGCTCCAGATCTCACTTTAAATCCAAGCTTAGGCACTCATTCAATGTGTGACCTCAGGCAACAGACTTAACCTCCTTCTAGTTCAGTCAATTCAGCTGACTAAGAGCAGGAAATCATTGAAATCCAGATGTTGCATCTAAAAGCAGATCTTCCCCAGGTAAATAAATTACAAGAGAACCACAGGGATGGAGGAATATAGTATTTCTTATTGTAAAAGTCAGGAAGACATATGGATTGCAAATTGGAAATTAGCCAGAGGTCCTTTAGCCTAAAGCTTTACTTTGATGTCTGAAAAATAGCAATTTTTTGTGCTCTACAGATACTAAGATTTTTGTGCTATAACTAGACTGCAAGATTAGATGATCTTTATTCAAATGTACTCAGATCATGGAATCAAGATGGGGGTTTTTGTATTTTGCCAAAATTACTGTTCACAGATATCTGAAGTATTAACATCAATGCCTGATTGCATCTGCAATAATGTAAGAAAACAGCCAAGATTCAGATTTCTAAGGACTTTGGTAACCTCTGTAAATGAAGTCTGTGGTAATTGTGGAGAGTTTGGGCTTCTTTTTCCTGTAAAGGGGAGAATGGTCACATCTTCCAAGCATTTCTTCCTTTTCCTGTCTATCCAGCTCACATCAAACCACTTTAGACTATGGTTGTGGCTGACAGTTATAAGCAAAAGTTCCCATAGGTTTCAGAACAGAAGGAACATATCATACCCTGTCCCACCAACATAAAATGGAAAATAAAGAGTAAAGATGGAAAGGTTTATATTTGGTTCACTTTTCTTACATCCAGTAGAGTGGCTGCTATTCCTCATCCAGATCTCCCACCTTTAGGGCAAAAAACTGACACAGCCACACAGTCAACTTTTGATCCAAACATTAGACAGACATAATTGAAAATATTCATGGCAATGACATAATCCTGAAGCTTGGTTAGCTCTCTAATGAAGGGGCTAGAGAAAAGAAGAATCTGATTTCTTAAGTGTAGCTTTAGAAGGTAATAAAAAATACAGGAAAGCTTCACAATATATTCAGTAACTGACAGTAGAGGAGGTTCTGTCTACAGTGACAATGCAGTAGGACATGGAAACTTCTCAACCCTCTTGACAACTATTTACATCACATTTGTCACAAAGATCAAATGCCATTTACCAAAATCTGAAAGAATTTATATCTAACAGCAGCTTGGATATCAAGAACTTATAAACTTGTTTATAGTTTTTAACTTTTACAGGAATGTAAGTAGCACATTGTTACATTCTAAGCATTATACATAATCCTATGAACATTTTAATGTGTTATTGGTTGGTTTATCTGACATTAAATAGTTCTGAAAAAAATAATAAGTTAAAAGCCCACAGGTATTAAATGTAGCATTTTAATATTTTGGTATAAAAATACTTAATGAATAGATTTGTTTATTTATGCCTACTTAACAAAATAACAATTTATAGCAGAAGGTTTAGCTAAGAGAGCTGAGAGAACAGACTTAGAAGGAAAACGAATAGCACATGGAAAATAAATTGTTACAAATGAACCAAAAATCATATTTTTTATTTTTAAAAACAGAAAATTAAGACCAAAAGCTAGATGTAATAGCTGTAACTTATGAACTGTGACTTCAGAGGTTACATACCTTCCACATGGTTCTCATACCTTCCACAATTCAGAAAATGTTCTGTGCTACACTAACAGTGGCTGTGATTTTGTATAGCTACAACAGCTAAGCAGACATGCAATTTTTCCACAGAAGTAATGAAATAGAGAGTGAGCCTAAGAAGTAAGCCTCTATTACATCTGCTTTGTCCACATTAGTGTTGTGTTCAAAAACTATATACCTGTAGGAATTATATTTCCCCTTTATGACCCAACATCTTGGTAGTTGTAGTTCAAATGCAAGCATGTCTGTGCACATGTGTGTGTCTGTACACATGCAAGCATACACTCATGTATTTTAAGTAAGAGAAGAAAAAACATTGCAGTAAAGGTAATACACTCACACTGAGGAGATCTAGGTGCAATATTGATTCTGACTCAACTTACTGGGCCAACACGAAACAAATCCTCTGGTTTAGATTAATACCTTCAAATAAAATTCTGCAAAGTACTGTTATTACTTTGCCTGGAATTACAAATTCTCTATCAAGTATTTTCTCTCTGTCACTGCATGTATCAAGGAAGAAACACAAAAGGATACAAACTGCTGATTTGAAGCTGCTTATATGATGTTTACCATAAAATAATTCTGATCAATATTGACTGGTAGAGAAAGGACAATCAAAAACAGTTGGGGAAAAAAATCCTCTCTCACTTAGCAGGAAAAAATGGAGGAGAAGAAAACAGAGTTTGCTTCTTATTGTAAATAGATATAAAATGAGAGAACTTTTCCTGTAATCAAGACTGCAGATAATACAAACCATTATCTTTCCATATTAGATAATTCAGTAATGCCATTAACTGTTTAGTTTTCCATTTAAATATCAGTCCTTGTAAAGAAGGTCAATACAAGCTTTTAACATCACACTAGAAATAAATGACAAATTTAATATAGGCTTGCAGCATCCCACTTTCTGGAAGCATTTAGTTTCCTGATCTCAATTAAGAAAAGGCAGCATGTCAGTGAAATGAGTGTTTTTACCATAGAACCCTTTTCAGCAAGGTCCAGAAATCAATTAGAACCATGAAGATGAATTTTTGTAGCATTTCTATGTAAGCATTAAGCACTCTAAAAATCTCACGTCAGACATTCAGGCTTCCTATATAGTTTACAGAAACAGGGATCCTAAAATAGAATCCAAATAGTCAGTAAAAAAAGCATTAACTAAAAGAAAAAAAAAAGTAATACCACCTTTATGCTCTTATTTATCTTAGTTTGGTGTTACCACCCAGTTCCTGCCTCCACTCAGAGTCCCCAGCCTCATACTTGCTTCCATCTCCTATACTTCATTCAGGGATTAAACAAAGAGTTATCATATGTCATTTTAGAAATAAGGGCAGCTCCTTTCCTTTCTGCACTGAGATCAAAACTTCATTTCTGTTAAAATCCATACTACCATCCCCCAGCAGGGCACTCCTCTTGCTAGGCTGGGAGCTTTTCTGGGACTCTGAAACCTCACTAAATCTTTGATGTGAACAAGCCTGCTTAAGCTTTATATAGCTGAAATACATGGAAGTGGTATTGTTTCTGTTTGCTAAAATGTAAAACGAGTTAATTCATTCTTCATGAACTAATTTTTACTTAGTTTTGCAGCTATATTGTCACAACTTCTGCCTGTTCATGTATTTAATGAACCTAAAAGCATAATCATAAGATAAGCAGCTAATAGTTAAAAGGAAACAAGAACAAGTAACCACAAGTTGGTAAGGACTGTAAGTAATATAAGCTTTGATTTCCATTAACATTTTCCAGCCTTTTTGAGATATTCCAAGAAAGTAAATCTGTGTGTTAGATATGCTTTCTCACAAATAAAAAAATACGTGCAATTATCAATGAAGTTCCTATTCAAACCTTGTGCTTTCAGGGTTAGTCAATAACCAAGTTTCAGGTTTCCAGGATCACATTTTTGGAGTTAGGTACATAAATTTCACCATTTTTTCCTAAATAATCCCTCTTTTTGTTAATTTACTAGCACTCAGGAAAAATAATTAGACAATTCCCTTCCTTTCTTTTTTCCCTGATGTGTCCAAATCAATCATGAGAGAAGCTTGTTCAAAGGAAAGTCACTGGCTGAAGTCTCCCCTGGGTTGTACTGCCAGACACATTTGAAAATATGTCAGTAAGAACTCTAATTTGCCACTGAAGAATAATGATTGCAGGTACTTTTAAGTCCTGCAAGGTCTTTGAAACAGCTTTACAATTTAGTGAATGGCATAAGATGTGCTGGCTTTCAATTACCAGAGAACACGTAGAACAACTTCCATTGTGAAATCCAAATCCTAACTACATCTGTAGAGAGAAAAAGAACCAAAACCAGTTTTGTGGAAATAGTCAGAATGTGACAGCAGGGTCCTGTGAGCATCTACATAGCAGTGATGTACAAGCAACAGTCTCAGGGCTGAAAGCATCAGGCCAAAAATCACAATTAGTATTCTTTGAAAGCCAGCACGTTTGTGTTGAATTTAGGCCCTATGCAAGTTATAAAGCTCTATCATCAAAACAGATTTTACAAAAGATAGTGGAATGGAAGCAGGGAAGAATTATAAAAAGCAACAGAGGTCCAAAATGAAAACAGTGTTGTTTCGCATTTCTAAGGAAAAAAATTCAAAGCCTAATCAAACAAATGAATAGTAGCAAGAATAATCAAAAGTAACAACTGCAAGAACAATCACAGTGACTTAAGGATACTGTACAGTTTCAGAAAATTATATCAAATCATATGCAAGCAATGAGTTAGGACTAGACAATTACTGACCATTAAGAGTAACCTCCAAATTGTTTCAATTACTTCCTAATGTCAACAAAACACTAATTGAACTATTCGAAATGACATTGCCTTAACACCCTTAACAGCAAGTTAACAGCTTGTGTCATAAATTTAGCACTATCTTTGTATCAGGTAATTAGTGGCAATTGTACGATCTATATCAAGCTGCACATTAAGGTTGGCTTAAAATTATTTCTTATTAAGTAATATGGGTCCATACATACAGCAGGTCATTTTGCAAGATAAGAAATGAACACACTAAATACTTCTATTTAATATAACAAGCTGAAAGGCTAACAAAATTAAGAACTCATCTACTAAAATATTTAACAATATTATCCAGACTGTTCTGCACTTCTGCAATGTATCACATTCTGGTTCTGAAGAAGATCCAGATGCCATAGTTGCACAGTGTAGTGAATTTTAAGACTGGTGGTTGGAAGAGCTTGGAAACTATTGATTTGCTTGTAGATTAATAAGAGAAGTCCAAATTCCCAAACATATGGAAAGTGGTACTTGTCCATGAAATCCAGCCAGGCACAAATCTGCTCCCCAAAAATTATACATCATGGTATTCACTGAAGAGCAAGGTTCTTAATCATTTCAAGTTTATTTCAGAATTGTGCAATAAATATTTGCAAACAAGACAAAGTATCAAGCCTTGATAACTGACAGAAAACTGACAGTTTTGAATCTCAGAAATGGAAACATTTATTCTCATGCTGTCACACTCTGCAAAGTACTGCTGCAGCCAAAATACTGCTGAAGCCAAACATCTGTGAAAGCATGCAAATATAAGACATATGAACTTCGGAAGAATGAGTACCCTTCAATCTTCATCTGAATTCCTTCCTCAATGCAGGTACTTTTTAATTTAGTTATGGGGATAGTACATCTTCTTTCCTCTGCATAATAAAGGAAGAAATGACAATTTTTTCAACAATACCATCTGGGAAGAGATCCAACCATCATTAATAACATCAATAACTATTTTAAACAATCAAACTAACTTTTCTAATTTACTACCTAATTTTCATATTTTCATTTTCCATCCAAGTCTAATAATCATGCTGACTTAATTGGCTTGAAGGCTTAGATCATCTCTAATGATGGGTCTTACAGCTGAAACTTCCTATCCGCCCCTCGTTAATCCTCATATGTAAGAATAAAATTATAAGGCAAAAACACGATTCAGACCCTGACTGAACTCTTTTTGGTCAGTTTCAACTGTCTTCAAAATTTTTTAGGTATCAACTGCCTGACATTCACCATACCATCAACTGCTAGCAACTTACTGTTTTCAAAGACATTGAACAGACCATTTATGACCAGTGGATTTAGGTCAGTTTTTGAGGATTGATGTTAAAAGTCTTACAGACACATATGACAAAGGAAGCCACTATTTCCTATTTCCAATATAAATGAGACCATGCAGGCAACAGAAACAATAGACAAAATTATCCTCATGCACCAAGGCTCTCAGACATCACAAAATGAACTCAGTTATTACAAAACCAGGAGCCTGACTCCCAATATTTCTGTTAATGCTTTCTAATCTACTTATTTATTTTAAGGTTTCATCAGTTATAAAATCCAGTTCAAATGTCCCCTCCACATCCTAGGAGCAATTGCAGAAATGTCAAGCTTGGAAGGGGTAACTGGAGATCTACTCACACCTACTTTAACACTTCCTGCTCAAACCAAGGTCAGCCACAACAAGCTGCTCAGGACTGCGTACAGTCCTTTTTGATTATCTCCAAGGATGGAGACTACATCAGCTGGGCAACTTGCCCCAATGTTTGATCACCTTCACAGTTGAAAAAAAAGAGTTCTTCTTATGAAAATCTGGCATTTCAGTTAGTGCCCATTGTCCTTTTTCCTCTCACTGGACAAAACAAAGGGAAGCCTGAAAGCACTTTATTTGTTTCCATCAGGTATTTATACACTTTGGTGATATTCCCCTCTGAGCCATCTTCTTCCCAAGGAGCAGGACTGAGAAGCCTGTGAATCCCCTCTCCAACAGTATGAAACAAATACTTTACAAATAAAGTCTGTATTTTAATTAGGAAGCTTATCTTTCTAAAATCTATAAATACAAAAACTAGCAGATTGTTAACAAAATTTGTGCAGTTCAAGTTAATTTTATTAATAAACAACTGTAAGATCAACAGCTTATTAAACTGAAGCTGCACAGGTGTATGGATCAAAAGAGTCCAAAAGTTGACAGTGAAATGCCACTTAAACTCTGGCAAAGTTCAGGCCAATATCAGTAGTAGGGCCTGCTCCTGTTACAGAAGACACTTATTCTGTCAATAGCAAGGCTTAGCAAAGAATATATCCATTTCAAGGTCCTCCTGCAGCATAAATATAAAATAGCAAGTAGTGAAAATCCTGACACTTCAGTCTTTGGCTGTCCCAGTATATAAACAGCAATTTCACAAATAACATGTTGTCCTTGTAGTTTGGGGAAACAGCAATGGCCACAAGTAAAATACTCCCAAGTATGGATTAAGCCAATTTATTGCTTTCTACTGGCATCCAAAACTGTTAGATCTACAGAAAACACTTAAGAACATGTGTGTATGTGTGTGTGTGTGTGTGTTTTCAGTCTAGGCCAAGAAGTAGAAATCAGTGTCACATCCTGTAATATAGTTGCTAAGCAGGTACAGAATTGATTCAAACCTGCATGCACCAGGATGTACATTGGGTACCTTCACAAGAAAGCTTTTTTCCAAGGCAACAGAGCACAAACCTTCTGAAGGCTTGTTTTACTCCTCTCAGGGCACGGTCAGAACTGGTCCAAGACCACCAGAAATCTATTCTTGTACTCTTCTTTCCTCTCAAAACTGTAGCTATAAAGCTACTTCAGTGCACTATTTCAATAATTAGTTAACCTTTACTTCTGCAGGCTTATTTGGCAAAGACTGTCATCATAAAGCACACAGCTCACAACTACAAGAGGATTCTCAAAAGACTGCAGGAAAATATTGCCTACTTCTGGAAAAAGGTTTTAATTAATGTCTTTGAGAAACCATCTGTTAAGAAGTAGTCCTTGTTTGTGTTTTATGCTCACTCTAGTTAGGACTTCAGGTAAAGCAGCATTCTTGTTTCCAGTGAGCATGCTGAAGTCAGAGGCATAAGAGGAATCCCTCTCATTTACTATGTACTAGTGCTAATACATTTTTTGACATTAATCCTCTGAGCAAATGACACATTGATAGGCTGGGACACTAATGGGATACATTAATTGCAAGTAGTATAAAAAAAGAGGATTACTAAAATGCATGCTGGAAACAGAAAATGAGATTAAAAATGGCGTTTTGGTTAAAGTTCTCCAGGCAATTAAAAACATACAAGATGATCAGTCAAGGAGAAACTAGAAAGACCATAAATGAAAAATGCTGAGGGTCAAGGAGAATCTGGGAGAAGGGATTTATTGCTAAAAGTGGAAAAGAATAAAGCTAGAAACTAAACCTAAACTAAAGAGAGAGGGGAAGGCAGAAAGGATGGTATTTCTAATACTACAAATCTTAATTCTTCAGAAGAGAGAGAAGCAAAGCTAATGCCCAGATACTGCAGACGTTTAAGCACATGAATGACTGTGTGGTTACAGCTAAATACTTCCTTAAATATAAAGCCAAGTAGACCAATTGTAAAGGAGACATCAATATCTCTGTCAGACAATGAGAAAAGACTTGACTCGTCTGCACCATGAGAAGATTACTGCAGTCTGTGTGTGCACAACCAAGGGAATCAAACTGGAGTGGTGGGGCAACACTGACAGTGTAATCAGTACCAGAATAATGTAGCTCAGTGTTAAAATTCATAAGAAGCTGTTCATAAGTGATCCACGAGGAATAATTCTATCAGAAAACAGACATTATGGAACATTAGGAGGAGATACTAGAAGAACAATCAAAAAGCTAACTAAAGAAAAAGTATATAAAAAGTGGAAGGAAACTCTGACAGTGAACTCTACAATGCTATAGAAAAAAGAATTACCATTAGACTGACTAATCCAGATATTTTTAGAGCAAAGGCTTTTAGGATGGTTTCCTAAACAAACCATTGATTTTCTGTCCTTGGCTATTCTAAAGTTAATATTGGATATTTTTATAAGTAATATTACCAAGGACACACCAGGGAGAATGCAACTTCTATGTATCCTGTTAGGAAGTCAGACTAATCATTCTTTTTCTACAATCTATTCAGGGAAAAATGATCCTGGGTACATCAATACTCAGGGTGAAAAATGAGAAACTTGCATGTCGCCATTTATTTTCAGTAATTACAACTTGTGAACTGCCCTCTCATTGGGTAGTTCTTTGGTACTGCATTTTATAGTTGAAAACACACCTCTTCCACCAAAAAAATTAGTCTTGAATGTTTCCATACCACAGCAGAGGTAAAAAAACATACTATACATAGAATTTCAACTGGAAGCACAGGAAAGCTATAAGAGAGCCCAGAAAGCTCTTGTCTCACTGACCTTCCACTGCTAAAGACATATTGTGATGAGAAACAGCAAAAGGAGAAAATGCTTGGAGATAAGGACATGCACACAACTGTGATAACATGCACTCTGGTGCCATGGTATTGAAAATTCATGCAAGAATTCACTGATAAAAAGTGTGTATAGGTGTCTATGTGTACACAACATACAGCAACCTCAGAAGTGTCATTAAGCAACTACCCAGTTTCTTCTGCCTTTTGACAGCTTTGTGAACCAGAAAAGACAGCAACACTGAGAGGAATGTTTCCAATGCACAAACCAAAATGATTGAACTTAGAGCCTTCAGAACAATTTTGTCTCAAAAAGCATATAATTCCAAAATATAATTCTGCATGCCATAGTTGCTCTCCAGATCACATTATTTAGCTCTAAATGTACTTGTGTCAGAGGGGCATTTCATTTTTCATGACAATTTCCAATCATCCATGGTGTAATTTAGCTGTACCCAGAGGTACACTGTAGCCTACGGAGTGACACCTAGACTGTCCAGCTATTTCACAGTACGACTGATTATCTGCCTGAAGATCAGATGTGCTTGCTCATTCTTACTTGTTAATTCATGGCTGTCAGAGGGAAAGTCCTGCATGCAGTGAATAGCAGGATTAACACAACAAAAGCAAACATACATAACCAGTGCAGTGTAGACTTACCAAGCTGAAAACTTGGACAAATACTCATGCTTTGATCCCTCTAAAACAACTCACAGAAACCAGTTAAAAATCCATTTTAAAATCAGAAGGAAAATTTTCCATGTATGTTGTATAACTTGAAGAAAATTACTTACTGCAGTTTCTACAGGACTTCTGACAACATCTACCACCAAACAACAAGATAATTTAAGAAATTGAAATTTTTTTACATGGTTATAGTTTAGGTCTTCATCTACTCCAAACAAATTTCTTCTTTCAAATCTCCATGTTTATCAGCCTATATCTCCATCTCTGTAGAAGTAGAGTGGAACTAAATTACTTAGGAAGAAGTTTCTCATTAGTTATATTGGAGCAATTCTAGAAAGGATTTTACTACCTTGTATTGAAGAACTTAGATGACTCTCCTTACAAAGGAGTTTGGATTTAACTCCATTGCAGCAAGTATAGAAGCTGGGGGTTGGGGAGGAAGGGTTTGCAGAACAAGTATGTTGAGTTCATTTGAGTTTTTTAATACTTTTTAATACCTGAGACAGAAGGTAGGAAATGTGAGAGTTAGTGGTGAACACCCTATGGAAATCAGTGAAGCACTTTGCTTTGTACCATCTGAAAATCTAACCTCTTCTGTAGCTTGTAGAAGACCAGGTCTGCCCTGCAATGAACCCAAATATTCTCAGGAGCTAAGTGGTATTTTAAATACTCAATTAAAGTGAAAATTAACTACCTCAAAAAAAAAAAATCTGGGAGAGTCTAAAATGAGTGTAACATTTTCCTAATCTGAACAGGTGCAGCAAAAGACAAGCAAGATGCCTTTTGCAGGGAAATCCCCTAAGCTACCTCAGGCATGATTCTAACCAAACTGCAAACATTCAGTTTCAGAAAACCTGCTCCAGATTGTATAATTTAAACAATATGATATGGGAAGCAACAGGGATGAGGAGGAAATCACCAGAGAGAAGTTTTATCCTCTTTATGGGTTTCAGTACTGTCACACATTCCAGGCAAGAAGTCTACAAATCCTGGCTGCTTTATCCCAGTACATGGAAACTTTTTATCAAAGTTTGCCTGTGGATCTATCAGTGCAACAAAAACGGTATCTGTATATTCTGTCATAACATTTCCTGATGAATTATGGACATTTCTCACCTGGTGCATCTTTGACATATTCTGCTACACATATCTGTACTTTTTCTATCATTAATTTACTTTTTATTAAAGAAGAAAAATGGTCTTCACCATTTCCTTGTTCTATCTCTTGGATCATCTGGAGACGCACTGAAGAAAACAAAAAAAAATATAATAGAGAAAAGTCTTTTTCAGGAAATTAAACTTGTGTAGGATACCGGATTTAATTCTTTTTATTTACAGAACAAATCTAAGCACCTAGATGGAACCTGAAGTCAGTTATTCATCTTCACTTTCAAGGCAGAAAAAAATTTTCTAGTTCAAGCATTAGTTCAAGCATTGTATCTGCTGTTTTAACCACAGGATACATCTATTTATAGAAAAACTGAAGCATTAGAATAGAGATTTGTGCAGTAATTAGGGTTAAAAGAGCAAATGTTATGAGTCCCACACACTAATTTAATAACTAGATATATTTGAAACCCCAATAGCTGAGAATCCAGAACTAATATATCTAAAACACAGCATCCTTGGTTCTCAATTCTATAAACACAGTTTGATACTTGCATCCCACAAATTAATTTGTAGCACAAGCAGATTATTGTATAATATGCTGTTAAGAGTTATGCTATCGAGAAGGTCTAATGGAATCAAAGGCATTGTAAACTCATCAGCTGGTCTGACAACTTTGTTAGCAATCTTAAAAATAAATACTTTCAATGGTATGTAAAACTTCGTGTTTCCCTATTAAATATTACTGAGCATCTAAAAAAATTTCAGATTTATTGAGAGTAATTGGAAAACTAAACACTACAAAGAGAAAGTACAGGGCAAGGTCTGGCCTTTCTTGCTGTCTAAGTGCAGGCTTTCATCCCTGTTAGAAAAAGGATGTAGGTTTTTAAACTGAAAGTGGATTTTTTTTTCCCCCAGAAAGATAAAACAATTCTTTAAGTCAAAAAAAATTAGAAAACTCTAAGAAACTAAAATGCTTTCACTTCAGCTGAAATGCTCATATCTAAGATGCATTGTGAAAGAAGATCCAGCTCAGGCTAGTTAAATATTAGCCAGAAGTTTAACTTTTCCATTCACTTTAATGCAAATTTAATTTAAACTTAAATCCTGGTGCACTGATACTCTCCGTGGCCTCTCTAAAAGATTCAGAATGAACAAAATCCTTGTGAGCATTGTGTTACCTAGTTTAAAGGATGTCATAGTTATAGAAGAAACTGTATATTTGTACTCCCATCCTCCCATCCATGACAAGCTTGGGACTCTGCAGTTTAATTTTTAAATAACAATATAGGGCTTCTTGTGGAAGAGGATTCATGGAATTATGATTATATCTTTTATTGAATTCCACATGCAAAGCAATTCCAACCATTGTTCATAGAATCACAGGTGAACATTCAGGTAAAAATTACAGTTCAAGTGACACAGTAACTGAAGCCTCTCCAAAAACAAGTGGATTTATTTCCCCCATTAAATAAGAGTTATCAGGATTGCTTGCAAAATTTTCTCACACTTTTTATCCCCATGAACTCTACTAACTTCCATCATTTTAAAGGAGAAGTAGCATAACTTGATACCCATGTAATTATTCTCTCTCCCTCAGGTGGTCTTTGCTTGCTTGCTTGTCTGTCTGCGCTCACTCAGAGACTTTACTGTGAGGATAAGGATCCTCTTTGATCTCCAGCTACCACCTTGGGGGCCTAAGACATTCTTTTCTCTTTGGAACCACCTGGTAATTTTGTTCCCACTGATGATACAACTACAATCTCCTCAAGAAACTTCATCAATATTTTTTTTCTCCTACTCAAAATTTGCACTGGGCTACATTTCATTTTATTATTTGAAAGTTACAGCAAATAAATTCATATTATGGTTAGGAGAAGCAAAAGTGATATATTTGTGTACAGCAGTACTATCTCAGGCACTGATATCTTATTGGTGTAAGTCTTCATAGAGGCAAACGGGACAGCGTACACAGTGTGAGAATGTGTGCCTATGTTTTGGTTCTCAGGTACTTGCATGTTCAAAGTGTCTTACTGGGTTTCCTAAAAAAACCAATATGGAACCATAGTATTTAATTCTTCAGATTAATAAAATTCTCCCAAATGTTTTATTTTTGGGTTTTTTGGGGGGGCATGGGGGGAAATAACATTTAGGAAAATATTTTCATTGTGAGTCCTTTGCTCAGTTCTAGTCCCAAGAAAAATTCCACTTAGCACATACCTAATTATTTTCAGATAATTTGGGGCATTTCAAGTTATTTCATTCACTCTAAGTCTAAACCTCCTATAATTTGTGCTCTATCACAGACAGAAAGCATAACTCTAAACAAAGATAAAAGTAGCCTGACAGCTGCACAAAGACGTAATTAGGAACCTCTATGTTTAATTTTAAACCATGCAATTGATGCAGAAATGTACAAATCAGATGGTATCTTCATAATATCCTCACAACACTTTCAAAGCCAATTACCATCACAATTATTTCAGATCATTCAAGAGATGTCATTTTCTCACTCTCTTAAAAAAACCCTATTTTCAGGGCCACAGTTCAGTTTAATAATTCAATAGCAGATCCTTGGAACTGATGCCTCACAAGACTTTTGCAACTGTGGGGTTTTTTAGTTCTTGTAAATAATTGCTGTTTCTATTCAAGTCAAACTCTACATTCTTATTTTCAGTCATCTCCGAATGATTAACAACATCGAGAACTTGACACCTGTATACCTGCTGATTTTAAAATGCCTTGCTTATGTTAATCTTTTTGTACATCTTTTCTACAATTCCCTGAACAGTTGCTTGCACTGGAACTACCTTTAAAAACGTGGTCAGTGACATAAACATACTGGGACTAACTTAGCATTTGTCTTCTGATGTGTTCTTGAAAAATACAAAGGAACTCCACAGAGCACAGCAGAAATTACTTAGGTTATATTGGCAAGAAATAGGATTCCCCTATGGCCCTAAGAAAATATTTTGTAGGGCTAGAGAAAAGTTCCTGTAAATAAAAAACAGCCTTCAAAAATTGACCTGGTGTTGCAAAAAGCCTACTCAGCTGTATAAAAAAAACCTCACCAGACTTAAACCTATTTAAAAGGTGATCTAGCTTCATTAGGCTCCATGAACTCTTAGTCTTTGCACAAATATTTATATTTTCTAATCCTAAAGATGTTTCTTTACCCTGTTGCTGCACATAACTGTCAAAGCAAAGCTCAGGATTTTCAATCAAAGTGATGAAATCACAAACCACAGCATCCCATCCTGCTCTGTCCTGTCCTTTCCCATTCAGTATAGTTAGACTCTATCCTGCTTTGTTTCACACTGGTATCACTCTGCTTTTTTCACCTCTAGAACTGCAGGACTGCCATAGCATAAGTGACATTGGATATATCATATTTTACATTAATTAAGGTAAAAAGAGAAGATCCTATAATAGTTTTCTTCTGAATACTCACTCCTCCTCCTGTAGTCCCACAGATTTTCAGTTGCGAGAGAGAAAAGGTCAGTCAACAGCGAGACTCTTTAAGATGGCAGATTCATCTTTTAGATCACTAAATTCAAAACAGTTTTAGAAAGAACTTACAACTGCTAATGAGAAAAAGTTTTGACATGATTGGCCCATTGTTTCAGTAGGACAAAAACCACTTTTAGCAGTACATCAAGATCTTCTACTACTTGAACTTGCTTCAGATAATAGGATATCATGACTTTAAAGGGAGATATTGTCAAGGAACACAGGAATATAGCAAGAATTAATTATGCCCTTACAATATTTCAAATGCATTAAATGGGCTATATAGGCTGGTTCCAAAGATTACAGTATTCTATGAAAAGACTTCTATTGACATGAAAGGTGCTATGAAGCAATTATTCACTTACTTGAAATTCTTTTTCTATTTGCAAAGCCATTTAACAGACCTGTCACTTGCAAAGTGTCAGCTCACCGTGCAAGAAGCAGGAGTTCAGAATTAATATATTTTTATAAAATAAAAATATAAAATTCACACAGGAAACAAACTTGTTTTCTGCCAAGAAAGACATCCACAAAAGAGTTTTGATAACTTTGCAAGCCATTTGTCATGAATGTACCATGAAAGAGTGGCAGCAGGAAAAACAGATATTAATTAAGAAACCACAATGCTATAAACTCAAGAGAAACCAAGCAGGCATACATTCAATAGCCACAGTCAAAATTTTAAAATAAGAAATTAGCAAGTATGAGCAGTGAGGAATTCTTCCTAATTTTTGAAATAAAAAACCCCTCAAAAATCAGAATACTGCATTATCAAATATATGACTGTGCCACCAGACATTTTCATCTAAATGACCTTAGAGAAACATTTTATTAAATTTCCAAGATCGAATTTTCAAATATCCTTCCCTATTCTCTAACTGCACATTGACCAAATTCCTTATCTCAATGGAATAGCAGCACCCTATTGCATTATAGCAATGATTTCATTAATTTTCAATGTGCAGTATGCTTGATGTAGCCATGAGGTTTTTGTGAATTTGAAACTATTCAACAACTGAGAGAAACTGAAAATTATATTTCATGAAGGCAACCTGACAAAGTCTTTTGGTGAGCTCAAATTTTTCTCACCATGTCAGATAGTCTGATTATAACAATCAGCTGCAATATGTTTTGACTGAAATAAAAGCCTTATTTAATCTTCTACAAATGGAAAATTACTCCTTTATCTACCCTTGTAGTCCATCTAGTACAAATTACTACATTTCACGTTATCTTTGGAAATGTAAGGAGAAGCAAGCAGAAGTACAAAGAGAATTTTCTTGCCCTATATCAACTAATAGAGCAAGGATACGTAAGCATCAGGTCTGTAAAGCTGCCCAGCAGATGTTATTTATGCACCAGAACCAGATCTAATTGTCAGGCATGGTGCCCTAAAGCTTCCTCCTTGCTTAAGAGGGTGTGAGGACTTAAAGATCACAAAGTTGCCTGACTCCCACTGTGACAAACTGTGTAAAGAAGCAAGCACTTGTCTGCAACCACTAAAGCCCACTCTGCCCCAAATATGCCTCCAAAGAATATCTGCAACCTGGGCAGAAAGCAAACCCACTGTGATAAGATAAAAGATGATACTACTGTCCAAGAGATACCTGAGGCCTAGGAGGAGATACAAAAATATGGATAAAAGAAATTTGCACACAACTCACCATGTGAAGTTCCTTTTGGCAGTTAAAACACATTATCAAAAGCATCTTGATGTACCAGGCATATAAACAAAGACCTTTAAAGCATTAACAGCTTTAATAATGTCAAACTTCAGGCAAATGAGGTTCCAAAATCTCACTGGGAACATCTGACACATTGCATCATAAGACATTTTTAGACAATTTAATTTCAAATTTTATTCAGTTTTCCCTTAGTGATTGGTCTTAAACACTTATCAGAGAAAAATTACTCTGATTTAAGGAAAAGAACTATCAAGAAAGATACAACATATTTTATAGGGAAAAAGTGTATTATAAAATTAAACTCAAATTCTTTTCAGCTATCAAATAGTCCCACTGATGTCAGTAAGATTATTCATCTGCTTAGATTTAAAGAGATATCTTGTGCCCTACAGAAGTAGTGTATTAGTCACTGTCTCTTTTCTCCCAAGAATGAAGGAAATAGAAAATGTGCTTTAGTACAAAGTCAAAACAGGAGCAGATGTCATCTTTGACATAGCTTGACTATGTTTTTAAGTCGAATACATTTTAGTTTGACTGTATGCTTCTAATGCTGAGTTTGTCTCAATCACTGAATTTGAAAGTACAAATTTCACACTGTTAAGAAAACTAGGAGAGCAATATTTCAATATCATGCTTTCAGAATACTCACTGTAATTTTCAAATAAATATTGCAAGTTGCAATTGCAGTAATACAAGTTCTCCTGTCACCAGTTCCTCCCAACCAGGAGCTCCCACTAAAGAGCAAATTGCTAGATTGTTGAAATCTCTTCTGTGTGGTTTCACTTAACAACTGAAATTTTTTCCAGTGCTCTTTTAACCAAACCTCTGAAAGTTTTCTCACATCCACATATACAGAGTACAATTACCACATTGACATGATCATGGAAAATAATGAAGTAATAAGGACACTGAGTTGAAATCTTGATTTGCTCTCAAAATATTTTTAGCCATGATTTTAAAAGCATAGCAGATCATTCTCATTAATACAGATAATGATGTAGAGAATTTTGTTTACTCTTTAAAAATATAAAATATCCCAAATCATACCACTTAAATGAGGGGCAAATCTTTTATAGAAGCTGAGCAAAATGCACAAAAGAGGACCAGTTTCATATCAGCACTTGCCAAGTTGGATAGCTAAATATTAGACAAATAAATGTTTCTCCAAGATAACAGAAGTATGGGTTTATAAGTGATAATTTTTAACACCTCTCAAAAAAGCTTTTTTAAGTCAGGTCCTTTTTCCAGTCTCTGAGAGAAGGCTGTAAACTGGTTTTCACTTGACGCAGAATTACTTGAAGAAAAAGATCTGTTACTGAGGGTATATGATGTATTTAGCATTTGCTGACAAGGATACAAAAACTAGTGATTACAAGTTGGAGCTTCCTGAGTTAAACTGCAGGAAGTGCAAACTTTCCAAACAAATTGTGAAAAATTACTTAACACTGACACAGCTTACCTCATATGGTGCACTTATCATTTTTAAAGAAAATTTTAAATTTTTTCTTCCATTAAGAGTTATGCTTGGATCAAGCTTTCCTGGGGTAGCCTTTGGCCTGCTGCTTGGGCAAGGAATCTCAATTCCAATCTCTGCCCTAATTCTATTGTGTCATTTTGGAAAGCAGGCTGTTCATTTTACCCAAAATTATCATGACCTTTTAAGTTGTTGAGGCAATTATAATAAATATTTTATGAAGTCTCTACCAAGGAATGAGGTTAATTTCTGATCTCTCTCCTCTCCCAAAAATAACTTGTACTAAAGCAGCGCTGTGAGCATAACCTTTTCCCCACAACCATAAGCAACTGACTACAGCTTGAGCATGGATACTGAAGCAATTGGCTGTCTGGAATAGTGCAGAGAGCTTTCTTTCCTGTGATTAAATGGTGTTCCTGCTCATATATTAATAAGCAAGTGAGAAGGAGGTTACCTTTTCTCTCTTGTACTATTGCAGTGTAGCAGTATATAGAAGAGAGGAACCTTTGGCATTCCTTGGGCTCTCTCAAACACCAGGTCTCATAAGATTAGCATCCTTATCAATGTCCCATCACCTCATTATGAATTGCACTACTTCTAGATCCAAACAGACCAGTTTTATTAGCCTACCAGAGCCAGGGCTGGCATGAAAGGAACAGTTTTTGCCCCTTAGCTTTTGTCAAACATGGGATTACTCCTCCAACCAAACTAAGGTAAAGACAGCTACATTGCTAAGGCTAAGCAGAGAATCAGTTGCAGCACCCAAACGAGCTTGATAAGTACCCTCCGAGGGGTACTCAGAAACTCCACTCACCAAGTCACCTTACACATTTTCATTCTTGATATTTTAAGCACCTAATTTTTGATACTAGATCTTGGAATAGTTCTCCCCTTTCCCTCATCATCCTCCCAGATCTGCTGCAATTGGTTTGTTTTGAAAACCATTCCTACAACCACTAAATATCAGAAAAGGGTTTTTTTTATAGCCTTGCAACAGAGTAGACCAACATTTCAAACCCAATGTCAAAGCATTTATCAAGGGCTTTCTGTCCTGCTAGGCTGTCATAGGAACAAAATTCTTTTAAGGGTAGATTTGAATCAATGATTTTGTCACATGAGAACACACATTCTCGGCTACAAACCATTATGCTGATTTATATCACTGAGGAAGCAGACTCTTCGTGTGAAACTATAAATAACTTATTAAAACTTCTGGCATAATTAGCAGGATTTTGATTTTTTATTGTCCGCATCACAAAAAGAAAATATCACTGCTAAAAAAGGAATCCCATTAGCAGCAGATGTAGGGAAGTCAGTTCATGTGCAACACTACAACCATGCAAATCTTCGTTTGTTCCTAGAAACGTGCACTAAGGTTGCAGTGAAAATCAAAATGCTAAGATTTGGAGAGCAAAACATATTATTGCCCCTAGCAATGAATGCTGATGAATTACCAACAATCTTCTGCAGCTAGGTCTCACCATTTCACAAGAAACAGGCTGCAGCAGAAAAATTTAAACACTATTCCTGACAGTATTCAGATTTTTCTTGTTCTTTTTGTGTAATTTAAGTTTCTTCTACACCAGCATTTGTAAAGAGCCATTATACTCCCAGATGTGAAAGAATACTTCAGCTATTACTTTGGTTTCCCATTGCAAAGCAGTAGGTGTTGAATGGACTCTACAGGCTGACGTGGTCTTTTAGAAATATCTTAGTACTGCTAAAGCTCCATGGAAGACAAGCCCATGATATTGATTTACTAGTATACAGATATAAATTTGGGCATCTAAAGCTACAAGTTTTCTCAACAATTTAGACTTCTGTTAACCATAAAAGTTAAAGGAAAACAGCACATTCCTCCCATTTGTTCAGATTTTAAAAAATCCTTCAAGAGATTTTCTAGTTTTGCTTTGCTTTTTGATTACAGCAGATCTCCCTGACAGAGG
Source organism: Acrocephalus scirpaceus scirpaceus (assembly GCA_910950805.1). Taxonomy (NCBI): domain Eukaryota; kingdom Metazoa; phylum Chordata; class Aves; order Passeriformes; family Sylviidae; genus Acrocephalus; species Acrocephalus scirpaceus. Next base: position 8,145,060 of record OU383778.1, on the reverse strand, counting down.
CAAGAAGCAAAGAAAGATTAGTCACATGCTACAGCCACAAGAATTAAACTTGTTTAGATAAAAATTTCAAAGGTATAAACACATCAGATATCTAACATAGTTTAAATTTCTCATTGTGGCAGATACCCAACACTACTTCTAGTTCTAAAGATATGTAAACAGTTATTAAATGCTTCCTTTGAAAATCAAATTAAAATTTAAAATTGCTGTATACCACAAGCCACTAAGGACACATCACAAACATCTGAATATACAAGGATGTCATACAAGTTTATACCTTCATTTTATAAATGACTGGAAGATGGTAAAAATAAACCCCAATCATCAGATACCGTGTTCCATCAGTTTAGCTGATAGGGAAATTTACTCCTTTTCCTTAGTAGAATAGAGTAGAACTTGATTCTTGCAAGTGAGGATGCAATAAGCAAAATATCTAGAACTATATTTGAGTGTTTTGCATTGCATGGTTCTTATGAGGTAGATTAATGCCTACAAATATTTTTTTCTACGCTTTTGCACCTTCACCATGAGAAATTTAGTCCCACAAGATTATGTCCAAAGATTCAGCTGTGTTGAGCCTGTTAGCCAAACTGTTTACACTAGGCCTCTTATATCAGTGTATTCACATCAGTCCACAAGAAAGACATCAGGATGAATAGTAAAAGCTACACAGCCTAGGCTGCCAGGTTTACCTGGAGGGAGCCTATCTTGTCAGACAGAATAACAAAGTCAGCTGAGCTCTGTCAGCTCCACCTGCTACACTGAGAACAGATTCAGGCTGTACTTTGTGCTTGCAGTGTTATTTTTTTTCTGAACAGAAATCCCTATGGGTTTAAAATAGCAGGATTATACAAAACGTGTTTAAAAGCTTTGCTCAATGCAGGTCAGAATAAGTAGAATATTTAAGGTTCTTTCTGGCATTACTGGACTGAAAAAAGGCTATAGCATCATCCTACTCCAGAGTTCAAATATATCACTATATCACATTTTATATATTGATTTCACTTTATAAACTTCATACACAGTTGAACTCTTCTGTTCTTCTCATCTTTAGCAGGTAGCTTGAAATGTGCCATTGTGTGATGATGTTAATGACATATCGTTTTCTATTTAAATATTACCTACAGAACAAAACTACAATGAACTTCTCTTTAGAACTTACAGTACTAAAAGCAGCAACAATAGCACCCTTTGTGAGAGTTTTCTGGGGAATTTTTGCTGCTACATAATCATATATTGTGATTTATAAAAATAAAAACAAGTCACAGACTTTACCTGGCTGAATCTACATTGCTGTACAGAAAGGAATATGCCTAGTATCATCTTAGTTACAGAAAGACATCATGCTTTCCATGATTTCTTTCCTGTTTGTTTGCCCACCAAGAAAAAAAGGCATTTTCTATCACTTGAAAATGTGAAATTGTTATTTTCATACAATTTTGTTCACTTTTCTATTCCTTCTTTCACTTCCCCCTAAACACTACATACCCTCAAACTCTCTTCTTCCTGCTTTGGAATCCCCAGTGTTGATTTCTACCAAGCTGAGTATCTGTGGTGTTGAGTTCCTCTGAGTCATTTTCTCAACAGCTGACACTAAATGTAAAGCTGGCACTTCAGAATTCAGCTAAGAAGGATTCTGGCAATGCAACCTAAATTTGAAAACAGCATGCTGCAGTCTGAATAAAGGGTGTCATTAAAGATGAATCCCTCTCTGCCTCTTTAAATCCTTGAGAAAACGTTGTGAAAAGAGGGAGGAAGACAGAAGTGGCCTCAGTAAGGGAAATTTCACCATTTTGAATCCTGTTAACTGTAAGAGAAAAGGTATGGCAAGGCAAGTTTCACTACAATCACATTACTAAGATCAGTTGTTGTAAGTCAGTTTCTTGAAATGTGTGTTTCCTAAATTCCCCATGCTTCCACCTCATTTTAGCCATTAAAAACCTCTCTTCCTAAGCAAATAAAATGGCTTTGTATTTCCAAGGTAAATATGTAATTCCAGTGTAAATTTAGGATGACATATACATAAAAACAGTAATATTAGAGGTAATGAACATGATGGCACATGGAAGTGCTACAGGCAAGGATATTCAAAACCTTTCAGGTAAGTCCTAGTCCAGAATTATCCACTTCCTTGCAATTTTGATTAAGCAAGAGAGCACCACTAAGAAATGGTTTTCTCAGAACCACATGATGGCAATGAAGGTTAATTAGACTACAGCTTTAATTATCACACAACAACGTGAAGGTAATCAGTTCTTCCTCACTCACTGTCCCTTGCTTAAGGGATGCTGTCAATCATAGCCACATCTCAGGCTCCAGCTGAGATCACATGGCCACAACACAAAAGAGAAAAGAAAAAAAAAAGAAATCCCATCTGAACCAAGAACATTACATTCAAAACCTTATAAAATCACAAGCAAGAAACACACACTTCTTTCCATGCAGTATCTAGAGTGAATGTTTGATGAACCTCACTTAAGGCAAATCCAGTAAAATTCAACATGGTTATGATGGAGATAAAATCAGTCCTATTTCTCTAGAGCATAAACTGTGTTTGACTTTCCTCGTTTCTCTTTACTACTTTTGCACAAAAAATGAGTGGTTTGAAAAGAATGGCATTACATTGTTTGACAGCCTCTGTTCAGCCCCACAAAGACTGAGACCCAAAGCTTTCTTTCCACCACAAGCACTGCCTGAGCCTTACTTAATAAATTTCACAGACGCTGCCCAAATATGGCCATGTTGTTACTGCAGCCTGCTTTTCCTTTGATTGGCCTCCCCACAGGCTGAACATCAGAGAAGCCCCAAACATTGCTAAAATGAAAAATTTATCCAGATAACTCCACTGCGAAGAAACTTTCCATCTGTGTGATTGTTGTTGGATAGCTTGTACATGGCTCAACAACTGTTAGGAAAAGGTTTGATACAAAGTCTAAGGATCCCATGGTGACACCCCTGAACACACAGACCTGCTTTGAGGTGCTGGCTGCTACCCATCTCTCCCTGCTGAGAGCAACCCCCTCCCCAATTCTGACTACCTGACATCCCATGTCCCCAAACTGGCTTGTGAAAACCATCAGCAGGACATTATCATAGACAGCTTTATTTTAATGTGAAAATAAAGGTGTAGTGGAGGGGCAGCAACTTGCTCAGCACCCACTCAAGTCAGTTCTAACAGCAAGAACTCCAAATTCAAGCGCAAAGTTTAGCTCAAATATTCACCATAGTATAATGCTCATTTACCATATTCTAACATCATTAAGTGGATTGTAACTCAGACTGCTGTTGAACACTGAACAGCAAGCACAAAGTTTGAAAGTAACTAGCATGCAGAATTAACTATAAATATTTTATGGTGTTAAAGTCAGTTACTCCCCTTATTTCTGGAGTCATATGCTACACTAGTTTTAACAGCTTTATCTTCCATTGACATCAATAGCTCCCAGAAGATTAAAAGAGAAAAAAAAAAAGGACTACACAAAATGGCAGTTTTTAAAAGAGAAGTTCATTCAGATGGAAAGGCAAACGTGTTCCACATTTGTTCTCCACCACATCACTAAAGACAATCTTTACTGCAACAGACTTTCACTGCAATACAATTTTTCTTGTATACAAAAGAACTTAAAACATCTGGGATACAATTGTATAGATGCAGATATATCTCATTTCTAGAATTAGGATAAGCAAGGAAAAGCTAAAGTGCTATTTTTATAATTTTCTGCTTCAAGGCAAATTTAAAAAAATAATTAATGTGTTCAGATCAAGCTATTTTTCCATTTTGTTTCCCTGAAATCACACTGTAGACCTCTACCATGATGATGAATGCCTTTTAGGTAGTAGGGTAAGTATCTCAATGGCTATGTGCAGGCAAAAGTCCGCCTGTGTAACTAGTTTTGTGTGTGCAACCATGTGCACTCAGTAAAGAGGTCTTATTTCTGGAAATTGGGCTATTTAGTTGCATTTTGTCTTTTTGTGCCAGTCAGTAACCAAGTCTGTGAGTACTTGCTTCTTCATGTACACTGCAATTATCTGGTCTTCACTTACACTGGGGTTTTTTGCATTTTCACTTGCTATTTCTAATTTCTCCAGGCCCTGATTGAGTAGAATGTGTCTCAAGGAGGAATTCCCTCAGAATTTTGTTTTCCTTTAAGGCACCTGCAGTAGATGAGAACAGGAGCTGCAGTAATATTGTCTGTAAAACACATGAGCAGAATGTGAGATGAGAAAAAGCTTAGGTCAAATTTACCTTAGCATTTTAACACCATCTCCAGTAGCTGCCTCCTAGAAAAGGGGAGTATATATAGAATATAAGAGGTTGAAAAATTTGGTCAGTTCAGAACCACAATGAAATTCTAATTTTTTCCACAAATAAGTCACATTTGACATTTCAGTGAGATAGCAGCTTGTTCAGTTCTAAATGTGATTGCCCTCCTCCTGGAGTTACAATTGAAAACAATCTATGTTTTCTAACAGGAATAGTTTGGACTACTATTGTGATAGCATGGATATTTAACTAACCTTTATAAAAGCAAGGTGTAAGCTGACGCTATACCCATTTTGTGTCTGTTAACCTAAAAGTCAAATGAAGAAGTAGACTCCAAGAGAAGTTAAATCTGATACAAATTGTCAGAAGCAAGAAAACCATAATCACAGTTGGCATTCATTCTTCAGCTCAGTCATAAGGCTATGGATGTTGTAGCACATACAACAATATATCAGGTTCTCAGTACCTTGTAAAACTCAGGCACAACAGGCTGCCTTCAGACATGTGTGCCAAAGAAAGATTGAATTTTCTTATTATTTCTCCAGAACAAGTCTTCTTATCCAGCCTTTTATTGTTCATCTTATTAATCCATTGATTTTGTGGTAGCATAAATCAGTAAGCTGACATGGCCCTCCCACTTTAAGACCTGATTTTATTTTTGATGAACATCCATTAAGGCCTTGTTCCTTCATCTTACAGTAAAAAACTAGCAGCCTCATCGATACAGCACACCTCTGTGGAGTGGTAGCAAGATTTCCACACATAAAAAAGTCTACAGCCAATATGGTAAGATGGAAACAGAACATTCCCTCCAGTAAGTCCTAACATTTACAGTAATAGCTTGAGTTATCTCCCTTTCCATTTTCCTCTTTGAGTGTAATATTATGAATAATTAGCCAGACACCAAGTCTATGGATGACATTGTTACTATAATTCTTTTATCTAACAACTGACAATCATTTTCCTAGAGGCTTCTTCCTTCAATTTTTTGGGCTCCTAATCTCTTAGCAATGATTCATCCAGTAGATTCTGTTAAAATCATCTACTTTACTCACGCAAAACTTATCTAAGGAACACCAGCTGCCCCTAGCTGCAAGGAGTAGCAACACAATATTGCATCAATTGCATATGATGAATTACATATTAAATTTCCAGTACTCTATAATATATAAACCAGCACGGGATTACATTTTCACAACAGCAGACCTTTCTTAGTGGAATACTATAAAGCATATTTCTTTTTGACCAACAGATTTTAATAGGGCTTTAGAGCCCCTGAAAACTATCAGGTAAGTCACAATCCATTATTTCTGTTTACGGGGAAAAACTACCCTGGAAGGCTTTGGGTTTTTATTTTGTTTAGGGCCTATTGCCACAGCACAGCGTGTTGTGCTGGGTGTACTTACTGGAGCCCACAGCTTCAAACTTTCCCCTGGGTCTCCAAACAGTTGGATTACCCCTACTCCTACAGACAAAAATACATGTTTATTCTAAGTATGATTTAGAATGGAATGGGACACCTAGCTAGGAACCCAAGCCACCTTCACCTTTCCAGTGCATGCACTTGTGTGCACACCTGGCATATATAAAAATGCCAGAGTTTGTGAGCATGAAACTTGCCACACAAGACTTCAAAAATTCTTGAAAACACTGCGGTATTGGTTTGGGGGTTTTTAAGTTACTCTTTCTTCTTGTCCCTTACTCTTGTGTAGCAAACTTGCATCAAGTAATTTTATACACCATAATGATTGAAATAAAGGGTTTTTTCTTCTATATCCTCCAGCCAGTAAGCAAAGTGGTTCACGACTTTTCACCAACGATTATAAGAGACATCAAATAAGACTCATGCGGTGGGTAAGAAAAAACAACCAAAGAACCAGCAAATAGATTCTGAAAAGTAACACATATCAAATCTTTGATACTCAGTCATGTCACACTGACCATGTCTCTGCTCAGTCAGATACACCACTACCAAGATGACACTGATCTGCACTGACAACACCCTTTTACCTGCAGGAGTCACTGGGTTTTCCTGCACTTAAAATAAATGGCACATGAAAAGTGCTGAGTATGAGTAACAAACAGAACACAGCATATACCTTTTTAAATCTAGTGATAAATTTAAAAAATTAAGATTTATCAAGTTTCTATTTATGGAGATGAAATTTTTGTTTCCATCCCAAGAAAGACAACCAATAAGATCAAAAAGCAACATCTGAGGCATAAAGTCGAGCACTGGACATATTAGATTCACCAAAAAAGCTGTGCCCATAGCTGTAATGGCCATCTTAAGAATAGGCAGAGTGGAAGAAAAGGGATAGAAAGAGCATCTGCTTGTTCCTTTGCTTTTTCTGGTTGCTGTAAGTATAGGTATACTGAACCTGACATGAACTACAGTCATGTTTGTTCAGACTTAGAGCAGCTCCATTCACGAGCCAAATTTCCCACAGGCACCATCCTCGCACAAATTTACTCTCATAAGCATTTAGCAACTTTCAGTATTATTTCCACCCCTCCTTATATTTCAAGGCATCATATAAAATTCTTTCTTCAGGTCATTCTACACAGTAGTACATGATAAGTCTATAAAGGCCATACTGTACAGCTCAGTTGCCTTCAAAAACCAAAGGCACAAGTTTTCAGTTAAATCTCCTTATATAGAGAGATGAACTAAGAGTAGTACAATTTCTGTAGGAGATATTAATCTTATTTTTTATCTTCACCAATAAAAAAGAAAATAAAATGTTGAAGTTCTTTAGATAACGATATTCCTATCACAATATTACTTTATGAAACTGTCATCCTGTAGTTCTTAAACAGCTTCTCTTCTGGCTCACAAATTGTGTCATTTCTGAATTCTACACTTTTTTTGTCTGCCAAGGTTTCCTTATGTGTATAGAGAGGCAAAGAGTTACATTAAAAAAATCCTCAAAACAATGAGAGACCTAATTAGATACTTCATGAAACCATGAAAATTCAATGAGACCACAGAACTTTTTAATGATGAATTATAGGTACCACTCCCAAGTTAAATTGTGTGTATACAGACAGGACTCCCAAAGGTAAGAGAAATTACCTACTGCACATCTGGTATTTAGGCCTATAAGAAATGGTGTAGCTAAATAGTAATTTTCTGGGTTTGTTTTCAAGTTTTCTTCTTTGTAGCATAGAAACATTCACTTTTGGGAAGAAACTAGGAAATTTAGTGGAATGGTTTCTATGGACATGGTTCCAATTCTTGGCAAAGCTGCTGCTTAGGAAATTTGCTCTCTATCTTACTCTAAAATCAAGTAAGGCCACAAAAATGGTAATATTGTTACAAATTTCCAAGGATAAACAGAGAAAAAATGAAAAATAAAAAGGGAACAAGAGATATTCCACACAGAACTTTCACTCCATTCTCCTCCAGTCCTGCAAAGCGCTCGCTACTGTCTGAGAAAGAAAGCTGAGAACAGGAAACTTTTGTTTAAAAAAATAAAGCATCATGCTAGAAATTGTTTAAGTTTAAAAAAGGCATAGTTTATGCTCAAATTTTATTCTTGAATTGAGAAACAGTTCAAAATGCTTTAGAATTTATGTGGAACATATCTTTTAGAAGGGTGAATAAGTTTGGTTCAGATGCATAGCTTCTGAAGACAACAAAAAACCTCCCAGAACCTAATTTTGAGATTGTCCCAAGTAAAAAGCTGTTAACTAGTATTATACTTCTTTCCAGTTAGCAGACTTAATGAATACTAATCAGTGAAGAATACAAAGCACGTGTAGGTAACAAGAATCACACACTGTATCATCTCCTGGCAAAACCAAAGCACTTTGGACTCGAGAAAATCCTCCTGAAAACACTGGACTGAGTTTTGCCTCAAGAAGAAAACCCTCATTGGGTTGACCTTTTTTCAGGTTAAGATTTTCACATAACTTTTAGTATTAAGACATTACATTTCACCCTGCCACCAAGGGGATATGTAAAGCGTTTGTCAGTCTAAGCACTTTATACACACTGTAAGTAGATGAGATGGTAAAAGGGGTAGGCATTTCTACGTTTGATTTTTCCAGACAAACTGACTGCTACATCTGGTTTACTGAGCAGCTCTTCACACCAATATACGAGTGGGGAAAGGTTGCAAAGAGTTGTAGAAACAATATATGACAAAGGCCTGCACTGATGAAGAATAAAGACAGAAGAAACAATAGAATACAGTCTAGCTTCTATGCCTTTAGAAGAGATATTGCCCTGGAGAGAGCTTGAACATAAGCACAAGGTTCAAATGACTGGGCAGGAGGTGTAGTTTAATCCCAGCTGGCAACTAAGCATCACATGCTCACTCCCACACCAGCAGGATCAGAGAGAGAATCTGAAGAATAAATGTTAGAAAACTCATGGGCTGAGTTTGGAATATCACTTTGGTCAGTGTGAGTCAGCCATCCCATCTGTCCCTTCCCAACTTCTTGTGCACTCTCAGCTTCCTCGCCGGTGGGATAGGGTAAGGACCAGAAAAGACTTTAACTCTTGTGTTCAGCAATAATTAAAACATCCCCGCGTTATCGAAACTGTTTCCAGGACAAATTCAAAACACAGCCTTGTATCAGCTACTATGAAGAAAATCAACTCTACCTCAGCAAAAGCTTGTACATTAGATACAAAAAATAAAAATATAATTTCAATGAAAATATTTCAATGCTGAGAAGTTTATTTTGTTCTATATGAGGATAAAACGGGCATTTTCCAGAACATTTAACATAAATTTAAGGAGAGAGTGCTTCAAGAGCAGCAATCAGTACTTGGTCATTCACCTGGATCCAGATTTCCCACACCTTAACTTTTGCTTCTTGACCAGAAGCATAAGTACAGATCGGGGTCACCAAAGTCCTTGACTAACACTATTAAGCCTTTTGTGATAAAAAAGCTTCCACCAAAAATTCCCTGGTGCTTTCTATTTTTAATTGACCTCTTGATAGCTTTCAAAACATCCTGGTACCATCATACTTCATCTCAAACATATTTGGTTTCACTTATGTTAGCAAAAATAAGACATCTTTTGAAAGGACCGGCAGTCTGCCTTGTACACATCATGAAAAGAGGAAATCAGTTTGTAGCTTAAAAGAAGATACAACTAAGACTATACAACTATGAGCTATACTTCTCTGTTAAAGATGAAATAAAACATCTAAAGGCAACATACTGCCCCTGTTTCCCATACTTCTGCCCCATGATATGAGGGTAAAAGGCTGCATGACAAAAGATAACCCTTTTCTGCTATTCCCCAATGAACAGTTATATACATTATTAGTACTGAACGTGTCATAAATTAAAGATATCAAGGTAGTCACATCTTCCTTTCATATAAATTTCCTCATAATCTGTTTTGGGCTTAAATGAACAGTTTTTCAGGCTTTGGTACTACAGTTTTTCTGAATAGTTAAAGTAAAGCGAAGCTTCCATAAGTGTAAAGTACAGAAAACTTGGTTTAAAAATTACATTGTGCACAAATTTCCTTCTTGACAATAATATCTGGTTTTCCATTTATCTGCTCAGTCATTGATCACTACAGTCAATCCCATGCAATAAAACCTGGTGGACTTTGTCAGATATGGCCAATGTCAATGGAGTTTCACCAAGATAAATCTAATTAAGCATCTTTATTCTACAAATATTATTTCAATGAGGACATTGAAATGTGTCTGCATAAAACCAGAGTCAGTTTACAGTCTAAAAAAACAAAAAAACAAGTAGACAAATATTTTAGTTAATGGACTAACATTAATTGAGAAATAAATTAGTCATGATATATTTGCAATCCATCTGCATGCATAAAATACTAGGAATATTTCAAGCAATCAAAACAACCAAGTCTGTTTAATAGCTCACTTGTTCCAATTATAAGAATCTACCACGAAAAGGGAAGAGCAAGAAAATCATGTTCTTGTGTAGTGTAATATTTAGTGCTCTGCTAGGTCCCCCATTTTTTGCAGATGTGCATAGCTACAAAATATCTTGAAATATTTGCAGCCATTAATTTTGTTTTGTTCTGTTTCATACATAATATTCCTGAAGCAAATGCAAGAAAAAAATGGGAGTTTATTGTCCTTAAAAATAATCCAGCAAATTATTAGGTTTATAAACTGGTTTTGCAACTACAGCCTACCAACCATAATCAGGTAAAAGAAGAAATGCTGTCATTTCAGACACCTTTTTTATTCCTAAATAATTTCTGAGAATTTGAGAGCATTTCTAACAGTGACCACATAAATGGTGCCATCATTAAGCAGTATTAAGAATAACACGTACACAAGACACCCATCACACCCATCTAGGGAGATGGCTCTCAAATTTACAATCAGTTTTGTTACATTAAAGAATATTAGTCTGCATTTTTAATACCTATTCTCACAGTTTCAGACTTATTTTCAGTAAAAAGGGCTCCACTAATCTTTTTGAATGTTCCCTCCCTTTCTGAAGATGGTATTACCATGGCTTTAAGGCATCAGCATTCAGCTGAGTTGGCTAAAGACTACTCAGGAGTGCCTTTGTATGCTGTAATTACAACTTTTCTCTGCAATGCAGACACAGATACGAAATAAGCAATATGGTGCCTCCACAGCTTGCCTCTAGCTTTTCTCTCCCTAGGAAGTATTTGGATTTCGTCGTCTTCTAATAGTAACTCAAAATTACTCTTTCTGCAATTTTTGCACAAAGGTTGAAGATAATGTAATTTTACACCTGCTGCAGGCAACTCTGTATGTTCACCAGTTAGTTTAGTTCGTTCAGTCATCCAGAAATATTTCAGTCTTATTCAACCTTATCTAGACCTCAGTCCCCTTTGCTGAACCAGAGACACGTGTTTTCGTTACGTGAGGTGTCCCACAACACGCAGTGGCCTTTCAGAACCTGAAGATGCGGAGCAAATAGCATGCAGCATACGAGTTTCCTCAGATAATGTTCAACATGGGAACACACCTTTATAATTAATTAATGCCAAATTGGAAAGAAACGAGTAGGGTGTTCGCTCTGTTGACCTCGCCCCACTCATAAAAAAGCCAAAAGCCATCACAAACACTTTTGTGGAATTCTTCACATAAAAACATAGTGGCACACATTATGAAGGCAGGTATGTCTGAGGAGAAATGTGTAATTTCGCTACTTGTCATAATCATAATTTCATCCCCATTATAACACACTTTTTTGCACATCCAAGCATTGTACACTTTTAAACGAGAAAGTATATATTAAATATACTTATTTTATATAATATGTATATATTAAATACATATATGCCAAATACCCAGGGCTATGTACACTTCTTCAAAAACTTCATGGACACAAAGGCAAGTCTTACAAGTACATTGTCCCAGCCTGCTTCCATCTCAGAAGGGAATTTTATAGCTGGCAGTTAACCTGTTTGAAAGAAGAAAGTTTTTTGCAGCAAATGTCACCCATTATTCTTACAAGGCTTTGATTACAAGTCTTGGTAAAACAAAGAAGGATGCCAATTTTCTGATTGCCACACCTTTATTTTCAGACTGAATGAGGAATGGACTCCTCCAGTTAATAAATGAACAAGCAATTGGCAGCTGATTTCAAGACTAATTCTTCTGGCAGTTCTACAGGAGCAGACACAGAATGTCTCTCCTCTCACTTCGCTCTAACCACAGAAAAACAAGCTGCAAAAAAAGTTTTCTCAGATTGCCTTTACAAATTTAATAGCCTTGTGCAGCTTTTATCTTTACACTGTGGAAAAAACTAAGGAACGAAACTGAAGAAATACAATTATCTAGTTCCAATCAATGAAATTGGTCTAGACTGTACCTGTAATAGATTCAAAATATGATTTAATTACTGTTTTATCTTTTTTTCCTTTCTTCCTTTTTCTGCCATCTACTCAAGGTATTCCCCATTTTCCAGTATTAACAAAGACATCTTTTCACATGCTGCAGTGATCCTCTGAGACAAGGGAGGTAAGTGTGCATAAACACTGTCTGACTGAAGGAATTTCTCTCTATGGAAAACCCAAAAATGCACCACAGACACCACACAGAGGACAGCGCTCTTGATGGTTCTCGGCAGTAAACTCAGTCATCTTCAATCCCTACATGACCAGCCTTGTTTCTTCCAATTCTTTGCATAACCAAACATTAGCAATAAGAAATTCTTGGAAAGCACATGGTGATATTTGAAGAATATTTTAAGTTGCAATGACAAGAATTAATTTCCTGACAGGATTAACAATAGCTGCTTATTTTTAAGGATAAACTACCTACCAGGGCTAAAGAAGGAAAAAAGCATGGTTGGTTCTGTGCTTTTCTGTAATTTTTTCCTATGAAAATTTCCTCTTTGATGAATCCTTGGTTAAAATAATTTTATTGGATAAAGACAGAAAAATGCATCAACAAGAAGTGATTATGGGGACGTTGATCTGACTAACATTTTTTTAACCTACCGATTTATTAATCTGATTTGGGAGCTTATCAGGGAACACTCAGGACTCCTCAGGGAGCAGCAGTCCAGGACTACCTGACTCCTGGTTTTCTTTCTAAACCAATGCTGCCCCCATCTGGGAGTACAACCGGGAATGTGCTACTGCTTACAGCACTTGCTGTATCCATACAGAAATGCATAGGGATAAACTTACTAAAAAGATATATTCCAGTATAACATACTTAAGAAATTCTTCATGGCTCAAAAGACTTCAATGCAAAATTTATACACAAGTGTTTAAACCCAGTGATCTAAAATTCAACATTTTTTTCCTACTGGATACATGCCCACTGATTAAATATAAGGTGAGCGTAGTTTGGAGCATGTTACAATGTAATGCTAAGTATTTTTTATTCCAAGTGTATTGAAAGCAGATTCTTCTATACGACAATATCAGAACCAAGTTTTAAAAGCAGAGAATGCAATTCCATTTGATACTCTATAATTGTGGTATACAATCAATATGAAACCATATTTGTGGACATTTTGTGATCTGTATTAGCATAATACACCAAATTCAATCAATGCAACAATTAAGTCATAATGGTCTACAGACTTGAGCATTATTTCCTTTTTTTAATTTCAGTGTATGAGCATGACTCCTTACTAGCTGGCAGGAACATTTACCAAAGATTTCTTCAAGCATGTATTTATCAATTAATAACATACTTCAATATATGGATCCTAATGTTTCATATTAATTTCATGCTTATCTTTATTTATGCCTTTTTTTATTCCCCTTATCTCAGCTCAAGAGTCATATATGTTATCCACAGAGCTACAATGAGTATTTGCAGAACATGGTAGAAGAAACTCACATAAGAGTTTTTAACAGTCTTTGTACCAAAATCACATTGAAATCTGTTATGTTACAATTCAAATTTTACCAGACAGACAGATAATATTTCAGGGTAACGTAGAATGGGAGAAAAACATTGTGGCTGATATATATGAACAAAACACACGATATGACCAGGGTCTGTGTCTTTCCCATAGCTATACCTGTTCAAAGTAGGATAATCACTCTGTGCATGAACTTGCAAGAGCTCACCTATGTGTTGTTTGAAATAAGTATTTTTTAATGCACCAAACAAACATTGTGTTGAGCACCATACATACTGCATAAAGGGCAGTAAAGAAAATAATGAAGACACAAACCCCAGCTGTCTCTTTTGAAATGAGCACAGAATGAAAGATCCAACTCATTACTGCCATGGTCCAGACTATCCCAGCTGCAGATTAACGAGATATTCCTTTACACTGACATAGGCAAATATACAGATTGAGACCTAGATTTTTCCTAAAACCATTGCCTACCTTTGATGTATGTCAGACATCTCCCTTCTGATACAGTAAGCTCTGACAGAGCTTAGCCTGAGAATAGTCTATCCAAACATGTAAGGACAGCCATAAATAAAAGTGATAATTATTTTGTATAAAACTAGACAGCAGAACACTACATCTTGACTTTACCATTGTCAGAACATATTTCCTTTGAGTCTCATGAAAACCTAGGTTTTCATTGCAGTACGAGTTCATTTACTGTTACATTCAAAAATCTACACAAAGTTTATGGCCTTTTTAATAAAACCATGATAAATATTTGGTACCACATTATAAAATAGCAAACAAATGATAATTTTACCTTCTGTTCTGTGCTACTATAATTACTTCCCTTAGGAGTTCAACCTAGCCTTTGTCACTTTGATTGCAGTGTTATTCTCAGACAGAGACAGCAGAGCAGCTAAATGAGATGGATGTATATGTAAAAAACTTTTAATCACAGGCATGAACATATGTAAAGCTTCAGTGTGACTCTTCTTTCAAATAAGATGCCTATGACTTCAAATCGGACATTTTTAAATCTTAAAAATACACAGTGAGAAAATCTGAGCTCTGGCTCTGTTTTAGAATCCTTCCAAAAAAATAAAAAACAGAAAAAAGCCCCTCTAATATACAAGAATTGCAAGCATCAAAGCACCAGCACTGATGCAGTTACAGATGCGAAAAGCAGTCTTCCATTTCATACAGAGTATATTTACTCCTTACCATTACCACTGTGTGATCAAAATTGCTGTGAATATGGATAAAAAAATCAATGTTTCTTTCACTTCTTGCCAATCCACTGTTCAACATTCCAGTACAATTTACTTCAATATGAGCATTAGTGCCAATCTCTACTACTTAACTCAGCTTGGAAGGGGCTTTTGAGGAGAGGGGACACACTTCAGTAGTATTAGAGGTCTCTTGATGGAGGTTTGGTACCATAAAATTACTCTTTGTTAGCAAAGTAATTATTCCCACCTTTACCCTCACCTCCCTTTAAGATACTGGAGATCACAGAAAACAAACTAGTGAAAGGCTGCTGGACTCAAGAGAAAACTATTAATACAAATCCACTTTCCATATATACATAAAGTGACAATCTTCATCATTTAATTGCAATAACTTCATTTAATCATAAGTTCATCTTATAAACAAGATGTAAAAAACTAAAAAGGATCAATGTAAATTATTTGGGAAATAAAAAGATCCATTTGCAGGGACTTTATAAAAGATATCTCTATAGATAGGGTACATTTTTCCCCACAAGAAAGATTTGCCTTCTTACTTTTTTTGGATTCTATACATCACATAGAGTTTTGCATGTGACCATGAATTGTGAATTATACAAGGAACAAAATCTTGGGGAAAAAGACCTGATCAATAAATTAGACAGCTAAACATCATATGGCATGATCAAAGATAGTACATATTAATCTAATTAGGAACTGTTATATTACATACCCACAAGATTAAGATCTGCCATTTCTTAGCTTCTAAATCTCTAACTGAAAAACCTAACATTATTTTAAAGTCAGCCATGTTATTAACATATTAGTAAGCAAAGATCTGATTTAACAAGTATTTCATCTTTTCACTGAAAATTTGGCTCATTGACTTCTTGTTTTATCATTGTTTTATTTTGTTTTATCATTGACTTATCTTGTTTTAATACAATATAATTACTTCTTACAGGAGGGTCTAGTGGATAAGAGATCAATTTGTTTCAAGTCCATGCCAATACTGCCACTCATCTCTGTGGACAGAATTTCATCTTGGGTATGACAAATATTTTCAACAATTGTTAATAAATCAAAAGACTCTGAACAAGAAACTGAGTACTGTAATTAAATACAATTAAATCAACTAAATTAATTTCAATCAATAAATTAAATATAATTAAATGAACTAATCTTCATGAATGCCAAAAATATCAGCACTTGGGATCTCAGAATACTGATGTTTTATAACCTTTTGAGAGATAGTCTTTGGCATTCTGGTTTTTCACTCTAGTTCAGTTCCCCAGAAGGCAAGCATTTATAGCTAATTACCAACCTCAATCATATTTGCATATCATTTTTCTTAAAACATCCTTTCAAACACTTCTTTCAAGATGAAATTCACTTTTTATCTTCAGCTTCAGCATAACTGTAAAGTGCACTTATAAAGCAGATTTTTATGGGAATGACTTGGTCACTTCCATTACAGGTCTCTGAATGAGAACTATGATGAAAAGATCTGAGTAGACCATTGCAAGTAAGGCCATTCTCCACTATCTGTCATATCCACAATCCCCAAGAATCTTATATTCCTCTCCCTGGACAGACATTCTGTTATATCTGTGGTTGCACAACAAGACCACATATATCCAGGGAATCAAATAAAATTAAATGTATTCCTTGAGCTTTCTCCTCTTAAAATTCAGCTTCTGACAGTTTCCCTGCACTGAACAGTGGAATATGCATGCCACTGATATTATTTCATAGGACCTCTCAATGAACCTTCAGAACAACAAAACTTGTAGACACTTCTTTCCAACAGTCTCAACTGTTGTAATATGTACTTAAAGTATGGCTTTCAATGTGCAAAAACATGCTGTGCAATCTAGCAGGCTTAAGATGCTTCCTATAAAAAATCAATTTACCACTGTTCAGATTTTGCGAGAATGTCTTTTTCCTGCCATGCCACCACAATAAGACGGCAAGTGACAGATTAGGATTCTGTTTGGGAAAAAAAAAAATTAAAAGCTAGAAGAGATAATGGTAAAGATAAGAAAAGTTCTAGATGCTAGTATCTATGCAGATTTTTAATGTGTCTAAATGTAGATCATTTGGGGGGGAAAAGGTGATTGTGACATGCTCCTCATCAGAATCGGGAAGTTTGGCACAGAAAAGCCATTAAATAAAAGGTGAAACTTCTGCTAAGTTACCTGAGTCTGAAACTGTGAGATTCTGCATTTATGTATAATATCACTGTACAAAAAGCATTTTGTGAGCCAGACTAGAGGTACATTAACAATTATCATATCAGAGAATCAAGGAAACTGTGGTATAGAATACAGAACCCCTTGGTTTTTCCTCATGGACCAGAAGAAATCTTATCCTCAAGTGCAAACTTTGAAATATTTAAGTATCCCAAATGACACAGTTTCAAACTTCTCTCAAGAATTAGCTTGATATTTGGTCTTTGAGTGGGGCCACTCACAGGCCAGATTAATCTGAGGTAAATTGAACTGCCATAAGAATTAACAATAATGAAGAGAGGTGAAAAGATTTCACAGCTGTCTTCTGTAACTCTTTTTTACAGGAGCAGAAGCAGCGACTTTAGAACTAGCAGATGAAGCAATATTTATTGCTTTTTGTAACAAAAAAAACCAAAGTATGGAGGAAAAGTTGATTTAATATATTTTTGATATCATTGATGTAATTTTCAAAGCACTT
Organism: Acrocephalus scirpaceus scirpaceus; assembly: GCA_910950805.1. Lineage (NCBI taxonomy): Eukaryota > Metazoa > Chordata > Aves > Passeriformes > Sylviidae > Acrocephalus > Acrocephalus scirpaceus. Next base: position 8,127,560 of record OU383778.1, on the reverse strand, counting down.
CATTGATATTTAAGATGAAATACAAATGAGAAAGAACACATCCAATTAGCACTGTAATATTAGATACCAACCTTACAGAGTACATCTGCAGTATTTTAGGTGAAAGCAATCAAGCAAAACACTTGGAATAATCATGTGAATATGATTTTTATGTATTTTTATTGGGCACATAAACCAAAATCACTTTTGAAAAAGAAACATGAGAAGCAGGGAAAGAACTCCATCTGTCAGGCTCTAATGAGCTCAAATCATCCCCTTCTTTGAAAAAAAAAAAGGAGTCTTGATAAAACAACATGTAAATCAAAATCATCTACAGTGGGTGATAGTACCATCCATATTAAAAACTGTACCTCTGCAGACATAATCTCTGATGTTTTGCTCAGCCCTTCACACTCCTGTCATGTGGTTCCCCACTGATAATGCCCTCTTGGGTAACTGAAGTTCCAGATAGTTCTCTAACATCTCCAGTGGTGAAAAGTCACCAGGTGTCCTCAGGTTCAGCTAAGCAGGTCACAACAACCCTCACTGTAGCACAGGATCTGATTGAGGTTTCTCCTGTTGTAAACAGGAGTGACCTCACAACCAAGAACCTGACAACATCTCATATGAAGCAGAATTTCAGCCAACAAAACCACACACTAGAACTGCATTTTGGTAGGGCAAGTCATAAGGATCAAGCAGATCCATTATGGGCAGTTAACACCTTTAGTATTCAGCACAGAATCTGTGGCTCAAACAACAGGTTAAGGTGTGGCTCCCTGGCATGTTGTTTCTAGAATGTAGAAATAACCATATGAAAGACCATAGAGTAATTATTAGATGCAAAATGCTTCAGTTTTAGACAGAGTCCTTCACCTTTCTTTAAACATGTTAACATGTAATAATTCTTTCTTACATTCCTTCCATGCTAAATATTAGTTTTACCCTTTTTCTTAATGGCTTCATTTGTGTCCTTTCTGAAAATCTGACCTGTCCTAGAGTATTTCCTATATTTTCATTTAGTTTGGCCTTTTTCTCCCCTTTATCTACAGCAGTTAATGTTATTCTATGAAAGCATATCTTTCTGAAATAATTTTTGGCTTGTGTTCAGCCCTAGAATACATATTTTTGTTTCCTGAGGCAATCCCATTTAGCTCATGGACATATTTAGTAAGCATGTTCCCTCACTGCATGATCTAAGACACAAACTCCACCCTGGATCCAATGTGACTGAGTCACACATGATTTATTATAACTTTCATTTCAGGGTACTGGTTTCTGCATGACTGGGCAGACTTAGAAGTATCTAAGTTTCATTTGTGTTCAAGGTGATACTTTGGTAACTAGATAAAAAAGGTCCATGGAAAACTTCTCACAGTCACTGTTCTTTCCTGCACAAAATATATTTTGCTCCTCCTCAGGTACTATTCTTACTTTCAGGCTTCAGTACACCTCTCTCACTTCTCACTGTTATCTTTCCAAAACCTGAACACAGATTAAGACAGGTTGTTCTTTCACAATATGTGAAATCTTATGCATTATTTCTTACAAGCTTCTTTTAATTAAATTATAAGGTCCTTCCTAGGTTCAAAGATATTATTGTTCTATTTTCCTTCCCAGTTTACAGCCTGATTTACACTGCAGCATGCGAATTCTCACTGCTTTTTCCACATCCTGCCAGGATGTTCTGGCAATCTTTTCTTACCATGGTCCATTGTAACATGGTTTCAATTAGGAGTTCCACCAACTTAAAAAACTTTGAGCAAGTCTCAAATCTTGCAAAATATTTTCAAAGTTTATCCAACTTATGTCTTTTTGAAATCCCTCTCAGCACATTATTTCCACAAAGCTCAGCATCATTACCATTTCTTCACCACAGTTTGATAAATGGATTTTTGTGTCATTCTATTATTAAACAAATCAGTTTCCATTACTTCACTGGCTTGAGATTACCTTTATTTTTGATCCCTCTCCAGTTGTCTCCAGTGATTCTTGATTAAGATACTCAAAAGTTTGTTTTTCCATTGTCTTTCCCATCTACCACTGTTTCTACTTCCAGCCTTGATAATGGCTAAAGAAAACTCAGTCAGAACTGATACCAAAAATAATATTACTCTACCTACAGGGAAGCTAACAGTCAAAAAAGAAAAAAATCAGAGAAGGAATTAATAGCTCTAGCCCCACAGCTGCTAGTGTTTCCATCCAGAATGTTCCTTGCCAGTCAGTACGTGCATAAATGCCACTTTCAAATAAGCTTCCTTCAAAGAAACGTGAGCCAGCCAGAAAAGTTAAAAAAATCTGGTACATCTTTCAGGCCTTGTTCCAGTTCTACTCACCAGCACTGCTTATGCAGCATGAAGGATGGAATGTGTCTCTCATTTGCCTCCAAACAGATCTTAACCAGTTGAGGAGAGGGCTTCTGCTGGTATAAACCCCACCACCCCACTTTGCTGGGGCCTGTGAAACCACCACCACACCTTCTTGCAATTATACACTTCCATGATCTTACAGAAGCTCAACAACCAGTCCTGAACAATACACACTGCAAATGTCCTGTATTTCTTTTGAAGATTATTACCTCCAAGTTGTGCACAGGAAAAAGCAGAAATGCCTTTTTTTTTTTTGCTGACTTTTCACTCTAAGAGGGCATGTATGCTGAGCAGTAAGTTCATTTTAAATGATGCTTTTCAACAGACAGCGTCAGCTTTTCAGAAGAGAGCTGCACTTCAAATGTAGGTCAACAGAAGGTAAGACTGCATAGGAGGATCACCACTAAGAAGTGAAAGCAGACTAGATTTTCTTCATTGGGAATTCTAGGTAAATGTAAATATGATGTGAAAATATAGAAAATAATGAAAGGAGCATTGGAAGTTTGTAGACTTCAAGCAACAGAATTGCTTATACAGAAATGTTTCACCAGTAAAATATCTATTCTATTAAAATGTGTAGCTAGCTACCTTTTTTAATCCTTTTTAATAGTCTATGTTGTTCAAACACATTTTTTGCTGATCTCAGAGAGCTTAGTTCATCTTATTGAAGAGCAGCATAGAAAAGAGGCTGGCTGCTCTAGGAAATAAGAAAAATATTGTCACTTTCCCTAGGAAAAAATGCAAAATGAGAAGGATTTTCATCACTGTCCACCTACAAACAAGTGATAGAAGTTAGCTTGCATATTCTACTTCAATTATTTAAGCTAAGGAATTAAGTAACTAAGCACATAATCATTTAGAACAGTGTTTAAAGCTAGATACTTAAAGGGACAGCATGTCCTATAACACTACAATAGCAGGACAATAGTGACATGTTTCTGGACACCCACATATTTTATCACTACACTGGGGACAAGCAGGTAAATAAATCTTCCTTGTGGCCCATGACTTAATGATACTGGTTCACATCTGGTCTACAGCCTCACTGATTAACTCCAAGTATCATTTTGCATCATATTTTTATGTATTATAAGGAGGCAATGGTACTTTTCCATTATTTTCCTTTCCCAGTTCAATGCTATAACCTGAACAAATACAACCTCACAATGTGTATCTACAATAGTAGGAAGCTAAAAAACACACAGGTGTCCTACCCTCTGAACAACACATAGAAATACATTGTACTGGTTTAAGTACATTCTATTAAGTTCAAGTTCTCTTCCTTGTTATATTGCACTCACCCATACTGATGTCCTCACCCTAAGGTATAACACAGCTAAACCAGAGCCATGAGGAAATAGCCTTGGCAGTGCTTTAAAGGGGGCATCTAATCCATATCCTTGTCCAAAACCAGAAGCAAAAATACCTGAACCCTTCTGAGTTGTAAGTCTAAACCCTTACATCCCCCTGTGGGTACTGAGCTTCCTCAGATGGTCCATCCCTTTGATTCACAGCTTACAACCAGAAACTCACCCTGCTGATTAACTTGTACTCTCCCCACTGCAATGTAAGACACAATGAGCAAAAAGAGAGTAGGATGTTGAATGGCAGCCACATTGGATAAGCTTTAAATGCAAGTGTTTAGCTGAGAAGTCATTTAGGCAGCCTTGGGTTCACAACATTCAAGTCATACACTCACCATACGTCACTGCAGATGTGAAGGTTTCTCATATACTTGACAGCCTGCACTTGCCTGGAAAAATAAAAAAATAAAATAAAAAATAAAAATTAAGATAATTCATTCCTGAGAATCTACTAAAGAAATAATTAGAATTGTTCAATAGTAAAACAGCACTGTAAGTTTATGGTGCAGACAGACCTTCCTCCCAGCTCACTATGAACTTCAATGCATTGTTCAAACTGAAAATAGGTCACAAAAAAAAGATTCTTCACTTATAAATTTTTACTGCAACAGCTCAGAATCAAATGAATCAAATGAATCTGCTTAGACTCCAAATGTTGCTTAACAGATGCTGGGAGAGACATCCTGCACCAGTGTTTCTGTAAAGTAGTCTGTTTACAACTAGCATGTTTTTCCATGTGAGCAAAAACAAACAATCAAATCCAGAAGGTGTTTGCTGCTTTCCTTTGGAAAGAAATAATTTAAACTATCGTGGACAGTGCAAGTGGCAGCCCAAAAAGAACTTAAGAATTTTAGCCAAAAAAAAACCAAAAACAAACCAACAAAAGAAGTTGATATGCAGTCAGAACTTGGCTTTTGCCTGGGGAAAAAAGTGTAGCTAACGTTGATTCTGAAAGTTTTATCAAGTGTTTTATACTAAAATCAGTGAAACACTTGCAGGAACAAGACATTTGTGTACACAGTTCTTGTACAATTGTTGGCAGTATTTTATGTTGTTTTAAAAGCAGAATTAGATTTACCACTATTCCCAGCTCAGTTCTTGTACAAGCTGTATGGCAACTGAGCTTCCAGAGTGGAAACATAAAACCACCTACAGCTTTGTATGTAGCAACTTCAATCCACACAAAGCCAAAAATCAATTTTTAATTAGGGAAATAGATAGAGAAATCATGTTCTTATACCATGTTTGTGATCTTGTGGAAGTTAAGAGCAAAAATACCATTCACTTTAAAGTAAATAAGGTTGAACTTGGCATCCTCAAGCCTTTTCCCAACTAAGTCATTTAAGGCTGGGTCTCAATGAGGCAAAAACTCAATGTACTTTTATAGTCATGTTCTCAGTTGAATGGATGTGATATGTTTGAAAAACACTGTTTAGGAGCAGGCTAGAAAACCTAAAGCCACATTAGCTGACCGAACTAAAGAGAAGACTATTTAATCATATTCAGTTCATTCAATTTTGCTCACAGACTCCTATCTGCTTACGAAGACATAACCCAACTGTTTAACAGTGACATGTCATGTTAATTCACTGGACAAGAGTGACAAAGACAGCACAGAAAGCTATTACTTATATATTGCATCCAGAAAGCTATTCTAGCCTGTTATACAGCCATAGATTTTTTTTCATCAGCATTTCACAGTGCACAGCAAAAGGCAGGCTGTGATGAATAAAGGAGTCTATGGGTTATTTATAATCTTGGTTAAAGACTGAATTTCCTGCACTCCTAAAACTATAAATATTACTTCACTCAGTGTTAGTGGACTACCTTTATATCTCCATTTTGGATCAGGAATTTAAAGAGTAGCAATATGCCAAAAAGTAATATTTTAAGATACAAATTAGAAGAAATGTAGTAAAATAAGAGCAGCAATACTCCCCAGCAGGCAACCAAGATTCAATGTTCTTCTATTTGCTGTTAAACAGCCACCAATTTTTGCAGGAAAAGCTACCTGATTTAGAGGAGAAACCACATCATGTAAGGAAAAAATAAATCTTTTCCGGAAGAGGTATTTTAAGTGAATCGGACAAAATAAAAATAAATAAATAGTGAAAAAGCAAACAAAACATATAGTGGCTCCTACTGTTTGTCTGCATCTGTATGTGTCCTCTACCAGCTGTACTCACTCAGAATACTCTTTTGTAATAGACAGAAATACTCATCTTCAACTTCCTCTAGTCCACTAACAAGTACAGAAAACAGGAAGCAAAAAGTCTGAAAAAGTACATGCTTCAGTAACTAAGACACTGTCAGGAAAGAAACAGCACTGGTCCTAAAAGCCTGAGCAATTAAATTACTTTATTTCTCCACTGATGCAGGAGGCAGGGTACACCAAGGAAATGAGGCAGGGATCAAAACTGAGCTCATGCTGGAACATATCTAAGCCATAGTAACAAGCCCACATACATATGGATGCTAAATGCAGGGGGTGTGGTGTGAACTTTGTATCTTTATCCATTCACAAGGAGGTCTGGATATCACGCAAATAAACCTTTATGGTGGGTAAAGGGGGTGGGGAGAGAAAAAAAAGCCTAAATCCCTAACATTCAAGACTACCAAATACCTTTGGGGGAGGAAAAAAAAAAAAAAAAAAAAAAGAAACACAAACAAACAAAAAACACCCCCAGAAAACCAAACCAACAAACAAAAAACCAAAAAGGTATATTGAAGTTAAGGTTCAAATTTAAGGCTCTTTGAAAAAGACAAAGCTCACATAAAACCAGCAAAAACAGTTTGTCCTGTTTTTTCTGAAATCTAAGAGCATGCCTTTGGAATACATGAAGGAGAAAAAACTGTAGAAAAGCCACAAAACCACAAAAAGGAGAAGTTATAGTAGTATTGAAAAGCAATTATCATAGGGGTGTTGTTTTTCTTTTGGTCAGGTTTGGGTTTTGGATGTTTGTTGATTTGCTAGGCTTTTTTACAAAAAAAACCCCTCTGAAGTTCTTAGCATTCATCATCATCAGAGATATGATATTAGGAACACCGAAGGATTGTGGATGTAATAATGCATCAGAAAAATCCTGCCCCAATCTTTCCCCTCCTTTTCCAATATCTTTTAGAGACAAGTGAGAACAAGTTCATAAAAGATTAATGTTAGCTTTAGGATTATTTTGTCTACTTATAATTATCAGATAAAAAATAACAAGATTTTTAAAAGCAGGGGGAGGAGTTCAAGAGAAAAGAAAGAATTTCCTTCTTTCCATCTCCCTTTCCAATCTCAAAGAAGAGAAATTGTAACAAATAACTGAAAATCCTTTGAAAAGACAATCTGCCTCTTAAAGTGAAGGGACACCATCCTTTCCCCTAGAGTCAACAAAGACTGTGGTCAATGCACACTGAGTTGAGCCGCCTAAGGTTTCATCCCCAGCTTTGCTACAGACTTTTATGGATGGATGCCAGGGCAATTATTTCATCTATCAATTCCTATTTATAATTCAAGCTATTCAATAGAGTCTGCTATAGGAAAGGTTTGAGTCCTCTGCTACAACAATGAACTTGCAGCAGTTGAAGAGTTGGTGTGAGACAGATAAGGACTTGACTTTAGCAGGCTGTTAAAAAAAACAAAAGCAAGGAAAATTTAACTCTAAGGAAACAAAAATCATTCTACTGCAGTCAAAACAAGGAACAGCAGAACTACTTAAATTACAACTACATTTAAAAAAAAAAAGGCATTTGTTCATTCTGTCTTGGTTCAAAGCAACACAAATAAAAAAAAACCACTATATGGGCTTTTGTGCAAGGATACATTTATTTTACATTTACATTTATTTTTTTCAGAATAAAAAGGGAATGCTGCCTTGTACTCCAGTTACAAAAATGTCTAAGAGTCAGTTTATTATGTTAAGTATTCTAATATTGAATCAATCACATAACATGGGATGACACATCTCTGTTGTTATACATCTAAACAATAAATGTGGCAACTCATACAACCAGTACAGTGATATCACTGTGATAAGCACATGCAGTTTTGCAGCACATAAATATTTTTCGTCCATCACCACCCATGGCAAGGGAATGTCTTCCAGATGTTCATGGTTCCTTATAATCCATTGGTTTATACAATTCATGCTACTTCAGAGACACAGAGAAGCTCTACTTCACAAAGTACCATATAGAGATTGCTATTAAATAATACTGATAAAGAACTTCTTATTTTAATCTCTAAAATATGAGAATAAAACACATACAGTGGGATCAGAGAGAAACAGATTCTTGTGCCAGGAGAGAAAATGGGCAATTCAGAAGACAGTGGTGTGTGATACACACTAGAGACTAGTTTTCCTCAGAGCCCTCATAAAACAAACAGACATAACAAGTCTAACATTTTTCAGGAATACGTGCATTATCACACTACTTGACATTATTTAGCATGACAAATTAAGACAGCAGAGGAGATGCAAAACTATGCAAACATGTACCATCATCACTGAGAGTAATTGCATTATTTCAAGCTTTAATGTGACTCCTATTATAGCACTCTTTAAACAATTGCTAATAATATTTTATGTTTCAGTCTAGCCTGCATTACATGTTTGCTAAAGCATAAGGTACTCTTCAGGTAACAACGCTCAAGCTCTAAGCTTAAGGTTTCTAAGTTATGTTCTTACCAGTTCCATTCCTCCTTGGGATCTATGTCTCTTCAATAATAAACAAGAAAACAATTCTTTCCTTTATGAACTTTCAAAGTTAGATATATTTTAACTTAAGTTATTAAGAGTATATTGCACAGTCTCTGTACACCACACAATTCATCGGCAAAAAAGGTCTTTTGTTTACATACTTTTAAAGACTTCCAACTCCATCTCCTTTTTGGTTGCTGGTTAAACAACCTCCAATATTGCATCTGTAAAAGATAGAGTAGTACTGTATTGCATGGAAAAATTCAAGATGTTCCCTTCAAAATTAGCTGAAGACACACGAAGTAAACAATCATTTAAAAAAAAAATCTATAAATAGACATCAGGCTAATAGTTATTACATTCAATAATTTAGTATGATGTGCATGACAGCTTCGACCTCCAAAATAATTTAGCGCCTTGAGCTGAGATTAAATGCAGAACATTAATTTTTCCCTCCGGTTGTCAAGCCAACCAAGAGGCACGTCAAATCTATTTAAATTAAGCCTGCATCATGTAATGATATTAAAGGGGATAAAATATTAATATGGGTTTGTGATAGAACATTGGACAAAATAGCTGCAGTAAGGCAGCTTTAATTTACTACACCAACAATCCGTCTTTATGCTGAAAGCAGGATTTAATAGTCCGAAGGAATACATATTTGAGTTTATATGATATGCTAATTTATAAAATGTTACTGATTTGAATTGCTGAGTATATTCAGCAGTATTATGTAGAATAAAAAAAGTTATGATTCCCAATGTAATCCTACTGATGCAGGGAAAAAAAGTGTTGGATCAAAGTCATGATGTCTGTGTGTGTCCCATAAGCAGATGTTTTCAGCAATAGCAGTATGGCAGTATCCATTTATTGCCAGCAATGAATTTTCTTCCTTCAGCTAAAGGATGATACATTTCATTCAAAACTTCAATATTTCATAACATAAAAATGGATAGAAAGGGTAGGTAGACTCCCAGACCAAAGAAAGAGAACAGTAAGGTTTCTGCTGTCATTAGAGAACTACTCAAGAGAAAGAATAGTAAAAGAGAACAAAATAAAACAAGTGTGTGCAGCTTCTGATTAAAAAAAAAAAAAGGATACCCAAACCCTGCAGATTTAGACATGTTTCATTTGAATAATAAATGGGATTGGTCACATTTACAAACAACACCAGAAATATCCAGAATATATTCAATATCACATTCTTCCACTCCATCACAGTTACTTTTATTTTTTAAATTTCCAGATCATTTACTTTTCTAACATTTGGGAGCCCAACAAGAATGCAGACTTGAAAATACATCCTGTGTCACCTAAATTCAGAAACAATCCTGCACACTGCTAGTCTGCAAAGCCATTGCTGATAAGTGTCAAAAACTGGATCAAAGCCCAAGTTCACTTACTAGGAGTAAACATTTTTTATTACTGTTTGTTCACATGATGGTGTGCCTCTTGTGCAAAATCTTGCTTCCTAGAAGAACTGAAAAACTAAACAGTAAAGTCCTGATGTTATTGCACTTTATTGCTAATCAATGGGAAAACAACAACAACAACAACAAAAGGAAAATGAAAAAAGCATGTATACAGTGCTTCACATAGAACATGGCAGGTAAGGAAAAGTTTGAGATTTACCAAGGCAGAATGGGCACAAGAGGATGTTGGAGTAGGGTTTGAAGGTATTAGTGGCACAGCTCCAAGTTATCTCCCAAATATGAAGTTTCTTTCACAAAGCCTGCCCATAAAGCCCAGTCAAGGTTGCTAATTGCAATTAACAGAAAGTCAGTAACTCTAACAGACTAAAACATTGGGCTGTGTGGTATTCCTTGAACACACATTCAATGCAAGCTCGTTCAGCCTTAGGACATTACAGACTCAGAACTGATAGATGAGAACGCTCAGGTTAAGCTGAATGTCTAATAAATTGTCTGCCTAAATGGCTGCTGTAGAATGACCTCAATGAGCATTTCACTAGATATGCCATAGTCTGTGATAGCTCTCATACCAGTTTTTTTTTTCCTTTTTTAGTGTTCATCCATACTGCACAGAACATGTGGCATTCATATGCCATAGCCATGCCACAAACCCCTCAATAAATCCTTTCCCACACACAGGAAGGACATAAGGTAAGTGGTTATGAACAAGGAATTTATTTATGCCTGAGCCAACAGCTTTGATTCAAACTATAATTTCTACCAAATGAGGTCTAGACTATACCAACCTTCACGTTGCAAGACCAATGCAGTTACAACCTTGACTCCCATGTTCCTCTGATGAAGGAAAGGCTTGACACTATTATATTTGGAAAAATATTGGTTTGCTAGAAAACCAGGCACTTCCACTGTTTGATGGGACATAGAGGGCATAGGTCATAACTTATTAAGGATCCTCCTTGAAGTTACAAAATAGCATTTTAGCAGAAGACAGGTTGCTATTTAGAGGGTAAAGTGAAACTAAATAATCTGAATCTATTTTTCAAAGCAATTGTTTCCATGTAAAGGCTGGGGAAACTGATAAATATTGAGCACCGTGTAAAAATACAGAAATTCTATAAAAGTAAGATGTTTTGGGATTTGTCATTTGTTTGCTGACAGCATTTGCTTGGGAATTTTTCTAAGCTGATTGCCCTGTCTTGTTGCCCACCTATTCACCTATATTTCACACCTTGGTCCTTTTGCAGCACTTAGTATCTTTCACAAATTAAAATTAAGTCAGCTGTGGAACACAAAAGGTGCTATGAGCATGTAAAGTCAGACATGCATAAATAAACAAAAATAAAAGAAAACAAGTAAAAGGGAAGGAATGCAGATGATACCTAGGAAAAATTATCCACACAGAACTAACACACCAGAAAAAGTCTAGAAAGAAAAAAAAAATTAAAAAACCAAAACCAACCAACCAAAAACCCAACAACTATAAAAGAAAATGACCAATGTAAAGAAGATTTCTAAGCTTTCAGATACTAAGTTTAGGGCAGAGGAAATACCACAGAATTACCTCAACCTTCTCCAAATATTTACTTCACCCTCATGCTCTGAAGCAGAATCTGTTCCACAGATACTTTAAACAATATATGACCCTACACTTCACATTTTAAATCCTGTGTAAAGACTACAACACCTAAATAGCAAACAAACCAACCAACCAAGATAGAGAACTATTTGCTTGTCAATTTGACTTCACTCCTAACCAGTAGGTGGGAAGGATACTTTCAATTTTCTTGGTAAGTTCTGTTTAGCAATTTTTATAGTGTGAGAATATTTAACAGTTCTGCTTTCACTGAGCTTACATTTGAACATCAGCACTTGACCTCTGTGAGGGTTCTCCCTCCCCAGTGCCATGCAAGAGGAGCACAAAGCTGCACAGTGTTTCAGAGCCCATCTCAGTTGCATCCAGAGATAGTGCCAAGTTGTGTGCCCAAAAGCCACCAAAACAGAACTGGAAGAACTGAACCACAAGTTGCAACACGAGGATTTTTGCTGTAGAGAGCAGGGAATCGGCAAATTGCAGTAAATTATCTGATGAAAAAATTATTGGTTTAGTCTCAAAGTTTAGCAAATTCTCGAGTTTACATTTTTATAACAAACTACTGGAGTGCTCAGTCTTGCAACATTTACAGAAGACACTGAATTTTTACCTGCACCTGCATTTTTTTAGAATGTGTGAAATAGGCCTTGACCTGTTTATATCCCAGATGATTTCTGGGCATTTTAGTCTGTCTATTCAGATATGATACCAGGTTTATCATTAGGGTATGATGACTCACACATTAAGAGCATTGTTGACATGTGGCTATTGTTTTTCTTAGAAGATAAGAGCACACACTTGAAATTTTTTTTTAGACATTGACACCAGAAAGATTATTTTAAAGAGAAGCGAGTTCTATACTAACATCTCAGAGGCAGTGGATCTGCAGATGTCCACAAGCAATAAAGCCCATCAACAGTCCTCTTATGAGATTTGATGGTTTTGTCATGATCTATTGCAGAATTTTATGTCAGTTGAATACCATATCAAAGCAGTGTCTCCTTGGACACGTTGCTCCTAGATGCTTTGAAGAGAAGAATCAGAACACTGAATATGACCCCATGTCAGAGGGGTACCTGGGACAATATCTTCAGGCAAAGAGCTCAAATCATTATAAGGCACCAAAGGAAACAATTGCTGCAATTCAAACAGCCAAATTTTTTTCTGAGCATACCTGAAAGCAACAGCTATCCTAAAGCATGACAGATTATCATTACTCTTTGTTCTATTCTTCCTTGCAGTATGGAATTAAATATCAAGAGACCTAGGGCTGGCAGAAAGCCAAGAGCAACTTCAATGGTGGTAGCTAAGAGCCACATCACTTGGATTCCTACAAGGCCAGCATGGTTAATCTGTCCTGCACATCCCTGTGGAGGGTGTGAGCAGAAAATCAGAAGATGTCTCTATTCTGAAGTCATAACGAAAGGCAGAAAGTAATATCTTTGGCTGTAACTTGAATTAGCATCACCAAATGTAAATAGTCTTTATCCTTTCATTTACCCCATACACACAAGTCCACGGTTAGGAAACAACAAAACACAGGTAAGCACAGTAAAACACTCCTGTGTCTAACAATGCAAATGAAACACCTGCATCATTTTTATATTTTTTTTTTAGTATTTAACTGTCCTAGAACATCAAGCTTTATTAAATACTATTCAGGCTACTAGAACAAAGTCTCTGCATTGGAGAAGCACAAGGATCTGAAACAGAAGCAAGGAAGAACAAGAACAGCAATAACAGAGGGCAGTAGACATAAATAACATAAACCAGAACAGCACTCCACATGTGGAGATGTGTCTTGCTTCTAGCTAATCCTCTGTTTTTCTGACAACAAATAATGATCTAAACCAATTTCCAAACTGAACTTCTTGAGGCTGATGCACACTTGCATCAGTTTCTAATTTTTTTGCCTTGGGCCCTGGTTCACCAAGCAATTTCAGATCCCACATGGTATTAATCAAGGAATTATTCCAATTACATTCTAACACTAAATATCTTTGGAAAAGGTCAGCAACAGATACCAAGTTATTCTAGCTGCCACAATTTCATAATGTCACCACTATAAAACTGGAGTCAGTTCTTTATGATTCTCAAATGTATGCTTTCCCCAGATGTACCATCAAAAGAATTACAGCACACATGACAATAAAATTTAAAGGATGACTAACCATGCCTTGTCCCTAAAATGAGAACCTCTGTTGAGTACAGGGATTTTAAACCACCTTTTAATGTTTATTTTAGTGCAACAGAAAAGTTCTACCTACTCCCTACTTCAGAAAAACCCAAAATCTACTGTTGCCCACACCAGTTTTCACATATTTAGATAACATTTACCCTATTTCCACAGTATAACTAATTTATACTCTTGTAAGTACTGAGAACACACACTCACTTTGAGGAACACAAATTCACATATTTTGAGTCAGTTCTGCTCTTGAGGTTTTCAGTAAGACACCTATTGAACCAAATATGCCTCCCTACAATACTTTGATGTTACATGTTCTTCCAGTCCAAGCAGTTATGCTGTTATCAGTCAAGGAGTCTTGAGTAGGACAGAGATGATGTTTCATGTCAATTTATTAATTGATTAGAATACTCTGAAGCATTAGGACTTTTGGATCTCATTCCCAAATGGAAAAAACTGCTCTGCTTCCATTTCTGTCCAGGCTGTAGTAGAAAATAGAAATGGTACACTTTGAAACCTCCCCTATATATAGCACTTCACTCAGAGATACATCACAAAGGTTTTGTAGAAAACACACTTTTTTCCTACCTTAGGTATATATTTCATAATTTAAGTATTACTGAGCCCAGCAATTTTTTCCTCAAAATTACCTTAAATACAACAGATAGAGTATCACATATGTGGATAATTTCATTCATAAGGTGTTTTCCCATGGCTCACTACCTGCAACTGATTGGGACCATCTACTAAGAGATGCCACTCTGTAGACTCCATATATTACATTTTCAGTTCACACATTTAATGAGACGTTAACATGCCTTGGCTAAAGTATGCAGTAAATGAAACAGATTTTTAAGCATTTTATACACCTTCAGAATACTGCATACTTGTTTAGTGTCTGTGGAAAAGAAGTGCTGCTTTTGTTTGATGTCCTTAGAATAGCAGACCCATCACAGTAAAGAATTAAAACCTCCAAATTGCTTTCCTGACAAAAAGCCTTGATTTCATCTGATATTCTGCTTTCTGTGCAAAGGCAGATCATCTCTTTCATTTTGCACTTTTTTAGAAGCAAGTTAGTCCGTTCAGCTTTGCTTGGAGAACAATCAAAATCAGGAAAGGTTTTTCATCTGTTGCAACTGATGAATTAGGGGGCTCAATTATACTACCTTATGAATATTAAAAGTAATCAATTTGCTCAAGGACTAAAGCAAAAACCAAAAAAACCCCACATATATTTCAAAATTGGGCACAGTAAAGTATGGCCTTTGATCTATTTCCAGTGGCCAAGGGGACTCCCTCACCCTAGTTTCATAGCCAGCAACTCCCTGAGGCACAAACACAGGGTCAAGACCCTGTCCTAAATGTGTTTTTAAAACAAAGATGATAGAAGATAATGAGAAAATATGTCTCAGAACATGTCTTTCATTGGTGTTGCATTTGCTTTAATTGTTTGGAACACAGAAAATCTAGAGCAACTTTCTGTTTCACATCTTATAGAGCTGGTTTTGACCCTCCATAAAACCACAGGGTCACATATCAAATGCAAATGGTACATTTTAAACTACCTTAACAATAGATGTTTTGGCCAAAATTAACTAAGAGTTCAAGAATCCTATTTTAGGGAATCTCAGCCTTCAGGATGAGCTATAGTGGTGCAAGGCCTGGGGAGTTAAATCTGCCCTCTGAACACATGACTGACAGCAGAAACACAAGAATCTACAGGATAAGAGGGCAGCTGAGAAAATATTCTGACCAAATACGTCTAAGCATCTGGCTGTTTCCATAACTCATTTTAATGAATTATTCAATCACACAGTAATCTATGTTGCCAAGATAGTCAAACAACTCCTTTCAGAACAGGCTATACCAGAGAGCACCATTATGCACCCCAAAACTATCTTTCAAAGTAAATCCTCAAGAGTAAGTGGGAAACAGTGGAATCACTCAAAACCACTCTCCCCAAACAAAAATGATACTGTAGTGCAGCCTGCCATAATTAGCTCCTAAATTTTCTGACCTTTTCATTTTTCCCTTTCTGTAAAATGGAGGTCATCATTCTGCCAATTGACTGAGAAAAGATTTATTAATGGCTGTGACATTATGGAAGACTAATAACTCTTGGAAGACATTTCTTTTACCCATAGATATGGGGGCATTTCCTGCATTTTCATAACCTTTCCTTTAAATTAAAAAGTTGCTATGTTTTTCAATATGTATGATGGTTTCAGTTGTGTCAATTACACTTTTAATAGCAACCCTGTTACAACTCCTTTTAAAAACAACTCAGGGTTTTTTTTTTTCTCCCTAGAGAAACTTATGATCTTCTATAGATTTGTGTTTCAAGACTGACTGATATTTTTAACTGTATTCTAACAAAGCAAGGCTAAGTTTATACAGAACAGTAATACCTTATTACATCAACACACACCACTAAAAGAAAAGCACAGTTTTGAGCAAACAAACCTTTTTCAACAGCAAAGAATCCAAAGAGAAGGGCAGGAGGATTACATTCTCTAACTTCTAATATACCACGATCTAAAAGCTGTAGGTCATTATTAATAATTTGCATTTATGAATTCTATGGTAAGCAATAGGACTGAGTGGATTGTGAACTCTCAGGTCTCTGTAACATTAAAAGGATGTTTTCATTGTTAAACTGCTTTATTTAATGAAATTTGAAGGCTATCATTATCTTCTAGCTCCTCACCCTGGCAAACAAGTCAGTCAAAATTCAGTTACTTTAAGACTGCAGGTCAAAGAAAACCTCATACAAACCCTGGACAGGGAAAAGTATTCAAGACTGGATCTATTAGTGCTTGAAACATTTCCAAGTCAATTATATTATGAGAATCTGTACCTAAGCAAATAAAATTTCACACCTCAAATTTCTATTCAGCTATTACAAGGATGTAAAAACAATATATAGTGTAAAGCAGTTTGTTCTTAATATTGGCTGAAAATAACTAAAGTGACTGAAATCAGTGGTAAACTTCAGAACACTCTAATTCTATAGACAGTTGAGTCTGATTCAATACTGTTAAATCAGCAAACATCTTTTGTGGTTTTTTTAGCTGAGTAAGGACTACAGGATTCCATTCTTCGCCACCTAAAGTGGCATTTTGAAAAATGACGTTAGTTTGTTTTGCAACCTTAGCTGACACAGGAAAACGCTAAGATGAATTACTAACATTTCTGCATGAGCTCTGGACAGGATGATGCAATATGCTGAAACAACCCAAGCAACAAGAAGTGGCCCAGGAGCAAACAAACAGCAAAAGCAGGCCCTGTAGCCCATGAGTGATTAACTGCATATACTGATAAAATGGGGAACCCTTTCAGTGACAGGTAGTTATTTACTTTGAAAACAAAATCTAAAACTTAACACTCTCAAAGAGAGTCTGCCTAATCTTCATTATTGCAGTCCATGAGAATAGGTTTGTCTGTAAGGCACAAGGACAGATAAATGGGGACACTGCAGCACGATCATTCAAAGACAAAAATATGTGAAATATTTCAACATGATTTTCAGTACAACTAAGCAATCAATTCACAGCAGCAAATAGATAGATTTCTCCCTAGAATATCTTGTGTAGCAAAGTTAGATGAAAAAGAAGCTTCCTTTTACCTTTTCATGATGTGGATTTAGCTATCAGCCGGAGAATCTGGGATAAATGTAAAGACCCTCCTGCCAGATCACACAAATAAGGAAAATGGCCTTGAAAGAACCAAAAGGCATCAATAGAGGATGGAAAAATTAATCAAGGCAAAAATAGCAATGAACCTGAATTGATACTTAGGGTTGAAAGGAAAACAGCAGCTGTGCATATCCAGAAAACACACAGCAATGTAGAGAGAATTTTGGCAGGAAGCTAAAAAGCAATGACATTTTTTCTCCAGTATCTACTCCCTAATAATGGTAAGTAAAATTTTTTTCTCCAAGCTTTTTAAACAGGACTGGAAAATCTTAGAACTAAGCCACAGTACCTCCCTCCTAAAAATGTTCCAAAGATTACATTTTGGTTTAGGTGCAGTGGAACTTATATAGTCTGTTTATGAGCACTTTAACTAGTCTTGAGTGAACACAGGACTTCTTGCCTCATTTGTTTCACACAAATTAAACAAATAATTTGGAGTTCCATATCCTGTTGAGTGTTAAAACAGAATTCAAACAACAAAGGAAAGCATTATTATTATTATTATTATGTAAAATATGAGCTGCATCTCTTGGATTTTTACTTCAACTATAAAAACAAACTGCTGTATTACTATTTTAGCAAGTATTCTTCTTTTACCAAATAGGAATTCATGGATCTCCTCATGTGTTGAAACAGGACTGCGTTGGTCCTCCAGGGGTCTCACTAAACGGTATGAAAATTCCAAATCATGGACAAGAATTCAATTAGGCAAAGAGATCTTAATTTTCAGTAAGTCAGTTCTGGGTCTCACTTAATCTTCCTATAATACATATTACACAGAACCAAAGGAAGGCACTGTGAGAAGATAAATAGGGGCTTTTTCCTATCATCACAAGAAAGATGATAATCAAGAGAGCAAACAAGCAGACTAAAAAGAATGTCTTCATGTGTGTTTCGGGACTACAGACATCACACGCAATTTTTTATTGACACATTTAGAGCTGTCAGTGGCTAGTAAAATTTGGTTTCCTCTATATATTACACATCAGCTGGACTCAAGCAGGTCAGTACACAGGTACCTCATGTCATAAGTTTCAATTGAATGAACTAGTGTTCAGACTGAAGCAGCTCCAGTAACTGGCAAACTAAAAGCTCAGATTGAAACTTGGTAAGTTTTACACTAGTGTGAGTACCACACATCATAATTGCTACCACTAACTCCAAATCAATATGAATAGGGAGATCCAAGCTCCAGAGCACACCAAAGATCCTGCTTCTTTCATCATTCAGATGACAGATCTAGCCAGAAAATCTCTGCAGTTTCCTTGCTCAGAAAGTATTCCCACATCCACGTAGTTCAGACACATTCTCTAATAAGGTATTGATCCTTAAGCAGCAAGCTAAAAAACTCTAACAGACCTGAGTTTGCATCCCCGCCATATCCCCCTTCTATTTTCCTTTATTGCCAAGCCACCATGCACAATTGCCACATCAATACTACTCTCCTTTATGAGATTCTTGTTTTCATTGCCTTTATACATCTGTATTAGTTGTTAATCATTAAAGATTATTCCTCACCTGCCTCTTACTACAACACTATCACATAAAGGGTCTCCCAAATCTACTAGTGCTGATTCCTTCCTGCCCATTTCACTTTCCTAAAAGTGAACAAAAGCACTGTAAAGCCACTTCATTAACTGAAAACACAATCCTTTCACAATTTCTTATGAAGCTGCATTGCCCCATCATCTTTGAGGTATTTTCAGGATACAGCTTTATAAGGCAAGCATGACTTGAGTATTTGTGTACCTTAGCTGAGAGAATTGGCTGGTGGAGAGGATCAGGCATAAGCTCATGAGCATGTTTTATCTCAAACATTCTGGTTTTGCAACAGGAAAGTTGCGATTGCAAAAGAGGGTCCTGCAGAGATGGGGCAGTGCTGGTCTGAGCCAACTTCCTTTTCTGCCTTGACACTCATGCTCCGTGCACCCATGTCTAGAAAAGGGTTGGGTGCTGGATAGCTCACTAGGGAGATCTATAACCACCACACATCCCCAGGTCCTGCCCCCATCACTTCCTGGAGGGCTCCAAAGGGCTGAACACACATGCATGAATTACATGGGGTGAATGGTGTGAAAAATCTATTTTACACAAGAGGTGTGCACCAGGTAAACTATAAAAAGGGCATAGGTCCCATATTCATTCCCTCTCTTTTGGTGACCTCAAATCTGGACCATCCACAGCAGCAGGAAGGACATGAGATCTAACAACTGGTGACCTTTTTCTTTCTCTCTCTTCCACCTTGATTTTTCTCCTCCCATTTTATCCTGGCAGTGATTGCATTCTACCCCTCACTCTGTACCTGAAGTTCATTGCAGGAGTTAGGAGTTTGTAAAAGATAGGTATAAAAGTTCAGCGCTTATTAGCCAACACTTCTATGACTAAGTAGTAGCTGTAATAAAGGCAACTACACAACAAAGCATAAGAGTTCCCTGACATATGGAGCAGTGTCTTTATTCAGCCAAACACGAATTTACAACAAACATCATGCCCACTTCCAGGCTGTGACAGCTGGTCAAGCTGTTTCAGATTTTGCTCATTCAGGATTGTATTAAGAAACTTGACAGCCTATGGTTTTTTCCCCTCCATCCCTCAATCTACCTCTTCCTTGATTAACAACTCAGATGTGTCTCTTATATCTGACTAATGGTTTGCAGTGTTTCACTCCCCCTGAAAGCCCAAGGCAGAGGAAGGGAGCTACAGAGCTAAATGGAGGGAACTGAGGCTTAAAAACAGAAAAGCATCAGTTGTCAGTGACACAGTACGTGCACATTATTGATCTTCATCACCTGTACATTCTCTCAGCCCATCTGCTGGAAATATAGCATGGGTCCAAGCAGAAAACTGGATTCAGATCCAAGCTTCTCAGTACTATTTGTCTATCGAGAAGACTTTAGTCTTTAGATATTGCATAAAGAAAGGAGCATTTCTGAAGTCCTTTCCTTCTACAAAGTAAACTCACATTGATCAAAATAAAGCAATTTCTCTCATCATCTGAATGCAATTTGAAACATACTGCTCAGAACATCCATTACTAATATAACTCCACAGCTCCAATTCTAAGAGTATCATCAACAACATTGGACTTTTTTCATTGGGTGTAGATTTAAAAATCTAGGTTTTTTTAAAGCTTGACTGGATTGCCTGCTCTCATTAAGAGGTTTGTCCAATTCCAAATCTGTGCATGATCTGGAAGCATACAAGCCATCCAAGAAAGAATGATCTGGCACAGAATGAGCACACTGTGGTTCCACACTCCAGAGATACAAGGCTGGCTGGGGTCTGCCTGCTTGGGAGCACATTTCTGAAGCATCACTTTCATCTATTTATTACAATGCAACTTCACCTGCCAGAATAGAGATGTTCAGAACAAGGTCAATGATCAGAACTGAAGAATGTCAGAAGCACAAAGGTGAAATCCTCTCTGGTAAAGGAGGTAGGGCAAATATGTACATGAAGAATCTTCAATATAAATTTTAGGAAAACACACTTAAGGTTCAAGACTGTCCAGAAGATGTATATCTCTGAAGAACCTTGGGAAACAACCCAGGAGCAGCTCCATTTAGCAGCCTGCTAGCAGAAACAAATGAAAGGAACACTTCAGGGTTAATTCTGACTCACAAGTAGCTTCTAAGCATTATATTTTTCGTGCTCTAAATCTATCCCAATATATAGTTAATGAGAAGAGTTTTGCAAAGCACTATAGAGCAGTATACATGCCTCCAATACTCCAGTGCTGAGGAAGGATCCATTCTAAACAGGTCCTCATTTACAGGATCTGGCAGCCCAGAGAAGGTCATCACCATTCCATGGTAACCCAGCACTAAGCAGCAGAGTGGGAAAAGTTTTTAAGGAAGAAGACTAAATTGCAACATCAATATTTAAAACAAAGCCCACCTTTGCTTCCTCTGGACATTGTATCTCTCAATTAGTAAGATATGAGTGATACACCAGCTGAAAGTGAACTACTTTATTGTAGCAAAAATAGAGAACTACAAATGCAGATTCACAAACGTCCTGAAAATTAGGATAAATAATTTAAGAAGTTCTCTGCTAGAACCTCCTTTCTTGAAGGGACTGATGACATGAAAAGCCATTCCTCAGAGGTATTAAGTACTTGTAGTATCAAGAAGGGCTGAGGAAAACATGGATTGTAATTAATTTCAGATATTACTCTCTGTAGAAGCAGCTTTAATTAATGCTAATATTGAAAACAGTTCCTTTTTTGGTAAAGGACTACAATTCTAAATCTTTTCAAGGTTAACTGGTGGGGCTTTTCCCCCTGTGTTTAAAAAAAAAAAAAAAAAAAAAGAACTATCTCTATAATAGAACTTTTGAGCACCAGAATGACTTTTGCCATTTCTCAAAGCTGCATGGTAACAAAAGGTCACAGGCTGGCTCCACTTCCCTTGTATTTAACAAAATAATGTGCTTTAGAACAGAAAAGCTCAGCTTAAAGGTCACAACAAAATCTATTTTTCTTCACTGCATTATTATACAGAATATTTCCTTAGAGTCATATTCCATGCTAAAGCAGAGTGAACAGATTTCAAAATGAATGTAGGTAACACATTGTACATGCTGTTTTCTAGACACTATGACATTGTCACCTTTGTCTCTTTTTGAGTGGGAGTAGGGAAGGACACTAAACTTCACTAGTCAAATAAAATTTTGATGGAAAAACGCCAGAATATTTAAGGAAGCTAAATATCATAGCAAACCAAATCAACACCTGTCAAAATCATATATCACTACTTTAAAAGCTTTAGGGAAGAAACTGACATATTCCTGGTTGGATTATTTCTAATAAAAAATAATCAATAGTTATAAAAGTAGTTATAAAAAGTACAATCTGTTTCCAGGCCTAAACATAATTTCCAGATACCACACCAGGCAGAACCAATTTTATTTTTTTGCTTTTTGCTTATCTTCTCAACTGAAAGAGCATTGGAGTATTTGGTTCAGCCTATTCCTTTTGTTTTGATTTTGGTCTTTTGCAAGCAGCTCTGAGCTAGAGGTTGAGTCAAGAGAATTACTAGAAATTGGGTATTTTAAAGGCTTTCTACTGACTGAGGATTAGCATAGACCTTCATTGCCTGAATAAACCTTAGTGAGCAATGATAGTAGTTACGGATGCTAAAGAGGGGGCCATGGGGTAAATCTTATTCCCACCTTCTTCTTTCCTTTTGAAAAGGTTGCCATCCATGGAATGTTGTAAGCATGCAACTTAGTGAATAAAAGGGGTAATATCTAGATTTTAGACAAGGCAATGCATGGAGAACCTCTTTAAGTCTTTGAATCCTTCCAGTTTACAGACATCCTGTGAAATTCACCTTTTTGCTCTGTTTACTTCCTAGCTCCAGATATACTATAAGACATTAAAGCCAAAAGCCCAATATATTATATGAAAGATCTTTCATCCTCTTCATTTGTGTAATGTCTTCTTCCTCCTCTCAACCTTTAAAATAAATCTGTTTGACATGGATTGTGATTCCGCATTTTCTTTGAAATGTGGGCAGGGGAAATCTCACACTATAACCAGCATGTTATCAGGAACTCTATTTAAAAAGGGCACATATATAAGGATGTGTATAGAGGACATACATGTGTATCAACAGAAAGATCCATATCAAACCAAAGTGATAAAAAAAGAGCAAACAAAAGAGACACAATAAGAATATTCTGATGAAGCAGTGGAAATGTCTGTGGAGGTTTTTCATGTCTGGTAAAAACAAAACACCTTTTATTAAGAAGTAATGACTTTCACAAGCAGTGACCTAATCTACAAAATGTTTCAGAGCAATACTAACCAGCACAATAACTGAAAGTTTATATAGCAAAACTCCTGGTAGTCAACACTGCAACTTTCCAGAAGAAGAATCAAAAGTGTGGTCTGAACTTTCACCTTATCCAAAGTAAAAGAACAAACACAGATCTTGCTACGTGCATGTAACATTGTAAATTCACACCAAGGAATGAGAGCATTGATGCAAAGCACTACCACGTGTAGAAATATATAAAATAAAGAATGTAAGCTTGATTTATATTTTTTACTTTTTTTATCTATATGCAAAGAAACTAGAATCTAACCCAGAGTTTTCTTGGGAAAAAACCCTAAATCATATAACAAAATTAAACTTAGCTCCATACAAGACATTTTAGATTGCCTGGGGTTTTGTTTTAGTATCCCTGCTTTAAATGTGAGAAGTAAATAATATTAAGGCTTTTCTTCCTTGAATAATTTACAAGTTTCATTTTATGGACGCCAAAACATAACAGAGATGGGAGCAGAAACTAACTAGTTCTCATGGGATGACAACTAACAACAGGATCATCCTGCTAAAAGCAGTGAGTTTTTTCATGTAGGTTTCTGCTCAGCTATAACATATACACAGTTTGGGTCTCTTTATGGAAGATGAATTGATAAGCAAATATTTTCTTCCTCCTCACACTTATACAGGATCAGCAAAAACTGATTGGCCTTTCTACACACACACTTCATACTCAGCTCTATTTAGCATCATGCCATCTGGGCCTAATTTTTTTTCCTTCTGACATCAGCAAGCTTCATAATGCAAAGCAAATTTCCTTTGATGCTAAGGCTAGATCAAGAAGAATGAGCAGGTCAGCATGTTTTTCCATGTTTATACAGTCAGACAAACTCCTTCATCACACGCTGCTGAAGAGTCAAAATTCTTCTACAGAGCTCAATGTCTTAAAAGAAAAACAGATATAATATTTAGGCATTGTTGTACAGTCAACAGTCAATAAATTTAAACTCAGCAACTGTCAGCTCCTTTGATATTTACACAGAGTAGGTTATTCCCCTTACAGTTGAGGGTTATTTTTAAATAAGAAAGCAAAGACAAAGTTAGATCACTGTCCTTACACCACCACATAAGATTTCTTCTATCCCTTCTCATCAGTAGCATTGCCTATCAGCATTTTTGTGAGCATCTTATAAGAGAAAGGTACCAGCAATGCACATTCATATTGTCAGGCTCTCAGCTTCGGGTAAAGCTCTGCCAGTTTCCAAGGTAATAGCCTCCTTGATTATTGCTTGAGGTTTGTGTTCACATACAGAACAGACTTCTGGAGACAATAACTAAATCTTCCTTTACCTTCACCATACGGGGTTTTTTTTCAGTTGCTTATAACTCTGAATATATTTTAAGTACTTGGGTCAAAGTCTGCAATCTTATCTGAATGGGCAATTTTTTTTTTTTTAATTTCAACTGAAACAATGTATTCACTGCTGAAGCTCTGGTGCTTTCCCCATGTCAAAAATTGGATACACACATAATCTGCAGCCAAGACTTGTAATAATACAGTAGCAGTCCACTAAGACAAACACATAGTTTTTGTCTCCATTATTCGTGCTCTTTGAAGATAAAGATTTCCTAGAGATTAAGTGTTAAGACTTTGATAGATGCCACTTGCACCAATCTATTTCAGCATACAGATGATCAAGAATTTCTTTATTATTGTATCTGTGAGCTGCAGTGAAGCAAAAGAACCAGAACTGAGAACTTTAACAGTTCAAAGTAACTGACTGAAGCAGCACTCAAAACACCTCAATTCATATTCCTGCTGTGGAATAAATGTGTGAGCTAAGGAGTGGCTATCTGAAAAACAACAACTAAACACACTCTACCCTTTACCTGCATGTCTGAAAGGTCAGAGCTTCACACAAAGGGCAGGTACAGGATTCTGCAACAGAGAATCCCCTGCCTATAATCTCTTCCCTTTATTGAAAGGCATCTCTCTTCAACAATCCTACTCATCAGATGACAAGACAATTGCTCTCAAAGGTCAGGCCCAAGCCCTTCAGTTTAAACTACAAAAGACAGAGCAGCAGATTGCATCATTCAGAGTCACTAGTGTGGAGCTCCAAAAAAGACTGCATACTGGATGAGAAATGGAGTTCCCAAAGGCACCATGCCTATTTGATATGGTCCAGATACCAAAACTGGTATATTTCTATACACCATTCCTGTAGTTACAAAGTGGTTTACACTAGAAAGCAGTTTCTCATTAAATTTCTCACTATATGGTATGTGTAAGGCTCGAATACCAAGAAAAAACTCCTTGCTCCATTAAATAATTCTCACAAAGAGTTCTTCTCAGCACTAAACAATTGCACTCTCGACAGTTTCAACAATTTCTAGGGCATTATTAATAAAGTAGCAGAACTCTGCATTCTGAATCACCATGGTTTTTCTTTGAGTATTTCATCTTTCCTTAGTGGCATGCTATCTTTGCTAATACACATGATTTATGACATTTCTGAAAAGGAATAGCTTTCCTTCCTGAAAACAAAGTCTGCAGAAAGACATGCATTTTCTTACAACAATCATTTATCTTACCCTCATTCATTCTCTTCTTCATTCTGACTTATTCTTCCTTGACCAAGAAACAATTCTGTGCACACTTCTCAGTATTTCAAATAACAATTCTATTCATCCTTCTTTTCACCCTTATTTTCTGGTTCAGGCCAGAAACAAGTTCTCAAACTCACTCTGTCCCTGTTCTTGTTAAAATCTGGGGATTAATGACAAACATACCAAAGAACCTACAGAAAAGAAAAAATTACTACCAAGACAAGTTTTAGTGCACTGCAGAGTGTTATCAAAGAAAAACAGCAAATATTTTAAATAATAGGAAGTTATCTGATAGCATAGATTTTAAATGATAGGAAGGCTTAACAGTAAATATTTTAAATGTTGAGTATTTCAAGTGAAAGGAAGAGTGCAAGGAGGAAGATGTATCTTAACTGACTTTTTTCATTACTGAGAGAGTAACTGTGAATACAGCCCAAAATTCTATCCATTGCAAGGACAAGGTTAAAAGCACAGAGATCTGCAAAATACACACAAAGCAAATTGACAAAGTATTGGAATCATTCTTTACTTGTTCTGAAATGCTACTCAAGCAGGAATGATTGCTTTTAAGACTTATATCTACAATTATCAGTATTTATACAAACCAAAAGTGGGAATGATTCAAGGATGGTTGCATCACCGTAATGCCATGTAAAATTATCACAGTCACAACAGCTTTGAACACCTGGAACACATTAAAATTACTACTGAAGTGGTTGTCATCTTTGGCATACAGAAAAAAAATAACAGGAAAAAACCCCAAAAAACTAGGTTGCTTATTTCCTAGCATTTTTAGATATACATTGACAAAAACCAGGTCCATTATGGAAATCAAGATTAAAACCTTTTAATATTAAGCTTCAAAGGAGGAAAATGACCCATTTAAAATAAAGAGAAAAAACAGAGTTAAAGGCATGACACTGAAAGCTTGAGTTTCTTCTAACTATAAATTACTCCAACTCATTACTGTAGAAGTCAACACACAGTAATCTAGTATTTTTCATTCATAAGCTTCAAAATCTACAGGAAAGTTTTCTCAGCTGATAGCAATAGCACTGTCTCATTAAAGACATGGAATACTTCGATTTTGAGGGTATTTAATGCTATTTTTAACCTTAAAAGTGCTATTCTTGCTTGCTGTATGGAACAATGTGCCACCTTGGAGCAATACACCAGGGATCACTATTAGCAAAATCGCATACACATCTTGCTGAGATGCAGGAGTTTAAACTTAAATGAAGTAGAAACACACCCAAATAATCCAATCAGACAAAGAAGGAATGTAAGAAGACCCGAGCATGCATTACTGGTGGTTTATAAAGCCTTCCTGGTGATCACAGAAGGTGAAACCACACTGCAGAAAAACAATAACCATTACTTCTATTAGCTGTGATTCCACTTGAAAGGCTGTGTGCAGCTCTGGTAATATTCACCACCAGGCTGCAAAGAGTAGCATGAATGATAAGACTGAGAAGATGATTTATGGGGAAAGATTAGGAGTTAAACACGTGGAATTTTGCTGTCTAATAGTGAAGAGTGGGCATGAGCATCCATGAATATTTGATAGATGGAACTTCTAAGGAGAAAGAAATCTATCTAGTGTGACACATAAGAAATAGAAGTAAAATGATGAAGACCAAAAGAGAAATTTTTGAAGTAACTTCCTTATGGGGATCTTCCCTCCATGAAATAATTCTACTGTGAAATTGCTTCAGACTACCACGGATAAAAGCTTCAAAAGTGGGCTGCAATGAGCATTTTCACTTTGGCAGGGATATGGACTGATTAATACAGCCATTTCTCCTAAGCCCCTGGATAACTCTGTTTAAGTTTGAAGGGACAAGAAACAGCTGATGGGTCAAAGGCAATTGAGCCATGACTTACTCTACTTCCTCCTTTTTCTTTCATATGCACCTAACTGCCCCAGTTGTTCTTCATGCCACCATGCACATGCACAGCTGCTGCTTCTACCCTGATCTTTTAACCAGGGATGCAGACATTGCTGCTGATATGTGGAAAAACAGCGCATGTATGTGTCCATCTGCAGAACAAATCAATGTGTATGTGCTAAATCACTTCATAGTAATGACAGAGGCTTGCAAATCAGGAATGAAGAAAAAAAATCTACACACAATGACCGTAAGCCATAAGCACTGACTGCAAGGAGTCCATCAACAGGACTAGCAGTGCTGTATTTATGCACATTTTCTAGGCTTTTGATGCCTCCATGTGCACTTCCGTATGGGCTGCATTCCAAATGTACTGCAGAACTTGCCCCACTCTTGATACTTGTATCACTAATGATGGACATGGCTAGCAGTACTGGGTATGTCACAAGCCAAGCACAGGTAAGTAGCAGATACTGCATTTGGTGTTCCTAGACAAATCCTTCTACAACAGAGCCTTTTTACCCTAATTGCATCCATAGCAACCCTCATAATTCTTAGGTAAGTGTGCATTGAAATCATTCTTGGGAAAAGGCAGCTTTTGAGGAAGGCACAAGTTCATTGTCAAGTAAGATTATTTGTTCAAATATCGTCCTTGTCACTCCTGATGCGTACAATGTCAGGGTAATAAT
Organism: Acrocephalus scirpaceus scirpaceus; assembly: GCA_910950805.1. NCBI lineage: Eukaryota > Metazoa > Chordata > Aves > Passeriformes > Sylviidae > Acrocephalus > Acrocephalus scirpaceus. The sequence continues at coordinate 8,099,297 of OU383778.1, read as the reverse complement.
ATATAGCAAAACTTCCAAAAACATCTTAGCTGCACAGAGACTCTCAAGAGAAGTGTCTTTCAATTTGTTTCCTGCATCACTCAAAGTGACTGATAATTATGAACAGAAAAATAAGGGATAACTTATAATCAATATTGAAGTATGCTTACTTTTTCCAAAAATTACTCCAACTGCCTTTTTCAAGAGTTGAGGCTTCTAAAATTACTTACCCAAAGTGGCCCCCTTAAAAGCCTGTCTTCTCTAATCTATGTAACAAAATATTTTGGTGGGTTTTTTTTCCATTCACAACAAATATTACTCTAAGTGGGTGGTCAGACACCTAAAAAAATAAGCATTTTTAAAGGCAAAACAATTAGCGATATGACACTGCTGTTCAACTCAACTCTGGATGGTGAGCATTTTCTCAAAACCAACATTTTAAAGCCAATGTATGTTTTGGTATGTAGCTACCTCCATGTACACTGATACATAGATATCCAATATACATAGATCCCAAATATATATATAGATAACCAATACAGAAATACTGGAATTCACTCACATTTCAGGTATTGAGAGGTAAGCCTCTGAAATCAAGACAATTCCCTGGTGTTACAGGGTTTCCTAGTTTAATCTTATCACTCCTCATGCATATATCAAGTAGATATCATGGTGTTTCCAGCTCTGTAAGCTTACAAAATAGACACTATAATCCTGTTAGGATGGAATTTTTACTGTGTGTATTACCATAGTATACATTTCAGTAATATGCACTATGAAGATTTATTGAATATAGGTCTTTAGAAACTAACTATTATAAAAAAAATAAAACAAAAAAAATTAAAATTTAAAAGCAAAAAAAAAGTCATAACAATTCAAAAATTTGGCTTATTAAAGGGGAAAGATACTTCAATGTGAAAAAAATGTGTCTACTTCAAAATTGCTAAGCTCCACAGTGACACCAGAAAGTAACTCTACAAAACCAGACAGAAAATACTGGAAAACCTATTGCCTCTCACCCCTCACTGTCTAATTAGTGGCTAACTAGAGTGTTGTACAAACTCAATTAGTGAAGTGCAAATAGTGAAGAAACTTGTGATATATATTAGTTATATAAAAAACTTTTTTAATGTACTGCAAAATAAATTTGAGACTTACTGTCACAGTAGTTCAGTGAAGTAAATAATTCAATGAACTTCAAGAAAAATGGATATAAATGATTCAATGTCTACAGAGACACTGTACAAAACTTGTGAAAGGATAACATATTTGGCCCAAAAATGGGTCTCTACTCATAGATAGAAGTTACAAGAACTATTAAGTCAGATGCTTTAAGTCTCAGATCCAAAACTTCTTGGGAAATCCATGGTTTTTTCCTTATGAGCTGCATTATAAGAAGCAGAATACTAAAGTAATCATTATTGATAAAGACACTTTCCTCAAAGTCTCCCACACTAAACAATTGTGAAGCACAGTCCATCGCAAAAGGTGAGTTTCTTTCTTTCCTGATGATCTGACTATTTAAAGTTGTTTTATGAAGAACACCGAAAGCCAAAACACAGACTGTCTTTTTCCAATATTAATGTGATATTGGAGGGGGAGAGAATATTGTCCTTCCATCATTTACCTTCTTCAGAAATGAAAATGGGGACAGGAAACAGGTGTCACTGGAAGATAATTGTTTGGTTACCAATGGTTTATCATGCTTGAATTGTTCTCCCTCAAGCAGGATTTCTTCATGCATTTTCCCTACAGGTATATAAAAATTAAGATCAGGATCTCAGTATCTGATTTGCCCCAGGGAAGAAAGTGAAAAGCAAAGCAGGCCTCTATCTTTATTTCTGCTTGGCTGAGGTTATTCATACATTGTGGCAATCTGTGTATGTAGGAGAAACAGAAGAATAGCAGTAGCAAGCATACCCTTGGGTAAATCTAATTGTTGGAGAGCAGCAGGTCAGGAGCTGTATTGAAACATAACAGACAAGCTTTATGATCTTCCTTGAATGTCAGGTATCTGAAAACTAAGTAACGGTCGCATATCATTCTACATATTAAGCACAATATGCTCATGTTGATTCACAACAGCCTAAAAGCTTTCTCTAGGTTGTATAGGGAAACTGAGGACTTTTCCCACTCCTTGTCAAACAGACTTTTCTTTCCAAGGCCAAAGTTACCAATATTTGGGAGATAATTTATAAATCAAATAATGGATATACACAGTATCATCATATATGTTACAGTACTTTACATGTCATAGTCAAACGTTCAGTCAACATTTGTGTTAACAGCATTACTCAAAACTGCCTAGGGACTCACTAGTGTCACAGTGGCATCACTGAAATCATAGTCATAACAGGATTAGCATTTTTAATGTCATCTAATTAACTAAGTTCTATTTTTAAAAGCACAGCTCTTCTACCCAATTTCATTGCAAGAAACATTCTCCAGCAGAAAGGGACCTACTTGCATGAATAAGTAATGACTTTGAACAGTAACAAAAGTACATTCCCCAAAGTTCTTTCACTGATGACTTCTTTTTTAGTTAAAATTTCTTCCCAAAGAGATGAGTAATTATAAACCAGTGCCACATAATAGAATTTTTTTCCCCTCATTCACCTAAGGTCAGGAAAATGCTAAGTCCAAAGTGAAGAACCAAACATCTCCCACTGGTATGTCAGTCAAGTGCAATTCTTGCAATTTTAAGAACTTTGCTTAATTTGTTCAACTATTTCTTTCCACTGTGATCACAGCTCTCATTTCTTGTAACTGGAAGAAAACTTTAGTTTTCTTTAACAACTAACAACTGAAACTCCTTAATGTCAAGAAATGAAATGACAAGCCATTTTTGCTGCAAGTCTTTGACAACAGGTCACATGATGGATTTCTGGTTTAAAGCACACAACACAGCCTTTCCTGAGTAGTCACTCTGAGGAATAACAAATGTCAGCTGCCTGGTAAAGTTTATCTAAACCACAAAACCTTCACACCATCACCTGAAATAGGTACATCTTTCTTGGAGCACCACTATTTCTAAGAACTGCAATATAAGCATACCTCTGAGTATAGGCTCAGGTCTCCTGTCTTCATACAATGATATGGATTTTGTCACAAATTTTACATCCATTTACCTAATTTTGAACCATTACACCTTCAGAGGCAACTGTGAATCGAAATCTTCAACCCTGTCTGCTGGAAAAAAAGCAGGAAGAAAGAAGGCACAAGGCCTCTTAAGGCATTAAAAAAAGATAAAATAATTGCATTTAAATGCAGCAATATTTCTTCCATTTCCCACTTCAAACTGTGATCAGTTTGGAAAACCTGACCTATATAAGCATCTATGCAGACAAATACTAAAGTAATAAGAAAGAAGTCTGCAGCCCTCTGCTCATTGAATTCCCATGCAGGTTTAGAGCACTAGGTTACAAACTCTGTGAAAGAGATTTTCTTCACAGCTCCTGGAAAGTAGATGTTGTACAGATAAGCACGCTTCAGAGAAAGGCACAGAGAGTGCCTGAAACTAGTGTCCTCATACTTGCCACTCAAGAAAAAGTGCTTTAACAGTTGCTTCTTTAGTAAAATTGTCCTTAATATAATTGTTTAAAAGTTATTGACACTCCCTGGGGAATTTTACTGGCCAGAAATGCAAGATCTTTCTGCAATGCTATTATTATTCTGATATAAGATGACAGAGTAGGAGGATGTCTCTAAACTAGAGGGACATGGATTTGACAAACAGACCACTCAGTGGATTAGAAATTGACTGGATGGTTGCACAAAACGAGTTGCAATCAATGACTCGATGTCCAAGTAGTGACCAGTGACAGGTGGTGTCCTCAGGGGTCAGTACTGAGACAGGTGTCATTTTAACATTGCTGTCACTGACATACCGTGGGATTGCACCCTCAGCAATTTGCCAACAACAGCTGACACGCTGAAGGGAAGGGATGGCATCCAGAGGGGTCGGGGCACACATAAAGGTGAGCCCATGAAGTTCAACAAGGTGAAGTACAAGGTCCTGCACCTGAGTTGGGGCAAACCCAAGCACAAATACAGACTGGTTGGAGAAAGGATTGAGCCCTAGGGAAAAGGACTTGGGGGTATTTGATGACAAGAATCTTGACATGAAACAGCAATACGTGTCTACAACCCAGAAAGCCAACTGTGTCCTCAGCCACATCAAAAGCAGCATGGCCAGCAGCTCAAAGGTGGTGATTCTCCTCTCTACTCTGCTCCCATGGGTCTCCACCTGGAGTGCTGCATCTAGCTCTGGAGCCCACAAAATAAGGACATGGACTTAAAGCAAGTCCAGAGAAAGGCCATAAAAATTTTTAGAGGGCTGAAACATCTATAAAGACAGGCTGATAGAGCTGGAATTGTTCGGCCAGGAGAAGCCTCCAGGGAGATATTTTAGCAGCCTTCCTATACCTAAAGGTTGCCTACAGGAGAGCTGGAGAGAGACTTTTACAAAGTCATGCAGTGATGACATAAGGGGAAATGGCTTCAAGCTGACAGAGGGTAGGTTTAGATTAAATATTAGGAAGAAATTCTTTACTGTGAAATTGATGAGGCACCGGAACAGCTTGCCCAGAGAAGTTGTGGAGGCTCTATCCCTGGATGTATTAGACAGGGCTTTAAAAAACCTGGTCTAGTAGAAGGTGGCCCTGCCCATGGCATCCCCCAAACTAAATGGTCTTGAAGATTCCTTCCAACCCAAACCACTCTATAATGTTTACCTAGCAAAATAAAGAGGCACAAAGGTTCTACTCCAGCAGAATTTAAACTCCAGCAGAATGGTCAATATGTTTCTATTAGAAATTATCATTTTGTTTAAAAAGGTATGGCTAAAAGTATGTGCAGGATCAGGTGAACACTGATCCTTGCAAGTCCTTGACTATAAACCACAAACCTCCAATTAACTGCAGTAGTGTAGTGCAAAGCACATTGTTTTTAAAGATTTATTTCTCTTACAACCAAAACTAACAAGGGATAACATGCAGATCCTTGCATATCATCAAAAGTATTCAAGGGGAAACCATGCCTGAGATTATTATTTAGGTCACATCAAATACATTTTATACATGACATTCCTATTTTTGGAGAGTTAAAAAAATCAGAAGGAACCTGTACAACTTGCAAAATCTGTGCATGAAGTCCTTTCCTGTCCAAGTACGTATGATTGTAATATGAAGTATGTAAACCAGACTGAATATATTATACAGGCAAATAAAATTATACCAATGCAAAACACTTATTATACACTTTTTTACAAAGACAAGGTTGCTCTGCTCTATGTTTTGTAAACTACTTGCCCTGAGGAATGTCAGGATATGGCTCAAGTTTGATGCTAATTTTCAGCAGTTGTAGTCCCACATCTTAAAGCCACATTTTATAATCCAAATACTTCCAAAGAGAAAGGACAGATTCAAGAATCAAACATTTGTAATTCAATTAGGAGAAAAGGGCTCAGAGTATGCCGACATTTTAATTCCAGGGACAGAAGAGATGCATGATTAGCTACAAATTTTCTGACCTTATCAGAACCTTAAAACCCAGTTATACTATGTTAGTGTTAGTCCCCCGGTAACATAGATATTCTTTGGGTCCAAGTTAGGAATCTCAGAACAAGCTATATGAGCCTGTGACATTTAAGGTTTCAAAACTCACTTGTGGAAAATTTACAAATGCTCACATGCCTCTGCATATGGAGAGAGTGTCCTTCCATAGGAGTCAATTCAAATCAAAATTTGCATTTAAACACTAACTTATTATCAGAAGGAACTAGCAATTTAGAATTAACCAAGCCTAGACACTTTTGACTCAATTTGATCAAACTGAACCTCTTTTGAGGGACTTAAAAATCAACTAGAAATGTTTCGATACTGTCCTCTGAAACCAAAAATGGGATAACTGCTATCATTATTTTCCTCTCAAAAAACAACACAACTGTGGTTCTGAGCAGGCCGGGTGTCATTTTTGTGAAACTATTATGTTTGTGATTCTCATAATGGTTTATTGACTTGTCCCTGACTTCTCGTTAATTCCATTATCTGTGGAAAAATATTTTCTTACAATGAGTAAATTGAGTTTCTGAATAATGAAGACTAGTGAAGACATAAGGGAGGAAGTCTTATGGAGCTATGGGAGTAATTGAAGAGTCTCTTAGTAGAGGCAGGTTTTTCCCCTGAAATACTACTTGCTGAATAATACCTTCTGTGCTGGTAAAAATGAACAAAGTCTCTCTGCACAGTGTTGTAATACTGCGACTCCTGTAAGTAGCTGAGCAGCTGCTACCCTCACTAAATTAAAGACAGTAGCAAAATGCAATCGATCTTAATTTGTACAGTGATGAGCTCTGAATAGATTGCTAATTGTCCTAGTAGACATTGATTTTATATTTCTCCAGTGATTCTTCATTTCTTCCCTAATCTTGTGACACACATGAAGCACAGGAAACTGCCACCCTAAAATATGGTGCCACCTAGAATATAAATCCAGGCTGGTTTATTTTATATGCTATAGAAAGCACTCTCATGAAGGAAGAGAAACATCTCCACTGTTTTCATGACAATACTACATTTATAACTCAAAAGTACAAATTCCTTTTGACTGCAGCCACCTGTAGTATGCCTCATGCATGAACAGAGATACATTTTTTTTTGTATTGAACAGGTATTATTCAGAACATATTCTAGGTTAAATGTGTCTTCTTAAGACAATTCCTATCAGTTTCATTTGCATAGGGATTTTGCATGATGCCTGCCTCAAAAACTAGTCAATATGTACATCATGTATTTATCAACAAGCAGAAGATTGGGAAGGAAAGGGGAAAGAAGTAGTGCCCATTTAGCAGCGTTTGTAGCAATAAACTTCCATCCACGTGCAACATGAAAATGGTAGAGTCACTGGGATTCAAAGAGCAGCAAAAGCACTCAACTGTTCAAAGTCCTCATGTGAAACTTACATCAATGTCATAAACCCTTTGCCACACTGACTTGCAGCCATCTCCAAGGAATACGATGACAATCATACTGAGCACATCTGTGCACAGAAGAGATAATGGGAGAGGGATGAATGCTTTTGCCCTTAGAAGCAGAGAAAAGTCTTCAGGCTTAAGAGGCACAGGTGCACCAGATCAAATATTAATTGAATTTAGGTACTTTGGTCTTTTCAAGGGCCTACACACAGAAATGCTTTCAACTGTGGTGCTCAATTTTTAAGCAGCTTGAAACTACAATAAACTACACGAGCCCCAAGGGGGTTTTCTGTTTGTCCCTTAATAATACAGATGGCAATTACAAAAGTATAGAGAGGATTAGCAAATCTCCTCACACAGACCAGACCTTTGAAAAAGCAAAATAGATACCTTTACCCTAAACCCACTTGGGAGTGCAATTCAGACATCTTGCTTTCACATTACTAAAAAAAAGTGTCCTCTCTCATTTAAAATCCACAATCTTTAATTGCGAATAATGCTCTGAAACAGTTCAAACAAACAAAAAAAGTACAGCTGGCAGGTGGTCTTGCTACCCAACTGCTACAAAAGTACAGGTTAGGGGATCCTTCTTATCTACCAATTGCTACAAAATGCAAAACTCTTCAGTTGAAAGTGTTCCAGTTTAGAAGGAAATAATAGCTTCTATGAGACTAAACCTAGAAATACATACCCCAGACCTACTGATAACAGCAACAAGCTGGATTCCACTTCCTGCTTCAATGCATGCTTGTGTTTCACTAACAATGATCTGTATAACCCTCCATCCACAAACAGTAACAGACATTCAGTCTGTGTACAACAAATTATACTATTTAGAGAGGAGCAGCTTCAAACTGAAAAAATACCCCAAAGCACCCTGAATCAGAAAATTCAAAATTAGGAACTTTCGCTGACAAAGGGAATGAGATTCTGTCCTCCCATTTTCCAGAAAGTAGTCTAACCACTGCTTGCCAGGCAGCTTCACAGAGAGAAGCATGGGTTCTGAACTACAGCAAAAGCACCCTGCCACAATCTGGAGATATGCAGCCCTACAAGGTAAGCATAAGTTAATTCTATTAAGTACCAAGGACAGAAATACAGTTGTTAGTCATTTAGTCAGAAGTTTGTAGACCAGGACCCCATACTCATAAGCAGAACCCTCCCCATACATTATACAGGATACTTGTGTCCAGTTTAAGATACTGAATTCCAGAGGGAAGCAAGAAGTTTTAAACTATGTTACTAAAACTTTAGAGTGATAAGGGTTGTGACAATTCACTCTTTTCACAAAGTTGAATGAAGCTTTTTATTTTATATATATTTTAGTAACACCCAAATATTACCAAGCAGCCAAGAATAAGCCTCATGATGTTGTTCTCCTCAAAGGACTCAGTAAAAGCACAAACAATACCACTTTCTTTATCAATAATCAAATGTCTGGAGCTTAGAATGCATATCCTACAGTACCTATAACAAGTGAAGTTATGCAAAAAAAAAAAAAAGTCAGAATTTGATAGAAATGGAAATGTTGAATGAGATCAGTATGAATGTACTTGTAAATAATACTTGTACTTCTATCACCCAAGAATCACAAATAAGGTGCATCTTACCATCTTTGGCTCCAAATCAGGAAGATCTGGTTTTAAATTAACCATCAATATACAAGAAAATATATGACTTCATCTGAAATCAGATAAAACCAGAATTTTTCTAGTCAAGCCATTGCATCAATCTTCTGTAAAGCATCAAGAGCTTTTCTCTCTCTGTGAACAAGCCATTGTTTTGACAACCTTTTTAGACATGCTGAGAAGATTTTAAATAGCAAGGACATTTTAATTGTGGATGACATGAATCAACTGTATGAAAGAACAGCTGCATCTTCAGATGACAAAGAAAAGCGTGATCTGGATGCAAAGGATGGTAAAACAGTCTTTTATTGTACATTTACTATTTTTCTGCAAGTTTTGCTTCAGAAATTTTACAGAAAGTTTTACCAAAATAAAGTAGGATGCTAGGGACAAAGCTATTTTATATGCATCTAGAGCCTATGTTAACCTGTTTCAAAGATTGTCTTAAAAATGAGTTGTTTTCTGTTCACCGAAGCACACTGCTTCCCTGAAGTTAGGGATGAGAGAGCACAGTGTTAAATTACTTTGATTTCAAGGGTCTAAAAACTGAGCCTTCTCATTTTATGTTTTATAACTGGAAGAAAAACACTGGAGTACAAAGAAATATGAAACTCAGTTTTTGCAGCTTAGGTATATTTTAGTTATTATTGTAGGTTTATTACTTGTGTCTCATACAAAAGTTCTCAAATGCAGGAGGAGACCTCAAGAATTTAGACAGGAATCGAACTACAAAGCATACCTTGAACACAAGGACCATCCAGCCTCTGGCATGCTGCCATCAATAGTAATTACTGCTTGGCACTTCAGATACCACAACAAGTACAAAACAAGAAAGCAATGCATGCACTCCAACTAATATTTGGTGCTGTATACATTGTTTTTCTAGCCACTGCAGACACTCTTCACTCCTAGGCAGAGAAGTGACATAAATCCACCATTTCCCATCTTTAACATGTTACTAAGACACAGGAAAGGATTACGAGATCTTTAAAAGTTATTCTTGAATGTACTACAGTGCAATCAATTTATAAAACAGTGAGAGCATTTCAAACCTGAAAACTCTTCACATTCAGTCTAGGCTGGGAGTTGACCATAATAAAGCAAACAATTGTCTGGTGAATTTAAGCAATATAAACCAGTTCAAACGTATGAAAAGAAATGTTACTCAAAACTGTTTGAAATTTAAACTACCAGATAAAGTTCATATAACCTTAAAAGGAGGGAAAACACTTCAGAAAATTCCAATACTTGACCTAAATAGAAGGGTTTTCAGGTGACTTTTCCTAAGCCAAGACATTGCTACGAAGTCAGCCCAAAAGGTAGACAAATGCAACATAGATAAATGGCAAAATAGTCCAATGGCATACATTTGAGGAGAAAAGTATAGAATATCTCCAGAATGAAAGGAGAAAAAATTGCAAAATCAGTTATAAACAATAATTCTATTAAGATGATTGAGTCTATCCTCTTTTCTTTTGGAAATTTTCAAAATACTCTTATACATCACTCAAATATCAAAGTCTTTCATATAATACTGGATTCTCCACATAGCAACAGCCATTAAGTAAGCTAGCATTTTAACAATTTTATTTATTAAAACTCTACTGCCAGTTTTGCAAGAGCCTGTAAAACCAAGATTATACCTAGACAGAAAAAAATCAATTGACAATCAGGCAAAGGAGACCTTCTCTATGGAAAGCAAGACTAACATGGCTGATAATATATATATAGGACCATAGTTGGCTCATCTTCTAGGCATACTGGAAAATAGAGAAATAAAATAAAGAACTAGCAGGGCAATAGCAGAAAATCACTTTCTGTACTGTTGTGAAGGTCTTGTTTAAAATGTTCAAAATACAATCAGCTTCTAAATTAATTCAGCCTGGCACAAGTGATTCATAATCAGTTTACAAGTAATTCTCAAACTGAGAATAATATACTATTCCCATTATTTGTATGCATACTATTCAGCAACCAACAATCTTCATGACCTATCAAGATCAAATTTTCAAAGCAGCTTCTTCCAATGACAACTGATTTTTTACTTGATATTTAGTTTTAGTGCAAATCTCAGTACCCTTTTCCAGCTATGCACTCATAGGGAAAATACAGATAGGCAAGAGACTTGAATTTACACTTTCTGCAATTTCTTCTCATGGGATGAAATGCTGTGGATACAAATTACACAGAGAAAATTAATAGATTAGACCTCAGATCTCTGAATATTTAGCACCATAACATGCTCTGCCTTGAAACTATTTGCAGGTTGGGTAAAAAAGCTTCTGCCTTAAACTGCAAGCAATTCCCCTAAGGAAGGGCAATTGTGTCTAAAAACTGCTTCTACCAAGGCTAGTCCTATCAGCTCCTTAAAGCAGGGGTGAAAATCCTATTAGTTGGTTTATGCCTTTCAGAGCTTCAAAAGGTAAAAAACCTTTGAAGCTGAAAAAAAACTTCTGAAGTGACCAGTTGTGCAAAAAATCTTTTTAAATGACAGGTTATTTTGCAATACTGTATTCTTCCAGATATTCTGTAAATAAGGAAATCATCAAAGATGCACAGGGATCTGAAAAACATGCCAGTGAAGTCAAGGGTTTTGCCCTTCTTCTTCTGCTTCAATACCATAGCTTTTGCTAAGTAAGCAGGAGCATTCAGCTGGACAGCTTCCCTCTGAACCATCCAGCCCCTCACAGCACATTTTCAGGTTTTAAAATCTCTCATTAAGCCCCCATCAGCTTTAATACCCCATGGATTTCAAGACCTTTCTGCTGCTTTCTGCAAGATTCAGTCCTAGAATTATAAAGTATGCTCACTGCTCCTGCAAGAGACAAAGAATAATTAGGAGAACTGGTCAGGCTTTCAGTTTGTCTCAGTGATATTCAGACATATCTGTAAATTTCATGGTGAAGCATAATGAAATATTATGTAACCAAGTCTCTCCCCTTACCTACTAAAAGCAAACAATCCCAAAATATATCAAAATCTGTAACCATCTAATACTAAATCAAATAAACAGCCACCAGAACAAGAAGGGAGATTTGGGAGGGTGGAGTGGGGGATGTTAAAATTTTAAGTTTCACATGAAGCTAACTTCAAAATTTTGATGCAGCTTTATCTAAATCAAAGACTTCATTTGACACAATACCAATAGGTTAAGAGGAAAATTATGAAAATTATGTCTCAAGTAGGTAATTCACAAAACTTTTACAAAACTCCAGCAACACCTAAATAAGTATGAAGGCAGGGTATAGGAGGTACTATCATAAACATATAAATGTATGGTAAAATTTATTTTTTGAAGCTGTTGTTGATTTTCATTTTGTGTGAGAAAAATATTGGAAAGCATTTGACAATGAAACTCATTTAATAAACAAATGTAAAAGTATCCCACACATTATATTCCTCTCACCTCCAGCACTCACTTTTTTTTTTCCATTCACTTTTGGCCACAATCCAGATGTCTAAATGGAAATGTTTACAGTTCCTCACCTGTAACTCTCACAGGCTCACAGCCTGGTATATGCAGTACTCATCGTCCCCCCTCCACTCCCCAAAAAGTAAAGCTCAGCTACTGAACTTTCTCAAGAGTATTTCACCACCTCTAGATGTTGTAGTGCCAAGATACTCATGTCACAGATGTCAGCACTGCCAAGCAAACGAGTAGCTGGGGAAGGCTCCATAGGAAATCCTCAAAGCGTGTATAACACACCACAGCCCTGGAAGCCCCAGGAGCTGCAACACTGTCCATCAACATAACAGAGATTAAAAATCCTGATATTTTACCAAGCTTGGCAAGTCTAAGATCCAACAGCAGATATCCAGCACAACACCTTAATAGTCTTAAATAGTCTTCCAGAAACAGGCAGGCAGGCAGGAATCAGACACGTGCTTCCTTCTTGGAATCATGGGGGGTTTGCAGCATGAAGTAAAGAAAACTTCAAAGCTCCTTCAGTTTGGTAAGTTTCGTTTTCTAGTGACTTGAAAAATACTCATAAATCCCTGAGACCCATGGATAATACACTATACTGTGAAACATGTTGAAGAACACATGGGCAAATCCCAAGAACACTCAGGAAGGTGATTAGCTTTCTAAATAATACTTTTACATATGTGTATCACCCTTAGCTCTCTGTCTGTGCTGGGTGTCGTCAGAGCAGAGCTGCTATCTGTTGAAGTTAGCGTGCTTGTCTTGTGCGTAACACAAGTCCAGTTTTCTAAAATATTACTGCAAATTTCAGCCTGGAGTACCTGCATGGGAAATATCTGGCTTAAGCCTAAAAGCAAAAGTAAATTCATTTAAATCTTCATTCCAGCTACTTCAGGGAAGCACAGAACACACATCACTTTTTCCAAACAACTATTTGTCTCACCTATGCAATAATCACTCCCAAGAATTCCTGCACACTACACAAACAAAGTAGTCCCCTAAATTCAGATGAAAAATTAGAATTTCAATTCACAAATCCTAGAATCCCAAGGAAACTCTCAACAAACACAGATCATCATTCATAGGAAATATTGCCCTACAAGACCTATCTATAAGCATTGGCAACAGACTATTCCTCTGTCTTTCTCCCCAGTTCTATGATAAAGACATGGCATTAGCCAGAATTACTCTAAAAATATGGCCTGGTTGTATAAACAGTTACTTCAATGCCTCAGTGAAATAAGGGAAATTCAGACATATTCTATGATGAAGATTAACTGGTTTATTATGTCATCTATTGAATTTGCTTTATAAATGTTCCTATTTTCTAGATTTAATTCCATCATTCCACAGTTCATCTTACTTGAACCAATTTTTGCCTCAGTTTTAGTAATTAATCGGACTAATTTATATTACTTAATTGCTGAGAAGTTAACTTTTGCAGTTTAATTGCTGACAGCTTTAGAAAAAAGCACTTTCTGAACCCATTTTAAAAAAAGTGATTTATAGCATTAATGCAATAAAAACAAAAGACAAAATAAAAGCAGCTAAGAGCTTTTGGTGAATGATAAAAGACCATTAAAATGCTGTTCATAGCCTATATGATACAGTCAATTTTATCATTCTTTCTGTGAATGCAATTGCTTCCGCTGAATGTGCTGACAGAGAGGTACAAATCCTCAGATTGTTGGTGCTTGCAGAACTGTTTATCATTTTTACATTTAGTGGTGTATGAAAAAACACAGAAAACAAGTGTGACTTGCAAACCAAGATCATAAAAATGAACTTGGCTGAGGCTGTCTCTTTGAGGATTTTGAATCATGGCCCAGATAAGCCACAAGGAAAAGGGATGAGAAACTGGTCTGGGACAGAGACACTGAAGTACAAAATATGTTAAACAAAAATAGTACAATCAAGACTCACCTGACACAGAAATAAAGCTATTTTACTAAGTGAAAGTGAGGAGTTCAACATCAGAAGAAACAGGATGTACTATTTAAAAACAATATAAAATCATTTCTCCTAGAACTTTTATTATTTGATGATAAATTAATATAACCCCATTCAATCATAATTGCTCATCCTTAAAGGAAAATTTTTCAAGTTTACCAGACCTGTAGAACTCATGATTTTGCTTTCATCTGTCTTGTTATTCCAACAGATAATACATCATTCTGATTGTCCTATGGAAGTTACATTATGCATTACAGCATTAGACATAGCAGCAGCAAAACACTCTGTCACTGCCTAAGGAGGAGTTTATTTAAAAAAAATAAAAAACAAAAAACCCCATGACATTTTGCACAAAGCCTCATGTAGACAATAAAATATACCCTGCTTATGACCTAACTATCTTGGTTAAGGATCTCCTCTGAAAAGAGAGGAGAAATTTGGTTTGCTTTAACTAAGAAGCTTTTCCATGTAATATGAAAGAAGATGACACAAAAGGAACCAAAATGAGACAATTTCAAGGAATCAATGACAGAGCTGTAAGTATAAGAGGAAAGCATGACAGACAAACAGGGGTCTGAGGAATAAAGATGAAAAAGAAGAAAAAAATTGATATGATGCCCAAAGATCCCGCAGCTCCTCAGCATTCAGGCAGATATGAATATACTTCATGAGGAAGGATCACCTTGACCACCTGCATGGAAAGAAGCCCAATAATCTGCACAACAATGCTTATTTTTCACTCTTGGAATTGCAAGGCTCAGCATTTGTTTGAATAAGGATTACAGAGTAGAAAAAGATACTATAATTAAAACAGACTTTACTTCAACCTGAATTAACAAATGAGCATTATCAGAACAAGAGTGCATTTAGAAATTTCATTAGGAAGGAGCAGCCATATGCAGAAATTGTCAAGACCAATTGTCATGGTTTTAAGCATGTTCTGAGAATATTCTCATTTGAAAGAGAAAAGGAAGAAGAAAAATGAGAGATGGTCTGAGGAAAAAATACCCCTGGAGTACCCCATAAATAAATGGCACTCACCCTCTCAAGTTCTGCCCATTCCTGCCTAGTCAGGATTTTAGCTTTCTTCAAGGACACTGAAGAACACTTAACATTTTCTAGAGATTAACTTCTTGTCAACATTACAGAGACTCTTTACATTAAAGGACAGATTGCAGTTTCTGGAGCTTCTGATCTATCTAAGGTTTGAATCTCAAAGGCATTGGCTGCAACAAGGAAAGTATGATATTCCAAACACAGTACGTCAAAACAAACATACTAGAACTAGGGAAAATCCACTAGGGAAGCTAGGGAGGAGATGGAGTTGATCTATTTAATAAGTCTCTACAAATACAAAATATGCTTTTTCAATAAGTTTTTCAAAATTTTTAAAGAGTACTAGTTACATGCAACAATTATGAAGTATATCAAGCTAAATCTGCATATTATGGGACACATAACAAAGGAGAAAATTTTCATTCTTCAGAGGTAAAGGCTACATCAGACAATCTCCCCAGATTCCCTGTCTATTCAGAGTGACAGAAGCACCTTCAGGCTGTTTTAGGAATTCTGTATCATCTCTGGAGCCATGTAATGACTGATGGCAGATAAGTACTGTAAGACTGATTGATATGAGGGTCATGCTTAACCACTCCTGCTCTGATAACACATGTAGACTTCTGTTCTCAGAAGCTATAATTTTCTTTTTACTACGGATTTGATTTGAACATGAAGAAACATAGCCCTTAAGAAAAAAAATTAATTGAACAGAAGCATAATTCTATTGCAACTGTTGAATGTAAAGTTTAGCTTGCAGTAACATACAGAAGAATAGTCTGAACTATGTTTTATGTTTATAAAAGCAAGGCCCAGAAATTAAAATTTAATAGTTTTAAAAAGCGCCAACTTACTCTCATGACAAAAGGCCAAATTTTAATCACGAATTAACAACAAAAATGTCTCTTCATCGGTATCAAGGCTATTAGATATAAAACCAGCAAATTCTTTCATGCTGAATAGACAAACTTCAAAATACAGAAAGAAACACACCTCTAATACCAGTTGTCAACACACTTGAGAAGCATATTTTCTCCAGGAAATGGTAAGAATGAAGTAACAATTTCATTTTTCCATTATCTCATTTCGCCTTTAGGATCATTCCTTTTTCCATGCCACACGTGCACCAGACAAATGTGACCTTGCCAGGAACACAGGAACATGCAAGGCCAGGAGAGAAAAACACTTTTGCCTCCACTAAATGAAAATGGAAAACAAAGGTTGAGCCCCAGGAAGAACATATGTCACAAATAATAGTGAGTACCCACTTCCTGGGAGATTTACACAATAGAGTTCACACATCAACAACTGTTTGCCTATAATATAAATTCAAATTGACAAGACTGAGGTATTATGGAACAGCATTTATCTCAAGATTGTCAGGAGAAGTCATTTCATTTCTTATGATGCATTTCATTTATACATTAGTGTATTAACTGGATACATTATTGATCCTTGCTCCATCCAATTTCAGCTCCTATAGCATGGACAAAATGATCAAAAAAAAAAATCAGGCCTCCTTTGTTGTTGCTTTTGGGTTTGTTTTTTTTTTTTTTTTTTTTTTGGAAGCACAGGAATGTCTGATGAATGTCTAAGGCAAACATCTCACTGTATTAGACATCTTGTCAAAGGGACACATTCTGGAGCAAGCAACTGCTTTTGAGGAATATGTTAGTGTGAAAGTCAGCTTTTCTATGGTTTTTCTTAGAATATCTAGAAAACTGTTGTTCTAGATACTGTGCTGTCCCCTTTGCCAGATTGGATAAAAAGGCAATGATGAAGCAATGGTGACAGTCTTTGTACACTCAAAAAAAACCAAGAAAGGAGAATAAAAAAGGTTGTCCATCAGAGTAAGACTCCGATATGTCTGGGTACCACCACCCTTCAGGCAGAGAGGGCTGCTTCAAACATATACAAGCCACAGCTGTCACTCTGCAGAACCGTATGCCTTCCACTCTAAGACAGTATCATTTGACAGCTGCTACAAATATTATGAATATCTTGGATGTCCTGTTATTTTCATCTGACAGCCTCTGAAGCATAAGGACTTAGCTATTACAAAAAAAAAAAAAAAAAAAAAAGAAAGAAAGAAAAGGTATGCATGTCTGTAATAATATGAACAGCAGCAGAAAGCACATCAGGATGTCCTTCTAATGCCAGGATGGTCAGCAAGCATACTAGGATGTGGCTTAATTTTATTTGGATAGGCAGTGGGATTTTTAACTGTTTGAGAACCAATCTTCACTCTTCCCTAAGCCCTCTCCCATTCTAGGAATACATCAGGTTTAAAACCCTGGGAAAAGATACTATAAACATGTTTTACAATGCAGTTGCCTTGGAGTGGGAGAGGAGCAAATGGCAGCATTCTACTTCTTTTGCAGCAGCTCTGATTACGTCCAGCAAGATCAGGGTCACACTGAAAAAGGCTCAACATAAAGGAAGAATAGAAATGTTACTTTCTCAAGAGCTTACAGTAAATACAGACAAAGTCAGGAAATCACTCAATCCACAAGCCAAAGAACAACTAACTTCACATCTCTTCCACTAATTGTCTCCAGAGCCAGAACCAACACACTCCTATCAGTTTTATCTTCCCACAGGAAAACCAGATACTTCTGATCTCTGTAGTAATTGTGTCAGTGGATGTTCATACCCTAGAATCAAACCCTTCTGTGTTGCTGAGATCTTCCTGATCTCAGTGGCTGCTGCACACCAGCGATGACTTGCTGCACACAGGGTGTTCTGCAAAGGTGCTGCCAAAGTCAGCACTTTTCTTGGGGAAGGCAGCCCTTGGTAGAAACAATTTGCTTCTAATGCTTAAAATGGCTGATCTCACACTTCTCCATTTTCCAGTCTTATGTGATTTTTCTCCTGGGCAGTCATTCCAATTCGTCACGATAAAATTCCCACCTTCACATCCTAAGGCTATTTTGACATTGCCACTTGCTAGTTCTGTCGTCCCCAACTCGCAAGAAGCCCTACCGGCAGAAATTTAACCCGTTCGCTGAAACGCGGTTATCCAAGCTATTCAGGCCTCTTAATCACAGCTACAAACTCCAGCCAAATAAAAGATGCCAATATGATTTTAGCTGGAATTCCTGCTCGGAGCTGGAGCGCGCTGCCCGCTCACGCAGTGCGCAGGCGCCCCCCTGCGGCCGCCCAGCGCCGGTGCGGGCCCGGCTCCGCCAGGGATCGCGCTTGGAGCGGCCGCTTTTAACCCTTCGGAGCAGCTCTGCGGCCCGCTCGGGCCTCTGCAGACAGCACCGTGTCTGTCATACACTCACATTCAAGCGTGCGAAATGATCGCTTCAAATAGGGCACTCAAACATTACAGAATACATGCCATAAAAGTAGCCAATGTATAGTATCCCAGGCTGTTAGTGCAGCGTCTTGGAGAGATTTACTTTGTCGATACAGTTGCAAAAACAGCAACTGAGTTAATTTTTTGTGTTTACTGTCTCAATCCTTTGTTCTCTTAAAAGAAAGACCCCGAAATCCTTAGGGGAGAAGAGAACAGCGAAGTAACACTATTTACCTAATCTCCCTGTTCTTCTTAAATCAAATTGCTTTAGACTTTTTTTGTTCTGCTTGCTGTTTGGGCTTTTTAACACGTAAGTGGACATAGCACATAGCAAGTTTAGAAACAGGCAGTACAGTTTCAGATGACAGGAGACATTAACCACCATATGTTGACCTTACCGATGCTTCATGAATTATGCAAGACTTGCACCAAATCATTATTGTTCTAAGTGTGCATGCAATAAAGACAGCAAAGACAGAACTTCTTACACAGTAGTAAAACAGAGCACTCGACTTGTGGTTGCTAAGGAATACAGTGATGCAGAGACCTGCCAGATGAATCCAGCTGGGATAAGCATCCAAACAATTTAACACTTTTTTTTTAATTTGTTTCAATAGGATGACACCATAATTGGCTAAGAGACCAGACAAAGCCCACAAAAATCAATGGAAAATGGAAAACTTTCCCTTGACTTCTCTGGGCTTTGGTCTATGTCACAAACTGCGACAGCCAGGAAATGAAAAAACAGAATTACACAAAAAGCAGTTCAAATTCAATCAGTCTTTCACAGCCAGAACCCCACAGAAATTCAATATCTCTCCACTTGCTATTTCCCATTTATATAGCCATCTATATTTTTTTTTGTCTGTACATCACATAATTAGAAGGCAATTACCTAAATTATAATTTCTTCAGATCATTAAAGCTATTAATAAAATTTCATTTTCGTGTAAGAGCATTCACACACCAACCAAGCAAACAATCCTTCCTGACTGCATGCCAAACTTGACAGGACCTCCATTTCTACTTCAATCTATTCCATCTACTTATGAAGCCTTTCTGCAGATCCAAATACTGCATAAAGTCACCCAAATTAAAGAAGGGGGGAGAAGAAAAAGGTAACTTGTTAAGGCACCTCATCTTTTTTGTAGAGACATTTTGCTCTCATACCTCAGCTTTGCCTTCAGCAAGTTTTGGAAGGTTCCAATTAAAACATGCTTTGAGCACTGGGCACTGTAAAGCCAGGTGATTTCCTGAATTAAAGCCTAAAAATGCTTCAATGCTCAAGCCATCCAGTATTTTTTCTCTCCTGCCTCCAAGTTAACTACAAAGACCAAATGTTACAACGCACAGTTGATTTTGCATGTTCTCGCACTGGTTTTTTCCAGACTATTTTGCACCTAGACCCCTTTCTAGCATTTTGCACTCAGGAGCAAGGGCAATGGCAACCCCAGAGTGAAGTCCAAAGCCATGACTAGAAAATGACACTGTCTCTGAACCTTTCTCATCAGCAGCAACTACAACACCAGTTACATGTTGCACAAACAGAATGTGACACCCAGCAAGGAGGGACATGTCACACCACCATCCTGCTTTTCCTTCCACTGATCCTACTCATCTGTGAGGAAAAAAATTACTTATGGATGTCAAACTGCAAACTTTGCTTCCTTCTATGAGAAAAACCTTTAATGGAAGCATCATAAAGTTGATTAAAGTGTGACCATTACCATTACGACCCCCTCCTCCACTCTTACGAGATCTCCCATCCAGAGTGCTCCCAGCACAAGAAACATATTGACCTGTTGGAGCAAGTGCAGAGCAGGGCCATGAAGGCTGGAGCACCTCTTTTATGAAAACAGTCTGAAAGAATTGGGGTTGTTCACCTGAAGACTCCAGAGAGACCTTCGAGCACCTTCCACAAGCCAAAGGGGGCTTACAAGAGTGCTGGAGAGGGACTTTTTACAAGTGCCAAGTGGGAATGGCTCCAAATTGAGAAAGAGTATCTTTAGATTGGATAATAGGGAGGAAATTCTTAACTGTGAGGGTGATGAGGCACTGCCACAGGTTTGCAAGAAGTTGTGGATGCCCCATCCCCGAAAGTGCTCAATGCCAAGCTGCATGGACCTCTGAACAACGTGGTCTAGGGAAAGGTGTCCCTGCCCGTGGCAGGGGGCTTGGAACTAGACCATCTTGGAGGTCCCTGCAAAGCCAAACCATTCTGTGATTCTCCTGCACTTCCCCCCAGGCCAGCCCCAGCTTTGCCCGGCCGCTGCGGGGGCTGCCCCCGCCTCTCCTCGCACCGTCGGGCTTCAGCCCTGGCTCGGCTGGCACTACACGGACCGAACCGGTCGTTTTAGGGCTTTCGCACGGACCCGCACGGGATCGCTTTCCGGCCCGCACCGCCGCTCGCTGCCGAGCCGCCCGCAGCGCGCAGGCGGCAGCGCCGGCCAGGGCCCCGTGTCCGCTCCCCGCCCCGCCCGGCACATGCTCACAGCGGGGCCCGGCCCGGCACATGCCCACAGCGGGGTCGCCGCTGCCCGCCCTCCGCCGGTAGGTGCCCGCAGCCGCCACCGAGCCCTCCGGACGGCGGGACGGCGCCGGTCCTGAGATCGGGATGGCCCTGAGGGCTCCGTGCCCCCTCCGGGGAAGCTGGGGGTGGGCAGCAGGGGGTGGGCAGCCTCGGGGAGGGCGGCGACGCGGTGCTCAGCTACCCCTTAAACGCAGCCCCAGCCCGCCTTTGTGTATAGCCAGCATCGTGCCTGTTCCGGGCTGCAGGGGGAGCGAAGTTCGGAGAAGTATTTTTAGAAAGCACAAGATGTTTTTTTCAAAGCAGCCTGGCTCGGTAGATCGTTTACTAGTAGCTGCCGGCACATGCGTGTTGCTGTGATTGCTCTTTGCCCTTCCATTTCATTTCTGTGCTTTCTTTTCCTTCGAAGAAAACGCCTTCTTGTGGCCTCTCCAGGCCTCCCGACTTCCTGCCGGACTGTAGCTCACCATCCACTGAATCTCTATGGGCACCAGGGAAAAGGAGGAAAACACTCATCAGATACATTTGAAAGATGTTCTTAATTATTCTTTCCAAAAAAATAAACCCCACCTCTAACTTGACAAGTGTTGTGAATTACAGTGATGGCTTGCAATCCTAAAAGCACTTCAAATGCGGAGCTTAATACAGCCAAATAAAGCTGGATTCTCATTAAATAAAAAAGAGCTGGTGGTTGTTTAAGATCCATCAAATCTTCAGATTTGTAATTTGCCTTATAACTCCATAGCTGATAGTAAAGGGAGGGGAAAGGGGCTTTTTCCTGCTCACTGGCATACCACAAATTACCCAGATCAAAAGCACTACTTGTGGGAGATGCACATACTAAATGCACACTGCAGGTCTTATTCCCTTTTCTAGCTTCATGTCCAACTAATTACTCTTTCTCCATAGATATGAATTACTCCAGGTTCATCACCACTGTGAGTGCAGCAAGAAAAGCATCTCCAATAAGACTGCTGAGTGAGTACATGTCACTTCTTCCCATTTCTCTGAAAGTATCATTCTATGTTCTGGTCTGTGTTGGGGTATCATGGCTTAAGACTTGAAAAGGTTTGAAAGAAAACCATGCTGTAAACTGACAAAGCAAGACCAGATATATCGACTTCTGTCAAGCAGAGATGCCTAACAGGTATAAAGCAAAATAAAGTGAATAGCCTTGAACCATTTCAGAAACCCATCCAGGCAGGCAAATTAGTATTATCACTTTAACAAGTGTCTGAAAAGTCTCTGCTACTGTCTTCTGAACCCTGGTTTTAGGCACAGTTTGCAACTGAGTTTATGCTGTGTATCCAGGAACAAGCAACTACTAATGACTTGAAATTCAGTCCCAGCGTGTTTCTTTCCACTTTGTTCTCCTGTATCCTGTTCATGTCCATAAATGCCTCAGCACCCCCACCACCTCAGTATTACTACACTTTCCTTTTCCACATTAATCTATCTTTAGGCTACCACATTACATTGTCGTCCATGTGACAGATGGAAGAGCTTAACTGCCTACTTGTTTACTCAGCTGAAACCCAGAGACCTGACAGAATCCAAGCTTGAGACATAGATCACTAGTTCAGCCTTCAGGGGTCAATTCCCCCTCTTGGTAAGGGGCTGGCATTTGCTATTCTGCTTAAAATGTTTCATACAGGTATAGCTGTGTCAAGTAATTCACTCTAGAGCAGCCTCTTTTTCAGATGATACGTTAATATGCGTCATAACAAAGGTATTAAGTAGCACAGTTCCTGTAGAAAGACATACTGAGCCTGCAGTTTTGATGGCAAAGTAAATCTCTCTTCACCAGGCCAAAAGTCACAGACCTAACACAAACAGGTGAAATAACTGATAAGAATTAACTCCCCGTGCTCAAGTCTGCTATTAAGTACTGGAAAATAAACTTGATAACAGGCTGCTTTTAAACAGATCTGGTGTCATCTGTCCTTTCATATCTGATGTAAAACTGTCAAGCCAGCATGAATGCCATATTGTGAGTTCTTAGATTTAATGCAATCAAGTGCCCTTGCTGGATTAAGGTCCAGTCTGCACTGCATAGATTGGATCTGAATGATTGTGAAACTGACTTAAAGCAGGAACTAAGATTTTCTTCATAACAAATTACTTACACAGTGCCTCTGCCACTGAAACTGGGCTGCCAGAAACATTTCCATTACAAACATTATAGCTGCCAGATCAGCTGAAGTGATACTGAATGAAAAATAGAACAAAAAACAAAGACATTCATTTCAAGTCAGTCTAAACAGAAGATCATTAAGATTTTAAAGTCTTGAAGCTCAAAAGGCATCATCCACAGCAGTTTTTATAATAGTAGAACTGTCCAGATTGTTTCAAAATAAATTACAAATAACTTTAACTTAAAATGATTTTTTGTTTTAGTCTGTCCCCACAGTATCTCCCTCCCTGGGCCCCCTAAACACCTATTTAATCCAAGCAGAAAGGTGAGTTTAACAAGAGTTATCCTTTTAAACTCATGATAGTTAAGTAAATTGATAAACAGAACAAGTTCTCAGGGCCATTATTAAATACTGGTTAAAGGATATGATCACCATTGTAATAATCAAATTGTAACCAAGGTGTTTTCCTTTTATTCTAGCTGAATTAATGCAGAAGTCTCCTCCATCTCTCATCTCTCTGGCTGGAGGGGCACCAAATCCTAATGTTTTTCCATTTAAGAGAGCAACTGTTGACATTGGACATGGAACTCCCATTGAGATTGGGGAAGATCTGATGAAGAGAGCTCTCCAGTACTCAGCCTCAGCAGGGTATCTGCTTACAGCTGCTTACACTTCAGGATCATAATATCCTTTATTATTGCATTAAGTCACCTGTGTTTTTAAAACCTGTTTATAAAGCCCTTTTTTCAAAAAATAGCTTCTTCCCAAAACCCATGGTGTTGGTTTGTTTTTTTTTAATTTGGCTCACTATTTACATTTGAGTTCAAGTGGAAAATTTTGCAATGAGTTATGTAAAAAGAAAAAAAAATCACTTAAGTCACTTTAAACCCTAATCCCAGTAATTCTCAAGCCAGAGCATTTCCTAGCTGTTAGTATTTGAGAATCCAGACTCCCAAATCAGATATTGTTTAAAAGATACTGCATTACAACACAGTTTCTATGTTTTCAAGTATTTCTTTTCATTTGGCACCATATACTAAAGTCAGTATGTAGAACTTGTGTTAGTTAACTGGAGGTATTTATAGAATTGTCATTTTTGGTACAAAAATTGCATGTTATTACATTACTTTGGTGTTCATGTAAACTACTCAGCAGACAGCACTGAGTCAGGTGAGAACAGGTTTGCAAAAATACTTGGGTACCTAAAGAGACACATGCAGCATCAGTTAAGACTTTTCTTAATATTTAAATGAACCCAGCCAATTGTGAACATCCTACAAGATCTTAAGACATTTTCTGGAAAATGTGTTGTAGAAATTCTTGTAATCTGCAGCAGGTTACAAGCAGCATTAAGATCTTTGTCACACTGCCACATTCAAGTACAGAATGATCATTTCTAGGAGCAGATATTGTTCAGCCTCCACCCTGTTTCATCCTTAGCAAATAATTTCTTCCCAGATTTCACTATGATAATTTGGTGTATGGACCACAGATGCCCACCTCATTTTCTTAATTTGATAAAGCAGTCATAACAATTCCATTTAAGTGTGTCTGTGTGACGGTTGAAATCAAACTCACGACTGTATGCTAGATTTGGCAGGGATTTAGAGGAACAGGCTAGCTTTGGCCTATATAAGGTGTTAGATATGCCTTCTTATTCATGTTTCAGGATTCCAGAGCTGTTGTCTTGGCTAAAAGATTTCCAGCGGAATTTACATGATCCCCCCACAGCCAGTTACAGTCCTGAGCAAGGACAGATGGAAGTGTGTGTCACAACTGGCAGCCAGGAAGGCTTGTGTAAAGTAAGACAAAAAGATTCATATGTTAGAAGCATTTCATTCAGAGAGATGTTTATTCTTCCATCAGTTCAGCTATATTCAGCATTAAGTGCCCTCTATAACTGTATGCAGGGTACAGTTTCATGTACTCTTTCTCCATAGATATGAATTACACTAGGTTCATGTACAAGATAAGGGAAATGAAATAAAATTAGAGTGGCATTCTAGATTGTCAGGACTGCATGAAAGTTCAGCTAACCAAAGAGCCTGTGTAGAAAATATGCTATAAGGTAACATTTCATGTTACTCAAGTAGCACAATAATAAGTGCATAGTTGCTTTACCATAATTCTATTCTAAATGTTTCTTCTTTTTTTTACTTCCTGATATTTTTTGGGTTTTACTTCCTGAAATAATTACCCTTTCCAGTCCACTCTCACTGCTTATACAGGAGAAAGGGGGCTTCAGAGCACTGTCTTTCCATGTCAAGTTGGTAACCTATCGTGATTTGGCTCTAAAGCTGATTTTTCATCCATTCATTGCATTTCTTACAGACAGGATAATTATACCATTAGGGAACTACTAGTATCGAATCAAGATTTTTAATCCCACTAACAAGTCAAAAATCTGAAGCACATGTACAAAAACTGAACAATCTTTAAAACAGAATCTTTTCTTTGAAAAGGTGTTTGAAATGCTCGTCAATCCTGAAGACAACATCCTTTTGGATGCACCCACATATGCTGGGACACTAGCAGCTGTAAGTATTCCTTAGCTACAAAACATTGTGAATGTTACAGTTGAACTAAACAGCAGTTTAGTGCTTGATCTGCACTCTTATAAAGATCATCTGTATTTGTCATAAAAACATATCTAAGACTCAAGATTTTAGTGTCCAACTAAAACCAGTTAAGTTCATAAATATTAACTCATAGACGGTTTTCTACTAAAAGTTCTGGAAAGCTATTTGAAGTTCCTCTTCCAAACACTAGTTCATTCAAGGGCTAAGATCACATATGGGGCTGGAAAGAAAGCCATCAGGACCTAGTTTGGTTGAATTAAGTGGGTGTGTGAACATGTCAGCATGTTTACCTGAAGTATTTAATGATCAGAGTATACAATAGCTATAAACATTGTAATATTGGAGTGGGCCTGAAACACCCATATATGAGTGTGAGGATATGAATTACAGACAACTATACAAAAGCACCAAAGTTTGCTTCTGAAAAGTAGCTTAATCAGTATAAAATTAAATGTCAACTCAAAATGCATAAGAGCTGCATGAAGGGTTAGAGTAAATACAGCACAAATTCATTTGTCCCTCCTTGCGTCAAAATAAACTATTATTGCTTGCTGTCCTAAATTTGAATATATAGTCTAATCAGCTATACTTTTTTTATGAATGTATTTTGACAATACAGCAGCTTGCAGTTTTACTTAAAAATGCAGAGTGCTACATGGTACAAATTGAAATTCCACAGAGGAGAGACAGCAAGCTTTTTCATTGGTATTTTACCTATATTTTTTCATACTGCTGTCAACATGTCACTGCAGTAGCATCATTTCATTCTCCTTTGTATTGCTGAATATATCTATTGAGAACAGATTCTTTGCCCTTTGTCAGTGAGGAGTAGCTTAAAGCTCTGACATTTCCACCAAAGTAGAGTGTAAATTGTCAGTAGGAAACAAAGGTGCTGTGACCTTAACTATCTGTGGTCAGAGCATGAGAAGTCCTGAGAGAACAGTTCAGATTTACAAACTCCCTTTCTGCTTGAAAAACCAAATCTGATTTCCTAGAGAAGAGCAGCAACTGAACATAGGAGTTACTCATTTCTTCTCAGTTGGCTTAAGTAGGACAAATAGAGAGTAATGTGGTAAGTTTGACAAGCCTTACAGCAAATTCAGGCAAGCATTTATTTGACTCATGGAGCTTGAGATAACTATAAAATCAAAAAGAAAGACTTTGTATTGATGAAATTTTATGGTGCCAATGACAAAAAGGAAGGCCTTTGAATTACACAATTATAACAGTTTTGTTCCTTCTATCAACAGCTGAGACCCTTGGGTTGTAATATAATTAATATTCCTAGTGACCAACATGGCATTATTCCAAAAGCTTTAAAAGAAATTCTGTCTGCTTGGAGCCCAGAGGATGTAAAAAATTGTAGCAATCACCCCCCCAAATTCCTGTACACTATTCCAAATGGATGCAACCCAACTGGCAACTCGCTGACGACAGAGCGCAAAAAGGAGATTTACCAGGTATGGAGCAGTGGTCTTGTGAACCTTGTAGGTGGAAATAGATAAATATCCGTCTTGTTTCAGTTGAAGGTATCCCACTTGGGGTATTTGGGTCCATTATTGGTCTAGTAGACATTCCTCCTAGAACTTGTTTCTAGCAGAATCTCTTTCACAATGGCTCTTCAGAGGAACACTATGCCTTAGGTAAACTGTTTTCCAATGGCAGCCCATTGGCAGCTGGTACCTTTGCCATGGGCTTAGTGCACATTGCCCACACAGTTTGAATGCCACATGAACAGAGCTTTGGTTGCATACAATGGTCCGCGTACCACAGGTACCATAATTACTCTTACAGTTTTTTGATATCTAAATTGGGCACTTGAAGGCTTCTCATCATAGGGGCTTCTATATAATGAATGACCAATCAATAGAATCATAATATGATGCTGGTTAAAAAAAAACCTGACTGAATTTGCAGTGTCTTTAACTTTTATTCCTTTTGTTACTTTTTATTAATTTATTTAGCTTGCAAGAAAATATGATTTTCTCATAATAGAAGATGATCCTTACTACTTTCTTCAATTTGAAAAGGTAAATTGTCTTTTTAATCCTTAGTAATACCTTGTTTTCTGGAGACAAACTAAGGTTTCAGGAGAGAACTAAAGTTTGAGCCCTGGACCTTCCTGCATGCATCTTCTTCATGTCCTACCAAGGCAGTTGTAGGCCTCACAGTCTGTGCTCCTTTCAGTCATTTTTTTTCCCCTTTGTGGTATTTTATATCCTGTTAATTAGTGGTTCAAATTTCTCAAGCCTCATACAGGATAGAATTTTTCAGTAATCAGAAAGTGATGAAAACCTTGCAGAGCAAAGCAAGTATGTCACCGAAGCAGCACTTGAAATTTGTAGCCTCTTAATGTTCCTTTCTCCCTAGCTCTTCTTTCATTCAGCAGAAGACTGCCTACTCTGTATATCCTGTTTTTATCCCTTTGCCTTTTGGAGAATCTAGGAGCTCTCCCAGGTACCACAGATAGTGGTACTGTATAGGCAGCTTCCCTTCATGTAAATTTTCCACAAATTTCATACTTGACTCTACCGTTACTCAGTCTTTAAAAGTACCTAACTTCAGAAATCAAAACAGGTCTTACAAAGCAGTAAAACATTGGTAGAAGATAAAGGTGAGCATTTTCTCTTTTGAAATACATTGTTATGGAAGGAGGCAATAAAACTGCTTCACTTATTCATTGAATAGTATTGTGAAGCTTTGTAAGAAAATGTAGGAGAGAAGGTGTAAAACCAGAATTCTTGATAAGGAAAAAGTATGCTGAACTCAGATCTTCACAATTTGGTCATATCTTCTGATTTCATTTTTTAATATAGCAAAGCAACTTGCTACAAGGCTCCATTTTAGAAATTGCAGTACCTCTTTACTCCACAAGAAATCTTGGCAGAAAAATCATTATTTCTCTCTCCTTCTTATGGCATCATACCAATACTTAAACTGAACACTTGTATGCTGAACAGTGGGCTAAGCAATCATCAAAAAATAACAAAGCTGGTTTCCTGAAGACATTCACAGAATATTGTAATCACATCTTAGGAAGCTAGGCTAAATAACCACTTGGCAGCAAGCTACTGCCATGTTTTCCTTGGAATACACATTTGTGAAATGAATTGTGTCTTCATAGTAAAGAAAATAATTCCATTATAATCCTTACTAGCACCTTGAATTTTTTTTTTTCAAGCCGTGGGCTCCAACTTTCCTCTCAATGGATGTGGATGGCCGAGTTATCAGGACCGACTCTTTCTCTAAAATTCTCTCATCTGGGTAAGGCGAGCTGCAGACCACTTAGCATTGCCTATTCAGTTAAGACACAAGACTTCATATGAAGTGGTGGGACATGCCACCATGAACTTCTGAATCAATGGCTTTTCACAGTCTACTCACTTTTCATGCCATCTCTTGGCAGTCATTTTACTCAAGGTTCAGTTTCTCTTCTGATGCAGATAGTTAAGCCTCTCCCCCCAAGCAGCCCATTCTTGCAGGCAACCTCTAGGCAGAAAGACATGCTGGATTCCACCTCCGTTCCTGGAACTCTTAGGAGCTTTTTTCTCCTTTTTCCATTTCCCTTTTTATCTATCTCTTACTATTCCTGCAAACTCCCTGAACATGTAATACAGAAAAGAAACAATCATTCTTCACAAACTGTTCACAGGGTTCTACTGATATATAGCCTTCCAGTTCTTTCAGGTTGTTTCCACCTGTCAGAAAAAAACTAATTTGGCTGTTTTCCATTTCACATCAGTCAATGTATTTGATTTTTAGCTTGCTTTTGTCTGTTAACCTAATACTTAAAAAAAAAGTAATGTGAATTCTGTATTGGCAGCTGGTGGATTATAACCCATCCTAGAAAAAGTGAGGAGACAACATAACGCTAAGTGTGCTTTTATTTTCAGAAGTGACACCGCAAAATGGCATGACCTGGCAATGTCTTTTCCAAAGACACATATGAGTTAACTGGTTCTATTTTTCTTCAAATAAAAACTTCAGCCAAGCTGTAAAGATGAGCAATAAGAATTGAAGCAAAAGTAACCATCTAGTTTATCAATCTAAATTCCATTCCTTCTGCAGTACTGAAAGGGAGTGAAAGAGTAAAGCCATTTACCACTTATCTGTTTGTCATAAAGCCTGAGCATTCATGACCTTTCATTATGGGAAAACCTATTTTTCCATCCCTTTGATTCATGTAATCTTTATGATTGCAGAGGACAGCTTCCAAATACAGATGGTGTCCTGAAGCCTCATTACTAAGAAGCTATTATAAACATTAAAACCTCTTAAATGTTTTTATTTCACGACTTTGATACTCAGCTTCTAAATTGTACAACCTGACAGCAGTATGAAGATGTAGATAAATTTGAATGCATAAGAGATCCTTACACTATCAATAGAATGGCTGCACATTTTGCCACATATAACTCAGATAAAGTATTAGCATATTGCATTTCTGTAGTAACTTTTTGTTTGTTTGGTTTCCAGTTTAAGAATAGGTTTTCTGACGGGTCCCAAGCCTCTCATCGACAGAGTTGTTCTACACATTCAGGTGTCAACAATGCACGCCAGCACTTTCACACAGGCAAGTAACAAGCCACCAAATGAATTGTATTTAGAGAAGACAACATATCCCAAGTTATTATAAGAAACCACAAGCAAACAGCTTTATACTTTCACAGGTGCTCTGCACTTTTGTTTATGCATATTCATTGTCAATTCTGCCAAAGGAAGAGAGACCTCCAAAGAACTTGGAACCAGAGCTAGAGGGTTGTCTCAGTGCATGGATAGTACAGCTGATATCCATTAACCCTCAGATTGCAAGAATCAAGATTTGAAATACTTTATCTCTTCCTGATAGGTTCATTTGAAAAACCTCAATGTAAAGTACAGCATAGAAGAAACCCTCATTTATTATTTTTTATTCAACTTTTCAATTAAAGCAATACTAGCAGCCCACAAAGACATTTCAAAACAAGCTGACAACTACATCCCCTTTATGGTTAGGAATAAGGAACGGAGACACTGAACACATCTAAATACAGTTTCCATCTTCCAGCTCCATTAGTTCGTCACAGAGGCACTATTAAAATAGAGAGGCCAATGTGGACAGGAAGGTAAAGCAATATACATTGCCTTTCTCTTTCTCCCCAGTTACCATATTTAGCTCTTCATCCATTTTTTCCCTCTCCCAGCCCAGCTTCCAAATACTGCCATGATCCTTGGAAATACCAGTAACATAGACTGCAATGATCTTGGCTCCTCTGTTTATAAAGGGCTCCGAGAGACACCTCATGCAATTTTGTGTCTAGGGAATGTTGAATAATGCATCTGGCTATGGATCTTTTGATGACTGCGGAACAGTCCTGTTTAAAACATGGTATTGATGATGTGTTTTATTTCTTTAGATTATGGTATCACAGCTGCTTCAACAATGGGGACAAAAGGGTTTCTTGGAGCATATAGACAGGTAGGGTTATGTCATATGCTGAATCCCATCATCTGTCATTCTGCTACTTGTTACCTACACCAAACATTCTTTGTAGTAAACAAGTTAGAGGAGGTGCACCAGTATAAGGCCAAGTAGGTAAGACAGGTCACCAAGACTGCTGTGTTCACACAAGAGCCCTGAGGACACACAGTGTGAAGTTGCAGACAGGCAGGTCAGGGCATGTCACCTACCACTCCAATCAAACAATCCACCAGTCCACTGGTACAGATATCATGCAGCTCCCACCTAAAGGGAACTTGAGAGGATTCTGGAAGCTTCAAGCCAGTGAATAAAGTTTTGATCCCTGCTGAAGTGTTAGGGTCTATAGCAAAAGCTGAGATCTCTGAGCACAGAATCCATTGAGAAGGAGTCAGCACAGCCTTTAAAAAGGGAGTTCTTGCCTCGCTAAGTTAGCAGGAATTGACACTCTTGCCATCCTTGATCTCCTGATTGTGGATACTGATGGAAAACCAGTAATGTTCATCTACATACACTAAACATTGCTTCTCACTCTTAGAGAGAGAGCACTGGGCTACCAACTAACTCACATGGCATTTCTTGCATACTGACTGACACACATTTAGCTTTCATTTATTATGCAAGAGGAACATAGTTTCTCTTGACTGTCAGTGCCTCATTTTATGTGCTCTACTTGGATATCACTAGATCCCCAAGTTTCTCACTTCAGTAGGAGTGTGCTACACTCTGTAAAGGCCTGTAACAGCAACATGAGCAAAACATGCAAAAAGTTCTTATATCTCACTGTAACAGGCACTTGCATCCCCTTGATGTTCATATTGTAAGCAGCAATATTTGAAAAAACCCACACCAGACACCCCAGCCTTAGCATTGCTTTGTTTTAAGATTTAGGAACATAAAGACAAGTCTCAGACAAACTTGGACCGTAATTCAGCTCAGCTTTCAGTAGTTCCCAAAAAATAAACCCCAAATGCATCTCTTCACTTACCTCTTTCTTGTTGGTCAAAAGGCAGCCTCACTCAAGCCTAAAGGCCATTCTTCCACTTAAACTAATGAAAATAGGGCTTCAGTTGGGCAGCTGCAATGCTTTATAACCTTACTGATGAGGCCCCACAGCTGACTGCAATCTCTTGCAGCTGATTTCTTTTGTACAAGGGTCAGGTGTTAGGTCAGGCTTTGGAGTAGAAGACTGGGGAGTTTTTTGGAGCAGCTACATTTTTGGGGAAGTTTCATCTTACTAATCATAATAATTTCAATGTGTAATTAAAATGGTAGCAGGTAAAAACTTTGTAACAGAATTTGCAATTTTGGTAAAAACTGCACAAAGGAGATTTACTCTTTCATATAGAATGTGGCAATAGATATAGCTGAGCCCCAAAACTGTTTAAGTCTCTGGAGGTATTGGTGTTTATGTATCAGATGTAACAAAACACATCCAGAAATCAAAGCTATTGGTTCAGAGAATATTTTTAAAAATACAAATGTAAAATTATGTAAATTATGTAAATTACTAAGGATGTTCTCTCAAGACATGGGAACACATTTGCATTTGAATTATGAACTCAGTATCAGGCATTTCTCTTGTGTCTTCCATTGCACAGCTGTGTCATTTTATGTCAACAAAAGCCACTGCACATGGTCCATGGTGAAACCTGGGTTAGGGTCATTTTTCCCAGTAAGAGATTAAATTATTTGAAAGTTTTACTTAAAGGATGAAGGAAATAGGTTCAAAAGTTTAGAAAAGGGGAAGCTGTCAAATAGTTATGACAGATTTATCATATAATTTGCTTTTTACCTTGTCAAATGTCATTTCCATGTGTACCTGTTATACAAATTCAACTCAAATGCACAAATATTAAGTCTATGCTTTTGCATATGTTTAAGTCCCTAATTTTCTTCAGTGTGTATGCTTTGTGTGGTAAATACTGTTAACAGGACTTCTATCTGCTGCTGTAATAGATAGGATGGATGTAATATATAAAAGCGTTTTTATATAGTGTGAAGTGTGAAGCTGAAGAAGCAGCCACACAGGGTCTTCCTCTGTCTGGTTGATCAGTACTTTGTTGGAGATGAAGTGAAGCAGTAAAGACTTCTTGGATACATATACAAAGCTTTATACACACAGTATATTGTGTTGTGCCACCTAGGATCAACTTATATTTCTATTAAATGTGTGCTCGAGTTGTTCAAGTAGAAAAGCTTTGGTTCTGCCTTCAGAAACAAATAGGCTCTGAAATGATACAAGTTCATGACTTTCAAATGATTATTTGCTTTCAGAGTGGTGGACTTCTATAGGATCCAGCGGGATGCAATGCTCACTGCTGCTGACAAGTGGTTAAAAGGTCAGAGTGCAACACAGATAATCGCTTAAATTTTTTTGCTAGCTATTTATCATTGTGCTCAAGAAAAAATCACTTCGGTTGTCTCTTGACTGAAGTGACAGATAAGCACTATAAGCAAATCAATTGCATTAAATATTAAGCTTAGGACAAATGCTCTATTGCTGCATTTTTATGCTTTCTGGTAGGACAGGGAAATTGATGGTGATAAAAAAAAAGCTCACCACATTACTATTTAAATCAATTTTACAAAGACCCTGCATTTCAGTTCATTATGTTCTTATACTTGTGATATTTAAAATCTGTCTTTAAAAAATCTCTGAAATAGTGACCTTAATTTAAGAGAAGATACAAAAAAATCACTGTAGCAATAGTGATAATTATATTTGTATCAGCAAATCCGAAACATCACTGAATCTATGATATATCCATTAAAAGTAGGGCATAAGCTTCTTCCTTGATTCCATTTTCTCTCTCTCTTTCTCCAGACTTGGCAGAATGGTACCCTCCTGCTGCTGGCATGTTCTTATGGATCAAAATTAAGGGTATTTCTGATACACAGCAGCTGATAATGGAAAAGGCTTTGAAGAACGAAGTATGACGTGAT
This sequence comes from Acrocephalus scirpaceus scirpaceus, assembly GCA_910950805.1. Lineage (NCBI taxonomy): Eukaryota > Metazoa > Chordata > Aves > Passeriformes > Sylviidae > Acrocephalus > Acrocephalus scirpaceus. The sequence goes on along the minus strand of OU383778.1, from coordinate 8,065,338 downwards.
TTACTGATTTATGATCTTAAAATTAAAAAAGGGAGGGATAAAATGTCAGTATCTATCCACATATGCACACATAAAGCAGGGGAACTTGCGTGCATCATCAATAAGTCTGCAAGTCAGGCGCTGTGGCATAGTTATTGGTTAACAAAATGTTTTCATGACTATTCAGATGTTGATATTTATTTAAAATGAAACCAATATAACATATGGTACAATATGTCATTTTATATGACACATATATAATACTAGTATATATAACTATATGAATGATGGCTGTTGAGCAAATTTTTTATGAGAGAAATTAAGTTTGGTTTTATTTCTCCAATTTATAAGACCCAGCACTGTGTACTGAGCTACACCCCAGGTGCTTCTAAGCATTGTGATGATATAAACAAGAACTGGTAGCCAAAATCTAAGACCCTTTGGTTTTATTATGAAAAGTCTGGTTACAGGTTGCATATTTTGGTTTCCTCATTTTGAAAAAAAAGAATTTTTGTTCTTGTACATGTTCTGATGTTCTGATACAAGTGTGTAAGCATTGAGCTTTCTCAAATTTAATATAACATAGTGTTTTAGTGGTAATAACTGTGTGGGTTGTCAATTTTTTGTAGGTATTACTGGTTCCTGGAGGAGCATTCAATATTGATAGTTCAGAGCCTAGTTCTTATGTCAGAGCCTCTTTTTCTCTGCCTTCTCCTGCCCAGATGGATCTGGTGAGATTTTCTTTTTTTTCATTCTTATCAAGACAGTTTCTCACACAGTGATAGTCTTTTATTTTTACATCCTTCTCTTTATACTTTTTCTATAATGTTAGAGGTTTTAGTCTGTAGGTGATTAAGCAGTACTTCTGCAGCACTATTAGCTGTTCCTTAATCAAGCAAGATACTCATCCAAATGACCTGTAAGATACCAAATTTTTAGGACGGCTTAGAATTTTTCTGTGTATCTCATACATAGTGTCTCACACTTAAACTTCCCAGAATGCTTTACTGAAGCCAGAGTAAGACCTGCTATTTGCTTAAGTGTTAGCAGGCATCATGTATCTTTCAGATTTTGCATTCTGTAGATTCTGAGAATGAATTACCTATGTTGTTTTGTGTGTGTGTTGGCAATTCTTTGTAAGAAAGAATATTGGTTTTCTTTCCTACAATTTGCATACATGCGTTATTTTATTACTTGGGAACTAATCTTTTATGTGTTTTAGGAGAATTTTGATGTTATTATAAACACTCTATATAAAATCAGTGGGAGAAAAGATAAGAGATTTATTTGTGCAGATTTAACACTGATTTGATTGGGGTGCTTGAAACAGTTCAGCATTTGTTGTTGTACTTTCATGCAGTTGTGAAGGTTTGTAACAGATAAGTGCTTCTATTGCCTTTTTAGTTCTTCCGGATTTCTTCTACTGTTTCCTTTTTCTTTGGTAAAGTAATTCATAACCATACTATTGACAGTCAAGCTGTATTTTTATATGCTTCCCCACTCAACTGTTCTTCCTTTTTTTCATTTTTGGAGTCTCCAGGCTGTGATATAAAGTTAAAAGAGATACTCTTTCTGGGATCGCTAGTTTGTTACAAGTTACATCTGAACTCCAAATAACCTTTAAACATCAAAATATGCATTTTTCTGTTTCAGAAATAGCTGTCTTTTATTTTCTATCAGAGAAATGGAAGCTTTATGCAGTCAAAGCCCATACAGAATTTATAAAAGGAAAAGAGAGAATATCAGCAGAACTTTGCATTATAAAATATTGATTCTATATGGTTAGGGCAGTTTTAGTAGCTTTACAAGGTTTGATGTGTTCCTGATTCATGTAATGCTGAAATATAAATGTGAACCATATTTGTCATTGCAGGCCTTCAAGAGACTGGCTGACCTTATAAAAGAATCTTTGTGAACAAGCGAAATAGAGCTCTTGCAAGTAATAAAAATCATCTCCAGAAAACATTTATTAACATTTTGATTTCATCAGAACACTTCATAAGCAAGTACAATGTAGTGGATGTTTTCTTAAATCTTTTCAGCTAAAAATAAGACAGAAAATGAAAGTGAAAAACAATTTGCCTGAGTTTTTTTTGACAGGACATCGCATTACTAAATTTATCCAATTCAGAAACATTTCAAATACTCAAAACTAAAATGTTCTATTTCTTCTAAAATCCATGGTTTTGTTTGATTTGAATTGATTTTTATTCTGACTTTTGTTTTCCATTTAAGTTGGGAAACAGAAATCTTTTACTTAAAAAGTTGCACAGGTGGTCTTAGCCACTATTACTTCTCACTATTAATCTCAACTAATACATTCCTCCAAAATCTTATGTTGGAATTGTCTCATGTCACTTCCATTCTTGTCCCATTGTATGGCATCTGGTTTTAAAGATTTGAGGATCAGTATTTAATTTTACTGATGTTTTTTCAGATAAAGCTGATGTAAGTATGTTGAAAAAATTGAAATTGATCCAGCAAAATGAGGCTATGATTACAAATAAACTGAGGTCCCTTGCAATTTACAAGGGCATTGCAGCACATTCTCTAATTGTAAAAGGTATTCTGATTGCTTGTTTGTACTTCAGTCTGTGAATAATTACTCTGTACCTGTGTTAGAAAATCTCTGGTTTGCCGAGGCATGTGGATGTGCTAAAGGAACTACTCTTGGTTATTCAATCAGATGTGATTTTGAACGGAGAGTGTAAGTAACTGAACAGGGGACATGGTGGAATGGACACTATCCTGACACTGCCAGATGCAAACAAAATGAAAATATAAAGAAACGTTTCAGTCTCTTATCCCTTGCTAATTGTCATTCCAAACACTTGATACTCAGCAACAGGTACAAAACCTTCAGAAAGTTTCAGCTGAATTGATTCTCCAAGGCTTCCCATTTGGATTAGTGACTTCAGTTTTATTTACTGTTTGTGTGAAAGCATTGTGGTTTTCCACCAGTATCAGATGGCTGTTTCTTTATGTGCAACTGTTCAAAATTTCAAAATAAAACATGGTTCAAGGGTCTAGTTAGCCATTCAGCAGCCCAGGCAACCCAAGCAAATAAGGGCCAGGCACAACCTTGCTTCATTGGAAGTTTCACAACAGACATGATTTTAATACTTACAATAATTTTCATTCCCTCTTTCCCCCCTAGTTATAAATAGCATGTGTCACAACAGACTAGCACAGATGTATGCTTTTCCCAGCATGCCTCCCATTGGTGGGATCATTCCAGTGCCTCCAGTCCAGCATCACTTTCCATGTCTGTCTTAAGCCTTTTAATTTAGTTACACATCCATGCCATCTTGAGCAGCATATCTAAGATCAATCCTTTGCTCAATTCCCAGATTACTGCAGCTTTTAGGTAAATCCAATTTTTAGCCTGCAGTCCCAAATCTGCTCTCAGGGTGCCAACATTGTCTTTGAAGACAAACTTGTCCCATTTTGCATGGTTTGATGGTGGTAATGGGGGATCCAAACTAGCAGTGCCTCCTGTGCAGTGCTGTTCAACAGGAAGTATTCACATCTCAACTCACTTTCAGAAGCATGTGTAGAAATTATGATAACTCTTATGCTGCTATCAGGCAATTTTTATCTTGGGATCAATTGCAAAAATTATTTTATACAACAAATTGACATGTCTGTTTAATTAAACTAATATTTTTATAGAAGAATAAATGTAAACATAATTTAAGACTGATTTTAGTTCTCAGGTTAATGCTATTGTCATTGTCAAAAATTTTTGTCATATTGTCATTCATCCAAACCTGAATTAGATAAACATAATCAAAATACCATTATTAAGTAAGGCTTAAATTGATGATGCATTGAATAAACACCTTAATTTTCAGAGATCTAAATGTTAATTTGGTTGAAAGTAAGCAAAATGCAATTCCATTTGCTCCACATTACCTGTTTTTGCTATCAGCTAATTTAATTTAGAGAGAGGGGGTTTTTTTCTTCCCAACTGTGGTGAAGCATCTATAATTAAATTAATATCCTGAACAATGCAAATTGAACAATGGCAGTGAAATCCTATATGCACATGCTATTTCTCTGAACCTCTTAATGCACATTTCCTGATCTCCTGGGAGAGAGCTTTCACTGCTATTAAATGTTCATGGAGGAAGCCACTTGCGACAAAAGGAGAAGTTCAATATGTTCACATAGGAAGAAATTATATGGCAAATGAAAGTTTTGGGTCTCCCTTTTCATTTCATCTATCCACGAGCAAATAACCTCTCTCATTCATAGCTGGGTTTAAGCCTTCTGATGCAAGTGACACAATCTGCCACTGGGGAAAAGAGGACACAGAGGAAGGGAAGGGCTCAGTGTGGTGAGCGCAGCCCCCAGTGCTGCCCTGGTGGAGGCACTTGAGGAGGGGCTTGCTGCAGTGCTGGAGAGAGCTGCCTGGCACCGGCAGCTCCCCGCAGCCTGGGTCTTACTTCTGAGTGAGCATTCTCTTTTACCAGCACTCTGGTTCCACTGCATTTTCACGCTTTTGGCAGACAAAAACCACCTAGAAATTCTGGGCAACCTCTGGGCACTTGGAAATTCTATTTGCATTTTAAAAAATCTACTTGTATTTCAGTTCTACTTGTATTTTACAATCTTGTGACCTACAGATCCACAGTTCTTTCTGTCCTGCCTTTGCAATCTGGACTGTGATCCACTGAGGCAAATATGTAAAAGAACTCTATTGAGCTGTGCTTTGCATGTCCTAATCTGTCTTGTTTTCTTCATTGTTTAATAACAGGTTTTGAGCAGCCCACTCTAGACAGTCTTATATGGGAATAGAACAGTGGCAGAGTTTGAACTGCAATCACTCTGAATAAAAATGCAAAGAAACATGCATTTTCATTCTTTTATTACTGTGCCCAGGAATACCATGCTGTACCTCACTTTTCTCCTAATGATTATGGAAACTATTGTGCAACCCTGCAAAGCACAGAAGTCATAAGGGGAGAAGAATAAGGGTTTTGCTAATTCTTTTCTAAAATTAATATCTCAGAAACATTTTAAGAAATCTGGCTACAGCTAGACGATTACCTATAGCGGTACATAATGTGGAGAATTCCATCAGAATTATATTTTCTTTTTATTTTCAAATTATAATAGATCTGGATTGACATAACAAGTGGATATGCTGTGATGTGGTCTGGAAAAAATTAACATGGAAGTATTTCTGTTCCTTGATGCACACAGAACTTTGACCTTTTTCTACATTTGGCTAATAATAAATTTAAGATACTTTCTTGCAGTTTCATCCAATAAATCAAGCATTAACAGAGGTAGGTAAAGTTCTTCTGACAATATCAAATTCTTTTATTGCCTTATATGGAATGTATAATTTAATACACTCTCTAATTATCCACCTCTCCACAAAAACTACTAATAAAGCAGAGGGATGGAAAGACCACATCAGTTTTCTTGGTGGATTATATGAATCTTTTTTTCAACACAGTTCCAAGAACTTGGAAGATGTTACTTAGTAAGAAAATAAGCTAGTTTCTGCATCTGCGAGGAAGACTGGCAAGAGTTAATGTCTTAGTACAAGCCTAGCCAGGTAAATTATAAACATTGTAGGCAACCCACTAACATGAAAGCAAACCGCTAGAAGTTTTTTAGTAATGCCTAAGAAAGAAGGTACTTTATCACAAACCCAAACTAATAGAGAACAGCCTTGATTTTTACAGATACTGTATTAACCCACACTTTTGCATCTCTGCTTTTTTGTTTTTTCTCGATTTCTTTGTTCAGTCGTTTTTATGGATGTTTCTAATCCACAGGAGCCTCACATGGCATAATTCTTTAGTAATTAAAGCAAATTATTTTCTTACAATTGCCACCATATCATTTTTTATCCTTTAAAGATATGCTATTACCTTATTCTCTGCATTTGTTGTAGGTCACATGATACATAATCTCATCAATAACTAATCTCCGGCTGGTGGCAAATCTGACCCAAACACTTTTTCATTTAAAGCAGCCAGCATCACTTAAGGAGACCAGCTCTAACGTTAGGGAGATATAACTCAGAAGGGTAACTATCCTGAATATAATGTTGCCTATATCTTCAAGTAACAGCAGTTATACCAAATGAGTAAATGCATTATTTCTTTCTGCCTGCTAACTGGCATAATGTTTCCCATTTGTATCTTTTTATTTCTTTTTATTTAGCTATTCTTGCTTATTACCCTAACAAGTCTGTGATAAGCCATAGATGTTAGATTACTTCCCACATAATAGATGTGAAGAGAGGACTTTAGAAAGCAACATGCACAGATGGTTCAAACTCTCTGGATATCAGTCATGCTGGCAAGCAGTGTTTACTGTGGACAAGAATCCCAGGGTCTCATGAGTTTCAAAGCCAAAGGAAATCATCATCAGCTTTATAAGAAAGGCCATGCATTTTCATTACCTCTGAGAAGAGTATCCTATCTTGGTTTCAAGACTTGAAATGATGGAAGACCCACCAAAATAATCTGTTGGATTAAAGAGCCCTTCATTACATGATATTCTCTCCAGTCATGTCACTCGTTTTAATTCAGCTATTTCCCTAAAGCCAAAAGTAAGGGATAAAAAGGATCTATTTCAAAAGTCTGGAGCTGCACTCCTAATTAATGAGTTTTCAAAAGATTTTCCATAAATCTCCTCAAAATCTACTCTTGCCAGGGTGAAGATATTTCTCTTTAAGACAGGAAGGTTTTGTAAAGTAGATAAAACAGTGGATAGGAAAGACACAAGTGGAAATAGTTTCTGTATTGACAAATTGCTCTTTGCTGTCTGGCGTCTAAAATAAGGAAATCACATTTTAGCCTTTTATGATTATCATATTATCATAAACAGCATAGACTGATGTCAGGAGCATTTTATTTTACAAGGCCATTGGATCCACCTTGTTTTGAATCCTGGCCATTCAGGTCTCGGGCTACTTTGTAAAAGTGGCATTCAGGAAACTAATTTGGAGTTCCTTATCTGTAGTATCAAAGCCATGAAGTTGGGATGGGGTAAAAGGTTCATACAATCCCCTCACTGTTTCTAAAAGTGAAACTGGTTTTCAGAGTAGGTAAAGTACTTAGGGAGGTGAAGGCTTACTGATTTATTTTTTTTTTTATATTAGACTCCTGAATTACCAAGTTAGTTTTTAAAACAGAACTAAAATTCTTAAGACTATTACATGGTTTTAATAAATCCCATATAAAAAGTTTCATTATTCAAAACTGTAAAGGCAAGAGGAGATCTTTGCCACATTCTTGTAAGTTTCCTGAATGAAATGTTGCAATGCTGTGACTACACATACACCTACACATTGCATCTGAGGTCTAATAAGAGTGGAAAATATATTTACAAACTGATTAATAGTGTGCACTGACCTTTCTTTCACTGTTTAAAAAAAAATATCAGTGATGCTTAGGACAACAGAAGTAAGAAGGATAACACTGGAGGTAAGTTCAATAGCAGAGGAGGAAAGGAGAGTAGGATAAAGCATGTAAGAAAAGTCTAGTGACAAAAGACAAGTAGAAATCTTCCCCAGAGCCAGACACAAATTGTTGAGACTTGCTCTGTTAGAGATGGTTCTAATACTCATTCACAGTTCTAACCACACTTTCTCATTGTGAAATGACCTGCTTTGTCAAGGGACAAAAATATTTTACTTCTCTAAAATTTGTATCAAATTGTATATTAAGGATGATAAACACCAGGCTAAAACAACCATATATCACTATGTAGCTACTGGCACTTTGAAGAATCTCATAAAAAATTTGGCTTACTCTGTTCCCCAGGCTATAACAGAATTCTTCTAATAGCTTTCCTAACATCTTTTCCTCCAAACTAGGCATTCAATAGCTGTCACAGCTTGCTTCCAGTAGCAGCTTCCCAGACCACAGAAAATACAATGTGCTGTGATAAATGAGCTACACAAATGTTTTGCCCCTGCCAAAAACTGAAACCCACAACAAAGCCTTGTTCTTGCACCTTAACATTACACAAGATTTTGTGCAGGCCATATACATAAATGGATCTGAAAAAGGGATTAAACACAATGATTTGGAACAGGACTATAAAAGACTTTTGAATGCAATGATCTGTGTGGTCCATGCCAGGATTTCCTAATCCAATGACTGCCTGAATGGGAATGGATATCAAGGGATCACTAAATAGTTCCCCATTTTTTATGCTCTTGCTTTGGCCATTGACAGACACATTACACTGGACAAAAGAAAATTGGTCTTAACTAATACAATAAAGATGTTCATGTTAGCTTGTCTCTGATTTAGCAAAGACTGTTCAGCTAAGACATACTATTGTGTAGGAAGTGAGTGACAGTGAGAATTAAAATCTAGGGCCAAGCTACAGAGCAATCCCCAATTCATGCATAGGCACTGAGTCAGTTTACTACTAAGTTCAAGTTTTCTTAAGGTCACATTGTTTTTCCAGTCTTGTGCTCAGCCCAAGGCAGTGGCTACATTATCATGCAGAGTCTTTAAACCATATCACATTTCCCTGTTGTAACTGCAGTTGAATACAGATGTACTGAACAGCTGCATTGGAACAACATGTTGGTTATGTACCAAAGAGAAAAAAATCCTGACAGTGTCACCACATGGGCAGAGGATTCTAAAAGGGTTTTACCTGGATTTCCTGCTCCTTTCTGAGTAACTTCAAATGAGTCCCTTTAGTCTCTGTATCCCCATGGCGATAATGATAGCTAACATCCTTTGTAAAGGACTTTGTTATACAATGATGCTATTGACATTTCCAGGTACTTACATCATCAAATTACATAGTAGAATGTGACAAAGAATGCAAATTCATGTGAGATTATCTTTTTCATGGATGCAAAGAGGAATATTATCCATTTCATCTTTTATGATTCAAAGAGGTAAAAATTCTTTTCTGAATTTTCTAGTATTTAGGGGAGGGGAAGAAGAGAGAGAAGATAAGAGTATACATCCAGTCTTTAAGAATCTAAACTAGTAGCCCTTGTCTCACTTCCATGCTAGGAGGATTATCTCTCCAGTCACTCTGAGGGCAGTAGAGAAAGAGAGGTGCATCTGGATCAGGAGGCTTCATTGCTCTGGGTCAGTCTAGCTGCACTCAAGGCAATTGCCCCATCTCTCCCCAGCAAGGAGACAGGCCTGGGAAGACAACCTGCTGACCCAGGCTCCCATTCTGCCCCAGCCTCCTGTACTGCACTGGTCTGAATGCAGAAACTATGACATGCATTTAGGTGATCCTGTGCTAAATAAGGCAGCTGGATACTACATGCTTTCTAACCTGCCACAGTGGTTCTCACATGCTTAAGCAGACTGACTTTGAAGTGGCATTTGCCTTGAAAGTCTTACTATAGCAGAGCATCAGAGCTGTCACTGAATCACAGTACCTGTCATTTGTAGATCCCTTCATAAGCGCTTCCTAACAACATCTCCCAGACTGGAGCTGTTGCAAGAACTGGTCCTGTGTTTTCAGTTCAATTCTATTTGAAGTATAGGGCAAGAAATGGGGAAAACCCATCAATATAGTACCCCTCATAATAGTAATTATGAGGAGTTATTAATATTTACAAAGCTTTTTAAACTGGCTTATTTACCAGATGTGGCTCTGGGAACTCATCTACAAAAATGTCAATTTATGAAGATCTTCATCTGAATTATTCACATTGTTTGATACAATTAATCTTTTCTCTAGCTGAGGTTTAAAATTGGGTCAGATGAATTGTATTACTAAGGTTTCTTTTTCCTTCTATAGCCAGTGACTCACTTCAGTACAGAGGACTTTATTTTAGTTACCAAAAGCTCTGTGAGAAGAATCTCATCTTTTAAAGCTCTTTTCATGACCTTACATTCTTGTTGTTTCATGTCATGCTGGATTCCTGCACGATATGTGTGTTAGTGGCAGCCTAGTGGAAGTTTTTAGAAATTCATGCAAATATTTTTTTCTTCATTAATGACAGCAGATAATAGTAGGTTTGATGTTAATACAACTAATTTATAAGTTTGTTTTTCCCTTCATGCCTTAAGCACCAATATTTCCGTTATCAGCTGAGGGCCTGATATATCTGCTATTTTTCCTCCTGGATAAGCACTGCTCCAGAATAGTGATGAGGAAATAACTCCACAGTGTGCAGACAGCTGTGGTTTCCAGCACTCTCTAACATCCTTCTCATGGTACAACTGTATTCTTGTCACATAGTTAAGCTCATACACTCATCCCGTCATCTTTGCAGCTAAGGGTACCTTTTTACAGCAGGACTAAAAAGTTCACTTTTCTATTTAGCTGAGATTCATTTAAAAATAAAATAGGGCCTTTTAGCTTATCTCAACATTCTGATTATCAGCACAGTTCTGTGAGAATATCTTGGCCCTTTTACACAAATGAGTATCAGTGTGCCCTTCTTTTCCACATATTCCAGCTTCACTTTCTTACAAGAGATTAAACAGCAGCAGAGTTACAGTGCTGTCAAAAGCAGAAAATGTGGAAACAATATTTTGCTAGCAAAGGAAAATTTTAAAGGAGAAAAGCTTTTTATGTTAAGTCTTATCAACATTAAGAATATGGTCCACATGGCTGTGTTAGAAGAGCATGAATATGTAGAACCTTGGTGTGTTCGTATGAAAAGAGAAAACAGGCTAGAAAACAATGAGTGGTCTCAGACTAGAGTGTCAATCACCACTACATTGAAGAAGTGGAAAGATAAAATATTTTAGCAAGTCTCCAGGTGATAATATTTAGGTAGAGCTTAGCCTGTGAAACTGCTGGCCTGCCTCCCAAACTGTAGACAAGAACACTAACTGAGAACACAGCATTCAAATTATTAAGCGGTTGTAATGATGTTTCTTGCTCAGGTACCATTAGTCCAACCTTTTTTTACATGAAAAGAGGCTTCCTGAAGCATGTAGGTAGGCGATGGGTTTGTATTGTTACATAAAGTTTTGATTTTCCATTGCCAAAACCAGCATAGGTACATAAAAGTCAAAGTAACAATAAACACGGCACAATGCTGCTGAATATGAACTGCCCTGGGTGAACACGTGCATCTGATAATGTTTTTCAGGAGAAGGCATTTGGATTTATGTTGTATTTTAGGGCCTTATTTCTCCACTCAGTCTTATCAGCAAAATAAAATTTTATTTTCTCTACAAGATAGTACCAAACCAGGTCTGGTTTGCTTTGGTTTGAGGTAGTAATGAGTCAATTGCTGAAACAGCTATGACTTCAGGAAGGTAGTTTTACACATGTGTATTTATTGGTTTTATTATTCACTGAAGTTATGCACTGACCTCCTTGAAGGACCACCTTATCCCAGGGGCTTTTCAAGTGAATTTACAAGCAGCTGCCACCTTTTTTTCTATTCTTGTCTTTGTCTGATTTTCGATGCTAACCTCTGGTAGGTATCATCTGTTAATATCTAAGAATACGGGTTTTTAACCAGCATGCATTTCAGGACCCAGATTCAATATTTACAAAATAAGTGGTCCTTTATCAGCACCTATCTCTGTTTCCAGCCCAAGGATTATGCCACTTTGCTGTCTAGTTTATACAGACAGGTGAAGTAGCCTGGAAAAATGATCAAGATAAGAGGGAAGGTAATCATGGAAAGAGAAAGCATAATTAAATACCTTATGGGAAAGGTTCCAAAACACGGAGCAGAACACTAGCATCCACTGCAGTATTTCTACAGCAGAAACAGATCGGATGGTTTTTGCAATTTATTTGTGAGTGATGTATCAGGTTTATTGAAAACAAAGGAGCAGTCGTACTGTTAACAAGAGAGGAATTATCCTATTGAGAAAAAGAACAGACCAGTGAGAGCACAGAGCATTCAGGCAATGGGAAGCTTTAGAAACCCCATCTGTGAGACATAGCCAATGTCATGAAGCCTGAAGTGAGGCCATATGGGATCTATTTCATTAGACTCTTGAAGTGAAAAGATATGCACTCTCTTGGCTGTGAAACCAATTAATACAAATTAAAATTCCGGTTTTAATTCTCCAGAATATTTTTGGAAAATTTAGCAAATGCCTTCATGAACTTAGGGACTGGGCACATAATAACATAATGAAACTTATTCCAGCTAGAAAGAAATGCACAGGATGTCCAGAAGAATAAGCCATGTTTCTGCACCCTATGAGTGTTGCAGAAATGAAAATTATCCCTTTTTGAAGTTCTTATGGAGAGCTATTGCTTTGCAGCTCTTGAAAAAGCAAGATGGAGAGACCAATTCAGTACATGGTGGGTCTATAATGCATAATCTAGTTTAAATTGTTCCACATCATAAGACTAGAATTTAAAATGTCATGAAAATTAATCTTTTTCCTCCTGTACAAAACTCTAGACACAAACCACAGTGAAGACAACCTCTGAACAATGAGAGACAGTAGCTGGCACTGCTGAATGCACATCTTTCTCCAGCAAGGTCATGGATATGCTGGAAAAGTTTGCTTCTATAAACTTTTATTGACTTTCAGTTTCTGATAACTCCAAGTGAAAAGCACACTGAACTCTGGCATTCCGCCACAAGAGACTATTTAATTCTGACAGCCAAACCTACAGTTTGCTGAGTCACAAAAAACTTGCAATGATAAATCTGCGTAAATGAAAGGCACCTTTTGTCAAAGACAACTTTGTAATGTAACTTTGACCAGACTCCAGTTTATTTTCTGTCCCTCCTACAGGGGAATATAATCAGAATATAACTTAGAGAGAAAAATACAGGTTCTGCATGTGAAGTTATTTGAAAACCCTCCAGTCCACCTGGCTCATAACCATTCCTTAGTTTCCTTAGTGTCTGTATGGTGAAAGGAATAAAATAGCATTAGGAGAAATACAATTTAATTCCACTTGTTCTTGTTGCACAGTCACAGGTCACACACTGTCTGTCAGTATGCTTTAGTGGAACAAAGAAAATGTAGACTATAGCTATTTTATAAATACATTTTCCTTTTTGCTTGCATGACTTTGATTTCCTTATGACAGAGGGTGACCCAAATTGGAGAAATTCTTCAGTAGGAATAGGTAAGTACTTGCTTCTGGTTTTTAGTATTCCTGTCACATACAACTTTTCTTTCAAAATGAGCAGTGTATTTTCATCTGTCCCAGTTAAAATATGCAAATAGTAAAACATATTTAAAGAATCCTTTGCTTTAAATATATTTTGGTAGTTAGACGTGAATGGCCCAAGCTGTCATTCACCACCGGTCAAATTTGAGCTTACAAAACCCACTTATACTAAAGCAAGAAGGAAATGTACTCAATTATATATATCACAAAACCATTGAATGCTATTTGGTTGGAAGGGACCTTCAAAATCATCTAGTTCCACCTCCCCTTCCTTGGCAGGGACAACTTCCACTAGACCAAGTTGTTCAGAGCCCCATCCAACCTGGCTTTGAACACTTCCAGGGACGGGGGAACCTCAACTTCTCTGGGCAACCTGTCCCCTGTGTCTCACCACCCTCACAGTAAAGAATTTTTTCCTAATTTTATTTCTAAACCTACAGTCTTTCAGTTTGAAGCCTTTCCCCCATGTCCTATCACTCTATGCCCTTGTAAAATGTTCCTATCCAGCTCTCTTGCAGGCCCCCTTTGGGTACTGGAAGGCTGCTTAAAGGTCTCCCTGGAGGCTTCTCTTCTCCAGGCTGAATAACATCAACACTCTGAGCCTTTCTTCACAGGAGAGGTTCTCCAGCCCTCTGACCAGCAGTTCACCTCAAAACTCAGTTTGGCTGGAGTTTAGCTCAGCATAGTGAAGTTCTTCAATGCTTCAACTGACCATTCACAAAGATACAAAGTCAAACACACTGTCTCCTAACACTATCCCAGAAAAGCTATCCAGGCTATTTTTGTGCCATCTGGACAATTTTTAAAAGGATATTAAAAGCCTAAGATGCTCTCTGTTCTCTCCATGATCATTAATGGTAAAGAAGTTGTGTTTAATTTTTTTTCCAAAATCATCTCTGCTGGACAAGCACAGCTTAAAAATGTTTTCTCATACTATCAACTTCCAGAATATGCTCAAGATTTCTGTACTATTCAAATGAGCAAAGAGCCTCAAGACTTCAAAAGTCTTATTGAAAAAATGTTTAAAAGCTGGAATCTCATGTGCTGTATAAAGCAAGCCTCTAATTACACAGCTGAGATCAGTGGAGAAGCAGTGCCTCATTACACAGGTCAGAGAACATCTTCCTTCTCTCCCTGACACAGTGCTCCTGAGCAGTGGTGGTTTTTTTTGAGGCTTCAAAGCACAGTGGCTGATGTCCTCCTCTACAAGTCTTTGGGGAACCAAGCACTGTTCTTTCTCGATACACCTATGAGTGATCACAGAATGGCCTCTTACTGATTGTACTTTTAAAAAGCAAATCTTATATTTGTGATTTCTCTAGGGCTTGTCCTTGGCAAGTTGGCTTTATATTATTTAGCAAAGGCAAATATTAAACCGACATCGCCTCTCAGTCTTACACTCCATGTGCATGAAAAATCCTTCGTAATTTCTTCCTTAATTTTTACTTGTAATGATTAATGATAAAGCAAATTAAGGCAGAGCTACTTCACATTATGTGCAATGTACACATGATGAAATAGGAGACAATAATTTAACTCACAAAGAACCACTCATCACAAGTGCAGTGACTCATCAACTTCCCAAAACCATGACGAAATCTAGCTAACAGATTCTAACAAAGCAAAATCACAGCCGAGTATAAACTGCTGCAGATTATACATACTGGTTTTGATGAGTTTTCTTTATGTCTAAGCATAACATCAGAGTAAAAGTATCTATTTTTAAGCAAGGAAGTGAACTATCTCATGCCACAGCCCACAAGCCCAGATGGATGCAACATGTTAGCGACCCAGAAAAAACATTTCATTCTAAAATCCTTTTCAAAAAAAAATGTATATTTATGTCAAAATGCAAATATTTCTGTTCTGTAGTTTGGAACATTGAGACACAAATATAATGAGTTATCCGAAGTTCTTGAGGAAGCCTGCAGTAAAGATGAAAACCTAGACCTTCTGACTTCCAGTTCTCTGATTCAGCCATGAGACTTTCCTTTGTCATGTAATGAGAGTGGTGATTTACAGACCCAAGTCTACCATGAGTTACATTTATAGAACACATGCAATGTACAAACAAAATTTTACATTGCCTTTTATTTTACTTATTTTATTTAGATAATTCTGTGAGAAACAGCTATTGCCCAGAGGTGTACAGTTCCATCACCAGATGCAAGCAGGCTGGAGTTTCTCCAGTGGCCTGGTAACAGTTAGCTACACTTTTTTACTTGCCCTCAAAGCCAGGCATTCGATTAACTCATCAGCTACCACTAGTCAGCCACCTTCTTTGTTCTTTTTTTAAAGCTTTCATGAAAAAAAAAAAAAAAAACAAAGGACTTGTGAAAAACGTAGTCAGAAGAAGCCCCATCTAGGATAGCACTTAAAATTGATTTCCAATGAAATCATGGCTGGGCATGACAAGGAGGGTAGTAAGGGATTATGTCTCTGTGACTGACTCATGTATTTTGCTGTTCTTTGAAATCAAGAGCATTGATTTTTTTATAGTTTTACTTGGGTTTGCTTCCAGCATCCTGTGATTCCCCAGGGCCCTGAAAGATACAATGCTTGACACACAGGGAAGTTGCTGAAAGGTCAGTGTGCTCAGTACACATTGGTAGCATCTGTGCTGCTGCTACATTCGCCAAGCTCCAAGCAAATTCAAAGAAAAAAATTATATTTGAACTGCATTTTACCTGAAGTTTTTCAGCCTCCTGAAAAATACCCATCGTTTCTTTTATTTATATATCTGTGCACAAACAGTCCACACAAGTTAAAACAGGCTGTCATCTGAGTCTTTCCACATTTACTTAGGCAAGATCACTCTTAAGTACAAGCCTAGCTTTTTCCCGAAATTAGTGAGACCATCCAGATCCACAGGTATGAACATCACAGGAACACAAACAGGCACTGACACCCAACACTGTCCGGCCAGCTCTGTCTAACAAGCTTGTTGGCAGCATTTACTGGCACTGGTAATGGCAAATCCCAGCTTGTACCCCAACACTGACTGATCTTTTCCCCAGCCTTGCAGTTAAGCCCCAGGGCAAAAGGTGGCTCAGAAACCAAATGTGGGAATAATTTCTTAAGTCAATCTGAAACAAGTCACGGCCTTAGCATTGACTGAACATATATCCCAATCTAACCTCCACTCTTTCACTGTGGGATATCCTAGCCTGCCACTGACCTGACAGAAGACCATCTCTGTCTCCCTTGCAGACACTCTCCTTTGCCCTGGAGCTCTGTGTATTCAAGCCCCAATTCAAACTACAGCCTTTGCACCCAACTTCTTTTCCCCAGAGAGGGTTTTGCATCATTTTTCTTCCAGTCCAGATAGAAATTAGAAGTAGGTTTATGTGGAGTTTGGATTACTTTGTAGGTTTGCATAAATCATGGTTTTACTCAGTGTAGCTTCTCACCTTCATCCCAGCCAAAGCAGTTCATAACCTAAAAACTACCTTAGGATCAGCTTTTTGCCTGAACTCTGCAAAGCTTCCTCAGTAACCTGTCATGAACTCAAGTTTTGCCTTTTTTTCTTTTATGTCTAGAGGTCTAACCCTACTTTATCCACCATGTTACCCAGTGATCCAACCTCCCATCTCAGAGCTTATTTCCCAATAACACTGGCTCACATCAACTCTCAGCTTAGTTTAAAAGGCCCTGTTGTTTTATAACTTTATAAATTTACACAAGCAACCTCTAATTCCATGCATAACTGTTTACTTCCAGAAGGCTACATATTAATTTGGAAGCAAATAAACAGCCATGAGCACCAGCCTTTAATACCTGCCTATCTTGCTGAAAATTGAGTCTTTTATTAAGGCAGAAGCAGTGCCAAGAGAACTTCAAACATGTTAAAATGCTCAGAGCTTGATAAGAATCAGAGATTTTATTTGAATTTCTATGAAAATTAACTTATTTTTCTTGCAGTAGGGATACAGTGATGTTTTAGATATGAGACAATGTCTGCTGTGCACATGTATTTTCTCATATTACTCTGGATGCCACATTTCCACTTACATTATAGCCTCAGAAGGCATTATTGATTAACTTAAAAAGTAATAATCAGAAAGGCTTTATGTGGCAATACTATTACAATCTGATGACAAATTGACCTATTTTGTTTTATTTTCTTCCTACATCTAACAAGAATAAATTATATCTAAGAGCAATTGGTAATAGCTGAAAATGTAATCTGTTAGCAGCAACAGTGAGCCACATAATCAAATGAGGAAAAGAGGTGAGGCAGCCTCTGCCCATCTTTGGAAATGAGAGTTTGCATATGAACACTTAGACACACGTGGAGCCAAACTGAAAAGGTTTAAATTAGCATGATCATCTCTGTATTTAAACTTATAGGTCACACTCACAGTAACACTTCACCAGGCTACCAGAAATCAGCCTGACAGAGAAGCCCCTCTTCACCTGGAGCACAAGGTCAGTCCAGAAGAACAGAAGAGGCAGACACTAGGGACTAGCACAGATGAATTCTAGGACAATATTCACACTTTTCCGAACATGACAGGGAGATTTCAGCTAGGAGCCCATCCTGAAAGGGACACTCTGCTATGCATCTTCAGTAAACTCATCACAGAAAAACGTGAACTGGTCAGAGGCAAAGAGCAGAGAGCCTCGGTCACCCAGGTTGTCACAGATTGTAAGTGATGCTGCAGCTTTACCAGAGGTTCTCAGAGAAGTCTGCAGGCAGGAGGCAGGCATGTAAACCCAGGCATGTAAAATCAGTCTGCAGTGCTCACAAAGCTGGCGACTCATCTGCAGCAGGAACGTCACGAGGATCTGAAGACAAATCACCCTTGGCTCTGCCAAGGGTTGTCCTGCTGTCTCTTAGCTTAGTGAGGAAGTAAAACACTGCAAACAGCAGGAGCCTCACAGAGAGAGCAGCAACTGAAGCGACCAAAGTTCAGAGTCACTCAGGTGATGGGAAGTGACTGTGCTCTTCTACATTCACCTCTCTGTAGGTAAGTCATGGCTTTCAGAAAAAGCATAAAACATTAGCTAAAAGCTAATTAGACCTTTATTTTCTTTTCAAATCCAGATTACGGAGTTTGGCAGAGAAAATCATCAGTAAATCAAAAACCTAGTAGCTCATGCAGTGAAGAAGTTTTGTGCTTGTCCTGCTGCCTTGGGGCCAACAGCTGCTTGACTCAGAGTAGTTCTGTGTGATAAGCAGGATCTCAAGTGCACAGCTAAGGCAATAGTCTGCTGGTTTGCAGACTATGAGCTTGCATATAAGTAGTAAAGATTACAGTGGGTTTATTTCCTTTAGGGAAATATCTTTTCACCTGATAAGCTGTAGAGATGGTCACTAACTGTGGAGTAAAAAAGTTATGCAAGGTATTTGTTGCTAAAACTACTGGACTTGCCTTTTTATGAACTACAATAAATAGCAGTAGCAAAAAGCAACTTAGAAAGATTTCTAACTGCATCAAATGGCTCTGCAGTTCAGATTTATGTTCACAGCGTAACTTTATTCAGAGGTAATTATATAAGACATGTATGTTCCCAGAACATTTTTTCTGTGATGCTGTTTTATTTAAACAATAATTGCCATGCAAAATTGACTTGGGAAGCTGGGCTTTCCACAAAACACTTTAGCTTCTTTGACAATAAGCAGAAAATGGACAAGAATGAGGGAACAGTAAGTATTCAAACGGTTGCATATGCTGATAATGAAAAGACTGATCTGTCAATGAGCCTACAGTCCACCTCTTCTGTAAAGGCAGACAACAGCAAATGAAGTTAGCAGGTCCCCGCTAAAAAGTGTCAGCTGCAATTAGGCTGTCTGGATGTTGGGAAGAATGGGGGTTTCAAGAGGGTTACAGCTTTCACAGTGAAATACAAGGCAAGCAGTACCACGATTTGCTGCAAATATAATGACTTAGCAGCAGGCACAGATCACATCATGCAGTGGTGGAAAGAGCCAATTTTCCAAGCTGCTGGACTCTGAGGATGTGTCCAGAGAGTTTACACATTCTCCCACGTGCGCACACACACACACACACATGCTGTGGAGAAAAAATCCAATTAGCATGATTAATACCAGTTCAAATGAAGACAGCATTACTGCATTTCTCTGCGTTTTCTGCCAGTATACATCTGGTAGTAATGGAGGATAAATCTGCTTTTTCAGTTATTTTAAAACACTAAAGCAAACACTGATTAAGTTATGTTGAACTGCGTACATCACTGATTTGGAATATCATTGACTGACAAAAGGAAACCTAGCCCACGGTCCAGAAAAAGAGAATTCCTTGGTCATCTCATAAAGCATTAGTGTAAAGAAATTGTGTAGTAATATATCCATGGTATTGCAGATGAGATCTTGCCCATCTTGAAGCTACTTTCAGTATGACAGTGTTGGAAACCTGCAGGATCAATAAAATATTGATTTTATATCTTTTCTTTTGCCAGGCTTTGCAGAGAAAAACTGTCCTTCCATTGGAATGGTTTCAAGGATTACAATTAAGGAAACGTTCAAAACACAACAGCTGATCATGGAAGAAGCCACAGAGACAGAGGTGAGTAAAAACTGTCCACTCAGGGGGAAAAGATTATTCCTCAAGTAGTTTTACCTGTCTTGTGAATTTTTGATGTTCTGGATATGCTATAAGTCAAGCGATGTTTTCTTTCAGAAGACAATAACATTTCAAGGGCTGTGTAGGGGAAATCACATGGTTACTATGATGATTTGGATCTGATCCATTATTTGCATGCTATTTCCATTGGGAACGTAATATAATAAAATTCCATTAAATGTGATGGACATGGAAAATGTCCATAAAGAGAAATGTTTGTCTCCCCAGAATGTTTAATTGCCAGGATGGGTGGATCTTTGTATCATTCTCTTTCACCTTCAAGATTAGCAAGACTAGGGTGTGAACTTCAAGCAGTTTTACAGTTTCTATACTAAAGTATGTGAAACTCTAGAAGAAGCATGAATATATTAACAGGACACCATGAACCAGTAAGATCTGAACTAACCACACTCTTATATTCAAAAATGCTGTCTCCAACACAGTATTTCCACCAGTTTCTTTCAGCCCCAGTGAAACCTGGCCTGTACCTAAGCATGAGAAATGTATTTACCCAAACTATAGAGAGTTTTAAGTTGTGTGATCTTGTTGCTTTTAGTAATCCCCAAAATTAATTTACTTCTTGCTTTTTCTCTATGAATAATTGTGCACAATATGCAATCTACAACCATTAAGAAACAAAAAAGGAAA
This sequence comes from Acrocephalus scirpaceus scirpaceus, assembly GCA_910950805.1. NCBI lineage: Eukaryota > Metazoa > Chordata > Aves > Passeriformes > Sylviidae > Acrocephalus > Acrocephalus scirpaceus. The sequence continues at coordinate 8,045,056 of OU383778.1, read as the reverse complement.
CTAAGAAAACGCTTTTAGAGTGCAGAAAAACCCAGATGTTCTAAAGGCTAGGAAATATTCTAGTGATAGTCTTAGTTTTCTTTCCATCTTTAATTTTTGTTCTAAATTATACTTGTTATCAAGCCACTGACTTACTTATTTTTCCAGAACACAGCACATTCCCAGTCCTACAGTCACTGTGGACCACCTTTCAATTAACAGAAAAGACTTCAGAGGAGTTTTCTAGGTCTGCAGTATGTCCTCCTTCACTAGTGTATTGGCAAGAGACATCCATGCAATAACTAAAGCAACATCTAACTGTTTTTCCATTACTGACCAGGAATTGTTCTCAAGACTCTTCAGGCTGCTGTTACAGACCACATGAACACATACCCTCCTTTCCACTGTCAAAGAAATACTCTGAAAATACTTACTGGCCTTCAGCCTGTTGTCAGAAAGCCTCTGGAATGATAGGGTGTGAGAACCTAAGTGGTCAGTAGTAGCCAAGTCAAGGCACTGGAGAGCTCAGCAGTTCCAGCTGTGGTAGCAATGGACCATGGACATTCACACAGTCAGTCAGTTCAAGCAGGCAAGGAATTTGTCCACACTGACCAACACTAGCCTGAGTACCAAAAAGCAAGATAATAGCATATGGTTAGATTTCTCTCTACAAAATGGACCCATACAAAAAGCCATATATCTTTGAACCCTCACTAATGTGCCATTTCTTTCATTACCTCTAAGCAGTCAAATTCATTTTTATCCTACTGGTAAATTCATAACTGTTAATGCCTGGAGACTTTGACCTATACAGAATTTAATTACAAACTTCTCTGAGCTGTTTTGGTACAAAGCATACAGTGCAGAGAAGAGCAAGACAGAATGAGCACTGGGTGTCTGAAGTGCCAAGCTCCATTGCTCAGAAGGTGCAGAGCAAAATCATGCATCTGCCCAAGAGAAGGAAGCAAATGCAACATGACAAATCAGTGCAGATTTCCTGATACAGTTCAGTATTTCCATACACTTTTCTCCAGAGCTGAACTATCTGTCTCTCACTCATATACAATTTGTGTGTATCAGACAGCTTTTAGAGACACTGTTGTTGTGTTTCCTGATTGCAGATGTTGGAGACTGTCCCAGGTAAGTAGAAGTGCTGCCCATTTTTCCCCCATTCCCATTTGGCTCATTTCAGAGCAGAGTTATTTCTGACACTGACAAGTTGCTAAAGTATTTATTCTAAAGCCTAAGACATCAATCTATGTGCCATTCTAAAACAGTGAGTCAAGTCAATTGTGACTTGAGAGAATGAAGGCTCAAAGTCAAGCGGAACAGCATGGAGGGGAGCAAGATGGGATGTTTGCCTGAGGCTCTTAACGTGTATAATGACTCTACTGCCTGAAGTTCCTTACCAGCACAGTATTCCAGCTTGATATTAGTAGCCAGTGAGTTAGTTGCTGGTATTCGGATTAAGTGAACTCCAGCTTCTCTTTTAGGACAAGTGTTTTATCTGGTTTTTTCCTATATTTTCAACAGCAGGATTTTAGGACATGAGAAACTGAGGGAGAAATTGTATGAAGTGATCAAAACCAAATTCTCTTGCAAACTGGCACTTTTTGAAACCTGCATTTGTTGATGCATGGAAATTATGTGTCTAATTTTATTCCAACACCAAAAAAAAAGTGACAATCTTACCTTCAGTAACTATTAAGAATTGCACAGTAACTCTGAATAATACTTCTTTGCACAGTACATGAAAACAACAGAACATCCAGCAAAGATCTCCTGAAAGTATCCCCATAACCTAATTATGAGTATACAAACCCCCTTGTTGGAGGTGTGTAAGCTGTATCTCAGAGCAAACACTTTAAGCAATATGGTGAAGGATGCACCATGCTCTCCAGAGAGCCCAGGAGTTGAGAACATCCAGCCCCTTGGACATGTAATTTGAGACTATTATTGGCTCTCCGTGTGACCAAAGTGCACAATGATTTTTTTTTTTCCTTTTTATTAAGTTTATTTATGCTCATCAACAAACGGCCCAAGAAGATACATTGTCTGCTCAGCAGTGTCACGTCCTTGTCAGCAGTAAGGTTTGTCATAGCATAAGAATGTGGCTGCATAAATCCAATGGCTTCATAAACCAAATGGCTTCATATCCTTTTTATATAACTCTAAGATCCTGAAATATAAGAGTAGACCCAAAATGGTGAATTCTATATTCTCCATGTAAAATCTGAAAGCAGCCTGAAGCCATCCAGCAGCACCTCTACATAACTCCACACAGGATCTAAGCAAGTCTGATGCATTAGCCTTACATTACATAAAAAAATTGTTGACAAAGTTAAATCTCTTTCACAGCACAGAAGGTGCTTTAAAAGAAAATGTAGTTTTGAAAATGTCTTCATAAACTATTTACAAATCATAGGAAACCCATTCAGATAAACTGAGTTTGCTTTATGAGAATGAATGGCATTTGAGTGATAACCATTTCATTGTTATATTTCAAAAGTCTCAGTGGACTTTAAAATCAATAGATTTTACAGCTAATTCATTTTACCACCAATTTATATTTTCCAAATAAAATAAAAACACTGTTGATTTCTAATACATCTTCATTTCCTTTCTATATTTATTAATAATAGGTATTCTATCAAATAATTATCTCACTTTTTATTCTTAAAAAACTGTTTTATTTAATAATAGTTAAAAAACTATTTTATAAGCCATGTTGTACACCTGTTAAGTCACTCTACATACTATGATATTTTACAGCAGTTCCATAAATTAGTCTTCTAAAGTGATTAAGCTGTTCTCTGGACTCCAGAAATAAACTGCTCAAACAAAATGATGGATTTTTCATCGGACAATAAACACCCACAGTGGAAGCACTTTATTTTTCCAGAGCTGCAAATATTTTGAACAACTACTTGTCATCAGTACATGAACTATATATATATATATATATATCATGCAAAGAAAAACCAATTACCCACGTATCAAGTGCAGTGAAGAGAAAGCCACGTGCTCCTGTTGCTGTTTCAATTATCTTGAATTACCTGTCCTTGAAATGCACAGTTCCATCTCCCACCAAACACCTGATGTGGATATCTTGAATGTATTTGCCTGACTGGACCTGTGAGGTAGCTGGACATGCCTCACACCAGCTGGGTTTACCTAAGATGACTCCTGGCTTCTAAGTGCATAAGGAATGGGGGAAAGAGCATCTCAGGGTGAACTGCCCCTGCCATGGTATTTGCCAGAGCATCTCTCTATTAAGCAAGAACTGACACCATCCCCCTGTTTGGAGTGGAGAGACAGCTCATTGCTACTCAGCACAAGTGCTAAAGGTGATGGGTATTTGGCACCAGTGAAAGTAAGAGACAGAATAAAATTCTACAGAACACATAAGAAATACCAACTACATCCTGTTATTTCTGCCAGTTAAAGTTACTGTGGTCAGCCTTTCCTGACCATGCTCAATGTATTCACAGTAGCCATTCCCACTTCGGTGCAGGAAGGGTTACTGGTGGGATGCGGGGCAGACAGTTACTCTGCTTTGTTCTTCCTGTTTTTCAAATATGTTTAGTAAGTCTATCTATTCTGAAAAGTCCACAGACAGCTTTCTGCAAACAAGAATAATCCTATTTAACTCTGCAAAAATTAATATTTTGGCAGTCTATGAGTCTTAGAATTTCTTGCAAGTTTATTTATTCTAGTAGATTATACCATTTTCTAACTTCTAGGCAATCTATCTGTTAAGATTTCTCCTGGAGAGACTCATTAATGCAGTCTTGGGAACAATGAAAGTAGGCAGTAAAATCAGCCTGTGTTGTAGACAAAAAGGAAGTTTCATAATGCATAAATATCTGAGTACTGTGAAAGGGAAGAAGCAGTTTCAATGAGATCTTAAAACCTACCAGAAGAAAAAGGAAGGTGTGTATGCAAAAAAATAACATGTTCTGAATAGGGTAGATAGTAGCTGCTCTTTCAGGATTGAAATGCAGGGTAGGTGGAAGAGACTTTTCCTACTACTGCCACACAATCCATGATGATGTGACAGGAAAAGCTAAACCAGAATATTTTTGGTTTCCTTTAGGATTCAGTCATGACTGAAATTGTCCTTCTTTTGTTTAAGAAACTTCAATTTAATATGCAGAGATATACTGTAGCTGGAGGAAAAAAATAATCCAACACACAGCATTTGGTTGACTGCGAGAGACATGGTGTTCACAGGAGAGTAGCAACATCACAGTAACTTGTCCCACTCTGTCCCACCCATCTCTCAGCCTAAGGAAAAGCAGTTCTAGTCCAGTGCTGGAGCAGAAAATTAGAACTTATTTCCTTGGCAGTCACCCAAAATATCCTTCTTTCTTGTCTTCTGATCATGAACAGCTCAAGCAGTTCCTGTGCCCTCTCCCTCTAAAACTAACCCTGTTTGTGCCTAGTGCAGATTCTTCTGCTAAGACCAGAGTCTGACCCCACTGATCCTATCTGTGGTGCAGTACCTTCTGCAGCTCATCCCATTTCAGTCTAGGTAAGTGATATCTTGTGTCTGGGACTCTAAAACCTTGCTATCTATTATAGTGTAGGAGACAGTCTTCCATAAAACTAAATAACCTAAAATGGTTTTGAGTTTAAATGCAAGTATTACACATAATCACAGTAAGCCTATGAATGTGCCAAATCTCCTCCCTTCTAATACATGGTGGGAATAAATTATTTTTTCAACAAGGTAAAACTGAAATATTATTAACATCCAGACAATGTGCTGGTACCAATTACTTTTTTTCTCATGATATCTTGGAAGTAATACGAACCCTATTCAAGGTCTTTCTGTGGGGAGGTGAACTGTAAAATGACAATTTTAACGGAGAGTAGATAACAATTTTGGTCTTTTCTCCTATCAGAGAGAAAGTTACATAATTTCCTCCATAATAGAAAGGTCTTCTACCAAGAAATATAATTTCTTTTGAAAACTAGTACATAGAAGAAAGAAAGCATTAATGAGACTCTGATTACAAAAATCTCTGCTATTGCTATTATGCAATAATCTTTAAAATTACTCACCTGTTGTATCTTGCTCTTTAATCTATTCTTAAAATGAAAATTGAATCAGATACTTAATATACTTCATTTGCAAAGCTGTTTCCACTGAAAAGCCATTCTGGAGAAAATTCTGCTTGCTAATGGGGAGCTATGTCACAGACATAGCTGTCACTATTTGTCACTAGGCATAGCTGCATTGCTGGCACACCTAACCTAGCTCCTTCTGCAGGGAGCCACATCCAGTGACACAGCCCCAGATGTCTGGGAATGAGTCTGACCAAGCACTGTGTCCTGCTCAGCACAGCTGAAGTTGCTGCTGGGTTTATTTGCTGGGACTGAACCTGTGTTAACCTGCATTAACCTGTGTTATGCAACACATAAGGCTGTAGCTGAGCTGGTGAAGTCTGTATTGTGTTAAGGGGTACATACCCCTGCATGGGCAGCTTGGGCTGTGAATCTATGCACGACAGTTCACTAAACAGGGACATAGCTTCCAGTCCTTGCAAACCAATGCAAGATGACTTATTGAATTCCTTCAACTCTTTTATGAAACAAATTTTGCTTTACTGTTTTGTATTGGGTTTTCTTTCCCTGTCTTTCAGAGAAGACAATGTCTTGTAGAACAACTAAAGCAAAACTCATCCACAAAGAGGGTATAGGAAGGATATAGGAAGAAAGGGTAAAGAAAGAGCATGACATGGAGTGATAATTGGAGATCGTTAGAGATATCAGCTCTGATGCCTTTGAGGAAAGAGGATCCCAGAACCACAGTATGTCTGATCACATTACAAGAACTTTTTTGCACCTCTCAGCTACACAAATGCACAAGGCAAGAAAAACAGGAGTTCTGCAAACCAAGAAGAGCCTTTGTCTTTTACTAAACCCAGTATTTCCAGATGCCAGCAGCCTACCAGTAACTTACAGAGAAGACAAAATAGGGCCAAGTAGCCCCAGAGCCTATTCCACAGCATCACCTGAAAGCAGAGATTGGCAACATTGACACATGCACATCTCCTCTAGCACAGCTGGTCTCCTACACTTGGTCTCTCCAAATGCTTGCTTCTTTCATCCCTCCAGATGAAAACCTGGTGATCTTGAGGGTACCACTGCATGCTCAACTAGAAATCAGACTCATTCAGACTCACACACATGAAATCTCTGAACTATCAAAGCTGTGCATCCCCTGACTGCTGACTCCCAAGCTTTCCAATAAAGCAGAGAACTGTGAGACCAGGGGACTACCCAGCCAACTTCCCTAGTCCTGGCACACAACCCAAAAATAGTGGGAGGGGAGGACGAGAGATCTGAAAACTTTTGATGTTGACTGAGAGTGAAAAGCACTTGTTTACTACATATTTGATCCCTTTTCATGTAAATCTGGCATTTCAGGTGCATGTTTCCACTGAACAACAGGGAAATCAGCCTGAGTGTTTCAGAGTAGAGGTGGTCTTTTCTGTACATAAAATTTGTAGACATCCCCACCACAATTTTAACAACAAAAACCATTACTAAATACTTTCCAGTAGATGGCAGGGTTACGTTGTGACAACGCTGAAAGTCTGAAGTTGAAAGTGCTTCTGGATAAAGTTTCAAGTACTGGTTAAGTAAATTTAATTAGTAGAATGAACTAATAGCTGGAAAGACATAAATACACATTGGATTAACTGATAGAATGAGATACTGGAAATGTAGAAGTTATATTTTAAAGTAGTGAAAGATTAAACCTCAACATAGTATTAAAAATGAACTTTGTTTAAAATGAGCTTCATTGAGATAACCATTTATACCACATGGCTGACATGACCCAAACCTCAGTATTTAAAGTGAGAATCCACTGAAGTTACCAGCCATAGAATACAGTCAGGAGGAAAACAAAAAGCCCTCGAAAATTTTACTGAAAATGATCAGCAAAAGTGGTTTTCAGGACCAAAAACAATTCAGCTGGACAGTGTAGTGTTTGGCTTTTCCAGGGACTGCAAAAATGAGCACCCCATTAAGGGAATTCAGTACTGCTTTTGTCAATTTGAAAAATCATGACCTCAGCAGGGTAGAGAACAGCTTCACAGGTTGGGACTCCCCTCAGAAATAGCCAGGAGAAAAGCCTCATGCACCCTGAGGATCTCAGAAATGGCTTTTTACTTGTCAGGACCCAAAAAACTTAGTCCAGGATGACTGGCTGCAAATAGATGAGGTTTCAGTTTCTTAAAACTAAATTATTATTTACTTTCTTAAAAGTAAATTATCTGAATTTACTTTTCAAGCCAGGGCTGTAAGATGTGTCCCACTGAATTTCAAACACAATGACTAGTGAGGCACTTCCCTTGTCAGTGTCCCAAGGTTGTATGGTTTTATCCTTCTCGAGGGATAGATGATTTACACGAAGCAGACGGATGTAAATGTGGTCTGTTTGTGTCAACACTGGTCTGAGAACATTTGTGGGCAACTGCTAATGTCAAACCTCTGTACACAGCAAAATGAAATGGCTGCTGTGAAAAAATACCACTGTACTTGTTATATGTTTTCTTTAGCAGAAAATATTCAGACATCAGACACCCAATACTTTTACTTCTCATTCCTTGTATGCCAGTTTTGGCTTGACTCACTGAAATTACTCATGTATTTAATTTCACTATTCTACTGTCGAATTATAAGATTAGTTGAAATACTCTATTTATTCATAAAAAGAAGTTACTTCTGTGAATATCTAATAAGAAAATGGAGAGGCTGATGATACGTGGTTTCTGAGAGTAAAAAAGCCCAGCCTGGCACACCATCTCTGTCAGGACATATTCTGCATTTATTGCACTAGTGCCTCTGAGCAGTGCTACTCAACTGCAGACCATGCTGAAAAGCAGAATTCTCATTTCTAATGATAAAAGTATCTTTAAAGACACATTTCCTATTATTTCCTGTAATAATATACTCAACTTCCTCTGGTAAGTGTATAGCATCTCTAAAGAACATAGCTACATCACTGAAAAGAGTTTTGAGTTTTGTTTTTATTTTATAAAGTCCTTAATAGTTTGTTGTCCTTTTTTTTTTTTTGCTTTCACATATTAATGACTGATTATATTATATTCTTTAAAAGTTTCATCTTATAGCTACCTTACTGATGATTCACACCTATTGATTCACCTTGTTTCTGAAAGCATTTGCTTCATAAAAAATACAAAACAAAAAAGAAATAAACCCAGTATTGACTGATGCTCTAAAATCCTATTGTATTTTTGTAGTTGGATAAAACACACAGAGCTTGACGCATTCCTGAAACTCTCACTCTGGTGAGAGTGTAACATAAATGATAATATTAATATAATCATCTTGATCTTTTCCCCCAAGAATAATATAACTCTAACTGTTCCAAGATCACATGTCCTTTCTCCCCCTTTCAGCCTCATGAATAATTTGGCTCATCTTTCTCACTGACATAAACATTGAATCTTGCTGAAGGTCATGCAACATGCCCAGTGTCTTTTCATTCAGTCACAATTCAGCACTATACTCTGTGCCTTGTATTATTTTACACTCATGACATGCAGTTGTAGATTGTTTTCATGGTGGTGTAATGCCTGATAGTCAGTTCATGCAGTGAATGGTAAACACTGATGTTTTAAAAGCTAATTAGTGGTGAAGATTTGTTTTTCATTGCCCTATCTCTGTTTATTCAGCTGGAAAGCCATGGGCCAGGCGAGGTCAGCTAAGGCGATTAGAGAAATGATCTTTGTTTCATACAACAGAAAGTTGAATTAAATAAGATTATTTGGTAAGAAAAGAAAAGATTTAAAGAGTCTGATGCATCTGACATTATTAAAGCAACAGTTGTTAGGCTTTTGGCTCATCCAGCATCCCCACTAATCCATTTGTCATCCAATATATCTGTCTAAAGACAAAAGCTCTCTCAGGTTTGACAGAGAACTGAAATTCTTCTATGTCTGGTCAATGACTTCATTTCCAGCCTTGAGCTTCATCTCATCAGTGTCCTCTGAAGCAATATTGTCTCCAGTTTTCAGTAGCTAGAAGGAAATGTACAGGAAATCATGGGTCAGGGAAATGGTACATGACGCAGAAAAAGAAAGGAACCACAACTCTTTTATCTGTATGAAGTATTCTCAGTTAGCCTCAGCTTATACATGGAAAGTCTTGTGCTGGGAGGAGGGATGGGTATAGAGAGGTTTTTACCAGACCTTCTTTTATTTCTTCATGTCCTAAAAAGTTTGGTAGCCTTTTAGCAGTGATGCCAAACCCTCAGAATCCAGTTTTCTGTAACATCATTATGGAATTTTCCCTTCATATCAAGAGAGGTGTGGATTTCACCCTTTCCTCAGCTGCCAGTAATTTATGCAGACATATCTGCCCTTGCCTTAGCACATCAGCACAGCTAGACTTTCTGCAGCACACATCACTGAAGAGCCTGAGCAACAACACTTAGAACACAGCCACAAGTGCATTCAGAAACTTTCCACACACAAGCTGTATGACAGGGAGAGACCTTTCCATCAAGAGAATATACTGCAAAGCCAGGAGAACCTCAAAAAGTAAATTCAACCACAATAGGCTGTTAATTTCAAGAAGAATCATATAAGCATTTACAGGAGATAATGTTATAGTGACCACATAATCTGTGGGTTTGTTTCATTTACAGACTGTCTATGACACGTTTCAGGAAAGAATTTCCCCCAGAAACAAGTGACAAAAGTGGATCACTGCAGAAAATGTCATCCTCAAACAAGCTGAGAATTTTTCCTCCTCTGGGAGGAACAAAGGAGGGAGTCACAGTAAAGGTATAAAACAAGTTACATTTGTAACCCCATGTTCTAAAAAATAAAGCATAAGGAGGAATAGAATGTAATTGGTCATTCCTGTCCACTTGTAAAGGATAAAAAAAAAAAAAAAAAAAACCATAGAAAAATAACAAATCCAGAAATGCAGAAGAGAAATAGTTAGCACTACACGTTATTATGAGGTACAAATAAAAACCACCAAAAGTTCATGAGTTTCATGCCTAATATTTTTTCATTTATTTTGAGTTGTTTCAAAAGGTAGGGAGGAGAAACAAGAACAAAACACAAACCACAGTGCTCTGGGACACATCAGACTAAGATATTTCTGAAAGGACTAATACAAAGCTAGGTACCAAAAGAAGGGTGTCCTTGCTGCAATAATGTATGCTGGTTAAAATAAATTAATAAATCAAGTGCTTTGAACTAACACCCAAGCTGTCTTGTTCAAGGTAGGAGCACCTATCCCCTCCTGTGACACCTCCTCCCACACCATTCTGGCATGTCTGGTGCAGGCCAGGAGTTTCCAGGACCATACGATTTCTCCATCTCAAAACCAAGATCACTTGCAAGCCTTTAAGTTGTCCACATCTCTCTCAAAAAATGGGATGCTACTCAACAGAGAAAGCAGTGCTGGAATTTCTAGCTTGGAATTTCAGTCTTTCAGATGGGAATAATGTGATTACAGATTATAATGACTAAAGTAACAATCTTGGGTAACAGATATACCTAAAACTAAAACACTGTTGGTATTTCAGAGAACAATTTAATTGAGGTAAAAGAGCATGCTGAAGATATGTATCCTAATAAATAAATTTATTATTTTCTCATCAGTATTCATGCAAGATCTAATTATACTTGAGTCTAAAAATTTTTAAAAAGAAGCAACAGAGTAACATCCCCGGACTGAAACAAGATTTTTGTCATAACCAAAATTTCCTTTTTACTTCATTAAAATTAATTTCTAAATGGAATATCCCCTCATGTATCTATGTTGACTGGCATATTAATACAGGTGGTTTGCTCAATACTATTTAAAAACTTCCTTTTTTCTTTTGTTTCTCTGCTGTTACCTTACATTGTGTGGCACACAAGCTTGTCTCAGTCATTCCTGCATGCTGCTCCGCCTAGTGGATGGAGGGACTGTAACCACACAAAATGTACAATTTAATCTTAGATTTTTAATTGCATGATTACAAGGCTTCCCTGATTGCACTGTTGGGATAAAACTATTAGCAATACCAAAGTTCTGTTTGCTCTAAGGTAAAAGGCTGCATTTAATCAAACAATGTTATAGTTTTATAGGAACAGAATCTGGTCCTTGTAGCACTAAGTATGAAATGTCAGGGTTTATCTACAACAGGTATTATAAAAAAGACCAAAACAACATTGCCAATTTTATCATTCATGCACTTTCATGTATCTATAATAGTATTATATAATGATTTAATCCCAGGCAAATTAGGGAGCTTTTTATAGTTTAACCAGAGCTAGGGTATACATCCAGACGACCTTTTGTAGTTCCTGCTCAAATCAGTGGGCCAGTCCTCTGCATGCAGCTGGTGCAAGCACTATTAGAAGGTGGGATGGAAAAATGCCTCACTAAGTCCACACTCTCACTTGACAGGTGATAGTGATCTCCCAGGAAAGGGCATGGAGCAAGTAATGTAGTGGCTGGCTCCAGCAACACAGGCTTATGTTCACTGAAACCTGAGGAGCCTGAAAGGATAGACCCTTTCAGAAGGAAAGATGTGTGACTTTTCCAAATACAAAAATTCAGCCTCGTATCACACACAGATCTGACAGGCATCCAGACAGTGGCAGAGTGTTACCTGACACAAAGGAGTTTGTAAGACTGGGGACTCAACTATCTAACTGCTCTATCATTAACTGATAAATAAATTCGACTCAATTGTGTTCAAAACCAGTATTTCAAGATAGGAAGACGGGAAAACAAGTGCATGATTAGTGTGGTCAAGCTTGCACAAATTGCAAGTCAGTGGCCAACAAGGACCTATGGCTTAAACAGCTCCTTACCAAGTAAATGCTTTGCTGAAGAGTTAGTGAGAAGAATACTCCTTGATCTATTCCCTCAGCTGCAAAGTTTGATAATACCAAATGCATCTTCCCCGGTGTCTTCGGTTTTCTCCATTCTGGAGACACTGAACACAAGAAGCCCTGGCTGTCAACAGCTTGATCTCACCAGTGCCGGCACCACTCCCAAGCACTGGCTGCATCCATGTTCAACCCTTGCACTTCTTACATGCAAGGTGGTGGGACCAGGAGCCCAGGCCCTTGACATAACAAGCCCAGCTTCCCTGGAGTGGGTCTGCCTCCCTCTTAATGAATCCTTTGTTGCTAGTCCTCTTCAGTTTCCCCTGGGCAGACTAGAGATCTGCTTTGATGTATACCACAGTGTACTTCACAAACACCTCCCCCTGCAATGAAATGCAGTCCTAACCCAAGCTTTTCTGGCAGTTTCAGCAAATGCTCTCTCATCCGATTACTCCTCCATGAGCAGAGGAGTTTCAGCTACTACTCCCTGGAAGCAATCAGATGAGGAAGATCACGGTCCAAACCTGGCTATAAAAGTACTACAAACATCTGGAAACACAGACCTCCATGGTTTAACCCACTGGCCTTGACACTCAGCTGAAGGTCGCTCTGCATCCTCCTCTTCTGATGCCACAAGGTCAGGACGGAAACACGGGAGAGTGGCATAGGTCGCACACTACAGGTCCCTGCCAGATTCCTGCCTGCAGCTGTGGACATATATCCTAATCCCTTTTTTGGCAGCTGCACAGCCTGCACAGATAGCACCAACCAAATTCAAGCAGTTTTGCTCAAGTTAAAAAAGACATCTTTACTCTCTGGTGACAGAGCACTTAAGACATCTATAGTCAGTGCCAGCTTCCCACAGGCTGGGATCTCCTCGGACTGAGCTTAAACCAGAGTTGGGTGCTGCAATCCCGTTAGGAATAAAGCTCTTGGGGGAAAGCATGTGAGCCATTTCTCTGAAGCGCAGCATTTTGGTTCTCAAAATTATCTAAGCGTGCTGGGGTGCTACCCCTTTCCGGCAGCACTTTTGCTCCCGCAAGCGTCTCTGAGAAGAGATGCGATGACTGCCGGGGGCTGCTCCGGAGTGCCAGCCCCGCGCGGGCAAAAGGGGCTCACAACCCCGCCTTCTCCGCAGCGGCCCCGCCGCCGGCCGCTCGCTTCAGGCCTCGCCTGCGGCCGCCGCAGACCCCTGGCCCCGTCTCAACCCCGCGGCCGAGGGTTCTGCCGCCTCCCGCGCCCCCCGCGGGCCCCGGGGCCGCCCCCCGGCCCGGCCCCGAGCATGCTCAGTGCCGCCCTGACCTACTTTCCCCGCCGGAGCCGGCAGCGGCGGAGCGGCGGCAGCGCTCGGCACGGGCACGGCACGGCACAGGCACGGCGCGGCACTGCGGCAGCGCCGCGCTCCGCCCGCCCCGGCCCCGGCCGCGGCCGCGGGCCAGGCGCCGGCATGGTGCTGTGCGGGGCGCGCTGAGGGGCGCGGCGGCAGCGGGCGCTGCCGCGGGGCGGCGGCAGCAGCAGCGGCAGCACAGCGGCAGCGGCAGCGAGCGAGCGGGAGCAGCGGGCGGGCAGGTGAGCGGCGCGGGGGGCGCGGGCCGCGGTTCCCCAGCGGGCGGGCGGGCGGCGGTGCCGGGGAGGCGCTGCCCGCCGCAGCATCCATCGCCCGCGCCGCCGGCACCTGCCGCGGCTGCCGGTGACCTGCGAGCCGGCCCCGGTGCCGCGGTGCTCCGCGGTGAGCCCCGGGCGCGCTGTCCCGCCGGCGGCCCTGGGCGAGCCTAGAGGGCCGGAGCAGGGTCCGGTGGCCGTGCCGGGGAAGCGCTGCAGCTCGGCTAGCCGGGCACGGCGCCTCTCCCGCGGCGGCTGTCGCTCGCTGCGAGCCCGGCGTGGAGCCCTGCGCAACGAAAGCGCAGTAATGCTGTGTTCCGCATGAAAGTTCAGGAGATTATTTCAAATCAGCACCGAGTCTTGAAGGAAAGTGGATTTCGTTAGGCAAAAATAAAACTAGTGAGCCCAAGGCTTTACTGGAGCTTTCCAGCTCCTGCGCGCAGGATGCTCGCTGCCGTCCCGCCCTGGGAAGGGGAAAGCGAGGTGATACCTCAGTGCAGAGACCTCTTCGATGGAGCTGTCTTCAAAGAGAGGTTAAGTTGTGCTGCCTTAAATTTAAAATAAAGGATGCCTCCTGATATTTTGCTTTAATTACCCATTTACTTCACAGGTTAGCCTCATAAGATCACATTCAATTTCATAAGTGATCTGTGGGAACTAGAATCAAACACTTCAGTGTGTTTCTGAAATAATCTTTCCAATCCTGTTTCTTAACAGAGCCAATTTGAGCAGTATCGGACAAGGGAGCTTAAGAGAACACAGAGCACTACTGAGCAGGCACTTTTCTAGTGCATTTGTCTGGAGAGTCTTGTAAGAGAGTACACTTCCTAAAATAGCCCTCTTTCATTTGTTACAGTGAAGCATCTCAAATGGAGCTACCCTGATAACCCTGCTTGGGGAAATAATAGTACCAACTGTGGCAAGATGCTAAATGCGACCTCGTTTGGTGCATATTTTTCTGAAGGACTGTAAAATTATTTCAAAAGGAAGAACACAAAGGATTTAAGGGGGCGGGGGGAAGTGTAGCATTTTAGTTCTTCAGAGACATTATATGTGAAAGAGTTCCTCTTTTCACTGCAGTGGGACAAAATACAGCCGATCTTTTTTCAGTGGAGATGATGTTTTGCATGGCAAGAATCCTTTGTCTGGCTTAGTGTGTACAGTTAGCAACAGCACCATTGATATACTTGTGATTGCTGTACTAGAAATCCTTTTTTTTTTTTGAAATCTGTCTCATTCAGACTGCAGCATATCAACATCAGTTGATGCTGAGTGCAGTTTACACAGCTGGAGTGCACATTGTGCACCCATTTTTTTTCTGAAGAATTTGGAGTTTTCAGAGGCCTGGACAAACATCAGAACATCCACAACAAACAAACAAAAAAAAGTTTTGTGTCCACTATGTATTTCCTGTCCTGAAGGTTCATAAAGTTTAGAGATAAAATCAGTTACTCTTAAAACATTTAACACATGGTGGGAGTGTGGTAGTGAATTCTGAAGTGATCTGTATAGTACAACTCCAGTTGCTTTCCTGCCCCGTCCCCTTTGCCTCCCTGCAATTAGACAGGTCCTGCACGAATTTGGAGGAGGAGGATGGAGTTGGCACAGAACCTGGCTAAAGCGCATTCATTGCTTTAACCAGGGGAACAAAACCCAAACCCAGCTAACAGAGGGTCACATTTGGGACACAATGACAGGGGCTTCTGGGGAATGATTTAAATGGGAAATAAACAATCTCAGTTTCAGTTCTTGTCTACAGAGTTTGACATGTGGGGCTGGCATTTCTTTTATAGTTTAAGCTTCTTGCCCAGTGTAAGGCACCAGTGCGATGTGGATGCAATTTACAACAGGGAGAGTGAGCTTGCCAGCAGCTAAAGCAACCTGTACCAAGCTCTGCTAGCAAGGTCTTCTTTCTCTCTCAGCAAGTTGCACCTTTATTAGAAGTCTTTGCAGGCACAAATGCCTATGATCCTACTTTGAGATGTCCTGGATTGTATTAATATGTCACCAGAAGTCTGGTGTAAGACCAAGGTCTTTGATACTTCCTGGAATTTTTCATTCCTACAAGTCTGAGCTGCCATTCTTTCATGTAGACTTGTGGGCTTTTGCAAATATATCTCTGTATCCCTAATTTTATTATTTAGTTTTGACAATAGTGGCATTTTCTGCCCATATACAGACCCACCTTAGAAGCATAATTTCCAGCACAATGGAAAAGTTATCACTTTTCACCAGTTACTATGATTAAAGTCGTCTATAGCAGCATTTTAGAGCATTTATCAGCAATAACAACCTCTATACAGATGTGTGTAAACAACTTTATTTTGTAAAAGGGCCACTATATGTGGAGGAAATTCTTATTGTATAAAGAATAACCTTTGTAGCCCAGACCTAATATTTAATTGACATGGGTCTGCCACACTGAGAGTTGTATTCCAAGAAAAGATTCTTGCTGATATTTTTAAGTCATGCAGGGGCCAGGGCATTGCAGCAGGGGCCTGTGTGTGATTCCCAGTCCTATGTGTGTCAGTGTGGTACACACACAGTACAGGATGCTGAGGAAGTTATGTGCCTTTACTGTTATACTTTTCAATGTGGCTTAGACCTAACTGGCACACAAGTCTGAAATTATAGAAGTTGTTCAGTAAACTCTTGAGGGCCTTCAGCTAAATTATTGCATACACATGGCACTATACAGTCATGCTTGGAGAGGGCTGAATTGATCATGTTTGGGTACAAGCAAGACTTAAGCTGCTGTGTGGTGCAGGGCAAACTTGTTTGAATTAATTTTCTGTGTCCTTTGTTACTGGTGGAGGAAAGAGGCACAGACACCTTTAACCTGAAATAATCACTTTCAATTGCAATCAGTCATGAGTGCTTAGATTCCTTTAAATTCCCCCTCCGACAAGGTTAATCCTGTCCTAATCATGGCATCTATGTGTAACCTCTTTGCCCTGTATCCCAGCAACCAATAAATGTGAAAGCCGATCATTAAAAATTATACCCATCTTACAGTTCTATAGGGATAGGGAAGAATTTGTCATACTCAAATCTGTTTTCTCATCTTATTTTTTCTTTTATGTTCCAAATAATATGGGAGTGTTTTATTAAAATAATATAATATAAGCTATATCATTTGAAACATTGAAAACATTCAGTTGTTCAAAA
Source organism: Acrocephalus scirpaceus scirpaceus (assembly GCA_910950805.1). Classification (NCBI taxonomy): domain Eukaryota; kingdom Metazoa; phylum Chordata; class Aves; order Passeriformes; family Sylviidae; genus Acrocephalus; species Acrocephalus scirpaceus. The sequence goes on along the minus strand of OU383778.1, from coordinate 8,028,428 downwards.
TTTAGAGTTTAAATAGAATTTTTAGCCTGCAAAGTCCTTCATATTTTTGTTTAAGCAAAACTTAATTTTTAATTTTGTGTTATATTTAAATGTCCTACATCTGGAATTTTCTTTCTTCCTTTGGAAAAAGAAAACCAAGAGATATGCTTAAGGGATGGTTAGCTTTGACCAGCAGAGCTCAAAGGAGGAAGTTGAAGGAAGTGAACTGGGCCACATTCTGCATTGCTATGTTCTTAGCACAGTCTCATAAGCCTTGCCAAGAGCATATGAGATCTGTTGCATTTGCTGAGTTAGGTTATTTAAACTGTTGACTTACAGAGTGCTGGAATAAATAAAAGATACAAGGTGCGTAAAGAAAATGAAAGAGATGTAGAACTTGGTGAGACCAGGCAGAGCTCAGATGTACATGGAAGTGTGGGAGGGATTCTCTATTCATCTTCATTGTTCTCAACGGAGGGAACTCTTAAGCACTGATGCATTTGCATTTACTGCAACAGCAAACCAGCAGCTATACTGAAAGTTTGCAAGGAGTTAAGCAAAGGACTCTTAAAGCTATACAAATATTTCTGAAATAAGAGCTTTGTATACAAAACTATATTGAATTATAATTGTACAGCCTCCAAATAAATAAAAGCACTGAATAAATCTAGATAATCTATATAAACAAAGTTTTTATTTCTAAGAATAAAATTCTTCAAACATTAATGCCTAATCAAACATAAGCTGGGCTTTGAAAAATCTCCACTATCAATAGTGTTGAATTTGCTTTATGATCTGGGTAACCTACAAATCAGTAGGAGATTTTCACGACAGTACCTGCCTTGATGAAAAACAGCAAGTTTCTCCACTAAATATAGGTCTTTACTTTTGCTGCAGTCATTAAAATATCTCATGGAATGAAAACTCCGATTTCTCAGTCCATATAAGAGTGCACAACTGAATTACAACTTTTTAATGAGAAGTTAAGCATCCAAGTTGCCTCAGTGCTTTTGTTGCTTCAGTGTATTTTGCAAAAAGCTGATTTGATATGGCAGAGATGCTGGCATTACAGGAGCTGTGTCATCAAAAGGGGATTTTCCAGAGGTTTGGCATCCTTACTTTTAAATAACCTCTCTAATAATTACCCACCAACAGTCTTCATTCTTTTTTAGGTTAATGGATTAGCATTTCTCAGTGTTCATTGACATTAGGAGGGTGCACATCAGACCATTCAAAGACAGGGTTAAATCAATGGGTCCATTCAAATATTTAAAGTGAAGCTCTAGGATGCCATGTGTTTGCTAGTTTTGCAATATTGAAACATGAAGTCAGATAAAGAGAATAAAGAGAGACATGAAGTAGATGAAGAGAAACTGAGGAGAAATTTACAGTAAAAAAAATCTAAAACATTTACACACTGATAAAGGCAACATGAAAACTCTTTCATTGTACAGCTTCTGAATAGAAAAGCATATACTTCTTTCCCTAAATTAAAAGTCTGGATATAACATTAATTTTCAATTGCATGTCTAAAATATGTAATCACCTTATTGCTTGCTGCTCTTTTTCTGCAGTGTCTTGCTATACTATGGAACCCTGAAACTAAGACAATTTTATCTTTATGATGCTTCTTTCCTTTGTTACCCTCCTACAGCGTTTTGTGTCTTCAGACCAAAATAATTTTAGAAGAGAAAAACTGATAATGATGAAGTTTTGATCAGGTTCTGCCTTTAATGGTAGAATAAGCTACATCCCTTGATTTTTTTTTTTTAATTTTTTTTGTTGTTATTTATCATTTGTCACCTTACAAAACAGATTGACAAATGTTTGCCTGTAAGAACTTACTAATGCCTGCAAAACATACAATTAATTTATAGGCTCCTTTGCTACAATTTTTTTAAAACAGGAGTGCTAGAAAAGGTCTCCAGGTTGCCATACTGACAGCCCTTCCTGTTCACTGCCCCAGATCATACACTCAGAGGATAATGCATATGCAGAAGTTAAGTCCTCACATTTATCATAGGCTGTCATAATCTATGAATCTGTACTTGTAAATTATATACAGTCTCTCTTGCATCTTCATAGATTCCCAGCCTTTATTTTATTCTGTGTCAAGAAATTGAGGGAATCACCTCGAGGGAAATTATTATCCCCCTCTCCTCTACCCTTGTGAGACTCCACCTGGAGTACTGCATCCAGGTCTGTGGTCCTCAGCACAAGACAGATGTGCACAGAGTGAAGCAAGTCCAGTGGAGGGCAACAAAGATGCTCAAAGTGACCCTGGCTGGAAATAAATCTTCTCTATATAGTGAAGAGGAGATGTACTGTTTGTATCATGTAAATACAATGCAGAAGGCCAAATACTTTTTTTTTTCAGGCTGTAGTCAACACTCTCAGCCTGTCTTATCATTCTAAAATGCTGCTACTCAAGAAATTATGAGGGAGATCATGAAGACAATTTCCCAGCATCTCATGTAGCAATTTTTAAGATCAGACATATTTTTTCACATTGTCTTCCCCAAGGCAATTCTTGTATTTGTGTTTCTGGAGTATTAGAGTTTCTTTAGGCTGCGGAGTGGGGGGCGGGGGGCCTCTGGGGGGGCATTCAACAGCCTTCTCAAAGCAGGGCCAGCTCAGTCAAGTTTTGAACTTCTTAAAGGATGCGGATGTCACAGCCCATCTGAGCAACTTATTGCAGGGCTTGACTGTCCTCCTGCATAAAAGTTTTTTCATAAATATTCATAATTTCTGTTGTTGCAGTATGTGTCCCTTGTCTCATGTCCTTTCATAGCACACCTCTCAGCAGCCCATGTCTGTCTTCTCTATACCCTCCCATCAGGTGGCTGAAGGCAAGCGTGACACCAGGTGTGACTGAGCACACATGGCCAGGGCTCAGCCCTGTTGAGAGGTTTCCTAAAGTTCCCAGGCAGCTGAAGGCAGCTTAAGAGACTAAATAAGCATATAGCTGGGGGCTGCTGCCCAGTTGGGAAGCCCCAATCTAGGTGTGCAGAAGGAAGCTCTTCATCCTACAAACATCATCAGCAGGTCACCATTTGACATAGCCAGGGAAATAGAAAGCCATGAAACTACAAAGGACTGAAATCCCCCACTCCTGGAGAATGAGGAGAGCAGCTCTTCTGGAACCAAGCATTAATATTTTATCAACTGACAAATGAGTAGAAAAATAAGTCAGAAATTTTCTGCTAGTTGTAAATGAGTGACATTTCCTTTCATCTGCACGTCTAGATCCTAATAATTAAACCTTTTCAGTAGGTGGTTCTCACTCATAAGCCTATGAACTGGCAGTGAGCTTCTCACCTGTGTGGCATAAATTCCTTCATTTGCATTCTTGTTTCACTAACACCCCCGTTAACGTTAACCCCCGTTAACGTTTACTTTTGCCCACTCTTAAAAGACATTGCCTATGGAAACTAGGAAAAGTAGCAAGTAGTTTTTGAATAATAAAAAACTAGCCTTAATTTTGTTTTGTGGCATCAGCCTTTATACTTCTTTTAGACAAGTGAGAACTAAAATGAAAATAATTTAATTTTCTTGTTCACTTACAAGCCAAGGAAGATAGCATTGGGATGTTAAAGCTATAGGAGCATAATGTATGGATTTTGCAGTAAGCTGGCTTCTTGTGCTTCACTTAGGAATTGAATAACCTCACAGTTAATAGGATTACATATTATTCCAAGAACAAGAACAGGCCAGTCTTACCGATGTGAGCAAACCAGGAAAAGATATGCATCGTTGCCCTCCTTTTCTGTTCTTTTGTGCTCTGTCATCATGTTGTTCTGCACAAATGCAGCACTTACAACCATGACCCTGCACCCATTTTCTTTGATGGCAGTAGTATGGGAAGCAAACACATCTGTGACATGAAAAAATAAATGGTCAGTCAGAACATGTCTCTGATTAATGTTCTTAGTCAGTCCTAGATGTGTCTTCTGTTTAGACTGATGCCTGATTTTGGACAGGGAAGTTGTAACTGCAGCTTTTGTTAGCGTTCCACAGTAACTAGCAGTAAAACTATCATGCTGCGGCTCTGCTTTTTCTGCAGTACATTCCAGGGGACTTCTCTGGATAGAAATGCATAGAGAGCATGCTTGAGCTGGCTGTCATGTCACTTAGAAGAAAAGCTTGTCATATGTTCTCATGTGGCTCAAGTCTTTCCTTGGAAGTTAATCTCACAATCAGTAAATCTGTTACTTTAATTAATTTTCAATTTACACCATTTGGGTTGGGGATTTAAAAACCAGAACTCTTTAATCTATGGATGACTGGCAAGCATTGTTGGGTGGTAAATGTTGCTCCAGATACTATACAGCAGGATAGTTTCCTGTACACATGTTCTAGGTGCTGGAGGAGAGTTTGGTGATTCCTTTCACTCCATCTTCAGAGGTAAGCCTGTCCCTGTCCCACAGCTTTGGGTGGAAAACATAGCTCAGAATAGCCAGGGGTGTTCTTTTTCCATTTCATGCACCACAAATTTAAAAGTAAAAAATAAAAGAATAAAAGTATATGTAACCACATTAATTATATTATATAGAGTTTTAATCTTTGTAAGTCTTTTACAGGTAGCTCATATGCTTTGGCAATTACATTGTTTTCATTACCGGAAATTAGCTCTTTGTTTATAGTGACCTTTTCATGGCAAAAATGCTCTGAGATTCAATCTGTTCCGACACAACAAGTCTTGGGATTCCTTCTTTAGAATACTGTGTTACTCTCAGTCTTGAGGAGTTATTAGAGGAATCTTTGTTTTAGTCTCGTCAATCCAGCTTTCTCTGACTTAGGTCAGATTAAAATGTTACAATTTTGGCTGCTTTCATCAAGTTTATCATGGGTCACAGCTAATTGCTGCCTCCCATGGCCAAGATCCTGGGTGACAGCACCGTACCCACTTCACCAATACTCTGGATTCTCTTCCTGCTTTGCCAGATATCACTAGCAGTCCTATTTTGGTCTCAATCTTCATCCCATTTAGTTGTGTGATTAAACCGTAATTCGTTGCATCACTTACGTTTAGCAAAGCAGCTGGCTCCCAAATCTGTGTTCCCTGATATCCTCAGGCTGCTCTTGTGCCTATGGCGAAGCAGGAGGACAGGAACTCTCAGCAAATCTTCCTTTGCATCAGCGTCTGGTGTGAGCCCATTTTCTACCCTTTCAGTTCTCTCTCTGCTTCTTCCTGCTTTCCTAACCTGACTCTAGCATTCTTGGTCATGCCCAGCAGGTTTGCAGAGGGTCCTGGACATTCAGGTCCCAGCATGGCCACCCTGTAACTTTCTTGTGTCAATAGGTGCTAAGAAAACCTTCTTTGCTTTCTTCCATCTCTTTTTGTTTACTGATAACATTGGAGAGGATGCACACCAAAGGAAAGATTGTCTACTGCTTCCTAGTTGCCCTGGGAACATTTGTCTTAAACTTGTATCTTAAAACACCATTCTTCAGAGAGATCTCTCCCTGTCTCCTCAGACATAATCAGGCACTTCCCTGGATGGCATATGAAAGCAGCAACCTTCATTTCCAAACATTCTGCTTTAAACCTACTGCCAGATTATTCCTCATATTAGCCGTCAAACTGTAGTTAGTTCAAATAGAAATGTTCAAATAAATACAGAGGTATTTAGTGTTTTCTTAATATTTTACATTTCAGGAACATACATGAGAAAGTACATTCCCAGGAGTAAGAAGGAGTAGGTATCTTACACAGTAGACATAAATTATTCATCTCTATTTCCTAAAATTTACTGCAGCTATTTAATGTTACATTCTGGGCCAGAATGAGGGAGTCACTGTTACCTTCAGACAGGTAATCAACCCTTTGGCCATATTGTGGACCTGTCACATTTGCTATCACTACACAAAGGTACAGCTTCTGCTTCCACATGCTCTGTGTTCAAAACAGGTGAACATACAGAATAGGCAACGCCTTACTGCCATCACACCTTCCAAACCTCCACCCACATCCCTGTGCTGTGTGCAATCAGTGGGTCATCAGCTACCTTGAACTTCCTAATACACTGCTGGTCCTTTCCTTCCAGGATTTCTGTTCAGCCACTGGGGAGATGCTATTTCATTTCCTTCTGGAATACAAATTGCTCTCCACAATAAACACATTTTTTTGATTGCTACTGATTTTTCTGCTGTAAAAATATATGATAGACCCAAATTCAGTAATAACAAGCCCCAGATAGTAATTAGAACACAAAGCTTAATCAGTTTATATTGTTATCTTTTGCCCTTCCCATTGTCTTAATCCAGCCAGTCTCTGTTCCTACTCCTTTGCCAAGAAGCATGATTTTGGTTTTTCTGTATGGCGCAATGCAGATCTGTGACACTGTACAGAAACATTTTATAGACTGAATATGTGCAATCATGAAGAATGTCAGTCTCCAAGGTTAATGGAACTGTAGAAATGAGATGTAAATAGTTACTGAAGTGAATAGGCAGAACTGAAGGTTTTTTCCCAAACTGCTGACTCAGACAGAGTGTACCTTCAAAAGCACAGACTCTATATGCTTTGCATAATTGGAAATAGATTTCTGAAGTCATTGTTTATATAGCTCTGTATGACAAATGAGATTTGCATATTAATTTAAAGTTAAAAATTATTCTGTCTCTTCAAGAGAAATACTTCCACATACAGTAATAATAAAATTAGAGAAAAGACAAGGACAGGCTTGAAGCTAGAACAGACTTCTACATCATGCCAGCAGTTTATCTAAAAAAAACATAGGTTTTCATTTCTAGTAATGATTCATCCTGTAAAATGGAAGAATTAATTTGCTTTTTCAATAACACCTGTATCTATTTGTATGAAAGCGAGTTCATTGCTTTACAGAGAAGAGGATTCATAACAGAACAACCTAAGTCAGATATTACCAGTGAAAGACAGTAATGTTGCTTTCTTTCCTTTTTGAATACAAAAGAGAATAAGGAAGAGGTTTTTTTTTTTACTTTAGTGTTTCCTTTATATATGGAACTGATCTAGAGAACTGATCCTGTCAGCAGTAATTTTGTGTGCTAAGGCAGATGAGTTACTGTGGGTCAAATGTATATTTAAGAAAATATAAACTTTTTTGAAATGGAAATATTCATTTGGGGAAAGTTTATTAGATAGTTTCCTATATTTGGATTCTAGATAGATTCCTCTATCTAATAATTTTCACTAAGTTTCAGTTATTTACCTTAGAAACACGTGAGTAGATACAGTATAGCTGGATACTCTGTGATTTTAAAATGATTTGTGGCCTTTAGACTCTTGAGTGAAATTTTCCAAGGTGCTCATTTTGAGACTAACACTGTGCCCTCAGTCAGTACTGAATGCCAATTGTGTTCACTGGGAGCATAATGAGGCCAATAGAGAGCACATTTGTAACCCCCCCCCGCCTCTGTCCAGAAACTGAAATCACTACTTCAGAAAGGCCTCATTGTGGGTGATTAGTTGAGGGAAAATACTGAGGGAGAGTGTGCAAAAAGTACACAGGCAAAATGCTTAATGCCACATAAGGAACAGAAAAGCCCTAACTTCATTTGTATCTCAAAGGAACATCTACCATAATTATGTCACTAGCAAGTACTCTTCTTTACAAAACTGCTCTAAAAATAACAACACTAAAATGACTTTATCAAGCATGAAATACCCTCCTTTAAGAATAGTCTTCCATGGTATGTTTTATCTTAGACAGCAGTAACTTAAGAAAAGTGAATGGTCTGATATGTTTTGCTCTATGTGCTGCTGTGTTTGGGAAAAAAATGTTTATATCAAGAATTCTCGCATTAGGTCCAAAAACCCTTCCTGGAATTGTTCTTTCTCATACCATGTTTCACAGTTCATCTAAGACCATGCACAGGATTGAGTTGAAGCACCAAACTGGTAGGGACAATTTTTAACACACTGTACCTCCATTTTTCCTGTTGCTTTTGCAAATGGTTTAAAAAATAAATTTAAAAAAATTTTAAAAATCTGTTGAACTTTTGGCATGAAACTGTAGCTGCTGCTGTAGCTAAACTGCTGCTAAGTGTCTAGGCGATAAAAGCCTTCTCCTACGCCTGTCACTCTGAACAACACCATTGTCAGGAAAATGTATGCATCTTTTTCCAGTAAGGATAAGAACTGTGATAACATTAGCGTTTAGACAAGACACCGCACTGATGATTGTGAAATGCATTAATGGATGTGTCACTATTTTAAAAGAGCATATCTAATGGATTGTTTATATATGCCGTCTCACTGTACTTATTTTTTTATAGGATATTTTAAACATAAAATTGCACAGATCAAAGTAGAACTCTCCTGTGACCTGCTCACCTCAAGGATCTGCATTCAACAGAACCAGTTCCCTGCCAGTCGTGTACACCACTGAAGGAAAATGGACATACTGAACAGCCGCCACTTTTTGTACTTTCTGCCTACCACACGCCTTGTCATCTTATTAGCAGCTTTGAGCACTGCTGAGGATGTGAGTAACAGCACTTTCAACCGCACTGACACACACACGGGGGCCGTGCCTGCGGTGATCTCCCGCATCGACCACATCATAGTCAAGGAGGGCCACAGTGCCTTGATTGACTGCAATGTCCAAGGGAGTCCCAGCCCACGTTACAGATGGTACAATTCCAATGGCCGCCTGCTCCAAGAGGAGGAGAATAAAGGTAGGATCTTAGTAATAGCACTGATGTAGCCTGTCCAGAGACACTTCTGATTTCAGCAAGTTGACAAATAACCTGAATTTAATGGCCTGGCTGTGGTATTTTCCTGTGTGAAAATAAATGAAAGCCTGGTGGCAGTTATAAATTTTTTATGCACATCTTGGAAGAAAACAGTAACTTTTTATGTGTTATTTATAGCAACACATAGCAAGAAGCTGAAGCAATTAACAGAAGGTATAGACAGGCCTCTTTTCATTGGAAGACTTCAGGTTTGTTCCTGTTTCTCATTCTGTCCTCCTTTGTTCTTCTCTGGCACCAAAAAAAGATTAAAAAGCTGTTTCCCAACTCAAAGGAGGATTCTCATGACACATGAGAATAGTTTGTTGGTGTGAACTCAACACAGCTAACTCCCTGATATGCCTGCTGTCTTTATGTGCAGTGCCATGGTAGTGTAAGAAACAGGAGATGCCCCAAACAACCAAGTGCAAAACCTATATAGGACAGCAGTCAGAAGGACAAGCCAAATTTGAGCCTTCCTGGGTTTAGTTAAGACTCTTCAGTGGCATTTGCCAGAGACCATAATTACACATGAGCTTATTTTCCTTAAATGGAAGATTTGGGTGATAATCCTAGTTATAATTCTAGGGAGTGTTTGAGGGGAGTGTGGGTATATGAAAGGTGTTTCTCTCATGGAATCCTTCCATAGTGACTGCTTTGTTCACTGATGAAATAAACTTAGTTGTAAGACAGCATGCCTAACTAATGGCTGACCTGACAGAGAACTCTGCTGTGATGGGTGTAACGATTGACCTAGCTTGATGCAAAAGAGCAGCGTGTATCTGTAAGAGCTTACTGCATAACTGGTTATGTTTTACAGTGCAGCATGATATAATTTTATGAGTAAAGCTGGAGAAAGGAACTGCTTGAGCCACTAAGCAGACTTTCAAACATGATTTGTGTGGTTGTAGCAACATACAGTGATTAGTGTGCTGGAGTGTTTCTCTAAGGTTCACTAATAGAAAATTTCCCCTTGAGTTAGGCATGTAAATTTAGGTCTTTGTGTAGTCAGCTGAGAGAGGTAGCTAAGAAAACCCCATTTAGGTAAGTGAGCAAACACTTTGACCAAATCAGTAAAAAGTGTAGCTGTAGTATTAAGACAACATCACTTTAATTTAGAATTTCAACAGTGCAATACCTCCTTTAAGAGACTGTCTTTCTGTAAGAAATGTTTCCTAGCTTGGGACCTTTCTATGTCGTGTTAAGTATGGCATTGAATTGTTATCAAAACCCAGCAATGATACCTTTACTAATCATTGTTTTCTTATGTGGGTCAATATGTCTGTCGGGATCCACTGGCATAGACCCAGTCACTGAGTCACAGTTCAATGCCATTATGTCATTTAGAACAGCTGGAGCCAGGATACATCACAAGGCATCTTGTTATTTCACAATTAATAGAAACCTACTTTCCAAAAAGGACCAGCATTCAAATTCAAAGAAATACTGAGCAACAGATACTCTGCATTTTTTGTTATGCTGGGCGTGGATGAAGAAGTGTCATCTGTTACAGATGCTAGCATTTCCTCTGTAAAGCAGTTTTCCTCTGAATTTGCCTATCTTTAGCAGATTGGGATGATTTTTTTATGTGAAGATCTGATTTAGACTGAGCTTTTATTTATTCTGCATTTTTTAATTTCAGGGAAAATGATTCAGCTGTTTTCAAGAATTATGCTAGAGTAAAAATATTGTTTCAGTTAAGTTAAAACTTCTAAGTAAGAGGATAAAAAGATGTAATTAAGAGCTGTCTGTACACATGAACTGAGGCAGGGATCTTGTGGGAATACTTTCTACATAGGCTTCTACTGGAGATAATGTAACAAAACCAATTTGGGTAAGCCATTTTTAATTAAAAAACTTTGGACATGGTAGAGGCCCATAACTACTCTGAATTAAAGGGGTTTTTGACTAATGAGTTTCAGAATTGCCCACAGTTCTTTCCTTGAAAGAAATAAGGGGGGAAAAAATACAACAATCTTTCTAACAATAAAAGAACTTCTGTGAAAAGGATAAAATAAATGTAGAAGAGAGCCAACCTGTGGCAAGACTGCAATCCTGCCTTGTGATTTACATGATTGCACAGGGATTTTGCACAGGTTTAGTTCTCTGATCACTGGTTCTGTGTCTTTTTCAGCTGCCTTAATAGACTTAAGTAGCAGTTGTTTAGGTTAGGTTTAGGAAAAAAAGACTCTGATGGTAAAGACAGGTGAACACCTGACATTCCTTTATGTGGAAGGTTATTGAAATTCCTTTACTATTCAGCAGATATCGGTCAGGAATGGCTTGGGATTGTGTTACAGAGACTGAAAACAGTTGAGTCTTCCTCTGAGCAGCAGTATGTACTAGCTGATCTTGTTGGCTTATATCAGCCTTTGTTATTGCTTCGAAAGGAAGTCTTCTGTATGACATCTCCCTGTATGAAGCATTCAGAAGGCACAGAGGCATTCCACTTTTTGGCTGTTCCCCACCATATGAACATTTCCAAGATTGGGTTTACACAAAGGAAATAATTGGCACCAGGCTTTCTTGTTGGAGTTGACTTACATTTTTCATAGCAAAGTTGCAATTTAAGAAGTTATATCACACCAAATAAAGAAAAAATATATACATCCTCAACTCTTAAATAGTGTAGTGATATTTGAATAAAAATGAAGTTCACTTGAGGAACTAAAAATCTTAATTCGTTACCAATATATAGTGGCATATACAGTAAATAGGTGATTCTTGAATCACTTTAGCAGTGACACGAGTGATGGCTTTTTAACATTTTGTTTAAATGCAGTTTCATACCTTAATTGTTCCGCTGTGCCAGGTTCAAAGAATATGAAGTATTCATGTATATGAAATATATATGTCCATGTAGAGGACAAAGTTAACAATTATATTACATTGATAGAAATTACTGTTAAAAGGTAAAAGTTTTTCATGGTGTGTAGAGGTTTTTACCAAGAAAAAAGGTAAAACCAAAACCCTGTCATGACTCTTCTCCTTCCCATCTATTTTACTCCTCCTATCCTGCCTCCCTCTTTTTAAAATCATACTTTAAAACCAGTTTCTCAACACCTCAGAGGGCAGGCAATGGAGTTTATTATGTCTGAAATGTTAGGGTTTTAAAAGTTTACATTAACAGAATTATATGAGATACTGTAACATAGCACCAAAAATAACCCATTTGTAAGCAAATGCATTGTCAGGGAACAAAACAAGGAGAGTTTAGTAGGTTTTTCTGCCTCACAATCCCATTGATCCTGTTTTTGAGGAAATGTGACCTGTGTTTGGGAAGCTCTCTGGAGTAGTCCTATCTTTGTAACTTCACTGACCACACAATTGAGGTAGATGTAATGCATATTAGCATTTTTTATGAGACTCTTTTAGGGCATGCTCTGACTATCCAGAGTTGATGTCAGGGATTTGATAGTAACACAGCTGGGATATCAGGCCTTTATGATGGTAAATTCTTTGTCTTCTTGTGAACATTATTTCCGTCTTCCAAAACCTGAAGCCAGTTTGATAAAGCTGATGTTTAAGACTGTGCTGATCATGTGACAAAATACTTCTAAGTTACTGTGTTTCCTCTCCAACAGGAAAATGGTGGTTTCTTGACAATGGGCTACTAAACATTACCCGCGTGTCATTTGAAGACAGAGGTAAATACACGTGTGTAGCATCTAATACGTATGGCAGTGTTAACAATACTGTGACACTGAGGGTTGTTTTTACCTCTGGAGATATGGGAATCTATTACATGATTGTCTGCCTTGTCGCTTTTACCGTTGTTATGATACTGAACATTACTCGGTTATGTATGATGAGCAGTCATCTGAAGAAAACTGAGAAAGCAATCAATGAATTCTTCAGAACAGAAGGGGCAGAGAAACTTCAGAAGGCCTTTGAGATTGCAAAACGTATCCCAATTATCACATCAGCCAAAACGCTCGAGCTTGCCAAAGTAACCCAGTTCAAGACCATGGAATTTGCTCGCTATATTGAAGAGCTTGCTCGGAGTGTACCTTTGCCACCTCTCATCATGAACTGCAGGACTATAATGGAAGAAATTATGGAAGTTGTCGGTTTGGAAGAGCAAGGACAGAATTTTGTGCGGCAGGCAGCAGAAGGCCAGGAAACCACTGAAGCAGATGAGCTTTATATGATCCCAAATGCTTTGACGCGCAGTGAATCTCCCACAGCTGACTCGGACGCATCATCACTGCATGAGCCATCTCAACAGATTGCAATAAAAGTGTCGGTTCACCCATTGTCCAAAAAGGACTGCATGGATGGTCAGTCACAGGAAAGCATGCAGTTAGACACCAAGGAAGAAGACACTCCTCAAACACCAGCACTTCCTGCAGAGCCCCCTCCTGAGCCTTCTGCTGAACTCAGTTCTGATGACACAGCATTGGCAAATGACAAAAATACATGTGTTATATATGAAAGCCATGTATGATAGTTACTCCTGAATCTATGCATAGCAGGAAAATCAGGTGGAGCTCTTTTAAAAATACATATTGTACTTGCCGCTAAGCCTTACCTGGAGACTATCATAGCAAAAGCATGTAAGTGGATTATTTGGCACTTTCTTCTCAGTTTGAGTTTAGTTTACCATGATGTATGGCAGAGTAATTGCTATTACATTAATATTAATTGCTCTTTTTGATTAGGAGTATTTCCAAGAAACATTTACCTCAGCATTTTCTAGGTTGGAGTCACCTGTAGTGGCCTCCTGGAAGTCACTGGTAGTCTTTGATGTAGGACACTTGAACTTACTAAACATAAAACTGGTTTCCATTTTTCCACTCTCGTTATTTCCATCTATTGCATTTTTGCAGATATTAACTTGTGAATTTGAAATACTGCCCAAGAGGCAGCACTCCAGTAGCCAAATAAAATCCTAATAGATCCCATTTACAAGCCTGTTTGCTCAGCTGCATTGTGATTTAGAGGGCTATTAAAGAAAGTTAAAATGTTTCCATTTCATTTGAGACCACACTGCTTAGTCACATGGGAAACAGTTTTCCCTTTTTTATGGAATTAAGATGCCAACAATCGTTTGTTTTGCATGAAGAAACAAGTTTGAGGTGTAAATTACAGATGGGAAAGCCCATATAGATCTTACAGAAAGTTGCAGTCCAAGAGCTCTGCAGGGGTTTGTTGCATACATTTGAGCATTTTCTATGTTGCCAGAAGTTTATATGGAAAACAGCTGCAAATATGCAAGATGTCTTGTTTTGAAGTAATTTGGAAGCAGTAACTATGTACTACCTTACCAGAAGATATGCAGGTTCCATAACAGTCCTGCAAATGCCAGTAATCAGTTGATGACAAGGCTGAAATGGCAAAATACCCTTTGGTTTGGCTTCTTAATTTTAAACAGATTCATATATTTTGAAGATCAAGCCTAAATTCATATATAAGCATCAGTTTGAGAGTGTTGTATCCAAACTGAAAAAAAATATAATCAAGTGTCCTATAAAATTACAAAGACAGTCATGCAAACTGTTAAATGTGATATAATTGCGTTGAGATTTTGGGAACTTCCTCCATGTAGGATGTTCACTGCTCGAGTACGTGTGACTCTACCCCAGTAAAGCTTTAATGATGGCAGCAATTGTGGCATTAAAAAGGATCAACATTTCTGCCAGGAAATGCCAGGAGTGGAAGGGAAGTGATAATTTGTCTTGCAGACAGACAATAAAAAGTACCTTCTCTGCAGTGAGTCTGGAAAGAAATCACTTACAAGGAGTTTGTGTAGGGTTAATAGCATATTACTTAATTACCTGACACATTTAGTTTGGAACTATTGTACAAACTATGACCTTATGGTGTTTAAGAAGGATTGTAGTATAAATATAGATACTTAAAATAAATCTGGAATCAAGTATATTGTAGAAAAAGAAGTCTGTTAGGTCTGTGGGGAGATGATGCATGGATGGCTCTCTGGACATTTTAATGAAGCAGCCACATCTCCATAAGGTGTCTGTTGGAGGCAATCAGTTATATTAACTGCATGAGTAATCAAGACCAGACAAAGTCAATGTTGCAGGTACATAAAAAACCCTTGATAATGAACTGAGGTCTTATGTCAATTTCCTCATGTTAAAGCGCAGAGCCTCACCAGCAGTGCAATACAGGAATACCCCATTACTTACACAGGTAATGCAGAGAAGGCTCCATATTTATCTTTCAGTTGTTATTAAAAAAGAAAATTACGTGTTTAATAATGGACCTCAGATTTTACAACCAACTTGTGAGAAATGGCAGCATTCAGATGTCTCATATTTCTTTGTACTCACCACAGTGGCAGGTTTCTATACAAAATGCATTTGCACATGCCCAAAAGGAAACATGCAAGGGCAAAGTCCCTTTTAGGAATGTGACTGGAAATATCTGAGTTCCAGCGAAGCAATATAAATGTAAAACAGAAGTTAGTTGTAGAGAATACCATAAAGAACCTCACTTCTGACCAGGGTGGTTGACAACAGTATGATGCAAATTGGTAACTTTTGTCTGAATCCAAAGGACATTTCTGTTGAGTGTTCACATCAGTTTTTCAAGTTACTTGATTTGCTTCTGATGTGAAAAAGGACAAGGGCAGAAACAAAAGCAGGAACTTGCACTAAACACCTTTAATTTACTTTAACCTCCTGAGAAGAGATACATTGATGTTTCTGCCTGTCCAGCATTTACAAACAATGCCCATGCATTCTAAAGTTACCTACCTGGTGCCCAACTAAGATTGCACAGATAAACAAGGATGTTCTCCTTGAAAGCATAAAAATAACATCTAAACTACACTTTAATTTTTTTAAAAAGTTGTAAAAATATTTATTACAGTCTTTTAATTTTAATCTTTTTAAACTATGAAGTTTTTACAATAGAGATCAAACCCCTTCATGCATTTCTATGATGTTCTGACCCTGACTGCTTCTCTCAGGCTGTCCTCCAGCCTCTTTATTATTTATTTATTGAGAAACGTTTGAGAGCAAACGATCCCCATAGATTTCTTCAGTATCACTGTGTAAACTTCCTTGAAGATACAAATTATATTTTTCCCTAGAGGTTGCCCACAAAGGGCACCTTTGAAGTACACACAAATTCACATTGCAAACCACATATAAGCAACAGGTACTTGGATTAGATACATGCAATACATGGAGTGCTGGATTCCTGCTGTTGCAAGGTCAAAGGGAACCCTGAGTTTTCTAGAGCTGGAGTCACTCAGAGCTGAGAGTTCACAGGTAGAACTGCTCCAGCTAGTCTGGACATTTAGCTTTGTGTTATTATTGGAATAAAAACTAAACAGCAATGTAGCTGAAGAAAATACAGATTTTATATAGAATTGATGGTTCTGGTTTATGTGGTTTTTTGGTGGTTTTGTGTCTGCTGCTCAGTGTCTTATGCATCCATTATATGGCACTTCTAAGCCTAAAGCTTTTTATATGCTTTCAGGAACTTCCTTTGTGGAAGACAGATGGGAAGCAAGACCAAAACCTGTCTTTCCTCTTTCAAACTTTCTGGCTGTGCTATTATAAAGTATGCAATTGTGTCTTGCAGTATTTCTTAGCAAATGGCTACTTTATGGTCCAAAAACACAATTAACAAACATAAAATTAATAATAGCTCTAAGAAAACATTAATGTTTGCATTGTTATATATTTTCATGCACCTTAAGCACTTCAGGGGCATTAATCTGTTCCCATCATTGGACTATGCACACTTTTTGTTACATTTTTCTATTTATTGTACCACCAAACACTAATGGTTCTTAAAACACTCAGAATCTGGAAATTCCAGTCCAACTGAAATTGCATTCTAAAAGCAAAGGAACACCAAGCCAGGCTTAACAAGGAAAAGAGATTTGCACAATATATTTACACCATTTTCAGCATTTTTGCCAAACTTCATGAAAGATGACTAGATTTCTGCAGCAGAAGAAGTCAGTGTTGGATTTGAATTTTACACCTATTATTCTTTCTTTGGTAAATGTAAGACCATACTAATCAGACCACTTAAACATACTGTTCACTATCTTATTTTCTCAGCATTTTCTTTCTGAGCAGCATTTATTTACTGCTGATCCTTTTTTTGTTCTCTGATATGAGCATGTTTGTGATGAAACCTATCCTTCAGTTATTTTTTTGTCCATCATATAAAAAATTTAAAAGAACCCATAGACCAGCATTTTTGTGCAGGTTTGTTGGTACTTGGTAAGGCACAGAAGTACACTCCTGTGCTTAAAAATTACTGTATAATCATAAGACTTGCAAAATGGCGTATATGAGCAGATGTTGATTTTTTTAAATCAGTGCCTGTTTTATTCTAATGTAGATACTATGTCAGTTCCTTGATTTGCAGTTACCTTTTGACAAAAGTACTGTAAAATATAACCAGGGCTTTCTGACTTTCAGTTTGGTCAGATTAACTAATTCTAGAAAGTGTTAACAGTGTCAGTTTTTCAAAGTTCTCATGGGATATCTTGGCAGCATGCTATTTTAAGAGTTGGCCTCTTAAGTATGCCATATTTAGTGGGACAACTTAAAGCTTCTTAGATGCAAAGGAAATGCTTGCACTAAAGTATTGTAAGTTATATTTCATTTATTATTAAATCCTTTTTGATTTTACAAGAAATGTAAGACAAATATGAATGTGTTCTTTTGAGAAGCAGTTGCTGTATTTTGATTTAAATAACTGTTATGATTTTATAGCTCACAGCCGTAAACCACAAAGAGAAAAGTTCATGCTGAAGTGGCAAAATGAAATGTGATGTAGCTTGTACATTGATCATTGTTTCAATAAAGAATTTGCACAGAGTATGCTGAGTTTGTACACATTCAAAAAGATATTTACAGTGCCACAACACCACTTTCCCACAGAAATGGATGCTTGATAGCCTACATCCTGCACTAATTTTTGGAATAACCAGTTCAAGCCTTTTCTAGGTCCATTTTTTCTCTCCCTGTCTTACCTTCCTATAATTTCTTGTGTCTCCAGCAGCTCTGCTGTGCCACTTCTTAAATAAGAACAGAATCAAGTTAGTTGTCAGGACAAGTGTTTCTGCACCCCAGGCACCTCTGTTCCAAACTGACCTTTTGTAAGTCCCCGAACGGATTTTTTCCCCCCAGCTGTACCAGGCTCTAATGCTGTGTACTATATTTAGCTCTCTGGCTCCCAGGCCCAAACTGAGTCATTTCACTCTTCCAGTAAAGGCTGACTTGTGAGTCTATGGTATCATGTGTAAGTCTGTAAATTGGGCAAAAAGAGTAATGTAAACTGAAGCTAAGTTACCAATTTCTTATTCAAAATCGGAATGTATGGCAGCAACTGATAAATGTGGCAGACTTAGGACCCTGAAGTTACGTTATGAGAAGCTATTTCATACCACAAGACAAGGAAAAAATGAGAAAAGCCAGATTTGTATAGCATAAAGAGTACATGTAAAACCTTGCTTATGACTGAGTAGAAATTCGGCATCACTATCAAATCATTTTGCCATTCTATAGCCAGTTTCTATTTTGAGAACAGATTCCTGTTACATCTATTCTAATCAGAACCTTTCCTATGTGGCTAAGGACCTTAGGCATGACAATAGTACCAGAGTTATCAAAAAGAGCCTTTTGTCCCTTACCTGACATGTTAAAAATTATTTTCAGGACTATTTAGCTAGTCTGCCATTAACAGACTACCACGCTGTCCTGTTGTGGAGCCACAGAGTTTGAGATCTCATGTTGAAGATGCAGAAGCTGGACCTTCTGAAATATATTTGCCTTCTTTTGTATAGGTTTTGATTTTACCACACAATTAACCATTCTTATTTATTAACAATTCAGGCCCAGTCATTCTTAATTGATAAATACAGAGAAGCAAAATAAATGCCAGAAAGATTCCCTCTTTCTGAAGCATCTTATTGCTTCTGCCTCAAGATTAGCCCTGATTGACAGACAGCTCCTGAGTTGTTTGGGTATCGTTTAACTCCTTCCTGCTGGTGAACACTACCTTAGTCAGAAAACAGAATTCCAAAAAAATAAAAACCAGCCAGAAAAAGAAGCTGCCTTCTAAGGAGACACGCATAGATCTTGCCTATTTAAAATGCTTTGTTATCCTTCTCTTTAATATGTGCAGTGTAAACAGCCTCAGGAAAAGGCAGTAAAAAAATAGAGAGAAATTTAAGAAGATTAAGGTGGAAATTTTTTTGCTCACTGAAAACATCCAGGTGATTTATCTTCAAAGTATAATAAATTCTAACTTGTTTTACCATAAACATACTCAAGTGAAGAAAAAGGAGATTCCTAAAAACAATGACATTTTCACTCACAATATCAAAATAAATTATCACAAAACTATGAAACATATTTCCCAGTCCTTCTCTTAGAATGTCTTTTATCAGGGAACATATTTTCAGCCCTTTTTATAGTTCTGCCTAGGTCACTGCAGTTTTTTTATGAGTTTAGTGAAAGTGCATTTCTTTTCTGCTGTCTTCTTGGTTAAATATTCTCTATGCTGTGTGATCTCTTTTTGTGAGATCAAAAAAAAAATCTTTATTCCGTTGAAGATTGATCTTCTTGTTTCATTTTCCCAATCAAAAATCTTATTTTGTGGGGTTTTTTACTGCTTGGATTTTTTTTCCCCTAAAATTCTTCACATTTTAAGATAAATCAGAGGATTCTAGAGATTTTTTTCGGTTGCCTGTTTTGAGGCAGGATCACTCACACCTATCTGTATAATTCAATTTTAATTACGCAGACATACAATTAACTATGCCCAAGTTGGTGCAGGATGAACTAATCAATAGAATGCAGCAGAATTTTTGCCAAACAGTATCAAGAGAACACGTAAATCCATAATTCCGAAGACATGAGTGGAATAAATGTCGTCATTCATTTGTGAGTCTGTGGGCATATCATGTTGTTTTGTGTGTTCATTTGTAAAATGTAATATATGATACACCTCTGCCTTAAGACATTTCTTCTCCCATCATGGATGGAATAGCACATTTGCATCATCATCAGTTATCCACGACCTTGATTGGTTTATCTTATTCATCGGATAGCTGGCCAAGTGCAAGGGCCTCTCTAAATTTGGTATTTCTGAAGAGACTGCAGACAGCTTCAGGACACTATGTAAATTACATGAATTTCAAATGAATTGATAAATGCTTTTCCACTTTTTTTAAACTGAAATGCTGTATTTCTACATAGGCTAATATTTACACAGTAATGGAGTCTGGGTTTAACTAGAAACTCCAGTTTTCATAAGCATGCAGTAAAATGACAGTAATCTGCTGCTAAATAAAACTGCTTTTTGCAACTACAGTTTCTACATTTCATAATCCCCATGTAATCTCTCTTAAGCACAGAGCTCATTCTTTAATATATGTGCTCCAAATGAGGTGAAAGGATCCAAATCTCTGTTATTCATGTAGACTGCACCAGACTACTAGTTACTTTATTAGAACATATAATAGACCTACCTCAACACTAACTCCTGTTGCCGTTACCAGAAATAGCCCCAGAGCATTGGCCATATGTTATACGATACACCACCACTGAGAACTACATTCCTACTCTACACAATTTCCAGAAAAAAAACTTCAGAAAAAATCCATCTCTTCTCAGCAGGGAAGCAGGGAATGAAAACCTCTGAAGGACTTAACATTTCACATGTTTTTCAGTGGAAAAAAAATTGAAACCAAAACTGTAGGAAATTATTGGGGACCTTGTAAAATTGGTGCAGGAGCTAAAATATCACCCAAGAGAGGAGGTCACTGCAGCATGGAAGCTCATCCCAATAGGCAGCTGTCAGTTGTCAGACAGTAGCTACAGACACTTCTCAGGGTAATCCATGGTATTGTAAGGAGGTAAATGTTATCGTAATCATGTAAATTAGCAGAGTCCAAGAGACTATGGACAGTGTTACAAGACACAGTTCCCAGTCTGCTCAGGTGATTGTGCTGCATCTGAAACCCAAGCACTTGACTAGAGATGGGCACTGGGAGCATCACCAAAGACTCCGTGCTGTGATGGTGGGAGTCAGACCCTTGCATGAGAACTCTGTTCTTTCCTCCTGGCCTGATGTTGTGGCCAAAGTACCCGTGCCTTCTTTATTTGCTGTAGCACTACATTATAGTTGTTTCTCACGGGGTACTAAACATGGGCTCTTCAATGAGGCAACTGCTGAAGACCATGTGAATGCACAAGAAAAGAGCTGTACTGGCAGGTGTGAGCTTACCTTTGGACTGTACCAGATAAAGACTCTCCCAGCATTCAAGTGGAAAAGGACTGTGATGCAGTGCATCTGGACAAACTTGGTGCAGACAAGAACAGGTGGGTGGGAATAAGCTGGAGGCAGCCTAGGACAGTCTAATAGACATGGAATTAAGATGACCGTCCCACGCTTATTACTGGAAAACACCTCCAGCAAAATCATCTCCCTGTGCCTATCCTCTCTAGTCTAAAGAAGTATGTCACACTTTGGCAGCTCAGCAACAGCTCCTTGTCCTACCTATTCTAGCTCTGACCAACCAGTTTTCACTTCTTATTGAGCAGCTACAAGGTTGTCTAATCCTAATAGATGTTTGCTGTGGCTCTTCTTGCCCTCTCTCTCCCTATTACTAATTTACAAGAAGGCATGGGATTCACTTGCCAGCACACATGTAAAAGATGGTCCTCAGAGACCTAACAGACTGACTATTGTGTTCCAAAGGAGGATGTGCAAAAGCTAGGCACATAAAGATGAATTAATAGATTTAAAGCCTCTGTCTGGTTAAGCCCTCTGTGTGTATTCAACTCCTCATTCTTTAATGGAAAAATGCTGGCCAGATTAACAAAGTACAACATGACCTATTACTGTGTTTTAACAGGGTGTTCTATATTTTTTCTTTTAGCCTGTAAAAACTGAGTACTGAAAGGTTAACAGAACGCAGATTCCAGACTTAATCACAACATTTTCTTCTTACCATGACATGAACTATTCTATGTCTATGCACTATTTGCAGAACAAAGGATATCCTAGAAAAATCAATATTTTCTCAGTGATGGTGGTTGTCCTCTGCTTGCCTCCAGGTAACAAAATAAAAGGTTTTAAGAAATTGTCAGTTAGCAGAATTGATAGCAAATGCTTTTGACCAGGTACCTTGTTTGGAAAGTGACTACACTAAGGATTCCCATTTTGTAAATGAGGTCTGTTGGCTTTATATTGACTTACCATATAATGGATTGTAAAAAGCCAATTTTACTGGAGCAAAATTACACAATCTTTCACAAGCCTGGCCTGCTGATGCACATTTTTCCTTTTCTTGTAACAATCTGCTATAGGATATAATATGTACTACAAAACTTTATTGCTCTACCCATGCAATTATAGAAATTTTATTGAAATACAGAGTCATAAAAAGAGAAGTCTCCCCTCATATATTTTCTTTCAAAACCTATCATCAATAACTCTGTAGTTTGTGTCATGTTGTAGCCACAAAAAAAATGAGACAGATGCTGATAACTTTTCTGTCCACTTCAGCCTAGGCCATGCCACTTCGTAAGTTTTGACAATTTGCTGGCTTTGGAAAGGACAAAGCATGTATTCTCAAGGGGCTAAAAGGAAAATGTTCTGTAAATGCCAAGCTGGAACTTGGCACCATGGTCATTTGGCAGATGAACAGCACTGTACATAAACAAGTAGAGAGAGGGAGCTTAAATTCTAAATACCTTCTTGAGAAAAGATAAAAAATAGTTCCTAGGAACAGTGAACAGAAGCTTTCAGGAAAACTAAGGTCGATTTTTTTCATAAATGACTTATGATTATGGCAGTGTGGTTGGGATGGGAATGGAAGATTATGCAGTACAAAGTACTGTGTTCTCCAATCTCATGAGAGATTCCTCTTACACTCATTAGATAAGGCACCGTGTCACATTTGTTAGATCTTAGGACTTAAATACTGTATTTTACTCATTAATCCAATTATCATCCAGTTTCACCACATCTTTAGATGACATTAATGTATCATTATCAATTAATAGAAACTTTTTCTATTTCTTTGCGTATCTTTCTAGAGGAAAATACACAGGCTGTAGAATAGCCACTGATTATCCACTCAAATGATCTGCTTCAAAATGAAGTTGACCAAGCTGCAATTCTATTTCCATACCTCTCACACTTTTAATACGCAACACACAAACACTATAAATAAGAACATATATGGCTCAGAGTTCAGACTGCCAGCTGGCTATCTGACAAAAGAACAGATTAAGCAAGGTAGCAGGTTCTCTGATCCAGCAGATGAACAGGCTGTATTTTGCCTTCTGCGTATTAACACTGTTCAGATCTGAAGGGGATCTGCTGCGAGCCACATGCGCTTTAGCTCGTGCACAGCACTCAGGATATTCAGTAATCTGTTACCATACCCTTGATATCTTTCACTGTCACCATCTAATAAAAGTTCAAGGTTTCATAATGCACTCTTACAAAAGCTTTCAAAACCTTACTCTGCACTCAAACAGTAGGCATCCTTCTCAGAGACCAAAGTATAGCCTTGCTCTTTACCTCAGAAGGACTTTAGTCCACATCTAGTCCTCTTCTCTTAAAATACTACCAAAGATTAAAATACTAACACAAAACTACTACTGTGCAAAGTGGCATTCTGCTCTCTTCATTTTCCAAGACTTTTGCAGCTTTCCTTTACAGTCCATGACTTTCTCTTTATGGGTCTGAACTACACCCTCCACCAAAAAAATCTATGCTTGTATTCTTCTTTTTCTTGCACTTACTTGTGGCTTGAAAGAAATCCAGTTGTGCAGTTGGGCCCAGATCCAGAAAAACACATGAGCACATGATTTATATATATGAATAGTACCATTGTGCAAAATGAAGGCTCTTTCCCAATAATTACCATCAGTTTTTTCCCTGCTGTTGCCTCTTTGTTCCCCATTACTGCATATGGCCTTTCTGTTTTTTCCAAGTTTTTCCTGTAAATTCAAAACCAGCTACAGTCTATGTATGTGGTCATGCTCAGAATGGAGGGGAGTGGGGTCTCAGATGAACTGAGACATGAAATACACATGCAACTGTGTTTAAAATGAGACATCAGACAGTTGTCAGCATTGCTTTCCATCTCAACCAATTAACATCTATCAGAACAACTGTTGGATATCCTGCTATCCTGCTTGTTCAGCTTGAACTTTGGGAAGCTCATTCTGGTAGCTCATTTAGTTAGGGAAATACCACTAGAGAAGAAGTAGTGAAGGCTTATGAGTTACAATATAGTTGGGATATTAAACACAATATTATAAAACAAAATTACTTAAAACTAAATAGTGTGGATTCTGTGATGTTGTGAACTTTTAATATTCTTCCACCTATGAGCAGTGGTGTATATTTCAACATGAGATATCAATATGTTTCAAACAGTCCCAAAAGTAAAATAAACATTTATAGGTAGGTATTAACTGAGACTGATCACTAACATGAATTCTCCTGGAAATAATTGCATAAGCCCAAGTCATTTCAATTATCCTGCTTTTGACTTAGGAATACCTCTTGGAGATCCCCACATGTTGAACTAGGCATTTATAAGTGCTGCTGCTATATTTACTGTAGAATGCCAGATCTGATCTGAGAATGCCATCTCTTTGCAGATGTGCCTGACATGGTGCAAGCTCACACCAGACAATTTCAATGTGAAGGTGTACCATGGTCTGCTATACTTTTTATACTGTAAGTATAGCAGAAATACCAGTGCTGGTCAAACACTTTCATAAACCCTAATGGGAGTTAACAGCATAACCCAAGGCGGTGTTCAAAACCTTGCAGAGTCAAAGTGCTGGTATCACATGGCAGATTTCTCAGAGTTCTGAAATTAAAATCAGGAAAGAATTTGAAAGGTGAAAGAGCAATTAAAAAAATAATTGTATTGCGTTAGTGACTTGTAATGCATGCGACATCATCAGTCTGATTCTCAGAGAAAGGGATAATGGTTTTGGTAAGAAATTTTGGTTCATCAAGGCTTACAAGGTCAAGAAAAAGAAGTTGATATCACCCTAAAAGTACATTCAATGCTGTTATGCTGATAAAATTAATTTTTAGTTGATCAAAGCCCTTTAATTTGATATTGCTGGGATATTTTTAAGACACAGATGATAAGCTTTTGTGTTAGAGCTCATTTGAGTTGAATCTTAAGTCAGCTAATGCTCTGGCACTAACAAATTTACTAAATGTTTCCAGGCAACAGAAAGAAAGTACCCAAAGGTAAACAATTCAAATATGCTAAAGAAGAACAAACTGATACAAAAATAAAACCTCCTTCTGTATGAAACTCCTTACGTCCAAACAATGTTTACTTCTCTGTTTCATGCATTAAGAGGAAGTACAGAGTCTCACAAAACAAGGATCAGTGTTTTTCAGAGTTTTTTCACTGTGTTATTTCCTCAAAAGTTCCTCTGATTATTTTCAACACTTCAGCAGAAAATTGCTTCAAACCATGAAAACCACTACAGAGTCTCCAAAGTCTTGATAAAGTCACTGAGGTTGATTGAATATCTCCCTGTGCTTACATGTGATTGAGTGTTTCCCTGTGTGTTGGGGGTTAAGTGTTTCCCTATAACCACTCTTGTGAGGCCTGCATACTGGGATGTGGAGTCTGTATTTTGTGCCTCGTGATGCTTATATTTTTTACAGCTCTGGCAAAACAGAGGTGCTGAAATTGCAGTTCATGCCAGCTGACAGCAGTTGCTGACTGTAGTGAACCCTTGGGCCAGCCAGGGTCCAAAAGTGCTCTCCAGTATTTTTCTGATTGTCAGCGAGTTCTGCCATCAACTCTAACCGATCACCAGAAAACCCTCCTTCTTCACTAGACATCAGTAAACCATGCTCTCAACCTGCTGCCCTTTGATGCACTGCAAAACACACAAGCCCTCTCTCCAACATCTCTGATGCCCTGACCTATAGGTGGGATGGCTTTAGAGGCACTGCAGTTCTGGGTGTGCAATGTCTCCTTATTACATAGCTACTCCAGAATCACTCTTTAGCACAAAGGAAGTTGAAGATGCACATAAAAGCATCTTTCTACCTACTTCTTTTTTCATCGGACAGTTGAATAGTTTGAAGATTTTTGTTGCAAATAGTTCCCTCATTTAGAGACACAGACATCTCGGGTAACAATCATTAAAAAGTGTCTTATCATGCTGGAGCATGATACCCTCTGTATACCTTCCACATAAAATCCAGCCAGTGGGCATAAGTCATATTTTTTTCCACCTTATCCACAATATCAGTCGACCATTTCCTCTTTGTTAAATAAGGACTGTGTGACTCTCTTGGAGTAGAAAAACACCTGTTTGCTAGACCAGGTATCATGTCCTATGCTTTACTGCCTATACCTAACAGCATGTGTTGGGTTATATGGCAAGATTTTGATAGCAGGGGGGCTACAGGGGTGGCTTTCTGCAAGAAACTGCTGGAAACATCGCCTGTGTCCAACAGAGCCAAGGCTGGCCAACTCCAAGATGGGTCCACTGCTGGCCAAGGTCAAGCCCATCGGTGATGGCGGTAGTGCCTCTGGGACAACAAATTTGAGGGGAAAAGTTATTGTGCAATTTTAGCCAGAGAAGGGACAGAGAATATATGAGAGCAACAGCCCTGCAGACACTGAGGTCAGCGGAAAAGAAGAAGGAGGAGGTGCTCCAGGTGCCAGAGCAGAGTATCTCTTGCAGCCCATGGTGCAGCCCATGGTGAGGCAGCTCTGCCCCTGTAGCCCATGGAGGACCCTGTGCTGGAGCAGGTGGAAGCCTGAAGGAGGCTGTGATGCCATGGAGAGACTGTTGGCTCCTGGCAGGAGTAGCAGAGATAATGTGTGATGAACTAACTGCAATACCCACTCCCCATCCATCTGCACTGCTGGTAGGGTGGAGAAAATTAGAAGTGAAGCTGAGCCTGGGATGCAAGAATGAGTAGCAGCAAGGTTTTTGAAGATTTGGGTTTATTTCTTATTACTCTACTATGATTTGATTGCCAATAAAGTAAATTAATTTCCCCAATCTGACTCGGCTTTGACACAGATGGTAATTGCTGAGATCTTTCGCTTTCCTTATTTTGACCCAGGAGATTTTCATCATATTTTCTCTTCCCTGTCCAGCAGAGGAGGGGAGTGACAGAGCCATTTTGGTGGGTACCTGGCATTCAGGTAGGGTCAACCCACTATACAGCCCCTTCTATCAGCAAGGGGTAGAATTCCTCCTTTGTCCCTGTTGATGACTCACTACGTTTCAGTTTAAAGCATTTCCCAACTGAACTTTATGCTCCATGTTGCATTTTTGTAGATTTTTATAATAAAAAATTACTATGTAGTTCATTACTAGCTCGATAGGGCAACCATGATAATAATGTCACCACTTTGGGCTCACAGTGGGCTTAATATGATCTTTCCTATGTTCTGTGTTCAAAGCACCCTGTAAACTTACTACACTAAGACAGGAAGGTATTTTTCAAGAGGCTGATCTTACATTTCAGTTCCTTTACCAACAGATATGCTCTTGCTCAACTTAATGTGCTTAGAAAAGGAATTAAGCCAAAAATGAGAGTCATGCTAATTACAGAACAAGGATACTCACATATGGAGTTACTCAGAAACAGCCATTCTTAAATAACATTGTAAAACCAAGCATGGGACATATTTGTAAAGTTTTTCTTCATAATTACGGTAAACAGAGCTTTAGGAATTTAGGGGGTTTTACTTTGTGCTCCTTTCCATTTTTTTTTTTTTTTTAATTGGGTTAGCATGGCCAACTTTTTGGTAGTGGTGGGGGAGGCCACAGAGGTGGAATCTGTGAGAAGCTGATGGAAGCTTCCACCGTGTCTGGAAGAGCCAGTCCCTGGTAGTTCCAAAGACAGCCATGCTGCTGGCCAAAACTAGGCCAATTAGGAATGGTGGTAATGTCTCTGTGATAACATATTTAAGAAGAAATCAAAACAAAGGTTGTGCTGCAGTTGTAATTTTCCAGCCAGAGGAGTGTAGAGTGAGAATATGTGAGAAGAACAACTCCGCAAACACCAAGGTCAGTGAAGAAGGAGGGGGAGGAGGTGCTCCAGGTGCCTGAGCCAAGATTCCTCTGCAGCCCATGGTGAAGACCATGGTGAAGTAAACAAAATCAAAAAAACCAAAACTGTGGAACCTGTGGCACAAAATTTGCTTCAGATAAATTGTCGAAAAAGCACAGGAGTATTTGTATCTCCAAGTTCTATCCAAAATTTCAATAAAAAACACACATTACTATGGAACTAGCAACCCAGGAAAAATTTTCCACATTCCTAATACCAGAAAAAAGTGATAAAATTTTAATTATATCAGGATGTATTAATTCAGTATGCAATGGGAAAAAGATTCTGGTATCTTATGTTAGCTTGGTGACTCAGGCACAATGGAAGGATTTCCTTCCCTCTTAAAATTCTTTAATTGGAGTGGATGATGAGGCATCTGTTGCCACTCCTTTGGACTCAGTACAGCTGTCTACAGAAAGACACAACTGTTTTCATAAATGGACAATGGAAAATCTTTTTCACAGAGTACAAAAGGCCAACAAGCAGTGGAGCCAAATCCATTCCTGAGATCCCTGAAGAATATCAGCGGCATCATGGCAGAGATTATTATAGCCTACATGCTGGATGCTCTGTAGCAAATGGAAAGTACTGGAATAAGCTCACAAACCTGATCCACAGAAACAGCTAGCTGTTGGGGCATCTGGCTGTGGGTTAATATTCCACTTCTTCTAGGCAAATGTTGCTAACTTTTTTCTTAGGAAGACAATTGACTATTTTGCCTTGCTCCTTCTTTCCCTGCCCCTTCAGAAAATCTAGGTGCACGTCCAAGGAAGAGGATTATACTATTGCAGGGATATTGCAATATAGTTATTGTTTCTGGCAAAAATGGGAAATATTTTTAAAGAAAGATAACTTTAATTGCGTATCTTTCGTCCTTCTGTATGTGCACAGAGTAGCATAGGGGAGAGAGCAGGACAAACTCTTTGAAAGCACTAAGGAGCTCAGAAACAATTTGACCATATGTTTAGGGTCTGCTTATTAGAAATTTTTATTAAAGATATGAAGCTTTTTAACTTCTACACGTTCACAGTCCAGTGATGAGCTAACTAAAAGTAAGAAGGAAAAGCTCCTCATGCAAGGGCATGCACACACTCCCACCCCCATGTACAACCAAGAAGAGGGGAATAGTTCTAAGGGAGGAGGAGACACACTCACTGTAAGAGCTGCCTTCCATTATCTATAACACACTGCAGTGCTGACCTTGCCAGGAACTGCTGCAGCAGCCAATTTACCAGCTCAGGAATCACTGAAGTGTTATTTTGCCAAGGACTCTGATGCATTTTAAGGAGAGGTAAAGTGCTTCTGTTCTCTTGTGTTCAGAAGAGTCAAGAATTCTCACACATACATTATAAGGCCACCCAAAAAAGACTATGAAATCATCTCCCTGAGATGATCAAAGGCGTCTGTTTTAAAGACACCTTGTATTTTTGTGTACTAAAATATGGAAATTTATGCATTCTAGTGAAATCTTGCATTGGCAATTTCAAACTTGAAACTGGCATTAAAATGGAGATGGGAGTGTTGTAAGACAGACACATTTACAGACTGATTTGCTCCAGTAATGTTTTTCTCAACATAACAGTGCTGTTTGGAAACTGTATTAAAATTATTTCAGTAAGAATTTACTCTCAAACATTTATTGGAAGCTTTTATAATCACAAAGTGCAGGAGAAATATACATAATATTCAGGATCCTGAGGTCATAATCCTAAGGATAAATCTTTTTGAAAATTCCTGAGAAAGCCTGATTTTAGCCAACTTTTCAATAAAAAGAGATAAACAGAGGGCAAAGAAGAAGACAAAAAACCAGATCCATGCATAGTTTTCCATCCCTACTATTGTAAGTATGCTGAGGGATTAGACTGCATGGGCTTTCAAGCAGGAGAGGATCTCTACAATATTATTCTCCAACAACCCCCATTAGGAATTAATGATGCTTCAAGTAGGATTAACTCTTACAAATTTTTGTCCTGCTGCTGCTGCTACACAACTATGGCAACATCATGGCTTCTGCCCAGGCTGTGCTCTTAGAGGAAGAGATCTGCAGCAGAAACAGAGAGGCACCAATTCCTCGGGGACCTCTTACTGATCTGCACATCACTCAACTCCATTAACCATGTAGCTGGGATTCCCACACTTTAACGTTGCCATCATTCCTAAAGCTCTGAGAGGACAGCAAATGCCAGCTGAACCTCATGAAAATTCCTGTTTTGTTTCCCTTCCTGTGGGATGTTGTTTCTGGGGTACAATAATAAATATGTATTTGCATACACCTCTAATTGAGCCTATATTCATCCTGTCAGCAAAATATTGGGCTTATCAGAATAAATGAGTGGGAAAACACTGCAGAATTAATGGAAGCACTCAACCTTTTCTAATTATACACTGCATTAAACTTTTATTAGAGAAACCATATAAAGATGCTTTGCTATGAGTGTATTCTCAGGGTAGCTAATTTAGTTTGGTCAGTTGAACTGATCAGGCAAACAAAAGTTTAACCCAACAAAGTAAAAATATCCATGCAAGGGTGAAATCCCTCATTAATCTCTGAACAGAATAGAAACAAAGCTGAAAACTCATTGCCTGCTTCAAAAGGTAATAAAGAAATGGTTCTGAATCACAAAAAACCATCCCGTGTCTAAAGCAAAAGGTTGATCTAAGGCACTGTTTCCAAGCATACATGTTTGTCTTTTGTTCATTTTATTTATCTGCCTTTGATGCATCAGCTGATGCTGGATTTTATTTAAATTATGCTATTTATTTCTTCAGCTCCATCTCAGATGCACGTCCTTGCTGTGCAGTACGAACATGCACATAATAAAACATCATCTTTGTTTCAGAAAGCAATGAACTTAAGGGCGAAAGAGACAAGACAAAAAATTGGCAGGGAAAAGGAAAACTCAGAACACCCATTTCACACTGTGCAGTTGAGGCACTAGATCACGATGTTACACTGGTGAAGGGCAGTAGTGTTTTGTTCCTGGCATACATAGGGATAGGGTTACATTTTACATGTACCCAGGGAGACATGGAACATACATGGCAGAAGGGAGGACTGAGCCCCAGTCTGCTGCACACTGTTCAGAGGTGCTGACATTCTTTCTTGGACTGTTTACCGACACAAAATACTTTTCATAGAATCATGGACTCACAGAATGGTTTCAGTTGAAAGGGTCCTTAATGATCCTCTAGCTCCAATCTCCCTGCCATGAGCAGGGACACCTTTTGCTAGACCAGGTTGCTCAAAGCCCTGTCCAACCTGGCCTTCAACATCGCCAGGTATGGAACAGACACAACTTCTCTGGGCAACGTGTTCAGAGGGAAGTGCCTCACCTCTCTTACAGTAAAGAATTTCTTCCTAATACCTGGTCTAAACCTACCCTCTGTCAGATTAAAGACATTTTCCCTTGTCCTATCACTGTATACCCTCTCCAGCTCTGCTGTAGATCCCCTTTAGATACTGAAAGGCTGCCTTTCTTCCCCAGTCTGAACAACCCTGGCTCTCTCAGCCCATCTTCACAGGAGAGGTGCTCCAGCCCTCTGATTATCTTCATGGACTTTTTCTTGACTCACTCCAAGAAGTCCACATTCTTCTTATGTTGGGAACCTCTGGACTCATCACTCCAGATAGGAGTCTCATGAGAGCAGAGCAGATGGGCAGAATCCTCTCCCTCACCCTGCTGGCAACACTGCTTTGGATGCAGCCCAGGATACAATTGGCTTTTTGGGCTGTAAGTCCACATTTGCTGGCTTATGTCCAGCGTCTCATCCACCAACACCCCCAAGTCCTTCTCAGGGCTGCTCTAAATCTATTCTCCATCCAAGCCTGTATTTGTGCTTGGGATTGCCCCACCCCAAGTGCAGGACTTTGCATTTAGCCTTGTTGAACTTCCTGAAGTTTGCATGGATCCATGTCTCAAGCCTGTCAAGGTTCCTCTGGATAGCATGCCTTCTCTCCAGCATGTCAGCTGTAGCACACAGCTTGGTGGCATCCACAAACTTGCTGAGGGTGTGCTCAATCTCAGTCGATGTCACCAACAAGGATGTTAAACAGTGCCAGTCAAAATACTGACCCTTGAGGGACCCTGCCCAGGATTTTACTTTTCCTAACCTTATCCCTGACTGCTCTGACAATCTCCCCGTGTTCCTCCCAGGCTGCCTGTTCTTGCTTCCCTGCTCTGTAGGGTTTCGTTCTGTGTTTGACTTTGTCCAGGAGCTCCCTGTTCATGCACACAGAACTACTGGTGTTCTTGCCTGATTTCCTTTATTTTGGGATTCATCACTTTGTATGAATCTGGGATGCATATAATTGGTACAGAATAAGCACATTCATTACATATACACTCTATACACAGTATGGAAAAAAACACTATTTATGACAGTGTACATGTAATTTATACAGTACAATATACATTATACTTACCTCAGAAAATTAGCCCAACAACCTCAGAGGAGACTGATGCCTGCTTTATTAAAAAAAAAAAATCGGTGGCTTTGCCTAATAGTTTGTATGTGTTGATACTTGCTGGTTTCCTTTTGAGAAAGAGATAATTTCATGTTGCTGATTTGTGACAGACACTGATAGGTTGGTGGGTGGGCAGCCATGCCTCCAAGTCTGTGATTTCAGCGTTTGAGAAATAGGAGGTGTGTGCACTAGAAGAGAATGTGGGCTAAGATAACGTGACCTCCATAGCCAAATCTGGCACACAGGGAAGTGGCTTTTGAAGGGGTGTCCTGCTTTATCAGCATGTGTTGCCATACTGGGCAGATCCTTTCAAAAGTTCCCCTGCTTGGCAGCTCTTGGAGGAAGACAGAAATTGCAAGTGTGTAGTAAAGACTAGACCTGGATGGAAAACAGAACTTTGCCTAACAAAATATTGTGATATTTCAAGCTGGGAAGCAGCCCTTCAACACTTTCAAAATTCTACAGAGGACAATTTTATTTCCCACATTTCTGCTCCATCATTTTTTCACTTGGGGTTTTTAAACAGAAGATAAGAAAGAAATTGCAATAGATATATGATTCCAAACAACAACACAAAAATCCAACAAAATTTTTTATTCTAAATGTGTCAAAACTTTTTTTTCAAAATTAACATGGACAAAACTAGCCTTTTAATGAATGACTTCCAAACTCAGTATTATCCCTGATATCTTGCCAATCAGCTCAGTAAAATACCTACTGATGTATAATTCTATCAGAATCTTAGATAAGAGATGGTATATACACATAGTGAATAATAATAATAATAATAATAATAATAATAATAATAGTCTTTGTAGATAGATATTGATTTAATACCTTTTTTTAGCTAAACTATAAATTTGTAACAATAAAATAAGAACTCCAGCAAAAATAAAGCTGACCTCTCTTGTGGGATGTGATTGACAGAATTAAAAGGTTACACTAAATACTACACTAAATGCTGTGAGTCTGAATCAAGATCTTTCACAACACGTTGTACTGAGTTTTCTCTGATTCCTACTAAATTTTCCTGTGGAAAATATCCATTTGTTGACAGCTTCACTGTATGTATTGCAGCAATAATTTTAAGGGACATACACTGAAGCTTCAAATCATATTTTGGAAGAACGTATTCAAGCTTACATTCCTAGAAATCCCAATATATATCAACATCTGATATATTTCTAAAGAGATACATACATTTTCAAAGGGAAATGTGGCAGTCAGTGCAGAAACTACCTAAATAAGGTCTTCAGCTGTAGCATGTAGAACGTCAGTCTTGATGATCATATTGTCTTTTTCTTTATTAATATTCTATCTTTTACTCATATATCATGATGGAAATTGCTTAAAATAAAATCAGCTGCTTCCTTATTGCAAACTTTGTGACATTAAGTACAGCCTGAATTTTGTTTTGCAACAAAAAACTTTATCAACTAACTTTAGCAGCTTCTCTGTGTGGCTTAAGGAGGGTGGCCGTGCAGAATCTAAGAACACAAGCTGTTTTCCTGTTCTGTGCCCCACAGAAATGTTTGATTTGCCTATGTACCCAAGCTCTATGGCATATAGTGCTTCATGCTTCAGATTCAGTGGCTGTGATTACAGATATATGCTAACCTTCAGGAAGGAAGGCAACACTTTACCAGCTGATAAAGTGTAAAATTCTACTTCATGACCAATTCAGACTTTTCCAATGCTACCTGAACACACAAGCATTGAGCTTGAATGCCATAGCTCTAGCAGAGTGGAATACAGAGTACTGAATTGGAATTTAGAAAACCTGAGCTTTGTAACTGGTCTGGTGAATAGATTAAATCCTCCACTTTTGGAGCCATCATCCATAAAACAGGAAAAAGATGACCTATCCATGAAAAGTGTCATGGAAAGCCAGTTACAAAATACTACTAACATGGCACTGTAATTCTTTTATGAACTGGAGTTAGGTCCAAGCAATGCAGTCTAGATCCCAATGCTCCATTTGCAAGTCAAACTGCCTGCCGAATGTCATGCCTGAAAATACCCTCAGCACAGGCTTTATGTGTGAAAGGTAGCAAACATACCATTCTTTTTCTTCCAAGGCTTGTAACATTTTCTCTTATGATTAAAACAATAGCTATTGTTTTAGGGGTTTTTTTTTGTTGAATTTGCTCATTAGAAATCACTCATGAGTTCAGAGCAAGGGTAGGGTAAGCTACCCCAAAGGAAAAATTTCTGCACAGTTATGAGTTCTTAAACTAGAAGCACAGAAAAAGAAGACCCTGGCTTGTTTTATTTCTTTTCTAGTCAAATAGCCATAGTAAAACATAGAAGGTGCATAGTGATTTATGTGATCTGACATTATGTCTATAATTCAGTGCCTTTATCTACTAGATTTTCTCCTATAGCTGAGGCACTCATTTTCCAGGGACAAACAAGTGTCATCTTGTCACACAGAAAGCACCTCAGATATTAATATATGTTCTGCCTGTATCAAGAGAGCAAACATTTATCCCAATTTCACATGATGATATAATTAGAATAGGCAAAGTTTGAAAAAAGATCAGTCCATCAAATTAAAAAGTTTTCATTAAATCCTGATGGAGCAATAGCATTAACAGTGGACATCTCTGGCCTAATCACAGGTAAAAATGTGATTTTCCTCTATATCCAAGTTTATAGTTTTAATTGAGTCAGTAAAATCTATTTTCATATACATAAAAGAATTATATAAATAAGAGTAACTTAAGAACTACTTGAACACTTTTAACATTTCTATGACTGCAGTCCAGCCTTTAAGAACTTGCCAATGCCAGGAATCAGAGTTTACAAGAGAACAGAATGTACTTTATAGAGAAATTAGTAGTAAAAGCAGATGAACTTGTTCTGAAGAAGGTTTCAGTTTGTGCCCTTTGAAAAATACATGCCCCACCATTTACAGCTACAGTGAGTCAGAGAGAAGAACTGGGCAAGGCCAACTCCTCAGAGAAAAGAATGAGTCACCAAAATGTGTTTAGACTGAGCACCCCAGTTCTGGCTTCCTTATAATATGAAACAACACTATGGAAGACATGGAGCTGGTCTGATGAAGAATCATTTGCTCTGGTTGGACCACTTTTTCCTAACCCTTTATCACTTGCCTTTATTGATAACTTCATTTTCATATATAGAGCTGAGGAGTGAAGGAATTCTGATCTCACTGAAAAGCAGGCACTTTTGTGGGTGGATAGGAATGATTCAAATGCAAGTAAATAGAATACAGATAAAATAGAGGATAAAATTTCAAGGAAATAGTTCCTTGAAAAAAAATAATGATTACTTGATGGTCTTAGAGATGGTCTAGCTTAGAACAGAGTTTCATATGTGGCCACTTTTGTAATTATCAATCTTTTACTCTGTGTGTGATCCTTTTTTCTCAGAAATGCTAGAAGCCCCCTCACTGTGCTACAATCAGAGGTGGCAAGGCTGGTCTTACGTTTCTGTCCCCAACTCAGCAAAGACATATTCATGGCAAAGAGCCCTTCAAAAGCCTGAATTACCAAAGCACTCAAACTTAAGAAAGGAGTCCTTGGGGACTTTGCAGTATCACAGAGTAGGACCGGCAGTGAAATAAAATGAAGAGATCATTCTAATACCCTACTCTGTGGAGCAATGTACACTAATCTCTGTATAATGAATAGCCAAAACCTTCTGCCCTAGAAAGAGCTCTGGCACTGTTGGGTGGGCACCTTGAAGGAGTGACTGATGCCCAGGTGGGCCTTTGGCTAAATATTGCATTGCACAGAGCTGAGCTGTCGCTGACATGGCACAGTGTTCTGAGTCAGCACAGGGGCTGCCTATGAGAGCAGAAAGAAAAAGTTCCCTCCTTCCCAGGACATCCCACCAGGGCAAACATGACCATCCTCAACATAAGTGGATTTAACCAGTCACTAGAAACAAAAAATGATCCAAGAATTTTTGTTCATACTTTTTGTAAGATTTCTGTCCTATTCTCTGTCTATAATGAGCCAGCTGTTGGATTTGTTTTATTTTAAATAGTACATGGTAAAATAGTATCTCACAATTGCATATGAATCTTTCTTCATACTAATTTTTAACACTTATGTCTTGGTGAAATCCCATTCATTCCAAATACTTCCTCAAATATTTATTTCTTGGGATGTTACCTGTGGGACTATGCTTCTTCTTGATAGAAATATTTGATAGTAACCAGAGTGAAATTAATTCTTTCATTGTATAAAAGGGAATAAAAATGAAGTTGCCATTCAATTTAGTGGCAGAGTATTAGTGTGAGGCTTCCATAAGCTCCTGAAACCATGTTCTGCAATGAAATTAAATTTAATTTGAGATGATCCTGGTCATCTTGAGAAATGCTGCACATTTCAAGCAGCCAGTCAGCCCCAGCTAAAACCCAAAACTGGTCTTTCAATGCACTTGGGTTTTACTTATATAAAATATATTTATCTTGGTTGGTCTGAGGTTTCCGTGGGGCTTTTTTTTTCCTTAAAGAAGTCAAAATTTATTTGTATGTTGCTTTCAGAGTTGACAGGCAGTTTATTTCATTATCAGCATTAACCATACTTTTTTAATTTCCTGTCATTTAACAGCATCCTAATTGATTACAAAAGAAGAAAAGAGAACACTGAGTGCTTCAGCAGGAGACTGTGAAACTAATGATAGATATCTGCTTAATTTCAATACTTCTCTAAAGAGGTTCACACAAACAGTGCCTGAGGAGACAGAGGTCTGAAATGAAAAGTGTTTCTCAGCTTTTTGCCTGGTTAATCCCCTTGTTCAGAGATCACTTTGTTCAGAGGTCACCTGTGATACTTTTTAAAGTCACAATTAAAAATATTGTTACATCTCAGTAAATAATTGAGCAGAAACTGAGACAACTTCAAAATTACAAATCCAATAAAAATATTATTTAAAAAAATTATTGCCCAGAAATATATGTGATTTTACAATCCATGTGTATGTATCACAATTCAAATGTGCTTTGATGCAGAATATGAATATTGATTGCACCTCTAGAAATCCATGTGATTCTTGATCCACTTTTTCCCTGCCCTCTGTATGATAAATAGTGCACATAAATCTATGAAACTAACTGTACCAAATCATCTACTGTCTTGGAATCTAAGAAGGAAAAGAAAACACATCAACCTGTTTATTCAAGTTTTCTCCAGAGAAACCAACAACGAAGTTCTGCCACATTGGAAAGGCTATTCTTCCTTACTGCTGTGTGTAAATATGGTTTGATAAAAAATGTTCTCAAAATGGAAATCTCAAAAATTAAAAAAGGAAAATCAACTGTCTATCTCTGATAGATATACCAGTTCTGAGTTGAGAGGCAGAGGTGAGAAGTCTAAGAGAGCAAAGTATGTTGTTCTGTGACAGAACAAAAAGAAATGGTCTCAAGTTGTGCCAGGGGAGGTTTAGATTAGATATTAGAAAAAAAAATTCCTCACTGAAAGGGCTGTCAAGCACTGGAACAGGCTGGCCAGGGAAGTAGTAGAATCAATGTCCATGGAAGCAATGAAAAACCATCTAGTTATGGCACTTAGGGACATAGTCCAGTGGTGAAGGTGACAGTGCTAAGTTAATAGTTGGACTGGATGATTTTAGAGGTCTTTTCTATTGTTAACAATTCTATGATTCCATATATTCTGTTGAAGCTGGGTATTGTTTAGTTTTAAAACATATAAAAGATTCATATGGGGAAAGGCAAAAAAGGAAAAATGCTTTGGTCCCTTCATGAAAAAAAAGGACATTCATAGAATAAACTTGAACCTTCTAATTTTATATTTGAAAGACAGGTAATTTTTGGCATTCAAGTGCAGTCTGCTTTTAAAAAGGGTGTGTGTTTCAATTTGTGAGCTCAGCACCTTTACCACCCTCAGAAGAAGATGAAGAGCTGATTCTAGACCTGTTTTAGAAGCTGAGTGCTGTGAGACACATAACGTGACACACAAGGTATCATTAGCACTATTAGAGTTAATTCCAGTGACTTACACCAGGAAGCTTAGCAGGGAAGTCAGCTCTTCAAACAGCCAAAGGCTTAAAGGCCAAGTTACAGTCATCATTTCCATGTTTGCAGAACAAGAAGAGCTTCAACCAGAGAAAGCATTTTTGTACCATTTGAGATTCTCCTGAAATAGCACTGGGAAAAGCTCCAGGGAAGCCAATGAAATGACACAAGGGGTTCATCTGTTTGACAAGCATCATCTCTACAATGTTTACCATAGCAAACAGAAGATACCCTTAACAAAATAAAAATATATTTCCAAACAGAACTGTAGAAAAGGAAAATATTACCAGTCCACCAAAAAAAAGATCATGCAATCTCAAACTTAGGAGATTTTTGATAGTTTTTTAAATGCCCTTCTGCTATCAGGGCATTTACATTCACAAGCTTTCAAGCCTTCCTTCACAGAGGAAGCTTCTTTCTTCACAGTTCCTATGGCCAGGAGCTTTCTTTAATTAAAAACAAACACTCCCAGGCTGTATATAAACTAAGTGGATTTTACAGACTGAAACCTCAGTAGTGACCCTGAGGGTGCCTGCCTAATCCACACAGCTGGGTTCACATTCACTGAAAACTGACACAAAGAGGAGAGAGTGTGCAACAAAGTCTCATCCCAGCATGGAGCTAGGGCTCCTGCACAGTCCCAGAATTAGGAAGTGCTTTTCTCAATAATTAATAGAAGAGCTATTGCATCTCGCAACAAATCAGTTCAAATCTCAGTCTCCAAGGTAACAATTTAGGGAAAATAGATAGGACGGTGATTTAAGATACAAACTGACAATACTATTTTTTTTTCCCCCTCTGCAACATGTTTACAGACTGTGCTATATACCTGTAATGTGGACTCACTGTTTGGGGAAGTGACAGCCTTCCATCAAATTTGGGCAAGTAATTTCAAGTCTACCACCGATTATAAACATCAGGATTACAGTAATTGACTCAACACCACTGACAAAACTGAAAACCAAGGGTCAACCAAAAAGCAACTAATAGATCATTAGGCTGTATGAATTAAGTTCCACATTCTTTTCTATACTTAGACAAAACTCCAGTCAGCTCCAGTGAAGAATATAAGACTATGCTGTAAGCCTTAGGAGATACACTAAAGCTGCGTGAAGAACTTGCAGCTCTTCATCGTCAAAACTTTCACTGAAATTATTTTTCCAAGCGTCAGTTACTGAACTATTGCAGTGAAAAACAAGCTGTTTAAAAACAAAACAAAGCACCTCTGTTTTTCCTTTGGGTACCATTGTATGCTGTTCTTCTTCATTCAGTAACCCATATCTGTTATTGCTAAGCTTTGTGCATCATTAAGAAAGTTGTTTATGATAATGGTGCTGTACAGCTTTCTATTTTGGTAGAGAATGAGAGTTATCTGAAAGACATGGAAATTTTATTCAATTGCAATTTCAGCTATCGGTAACTGAAGCGTTGCTTCCGTGTGTCCATCTTCCAAAACACCTAAATAAAATGTCCAATTAAAATGTTACAGCTTATGCTCTCTCCATCTATCATGCAGCCTTCACAATTATATTTGCCAATACTAACTGGCCTCCTGAATCATCCACACTGTAAAATCCCACTTTCTCATACAGGCTGTTACTCAGCCCTGATAATTCTTTTTACTTTCAAAGTTACATCAAGATTTAATGAAAATATGGAATCTTTTTTGTTTAAAAGGAAAACTGCCTATTTTGTTCTTTTCATCTTGTTATACTCTAAAACTGCAGCTTCTCATCCTGAGGGTATGGATGAGGTATCCAGTATTACTAAAATTTAGCAAAGGGCTGTCACAATTCACTGTTACTGATCAGAATAATTTGCAAATGTCCAAAAAGAACTGCATAAAAAATCCCTTATCTGAAATCAACACTACTGCAATGATAAAAACACAAGATAAATAAAAAAGAAACATGAGAAAAGGAAACTAAAGAGAAAAAATAAATTATTTTCTTCACTGTTTTGTAAACATTTTCCCTAACATTATTGCTCATTTCCCACACTTTATGTGCAACTACATCAGTGCAGCTCTGTGTGTGGCAGCTCTGCTCTAGTTTGGATCAGCAGCAGCACCAGTGATACGGCTGTGGCTGAACACCACAGTACTTGCTTTTATCATACTGAGTAAAAGAAACTTGACTACCTCTACTGTTTACCTTAGATTTCTGCTTTCATCTTACTCTACAGAAAAAAAGTGTATTGACTGAATATTTTTCATATAGGTCTTTATAACCATATATGCTACCAAGTATCAGAGGTAGAAAAGTTAGGTATAGGAGTTACATATATAAATGCAGCGCAGGGGGAGTTGTGTCAGTCTAATTTCTGTGGCCATTTAGTGCCATGTCTGACAGGACTAAAACACATCTGACATCTGAACATATGAGTTTTACCTATAGCAAGCTGCATTGTGTCAAGCAAAGGAAGTTAGTATGATAACCTTTATTTAAGGGGTTTAGTTGGCTGTTTAGATATAAATACGGTCAAAGGAGTGATATAATTCAAAATCCAGTGTGAATTTTACCAGAGAAAAAAGAAGCTTGAGGGTGGCATTGATGATCTGTGAGGCAGAATACATTTCTAAGTAACATTTTTTACTTGATAGTGCTTAAGTGTGGCAGACATCCCAGATAGACAGCACTGTTGTAACACTACTGAGAAAGTATAAAAGTGAAAATAATTGATGCTACTTTAAGATAATGTCTTTTAGCTTCTCACTGACAATATGAGCTTGCAGATGGGGATAAATTCCTGGTTTCTTGAAGGATCACAAAAACTGCTGTACAAAAAATATAATCCAATTATCTTCCTACACTGAGTCTCTTGGGCTGTGCAGTATGTTAGTCTAACACCTTTGCCTCTATTCCAAATAGAGGAATAGAGGCATGTATGTAAACCAAGTAAGTTATTCATAGCTCTCATTAATGTAAATAAGAATAAAATTCCACTTTATATGTAAACATGGGTGAACACATATCTGAATACAGTGCTATGCTATGCATGACAGTCTCTCTAGTTACTACGGTTCAGACACAAATTGCAGGAATTCTTTCCCCACTGCCCACCAAATGCAAAAAGACATATTTTTGGGAACATATTTTGACCCTCCTGCCAACAAAACCAATAGGTGCATACTGAAGTAGGAACAAGGAACAATGTGCTTCACTTTTCTGGTGGTGTGCCAGTAACACATCAGCTGTGCTGCAATGGAACAAATTCTACAAAGCCTGAACATTAGCACTGGGAAAAAAAAAAAAAAAAAAAAAAAAAAAAAAGAGAGCGAGAGAGAGAAACTTGATATTTAGGAAGACAACAATGTGACTGAAATGTTCCATACCAGGCATTAAATGCCCAGCCCAAGTTCCTCTGAAGTCAGTAGTAAAATTCTCATAACTAAATGTTATGAAATGGGGTACAGTGAGGTACAGCCACTTCTAAGGTACAGTCCTGTTTCTGACTTGGGTCCTCAGTGAAAGAGAATCAAGTACTATATGAAAATGAAAAAATCCTGTATGAAATCAGTTTTGACAACATTAAATTGTATCAGTACATATTAAATAGCTGATACTTTTTTCACCATATTTGGTCAATCTCTATGCTAGTTAGGACTGATATGTAAATACTTGCTTAAACATCTTTACTTCAGCACAATGCTTCTATAAAAATGCTATGGTAGCCAAAAAATATCTATTCTAAGCAGGTTATCTTTACCGCTTTTTTTGTTTTTCTACTTTTCTTGAATGCAAAACTGGCAGTTCTTCAGGACTCCATGCTGCTGTCTCTCACATTCTCATCATTTATTGAAAATCTGCCTGAAGGATGAATTCAGAAGCATGGCAGTAGCACTATTTATTTTCTAGCCCCTTTACTCTGCTAATAGTCCTTCAGCAGAACCACAATCTAAACAAGTTATAGTGACTGGAGAATCCTACCTCTTCCAAATAAAACATGTGACTGAAAGCAAATAGTATAAATGGTTTACAACCCACTGGGAAGGTGTGACTAATGAGTGGCTGTACTACTGCCTGTTGCTGGATAGAATTAAAACAGTTTGCTTTATATATCTGGGCCAGAAACTGCTGGTTAGACTCATCACTTAATCTGATTTCTCTATGTAAATATTTCAGAGAATCTATCTATCTATCTATCTATCTATCTATCTGGTTTAGGGAGATTTTTTCCCCAGATTATTCCACTTCTGCATCCAATAATACTCAACATTACACTTGTGTTTAGCCTGGAAAGGAATCCCAAAGGTTCTAAGTCAGGGAATGCTGACCAGGAGTGTTGATATTACTGTGTACAGACACAGGCCCTGAGCACTATCCTCCTACAGAAAACTTCACTTCGCTGGGACGGTAGTGAATTATTTACATCCTGCTTTCTCTTTTACAATTCAGTTAATCCTGGGGAGAAATAAAACTCTGCCCATTCAGGCAAAACCCTCTGAACCCTCTTTTTTCCCCCTTTTTCCTATTATTTCAACTGCTCATAAATTATCACAGAATAATAGAATACTTGGAGTTTGAAGGGACCCACAAGGATCATCAAATCCAAATCTTAAGTGAAGGGGCCATAGAGGAATCAAACCCACAACCTTGGCATTTATCTGCACAATGCTCTAACCAGCTGAGCTAATCTCAGTGACATATGAAAGTTTCCATGCAACATCTGTAAACTCTCCTCTCTCCATATTCTCTGTGTTCTCTTCTAAAGAAATACCCAATTTGAAATTTCCAGGCAACTTGGGTGATTTTCTCTTCTTTTGTATTCTATTG
Source organism: Acrocephalus scirpaceus scirpaceus (assembly GCA_910950805.1). Lineage (NCBI taxonomy): Eukaryota > Metazoa > Chordata > Aves > Passeriformes > Sylviidae > Acrocephalus > Acrocephalus scirpaceus. The sequence continues at coordinate 7,985,407 of OU383778.1, read as the reverse complement.
ACCTTCCATGCATATTTTTATTCAGCTAAGTACATGGTGTCATTTCACAGGTTCAAGGTCTCAGCTGGGCTCAACCATCTTCCCACTTTCTGGTTCCTGAGTTTTTTTCCTTTCCCTTAAATAAATGTGACACTGTCTGTATGTTTCTTATACTGCCTTTTTCTTTTTCAGTGCTTTACATCAGTCAATCAAACTTACAGTTTCTGATGGAATTCACCTAAGGTTTTGTAGCTATTGTTTTGCAGCTGTGGTTATGTAGCTCTTGTGAGGCATGTGAGACATTAGGCCTTTGGTTGTTTTTGAAATCACAGGTAGGAATGGGCTGCCTGGATAGCAAATGTCACTAATCTAATCTGCATAAATACATCTGCATTCAAATATCATTTCACATTCTGTCAGAAACATGAGAAACATGAAGAATGTCTTCACTTAAAACACTTAGGTTGTGTTCAAAATCTGCTCAGTTCACCTCCTTTGAATACCTGGTATCAGCAAAGACACATAAGCCAAAAGCAGGCTTGGAATCTACCATCTTTAGTTAAACTAAATAAATATTCCAGTTTTGCCTTAAAGAAAGCCTTTCAGGTACTCTGACTCCAAGGCCTTAAAATTCTGATTCAAATTGAGCACATTGTGGGGTTTTAGTTCATATTCACCCTTTCTCTGAAGAACATCTGCATACAGCATTGTCTAGCAAATTGCTGCAAGCAGATTATTACCTATCTTAAATTGCAAAGCATTTAAAATAACAAGTCTCTCCAAACAGCCTTTAGACTTCTTCAGTAATAAGAGACAATGGAAGACATTTGTAGAATAGCTAGAATTTCAGCAGCAATGGATGAAATATTAAAAATTAAATAAGTTATTAAGCAATATCTGTTCTGCTTCCTATATCCCATTATCATCTCCCCATCATCTTTTTCTTATGTAATTCTGCTTCTTTCATTGCCAACCAGTACTTGCTATTTCAAACACACAAACGTGGGCAAGCAAAGTGGGGGTGTCCCACTATAGGTAAGGGAAAGATTTGATTGTACAGCCCTTATAGTTACTGATGATGTGTACTAATTGTTTAACCATGATGTAAGCATTGATGAGTGATTCTACAGGCAATTTGAAGAAATTCCTGGATTGGTACCTCCAGTCCTAATGAGTGATTTCAACTTCCCAGACTTCAGCTGGGAATATCACACTGCTGTGATGAGCAGGTCTTGGAAATTCTTGATGTTTGTAGGAGATCTCGTTGCCACAGGTACTCAGTGACAACTAAGAAATATCCCTCCTAGACTTACCTTTGGGAATACAGAAAGAGGATGTGATTGCAGGCAGGTGTTTTGCCCACAGGGAACAGGAACTGGTTGAATGCATGCACAGCAATGGTTACACAGTAGAAAGAGAAGGAATCATTATTTCTGGGACAGAATAAAATTTTTCTCCAAAAATACATTTTGCCTTACAGAAATCATTAATTTATCTTGCCAAGAGTGTTCTAGGTTAACAAAAGTGGAAATTAAATGCACAAAAATAAATCACTCAAACTCAACTGTATACATCTCTATAGGATATACAGAGCATGGATATGTAGCACAATGCTTAATGGCAGAATTTGAAAAAGAAAATCATTACAGGCTACAGTTATTTATATAGCAGAAAAAGTTACTCAGATGTTCAAGGTTTTTTTACAAATAAAAGATCTGGTTGTCTTTGGAAGAAAAAAAAAGAATATATAATATTTCTCATCTTTAATCTGTATTTGCTAAAAATATATTCTATCTATAGATAAAAAAATACATAATAAAATATTTTAGTAGGACAGCTGAAGCAGCAAGCTAATAATCTGATCTTTTGTTCAGTTTAGATACTTTTTAGATTACATATTAAAAAGTTATTGTTCTGAAACAATAGAACAATCCATTAATAATAAGAGCATTGACGGCAAACACTGTCTATGTGCTGTTTAAATCATTATTCTTGTTTATAAGTGTATAGACAATTGGTTTTTCTATTTTATGAAGTGTGAAAGAAACAGTTGCTTCTGTTATATTCATTCATGAGTTAAGAAAAACAGAAAGGGACAGCTAATGGTTACATATTACAAGCCCCTCTCCTTGAGAAAGCAAGTTTTACAGAAAGATTCCATTTTTTCACTTAACAGCCAAAGACAAACCCAAATCCAACACAAACTACAACCAGGTTGCAACTTGTTCCACATAATTACATAAACTCATCAGTGTTGCTGAATACTTTTTTGTTGTTATTATACTGACTAAGCTATAAATTTGGGCTTCTTTTTTATTCTTTTCCACTCACTAGTCAACTGAAAAATAGTAGACACTAAGAAAGATAGTGTCTCTAGCCCTCCTGAAGATCCTTCTGATTATGGCAAAATTTTTCTTTCCATTTTGTTGACCAGATTGAATTATTCCCAAAGTCAAATCATATTTTCCCTTCAGTTCATAGTGTCAATACTTCAGGATAATCCTGTAGATAGTTTGAATATTCCTTTAGACTGAATGAATGTTTTAGACACTGAAGGTTATTCTGAGTGGGTACATTGTAAGGCAATATAGTAGATCTTTGCTTTTTGTGATGACTGGCTGTGGAAATACTGGACACACTAACAGATCATACTTATTGGCATTTTTAAACTGTTACCTATTATATTTTTTAAATGATTAAATTCTCTCCAGATCATCCAAATTAAACTTTAAGAGGCTTTCTCATATAAAATCAGCAATGAAATCCTGTCTGACAGTTTTTATGAGTTTCCTTTCAGAAATTCAAAACCACAGAAACACACCTCTGCAAACATGGACTAGGACATTGCTAGAAGCTAACAGTTTGCATTTTATCTCTTCATGCTCAAACATGAATCTGGCATTCATTAAATTATTCAAATGTATGACAAAAAATATCCACGTGCCAGGTACTAAAAAACCACTGACCTGAAACAGAATGAAAAAAAAGAAGTAGTCTCGGAAAAAGGGATACGAAAGAAGAAGCAAATTAGTAGTTCAAAACCAGTGAGTCATCAAGCCTAAAAAGTATCTGTGAGAGTGCAGAAGCAGTTTATACATAATAGTACTGAATTACCAGAGGGATTGTGCTGTGCTATATTTAAAAAAAAATTGTAAGGTGGCAAAATGTCATATCATACCGAGTTATTTGAGTTTGTACTGTTCAGAGAAGATTGTTGGAAAGTGCCAAAAGATGTCAGAGCATCATGATGGTATAACTGAGTACTTCTTATGCACATTGAAGAGCATACACATTTAAGAGGAATATATAAGCCACCTGTGTAGTTTAACTGCATACAAAAAGACCTGCACATTATTACAGAAAGCCAGGTAAACTGCATTTAAAAAAACTGGAGACAATGCCTTTATGTTTATAAACAGTAAAGTCTTATCTGAACACCTACTCTGTAAAAATATGTATCGGAACGAGAAATGTCTGGCTATTGACAAAGAAAGATGATGGGATGTTTTAAGGATTTGTACTTTACATCAGGAAGAGAATTACCAAGTGACATCAAATATATAACACATATAATGAGTGGAACACTGAGCAGCTATTGTCTCTGACTTGTGACAGAATAAGGACATATACAATCAAACAAAAAAAAAGAGTAAACTCCCAACTGATTAATTGGAATTTTTTACCCAAACAGAAATAAAACCTAGGAACTCTCTGTCAAAGGCTGCCAGATACCTGTCAATGTGCCAAAGTTAGACTGAAAACTTGCATTTTACCAAAGGTGGTAGCATAAGACTGATAAGGATCTTAGAATGGTCATTAAACTGGCAACTTTACAGACTTGGCCAACCTCTAAATAGAGATCAGAAGCCTCAGTATTGGAGTTTGCCAAACTCTTACAACTTTCCTTGAAGGACTAGGCCCTGTTCACCTGTTTGAAAAAACAACTAACTGACATTATGCCGAAATCTAAATTACAACTCTTGTATACATTAGAGGAAAATAATACTTGATTAACTATCTGAAATTCTTAATTCTGTCTGTAAGGTACACCATGGTTTTGCAGTTTGACCCAAGCACAGAAGGATAAAAGAAATGAGAGAAAGTAACAGTCACCAAGCAACGTATATGGGAGTTTCAAAGATTTGATCTGAAGAAAGGTCTGGTTTAAGTTTAGGTATACCACCAAGCCTAAAGGCTACAGGGTGAACTTAATCAGCATTATATATTTTTCACTACAAACACAGACACTGCTCTGGTGACAAGCTTGTCCATAACTTTTGTCTCAGTATTGCAGCTAAAACCAACACAGTTTTATTCCTGCAAAGACTGAGGGATCAAGTCCTCAAGAATTAAGTACAAATATGATTATGAGAGCACCTAACTTAACAGAAGAGGCTGTGAAAGTGTGGAAGATGCTTTTACATTGCAGCTGGCATACGGGGATTATAAAGGAGAAGCAAGGTCAAACTGGTAAGTTGTGTGTCCTTTCCTCTTGGACTAGTCCAGTTCTCCAGCAATATTGCTTAAAGAATTATCACCCTCTGTTCTTCAGATGACTTGTGTTTTGGTTTGGAATGACCTAAAGAGGCCCAATGGAAAATACTTCAGAAGCACTGAAACTTTGAACATTAATTCCCTGATGAAACTGATTGTTGTCGTCAGTTTATAGTCACACCTATCTTGATGTTCTTGTGCACCTCCTTCAACTGGATGCTTGTTTAGTTTGTTTCCCCAGTGGCTTTTAGTGCTAATTAACAGAACAATGAATTTCTATGGCCTGTGAATTAATTTGATTTCTTCCCAGGTCTTCAATCAGCCAGAGCCACCTCTCCTAAATGAGGAAGAGACAGTAAACCAAAGACCTTCAGTGCTCAAGTGAAAAAAAAAACCAAACCAAAAAACCAACCTCAAAATAATTCAACACCAACACCATATTCCTACCGGCAGGCCAGAACTGGCAGCTTTAAGGTCAAACTGTAAGTAGAACACATACCTGAGCCTATGCTCACACAATAGAAGGGCAATCTCTTTCAATGAGGAAACATATTTCAGCTTCAAACTCCCCAAGGATTGCTCCAAGCAAATTCTTATTTTTAATATTAAAATACTAACTCCTTGATACTAGCTTTTGAAACAGCACCTTTACCCAAAAGAGTATGAGAGAAAGTCTCTGCAACAGCATAAGAAGGAAAAGGAAGAAACAACCCTAAGAAAAAAAAACCCTCAGAGTAGAAAAATCCCTCAGAGTAGAGCCATCAAAGAAGTGGCAGCAGAAAAAGCTGGCAGGGAGAAAGGGAAGTGACCCACCTACAGATGCAGAGCACTCATTCTACTGTTAAACCAAAAAAATTAAGTACCAGCCACTGAGTCATCAAGTATTTTGATGTGGCTTTTAAATGGTGGTGCTACTGGTCTTTATTGGAGTCAGCCTTGAATTCCAGTGAGGCAAGAGTAAGACCCACAATGAGCGGGTCTTCAAGTATCTCTGTCACACTGGACACTTCTTTACTTAATCACCTGATGGTATTTCATTCTTTAATTTCATTTAACCCTTTGCATTTCACCCTTTTCTTTTATTCACCTTTACTAAGTGCAAAGATGAGGGTTCTCATATTCTCCATGTAAATGATCACAATTCAAGTGGGCTGCAATCACTAACCAGTAAGGGAAAAGATCAGAAGAAAGGGAGAAGCAGAGGGCAGTGATTGGTGTAGGATCTATTCTGGAGGAATCCTCCTGACTCAGGCTGTTCTCAATTAGTTTGAGAACTGCTCAGTGCAGCATAAAGAGGTCCCAACAGAAGGCCAGGCATAGATTTACTGGACACAGTAAGTTCTGCTCTTTAGAGGTATTTTCCTTCCTTTTCTCATTACATCTAGAAAATCAAGTTTTCTTGTTGTTATATGGGACAGAAGGTAGACTTTTTCCTGAAAAGCATTTAACACATGAAGATTAGGAATTGTGCACTCCTGTGTCAAACAGGGTCAGAATATTTAGTGCTAATATAATATTAATATATATAATATTTAGTGCTAATATATAATTAGCAAAGCACCCATGAAATCACACTGACAAAGATATTTTGCCTGTAATCAAAAACTAAAGTTTAACAGCAGAGTCTATTTTCTCCTTTGTCATCAGAAGCTGAAGTGTGATTTTTTTTCCATGTTGGTATGATGACCAGTTTTCAAACTTAATTTCTTTAAAAACATATTCTGAATTTGTGAAATGTGTTCTCAGTGTATCAGCCACTAAATACATAGATGCTATTATCTGCTGTTTCATTCACCACATCTTTCAACACTGAAAGGAAAAGTGAACCTGACTGCAGGGCAGTAAGATGCATTCATGTAGAAATTGCTTTGTTCATGTGTTTTATTTTCTTACCTCAGGGAGTGACATCTTTGCAAAGATGGCTGCTATCACCCCTCCCATCTGCATCCTCTTTGATGATTCCTTAGAGACATGCCTGACAGTTACACAGCCTTTCCAGTAGAGGAAATATGCACTGGAATATGATCCCAGGGTTTCACATGACAAATTTTATTGTTATCACCTTAGTATCAGACTAAGCAACCAGATATCTGGATGAGTTGATCTTACTGAGAGTATTGTGAAGATCAAATGAAGGCTCTAGGAGAAATAATGAAGAACAAATGCACTCCATGAAACTATTATTAATACCTTCTAAAAAATAGCTATAAAGTCATGGACAATCAGAACCCATTACAATTTGGATCTCCTTCCAAAAAGTAATTTTTTTTTTTAATTATTGATTTTCGCATGTACTATAGCTTTTCAGGTTCAAACTTGAATATTTTTCTATTTTTTGGATAACAAATTATTCAGCTTACCTTGGGATTGCTGACATTGAACAACTAGCTAATGGAATTCAAATAGCATCTTTCTAAAAATTTGAAATGAATGAGAATGAGATTAGTTATGAATATTCAGCTATCAGATCTCAGATTTATTTTTTATTATTCTTAACACCCACATTCTGTCATTGCTGGTTTTTCTACTTTTCTCTGCATCTACCCATGACTCATTTGTCACTTGCAAATCTGAAGCATTTAATTTTAGGCATTTGTCTTCTGAGAATCAGTCATAAATACTCTAAGAACTGACAGTCTTTTAAGACAAAAATGTCACCTCTCTCCAGAGATGTTGAGGCTTATTCTCCATGCTCTTATCTTCCTATTCTTCCACTTATTTCTGCAGAGGTAGTCTTAATTCACATCAGCCTCAATGAAGAATCAATTAAATAATTTCAAGGCTTAGCAAAGAACACCAGTCAACTAGGAGTAATGGATTCAAAATACTCATTTGTGCTGTATTTTAAAGCACAATACAAGTAGTAATGTATTTTCAGCAAATACTATTTTAAGGGAATTTGCACCTCCTGCAGTAGAAATGAATAAATGTCATACCAAAGTGAAAATAAGAAATCAGCATTACCCAGTTTTACTTCTTTAGAAGTAGATTTTTAAGCAGGGATTAAATGTATACGATGACTTCTCCAATAATTTGCATAATTTATCTTGTAAATAATTTTAATTTTTCTATGTTGTTTTCTTTCCCCACTTAAAATTGAGCTAGTCAATTCTTTTTTTGCTGTGATAGCCAGGAAAAAACCTGCTGGGATATCACAGCTATTGTGGAGCTCTGCCAACAAGTGAGCCCACACAAACTGGCAGAGGTCAAATGTTACCACATCAAATGTTCTTGACACCTTTTAAAAACGTACATTTTAATCATATTGCTCATAACAAATTGCATATGGGAGTTCTTTGACTGTATATATAGGTGGTTAGGCTGGGCCTGTCTAGAAGAAACAGAACACCATGAAAACCAAGCCCAGATCCTATTCATACTCACAGAATCACAGAATCAACTAAGTCAGAAAAAACCTTTGAGGTCATCAAGTCCAACCTGTGGCCTAACACTACCTTGTCAACTAGACCACAGCAGTGTGTGCTACATCGAGTCTTTTCTTCAACACTTCCAGGGATTGTGACTCCACCATCTCCCTGGGCAGCCCATTCCAATGCTCAGTCACTCTTTCTTGAAGAACTCCTTCCTAATACCGAGCCAAAATCTCCCCTGGTGCAGGTTAAGACTGTGTCCTCTTGTCCTGTCACTGGGTGCCTGGGAGAAGAGGCTAACCCACCCCCCCAGCTACAACCTCCTTTTAGATACTTGTGGGGTGTGATAAGGTCTCTCCTGAGCCTCCTGGGCTAGACAGCCCCAGCTCCCTCAGCTGCTCCTCATAGGATTTGTGCTTCAGACCCTTCAACAGTTCCATTGCCCTTCTCTGGACACACTCCAGCCCCTCCATGTCCTTCCTAAGTTAAGGGGCCTAGAACAGGACACAGTACTCAAGGTGCAGCCTCACCAGTGCTGAGTACAGGAGAAGAACCCCTGCCCTGGTCCTGCTGGGCACACTACTACTGATAGAGGCCAGCATACCATTGGCTTTGTTGGCCAATGTGGACACTCTGCAGGCTCATGTTCTGTTGCAGTCAACCAGCACCCACAGCTCCCTTTCTGCCTGACAGCTGTCCAGCCACTCTGTCTCCAACCTGTAGTGTTTCATGGGGTTGTTGGGACCAAAGTGCAGAACTTGGCACTTGATCTGTTAAACCTCATATTGTTGGATTTGGCTCAGCTATCCAGCTTGTCTGGGTCCCTCTGCAGAGCCCTCCTACAACAGATTGACACTTGCACCCAACTTGGTGTCATCTGCAAATTTGCTACTGATAAACTCGATCCCTTCATCTAGATCATGAATAAACTAGCACATCACAGATTTTCCTGGTTGATATTAAACAAACAGATTTTTCTTAAGAAAGCATCAGTGCCTCCACAATTTTACTTAATAATTATATAATATCAATGCTTTGAGACCATAAGAAAACAGGTCTTGTTTCAAGTGAATTGCCTTAGAAAAAGGCAAGTCTTGAGGGCCAAGGAAGACAATAGAGGAAAAAGTACATCTGAGGATCTGAGGGAATGGCATCAAAGTGCATCTATTGAGGTGCCTTCCACTATTCCCAGATAGCTACAGATGTGAAGACACCAAATTCAAAGTGTTAACAAAGGAAGATAGAGAGATGCAAAATGGTGGGAACAAGAGAATATGGGGAAAAACAATTGTGGACCTAGGCAGGAGTATGTAAACCAGCAAAAGAACTCAAGATAATAGGAATGAAAGGCCATTAATGAGGGTTAAAGCAAAATTCAGAAAGAAAGGTGAGGAAGGAGAGACTGGGAAGGTCAGCAATTTGCCCTTTGTGTTGAGAGTAGAGGGAATGCACAGAGCTCTATGCATGGACATGAGCCAGCTGGCAATTTGCACATTAGGACTGGTGGGCAGACCATCATGGGTGAAAATGCTGTGGGCCTCTGCTACAGCCCTCTTGTTCAAGAAGTAGATGAGGTGCTCTTAATCTAACTGGTTGTTTGCCTGTGTGAAAATCTATGAGCTCTTCAGAGGCCCTGAGTGTGTAAATTCTTGCAACCAAAGTACACTGACACTTCCATTTTAGTCAGCAGTAGTGACTACATTAAAGTTATAAAAGTGATGACTATTAAGTATAAAAATAGGCCTTCTGTTCTTGTGCAGTAGTCAGGCACACTAAAGGCAGACTCAGACCTGCTCCAAATGTCTTTGCAGCCTCACGGGTATCTTTCCACTCACTCCAGCAAGAGCTGAATAATAAATATTGCACCAAAGATGTGCAAGGCAGGCTCATCTTGCAATATATTCATAACAGTGACATTTGACTGAGCTGCAATGGCCATGAGTCATGTACTGCTAGATGTAATGGTCTGATAACAAAAAATGTTACACACATAATAAGGAGAGGGGGTGAGATAGGAATGCTGTGCAGGATAAGTAAAAGTTAAATGCCTCCAAACACCACAGAAACTAAAACATTATCTGGCCATAAATGCACTCGAAGGTCTGAAAGCAGTGACTTTTATAAAGACTCAGTAAATCAAGAATGCAAGAATTGCCCACCCAGCCATTTGAGGTAGTTAGGTGATACCTAAGCATTCTAAAGTTAAGAAATGACAGCCTGATAAAAGCTTCTTGTTTTGCAATAGATTTGAGTGTTATCTATAAGTTTGCTAAGTACAGTCCCAAACAGATTCAATTCTCTGCTGCCCATAGCCAAGCACAGCTCTGTAACAACTCCTTAACCACAGACTCATTAACGTAACCATTAAACAGAATCTTTTTAGTTACCAGAATTAAACTACTTTGCCTCAGATTTCTTTTTAATATTTCAGAGACTGATTCAACCCATGTCCCAACATCCATGGGCAACATCCCTTTGTCCACTGGAATAGAAGCTGAATCCAAGTTTTCCTATCTCTTTCTGTAGACAGTTATAGCAGTGTACAGTAAGGCCTGGTTGCTCCCTAAGGTATGGGAAGGTGGAAGCCAAGCATGATATCCAGCCAGCCGATCAGGTGTCTTGCCAGCCAGGGCCCAGCTCCACAGTACCCAGGCAAGGTGAACAGGGCAGGACAGACCCAAAGATGGCAACCAAGCTCAACCAAGAGTGCAGATCATCAGGAAAATTCCTGGTGATGAGGCTGGTTTGAGGTCAAGCCATGAAAGCAACCTTCATGTTAGGGTCTTGATCAACAGAGCCCATGGCCAGGAACGGCTGTGGCTTAGCTGGAAACCAGCAGTCTTTGGATTCAGCTCAGACAGGGACTGGAGGCCCTGGGCTAAGCTGAAATCAGGCTCCTAGGCCCATGGACAGAGGTGTAGACAGAGGCCCAACAGGAGGTTGGTCAGGACAACTAAGGTCTAGTAGTGCCCTGATCATAGAATCATAGAATGTCCTGAGCTGGAAGGGACCCATAAAGATCATTGAAGTCCAAGTCCTGCTAAGATCCTTCACCAGCTGTAATCAATTGAATGATTCACCATGCAGTTAAAAATTGTATGTAATGAACATAGATTAATATCTGTTGGAAACTTCTGGTCAAAGGGCTAAAAATGATCACTATCATTTCAGTTTTCATTTATCAATGACAGATGTGGGACCAGCTTTGGGACTATTACGAATTAGGAAGGAAGCTGAGACACAATTTATGTTTTAAAAAGGTCATTTTCTTGTGGGTTTTTTTGTTATGTGTTATGAAACACTATAAAGCATTATGAGCCACTACATGGGAGAGAACTGCAGCTTTTTCAATAACTGCCTCTTACATGCTTAATGGTAATTTTGAATACTTTTCAATTTTTATTTTGCTACTTCAGTTGCTGAAATATAAATGTTCCATAAAATCCTGACCCTGTTAAAATCAATGATGATCATTGTAACTCCCCTTTTTTTAGAGTTAGGTTTTCAGTTTTTCATTCCTCAATACCTTACTGAAAAATCAATGGTTAAAATAGGCAACTTTTTCTACACTGACATCTGGCTCAAAGTTTCATTAAAATATTGTTAAAATGTTGGACAGATGGATTAACTGAGACCAAACATTACCCCATATAAATTAACCCTACAAGTATAATGAAAGCCCTCTTTCACACATGCTACTATAAAGCTTTTGTTAATAAGAGTTCCCCTTCTTGGATACTCAAAATGAAGTATTGTTCATTCCCATATGGCTCACATTAAATACAAGGAAACAAACAAAAACACAGTAAGTCTTTGACATTTTAATGACTGGATCAGCTACTCCTACCAGAAGCTGCTCTATCGGCTAATTACACTCACTGGTAAAAACATTAATTTCAGCTTCTGCCTTTTTCTGCTAACTTTGGATTCAAATCTTAGTGCTGGAAAAGGTTATACGCATTATCAATAGCCCTTAAAGGCCTCATCTGAGATGAGAGTTCCTTTGGCATTTCATGACTAGAATATGAAAGAAAGCTTTCAAATAAGATTGATTACACAAGACAGAAATAGAGAAATGCTAAAAGTGAATGGACATCAGAAAATCTCCATTTTAGGACAGGGAATTTTCTTCTATGGGGGAAAAGGCTTTTATAGGATCCATGCTGGTGGTCTAGCTGGCTCCAAGGGCCAGTCAATAAAATTTGCACAAACACAAGCTTCCCATTAATCTTAACTTTTAGAGTCAGTTGGATTACTGAATGGTGCCGGCTCCTACTGCTACCAGAAGCATTTGTAGGTTTGCAGTAGTTCATAGGATCTTCTCTCCACCTCCATTTGAAAAGCACAGATTTGCTATTGAATATAGATGAGAGAGAAAATATCTTTTCAGTACAGTATTGTGTTAAATGTAAATTAGTTCTCTTTAGAAGGAGAGGCACGGTGATCAGACTTCAGAATCACCATCTGACTGAAGATGATATTGAATCACACAGAATGGGAGTAATTAATTTAAGTATATGAAAGTTAAGTGAAAGACTGATGCATATGGTAAGGACCAAGACGCCATTGGACTGCTGCCTACCATCATGTCAGGGTACTACTTTGTACCAGCAGAGATGTCCAGTGAAATGAGGACAAACTCACAAAGCAATGTTATTATCTAATTATGAACATTCTCCTGAGACCAGGCCAACTGTGGCTGGAACCTTTGCTTGTAGTCAGTCCCATATTATATGGAAGGAAAATAATAAACCTTTGTGAATGGACAAACTGAGCTTGAGCATCATGGACTTATCACAGATAAGCAACATACCACAGATATGAGAAATGGAGTACCATTAAAATATTTCTTACACTAAAACACCTAAAAGATAGTATTTTAAGGCTCTAGGTGATTGCACATAAATATTTAGAAAGATTACAGATTCCAATCAAAAAAATACTCTGTTTTCAATAACACAAAACCATGCAAGCACAATGATTTTCTTAAATACCAGTGTTGAGAAAACATGGAGTAGATGTCATGTGAATCTGATGGTGATGAAGACAGCTGCACAGACACATGGCTGGGGCTCCAATACGCCAGCAATTCCAACATGTAAGTCTGCCCCCATCATTCTCTGTACCCACATATTCACACGGATAGATACACACAGAGAGAAAAGGATCTATTAGCTGTCTCCTTGGTCTCTACTGAAGGATGATTTTGCCTGTTTTTTTTCCCTAAATAACTTATAGTATTTTAAATAAAACCAATGGAACTGGAAAAGATTACATCTGTACTTCTGAAAAAACTGAAAAGATAAGCATACACCTCCAAGGAACACAATTACTTTCAGTACTGACTTGCTCTGCATGGAATATTACTTGGACATGATGAAGGAAATGAGCACAAGAAATGCAAGGTAGGTAAGAAACGGCCTCAACAGAACATAGTGAAAGTAGAACTCATGTGAGGGGCAAGTCTTAAAGGAGATCTTCAAGGATCCATTTGAGGATGAGTCTTCTTAATATTTTCACTGATGACCTGGACACAAAAAGATACATTTAATAATTACTGTTTGCTGATGTAAAACTGTAAAGCAGCAAAAGTCTTGGCTAAGGACCAGAATATCATACACAAAGAGCTCTATGACCTTGAGGACTGAAGTAATAGAGACTGGATTAATTTTAATACTGCAAAATACCATGATATGCACTTGAAGGCTGCTATCAAATACAAACAACTGGAGGCAGTATAGAAAAAGTATCTTATAGAAAAAGTGTCCTATCTATCATAGGATACCAAAGACACTCATTTGATACAGCTTTGAAAAAGAGAACTGAAATCTTATGATGCATCAGGAAAACTGGTTCCAGCAAAGTATAAATGCTATTGTATAAAGCACTTTTGGTGTCCCAGCACAAATGCAGTCTATACTTCTAAACATCTATGTTAAAAAAATATAAACTGGATCAGGTGCAGAGAATTCTTCAAACATAATCAAAAGAATAGACAACTTCTCTGTCTTCTGAGGGAAGACTTAGAGACACTGACATACTTACACTGGGAAAAATAAAATTAAGCCATTTAGGCTACTACATATTCATTGGGCTTGCAGGGAAGGTTTTTAATAGTGGTAGGGCTATAGGGGTGGCTCCTGTGAGAGACTGCCAGAAGCTTTCTCCATGTCCCACAGAGCCAAGACCAGCCAGCTCCAAGACATACAGGCCACTGGCCAGGGCCAAGCCCATCAGCAACGGTGGTAGTACTGATGCCTCAGATTTTAGCTTTCATATTTTCAGGTTCTGTGCTGCCTAGGGATGTAGTTCTGAGCCTCATATTAAGTGCCAGTAAGCTCTCTTCACAGAGCAGGTAGACAAAACAAATCCTTTTCCTGCTGGGGACCAAGGACAACTTTCAGCCCAACAACATAAAAACAGTGGACAGAAAGGAAGAACAAGAAGGATGGGACCTCACAACTTGAAGCTGTAATTGGACAATTAAACCCCAATATGCAAATGGACCAGAACTTAAAAAAATGTAAGGTCTCATGCCTGGGGCGCCATTTTGTGTGACCATTCTCAGTCCACCTTGGGTGTAGCCTTGGTCAGGCTCCTGTCTTGCCCAAGGTGGATCCTGGAGGCCCTTCAATAAATATCTACTTTATTCTTTAGCTCTGTCCAGTCTCTGTTTCAGGTCAGCCTTCCAAGGCATCAGTTCATCTGGGATAACAGATTTAAGAAGGGAAGAAAACAATTTGCAGAAAAAACAGCAGCCAGAGAGAGCAACAGCTCTGCAGACGTCAAGGTCAGTGGAGAAGGAGGGGATGGAGGTGCTCCAGGTGCCAGGGCTGAGGTTCCTCTGCAACCAGTGATGACGAGCATGGTGAGGCAGCTGGGCCCCTAAAACCCATGGAGGTCCACGGTGGAGCAAAAATCCACTTGCAAGACCATGGAAAACCCCACATCAGAGTAAGAGGATGCCCAAAGGAGGCTGTAGTCCCTTGGGAAGCAGGCTTCTGTCAGGACCTGTGGACCCACGGAGAGAGGAGGCTACACTGGAGCAGTTTCACTGGGAGGACTGGTAACCCTGTGGGGGACCCACACTGGAAGAGTGTGCTCCTGAAGGACTGCAGCCTGTGGAAGAGATTCATGTTAGAGACGTTCACGAAGAACTGTAGTCCATGGGAAGAACTCACATTGGAGATGATCGAGGAGGGCCTTCTCCTAGAAGGGATCTCACACCAGAGGAGGTAAAGAATGTGAGAAGTAACCACACTCCCAATTACTTGCCCCCCTGCACTATTTTTGGGGGAGAAGTAAAGAAAATGGGGAGTGAATGTGAGCCTAAGAAGATAGGGGGGGTTCGGGAGTGGTGTTTTAAGATTTAGTAAGATTTCTCATTATTCTACTCTGAAGTTTTTGGCAATAAATTAATTTCCCCAAGTTGAGTCTGTTTTGTTTTTGACATTATTAGCGACTGATCTCTCCCTGCCCCTATCTTGACCCATGAGCTTTTTATTATATTTTCTCTCCCTGTCCAGCTGATGAGAGGAATGGTAGCGCACCTTGGTGGGCACCTCGCATCCAGTCAGAGTCAACCCACCACAACATCAGATAGCAGAGCACCAGCAAGGAGAGATCAATTTAGGCTGAAGAATACTGGCAAAAGGACAAATGGACTCATAATGGCCACAAATATTTAGGCCAGAATTAGGAAGGGGCTCCTCGTTTAATCAGTAAAATCCATTTTTGCAAGAGCCTTCCAACAAAAGTAGTGAGCACTAGAAATATCAGCCACTTCAAAACGCATCTTAAGCTGTCCATGAAAGGGATTCTAATATGTTCTATGATATGATTTCTGAAAACAGCTGGAGGCTAAACCTAGTGACTCAGAGATCATTTCAGTCCTCTTCCCATTTTCCTATGACTATTCAACAATAAATCTGTACATATGCACATGCTCCACCTTACAGGAGAGATTATAGACTATGCTTGGCATCATAGTTGTTGTAGCCATGAAAATACTTGTATTGTTCCTATAACTTCACTTGACTGGTCAATTAAGTGAGGTAAAGGGGTACCTCTCACTAGTTGACATTTAATACTTGTTTCTTCCCCCCACCCAGAAGTCTCAGCCTATTCCAAATCACCTTATTGAATGAACATACATACATTTCATCAATTACCATTTTCTATAGTTTGGTGACAAAAACCAAAATTACAGGAACACTTTGAAATAAGTAAGTTTTGTGTGAAGGCAAACTCTTTCTAGCCGTGCACTTAGCTCACTGCACAAAATGCTAGATGACATAAAAAATGCTATCCAACAGTTCATAATGACAACAAATTGATTAATATAATTATTAAATTTATAATTAATTAAATTACTGTCTTTGTAAATTCAAAGGTCATTTGCAAGGCTTTACCTTTTACAATCTTTACTGATGAAAATAATCCAGCATTTTCAACATTGGGAAAGAGGGAATGAAAGGGCAATTTATATTAGTCTAATTTCCATGTATTGCCAGAATATTCTTTACAAATAAAATTATTTCAGTTTAACTTCTTTTATGAAAAAAAAGAAAAATCAGCTACTTGAGGAACATGCTTTCTTACAGATAATCTGTTACAGATAATTTTAATTAATTTTTTGTTAATCTAAATCTGTTCTGGCCTTTGTCATTCTGCTTCTATCACAGAATCTGAGAGCATCTGTTATTCCCTGGGTGTGAGTGCATGTGCCTGGATCCACACCAGTGTAAGCATTACTCACTCTGTGTGTATTGTTCCCAAGGAGGAAGACATTTAAGAGAATGGTCTGGAGGACAATCAAAGAATACTCCTCTCTCTCTTGGCACCAGAAACCTGAATGTGCTTAACCTGGACTTCCAATTCAGGGCCTATTTCCTAATCATGAGAAACTTAGTAGAATCAATGTTCGCATATTGTGGATTACTATACTGCTACTTCTAATTCAGAAATATAAAATTTCCGTCACATATATTATTGCATATATATATATATATATATATATATATATATATATATATATATATGATTGATATATTGTTTCTCTGGCAAGAGTAAATGTACAATGATAATTGATACAATGATACAATGTACAATGATAATACAAGGTGCAAAATAATTTCATTGATATATTATGGAACTGAATTCGAAGAACTATTGCATTGCCTTAGTATTGCTATATAAAAGGAACACAAATATTTTTTGTCACAGTAAAAAGATGATAAACTCACAAGACTGAAAACTATCACTTCCCAAGACATACCAATAACCCAAATATGTAGAACTGGTGGGTTCTAAGAGCTACTAACACTATGAGAATCTAAAAAAAGCAATTCATCAGCATAGACAGAGTTGCTGAGACCTAGGATTCTGGTTGAGAAACCAAGTATCTATGAAATGCCAGTTACACCGTGAGCCATCATATAGCAGAAAGGAATGATGAGAGTGGCAACGGTATGTTACCAACAGATTCCAAAAGACACAATTTCATAGGCTGCTCTCAGATGACTGAATATAAATGGGCAAAGGTCATTCATATCACGGATCCAAAGGCAGTCGGACTGATCAAATAATTTATTTCATATGCTGCTAGCTACAGAATCTGGTTTGCAGACAGAAAGGGACATTATCATATGGATCTTGACACTGTAAATGTAATCAAAAAATTGAAAGGAAAATGGGAAGATAAGAAGCTCTAGAACAAATGAAGTTAAAAGAAAAAGAGGAATTTTACCCACTGTTATTGCAACAACACATTTTCACCAGACGTTTAACCTTGCATAAGATTTATTTCCCAGCTGGTATGCACCAGGTGTGTTGCAAAAGCACAGTCCACGGGAAGAGGACCTGACTGCTGGCATACAAGACAACCAAGCAAGATGATTTTTACTATGACTGGAGTCAACATTTATTTCTACAACTCAGAAGTGGTAAGGACTAGCCCAAAATAGGAAAAACAGAAACAGAAGTATCTATTTTCGCCCACTACTCTACTTTTGGGGAAGTATTGAGTGTAATAATTTATGAATATTCATCTTAAATATTGACTAAAGCTCAGAATATCCATGTCTCAGATAACTGAAGTGTCAAAGCCTAAGGCTACATTGCTAGCAATTTCCATTGGCAATATTGAATTCAGGGACCACCACAAAGTTACTGTTGCAGAAAGAATAAAATTTTAGCACAGCTTTTTTCAGATATTGACAGAATCTTTTGACATTATAATTGGAGCTGCTTTAGTAGTATGAATTTAATTTAGCAAAAGCTAGCCTCTGTGAGATGAATATCATATTTCAAATATAACAACATGTCATATTTTAAAACTGAACAAAGTCAGAGCTTTCCTACTCATAGAGAGTTCAACAAATATGAAGTAAGGTGTATCACTCCTTGAAACATGTTTCTTTAGCATCAACTCCTACAGAATACTCCTGCAGTGCTTTCTTATTCCTGTATTTAACTCCATGAGCCAAAGGACATCTCTTCCTCGAGTAGAGTAATCGTCACCAAAAACTAAGACAGAGAATTAGAAAGTGTTGGAGAGCCTGAGTAAAATTTGAATTTATGCAAATTCTATTCAGTTTACCATATGCCAGAAGAGAACCATGTGAATTTTTACAAATGCAATCAAGTTTTGCAAGAAACAAGTAAACAAAAGAGATTTCCTCTACACAAATACTGATGGAAGGCACAAATACATAAATCTTTTGGACAAACAGACAATCAATTATGAGAATTTTTTTATATTACCAGCCCATCATGAGTTTTTTCTTGGAAACACTGCAAATATAACACAGGTAATATAAAATCCTGATCTCTATAAGACAGCAACTGATTTCCTGCAATAAACTGACAGGCTACAGTCTAGGACTTACCACTGTGAAAAACATTTTAAGCAGTTCTTTCTTATCACCCAAATCATCTTGACCCGATTTATGCACAAGTGTCACAACTGCAATGCTTAAAATGTAAACTCAAACTACATGTCTTCTTCATTCTCTCCCAACACTCAGAAAAATGATAATTCTTTCCCAGTTTTTAAATAGATATGAAATTGTCCTAGGTGAACATTGTACATGGTACTTTTTTGGAAAACAAATGATAAGGATATCCCTTATATTTTTTTTAAATTGTTGAAGGTTAAAAATACAATAGTGAATACAAATAGAACAACATTCCAAAAGGACAGAGTCTCCTTAAGACATGCAAACCAGTGCAGGATTTGTGGCAGAAACAGCAGTACAGGTTTCCACAGTACTCATTCAGCCATTACATGACCGTGAACTGCTATCCTGCTCACATTAGAGAGTTATGCCGCAGTTAGAATCATTCAGTGGCTGGATCTGTCTTGGGGGACATTTATTTCATGGCTGGGCTATTACCACAATTTATATAGCAGACATACATGCTTTTGGCTAATTCAGATAACAAAGCAGTCTTTAAATAGGTTTGTAACCTGAAGCAATCATCCATTCTAACACCTAAACCTTTCATGTGCGGGACTAACTACTGTATTGAACTGCTATTTTTAATGCTCTGAAGAAAGTAATGACACCACCTCACAAACTCTAACTGGTTTGTCCTCTAAGGGGCATGTATTTGAGTAAGGATAGCAAAAACCAGACTTTAAAATGATCCTGAGTTAAGGCCAAACAGCAGGAATGCAATCCATTTGTAGGTGAAGTCAACACCTAGATTTTCATTTGACTGTGTACCTAGGGGTCTTACAGATAGTTTAGACACCCTGTTAGACTACTTGTTCCCTTCAGAGATACAAATGCATCTGTACACAGAAAAGTGTTCTCAAAAGAGGAACAACTTGGCTATGTTTGTGGTTTCAGTTACCTTACACTCAATGATCACAAAGATTGTTTCATGAATCTTTTACTCTCTGCAGAAAAATTACTCACGGAAGTAAATACAGACTTTCTCCTCACTCTTCCTCAGCACCTGTGCAAAAATAATGCACTCCATTATTTTCTGTTTATACATGATTTTTTTCCATTCAGTAAATATCTATTTAAAGGAATATTATTTAAGGAATCTTACAGAGTATCAATCACTTGACTGGATCCACTGATTTGCCTCATGCATGCAGATTATTTGACCAAAATTGCTTAAGCATTAGCTTTGAAGACCAAATAGCAAAGTCCCTTGGAAGCCCTATATATTTTTAGTATTTTTGCTTTCAGAGGACGGACATATTTACTAGGGGGCACATAAAGGAGCTACAGTTCCTGCTAGACCCCATTTGCTCTGCACAGATTGATGTGCTCTCCATGTCATATTACAGAGGATGTGTTGTGCTATTCAACAGCACCCTCATTCACATCCTGACTGCATCCAGTCCTGCTGCATAGCAGTACTGTGCAAACAGATTGCTTTCATGACAGTTTTGAAACTCAGAGAGAGCCAGTTTGAATTGCAATTTTATTTTTAACCACCCTACAAGGGATGTCTACAACCTAAGATACAACTGTCTCCAACATGATGCCAGTGTAAAGAAGTGGAAGCTTCTGAATGGTTATCTAATATAGCTTTAAAGGGCAAGCTGTGATCCTGGAGAGATTCAGAGTCCTAGTACCCAGTTTGAAAAAAAAGTGCCTTTTCTTTTAGTTCTCATCTTCTTTCTCTTGTAGTAGCTACATAAAAACGTGATGAATTCAGGAAACGGCTCCAAAAACTATTTAGAAGTATTCATGTTCAGCTTGAATTCTGGATTCCTGGATAACCAGAGTAGTATGACTCAAAGGACTGGATAAGCTTCCCAATCATCTGTTCCACAAAAGTACTTCAAGTACTTTTTAAACATTTTCAACTACAATTGTGTGATTATTTTAGCCCTTTGCACTTGCACTGTGAAGTGCTCAAATTAAACAAGACCAATTAAGCGCATTCTTTTTGTACAGGATGATATTTATCTCAAGTGGTGTAATTGGCACTTTGGTTATGTGTACACTGTGTAATGCAGCGCAATACAGAGATATCCAGCCTAACAGGAAATAACACAATCATGGTAATTATAACAAGAGTGCAGACAATGTGGAAGGGAGGAGAACTTGGAGCAAAATTAACTTCCGGAACAAAACCTTCTTTAGCATCTACACTTGGGGTCCTCTAAATAGCTTTAGAATATTTTTACCAGTGAATAGATCAAAGTGCCACGCAGTAATTGTCTTTGATAGACAAGAAAAAAAATGTCTGTATCTCATTACTGGGTCCTTTACTCATTGTAAAGGATACTGTCCTGTATCTCATTACTACATTTTAATCAATCAATTCCAGTCTCCTTTACTAGACAGAAACCCGTATCTTCCTGAGTAAATGGCCACCTGATTACACAGTCTCTATGGCCTTATAGCTCAGTTCAGGTAGTTATTATCCTATCAAGGTTTCCATGACAACTTTCTTTGGTCACAATGGCTACCAAGAAAAGCCATTCATTTAAATGAACACATTTTGGTTCAAAGTGAGATGCAATGAACTTTCACTTTCCATCTTATTCTATCTATTCTGAAGGATACTCACAAGGGATTCTCAACTTCCTTAGCCACATATTGTATACTCAACTGGATTAAGGCTCCTACAAAGTGAAATCCACTTTTTACTTGTGGAACTGTTCAGTGAAATCCAAAGATGTTGTCAGGACTGAATAGGAGAGAGGAAATAAATGAATCGCATGGAAATAAGATCACATGCACCAACTACATGTATGTAAGAAGTGCCAGATACCATGTAATTTACCTCCTTTTTTGAAAAAGCACATTGACTCATCCAGAAGCTCTGCTGCATCCCTCTAAAGGCAATATCATACTGGCAGAAAGAAAACACCATCCTGGAGAAGGATTTCTGAGAAACGCAAGGAGTTAGCAATTAGCTACAAATTGCTTAATTAATAAAGAACCAAATTATTACACTAATTAATCCTGTGATTATAGACTGATTTAAGAATTGCTGATAAGTAATACTATTAGTCAGCAATGCAGCCATATCATACAGTATTTTATTTGCCCTAGAAAAGTTGAAACTGTAAGAGGTTAATGCACTTCCTGATTTATGGAAATTTAACTGCTTGACTCCTGTTCCTATTAGTAGCTGTGTGGTTAAATCATCTTTCCTTATTTTAAAGAAACAAAAATAGAGCTTTTTTAAAAAATTATTTCAATTCTTAATGTCTCTCACGAAAAAACTCTCCATTTTGTTGGCATCCTGGGTTTTGTCTCATACTACAAAAAACACTTGGTTACCAGTATCAGGTTATACTAAGATGATGAGTGTGCCATCAGGTATAGGATGATGACAATGGTCCTTTGTGCTTTACATGTTTCCAGATGTATGCACACACCGTAATAATCCTGCCTTCTTCAAATTATGTTTCTGCTGGTTCATTTGATTTATTCTGGATTTTTAATCTTTTTTCCCAAAAAAAGAAGCAAAATCAAAACCTTTTTTACCTAGAATGTTAACTTAAATGTTGCAAAGATATACTTCTGGAGAGGGGGGAGCTGAAAAGGAGGAAAAACATATTAGTCATATCACAAAGCAAAGCTAATATATTAATGGTGTGAATATGAGAGAAGACAATAGCAAAGTTAAATGATAGCTTGTTACAAAGTACAAATCAAATTCTGTATCATTTCCTTAGGGCTCTAGCAGATGGTCACCTCTCACACAACTGACTGAGCATGGAGCCTGCTTTGCACTGGAGTCCCTGCCTACTCTATGGGATGCTCCATTGAGCGCACCCTCAGCAAACTTGCCTGCGACACCAAGCTGCGTGCTGCAGTTGACAGGCTGGAGGGAAGGGGTGCTATCCAGAAGGACCTTGAACAGGTTTGAAAGGTGGGCCTATGAGAGACCCATGAAGTTCAACAGGGCCAACTGCAAAGTCCTGCACCTGGGTTGGGGCAATTCAAAGCACAAGTACAGGCTGGGCAAGAATGGATTGAGAGCAGCCTTGAGGAAAAGGATTTGGGAATGTTTGTGAAGGAAGAGCTTGACACGACCTTGTAACATGTGCTTGCAGCCCAGAAAGCCAATCACACTGTGGGCTTCATCAAAAGCAGAGTGGCCAGCAGTTCAAGGGAGGGGATTCTGCCTGTGTTTTGTTCTTCTGAAATGCCATCTGGAGTGCTGCATCCAGCTCTAGGGTCCTCAACATAAGAAGGTCATGGACCTGTTGGAGCAAGTCCAGAGGAAGTCCATGAAGATGATAAGAAGGCTGGAGCACCCTTTCAATGAAGATAGGCTGGGAGAGTTGGGGTTGTTCAGGTGAGAAAACAAAAGGCTCCAGGGAGGCCTTAGAACAGCCTTCTAGTACCTAAAAGGGGCCTAGAAGAGAGACAGAGAGTGACCTTTTACACAGGCATGTTGTGATATAGGACAAGGGGGAATGGCTTCAAACATACAGAAAGTAGGTTTACATTTGGTATTAGGATGAAATTCTTTATTGTGAGGGTGATGATCACTGGCACAGGCTGCCTGGAAATGCTGTGAATGTTCCATGCCTGGAAGTGTTCAAGGCCAAGTTGGATGAGGTTTGAGTCACCTGGCCTTGTGGAAGGCATCCCTGCCCATGGCAGGGGGACTGGAACCAGGTGATCTTGAAGGTCTTTCCAATGCAAACCATTCTGTGATTCCATGAAAGAATTACTGTTGACCTTTTCTTTAAGAAGAGTTAGATGGCAAATGCTTTTCTACAGGATTTCTGAGATGTTATTCCACAATTATAGATAACCGAGGTGTTTGACAAAGTTTGTAGCCTATTCCATTCAATGGCTTAATGCCAGCTGGTTGGCTGAAAGCCACAGCACTTTGAACAACTGAACAATGGGCCTTGCTAGAACCTTCTAAAAGTGCAGGTGCCTACCTTCTTTCTTAGACAATTAAAGTAACTACTGATCACAACACTCACATACAGTAAAGTACATAATACAATGTCTTAAAATATCTTGAAATTAACTATTGTAACTCAATGGATTTTTCTGGGAAGTCTTATGACATTGTGTAGACTTGAACATATGTGACTGACAACAGAAACTGAGCACCTAATAGACACCAATTTGAAAAAATCAGTAGTGCTTAAGTGATATATTTAGGTGCTTAAGTGGGTAGGTGACACTCTGAAGAAACTGAGACTTTAAAAAGTTTGCATTTAAAAGAAGTAGGGTTTACAACATTTTAGTAACATCCAAGATTTTTTTTCTTTACTATTAATGCACCATGATCCAATTATAGTGAAAGCACAATTAGCAGTAATTCAACAAGAGTTTCCAGAAATCCTTCTTGCAACATCCATCCCATTTGTTGGTCTTCATTCCTCCCCTTTTCCTTATTTAGCTCCCTCTAGTTACACAGAATTATTTGACTAATAGAATCAATGTAAGAAGTTTTGCTATTCTTTTAAGCCAGCCTTGTCACTGTAACAAAACAAACCCAAAGAGTTTTAGCTCCCATATAAATGAATGCATTTTCTGTGATGAAGTCCCTGCCTAGCTTCCTCCTTTTTTTTTTCAGATTAACTTTTACACCTGTTATCTCTTCTGATAGGCAACAAGTGGGAGAGCAGGTAAGTAGGAAAAAAGAAAATGGAACAATTAAGGGAAAAATAAGAAATTATGCAGGAGAAAAGCAGTTATGTTGAGATATATTGTGTTTTGTGGGGTACTATAAATGCTTTAAGCTATGTCCTACTAAACAATCCACAACCTTAAGCAGGTTTTTTTTGCATTTAGATCTGTTGAAAACTGGGACCAGGAAAACAGGGATTAAATTGCCAGGAAGCAGGTACAGCTGAGACCCTGCAACCCAACAGCCAGTGCTGATACCTTGATAAGACCACACCATATAAGAGAACAAGCCTCCTAGTAAGAAAGCATACAACATTTATCCTAGAGTAACAGCTTTTTGGCCTACTTTAGATTTGGAGGGTCTTTTTTTTTGTGACCTGCAATGGTAAGAATTTTCATTGGGAGTTGTTTGTTTTCTTAATCTATTGGCACGTGTGATTTAATAAGAGGATTTTATTCCCTTTTGCTCTGAGAAAAATAGAAGAATAAGGAGCTTGTCTTACAATAGTTGGTGTATTTATCTTTTTGCTGAGAAAGCAACAACTGCTGATTAGCAGAGGTACTAGCTAAGCTGCCTTGAGATCAAATACTGTAAAATATGTTAAAAAAAAGGTCAAATGTAAGGGAGCTGCCTGGCAAGATCTAGGTTACTTGGTAGAATTGAAACAACTAGGCTCTAAATGTAACACAAAATAGTTTGTGCCCTCAGGCATCTTGTAGGTAGTGTTCCTAAGCTTAGAATATATTTTTAAATAGAACAGGTAATTATCAAATTGAATACAGAATAACATGCAAAGGGGATGAAGAGAGACACTGTCCTATAATTTTTCACCAATGCAACATGAATATTCTTTTGCTGTTTGTTGAAAAAGGTGGCGTTGATAAACTTAAGACTTGGTCTCTAAACTGGAAAACTGATCTCTCTAGATGTGGAGATTTGCATCTGTGTAGTCCTGCATGAGCCTCTTGATAACTTTGGGTTTTTGTGTGATACTGTTTGTTTGGTTTGGGTTTGGTTTTGGTGGGTTTTTTGTCTGTGTTGTGGGTTTTGTTTGTTTTTTGGGGAGTTTTTTTAGTTGTTTTGTTGTTGTTAGCTGGGGACATTTTTTAAGGCTTTTTCTTGTTTTGGGGTGTTAAGGTTTTTTCTTTGAGGGAAGTATGTGGTATTTTTTTAAAGCCATCTTGGCTAGCCAGTACTACTGCCTGTTACCTGATGAGTCCCTAGGAGGGGTGCCATATGCCTTTGTGGTTTTGTCAGTATATTATGAAAAAAGAGTGCTTAAAGCTTCGGTTGTGCTGGTAACTAAGTTAGTGGCATACATGCTTCTGTCATACTACTGCAAGTAGGTGATCAAATGCAGCTTCATTATACTCAAGAATATCCCTAAAAGCTGTGGGCATTTGTGGATTTTAAACATGTTGAGCATATCTCAACAGAGACAAAGCTTAAATTTACAAAATCTCAACAGGAAACAGTGATGATGCTCAAGAAAAAATCTTACTGTGAAAGAAGTACTCATTACCTTTTGGGGCTATTAAGTAGGTTCCTTTAAGTTGAGGAAGCATGTCAGGCTCATCCTGTAGTGTGAAATGTCTTTTGGACATACCACATTTGCAGCTTCCCAGTGGAACCTGTTCTAACTGTGTTACTGAAGTAAGAGTAGATTCAGCTCCATGAAAGCAGCAGAAAGCCCAAGACTACAGCATCAAGGGGAAATGCCAGGCTCTGCCTTCTCCTACCACTATCCCAGTGAGAGAAGGGTTGTTTCCCAATATTGGGCATAAGCCTGCCTTAGCCAGAGTTATTTTCTTGTTGTGGCACTTGTTTATGGTAGCTTGTAGTAACAAGGCACATGAAAGGTGAATGGAGTCACAGAAAACAGTGTAGGATGTTTTCCTCAGTGTTCCCTATGTCGTGCAGTGGCATGGCATAGCAATTCCAGGTGAGCATCACAGCTGACTGGTTCCAGACTGGAAAGAGTAGAGCTGTGGCAGCTTCAGTGCTGCACCTGAATTAATTAGTCATGCTTATAGACAGAAAGGGTAACTTATTTGGGAACAGACTGTGCTAATGCTACAGAGCCCTAGGCGCTGAAGCTGTTAGCTGGGAATGGCATGGTGAGAATATGTGGTATTTTGTGTTACTAGCTAGCAGAAGTTTACTGTACTGCTACACTAGAAGCCATATGGAGTGGAAACATCTGAGCAGGTCTGAGGGAAGAATTTTAAATACGAACACAAGTCCAAAGCTGATGTTATACTTTAGTACTGCCTTTCAGACTTACATTAAACCCAGTTTTGGTTCCTTTTAATGTTTTGTGGTTGCCAGGGTACCCAGAAAAATGCAAGATAAGCTTGTTACAGAAGTTGCTAAATATAATTGGATTGTTTACCCTAAACCATATACTTAATCCTCAAGTTTAGGGATTCTCACAGCAATAATGGCTACAAGTTACAATTTGCAAATGGCTTATTGGAAAATCTAGACTACTGCCCCTTAGGATGTTAAAACACAAAACCAGATTTACCATGCCCCTGAAGAATTTTGCCTGTCAGTTATTCCAGCAATTCTCTCTCTCCCAGATAACGGGAATATGATTGATTCTCCCAACTGAGCACTGCTGAGTTCCTGACTCACTCAATCCTAAACTGAAGTGACTCAGAGCCACAATTTTCTACCCCCTCACCACATTATTTGTCAGGGGAGGAAGCCAAAGCATACATACTAGATAAAATGTTAATACCATCAACCAGAACTTAGGGGATGCATATTATTTCTTTATTTGTATTGACAGTCACCTAAATATCCAGTTACAGCAGAATGTGATTTGCTCTCAATGTGAGGAAACTGTCCTATGAAAACAGGGTCCTGAGGTTCTGACACTGAAGGCTAGGAGGTGGTGTGTACTAATACAGTATGAAAGACGTACCAGTCTTAGGAGTTACTAATGGTAAAGCAATATATGAAGGGTTTGTCTTGCTGGTAAACATGTTTATCAAGTGATTCTTCTTGCATATCAGAACTATGAAACCTCACAAGGAGTATCTACACAACAGTCATTGATTGAAAATGACTTGCTATTAGATTACTTTTATGTATCAGACCAAAAACTTTTTCATTTACTGCCTCCAGTGGCACCAATTTGACTTGATACTTTTTTTCCTCCTTGTATTTTGTACATATGCAGGCAAGAGTTTAAAGTTGAAATTATAGATTAAGAGAACCAGAATACCTACATTTGACAAAAAAACATAACCTCCCAAAAAATAGTACCTGGATTGCCTGGTTCAATCTATCCTGGCTCCAATAGCTGACCACAAATAAAACTGAATCAGACTTACTAACTCTATGGTTTACTTTCACAAGGGAAAACATTGTTTTGGTAGGTATTCACACTAGCAGCCCTTTTATAGGAGTAGATTCTTAAAGGAAAACTCCTAATTTCCTAGGCTAATGCATTCAGATGAACTGTTCCTCACTGTGCTTCAAACATACGTGGCTGTACTTGAAGTAAACCAGGCAACTTTTAACAGTATGTCTGTGGCCATCTGTAAAACTTGTGCTTACAGCAAATGGTCCTACATACATGTGGGTGTACAACCACAGGACTAACGAATAATTTCAATGCAGAATAGCGTAGATGTTCTGTGTTCCGAGCACTCATAATTTATGTGATCAGAATGGTTTCCCTGTACTCAAATTAGAGCATAAAGAAAGGGTTTGGCTTGCAGTAAAATACTACTGCCACCATAAAATCATAGTCTACTGCTGGCTGCCAGATCTAAATAATAGTGGTTCAAATGCTGGATTACAGCAGTATCAAGCTGTCAGTTTACACTCCTGTAAGCGCAGTTATTGGAAGGCTCACTGAATTGATGCCTAAATAATATTAATTTATCTTCTAAAATATTTATCCAACTTCAAGTCCTTCACAGAATATTTTGTATCTTCACCCATCTCCCTTTTTAAATGTTCACAACATGAGGTGTCCTGAAGCCTCAGGAAATACATGTCCTGCAGTATCCCAAACAATTTTCCCAGTAATGACATCCCCCCTGCACTGTATTCTTTCATTTATCCTGGTGTACGTAACCTTCCTTGCAGAACTGCAAAGGGAGCTGGCAGGGATCCAGGACAACCTGTCAGCACAAGCAGCAGTGAGGTGATGAGTCAGCAGAGGCACTGTGTGTCTTTGCGCTCTGCAAAGCTCACTGCCAACTCCCCCAGAGACAAGTCTTGGCTTTGACCTTGAAAAGTGTCCACAGCTCCTGCTCGCTCATCCTTATTTTGATGAAAGGGAGGATGTGTCCTTCAGTGAAGCTGAAAATGTAGAGCTGCCCTACAGACGCCAATAACCCAAGGAACAGAGGCTCTGTGTGATCTTAGGATTATGTGAGGCTTAACCTGAGAACAAGGCTGGCAATTTTGTAAAGCAATTAATTAAGAACAGTCACAAAAACCACAGTGTTAAAACTATTTTAAAATAGCATAATTTCACTGCATTTGTGCCACGCTACATTCAGTACATCCCCAATATGATAGCTGCACACAGAAAAATCCACCAGATGCTACATGCACCATGATTGCATAGAATAAGACAAAATTATCTATGGTTCAGAAATACAATGTCTACATTGAAAGGACATCAATGTGGCCACTCGTGTATTCAGGTATTTATTTTGTCTTCATTTTTTATACTGCTTTTTAAATAAGAAGAGTTTAAATGGCTCCCTCTTGTGTCAAGAAAAATGCAGTATTGTGTTTGGCAAAAACTAGTCCTTGCGCAGAAATTAGAATTTATCTATATTTATACTGCAGAGTCTAGTTATCAGTATGTTGTGGTGACTGAGGAGACTGAACACATGTATCCCTTGCTGCTCACGTGCTCTTTGAAACTACCGAAAAGAAGTACCATAAACAGTTACCTTTCGACTGCATATGATAAAGGGTAGGAAAATAGCTTGTGAACCATATGTATTGCATCCCATCTAATTTGCTAAAGCAGCCTAGACTAGACGGGTATCCTGTCTTGGAGATACCTGTCCTTAAAGATCTGCAACATTTCAGCACAGAATATCTGGTTTAGTGCAGTTTAATTTACTCCTGGTGTTTTTCATAGGTGAGCAAATCTTCATCTTGTAAGGGGCAGAAGGAAAGCAATGCAATGCAAGGCTCTGAGCATGAAAGACTCAGTGAATGGCAGTGAGGAAGCAAAAATCTGATTTCAACAACCCTGCAAGTCTTCTTTCCTTCTTTCTAGTACCTTCTTGCTGATAAAGTTTTTGTTCCAGCTTTTGAATCATGAAAGTTTTCTTTACAATAATTAATACCCATAAATCTCTGAAATTCAGAACTGATTTTTTTTTTTTAAATAGCATGGGATATAGTTTTGTAACTTTGGATATTAAGCAATAATCTTGAAAATTAACATAAAAGAGGAAAAATACTTATAAGACCCTAAAGTCTTGCTAACCTCAAGAGGCAAATAAAATATATCAGGAAATGTGTGTATACACAGGAAGTATCTACAATACCTTTTGAGAAAGCAGGTCTGAAAAGCTTTGTTTCAAGGAAACATACTTCAGTTCAGTGGTTTCTCACAAAATCTGTTCCTGCATAGTTGTGAATTAACAAACCAAAACAGTCTAAACAAAAAGAAACTAGGCCCACTTCAGAGTGGGACTAATCATACTGACGACTGGAGAGCTTGATAAAGCTACTTTGCAGATAATTATCTTGAGATAATCTCAGTTTATCCTGAGTCAGAAGTCTGGTGATACACACACAGGAGGCTATGTTTTCTAGCTTGAAGGGGTGGCTTTAAAATACCATATTATGAATTCTGCTGTAGTCATTTATCCTTTGTTAAAAGTCGTCCCTGTTACAGCCTTACAGTTACCAGAATGAATGAAAATAGGACTACTGATACCAAATATATGCTTTTCAAATCTAGGATTTGGTATCCTCCTCCAAATAATTTGTTCTTACTTCTCATACAGAGGGAGTTACCACTTGTTCACAGAGAGGAAAAAATTATTATGGTGCCCAGAACAATCATTCAGTTTCTTAGAGTTTCTTGTTTAAGGGCCTCTATAGTGGCACCCCACAATCTATTTCCACACTTTAGAGAAGAACTGATAAGGGTAGACTTAACTGATGAGAAAGGGTTTATTGAATCCAAAGCGTGTACTTACGCTCAAAACTGCTGTTTGGAAAGGACCTCATCAGCTCCCACCTAGGATTAGGTGCATCTAAACTAAAAAATACCTTTTTATCTATCCAGCCATGCAAAGCTACTTTTCTGAACACAACCACCACCATGACCTTAATGGAACTGAGCTACCTTCCTCATATTCCAAGCCTGACAGGACAGTATGAGGTAACTGGGCATTTCATTACCTATTTCTTTTGAGGTACTCGTTCCAAAATTGTTTGGAAGGTCATCATAAAAAGATTGAGTTGCACTACATACATACACACACACAAAAGCATTTTAAAAATCACATTTTATCTTAAATATGGCCAAACACTGGTACTCTTAACCAATAATCTAGTGGCTGGGGTACCTGCCTTGAAAGTGTAAGAGACCAGGATTCTCAGATGGAGAGCATTTCATATCCTCCTCGCTGGATTATGCGTTTTTTTTTCTCTCCTGGATTATTTCCAAACTGTGGGCTGTTCTAGAAGAGAGGTGCTCTTGGAGTCTTTAATAGCTTGTGTGGAGAAAAGAATGAAAAAAATCGACTGATCAACAAAGCTCATGAGCTGTAATCTTCAGTGGTAAAATCACTCCCAGTTAGGCTTTAGACACCTAGTACTAACATTAAGGAGTATTTTTCTAGTCAGTTTGTATTCTTTCCAGAAAAGTGTGCCTTGTGAGGTATTAGCATATCTAAAATGAGGCCACTACAAATTTATTTGATGTATACATTACTTCTGTTTCAATGCTATAATGCAAAATACTGTAAGAGGCAAAAGTCATCTCTTTAATGGTGGAAAACTTTGAAAAGCTGTTTTCTTCTTGACCCAAAGTGAAGGTAGATACTTTCATTTTGACCTTATTTACTTGTTTTTCCTTTGGGTGACATTTCCACTAGCCTCCACTGTGGCTAAGGTTTTGTACACTAAAAATTATGAGTGAGACTTACATTAGAAAGTCTTTCCCAAAGAAACCTCAAACCAGTATTCTTGACACTTTTCAGAAAGAAAATTAGGTTTGTGGTTTCTTAGAAAGCTTTTGTGCCTCGTTCCTGCTTAACCTCAGGCAATGAAATGTAAATCCTTAAACAAGGTCTGGACGTGAAATTTAATATTCCTTCCTTGTGTACATAGGATTTTGGTAAGCAAACAACAGGTATGCTGATTTAAACAACAATTTTTCCATCTGAGAAAGGAGACTTTGATGCAGACTTTGTTCTGCATCTACATCATAACAAACCTTGCTGTTTTATGTACAGGCAGTATCATCATCAGTCAGGATCAAGTTTCCTGTAATTTGTGTGTAACTCTTAAAAGTGAATGCTGTAGCCTGACTTAGCATCATCGAGCTTTTGTGAGTTGCAGATCTGTCAGGTGGTTGAAACGCATTGCAGTTTAGTCCTAGACCTAAGCTAACAATCTATACCACAGCAAATATTTACAGCCTTAACGGACTGCAGGATAAAAACATCTCACGGTATTTATTTATGTCATACATGCATCCTTCTTTCTGGTAGGCACTGTGAGTTCACCAATTCCTGTATCTTAACTGCACGTTTCTTTAAATAAACCCACTGCGATTTTGCTTACTGAAACAAAAAAAGTGAAGGTTTATATATAACCAGCTTTCCACTGCCTCCTCCTGTGCCGCCGGTTTTCCAGGCCCTCTCCTATGCAGAGCACTTGAGCAGCGTAAGCGGATGTTGCATAATGTGATTACGGGCTGCTTTAACTGAGGAACGTGTCCCACTTGCGGCATGTTACACACGGCTGCCTCGGTTCTTTCATTGAACAGAAGCTGTGAAGCTGCTTTTATATTCCTGGCAGCTGTCAATTGCTAAAGCAAAAGATTAGGGGACTTGGGCGCGCTTTTTTTGTTATTTGTACTGAAAACCTGTATTGCTTCCTCTCTCTTATGCCTTTAGCTCCGAAGGAGATGATTACATCTTCCTCTGTCTGATCCTAACATACCACCCTAATTCATATTACAGAAATTTGCACGTATATATAATCAGGATTTTTTTAAAAAGCTTCGAAAGCGTATCTATGTGGTGTATCTACCGCTGAGGGAACATGGCGGTGAGTTCCCAACTTGTCTCCGGCACCCAGCCGCATTTGCCACCCGGGGTGAGCTGCGCTCCTTCTCGCCCCCATCGCTGTCCCCTGGGTGGCCGCTGTGCCGGGGGTGCCACAGCGCCACAGCCGGGGGTGCCGGCGGCCCCGCCCCTCACGGCCCCTCACACTCCCAGCCCCTCGCGGCCGCCGCGCGGGTACGGCCGGGCTCCGGCGCCGGCGCGGCGCTGCGCAGGCGCGTTGCGCGCGCTGTGTCGCGGCGGGCGCGCGGGATGCGGGCGGCGGGAGCGCATGGCAGGTGGCGGGAAGCGGAGGCCGCGCGGCGCGGCGGGACCGGCCGGAGAGCAGGTGGGGCGGGGGGCAGCGGGGACACGGCCGGGGGCGGCGGGACAGCCGCCTCCGAGGGCCGCGGGCGTGCATCGGCGCGGGTGCCTTGGGGTGTCTGTCGGTCTTCTGTCTCCTTGGCCCTCGTTCTGTTTTGCTCCATGGCTTTGGGGAGAGTCACAGGGCCCCGCGTTCTCCCGCGCGGCAGCCGCTCCTCCACCCGCGCGTCTCGCGGGACCGCCGCGCTTGAGGGGCGCCGGGCCCAGCGGCCGCCGCGTTATCCCGGCGGGACCGCGCTGGGAACGGGGACACGCCGTGACCCGGTTTACCTGGCGGCAGTCCTGCTTCAGGGATGGAGTGCCCGCCGCCTTGCCCTCTCTAAGAACAAGAAAAAAACCTTGTTGCTTTTTCTTTTTTTTTTTTTAATTCCTTCAAATGAGGGGGATAGCGATTCTTACCAATTCATGGAGACTTGTGTGGGAATGGGGTGGTTGAGGCTACTGCCCCAGTAGAGTGTGCCCGTATGGATAATTTCCTAGCCTGCTTCAGTTCACGTTACATCATTTTTAAAAGCAACTCCTCCTTTAAGCTGCTTCTAAAATGCTGCACTGAAAACTGCAGTAGTCGTGATGTTGAATAGCAGAGAAGTTAAAATAGTAGAGACCAGAGGATTTTTGCTGTATTATTTAATTTGACATGACAAGATAGTATTCCTACTTTCAACTGTCTGTAAATCACATAAACATACTGTATGAAGTCTGCAGTGTGATTGATAATAGTCATTTTAAAACGATATAGAGTTAGACTAAACTTTGGGATTGCTTGCTCCTTTGCTTAATTAACTAACAGAAGCGCTTCTGTTGATTATATTGATATTAATATCAAAGTAGCAGTTTGCTACCTCAGACATGTTTAGTACATTTGTCAGACTGCACTTTTAATGGGTTCTGATTTTCTAGGCTGTATATATGCTATACATGTCCTAACGGATCTAATCCTTGTTCCTCCATTAATATAAAAGCTTTGTAGAATCTGGTAAAGCTGATAGAAAGAAACTGAATTAACTATGTTTTGGCTCGTTTGGGTTTGTGGGGGTTTTTTTGTTTTGTTTTGTTTTTTTTGGTTTTGTTTGTTTTTTTTTTTTTTTAAATCTACAGAGTGAAAAAAATGGAGCTGTCAAGAAGAGAAGGTCAAATCAGGCAGATAATCCCAACAGTCTTTGCCAAGAAGCAGAAACATGCTATCGGCTTAGACTGCCTGAGGACTTCTACCAGTTTTGGAAGTTTTGTGAGGAACTAGATCCTGAGAAACCAAGTGGTGAGGTTTTAAGTTTTGTCTCTTCTAACTTTTATTCCCAAAAGCAGCCTGAAGGCAGGCAAACTGGAGGTGGTCAGATGCATTTTAATGAAGCTTCAGTTTTTCAGTTGAGATGGAAGATACTTACATGAGTATAAACTAAAACACTGGCTATAATCACCTAGATGTACACTTCAAGCTTTCTAAAATGTAATTACTGAAGTTGTGCAATGTAAAGGGACTAAATGTGGTCTAAATCTACTTTTCTTGCAGGTGCATTTAAATTGTTTAATGTGGAACTCGTTTCCTCGGGTATCATGGTTTAATCCCAGTCAAGAACTAAGCACCACACAGGCGCTTGTTCTCTCCCCCTTGGTGAGACGAGAGAGAATCAAAAGGGTGAAAGTGAGAAAATGTGTGGGTTGAGCTAAAGACAGTCTAATAAGGAAAGGAAAAGCCACAAGCAAAGCAAAACAAGGAATTAGTTCTCCACCTCCTGTGTGCAGGCAGGTGTTTAGCCATCTCCAAGAAAGCAGGTCTTCATGCTGAGCATGATGCCATAGGCTATGGAATATCCCTTTGGTCAGTTGGAATCAACTGTCCCAGCTGCATCCCCTCTCAGCTTCTGGTGCACCGACAGCCTCCTCTGGTAGGATGAGAGGTTGAAAAGACTTTAACTCAGTGTAAGCACTACTAAATCTGGATTTCAACCTCTTCAAGTTTATTATATAACAGAATGTGGCATCCCTGTGGGTTCTAGAAATGACAGTATCTTTCAGAGTCATAGGGTGGTTTAGGTTGGAAGGGACCTTTAAAGGTGATCTAGTCAAACCCCCTACACTGAGCAGGGACATCTTCAACACAGACAGGTTGCTCAGAGCTGAGTCCAACCCAGCCTTAAATGTTTCTAGGTCATCCACCATGTTTCTGTTCCAGTGTTTCACCACGTGCATCATAAGGCTTTTTTTTTCTTACATTTAGTCTGAATCTATCCTGTTTTAGTCAAAACCCATTAACCCTTGTCCTCTTGCTATAGGCCCTGCTAAAATGTTTGTCCTTACCTTCAATATCTACAGTACTGAAAGGCTGCAGTAAAGTCCCTGGAGCCTTTTCTTCTCCAGACTGAACAACCCCAGTCCTCTCAGCCTGTCTTCATAGGAGAGTAGCTGTAGGACTCTGATCATCTTCATGACCCTGCTCTGGAGCCATTCCAACAGGTCCATGACCTTGCTGTGCTAACAACCCTGGAGCTGGATGCAGCACTGCAGGTGGGGTCTGAGCAGAGCAGAGAGGCAGAATCCCCTCCCTGGCTCTGCTGGCCACACTGTTTTGGATGCAACCCAGGACATGTTTGGCTCTCTGGGCTGTCAGTGCACGTGGCCAGGTCACGTCCAGCCTCTCATCCACCAACACCCCCAAGTCCTTCTGGGCAGGGCTGCTCTCCATCTGTTCATTCCCAGCCTGTGTTGATACCAGTGGCTGCCCCCAGGTGCAAGACTTTCCACTTGGTCTTGTTAAACCTAAGGAGATTCACATGGGCCCAATTCTTGAGCTTGTCGAGGTCCCTTGGGATGACAGCTTGTCCATCAGGAGCGTCATCTGCACCCCTCAGCTTGGTGTTATCTGCAGATTTGCTGAGGTTTGCTGATTGCGTCTTGTGTAATTGATAAAGATTAGTAATTAAACAATAGTGGTCCCAGTGCAGAGCCCTGAGGGACACAATCCATCACTGATCTTCATCCAGACATTGCACTGTTGATGGCTACTTTTTATTAGAAGTGCAATAACTCTTGAATGAAAGCCATCTGGACAAAACAATGTCTTAGCTTTCCTTGCCTAGTGAATAGTGTTTGAATTTATGGAAACTTTCGATGCCTGAGCAACATCGGAACTTCCTGGTCTAGATGTGCACCTGATTCATGGTTTGCTTTTCAGATGCACTTGTGTCAAGTGTTGGACTTAAGCTGGTTGGACCATATGATATTCTTGCTGGAAAACACAAAAAAGCAAAATCAACAGATGTGAGCTTCAATCTTCATTGGAGATTCTTCTATGATCCCCCTGAATTTCAGACTATACTTGTTGGGGATAGCAGAACACAGTATCACATAGGATATTTCAGGTATTTTATTTCCTGTGTGCTCCTGCTCCACTACAATTATACATAGCTTTTGGCCTCTTTTTCCATGTAAGGTAACTTGTGTGCTATCACCAAACAAGAATCTTTCTTTTTTGTAGTAGGATATTAACACATGGCTTTATCTTTTTATTAAAAAAGATCGCAGGAACAGGAGTCTAAGATTAAATTTAAGTATTTGTTAATCTACCTCCTCCAGCAATCTAGAGCACCTTCACTCACTAATCTTCAACTTTTGCCATGGTACTGGGAAGAAAATCAAATTACCAAAAGGGAATATATATTCTCTCTGCATGTATGGATGCAAGCTCTTTTCAAAGCTTGCTGTAAGATTTTAGAGCTTTAGCTCTAAGGGCATTTCTTGGTAGGTTTCTGAAGGAGATGGCAGCATGGTGAGGAGACAAATTTAGTTTTACTTTGAAATAGGAGAAATGGACACAGCTTGACAATTTTTGTGTGTACTTTTTCATCAATAGGGATGTGCCGGATGAGCTCCCAGTGTGGGTTGGTGCAAATGAAGCTAAGAAGGGCTGTGTGATTTCACAAGTTGGTGATAATGTCTTTGCTGCAGTCAAGTAAGGTTTATATTTACTTTTATTTATAAGGAACAGAATAGAATGAAATTGTTAATTGGGAGGTGGGATGTGGAATAATTAAGCTAACTTATTATATGTCTTTCTTAAGAAACCCTCACTAATTTTCAGCCCCTGCTGGCAAGTGTTAAGATTCTCTCAAAAGCCTTTGTAGGCTTTCTGACAGCGTTTTCCTTTCAGAACTGAAATAGATAAGTGTTAATTATATCATTCCTTAAATATATTGGCAGTGACAGGCTCTAAATTAGGAAAAAATAATCCGCTGGGTATGTTAAAATAATTCTGTAAGTAGGAAAAGGGCATCTCAAACAGTGATGAAGGAAATCTGAGTATCATAGTAGATGAATAGCATCTGGCTCTTGTTCCTGCCTACATAAAAATACATTATTTTTGTGTATAATCAATATCTACAAGAAGTACCATTTCTGCCCTGTGTCAGGATAACACTGACATGGACATGTAGTTCAGAATGATTCTCAGAACTTTACATACTCCTGTGGCAGGAATGCAAACAACTGATCTCATCCCTGCTGGTTAAAAACGGAAAGCTGTCTAAGGACAGACACGTGTCAGTCAGTAAAAGCAGACTGAAGAATGGCATCTGCAAAAGAACCCTTGTGCAGTGCAGCGTTAAATGAGGACATTTGTTTCTAAAGTACCGTTGGGAAGCTCATAAATATGTATTTGTGTGCAAGATGTGGATGACAAATGGTGTATATGGCATGGAAACAGCAAACTGAATTCTTAAGCTAGAAAGATGAACAGTTACTGAGGCTGGGAGAACCTTCAGCACCTGCAGAGATTGCATAAACTAGATTGTAATGCAGGTACAGATAAGAAAAGCCCAAGTACTCCCTGTGCCAAACTATTTTCTCTCTTGTTAAGAGGCTTGCATTTTCAAGTCTCTGTATAAATAAATGCAGGACTGCTAATCTAAGTTGTTAAAATTTGGAAGTTTAATGTTTAAAAGGTTATTAATTTTTTTGTTTTCGTGACATGTTTCATCTGTTTGCAGATTACTTTTGTCAAAAAAACTTAAGGAAGTGGCTGATAAAAAGAAAAATGCTGTTTTGAAAGACATAGATGAAAAGCTAACAAGAACAGCAAAGGAACTGGGTTATTCTCTGGAACAAAAAACCCTGAAAATGAAACAGAGAGATAAGAAAGTATGACTTTACTCATCTACTGGAGAGAACTAAGTTCTGTTAAATTTTTTTTCATTTTTTTCCTGTTTGTGTTTTTTCATCCTTCTAGTCAGTAAGAATGCTTCATTAGGAATTTCCAGAGGTAATCAGCTCTCTATAAAACTTCAAGAGAGGGAAGATTACTATAAGTGTGTTCCAAATAATAGGATTTAATAAAAACACTTTACTCTTGTAAATCATAGCTTGGCATTCAATTAAAAACAAAACAAAAAGAACAAACCACCAAAAAACCCTCTGTAAACACAGTAGTCTAAAAACTGAAATAAATAGAGGGCAGGGAGAAAACTGTTTTAAATGGAAGATTGTTCTGAATAGTTGAGTTGGATCTGTTAGAAACAGGACCAATAAGGATGATATGGATGATAATAACAGGCTTTTTGCATACCTATCAAAAATAATTACAGTAGGAGGGGACTAAACAAATGCGGTACAATGCAACACAAGTGACTACAAGGGTACCTAGATTTCAGAATTTGACTGAAAATGAATTTCCAGTTATTTCAAACTTCAATACTTGAAATTAACTGCAGTATAATTTGAAACTAAGTTGGTGCCCTGGAGCCAGGACACCATATTGGGTTTGACCACCAGCAGTCAGGTGTTAGTGTTTAATGAGGTGAATTATTTTTAGGTCACAGTACTGTCTTATGGTGCTATGTTCCATTTTCTGTGTCCTATTCAGGTGGTGACCAAAGCATTTCATGGAGCAGGCCTAGTCGTTCCTGTAGACAAAAATGATGTTGGATACAGAGAACTTCCTGAAACAAATGGTAAACATCTTGTTTACTACATCCTTCTGCTTTTTTGAAGTAAACAACCCTCAGTAAAAAACAAACTGCATTCATATTTTGTACTTTAAAAATTTGAGTGGTGGGAGTAAAACCTAGAAGACTTAACCATCACACTTAACCTCAAAGTATTGTCTTTAAAGGAACCAGATGAGACTCAATGAAACGTGCCAAATCTGAGAAAAGAGAAAAACGAGCCTGAAGTAGTAGTTTAGATGGCCTTTTCTTTTGTAGTGTCAATATTTGTGTTGTATCATGTCAAAGCCATTCAGGAAGTAGATCCAAAAAGCTGACCTACTTTCAGGGCTGTGTGGGTTTATTTCTTATCCACCCTCTTCTCCGAGTGTCGTTTTAACCAGAATCAGTTCCTTGATGCATTTGCATCACACAAGTGCTTGTCTCCCTTCATGAGGAGCTGAGAGGCATTGGCATGGGGCAAGAATGAGCTTCCAAGGAAAGGGGAAAGCTTCACCAGCAGCTCAGGGTGTGCCCACTTACCTTATATGTAAGTGTGGCACACAGGTATAGTTTTGCTACAGAATACTTCCATGCAGTATTAAATTTCTTTATTTAAACATCTGCTTTTGGTTTTTTGCAGCTAATCTTAAAAAAATTTGCAAGGCCATTGTTGATGCTCCAACTGATGAGGAGAGAGTGAAGGCCTTTGCACCCATTCAAGAAATGCTGACCTTTGTTCAGTTTGCTAATGATGAGTGTGACTATGGAATGGGATATGAGCTGGGCATGGACCTGTTTTGCTATGGATCACATGTGAGTACTACAACAGTCATACTTCACAAAATTATGCATTATTTTTTACATGGGCTACATGTTGTTCTGTTGTAGATTAAATATCCCTTGGAATCTGAGAGGTCTACAAGTGTATTCTTAATTCATGAAGACTGTTACGAAGTCACACAACATCATTCCACATTGAATTTAAAATTGTGTGTGTGAAAGCCCAATCCTGTAATCCAAAAGCAGAGTGTAAAGTGCCTGATCCAAATGCAGTGAATAGCTGGAGTCCCCTGTCCCCAGCTACTTGTATAGGCACCCATATTTAACCAGATCAAGAAACAGCCTGATGTTTGTAGTAACCCCAGCTGGAAGAATGTGAACCTAGGTCAGCTGCCTGGCTGTACTGCATAGGGTACCTCCCACCTGGAGTCTCTTCCCTAGTTCTCTGCTAACAGTGAATATTAGTAAGGGGATTGAATTAATAGCATTTATAAAACATAAAAATCATACTTAATGGTTTTTATTCTGTATTAGCTGCTGGCCTATTAATGAAAAGAGTCATGGCTGTAATCAGTCCATGGCTAGAAAATAACACAGGAAGTTCCAACATCAACCTAATAGGAATGGATCGTCATAGGAACACCCCTGCAAAACAGCTGCTTCTAGCATAACAAGTATTGGCTAAGTGGTGCTCCAGAGTATCATGGGAAAGATAAGTTTTTCAATACTAAATGTAGGCCCAAAAGAGCTGTGCTGAACACTGGTTAAAATATTTATCCATTGAAATGTATGAAAACTGCCTGCTCTTGCCATACACTGTTAAATTGCTAATGTGTTTCTTAGATTTCGTGCCCTGCTTTCTTAAGTTCCATACAGCATCTGAAAACGTGTGGTATTTTCCTTTGGTATCCTGCTTATTTAGAACCCTCTCTTTCAGAGACTAGGCTGCTTCAGCTGCTTAAATCCTTCCTACAACTGGAAGGGCAGTGAAAGAAATGGTTCCTCCAATTTTTCTGAGAAGGTGGAGGCAAATACTCATCTTCCATGCTTTATGCTTCTCAGCACATGAGACTAACCACTGACAAAGTCCTGCAATGAAAAATTGTGTTTACAGTACTGTCATATATCTTGTCTGTTTTACGCTGCAGCTTGAAACACCTGTAACTTTGCAGCTGTTTTCTAGAATTAGAGAGCTTCATTTCTAGTTTAGTAAACAGAAGAAACAGTGGCTTCACACATAAGTTTTGCTCAGTTAGGTTCCTGCCTGTCTTGGAGCTCCTCCTTGGAGCTGTTTTCCTGTTCTGACTGGAGCCTTCCTGTCCCTTTGCTTACAGAGCCAGAGAAACACTGACACTATCTGTAGCCCAAAACATAAAAAAGAACTTGAATCTTGTCCCCTTCATTTGAGCGATACATGGACTTACATGTACAATAATGTACAATAATTGCAAATGCTGAATATGCTCTGATGTTTATACATTTAAAGTGCTTAAATGGTTACTGTAAGTACACTGTAATCCCCTCGAACTGTGGGGTGGGATGAGACACGGGACTGTGACAGGATAGGAGACCTTCACCTGCAAGCTCCAGCTGGGGATGCTGTAGTGAGTAGGACCATCATCTCTTGCACTGTTAACACTTGGTTTCTTCTCTCTCACTGCGGCAGCTCGGGCACCCCTGCCTGCCCTTGCTGTGGCTGTCACAGGTGTAGCATGAGGATGTGCTCAGCTGCTTTGGGAGGGGTTGAAGGGCGCAGTGTAAATGAGGCAGAGACAGGAGGTGGGGATGCTCCCGGAATTAACAAAGCCGCTGAGGCCGAGGCCAGCTCTTGTTTTCCCTTCTCTCCTGCAGTACTTCCACAAGACGGTGGGCCAGCTGCTGCCCCTGGCTTACACCCTGCTGAAGAGGAACCTCTTCGCGGAAATCATCGAGCAGCACCTGGGCAACCGGCGGGAGGAGGACCTGGATCAGCTGGCGCCCTGAGCGGGGGCTGCAGCTGGGGGGCGGCCCTGCGTGCCCACGACCGGGCCTGTCTTTGTGTGTGTGTCTGTGGGTCTTTTTGTACTCGGTGGCGGTGTTCCCTGCGGTCAGTAAAGGTTTTTCTAAGGAACGCGCTGCTTCCCGATGCTGGCTGCCACGGCGGGCCCGGGACAGGGAGCGGGCGTGAGGCGCTGCGGGGCGGAGCTGCTCTCGGGCGGGGCTGGGCACTGACGTGCCCGCTTGGCCCTGCCCTGCGGACCCCGAGAGCCAAACCTGGGCCGGGGCTGGTGCTCTAAGGAAGCACGGGAAGGGCGGGCAGGTGCCTCATGCCTTCACGCTTTCAATAAATTTGGAGTTTTATTCTCACAATGGAAAATATTTTGGCTCTTACTCAAGAGCCCTAACACCATCCAGTGACTTGACTTCCGTTGTAGCAATTCACATCAGTACTAAAGACAGCAATACTAATTACTACTGATAAAGGATAGGCCACTAGCACTATGCTCAAATGTTAAGTCATTCTTACTCTCTTAGACAAAGGATTTCCAGATACATGTTACTTTATGGTAGAAGGGAGCACTGGAGGTACAATGTAGGTTAGAGTGCTGCAAAAGTATTGTGAGTTCCAAATGCATAAGGTAATCACATGCCACAGCTACTTGTGTAAATTTGACAACTTCACCCCTTTCACTCAGCATATTAATGTTCCAATTACTCAAGCATAAACATACATTCATTCATAGGCTTAGAGTTTTGTTTTATACATAAAAAACCCAGGTACTTTCCATCTCATTTTCCTTTTTATGTTTTAAGTACAGGAGACCTTTTTATTAATGCCCTGTAAATCATACAAGTACTAAAAAAGTAGAATCATGGAAAGGTCTGCAGTGGAGGGGACCTTAAAAACTTTTAAACTGTTACTTAAATATGAACTTAGATCTGCAAAAATGAGGGCCTAAGACTGGACATCCATACTCATGTATTAACCCCTGATGGAAATCTGTTAAAGCAGCTGCAAAATGACTGATGTGCTATGTACCATGAAACAGGGACAGACTTCTTAGCAGGGCCTGCTGCGCCAGGACAAGGGAGTAATGGTTTTAACTAAAAAAAGAGTAGATTGAGACTAGATAGGGGAAAGACATTTTTTACTATGAGAGTGGTGAAATATTGAAATGCGTTGCCCAGAGGGGAGGTATATGCCCAGCCCTCAAAGTGTTCAGTGGATGGAGGTCTGAGCAACTCGGTCTAGTGGAAGGTATCCCTGCCCATGACAGGAGGGTTGGAACAAGGTGATCTTAAGGTCCCTTCCAACCCAGGCCATTCTATGATGTGTACATTATCAACAGATTATTTATTTAGACAATAAAAGGATCATCCACTTTTAACTATTTTAAATCAAAAAGATTTTGTTTCAAATCTATAATTAAAATCTTTGATTTTTATTTTTGAAAAATACCCCAAGGCAGATGGGTTTGATGCGGTTGATTTGGCTACTGATATATAGCCAAATGCCAGGCAATGCAAAAAGTGCATCTCCTAAACTTCTTTCTTTTTGTCAAATCTTACTAGTTTTGTATGTAAAATTACTAGCTGTTAATTTTCCGAGGGAAAAAAAGCAAAACCACAAATCTTGTTTGTGAAAACAATGAGAAAACATGACAGAACAATAAATGGTCATACAGAAGTTTTTAATGCTTGATTAAATCATCACAGTAACGAGAATTTTTACTGTAATGATATGCAGTTCTACCACACTATTATAAATAAAAACATTAAGATCAATATTAAATACAGCTCTAGGCAACATCACAGATTAACAAAGAATGCATTGTTCATGAACCAGTATTTGAATGATTTAAAAAATAAGAAAATGCCAACACTTTCCCCCTCCCATCCACCATCTTTTTTTTTTTTTAATTAGTTACTTGAGTAAGGCGCTGCAAGTTTCACGTTAGAAATTTTTT
Source organism: Acrocephalus scirpaceus scirpaceus (assembly GCA_910950805.1). Taxonomy (NCBI): domain Eukaryota; kingdom Metazoa; phylum Chordata; class Aves; order Passeriformes; family Sylviidae; genus Acrocephalus; species Acrocephalus scirpaceus. The sequence goes on along the minus strand of OU383778.1, from coordinate 7,941,680 downwards.
GTTGCACAGCACAGGCACACATACTTCATTAACAGAACTCTACTGTATGTTTACCAGAAGACATTCTAAATGTCAACAGGGAAAGCTTTGCAGGTTAAGAAGAGTAAACAGAGATGCACAATTTATGTGCAGCACTCAGGATCCACACAGAAATGAAACACAGCAGGAGTGTGAACTGTATTGTAATTCAGACAGCAGTCTCTAGAATTAGGTGCAAGTTAATACAGTACACACAGTAGTGTTTTACAATAACATCAGACATGGCAGATTTTAAAGTGATTTTTGTATGTGCAGTGAGTTTGTATTCTTCCACTGTAGAAAAAAAAAATCAGACAACAGAAATCAGTGTCACAGACAACTTCCTGCCTTCTGTAAATGCGCCAAATCCTGCTCTTTGTGAAGTTTCCTCTTCTTCAGGCTTATGTAATGTAACAGAGCAAATTTTTAACAACTAGCACTGACTTCACGTGGAAGAGTACAGATAGTTGTTGCCATACTCCCGTTTTTACATAGCCCAATTCCCTGTTAAACTTCCAAACCTGTTTTTAATACAGGGCCTGATCACTGTGACCCCCCAGGCACATGCCACTTTCTACCCGTTCCAGTTGCTGCTAGAGCTGAGATGATAAAATGTAGATGGCAGTTTTTTACCAAGAAAAATCAGTTAAAATTCAACAGTGCACTTACTTAAGCACAGCCATTTTTGTGCAACTCACCAAAAGTGCCAGAATTTTGGTTCACTGTGTTAATTGTACTTAAGGTAAAATCATACTGAGTACTTCCTGAAAAAAGATGTTTGAGGTAATTGTGATTAATGCCTTAGAGATACTGAAATTATTATGTTAAACTTCTAGTGTTTATATTCTTGCCATTTTTGCAGTCTTGTGAGCATAATTGTTAAAAGACAGAAATTTTATCCAACCTCGTATTTCAAAACATGATTTTTGCCAGCCAGATTTCCTAATTTTTTTCCTCCCTAATTTAGGTTTATAGCATATTGTAATTTTTCCTCTGCATGCAGTTCTGGTGATGGTCTGATAAAATGAATAGGAAACAAAACAATATACTATAATGAAGTTAGGGGTCAGTTCACCTCCGAGTGTGTGTGTGTGTTGCTGCTGAATTTTAAAGTCCTGCCAAAGTTTCAAGTACTGGATTCAATTCTGCCCTGCTGCTCAGGTGTGACTATATATAATTTACACCTTTATATAGTTGGGAGAAAAGAAAAGGAGAGTTAAATGCAATCTAATAGTTGCTTTCTCCTATTATTTTTAAAACTGTGCAGGGTTTTGTTGTTTTTTTTTTTAGTGAAACCCTACTATTACTGTTCCAGTTATCTGCTAGTAAAGAAAAAAGGAAATCCAAGGTAACGGCAGTGAAAGTTACATTTTTGTAACAAGTTACATTGAAAATGATCTTGTATGTATGTTGGATCATAAAGAAGCCATTTTCTTGAAACCCTTCATCTAGTTGTAAACATTTGCTAATCCTCCATTACTTGCAGAGGATTATGAATTACTCTATAAAATCACATTAAAAAGGTAATTAGTTATGTGAGATATTAACTGATTCATATTTAATAGACTTTTTAAATCCATACAAATATAAATAAAGAATGGTAAAACTTCAAGAAAAATAATATACATTTAGTGCAAATTATGAGTTACATTTCTTCCTACCATGTCAGCAGTGGAGCGTCTTTTGTGGAGAAGAAAAAATAAAAATGACCATTCTCAAATTTTACAGGGGGGAAAAGATCTCCAGTGTTGAAGCATGCATTTTTTACCAGATACACGTATACAGAATTGTTCCAGCTCTTAAACTAGTAGAATAGCAGTATTTTTCTTATACTGCACAACATTGGTATATATCATAGTGTGTTCAATAATACAAAAATTGCATAAGACCAGGTCACATTATTGATATTTTCTGCAGCAAAACCAGTATTTTTCTCTAAAATACTGGTTTCATCTGATTTTAGTTTTCTATATCATGACAGCACACGGGTTGAAAGAAGTCTCGCGTGGTTCTTGCAAAGTATTACCTGTTCAATCTGGTTTTGTTGCAGTGGATCTGCACTGCCCCAAGCATTTTTTGATGTACGAACTTACACATTTAATGGCACAAGAAAAACCTCCCTTCTTGTGATCACACCTCAATAACTCACAGTACATCTCAATATGAGAAACAACTGCTTCAAAAGGGCACACCAATTTTAAAGAGACTTTGTTACGGCTCAGGAGAGAGAGAAATAAAGCTCTTCTGGAATGTAGAAAGGTGACGAGTAATAGTTAATACGTTTCATGAGTTAACACAACAGTTTTCAATGGTAAAAAGGGCAAGACCTTTCAGTCTCCACAAGATGGCTCAATTCAGAATGATCCCTCCAGAAACAGGGATTAATAACACATCTCTTCAATGCTGAAGTACCAGGCTGGGCTGGAGAATGGCACCACTTTGTACGGCTCACCCACTGCACTATCATGGCAGACCTGATGTCTCGGGACGCATCCAGTGCAGGACAGCAGCTCTCCCTTCCCACACTCCCATCAGCCTTCCTCCTCGCCACATGCTCCCCCAGACTGACTCCTGATTGCCAGCAGCACTGTTATGTAAAAACCCAGCTCGTCTCTGATTTTACAAGTTTTCCCCAGACTAAAGTGTTGTGCTATTCAACAAATGAACCTCCTCTTCCGTTTCCTCTCTCTCCTCAGCTATGGGTTTCAGTTGAACATTATGGAGGCGGGGTCTTGGTTTGCCGTCTGGGCCATATGACGGAGGATATCTTTTTTTGTTATAATGCCAAGGAGGCGCCTGAAAAGGATAAATGGAAGACTGATATTAATCCAAGCAGGAAAATAATGAAGCGGAACAAATCTGTAGCCAAGTCCTTTTTGTTGACAGGAATAGAGCAAAACTGAACAGCCTGATTTTCTTATTTAAACAGAAACATTTTATTTATCAAAATGTTGAGGAACCACCAGTTTGATAAAACACAGCAATGCTGAGACACCGTATCAGATGGTCTCTGACAGCTGTAGTCCATTTTAATGAAATACAAGTCATACAAGTAGAGCCCATTACAATTTTTTATTTAACTTTTTGTTTCTACAAAAATCAAATTTTGATTAGCATATGCCAACAAAAAAGTAACAAAGAGGGACAAAGAAGAGACAGGTATGAAAAAGAAGTGATAGTGATCCCATTTCATAAGGGAGGCATGTTCCAACCTAGCCATCAGAAGTGATGTACCGTTTGATGGCCCCAAATCAAGCAAATCAAACTCCCCTCCTTTTTTAAACCAGAAGGATCCTTCCAGTCTGACACACTGGCTCAGACTGAATGTATTCATAGGAGCACACCGTACTGGCCATGAAACTTTTGTATAATAAACAACAGTTAATTAGTTTTTGGGAGTTCATGGCTCTAGAAAAAAATAAAATGCAAATAATAAAATTTTCATTTTCCAATTTAGATACTGTGCTCTTATGACAAAGTCTTTTAAAACTGTAACTGCGAATCAAATAGAGTGAGACTGTCCAAAAGGATAATATCACAAGAGAAGCAAAGAGCAGAATGAATGAGCTGCTGCCCTTGTTATTCTGGTTAGTACATTTCAATTTGTCTTATTAAAGGATGCATGAAATACTTGTGAAATATTAGCGTAAAATGAGAACATAATTAGCATGTTTTGCACATAAGCAGCGAAACATGGTGGGTATGTTTAGTGGACATGGAACTAGCAACCCATGTCCAAATTAAGACGAAGTGTACCACCTATCTAAGGGGTTAGTTCACAACATCATGGTTAAAACCATATCTAGATTCTGAAGTCAACAGTCAACATAGTAGCAGGCCACTTGGTGGCTGGTACCATTGCACATTCTGTAAAGGAGAATGTTACCTACACTGACTGCTGTAGGTAACAGCGGCAGAATCACAGACTTTACATAAAATCTAATTTTGCTAAATCAGACTTTAGCAAAATTTTTTGCTAAAAAATAGGAATATTTTTTAAAAATCATGTTGATAAAGGGAGATTACAGGGAAGATCTGATGATGCATTTGAAACATGCTTATCTTTGCTTCTCAAAAGATGTGATACTTTGCTATTTAACAGCTATTTAAAGCTGTCGAAATCAAAAAAGAAATTGGCATATACAAAAATCTTAATTTGCATTAGGCAGAGAAAAAGTATTCCTATCTGCGTGCCTTCCCACTGGGGGAATTCTAGAGATCAACCAGCTGGATCGATGTGATCTCAACAACACAAGTATCAGAAAGTTTACTGTTTACTTTCCTTTAATGTTGTGACTAACAGTATGTTCACATTTACAGCTTCATTTCTACAAAAAGATTTTGCACGTTATGTTTAATACAAATTTTGAGCATAAGAAGATTTCATTGTCCAGCCGATGTCGTAAAAGCCCTGAACAGTTCACAAGTTTCATGCTTCCTGACTTCTAATGTGTCTAATTATGAGATCTGATATATCTAATCACCAAGGGTTCGACGTGCTGCTTTAGTTGCTCGAGATGCTCTAATATGTTCTTCTTTGTGATGATCCCCAAGACAATCCTGCAACAGATTATGTTATGCTAATAACTGTGTGTGAAATCAAATTAAAAAAAAAAGTTCTAATCATAATAAAAAAGGATCAGAGCAAACCAACAAAAAAAAAAAAAAAAAAAACAAACAAAAACAACCAACCCAAAAAAAACCACAACAGAAAAAAGAAAAAGAATGGTTGCAGGAAAGTTAATGAGATAATTAAATGAGAATCTATTTGAAAGTCAGTAACCTTTCCCAGATTTTGCTTTTTTCCTTTTTCTCCCAAAATTCTGAACACAACTGGCTCTTCAACCACCCCAAAGGAGTATGTTTCTCATATCAGGTACACATCAGGGTAGCAAACTTTATCCCTTCATCCTAAATTCACATATTTTTGCGTTTTAGAGGCACCATAACTAAAATCTGCTTTGTATTTCCTTTGTTTAATAGTTTTTTCTCCTCACATATACAGATAATTATTCACATTTTAACAAGCCACAGTAGACGAACAGAGTAGTAACTCTGTAAAGTCATAGCAACTGAGGTTCAAAGCTGCCCTACAGAGCTGGGCTCCCTGGTGTCCTTAGACGAATTCAGACAAATTTCTTGTTCATAACAGGACAAATCAAGAGCCTGGAATGGATATACTGGTATAAATTTGGAGGAGTAAGGCTCAGTCTTCTCTCTGTCAACCTGCACCAACTTCTATACTATCCAATCTGGATTGGAACCAGTATGTTGATGCAAGTCTTTAAACAAGTATATTCAGTTTGCAGGAAATTTGCCAGTCAAAACATAAATTAGTCTTTGATATCCACAAGGCTATATGCCATGGCTAAACACCACCAGTACTAGTATTTATGACCTGCTCTTCTTGTAATGGACAGTGTGCTTGTGAAATGTCACAAATTTGTAAAATAAAGTAGGATAAAATAAATATTAAAGCCATCCATACTTCATAAAATAGTTAAAAATTTATAGTAGAGCTTGACATAGCTTTGCATGATCAAGCTTTCTTTAGAGAAGATTTTAGCATCAACATCAATGTCTGAGCACTCAACCACAACAGAAACTATGAAAAAATTTACCATAGTAAATATTTTTCAGTAAAGTTCTATCAATTCCAATTTCCCTCCCAAAACAAGAATAACTGCATGCTCACACTAACTTTTAAGTGTCAGATCATTATGTCCTTTCCCTACCAGAGAAAGGCTTCTGGAAACACTAGCCATTCCATACAGAGATGCATTGAAGGAAAAAAAAAAAAAACAAAAACCAGGCAGGAGAACATTTAAATAAATTTGTTTTAAAATACATCTTAAAAAAAACCCAATTGGAAACCAGTGAAATATTTAAACATTTGCCACATATAGCGGCAGTTCTATTGCCCACAGAAAAACTAAGGAAGTCCCAGTCATTTCAGATTTATTGTCCCAAGGACATTGATCAATCCTAAACATGTGAATGAGCAGACATTTCACTCCCCAGGCGCCTTAAAAGACATGCTAAAGGGAAAGCAAGATACTATGGTGGTAGGAGCTTTGATGTTGCATGTCAAGTGTTTAATGCAAGAGATACAGGAAAGCAGAATGTTAAATGAACAGCTGCACAGAAAAAGATCATGTGAAAAAAACAAGGAGCAGTTTAGATAAGAGGCAATTACAGTGAACATTTAGTTTCCATGCTGGGGGCTGATTCATTTAGTAGATAATCACAGGACAGCTCCCAACAGTCTCATTTACAAACATTCTAAATCTTAAAATCACTTTACTGAAATATTTTGAATTGTAGAAACAAAAGTTGCAGATTGAAGTTCCAGAACTACAGCAGTTTAGTTGTTAGTATTCCAAAAAACCAAAAGCTTGGTGGTAACCGCCATCACTAGACTCCAGAAGAAGAGATACTGACTCGATCATTTTCTCCTTTACTCTTTATGAACCCAGTATTTGTAGATGTTCAGTAACTGCTGATACATTGCATGTTGTCAGAACACAGATAATAACTGGGAAATACAGGCCTTACACTGTGCAGCACACAAGACTAAATTTCTGCAAGACAAGTTATATCACCTCCACAAGCAAGTTACACAGAGCAAGCTTGCTGAATGGCAGCAAATTTTTAACAGAACATCATAAAATGACTGAAATCATCTGCCTGCTTACTTGGAATACAAGGAAGGCGTAAGAATTTCAGAGAGGTGCTACAGCACAGCACGTTCTTAATGAACAGCTGGGGTCCTCAGTTGCAATACCAAACTTACAGGTTCAAATACCATGATCCTGGTGTATATCCCGGTTCAAATACTCTGATCCTGGAAGTGAAAATTACTGTATCTAACAAAATACAAAGCATTGCTGCCACTTTACTCACCCATTGTGTGTTACAAGGCACTGCCTCAGACCCAGCTTCCGGAAAATATCCACCACTATTTCCATTGGTGTGTGGTCTGTCACGGTGAAAGGGCTCATATCAAGTATGCTTCTGAGCTTCAAAGGTCGAGGGCTTTCTGCTGGAAGCGACGGGGTATGCTGGGCAAAACATACCCTGGAACTGCCAACAATCCCCTCCTGCTTCTTTCTAGCACTTTCTTTAAGAAAGACAGGGAAGGGGGAAAAACAGCAGAGGAGGAAAAATTTACATTCTTGGAATAAGATGTTAGTGCAGACAGACAGCTCAATCAACACTACCAGGTTCGTGCATACATTTCCATAGCCACTGCTTTATCCCCAGGAAGTGGTTGTGCAAAAATCACAAAAGCCACTTGCCATTCAGCTTTAGTCATTATTCAACTTATTTTCTCACTCCAATAAGTAACTTTTATTTACTATAAGAGGTGGAAAGGCTAAAAAAATAACATACTCAGCTCCTGAAGAAACTGCCAGGGAAAAGCCAGTCTCAATTGACAGCTCCCCGAACCTTTTCTTAATATTCAACCTAAACTTCTTTGACACAACTTCAGGCCATTCCCTCAGGTCTTGTTATCCGAGATCAGTGCCTGCCCCTCCTCTTCCCCTCACAAAGAAGTTGTAACTGCGATGAGGTCTCCCCTCAGTCTCCTCCAGGCTGAAACAGACCAAGTGACCTCATCTGCTCCTCATACGGCTTCCCCTTAAGGCCCCTCACCATCCTTGTGGCCCTCCTTTGGATGACCTCTAAATAACCCTCTGATAATCTGGCACCCAAAACTGTCCACAGGACTTGAGGTGAGATTGCCCCAGTGCAGAGCAGAGCAGGACAAACCCCTCCCTCGCCCAGCTGGCAATGCTGGGCCTGATGGCCCCCAGGAAACACCTGGCCTTCCTGGCTGCCAGGGCACAATGACTCTTAAAACAGACACAACCCAAGACTAAGGAACTTTCACTGTACAATCTCAGCAGATTAGAGATTATGAGTCTTGCCTGTGAAAGCATATTCTAAAATGAATATTCTGCTATTCCCCCATTTACTCAAGTAAATGCAAACTTAAACCAGTATGGTGTCAGTTATTATTTTCAAGTTTTGTACATTCATATACATCCTATGTAATGTAATACCATGGTATACATAGTAATAAGACCACAGACAAAAATCTGACTGAAGTAAACAGTGTTATGTTCATACAACATGTTGTAAAATGTTTCTGGAGACTTCTGTCCCTTTCTCAAGCGTCTTTGTTTAAGAGGTATGTATCAAAAAAAATGTAGTTTAAGATGGAACTTCCATCATTTGTTTCATGCACTAAACGTTAGTTTTGTAACATTTTCTTACATAACAGTGTGTTTCTTCCTTTGGCTATTTGGTTTCTTGCCAGTGCACAAAGCATTGTCACAAGTATCACACAAGGACTAATACTCATCCAGAAAGGGATGTCCCAAACAGGGCTTGTGTGCTCGTGTGCCCAGGGACAAATTTCCCATTAGACAAACAGATTGAAAAACATAAACCTAAAATAATTAATATTGTACTTGTCTCTCCGTAATACAACCTTGGTTATTATAAAAAAAGTAAGTAACAAATTGTCAGGAAGAAATAGGATATACTGTCCAAAAATTATTTGGACAGTAATTCTCACAGAATACTGCTGGTCAAAAATGAGAATTACTCAGTTTTGAAGAATGTTAATATAGCATTGTTAATATAGCATTATATTAACGCTATATTAAGAATGTTAATATAGAATGTTAACATAGAATAGTATTACTTGAGGAAATTAGATACTATCAAAAGCCTCAAAAAACAAAAAAATACCAGATTGGACAATGTTTTGACCTACTTGAGTATGACAACTTTTGTTTTTACAACAGAAACAAAGAGATGACGATTTTCTTCATTTCAGAGCCTGCTACTGAAGATATATTATCATATATTTAAATCGACCTGAAGTCTAGAAACATAGAGTAAATTCTATTTTAAATATAAAATAATATAAAACCATTTAAATTAGTGTATAAAATAATGCAATACTGAAAGTTAATTACCTATTGCAATAGTTAAATCTCTTCTGAGAGCAAAACCCACTAGTCTCTGCGATTCTTTTGACATAATAACAGGAAAACCATTATAGCTGGTTTCGTTGATCAAGTTTTCTATGTCTTCGACAGTCATATTATCCTGTGTCAGAACTGCTAAAGGTGGGTCGCTTCTCCGAGGTCTCATCACATCAGCAGCCAGTGTTGTGTGGGTGAATTCTTCCTTTGCATCCAAGAAAGGATACCCATTCAGTCGGATGTGTGCTTCATAGATGCCTTCCCTACCAAAGGCATCTCCTACCCACTTACTGGTCATGACTGCAGCCATTAGGGGCACAATATATTCCAGCCCTCCTGTTAGCTCAAAGACAATAACTACCAGGGACACAGTCATCCTTGTCACACCACCTGCAAAGAAAATGATAGCCAGTAACATTTGAGTATCAGATAATAATGATTTTAGAATTTTCTACCTTCCTGTTGAGACCTACAAATGTAACTTTGACATGAGAAGTCACCTGACAAACATCCTTCTGCTAATACCAACAGAAACAGACAGAGAAAATTAACACAACTTCAAGAAGTGAAAAAGAGAGTTTTAGGGAAAATTCATAGAAAGAGAGGTAATAAAGGGAATTGGAAAATACGTAGTTATTTAATGTAAACCAAGAATAAAACTGTGTATCTCTGCATACCACATCAGGGTTAAAAGTACTGTGAAATGCAAGGAGATCCAGTAAGATAAGAATTTGAAAAAAGAATGGAACTAATGCAAAAAAGTCACAAGTAGCAAATCAACAGCTATGTTGTCCAAAGGATTAGGAATTTAATGCTGTTGCCTAATCATAAAAGCTAACCAGAATTATGATCTGATGAAAAGAAATCTTTCTTGGACAATGGAAGACAGGGATTATATTTCTCTTTTGTTACTATTTAGAATCATTTTCTTCTGCTAAGGTTTCTGATGCCATATCCTCATTCAATGAAAGAATATGAACTGTCTTTCAATGTATTCAAGAGTGATTCAATATGCACTATTAAAAACCAGAACAACCTCTCCAAAACCCAAATTTGTTTCACTAGTTTGATTGCCCAAACACACTTTTCCTTAAAGAAAAGGTCTATTTGCAGAATCTGTCCAAACAGCTATAAAGTTTAATTTCTAAGGCCAGCAAATTATAAACGAGGACAACTTTATCTGCCCAACTTAAGCCTCTTTCCATGAGGCTGATTTTCAACAATTAAGCTTGTTAAAAATATCTTATGCACGTCTAGAACTTTTATTTGGATTATGAATTTCAAGAACAATTTTTGCAATTCATGTAGATGTGGCAGCTGATCACACCATTCCTCCTAATAATTTTAACTGTACTTGACACTGTAAAAGCTCTACTTCATACACTTCAAGAAACTGACTTTTCTGACCAATGTAGTAATGACATCTCTTGATATCAAAAAGTGAAAGCAAACACAGCTAAAATTTTCCTATTTCTCATCAATTCAGATTCCACATTATTCTTCAGATCACAAGAATTTGAGGGTCTTACGTGAATGTATTATTCTGGAGGGAACATCCTACGAATAGGTGTTCCAAAATGGCACAAGTTTATATCTCCTTTCATTTTTTAATAATTATTTTTCTATATGAAGAAATCAGATACTTATTTGTTATGTTTTATTTACCTAAGCATGCAGCAGCACCAACCATGGCATAAAGACCAGGTGTAATACAGTCAGCTCCAACTTCACACCACTCCTTGAAAATGAACCAGTCATGATGGTAGTAAGCCAGCTGCTCCACTGCAATTCCTACAATCCTTCCTGCTATTGCTCCAATTGCCATACTAGGTATGAACAAGCCAGATGGAACCTGCAACAAAAACAGAACTGTTGTCATGCTGCTGGGAACATACCTGACACATTGCTTAACAAGAGATTTTTTATATTTTTTTCTGAAAGAGATGCAAACGGTCAAACTGTTAGGTTAAAACCATGCAAAGTGACCTTGGAAGGTTAACAGAACTTAACAGAATGCTACTGATATCTCTGATTGACCTGATTAGCAGAATCCATTTTATGAGCATGTTTGTTTATATCTTACTGTGTTTAAGAGAAAATCTACCACCAATACATGACCATGAACTAGACTTAGTGTCAACAGCTCAATTCTCTACCAAGTGTATGTCCAGTGTGAGCTGTGCTAATCATACTGGAAAGTGTTCCTTATCATTTCCTATTTCCCTTATTCCTTAATTTTCCTCAGAGTCAACAGTCACTTAACTAAACAGGACTGCCTTCCTAAACTGCTTCCTGACACTGCTATAAATTAACTAAAAGGTGATTTTTAAAAGAGGCATTGTACTATTATTGCTGTTTCCTATAGAAACGAATGTTCATAGAATGCTAAATACGCTATGAAAAAAAGGCAAGATAATCCCTACAGCAAAAAGTAGGTAACAAAATAGGTTAAAGAAAAAAAAAGCTCCTACTGTCATTTTGGTTACTTAAATTTTTTTTCTGCTACCAATTAAAGCCTCATCACACAACCACAGCTTAGTAAAATATTATTGCAAACTTGCTTTTATCAGTAGTTTCATATACAGAAACTGTTGTGTATCTTTTCCTTACAAAGCTAATCTTCCCAAAAAACATACTGGTTCCTAAATGTTTTAATAAACTGTAAATGCCTGCTGCTTCTCCTCACAGAAGCTGTTAACATCAAAATATCTTATACTGTGACTGAGGTACAGATGTGCCTACAAAAAAGGAGTAGAATTTTTACTTTGTCTAAATGCACCTCATCCCATCTTGTTAAAATAATATAATTAAATACTGCGTTCCTGCCATAACAGGACACATCACATAATTTTTCTTGTACTGTACAGCTCTGAAATTTAAGTATTGCAGAATTCCAAACTATAGGTTTTTGCTGTGGTATTCAACAGCTGGTGCAGAAATGTATTTCAGAATTGTTGTTGTTGTTGGTATTATTATTTTTGTCTGTACTTATGGTTGCAAAGAAGATTTCTAACAACAAACGAAGGAAAGGCAAACATAGCTTATAATTATTATTACTTTATATTTTGTCTAATATTGTGATTGCAAAGATGATTTCTAACCAAAAAATCAAGGAAAAACAAACTTTGTGTTCGGCAGTCAGCAACATGAGTTTTCAGAACAAAGTTTAATAATCCTTAATTCCTATATGAATTACCTAATATTTCAGTGTTTATAGAGGTAATGTTCAATGCTGTCATTTTAGTCTAGTATCTGTCTAAATTGCACATTTATACCATTACTGTTATTTCCCACAATTAATTATGCATCTAAGCCCCTTCCTAATTGCTAAAATTAAAATTTTTTCCTGAGTGAAATTCTTTCTTGGTGAACAGTACAACAGTACCCTGAAAAAATCCCATTATTTCCAATATAAAAGTAACTAAATAAACCGTTGAAACTGGCTCAGATACTGTGCTAGCAGAATGCCACAGAAATTCAGACTCCACGTGGAAATTGTATCCAAGTTGTTTCTGGTCCTTTGCTAATATAACTTCTTATGCACTAGCTCCTTCTTTCCATCATATGTGGATAATGGTTACAAGTCTAACAGTAATTATGATTTTACAGGTCCATTTGTTCGCATAAGCCCATGAATCACAAATCACAAAGGGGAGAGGAATCTTCCCAGAGAATTAGCAAGGGAAAACAGCTAAGTTTTTCCTCTTTTCAGCTTTCTTCCCTGGGGCTTGCTTTTGAACGAGCTCAAATTACACTCCAGAGGAAAAGATTCGTTCTGTGTCACATGTGTCATCTTTGGAAGAAGCAAGGATTACAACATGGGTACAACTTTCCACTTCTTTGGTAGTGCAGCTGTGTACCAGTCATGTTCTGAGACAAAACTGGAATTCCTTCCCACCTGTTGATCAGCATTTAGACACAGTAATGAGTCTACTGATAATACGTAGTACAGTATGAAAGCATGAAAGTACAAAAGCATGAAAGAAAAAAAATAAACCCACAAAAACCAAACCAAAATGTGTCAAAACCCTGCCATATCAGCATCCTGGTAATGCATGTCCACAGCAGTAGTAGCAGCAGGCATCACTTTACCCCACTGGCAGCAGCTGGGTAGCTTTGCTCACCTAACAGGAAAGCAGATCCTGTGGGGAAGAAATGTGTTTGCAGATGGCTACAGCTCTAGGAACAGACTTGGAGAGCCCAGAGGATTCTTTATAATGATTTAAATAACAATGTAATATTATTTCTTTTTTTTATTTCTATTTTGAATTTCTTTTGTAGAGATAAAGCCTAAAGCAAATAAATATCAACAAAGTAACATCCTCTTCTCCAGATCCTGGCTGACATTCTAAACAACCACACGCTTTAAAGCTTCCAAGAAATTCATGTAGCACATCAATGACAGCAATTTGACTCCTTGCCCATTGGCAGAGTAATAAATATATTCTCACAACTTCACAAAAATATTTCCACCATGCTGAAGTTCTGAGAAAAGGAACCAAATCCAAATTAAGTATAGGCTCTCCCATTCTGTAAACCAGTGACTTCTAATATGCAATGTGACCTTGTGGTGACAACCCCACGCGAAACAGCCAGATGCACATAAACACGAGAATGGTAAAATAATATCCTAGATATAAATGAAACTCAGTAAGTAAATACAAAACTAAACAACAGATTGAAGCAGTCACATCAAAGAACATTGTTTGAATTATGGACCTAAGGAAGAGTAGCATTTAAAATACACACTCTAGGATTACTCTTACCCACCAACCAACATATGGAATAGAACTTCAAGTAACAACCTGCAACATCTTCTTAAATATCGAAACATGAGAAACACAACATGATGTTATTGTTCTAGTTAAAGAATAGTCGAGGTTGAAGATGACTGCCCCAGACTGTCAACTCCTGCTCAAGCAGGGTCACCTACAGCAGGCTGTCCAGGCTTGCAACCTGTCAAGACATGAGTATTTCCAAGGGTGTTCTCTGCACAGCATATTCCAATGATCAAACACCCTCACAGAAACAAAGCGTTTCCTCATGCATGATGTTCCATGTCACATGAAACAGCAACTTGAACTGAAAAGTTAAGGCAAGTTTAAACACAAATTGCTTAGTGAACATTCTACAGAAGTTTGCATTAAGACACGTTTGATCATGATGTGGTTGCAAAAAACTACAAAGGGTGCCTAACAAGACAGAAAATGATGAGGCACGACAGTTATACATCATCATTCAGAAAACAGCCACAGACTGGGGAGAAGCTAAAGCTACCTCTAAAACAGATCTATGAAACAAGTGGGAAAACCAAAAACTACACTGCTTGTAATGGAGAAGAAATTCCCATTACAGTCACATGATGAAAGCTCACTTTCTCCTCATGACATGCAATACTGGAAAATACAGCAAAAGAAATCATCACTGTCTCCCTTTAACATCTGTAGTAATTATATCTGTGTGAACAATGAAGAGAGTGGATATAAAAATTACCACCAATGAGTCAGTGTAAGGGGTACAGTCTATTCTTCTTCCAAGTAACAGGAGTAGGGAACCTGAGTGGTTATGCTGAACTTTGCTCTTGGAAATTTTACAATCACCCCTTATTGCTGAATCTGGCTCATAGAAACAGCTATCCATCCACACAGTTACTGCTCTCTACTGCATTTAGCACGTTTCTATTAAGCTGAATAAAGGGCTATTCTGAATTTAATTAAAGTTAATACTGTTTGCTACAAGACTTGCTTATAAACCAAAAGTAAAAAGACCTTTTTTAAAAGAAATACCATGGAAAAAAATAAACAAAGCTTCTAGCTTTGAGAGATGGGAAATGAGAAAGACAATAATAAAATGATCACAGCAGATAAGAGCTACTGCATTCACACTTACCTTGATACCAAAAGTGAAGACTGTCATGATTATTTTAAATATGAGTGCTAAACACAACTGCCATATAGCTGAATAGACTCCAGTGCCTGCTGGACGGTCAGGAATATCGTCTACTATTTTGCTTGCATTCATATCATTTCTGTAGTCACAGAGCGAGGAGGATTCCAATGGCCCACAGTCTGTGAAGAGCTCCTTAATAAGCTCACTGGTGTTTAGCCTTGTATACGGATTAGGAAACGCAATCACAGCTGTTATTGCTGCAACAATAATAACCTCCAGGACAGGATACTTCCCAAATTTTGTAGATTTGCGTCGACGACACCATGCAATATTTGCTCGGATGAAGAATGCTCCCCAGAGGCCACCAAATACTCCCAGAAGAATAAAAGGAAGCAGTTCAAAAAGGTACCAAGGAGTGTGATATTCCACATAAAAAAGAACTAGGCGGCTATTACCAAAAGGATTGATGGACCTTAAAACAAATGCAGCTACTAAAGCAGCAAAAAATGATCTCCATAAAGTTTTCAGTGGGAAATAGTAACTGACCTGCAAAAGACAATACATGAGAATTATTAGTTACTCAATTAAAAACCTGAAGAGACAGGTTTATGCACTTGTTAGAATACTGCTGCTCACATGGTACAAGCTAAAAAAATTACCCCTGCCACTTGGAGTACTGGCACTCTGTAAAAAGCTCAACAACTCAGATGTTAAGTCAATACTACAGCAATGTCGAAAGCGCTGCTGTTTTAAGACTGTTAGGAAATGATGCACTGCAATTTATGCTTAGAAGCTGCTCTGCTTTGTGTCTCTTATTAGCCTCCATGAGAACCAGACCATGTACTAGCTGCACTCTCAGATCTCCTGCTAGTATTTTCATCTCCTTTCAACCTATATTGAAAGGTTTCTCACAGATCTGTTATATTTAAGAATATGATTACAACTAACAAAAAAATTAAAAGGCCTCAAAACAGAACATGCAATTTCATTCTTAAGCCCCACATAACCTGATTCGAAATTCAAGATAGTTTTCTTATGCATTTTTCTGGCAACAGAGGAATTCCTCAAAATCCCCTAAGACTATAAGAAAATTATACATGAAAGAATATTTTCCCTACTTTTCCATTCAGAGGTTTTTAGGGTTTTAGTTGTCTTTAAAAATGCCAATGATAGAAATAACATTCTTACATATTATGAAAATTAAAATTAAAACTAATTTAACATAAAGCATTTTTTGGAGAAGAGAATTTTCTTGCTTTGGAGGTAAGTTTTATAGTGTATTTGTCATTTTAATAATTATCATATTCAATTGTGTTTAGTGTCTGAAGCTTTAAGTAATATTTAAAAACTTGCTTTACAAAACTGTCCAATAAGTTTCTAAAGCCTTTTTCAAAAATTAAGAGCCCTATTCTTTTTTTTTTCCACAATGAACTCCTAGACTGAAAAGCTGCTGTGTCTCTATCTGTATGTAAACTGTAATTATTAACAGACTTCTCCCTTTTCCAGAATAAAATAATTGAGAATAAAGTAAAGCTGGCATTCATTAAAAAAAAAAAAAAAAAGAAAAAAAAAAGAAAAAATATCTTTAGGAGTTTTCTGGTAAAAGGACTCTTGGCTTTGAAATATGAGTCTGAAAATAATTTCCTTCTTAGGAGAGACTCCATAACTTAAAGGAGTCTGAGATTATTTCAACTAAGAGAGATTTTTAAAAAATATTTGTTCTTCAGTGCCATCTCTTAACATACCTCCTCCAGGCTGAAAAGGACTCCACCAATTGGGGCACCAAAGGCTACAGAAACTCCTGCTGCTGAGGCAGCTGACAACACCTGAAAAAGAATAAAGGTGAGGGGGGGTTTGTTGCAGTCCATGTTGTAAACATGAACAACAGAATCTCACTATAGCTATAAGTTAAGTTTGCTGATGATACCAAACTGGGACATGCCATCAACTCTCTTGAGGGACAGGAGGCCTTGCAGAAGGATCTAGACAGATTGAAATCTCTGAGCAACGATTAATGGGATCAAATCTAATGAGTCCAAATGCTGCACACCTAGGGTGAAGTAACACCGGGCTCAAGTCTAAACTGGGAGAGGAGTGGCTGAAGAGCAGCCCTGCCAAGAGGGATCTGGGGGTGCTGGCCAGCAGCAGCTCAGTGTGGGTCAGCAGGGTGTGCCCTGGAACCCAGAGGGCAAAACCCCATCCTGGGCTGCATCAAGCACGGCACCAAGAGAGATGACAGCCTTGGGAGGCCTCACTCTGAGTGCTCTGTGCAGTTCTGGGCCCCACACATCAAGAATGTCAAAGTTCTTGGTTGCATCCAAAGGAAGGAAACAAAGCTGGTGACAAGGATGGAAAGAGTATCTGAGAACTAGTTTGGAGAGGAGGCTAGAGCAGAGATTTCCTGCAGCTCATGGCAAAGCCCATGGTGACACAGGTTGTTTCCCAGCAGCCCACGAAGGACCATGGCAGAGCAGATCTTCACCCTAAAGCCCATGCCAGAGCAAGCTCCTGGCAAGAGCCATGGCCTGTGAAAAGCAGCCCAAGCAGGAGCAGGTTTCTTGCAAGCACTGCAGCCACTGTGAGTAATCCAGGCTGGGGCAGTCTTCAATGGCTGTATCCTGTGAAAAGGACCCACGTGGAAGATGCTTGCAAAAGGCCTCTCTCCTATGGGTGGGGCCCCACATTGGAGCAGAGAAAGAGTATCAAGAGGAAGGAGCAGCAGAGACAGAGTATCCCCTTGTGCCACTTTGGGATAGAAAAGTTAGGAGTGAAGCTAAGCCTTTCAAGCAGTGACAATGGGGGTAAGATACATTTAGTTTTGTTTTCGTTTCTCACTACTCCGCTACTGGCAGTCAAGTAACTTTCCTCAAGTCTAATCTGTTTGGCCTGTAATGGTAACTGGTGAGAAATCTCCCAGTCCCCATCTTGACCTCTGAGCTTTTCATCTTAGTCTCTCCTGCTGCCCTGCCAACACAGAGGAATGAGAGATCTGCTTGGCCGGCACCAAGTCTAACCCACCACGCTCTCATTAACAACAGTGAACTGAATCAGGGCAGAAAATATTGTTGTCACCAGGAACACTTTTTTCATAGGTTCAGAGTACTCTGCTGTCCTCACAATTGAAGACACTCATCAATTACCAAAATGTAGAGACAAGCACAGGAAGAATTTAAATAAAATCAAATGGTCTCTGAGGTGGAAGAAATACAAACTGACTCTGCCACGGAAATTATTTACCTGTAAGAACGCTGAGGATAATACATTGTTTTTAACATAATAAATAACTATTGATAATCACTAAACATTGTCCAAGAGAACAAATATCATCTTTTAAACAAATCTCTGTAAATGCACCAATACTCAATACATTCTAGAAATGCTTTTTTAAGAACTTACCTCTCTTTTTTTAGCTTCATTTGTACTGTATTTTGGAAAGAGGTAGGAAAAAATATTCCCACAGCAGCAGGCAACATGTACCAAAGGACCCTCTTTTCCTAAACTCAAACCTGATGCAACAGCCAAGACTAAAGTAATTGTTTTTATCATCAAAGTCCACTTCCCCAAGTAACCTCTGATGATGAAGCCGCTCAAAATAGTTTTTATCTGGAAGAAATAAAAAACTGTATCTGTTACTGCATTCTTCAGTTTTCAGAAAATAATTAATCCTTTAATTTTAGCTGCAGAACTTCAAGGCCAGACTTTTCAAATGACTAGCTCTGTCACACTATTAAACATGTATCATTCAGATTGCCACAATGAGTCTTCTGCCAGAAGCTTTCCATTTGCAACTTACTCTAAAACTCTGGAAAATACCATACAACTAACTACATTACCAATTACATTTAGTAGAAATTTAATCTGCAGCAGCTTCTAAGACAGGATTCATTAGTTTATTATGTAAATTATTGAGCAAAAGGCAGAAAATTTCCAAAGAAAAAATAAACCTGCAAAAATCATACTCAAGGTCATCTCTTGCAGCAATATCCCAACTTGCACCAATATCACACCTGTTTTCTCTTCATGTTTTATCATCACTACATAAAAATCAACAGCAGATTTCTTCACATAAAGATGAAAAAGATCAGCCTACCTCCACCAGAAAAATGTGTCACTTGCCAAAGGTATTACTGTGCTTAACAATGCTATATTATTAACCTGGAAAATATGCCCACATAGAATAAATAACATATAGCTGTCATAGGACAATATGTCCATAAATAGGATGTACACAAAACACTGGGCAGCTGTGTCTAGAAAGTAAAGACAGCTAGATTTGAAAACCAATTTAAGATGAAATTTCTTCTGGAATAATGGCACAGAACTACTCCAGGCTTAAACAGAGGCAGATCAAAAAAAAAAATATTTATAGAAAAACTGAAGAAGTGAGACTGACTAGAACTGATTTGACTTGGGATTCCTCTCTCCCATTCTGTGGATAGTAGCAGACAGCAATTGTAAATAGTGAGTTTTTGAGGGTATTATACATTTCACATTGTGAATGTCCATTGGTTTGTGTTAGTTAAGGCAACTAAAGCCATTGCAACAAGATTGCTCAAACAAACGACCTATATTGTGTCAATGAATCACTGCTGTCTTATCACCATAGGGAAGGTGTGGATTAGGGGAGATTTGGAAATCATTCTTCAGAAGTATACTAATCCAAATGCTTCCTTAAAAAGTGGTCCTGACAGAAGCAAAATCTACCAACCCAGGAGATTTTTTAAAATTTCGGTTATTTTCTCAGAAACAATTAGCACAATTAGATGTTTTCAGTTTGAATGCTTGTGTTAATACAGTTCTTCAAAGGCTGTTTGAAGGGTGTTTCCTTGTGCCTTCCCCTGACCCACTAAGGTAGCAGTAATTCACACATTAATATGAAACACCTATACTATACATATGTTAGTTAGACCTCACCTCAGGTATCCCTGAGCCACAGGCGTAGGGAGCAAATACCTTCACCAGAGAAACTGCTAAGAAGGCAAAGCTCAACGCCCAGAAAATGTACATTATGTAGTTCATTATGTATGAACCTGGGCCCTAAAAGCAAAAACAAAAAGTCAGAAAATAGATTTGACATAAGAGCAAAATCACTGCTTAAAATAATCCAGAAGTACATTTATACATACATTTTGAGGCACAATAATTATTGCCGAGAGAGAATTTTGTTTGAAAAGCATGAAGTCATGACATCTACACATTAGCACAGACTGGGTTATAAAAGGTAGAAAGAATTCTAACACGTCATCTTAAAAAGAAAAAATAAACATAGAACAGGTATATTTTTTAATAGCTAACAGCTGCTAAAATCAATATTGAGTACATCTTCCTGATTTAAAAAAAAGTGGTAGAAAAAATGAAACAAATCTATTCTTAGCTATCAGAGAACACCATAAATGGATTTAATTTACATACAGCTATGATCAAATTCTCGTGTTACTAGAAGTTCTATACTCTTGTAACTTCCTTACATTACAAATACTCCAAAGCCCCTTGTAGTCCATGAAATACACATTTATTGCACTGTTATCTATTAATCAATTCAAATGCTGAAAAATGGCACAGACAGTACAACCCAAATTCATGTTTAGAATCTTAACCTTAAGACCATTATTTTCTTTCCCTATTCAGCCAAGCTGTTGAACAAGACCATCAAAGAATACTCACTTCTGCTTGCCCAATTATTAGTTCTGCCCATGTTTTCCACTGCGGACATTTATCTCTCTCTTCAAATGTGGTCTCATTTGAACCCCAACAACACTGCTCATGGTTAAACCACAAAGCACTAAGGCAAATGCCTTCCTTTAAGTCAGTCATCCAGTCAGCAGCTATGTCAATTAATCCTGCCAATGCCCCTGTTGTAGAAAGAGTTTTGTATTAATGTTCTGGTAAACAGAAATAACACACACAGCTAAAATGAAGCAATGCGCTTGTATTAACTGATGTAAATTGTGATCACAGAAAACTTAATTAAATAGACATTTAATATACTAGTGACTTTCAGGATTATATCCTGTTTTCATTATGGTAAGACTAATATTTGCTGAAGAATTAAGTACTTTGTATATTTCCCAAACTAAATGAGATTTTTTTCTTGCCTTTTTTTTTTTTGCCTATACAGTTCTCCAACAGCCCATTGAAACCAAGGAGTTAAAAGAGAACTGTTACTTTTTTGTGATGGACCATTTTATAGGACACCAAACCTGCTGGAAAGAGATGGGATTCACCTGTCTAAAAGGTGGAAAAGAATTCTAGCCCATGTGTCGGCAAGTCAAAAGCAGCATCCAAATTATTAAAACACAAACATAAGATCTCCTTGTGACTGAACTCAAAGGTGTACCATTTAAGATCCACTAGACATAGAAGAGAAGGCATCTGAGACCAAAAAACCTACCAATGTTCAAGACCAGAATTTGTTCACGACCAGAATTTGTTCACTTTGTTGCTCAGAAACAGAATAAAGGAATTTTAATAAACAGCAGCTTAGGAGGTTGAAAACACTATACTGCACATTCCCACTGAAATTATCAGAAACAATTTGCAGTAATTATACTCTCTGGGTTTGTACATCCTGAAGTATATAAACATACTACAGACTTTGCAGATATAACAATTCAGATGTGATTTGTGAATGTGATTATGTATATACCTAAGTAGTAATTATACTGTTACCATGCTTTTTAATAGGCATAGCCTTCCTCCACAACTAATTTTTCTAACATTTAATCTAAAATGTCTGTTTGAAATACTTTTTTTTTAAAAAAAAACTTTGTTTGTGACTTTTCTTTCCTGCAGGTTTTAGTCACTTCAAACTATACTAACAGAAAAAGCAGCAGCACTGCCTGACGGCTGGGCCACAAACTATTGGATGGTTTTAGTTGTAAAATTCATTCTAGAACATGTTTAGAAGGAAAGAGAGAATTGAAGTATAGGTCAACAAACTCTACCTGTTAATGTCAGTATTTTCTGTGAAAGAACCTCTGTAAAGGTACGACATAAACATATAGCTAGAATTCACTAATCCATAAACACATGCTTTACAATGGAGTGTGCTTACCAAAACTACACATACACCAGAGCTACTTTTACAATCAACACTTTCACAAGAAATCCTACAGGTAAAAACCAAAATTCTACAAAAAGGGGAAACATAAATCTCAATCACAGGATTAAAGAACATTGATAGTTTAGTAGGTGGAAGTTCAAGAACACTTGACAAACTCTCTCTAAATTCAGTGAGGATTTTGGTTCCCATTTGATCAGTAAACCCTCACCTCAAAATGGTGAAGCATGTAAATCAAGACAGTCAACTTTTTTCCTCCCTTACAGAATTGTTGTAGTAGACTGAACCAGCTCTTAGCTGGTTTGGTGGAGAACAAAGGAAAAAGCACAGTAACTATACTTGTTGACAAATAAAAGAATCTCTTTGTGTTTTCATTTACCTGAAGCCAAACCAGTTAATGTGACTACCAACCATCCTGACCATGCATCATACAAACTTTTTGTCATCTCCCATGCTGATTCTTTCTTCTTGCTGTTAATCTGCAAAGAGAAATTAGTATGTAGAGTTGTATGTATTTCTGTAATACGAATAATGGAAAAAAAAAGGAAGTATGACATACAAATTGCATGATGCAAGCTGCAGGCAAATAAACCCTCTCTTGAAACCACAAGTGTTCTGCTTGTATTTAGTGCTTTACATAGATAAATCAGTTTAATTATTCAGACATCAAGCAACTGACAGAGGAACGTATATTTGCTTAATTTAAAGAACTAAAATCCAGGAAACACTTTATTAGGATAACTGAATACTTTCTATGGCACACACCTAGAAATGTGAATTGTAACATTATTTTCTTCCTATAGATAAAGTATTTTTGAACCTCAATTAAACTGTTAGCATACTAATAATAAGCTATTTCATATGATTCAAATTCCAAAACTTCTACTTCAAATATAAACACCCTTATCTTTAGACTAAAGAACACATAAAAGTAAAATAAAACAAAAAATTGGATAACTAACTACCCTAGAGTACTTCTAGACAACTATTGGTAATGACATCTGAAGTTATTGTACTGAAAAATTGCTATTCTTTATTATTTTATCCTTATTTACTCTGTGCACTTAGCTGCAGAGGCACAGATGCACTTGTGTCAGTATAAAAGCAATATATATCTCACTTCACTTTTCTGTACAAGTACCACCAAAACCACTATTGTACTACTTCAAATACATCTACACTGGAGAATAACCTTAAATATACTAGTATGCAAAAAATGCAGGACTTTAAAAATGGTATCTGGGTGACAGGGATTTATTCCCACTCTATTAAATTACTGCTTCCTTTCCAAGCCATAATAATGCTGCAAGACTGCAGGTATCCAACTAAGCAGCGCTTTTTAAACAGTATTCATGTACTTCTAGCTGTTGTAACTATGTACAAATGTAAAGGACATGCATATATTTGTATGTGTTACTAAATCAGACCTTAACTCTACCATCCAATCAAAAAAGTACTGTTATTTATCTCAAGTACCCGTCTATGCCTTTCTCTGTCTTTGCACTTCTCTCGAACCCAGTCGATGGTATGGAAGTCATCGTATGTTCCTACTCCAGGAATTGGCTCATCCAGAAGGTCCAGTAAATGTGTTGAACTGTTGATGTTTCCTCCATTTGTCATTGTATAATGAGTTCCTACAGCAGAGAAACACAGGAATCAATTAATTCTGCAATAAATGAAGTATTCAAACTATAGCACAAATATTTCTGAACAACTAATTAAGACACTTTCCACAATATGCATATTGTATTGTCATTTAGGTCTCTCAATGCTGCATGCCACTCCTTTTCACTGTCATTCAGCTGTAAGTTAAATTTGTGTAGTAGTGACTTTGTTTCCATGGGTTAAACAGGAATGTCCTAGTCAAATTATTGTCCTGTTTTGTGTATAGACTCCAGAAAAAGTTCAATAGAAGCAAGTGGAAAAAAAGAGCAGCTTTGACACACATTTAACTTGAAGTTTATTTCAGTTTATGAACTACCAGAGGAAAATCTGTTTGTACAAAAACAAAGCAAGGATGATTAGCTAGAAAGTTCACAGTACCTTCTTATGTTACCAGTTATTTCTAAATATACATTCTATTGATTACCAATCTCTCCTACAAATCCAAACCAAACCTAAATTACAGTATTAAAAGATTGTAAGTGCAGGTAAAAAACAACAAAAAGTCAAACAAATACTCATATTTTGTTTTTATTTATTTTTTCAGGTAAATCACAGAATAGTCCTTGGTCATGAAAAATTGGATATACAGTATAAAGAAAATATCTTCTGCTAATTTGTCATCACTAGCTAGTTTCTTCACAAGCAGCTTGCAAAGCAACAGCCCCACAAATATTTACTGCACTGATCAGAATAAGAAGAGCAAGAGGGGTACTGAGAATTTTTCCGTTTTCAGAAGTGATATAAGAAAGTTTTACCTATTTTAAGCTTTCAAATGTCATAAATTCTGTAATATATTGGCTTTTTTTTCTTAGCTCTCACTTGCTTGACTAAGAACAAAATAATTTGCCCAACAGTATATGGCACACCACAGTAATCTCTATTCATAAAGACACAGGCTCAAGACTGACCAAGATTTCTATCAGTTCAGACACCAGAACTCATTTCACCAGATTGACACTGGGATGTTTAGACAGGTGGGTTTGTTTTGTGGTTTGGTTGTTTGTTTTTTTTTAAATTCCAGGCTTCTTTAATTGGGCTTCTTGGTATTGTCAGCAGAAATTCCCAACCAACCAAAACCCAAACCTAACAAACTAAAAGGTTGTCAAAGGACCTACCTGTAAACTTCCAAATGTTACCAATGCTGAGTTCACCAGCCCAAGCCCTCACAACAACTCACAATTAGATTTATACATAAGTAAAGTGTGCCTTTTCCCTTTACAAATGTGAATTCTAAGATCCAGAAGCAGTGTGACACCTGGTATTACACTCTAAGCAAAGTGGTGCCTCAGTCATCTATTGCTTAAGAGGTCATGTTGGTGCCTACTATATAACACGTTGTTTACTCAGACATTTTCTTAGTGGTGAAAGACAAGACAAGAAAACAATACAATATTCATATTAAGACAAAATACAATCTATAATTTTCAAGACCCATAAACAACTATTATTACAAATTCTATAAAGATTAAAAGAAAAGTACAGAAGACAATGCAAATGTAGCAGACAGCTCCCCAGTAACACCAATACCATTCTCTTAGGTGACCCTGGCTGCCATCTTTAGCTTAATACTTTTTTCCCCGGTCTATGCCATACTAAATTCCCCCTCATCTATTTCCCATAGCTAAGCCCTGTAAATCTCTTCCCAAAGCTGCAGCTAGTCTCTCTTAAGGCAGATGTAAAGAAGCATTACCTATGCTTCCATTAATAAAAGGCTAACAACAACAACAATTTAAATCAGATTTGCTAATAGAGGTGATTGTGAAAACTTTGCTTTAGGATATGGGATTCAATTCTCTTGCCATTTCCAATTCTCCCAACTAGAAGTCTAAGATACATGTCTGGCTAGCTGAAAGGGCAAGGTGATCTTGTGGAAGAGATAATAACAAAATTCACAGTGTAATAACTAGTTCAGCTCTCAAAATTAAGACAGTAACAATATATTATTAAAATATTATACTTACAGAAAATCAGCTTCCTTTGGCAAAGCAAGGGGACGTAAATTAACCTCACCCATAGCTTAATTATTAATCTACAAAGTTACAATGTGATCACACAGTTTCCTGAACCTGAGTGAGTAGGGTTGGGCAAAAGCTTGTCTTTGCTCCAGAGGAGTTGGTTTTATGCCCTGCAATATATGAAGCAATATCAAACTACAAGGAGCATGCAATGCAATCTTACTCCACAGAAGGCAAAGGAAAGTTGAGAGTTATAAATGTACCACAAACAGTAACAGATTATTTTATGCATATCACAAAGTGCTAAATTGGAATTCCCTCCAGGGGATTATCACAGATGCCATCATCAGAGATAGCACTATATTAATTGCACC
Organism: Acrocephalus scirpaceus scirpaceus; assembly: GCA_910950805.1. Lineage (NCBI taxonomy): Eukaryota > Metazoa > Chordata > Aves > Passeriformes > Sylviidae > Acrocephalus > Acrocephalus scirpaceus. Next base: position 7,915,720 of record OU383778.1, on the reverse strand, counting down.
TGACCCATAGCAGAACTTGGAGTAGACTACAAAGGATGGTCATTGTCTAGATAAAGTAAAAATCCCACTGAAACTATGTCAGGTTCCTAATTTGCCAACAGTTGCTGGCACACCAAAGACTGGATATAAGTGATTAGTGTATCATGGGGAAGAGACACAGAAGATACGAAGCTGAAGAGGAGGTTTTGTTGAATACAGAGGTGCCGTGAGTGCCTGATTCAATAGCTGAATAGCTGTAATCTTGTACCAAGTGAGAAAACAGGCAGCAGTGTGGTAGAAAGGCATCCTTAGAGGACCATGAAGAGGACAATCCTACAAAATCTGATGCTTTGTATCTAAGATACAGAAGTCTAAGACTACATTCTCCTGGTAGTATTATGATCTATGTAGTATACAACTATTCTCAAGGAGGTTTTAAAGAAATATACTTTTACTAAGACTCAATACTTTTCCAAGCTTTCATTTCCCTTTCTACCCTTCCTTCTCTAGCATTTCACACAGCAAGATGCTCCTTCCACCTATGAAGATAATGATTCTCATCAGCATAAACACACAAATTCTCACTATTTACTCCCAGTCCCAAAGTGTCATTAAATGTATTTTCAACGCAATGTTATAACCCTTACCAGAATACAAATATTTCATCACATCTAACTATCAGGCAGGAAATCATCATTATACAGATAAACTGTAGCACTTAGCAAACCTTGAGAAGTATTTCCCCTTCCTTCCTCTCCCTCTTCCCCAGCCCTCAAGTTTCAAGATGCTTTCTCAGGCTATGTGCTTTTCACCAAAATAGGAGCAATTTTGGTCTTAAAAACCACAACAAGCTCTTAGCATACAACATGTATAGGCACAGCTTCTAGCTACACTAAGAGAACACTTCTGATGTTCATATGAGGACACGTAAGCCATTTTGGACCTGTGAAGAAAGTAAAGCCTTTTTGTTACAAATGAGTTTGCTTAAGTTTTTATGAGACTGGAAGCTAATGGTTAAGGTGTCAGCCAGAATTTTTATTATTACTGCTATTCCAAACTAACCCATGTTACTGAAGAGAGGGAAACAGTAGTATACAGATCCTCTCAGAGGCTCAGTACAACTCATAAGAATCCTTATAAAGCAAAGTTTTTCTACACTTCGCAACAATAAGGCATAATCACAGATTAGTTTAGGTTGGAAGGGACCTTAAAGATCATCTAGTTCTTGGGCAAGGACACCTTTCACTAGACAGGCTGCTCAAAGTCCCACCCAACCTGGCCCTGAATACTTTCACACATGGGGCATCTACAGCTTATCTGGGCAACCTGTTCCAGTGCCTCATCACCATCCCTGTAAATAATTTCTTTCCATATCTAATCTAAACCTCTTCTCCATTTGAAGCTATTCCCTCTTGTGCCATCACTACACACTCTTGTAAACAGTCTTTCTGCAGCTTTCTTGTAGGCTCCTTTCAGGTACTGGAAGGCAACAATTAGATCACCTCAAAACTTTCACTTTTCCAGGCTGAACAAAACCAGCCCTCTCAGCCTTTCCTCATAGAAGAAGTGCTCCAGCTCTGCGATCATCTTGGTGTCCCTCTGCTGGACCTGCTCCAACAGGTCAGGCTCCTGCCTATCCTGGGGACTCAGAGCTGGATGCAGCACTGCAGGTGGGGTCTCACCAGAGTGAGGCAGAAGAGAAGAATCTCCTCTGTCTCCTGCTTTGGATGCAGCCCCGGCTTTCCTGGCTGTAACTGCACATGGCCAGGCCACATCCAGTTTCTCATCCACCAACACCCCCTTGAGGTCTTGTTAAACCTCACGAGATTCCCACAGGCTCACTTCTGGAGCTTGCCCAGATCCTTCTGGATGGTATCCTATCCCTTAGGAGTGTCAACAGCACCACTCAGCTTGGTGTCATCTAAAAACTTGCCAAGCATGCACTCGATCCCTTCATCTGTGCCATTAATGAAGATATTAAATAACACCAGTCTCAATACAGACCCCTGAGGGACACCACTTGTCACTTACCTCCATCAAGACTCTGAGCCATTGACCCCTACCCTCTGGATGTGACCATCCAAGCAATTTCTTATCTATCTAACAGCCTGTTCATGAAGTCCATCTCTGTCCAGTTCAGAGAGAAGGATGTTGTGGGGGACCATGTCAAAGGCTTTACAGAAGTCCAGACAAACGGTATCTGTAACACTTCCCTTTTTCACTAATGGAATCACTCTGTCATCGAAGGCCACTGGGTTGGTGAGGCATGAACCTTGGTGAAGCTTTCTTTGCTGGCTGTCCTGAATCTCAACATGTAACTGCTGTGATCTGCTGCAATCATAGACTGCAAGCTTATAGACACTAAGCTTCTAGATAATAAAAGCAACATGCTTCTTCAGAAAAAGGAAACTTCTGGGGTATTCAGTCACTGTAAGTCTTGAATGAACTACCTTCTAGAAAGGCAGCTGACTTTTGTTATCCTTCCATGCATGTAATTCCAAGCCTTGAGCACAATCCTTTCTCAGCAATCAGCTCTAGTATTGCAAAGAACTGTTTCAACTGAAGTTGTTAAAAAAATATTGCACAACATTAGAAGAAAAAATTGTAATAAGCATTAAGGTTAGCAGTAAACACTATACTTTGGGACACCTGATGAGAATTAAGTACAAGAAAAACAAAAATGCTACACAAATGAAAACAGAATAAGAAAAATAGATTCCAACACCATAAAAAAGCTTTTATGTCTGAAGAAGTGAAGGTTTTTTCTTTTTTTTTTAATTTTAATGAGAATGTAAAAAATAGAATCCAAAACTGCTTGAGATGATACTATGTCTGACAAGAAAAGAACAGTCCTTACCATAATGCTCTCCCGCATTTCTCTTTGAACATGAAGTTATGCTTAGTGGCTGTTGGGTCCCAACACTGCTCCAACCTCGTGCTTTGCCTAACTAGTTTCTCCTGATGGAACCAACAGGAATAAAAATTACAGTACTAATATTTTGCTATACTCACAGAAGCTGTTTTATATATCCAGATTCCTCCCTGCCTTTTGTCCCTCACTAAGGCAAGGAATATCTCTTCTTTCATATTTTATGGATGTGCCTCATACAAGCAGTATTCAGTCTTGATTGATGTTGGAACTATGATAAACATGACAGAAAGCTGATTTATGTAGATTACACACAGCAATCTTGAGGCCATGCACAGTATTTTTAAGGGCTGCCTCACCTCCGGCAGCAGTAATCCCATACTGCTTTGTCTTTTTGCAACTCAGAGATTTCTTTCAAATTTGAAAGTAACCCTGAAACACATGCAGCTGATGAAAGGTGTGTTTTTTAAAAAGAGAAATACCTGATAAGTTTATAGCTAAGTTATTTCACACAGTAAAGGGGTTTTACAACATACATGCTGCTCCTGATTAATGCATAACTGTTCAACAATCCTCCCCAGCTCTTTCCTTGTAGGTTGTGTTCCTTATTTTCTCACAAAAATAATGAGAAGAGAAACATCAAGATTTAAGAGAAATGCTACATCCTGGGTAGTCAAACGATGCACAACAGATTTTTATGTGGTAATCCCCCACGTGATTATCTGAACAAATACCCAGTATCACCTGGAGAACAAATCCTCACAGCTACACCCTCACAAAAGAATAAGGTACAGAACTGAGACATGAACAGGCTTCTCAAGAGGGTGGCTATCAGAGTGAACAAGGCATCATAATCTTACAATAAAGCTTAAGACCCCTTCAGTATGCTACACAGCACATGATATCCATCCTCTGAATGCACATCACAAAATATACCATTGTCTCAAACTGAGCCTACATTACTTTATTCCATTTTAAGAAATGAGACATACCTCTTGGGACATAATGACACAGTAAGATTGATCTAATTGACTGCTGGCACACAAAGAGTAGATCTTGCTCCCCCTATTTCTCCCTGCTGTTCTTGGTCACACACTTCCACTCTCACCCTCGGATCAGCTCTGTCACCCTTGATCTGACTGCACGGTAAACCAAGCCAACATGCTAATCCAACTAAGCAGACAAAACTAGCAACAACAACAACAAATCTGCCATTATATGGAACTGGAATCAAGTTTCTGTGCTGCTACAGAAGAAACAGAACTGGTGCAAGGGCAAAAACTGAGAGAATAGATGGGGAGCAACAAGTTCACTCCCTTCCATAGCAACAAACTGTCAGACTAGTTATCCTGAAATACATAAATGCGCCCTTGGGGTCTTGTTAGATTTTAATTAAACTTTCTGCTGGAAACAACTCAAAACTATAAATATTAATGTCCAGACACTATACAGTAACATCTATTTCACAGAGCTCAAAACTCCCAAAGGTTTAGAAACATTCCAGAGCTGTGAAATCAACAACAGATAAACAACGTCAATGCCGTATTCAAAGACAGAGCAATAACAGGACCTAATTTCTCAAAGGTATATCTCTACAAGCTATGTAATTGCTAACTCTTATAGCAAGAATAGTTGCTGCTGCTCACCCATCCCTTTTTCTAAACAATGCACAACTATACAGCATTTGCTTCAGCTGCTGTTCTTATGGCTGATAGCAGTGCAATGTGTGTCCTTTGGGTTACTCCCAGCAGCGTGAAAGGAGGAGGGAAAAAAATAAATGCACCTCTGGGAGTGAAAATGAAGCTAGTAAGATTACAATAAAGGCTGGAATAAGCTCCCCCTGACATGACCATCCAAATCTGCTGAGTGTTAAAATCAGCAGGGGCTGCAGCTTTCCAGAGGCCAGATTCTAATCCAAGGCTTTGCTTCACCGGCGTGTCCTTGGGTATTAGGTGGCAAGGGGAGTGGAGGCAGGGAAGCACCCTGCGTGCAACACACACTGTAAGGATCACTTACGCTTGTAACAACGATTTGTATACATGAGGTATTGTTAGTGCCTCAGCCTCTTCCTGTCTCCATATTCAGACCTCAAAATATGGGGCTTTCAATTAAAAAGACAAAAATCAATCATCAGTTTATTTAAATTTGTCTGTAACCACTCAAAAAGAGTCATTAAGCACTATTTCCTTTTCCTGGCTAGAAGCAATTTTTAAATTTCAGAATCAGAAGTACAGCACACACTGCCACTGTTATTCACTACTGTTGATGATTAATGATATTGAAGTCTTTGTAATCAAGTAATACATTCCACTTTGTGTGCAACTATGAATTTTCAACGTGTCTCTTCAGTTAGCTCTTTTAACTGCATCAAAGGCTTTCAAACAGCAACTGGTCTCTGCAATACAATCAAAATGCATATAAAATTGACACAATTATATATACACAAACTAAAAAAAATCAGCTGGAAAAAACTTACTTATATGTTGTTTTAGAGAGCAAAGACAGGATACAGCAAAAGTAATAATTCTGCTAATATGACAATCCCAATCAGACCACATTCAGGCCCAAGGAGGGCATCATCTCGGTCTGTTCATTAGCTTTCTAATATATATACAATACAAATAAAAATACATCAAAAATTATTTCCAAAATTGAGAAACATGCTTAATAGAGAACCTTACCAGTTCTACAGCACATGCAGACAGAGAACCTATAACTACCTAAATGAACTGTAGTTACATCTGATGGTACTTTATTTCAATCACCAAAGTTGAATATGCTAAACTCAACTGAAAATCCTTATCTCTCTTTTATACAAGGAGCTTTAAAACAAAGCACAGCAGAAATACAGAGCCATAATCATACTGAGTTTCTCCAAGTTATGTTTTTTCTCAAAGTATTTAGAGAATGATGATAATCTTGATCACATTTTCTGTAAAGAACATGTAATTAATCTAGAAAAATAATTTTTTAACTCTCCCTCTGCAACCAGTAAAATTTCAGGGTCAAGTTCTAGCTCTGAGCATGTGTACACAATTTTCATGCCCATTTATTTCAAATGTCACACTGGTACTGACTTTTGATTTATTACTAATTCTTAAACATAAGAGGTTTTTAAGCAGAAACGCAGCCTAAAAGTACAAGTTTTATCACTTAAGAGGATCTGAACTGACTCAGTATGCATCTGACTCAAAGTCTTCCGAGGATACTATTAAATATTCTCTGCCCCACAGCTTACAGTAACAGGTGAGGCTCCAGGTGCCTGAGAGGTTTCCCCTATGTTACTATTAGTATTGTCTAAGCAAGAGAAGTTGCATCTTCATGGCTGGTGATTGGTGCACAATAAATGAAATTGTGCTTTATTTTGTCTTCAAAAAAACTTAGGTTTACTAAAACTGTCATCAGTAAATCCAGCATGTTCTTAATATACGTAATTTTCACATCTCCTGGCTACTGACTCAATCAGAGATTATTAGCAAAACAAAATTTCATTGATTTTGCTTGAGGACTTCCAATTTCTTAAATCTAAGACATGTTTATGTATATGTAGAAAATAACTGGGAGTCAACAAAGCTTACATCTACTAAAGAACAAGTCTTGTTTGATCTTGTAGCCTGGCTACCATGTACTGCTATTGCTCAGATTTCAAATTTTTAAAGTGGGGTAAAATGAATGCTTATTTAGGAATATTAAAAAGAAGGGCAGGGGTAAGGGAATCAGAGTTGTGAGCATGTATGAGAATGGCTCGAAGACAAGCAAGATACTGATCATTCTGAACTTTCAAAAGGGTCAAGGTAGTAAAAATGATGCAAAAATAAATCCAAGGGCAACACAAGTAATTTATTTACACAACATATGTTGTTGCAGTATATGGTTTGCTATATAAAAAATTCTTACAAAAATGTACATGCCAGTTACTTGGGATTTATTCCTAAATCAGAACTTCTAAACCCTTTCTGAGAAGTAGTATTTTTAACTGAAACTTAGTAGAGAAGAGAGCAGAAGTGAACTGTGTTTCTGAATTTTTATTTGTGTGTCAGGGAGGATAAGCAGGTCTGGAATGATGAATATAGTATCACATAAAAAGAAGTCTTAGGACAGCACAAGTCAAAGCAACTCCTGGTAAGAAGTATTCAATAATAGCTGCTTAGTTCTTTTTTTTTTTAAGAGATAGTGGTGAGTAATCAACATAAAAGATAAACACAATTAATAAATACGTATTTTTAAATCTTTCCGCTTGAAGTTTCATAGTGTACTTGCACAGGAAAAAGAAATCTTCTTAATGCAAGCTAAGGGATCAGGCCTTTAATAATAATGTATTATAATACCTTATATTTCACCTCACTGAACGTTAGTGAAGGCCGTTAATTAAACCTCAAAGACCCCTGCTAATTTAAACAATCATTTCATAATTGCTGAGGTACAGCTACTTTGGGTGAGCCACTGCAGTCAATTAGTGCAACAAATGCTTTGATGTTACAAAGCAATTTTGCATGATGTGAACATTACTCTGCAGGACATACGAGTTGTCAATATGTGAATAAGGGAAAAAATTCACTAGCCTTTGACAATTAAGTCCACTTTCCTGGAATATCTTTACCCATGTTCTCTGAGCTTATCACAATGCTGTGAAATCTACGTGAGAGGAAAATAAGTCTTGGTAGTACACAAGGTGATGTCAATACTTTACTTTCAATTTCTGGTTTTATCTGCTATCATTTTGAGCTTTATTTTAATAGCTGAATCACCGTAACAGATTACTGTGACATTGTAAACCAGCAGGAAATACTCACAAATTTTGGTCACATCTACTGGAATAAGTCTGGAGTCATCGTCTTGTTGTGATTTAATCAGCACTTGAAAAATTCAAAATTGGAAGAGATTATGGTGACACTATTCAGGTTTTGTTATTGGTTGTTTGGGTTTTTTTTAAATCAAAACTCCCTAAAGCAAGCCCAAGAAGCACCAGTAACATTGTTTTGAAATACAGTACTAGAATATGGGAAGCATAAGCCCTAATAGAATTCAGTGAAACTGCAAAAACGACAAGTCACAACTGGGAATTGTCTTGCTGGCCCCAAACAGTGTCACCACAATGGAACTACCTAGCTGAAACCTCCACATTTTTCATTACAGAACTTTCAAACACTGTGTTTAACAGCAATACTCCATTGTGCCAGACACATCCCTTTGCACTGCAAATATCTACTTTTTATATTGTAAAAATTCACATTTCAATGTCTAACTATAACTGCAGAGCCTGAAAATGTCATGTTAGGACTGTTTTGCAGTTCTCATATTTAAATCTATCTACAAATCTAAACTCACAGAATGGTTGAGGTTGGAAGGGATCTCTGGAGGTTATTTTGTCCAAACCCCCTACTCATGCAGGGCCACCTAGAGCTGTTTTCCCAGGACCATGTCCACATGGCTTTTGAGTATCTCTGAGGAAGGAAATTTCACCATCTTTCTGGGTGACCTGTTACAGTGCTCAGTCAACCTCGCAGTAAAAAACTGTTTCCTGATGTTCAGAGGACACCTCCCGTGTTCAGTCTGTGCCCATTGCCTCTGGTCCTGTCACTGGGCACCACTGAGAAGTGCCTGTCCCTACCTTCTTTGTACCTTCCTTTCAAGTATTTCTATTCAGCCTTGATAAGACCCCAAATTCACATTTTGCAAATCTTTTAAGAACACATCCACCTCAATTTCTCAGAAGTAGTTCTAAAATCTGACTTAGAGAACTACGTAACACTTGCTAGACAGTGTATAATTTGCTTGTCTAAAAGAAACTGTATTGGAACTTGTTGATGTTCTTAAGATATGCTGAAAAACATTCTAAAAATCACAAAAAGACAACAAATGACCTTCTATGTAAACTACTAAAAGATAAAATGTCAGATGAAAATAAATGATGAGATAATTACAGAAATAAGAGTCTGCATGGACATGCAAAACAGTAATTACATGGAGAGAAAAAAATCATTTTATGTAAATCATATCCCTATTCTCAGCCCACCTCCTCTCTAATGCTTACGCCAGCAGCTATAAATGTTGGTAACTTTCTAATTTTAGATTGCCCAATTTAAACAAAAGTAGGAATTCACTACAATTGTTGTTTTAAATACCACATCGTGACCATCCAATCCAAACAAGAAAACATACTTATATCCTCAGAATTTGAAGGCATAACTTATATTCCTACTACAACTTCTCAGGACAAAACCAAATCTTTACAGAACATATTCTGCTTTAAATTTGCAGCGAGAAACAAAATGTAAGCTCAAAAGAGGATTTTTTTTTCCCCTCTGAACACTGATAACGCTTTCTAAATCTGCTTCCTTACAAGCAACAGTGTAAAGAATGTACCCTAAAGTACCAGTTCCTTATGAGTTCATCAATATTTGCTGAGCTGACATATTACCATTGCAGAGCTTTCCCTTGGCATATCAAAGACGGCAACAACCGGTCAAGTCTTAAAACCAGGTAGGGAAACTTCAAAGCCAGACAAACGCTGCTCCTATTCATGCTAGTGGAAGGCAAGTAAATATCCTATTTAGTAACTAGCTAATTTGGTCGTAGTCAAAGACAAACACAGTTTTTGGAGGGTTTTTTTCTGCACGAGATGGCTTTATTGATTAAAAAACACACACACAAAAAAGCCCCGAGAGAGAGCGAAAGGCAAGCCTGCCACATATCGAAGATGGAGTCACAGGGCGATGAGATGTGAAGCAGGACTGATCTGCCCGCAGAGAAAACAACCGCTGACAACACACGAACCAGCCAGAACTGAATTCTCCTCCCACTAAAGGCATCGGGCAGGCGAAACAAAGCAGTTCGATAATTAGCAAGCTTTTACGTCCCCGTTTCAAACGTGGACAGCGGTCCCGCACGTACAGCTATGCAAACAAGTAACACAAACGCCAATCCGGCATACCTCGTTTATGCAACTCCCGGAGCGGAATGCCGTCTCCTCCCCCTCCATCGTAGGGCAGATACGGATCGGAAGAGACATCCATGGACGTGACGAACACGAAGCCCGCCTGCCGGCTCAGGAGGGCCGCGGCATTGCTCACGCAAGGGCGGCCGCGGGGGCCGCTGCCATGTTCGGCCGGGCCCGGCCTGCGCCGCCGCCGTGGCTCTGCAGCGCCGGGCTCTGCGGAGCGGGCTCGGCCCCGCCGCTGATGTCAGCGCGGGGCGGCCCCGCCACCTGCGCCTCCCGCCCGCCTCACGGCCGCGGCTCCGGCCGCACGGCACGGCGGCGGCCCGCGCAGAGCGCCCGGAGCGGAGAGCGCCCGCTGCAGCTCACGGAGCCCCCCCGCCGGCCGGACGGCGGGAGCGATGCGCTCGCAAAGGTGAACCCGCTAAAGCTGCCACCCTATCAACAGGTGAACGGGGGGGCCCGGGTCACAGAAACAGGCGAACCTGCCGCAGAACAGCTGCCCACAGATCCGGCACCTTTCTGGAGCCACGCCTGCTGACGCTTCTTAACACCTATAATCGCACTTTATCTGGAAGGGAAGATTCACGCATTGCTGGGGGCTGGGGTGAAGCCTCCTTCCCAGGCATTTTATTTACTCTTTTCTAACATCAAAATTATTACCTCCAAGGAACAACAACATAACCTGCCAAAAGCCAACCCCTCTACTCCAAAGGATCAGCTCACCCCACTTTCATCAACCCCCTATCCTCCATTCATATAGAACTTTCAGTCCTATAGCAGACTGACAGATTTTTTTTATTATTATTATTCTGGTATTACAACTGTGTAACTCACACTACAAAGCTTGGGGTGGAGGTGGAAGAAAACGTAATGAACACAAGTCCACACTTAGCTTGCATTACTCTACACATTGATAAAATGGTCTGAGTCCCTTAAAAGTCACAGGCTCAAAATAGGCAACAACCCACATGAATGCTAACCAAGGCTTTCATGTGATGCATCATCAAGCAGCGGCTGTTACAGCACTGGCAAAGCACAAGCACTTCCAACAGCCTGTATCTAAAGACAGGAAATCTTACACTGACTACATGCTTCCATTTGAAGCAGATACTATTACATATTGAATCCATACACTATTTTATGTTTAATGTATGATCTTGTCCTGGTCCTATCTTGCAATCGCTGATTAAAAAAATTGATAAGAAAGCTATTTTACATGAGATTTCCATAGTTGGTCCAGTGGTAATGAAATACAAATGGAAGGTGTGTATATTGTTTTTCCTTTTCTTTCCCTTCAGCAGGTAACAAAGTTAAATATATTGCATGCCTACCGCACGAAGGCCCAGCTTCCATTTCATTCACAGCAAACAAGAATTAGTTTTATTGTGTATACCTTTGCACCTCTTTGTGACAGTTATTTTAGTTTTCCAATGCATTAGTTTCTCAAATTATTTTCCATACATGTTCTTAGGGAAGTAATTTCTTTTATAAGCCATTGTTACAAGCTGCATACTGCAAATGATCATTTAGAGGACAGAGTAGGACATAAAGAAATGTTACATTTACTTCACAGGCTTGTAAATATACTAAATGTTAAAGATATGGTTTTGATACAAACAATGAGAAAATGTTGGTATCTCTATAGGTGGAAAATCAAGTGAGAAAAGGGGGGGGGATGAGAATATAGCAAAATATGTTTCAAAACCTTAAAGACTACTTATCTCCAAGACAAAGGGAACCTTTGAGCTACAGATACTCAATTCTAAAAAACAGACAGCTCCATCTGCTATCACCTATACAAACAAATGCTTTTTTAAGAGTGGCCTCTCACAACAAACTTTTTAAGAAAAAACCCAGAAGCTTTAAGATCTTGCACATCCAAAACTTTCAGAGCCGTTATGTATTATCACCATTTATTTTTGCCTGTGAAAAGACAAACCTAAGCACCTCTTAACTTCAAATTATCATATCCCTTATTTCCAGAGAAGTACTATAGAAATTCCTGAGCATTCTTAACTCCTTACCTCAACAGAACCTGGAAGTATTCTGTAATCTCTTTTGTAAGGCTCTAAATAAAAAGTCATTCAAAGCTGGAAGAAACACAACAGTTTCTGTAACCTGAAGCAAGAATTATTACAGAATGAACCATCAGTGCATTTATTATATGTTGATTATAGATGACAACTTCATACTTTGACAGAATATGAAAAAAAGGTTATAAAGCACTTGCATTAACAAAGTCTGGAAAATCACCTCTACTTTAGGAGTTTGATGTATTTACTGAAAGCCTGAAATGTCTTACAACTGATAATAAAAATCAGTCACAGCAAAGAAATGGCTCATTTTTGGCCTAAACCTGTTCATTGGACTAAGGCAAATGCAAAATTTCTGCTCAAGACTGAAATCCAGTTTGAGTTGGAAAAGGTGAAGGATATAACTTGTTGGAGAGCATATCTGATCAACTGTGGGTATGAGGGAAAGTCATAACAAGAAGCCTGCAGTGTAAATTACATGACTTCATATTTGCTGCATGAAATTTCAAGAGTCCACCTAATTAAAAAAACAGTTCTTCAAAGGTCATTGCTTACATACTGGCTGCCAAATACAGTCCTTTGTCTACTCTTAAAAAGCAGAGCAGTCATTTTCCCTTCTCAGTTACCGGCAGCTTGTGTTCTCATTGTTCATACCCATCACCACTGTGTGTATTCCCTTTCCTACAATACCATGAAAGGTGAATTTAGTTTTTGTGTTGTTTTGGTTTTCTTACGAAAGAAAGATAGTACACATACTAATGTGACAAAGTTGTTGGTTTTTTTGCGTGGTTTTGGTTTGTTTGTTTGTTTTTGCAAATATCTAAACATCTATACAATTCAATCTTTCCAATTTACTCTTTCTCTACCTGATCTGAAAAACTTCATGGCTTGAACTGACAACTTTATATTCCAAAGAGTATGTCAGTTAGTTCTGTTGTGAAGTTATGCAAATTCCAAAATTATAGTCAGTGAAATGGTGTCTCTAGCTAACTATGTATTTTGGATATTATGGAGCACAGAATATTATGAACATTTGTTGTAAGACCTAAAGCAAGTTTAACAATAGCTTTATTTTAAATGGCTGAGAGCCCCTTCAAATTGCCAATTTACTACATAGAACAGCTCACACATAAACAGCAGGTTTGTATAGCAGTTTGTTTTCCAAATTTCATCGCAGTAATTATAGACTGAGATCTCAATCCTAGAAATCTTCCATGCCCAAATAACTTCGCACATCTGAGTGCTCCCATTGTTCACTGCAGGCACGGGCTGTGGTTAACCAGAACTTAGATGCACCTGTCTTTGCAGAAGTCCATTGTTCTGAAAATACTGGAATGTATACAGGTGACACACCTTAATGGCATACTAAGAATGACAAAAGACACTTTTATCCTCTCTCCACACATCTTTTCTAGTTTAGGGAAAGAGAAGAATCATATTCAAGGCAAAGTATCTGACAATATGAAAACAATCAGAGATTATACAAATCAGATACACCCAAGGAAATATGTTTTGAAGGGACAAAACAAGGCAAATGAAAAGAAGGGGAGTACCATGGAGGTATGACAGCCAGCTTACCCAATGCTGGAGGGAAGACCTTAACTCTGAAGGACTTCCCAACATTTCATATTAAAAGGTAAGCTAGGTTTAAAGAAGACAGCCAAGCACTTCAGTACGTATAAAATAAACATGTTCTCACTTCACCCAATTACTTGGTTTATTTTGGTGACAGACTATGCAACCTTGTCGCACAAGATAATGAAAATTAAAATCATGTCTTTTATGAAATTACAAATGTAAGTTTTGGGATGCTGAATGATTTCATCAGCATAACAACAGATGCAAAGAACGTGACTGATAATTACAAATGTTAGTGTGACTGATGCAAAAGATTTTGGTGACTCTTAACTGTCATTTTCTTTTCTATTATTTTCAAAACTAAAGCTTCTCTTTCAGCAGAGCTAGAAGATAATGTTCTCTTGAAAAATGCTACATATAGAGCACTCATCAAACCATTGAGGAGCAATTCAACCATTCTGAAAAGAATTTAACTCATATACACCTTCTCTTGAAGGGTGGGCATGAAAGCATCTGCATACAACAGAGTACCCAAAGTATACATAAAATGTCTTAAAACCCTCTGTGCCTCATTATTACTCTTCCTTCCAGCTTTACTCTCCTACCTTTTCTCCCCATTTGTTCTTTCATTAATCCTTTCCTTAAGCCATGCAGACAAATTAAGCCCAGGTCTAACCCCTCTACCAGCTTGACTTCTCTTAATGTCTCCATTTATTATCTTGCAGCCCCTTCAGCTTGACTTTGTTCATTCTGCATAAAATCATACAACTTTCTCATATGGGTCACACAGAGCCTGATGTGAGACTATGAAAGATGATAAAAGGACAAGCACTGTTCTCTCAATTCTAATTCCCAGACATGGTCCAGGATGATATAACAAAGATGCAACCACAGAAAATGGGGAGGAAGAGAAGAGAGAGGGAAAAAAAGTACATTTATAGATAGCTTCAAACTGATACATGGTAAAAAACAAGGATAAATTATTTTAGAAGCATTATAAATTAGAGTCTTGAACTTCATTCCTTCATTAGTAGTATACAGAATTCTGTCCTTGATCAGTGTATCAGGCTATATATAGAAGACTCTGTTACCATTGCCTGCCACCTCATCAAAAGCCTCAATAAGACAGGTAACAGCTGGAAAAATTTTAGAAAAAATTTAAAATATAATGCAAAAACAGAAGAAAACCAATGTATAGCATATGCTGTTGAGTAGTTTAAGGCAGATGAGGTTTAAGCAACACAGAAGTACGCACCAGTAATACACAGTAAGGTTTTTCTCTACTTGCATTTTATTATACAGAAAAAAATAGCTTCTTAATCACAGTTTCTTTTTTCGTAATCACTTGTCTCCCACAAATTTGTTACTTAATTTTGCTCACAATCATTTCACCCACCAGAGAACATTTTCGTTCACGTGCTCACCTAATAAACTCACTTTACTGGCCAACCACAGCTTTTTGTATTATACTCCTACAGTTTTGCATAACTTCCAATGGTGCTTTTATTCACTGTCCAGACACAGAAGGTGGTAATTGAAGTCAAACCCAACCAGCAAACAGAATGCAGTAGAACAGGTCATATAGCTGCAAGCATGTTGTGTAATCAATTCTGAGACTGACTTCCCCTCAGGGAAGTTGAACCTTCACTGTCAATCACGGAAACAGCAGCAAAGGTTTCCCACTGCCATGCAAAACTTCAGGGGAGAAGAAAAAATAGACTTAGAAAGGGGAAGTAATAAAATCATGATGCAGTATTAACATCTAAGACCAAAAACAAACTGGACTGGGGGTGGGGGGGCGGTTTGGTCTCTAGAGACTAGTTTGACATCTTGGCCCAAAACTCTGAAAGCAAGACTAGTCTCTCAGTTTTCTTTCCGCTTCTTTCTGGGCCTGCCCGTAACACTACTTAATGTGTACCCAATGAGGCTGGAAGAAAACACTTGACATCAACAGACCAGGTATGAGAGGTGTATGTTAGTCTTTTTAGTCTTTGGGGGGGTTGGGGTTTTTTGCTTGTTTTTTGGGTTTTGGTTGGTTGGTTGGTTTTTGGTTTGTTTTTCTGATGGTTTGGTTTTTGGGTTTTTTAACTGATCAGTTTTACACAGACATTAGGAATATCTACTTCTCTGTATTAATCACATGAGGAGAACTTGGAAGAAAAGCAAGCTATTTTCTGCAAACAAGTTGCTCTCTCTGATTCTCTAAGAGCCTCTTAAATACTTTCTATATTTTTTTCTGTACTTTTTGTTTACAGGGTAGGCTTTTACTAAAAAAACGTACTGCTGCATTTTCGTTTTTGCATATGTGTTCTCTTCTCACAGTCCAATTTGCTAAACCTATAGTTACAATGCATCAACAGAAGATTTGGCATACTTCCCTGAATTTCACTTCCCCTCTTTCTCAGACTAGTCAAAATTCTACTGCGGAGATTTTTCTATTTTTCCTCACACCTAAATGCATACAAGGATATAGGTCTTATCTGCTCCATTGCCCTTATTCTGTTTTAGAGTTGTTTACTGTTGGCCACTATTTCCAACTTGGTGTTTGAAGCATATTGCAGGGGGTAACATTCCAGCACCAAGGCGTATTCCTCCCTAGGAACAGCACTGTCCTGTTCTGGTCCAGCTCAGCGGGAGGGGCACGAGCAAGACATTATGTTATGCCACACCACCTCACATTATTGCCAGGGCAGGGAAATGGGACTCTAATTTCCAAGAAAGGTATTCCTTTCCAGTTGGGAAAACATGGCTGCAGTAGGGTTCCGTCTCAGTCAGGCTCTGAGGTGAGAATTTTTGCATGTGAATCATTCTCTTTTTTTGTACACATTTGTTATTTCTATTGCTGCAGTTACTGTTTGTTTTCTTATCTCATTGCTATTTCCATTAAATCCTAAACCACAACAGCCATATATATGTGTGTGTGTGTATATATATATATATATATATATATGTATGTATATATGTATGTTAAGTTTACCATCTATCTTACATCATCTTCATAAATAAATAAGCTTTGTGAACATAGTGTCAACAGCAATTCTGTATGTTGTTAATACATAATACTACATTATGCCAGGTATATTTGAATTCCATTAAACTATGGGCTCAGTATTTAGTAGTGGTCAGAATAAGCTTACTCCATTTCTAGGACATGACCATCCTCCAAATGCTGTGTGAAGTTCTGACCACTCCCTTAAATTAGAGATATTAGAAAGGGTTCAGAAAGGGGCAGTGAAGAAGATCCAAACGATGGGATAGCTACAAAACAGAATCAAGCAAACAAGACCGCAACTTGAAAAAGACATAACTAAGGAGAAGAAAAAATAAGTTGCAATGGAAATAGAATTTTCACCATCTGTTCCAATAACAGTGACAGCACTACGTAATTCATGTGTTAATCCTTTTTAGTTTCTACATGCGTATGGCCACTGCATGATAGGCTTATCAGGGTATTTGTGTATTTGGCACAACAATCAAGTCATCCTAGTTTTAGGTCACCCTGTTCTAGTTTCTTATCAAACCTTTTCCTATCAACAGCAGTTTCACTTCAACAAGCTAATAATACCCCTAAAATCTTTTGTATCAGCAGAAATATTTTCTGCAGTTACAACTGTAGATGAAAATTAAAAAACACAGAAGAGACCTTAAGCATTTATATCATACAAGGGTAAGTGACAAGGAGATCCACGTGTCAGTCCGTGCTAAGACAGGGGCCAGTGTTAACCTAAGTAAGACTCTGGCACTTATATCTGTTCTCAGCAGTATTTATACCTGGATTTAGGTTCAAAATAAAGAAAAGAAGGTGCTGCTTTACATAAAATGTAGCTAAGCTATGAGAGCTTGCAAGGGGTGGTTTGGGTGCTAAAGAATTGCGTTTGTAAGAAAAGCTCAGTTCAAGAAAATTACACTCACTGATAAGGACTAAAATTAAAACCCACCACTCAGATGAGAGAGGCCATCAGCTAGAAAAAACTGCTGTACAAGTACTGTGGTGCCTATCTCCTACCCTGTTCTTACTCTTCCTTAAGCACTGACTTTTAACCCCTGTCAGAGACAGGATGCTGAGCTAGGTAGATTTGTGGTTTGACTCAGTATAGCTGTTCTCATGTTTCAGGGAAATCATGATATCCTCTTTCAGAATAACGTTTCTGTTTAATCCAAGCAGATGAAACGCTTTCACTTTAAAATGCTGGTAAGCAAGAATATTCTCAAAGGCAGAATGCAAGAGTACAGTCCAACATCAGTTTGGTTAAAATCCTATCTGCCCTCTTTGGCTGACTTGAGAGAACAAATCAAAACTAAAATGAATACATGAAATATTATTAAACCTGTATAAAAATTGTCTATTTAGTTCCTAAAGATTTTATAGACATACTATACTGAATTATTTTATGTTTCAGATTCATCTTTCTACACGTGTGCCATCACACTTCCTCTGTTTTCATTCCGTCACTTTACACCATTCACTAGGTTTGTCTGGGAGAAGGACATACACATACTAACACTACACCAAGCTGTCAAGTTGGGAACAGCTTCCTCAGCAGCATCTGTTAACAAAGCCAGTATGCTTTAAGCATTTAAGGAGAGCTGCAGAAGGAAGCCAACAAAATTATATAATATCAGAAAGATGGAAAGAATGGATTATGAGTATTATAATTCATCTTCCTCCAGAGCATCAGGCACATGTGCTAAATAAAACTTTGGCAGGAAGGACTGGTAAGACCATTCAAGGACTACTAGTAGGGCTGACAAACAAGTCCTCAAAGAGCTAACCACGGTATTTAAGAGAAATTGAAATGATAATTATTTGTTTTCAAACACTTAAGAGAACAAGAAACTACTTGGTCACTAAAACTCTACATACACACCACCGTAATTTCCATCCCTCAGAAAGCCTAATGCCACACCAATCCATTTATAATCTGATGGCCTAAATTAATGCTGTAACACCATTACAGGCTGTTCCAACTACAACAATATCAAGTGAATTTACATTTTGGACAATAACTACAAGAAAAAACCCAACCAAAGAAACATGAGAGTTCAGGGAATCACTAGCATAATAAACAGATACTCACTGAAATTCACTGATTCAATAATGACATCCCTTTAGTAAGATAAAACACTTTTTTCCTTAAACTAAGAACCTTCCAGTCTGCTGGGAGGTGTGGGGGAGTGAAGGGGTGTTGACAAGATTTTTCAAATCCTTGAAGAAGAACTTTGTTAATTAGCCCAGTTACTCATGTAAACATAATGTATAACAATTTCTGTTCCAGAGAAGTGGGCAAAATCAACTTCATGCATTACTAATAAAAAAAGTAGAAGAAATCATGTTTAATACTGTCAGATATCCTTAGCTCCATTAGTACTATGAAACACAGGCTAAATGTCTGCAGCCTAACTACAGTCCAACAGAAAAAAAAGTAAATTGTAACTGAAAATTTAGTTTCATTTGATTTCCTTCTATAAATTAGCTGTGTCTCATGCTTTCCCTTGTGATCACAGCAAGTCATGTTATCTCATGCTTCGATCTGTATAGCGTCATTTGGGGGTGAATATATTCCTTACTTAAGAATGGCAGTGAGCTCTTTAATGTAAATATTGCTAACTTGGAAAATAAGCTGTATGTAACTTAGGAAAGTGATATGTCAAACTGTCATAATGACTGTTCAGTCAAGTCAGTTTTATAACACATGGATGGAATGGATAGATAATAAAAACAATGCCAATGGTGCAAAATTACTTCAAGGACTTTCCTTCATATCAGCTGTGAACAATAGAAAGAATCCATTAAGGCAATTCCCACATATAAAGAATACAACAGGAACAGGAAAAGTAAGCTATTTTATTATTTTCTTTGTATTCTTCCTTCTATTTATAAAGGGCAATAGCTAAATAGAAACAAGCTTACATGTGAAACAATATTCATATGTTGTTGGAAAGGATAACTAGCTCTTGCTTGAAAAATTATCCCCCCTGTGGTACAAACTTCTTGATTATACTGAACCACCTGCACTTGCTTAAAGTTCCATGCTGTTCCTCAAATAATGCCATAATTGTTCACCATTTTAAGATTTTTAGTGTCAGTATTTAAGGCACTGAAAATGGATGGTTTAGGTCTCTCTCTTTAGGCAAGGGACTCCAAATCATGGTTAAGAAGGTTTAGCAGAGATGCAGTGTTTTACACTATGACCTGCTGGCATCTTTTCTTTTTCAGCAGCAATGAGATAGTAGCAAGGAGGAGAGTAGCGGCTGTAGCAGCAGCTTTTGAATTACCAGTTTACAGGTTGTCATACTAAGGTTAAGTATTGCCAATTTTACGTTAACACCATATGTCAAATTGTAAACTGTCTCACACTGAACTCACAATATAAGCAACTAAGCTCCTTCAGTTGAAGCAGAAATCTCTATAGCTACCAAAAAGAATGCAAGCTCATTCAGGACTCTGATTCCCATAGACAGATCAAAGTACCTCGAGATGTAAACACCAGTGAGGTCATTTGTTTGCAAACCATTTTTACTGCAAATAAGGTTTAACCATCTGATATCAGGAAGTGCCTTGAAAAAATTGCAGTCTGACAACAGTAGAAAAATCCACTTCCTACTGAGCTTGCCCTACACTTAAATAAAAACCAGCCAAAACTGATGCTGTCCTCTCTTACATAAACAGCCCTCAATTCTGAGCAAAATTATGGAGACCTCTCAGTTTCACCTTGCTGGTTGGCTAACCCTGAGTAAGAAAAGGAAAAAGTCTGATCTTTTGAAGAGACTTGTTACACCCTTCAAGCCCAGCTAACAGCCAAGAATTGTGATTCTTTCAAACTTTAGAGGCAGGCAAGCCAAGCCACTGCTAGGAGAAAAAGAACTGATTTCATTTCATCTTCTCATCACATTCCATAGTTAAAATATTAATCTAATAATATATTTCCATTCTGGAGATTTCATTTCTGTTTAGAAAGAATTCTTTCTTCCCCTCTGCTAAATTGATGGGAAACGATAATAAACTATCCTTGTGTAAGATTTTGTTTAAAGCTAAATAGTATAGCTCTGTAAAATTTAAACCAGTAAATATTAGCTTATATGATTTAACTATTAAAGAACTGAGAGCTTTCCAGAGTTAAGTATAGTATCTTTAAACTGACCTAGCAAGAAGCAGAGCAAACAGTCTAAAAATAAAACACAGATATGGATGTACATTCTCTGTACAAGCTTTGGTAACATATCCTCCATACAAAGAAGCGGATGCTTCCATTTCAGTATAAAATCACTGAACTCATTAGCCAGCCCTTTAACAGGGAAAAAACCACTAACTTCAGAACTACAAAGTTTTGATAAGCAACAAAAGTAAGTTTTGTTCAAAGCTGACAGGCAGCATCCCTTCAAGGCAGGGCTTTGGTACAAGCCATCCAAGCCTCCACATGCACGGCAATGTAATTATTTAGCATGTTAAAATACACTACACTCAAAGAAGTCACAATTTCATAATACCTACTTGTTGTCCACAACTGCCCTGAAACTTAGTCATTCATGCAAAGACAACAGCTACTGGGGAACATAACGGGCATTGTACATATATAATTACTACACACATATATGTACTTTGTTTACAATACTACATATCATCATAATTTCTGTATTTTCCTCATACAAGACACTAAAGGACAGGTCACATACATGCTTTCAGGTAGTGTTAAGAAAAGCAAGACTGTTGTACAGCATTGGTTTTAAGATCATGGTGATTGTCTAACATGGAACTATCCACAACCTTTCAAATAAGATGACACTAAAAAGACAAATCCCTATCAATTAAATATTAAAGAAATCTAAGAGTCTAGGTTACAGGACTTCCAGATTACTGGTTTCAGTTAATGGTCATTTGTTTAGTCCCATATAGTATCAAGGAATTTCCCACATATGACAAGGAGTATATGAGGTAGCATTCCTTCCCAACATCATCCAATTTCCACATTCTTTTAACAAAAGGCATATTCACCACTGTGTACGAGCTTCAACAGCATTGTGAACCTCAGTTAAGTACTTAAGTATGAGTGGTAATGTGAATAGCAGTACAGTGCAGCTGTATAAAATTGCTGTCCTGAGAGCCAAGGGACTGAGCCAGCCTAGTGAAATAAGCAGACTT
Organism: Acrocephalus scirpaceus scirpaceus; assembly: GCA_910950805.1. NCBI lineage: Eukaryota > Metazoa > Chordata > Aves > Passeriformes > Sylviidae > Acrocephalus > Acrocephalus scirpaceus. Next base: position 7,894,181 of record OU383778.1, on the reverse strand, counting down.
CTTCTGTTAACTTACTACCCTCTGAATGAGGGGGAAAGACTACAATTACTTTAGAAATTCCATATTGTTAGACTATTATCTATATATGTGCAACTTATGTTTCCATTTTCATTAACTGAAAAAGGAAGAAAGAAAGACTATTTCTTAACTCTTCATTTTCTCCTCACTGCATGGTTGTGATTTTTTAAAAAATCTGCAATTCTATATTTTATTACATAAATTGTAAAACGTTGATGTGCATTTTATTGTCTATGGCAACTTATGCAGACTGCATAAATTCATGGCTCTGCTCATTTGTACTACAAGCTTACATTCTGCAGCTATGCAGCTTTCAATTTATCTACATTATTTCCACAATAATTTTAACTACAAATACATTATTGCCATTTTGCTAATGTTGCTAAGATACCAGGCTTATATATTCTCCCAGTCCCACAGATTTAAACCACACCATATTTTTAAATAGGGGTTTTGGCAGGGTTCACCTGCTAAAGCATAAAGCTAGACCTGAGCCTCCGCATTCACATCATGCTCTGGAGGGCCTGCAGTGCTGAGATGTAATCTTCCAGTTACTGGGATGGTCCTGCCCTTCCTGAGGAGGTAGGAAACATTCCATATTGTCCATATTTAATCCATCTGTGTTTAGACTTGACAGAACAAAAATACACCTAAAGGGTAAGAGCATTTAAATAATACTAATAATACAAAAAAAAAAAAAAAGTATGATGCTAAGTGAGAGAAAAAATTACAAAATGGGCACATGCAAGAAAGCCCTTGTTTTGCCTTGTCAATGAGATTTGCTGTACTAAAAACACAAAAGAAAAAAACACCTGACTCATTTGAACACCTAAGGAATGAGAAACACAGATGTTCACCCCCTGAATGGAAGTTTATGTGTAACATTTTTTGAAATATGTTCTTACCACCCTAAAAAGGAAACTAACATCAGACTCCAATCTACTACTAAGATATTTATTATGATTTGCTGTACAATAAAACATTTTCCATGTATGGAGACACATAAATCACCATTCACTTAAATGAAGTAACAGGGCTTATTACTATTGCTGCCTCTTACTGGGAGTCCAGAACTGGGGCAAGCAGGTAAGCCATTAGCAAAAAATTAAAGTTCCAGGAAAGAAAATACATTCATATTTATGTACCAACCCACACTTTGTTACTTCAGTGTTAGAACAAGATGGGAGCTGCTGGCATGTGCAGCAATTAGCACTGATTTTGACAATGCAAACAAAACAACCACCTCATCTGTTTGGATTCAATTTATGGATCTGATTTCACAACAAGTAAAGGGCAGAACACTGGCTCTGAAACTATTCACTTTACCGTAAACTCATTTCTCTTTCATGCCTGCAGTGATGGAAATTATTTATATGAACAATAACCAGAGTAGCTTCAGACTTTCGGTACTGGTTGTAAATACCACATTAGACAAGCAAGACACTCACTTTATTAACAGTGCCAGACACTTAGAACAAAGAATTATATACAGAAGCCAGCTGTTCACCTAATAATTTCCCAACTCTTAAGCACTAGACTTAGGCATGCTGGTGTTCTCCAAGTCATGTGCCAGAAGGAGTATGATTGAAGGTGTGCTGGCTTTTGATAGCTGTACTGGTATACAAGTTAAACAACTGCACATTCAAGACATATCTAGTTAAAAGGAATACAGGTGAGAAGGATGCTTATAACAATAAGGCACAACCATCAGTACAGTGCCAACATCCAACTGCTAAGTGCAGCAAAGGGAAAACATATGGAGGAAGAGATACTGCAGGGAAGAAAGACAACTCAACACTAATGGGAGAAAAGAGGAAAAGGCAGTGAAAAAGCAAAAAATCCAGGAAGCAGAGTTTGATTTTAAACAAAGTGAGAGGAGGTGACCAGAGTATACATTTAACCAAGTTTAGAATATTTAATAGAAATTACTTTCTTTCCCTCCTTCAGTTCACCTCTTTGACTGTTGCTAAATGAATGCTAATACTTTCACTACATGAACTGTTTTCTTACACTAAAAAACAAAGAGCTTGCCAGTTCTTTCTTCTTTGTATTATTTCAGTGCTTTTATAGTGTTCACAGTAGAAAGTTTTCTTTGCAACTTTTTATCTAGTCAAAAATTCAGCTCATATTATGCCTTCTGTTGCTTCTAACAACACCTCTACTTTTGGCTTTTGCCTCTGTTTTGCAGAGGTGCAGCTGAATGAAGCAAAAGAGATTTATCTCTAGAAGTAATGATTAAAACAGCTTGTTAATTTTTGCATCGAAAAAATACTGGAGATATTGAGATTTCCAAAATCCCACTGCAGAGAAGAAAGACCAGCTGCAGAATAGCCATCCATATACTTGACAGCAAGTTTTACATTCGTCAGCAGCATGCTAATATCTGCCTTGTATCAGATGTCATCCCACACAATGTAATTGTTAGGCAAGCACACCCAAGAATGTTCAACCCTTTTCAGGTTTAAAGCCTCCTTCTGAAGGAAAGATTACCTTAACAGAAAAGGATCAGATTTGGTCATACAAAACCGAAACAAAATAAAACCAACAAAAAACTCCCACAACACATAAGAATACAACCCAGGGAAACTTTTAAGCTGAAATTAACTTACCAATGGATGCATCACCATCCAAGAGATTGTCATCCTCAGAGGTCTGAAAATCCATAATTACACCTGCTCCATCTAAAAGCTCCTCATCGCTGCTTGCACTAGTTATGCTGTTGTAACTGTTTCGATAGTAGCCTCTATGAAACAGCTGCTCAGACTCCATTTAGCTGCTTTATAACCTGTATGCATATATAAAAAATAAGTTATTTCCTATTTGAATATTCAAAAAACACTAAGAAATTTGTATCAAAATAAAACAAGAGTATTTCATGCTCCAGGGAAAACTTTTTATGGTAACATTACTACAAGTTACAAAAAGGTAGCAGCAATACAGAACAAAAGTAACCAAACTGAAGAACAGAGAGCTAAAGCAGGATATCTTACCTGTTATGACTAGAGAGAGCAAAGACAGTAATGAGAACACAGGCATAGTATATTGTGGAAAATCTAATGAAATACAGTGCAGGCAGGAAGTACATTGGTAAAGGAGAACAGTGGACAAACAGCTATATTAAGAGCAGAAAAAGCATGTAAGGCTGTGCAGTTCTGCAGTCTAGTACCACATGCATTTTTCTGCTCTCCAACGTCAGACATCCTGCTTCTCTTTCAAGCTCTACAGTTAAAAGGTCAAGCAGAGAAGCGAGTCAGCTGAGGGAACCACTTCCAGTGCAGACATGTCTATGGAAAAGACAAAATTGGCCAGTAAAAACCCAGATTTACAAGATATTTGCTGACAACTGATCCAAGCAATCGGTAAATCTCCAGAATGTGCTCTGTTATCCCATTAAAAACACTTTTCTGTATCTCAATTAAAAAAAAAAAAAATTGTACCACCACCTCAAAGAGGTGGCAGGAAAAAGATAAAGGCATCTAAGGCTTGTTATTTCCCCAGAAGGGGGGCAGAGTGAAAACTTTAAAGTACTCTTCCAGATAGTTCAAAGTCAAAAACAACTCAAAAACCCCAACAACAACAACAAATAATCCAGCAAACACAATCAACACAATAAAACACAAACTAATAAAAACCCACAATGACTGAGCTTAACAAAAGAGCTTTTTCAGACTAAGAATCCGGATTTTAAAAAGCAGTGTAAAATTCAACTTTTCTGTTCAGTACTAACAACTAAGCTAAAATGCAGTCATCTGTCCTCTAACTCTCATATCTTCCAACAAACCCTACTTGAGTACAGGGCTTAGTGAGAATGCTCTGCACCCATGAAGCAAAAGGAGATGAAATTAAAATTATCAATACAAGATTTGCACATAAGAATATGTTCTACAGCAGAGAAAATGCAGTGACAGGAACCAAAGAGTAATTTGCTGAAAATTTTTGAAAATAATATAGAATATTAGATTTTAAATGGTTTAACTGTTAAGAACTTTCAAAAGTAACTGTTTGTTATAAAATAGGCATTCTATATATATAATCTTATTTTTAAGTATCCAACTAGTGCATATTTTAAGAGCAGACAAATAATATGACAGAGACACTTCCCACACTCATTCTGAAATTAAAATTTTAACATGTATCCATATATGTATAGAGGTCTATGCGAGAACAACTGCCCAAAAGATGAAAGCAGAATTAAGCTTTCATCACTGAATTCTAAACCTCCCATATTAAATTAATTTAAAATTCTGAACCTTTTTTAGTTTTTAAATAAACCTGCCCTTCAAAAAGAAATTTTAAACTCAGAAATTACAATTTTACAACAGTTCAAAAACAAAGGCCATGTTGTGGCCACTCTTTCTTTTAGTCTCACCAGCACGAAACTTACTTTTCCATTTTTATCACTCAGACTCAGCATATCTAGTTTTCATTTATTTATTCTGTCTGCAACATGAAAATATTTAAGCAGGATGAGAACATCATTCATCTTTCAAACTCCAGGTTTGGAAAATGGGTGAATGAATTGTGATGAATTCCCCACTGTATTTTTTAGACCACTAGCAGATTATTTCTTCGCAAAAAGGCACACACAAAAAAAAAAATCTTAACACTTCAAGTTAAGCCTCAACCAGAAAAAATTTTAAGGATACTCAATAATTCAAACTTAAAATTTAGGGACTGCTTATGCTAACCATTACAGAAATACGTAAGCAAATCATTCTCTGTAGCACTCAGAATCAAAAACTGTTTTTCTTTACTGTGAGGGTGGTGATGCACTGGGACAGCTTGCCCAGTGAAATTGTAGATGTCCCATTTGAGGAAGTGTTTAAGGCCAGGTTGGATGAGGCTTTGAGCAACCTGTCTGGTAGAAGGTGTTCCTGCCCATGGCAGGAGGGCTGCAACTAGATGATCTTTAAGATCCCTTTCAACCCAAACCTGTAATCCTCAGGAAAGGATCTCGGTCAGTTTTTAGGTCATCTTTGGAAAAACAAAGTTATGAAAAAGCACTGCCAGTTAACTGAAGCTATTTGAGTTTAAAAATAAAAATAATAAAACCTGTTTGAGTGTATATAGTAGATTCTGAGGTTGTCTTGAAATAGAAGGTAAGAAGTCAGTTTCCAAAAATATCCGTTGGTAATGCTTAGATTAGTTTCGTTCACAGCTGCTTCCAAAATAAAACTGACACGCATGGAGGAAAGAGACATACTCAAATTTGAACAAAACCATATCAACAAAACCACAGGAAAAGACAATACTTGTGAAGCACAGTCTTAGCTTTAAAACTGCAACAAAACCTCTCAGTATTCATATTTATGTTCTACTGAATCTTAACTATCTTAGTTAAGAGTACTTTTTTATCCCCTCAGCTTTAAAAAAAAAGGAAGTCAACAAAAAACAACCTAAAACCCGAGAGCCTAATACCGGATGACCGAACTCATGCTTCTGGTCATATGATGCCAAACATTAAGGGCATTGACTTTATTTTGTATAAAGTACTCAAAACCACTGCATCTCCACTCCCTAAAATGTCATGACCAGAAAGATTATGGCTACCCATAGCTGTGATAGCTGAGGATAGATGTGATAGCTGGGAATTATACCCACTGACACAAAGATATCAGCCTACCTGATGGAAGGCATTGCTTCTTTCACATCCAGTCACTAATGAGAATATTTTTAATGGCATTTCACATTCATCAAATTACTAACGTGAATACTTCAATAGCATTCAACCAAACTGGCTGAATTATCTCCAATTTAAACTTATGAAACTAACCCCATTTATTGATAAATTAGAAAAAACTCTGCTATCAGAGTTGAAGAGTAGTCTCCCACACAGGTACAGTAACAAGCAGCTCCACGAGTGGTAAAGTCTTGGAGGAGTTTTCAGTCAACAGTTTAAAAAGGAGAGAAAAAAAAAGAAAAAGAAAAGCTAACAACATAATTCCTTAGCATGAACCTGAACTAAGTATACAATCAAGCTTCAGCTTCACAGGCAGGTACTGATCCTTAGTCAAATCACGGCAAACAACTGTGTCCATGGCTGCTGCTTTAGAGCAAGCCTAAAATACGCGTAAGATACAGGACTAGTTTCTAAACTAATGGGTCAGTACCCATAGCTGCAAATATTCAGTCCAGGAATGAAAAGGCAAAGAATTCCCTTGGCAAAATCAAAGTCTCTGGTGTTCCTTCTGCAATCATATTCAAATGAGACATAACACTGCAACTTGTTAAGACAACTGAAAGGTAAAATCCATACTCCTCTTTTGAAGGGCAGGAACTATGACTGCAGTTTCCATAGTACACAATGTAACTTCTGTTTGTTGAGTCCTTGGTCAGGATGCTCATTTTCTGTTTGATGATAAGACACTGCAACAGTGTCTCTACAGTTTTTAAAGGCTTTTGCTCCTTTTTAATGTGGACTTGTGTTGAAGTCATCTGAGGATTATGCAATGGAGCATCACCAGAATGACCAGAAATCTCATTAATCATACTACTTTTCTCCAACTCCTCAGAGAAACACACTGAGCAATCCCTAACTATGTGCACAGATTCCTAAGTCCAGAGTCACACCTGAGTCGCGAATCTTTCAATTTCATTCAAGTTCAATATAATTCAGGATGGTCAAATTGGAATGTGAAACAGCACCACTATCCTAAGTCTAACTCCAAGCATCTTCTCAGTAACAGCAGCTACCACAGATTTTTAAGGTCTGAATTAAAATTTCTTTAGAGACATACTAAGAGATCAAGGAAAAAATCCCATAGAGCTCTCCAAAACACAGCACAAGCACAGGACCACTACTTGTGAAATCTTGTGGGGACCCCTGGTGGTTCCTGGTCTTTACCCTCCCTACTAACAATTTTCCAGCTTCAAAGAAGTGAAGAAAACACCAGCCAAAGAGGAATATATCCAAAGTACTCTGTTACAAGTGACAAGCCCGTGGTCACCAGAAACTAAAAACGGCTGGGCACTCCTCTCAGTATGTGTAACTGTAGAATCCCAGAAGGTAAGGGGCTAACATGTATGTCTCAAACAATGCTAGCTGGATGGCTGTGGCGCCAACCAAGGATTGTTGGTATTAACAGATGATTGTTGGTACTAACATGAGAAAGAACAAGATGTAGCTGGAGAAGGGGCCATGCAGAGGTAGGGCAGCACTCCTCCAGGACAAACATCCTTGGTCTAGTTCCCAGAGACAAGCACAACACTGTACAGTGCAAGCACAGGAATTAGGCCAAGGTGTGGGCATGGACTGTAGAGAGGGATCAAGACTATCCAAGACCCCTGAAGCTCTAAAGCCCATTTCCAGAAAGGTCTGAAAGAATGGACTGTGTACAATGGGTAATTTGCACAGAAAACGAGACCTGCCTCCCTGGTGACGAAACCTATATATTAAAAAGTACCCCCCCAGCAAGCCCAGGAGTGCCCCCAGGACCCTGGACATCTCATCAGCTGGAATGATGCTAGAACCAGGACTAGCGATCTCTTTTTCTCTCTTCCCTTTCACCCTACCCCTTTTTCCAAAACCCACTGCCATGAGCTTATTACAGACTAAGAAAGCAACCTTCATGCCAGGTGTGTAATGCACTACCAAACTTTCTGATTGTTTGCAGACCCTCTGACTCTTGTTGCTCCTTTTGACTACAAGCATTTATGAATCTTGAGTGCTTCCTTCCCTTTAAGGGAGGTATATCACACTAGCAGAGTGATAAATTCACAGATGCAGTACGTACAGCTATTTAAACTTCAAGGCCAGGAAACCCTGACAACAGGACTGCTCTGTTTCTTGCTCTGGATCCTCTCAAGCAACAGTGTTAAGGCAGTGAGGTGAGGAAGGACTGATCTGTGATCAACACCTGGGTCTGGCTCATGGCTGACATCCTTTGCTGGACTACACAGAAGCCACCTCATTTTTTTAAAAACAGCACTTCCAACCATTACTGGTAGCCATTTTCAAATGATGAAATAAATATATAAATCTGTTCAGAGAGACCTGTGAACCTCTGATGTTAAAAAACAAGATGGTTAATAGCCTGTTCCTGCTTTTTAATTAGATACTCTACTAAAAGGATTTTAAAAAAAATCAAAAGGTAGTGAAGTCCTAGATGCACAAACAGCATCAAAAGCAAAGTATTTACTAAATCAAGTGTGTTAGCAGTTTAGAATGCACAGCAAGCTCCCCTCACCTGAATATTCTTCTCTCCAGCTGTAAAACCTAGCTGAAACATTGGCAAGGGCATCTCCCAAAATTATGTGTAGTTCATCAGGGTCTACAAACAGTAAACAAGTTTCTGGCAGGAGAGTCCAGAGGGATATTTACCGCTCAATAGTGGTATCATGTTGAAAGCAAGATTCCTGGTGGGTATCTTAGGAGGAAAAAAAGAAATCAGATTCATGGGAGATTTTTAATATTACCAAAAAAAAAAAAAAAAAAGAAAAAGAAAATCACCTATAGTTTACTAAAAGGCTTCTAGCTAACAGACTGCAAAGGAGGTGAGCTATCTCAAGTACGTTATATAACCGCAGAGATGAGGTCAGTTCACTGAGTTCATAGATCAAATTTATTAAAAATAATCCATCCTCTACCAAAGGAAAAAGGAATTTTAAAAAAATTCTTAGGAATAAACACTGAGATTTTTCTAACTGTGGTAATGACATAAATACTTAGTGCACAGATTTTCAGGTCTCCTCAGGTGCCTTAGAAGCTTTACTGCCTAAGTTAAAAGCATATGCCCATCTCAGCACAAAACAGAAGAAAACTGCTAAGTCTGTAAGACTGAAATAATTTAAAGCTGTCTGCAAGACAAGAAGCAAAAAGTCAAATAACAATTAAAGGAATCTTCCATTTTCTTTTCTAGATATACTCTGGAAATTTGTAGATTCACTTTTCAAATCAGAAAATGAATGTGTTTGGAAGCATATGGAGAACTGAATTTTTTCCCCAACATATACTTGAGACAAATTAAAAGCGGAAAACTCAGGGGAAAAAGCTGCAGTAGATCAAAAACTGCAGATAACACATCAAAATCCAAGATCTGGCAGAGAACACTAATTTGAAGATAAAAGTGGAATCAACTCAAACACAAACTTATCTTTCAGGAAAACAAGTACTTGAATTTACACTGGCAGGATGTCAAAATACTGAATCACCCCAGTAGCTCTATCTGGAATTTAAACAAAGTACTGAAGTGAAATGCCATTTTTACTATTTCAATTAGGAAATATTTCTTTGTTAGTGCAGTACGAACGTTAGTGCAAAATACATATTTGTGTACTTCATCTCCTCTGAACTTTTTAGAGAAATTTATCAAAATACATCAAAATTAGGAGAAAAAAATAACAGCAAAGGTTATTTTCATCAAAGGGTCTGTGCTTCAGGACCGAGCTTAATTCACTTTTTTATTTAGTATTGCTCCTTTGCCTCACAAAGTAAGCAGTCTACTTCTGTAACTAGAAAGCCTAAGGAAAATGCTTAACAAGCAAAACAGCTGAATGCCTAGAAAGCTCAAGGAGAAAATACCTGACTAGATTCTCTGCAAGTTATTAAAAATAACTGCTGGGAGCCACTACGAAGTAATAAATTCTGTTCTTTACATTCATTTCCAGGAATATACACTCAAGACTACTTACTACATAATACAAACTAATAAGGGTACTCCAGATGTAAACAGATTCCTAGCCATTCTAACAGCTTTGTCTAGAATTCTTTCTATTACACATGAAGCCTATGAATTACTTCATCAACTCCCTTCTCCAGTAATAAAAATATCAGTTCATTAAGTATAATTACTATCTCAACTACTTACATTTTTCAGTTTCTATGTTTTTAAAGCAGAGCACATCTTCCAGCAGAAAAAAAAATTCTGTTTTACAACCCTCTTACCTTAATCAATTTAAATGAGCATTGCTCTGTTTAGACTTTATTCTCTCAGATGATTTTATAAAGGCTTCCAAAATTCAAAAACAAGTTTCAAGTTAAACAACTCTAAAAATTTGTAATTGTCCACTTTCTACTATTCTGAGCATCTTCAGTTTCCAAAGCATGGCATATAAATAAGCACAAAGTACTGTACTGTAGAGCCTCCTCACTCACAAGCACAGGTAAAAAGCTGACCTGACACCTGAACAGCTTTAGCAAGTCAGACAACACAGAACCTGCACTTTAAGGTTATGACATAAGGGAACAAGTGAAAAAAAGGAGAGCAGAATCAGGAACTTGCTCACAGGCACTAAGCTGAAATCTTAGTTTTGGGAAAATAAGCAGGGAAAGTACAAAAGCAGTTCCATGTACACAATCACTGCCATTGCTGACAACCTTTGGAGTTTATTGGTTTACTGTTGCTGTCAAGATGCCAAAGCAAGAAATTTAGAACATGCAAAATAGTCTGATTTAGGAAATTTAATCAAACTGGCACCACTGCTTCTGGCACAAATCTCTTCAGCAGTAGAACTTCTATTCTACTTTTTTTAAAATTTATAACCAAGTTAAAAATATCCCTACTGCTGAATTATTATAAGACTTTATCCTGAAAACTTGATCTGCATAGTTACACCTATTCACATGCATATGAAGTCAGCTAAATAAGAGCAGGAAAAAACAGTCTCAATGTTCCTGGAATGCCTTTTGGCAATGGTTGAAAACTTGGAACAGTTGTCCTGGCTCTAGCGTTTACACTCAAGGAATGCAACTTTGCTGTTCAAGGTAAGACACACACACACAGAGCCTAAAGCAAACTGTGTGCGTGGGGAAAAAAAGCCAGATTGTATATCCAGTGACAGGAGAATATATATTACACAGCCAGACCCACCTGCTCATAGAGTAACCAGCACAGTGGGTTTTCACTCACAGGTTACTCAAACATCAATTTGCTACAAACATTTGGTGTGCAAGAGACCACAAGAGGAAGTATAAATATGGTCATGAGAAAAATGCTGACAAATTCATAAAATAAAGCGGTTCAGAGCAACGCAGTCACAAAGAGCAAAGGCAACAGATTCAAGTGTCTTTCCTGGTCAAGAATTTGGATAGCCTTGTTCTTATTACAAAGGGAGAAGAGGGGCAGAAGGGAGGGAATTTCACTCAGGATTACTTCAACTTGCAAGTATGCACCACAGAGAGAACAGTGGAATGGTAAACCACTCAAAGAGGGCACTGGAAAAATTTGGGCAAAGAAAATCTTGAAATACAAGTAAAACGTGTTCCTAGAAACATTATAATACACATTGTGTATGATATCTACCATTATCAGGCAAAGAATTTTTAGGACTGACATACCACATGCCAATACTAAACAGAAGCAAAAAAGAAACAAGCTCCATTTTTCTGAACACCATGTAAATTCTGTTCTTACATGTGTTGCAGAGAGATGCAGAGTCATTGTGTTTCAAGCTGTGAGTTTCAAGCTACCTGTTTTTCAAGCTACCTAGTTTTCCCAGAGCAGAACTCCTTCCCACTCTGACAACTTTGCAGCAAGTTTACATCTGCTTGCCAGCCAAAGAGACGAGACATGAATTTACAGTATTTGACAGTTACTCAGTGAAAGACTTATCTTAGCAAACTCGATTGTGACAGCTGGTGAGTTCTCTTTTATTATGCTTCACAAAGGTATGTTTCCTATAATCCACAAATATATTTTTTTAAATTTTACATTACAGCATATTGACATTTGTTTAAATAGAGAAACAGTTCTGATGACTATCTGCTTTCAAATCTGTCATACCAACACATTCTTTATTCAAATAGATGTAACTGCAAAGAAGTATCTCTGTTGCTAAGGGATACTGAAAATAAACCGCTTCACACGTCCACCAAAAAGAAAACTATCTAAACGCAAAAAGCACCAATTTACTTGACAATTTCTTCCACAAACTCTGCACCAGAAACTTCAGAGGTCCCACAACCTAAAAATGAGGTGCAAGTCCTCACATCCAAATGACTATCATTTACCAGTATGTTGTCAAAAAATGTAAGCATCTATTCTAACATAGGTTAACCCCAGAAGCATTTTAAACTTGGTTGTAAGGCCATATTTTACCTAGTTTAGTACTTTAAAGTGTGACACAGCAAATTTACTACACTACACTGAACGTAGTTCACTATCAGCACACGATTTTCCACTGTCACATTCATAATCGTTCATTTTAAGTGAGAATTGATACACACTTGTTTTACAGCCATTTTCACGGTTTTGGCTAGAGAAGGGAAGAATTTTAGACAAGTAGGGAAAATAATATGAAAGAATGCAGTTAATATTCAGTTTTAACCTCGCTGACCTGCACACCCATTTAATTATGAGGCTCCAATAAGAGCCCATTACCTCTCTCCCTTGTCTAAGAGCGGCCCTACTAGCCAGACCCGTGAGCCAACATAAAGCGAGCAACTCATGCAGAATAATCCTTCCAGCGCTGGTTACGTGGGGAGGAGACCCTGGACATTCCCAGCCGCAGCACCCCGCTTTCTGTGTGCGCACAAGCGCTGCCCGGAGGAACACTGGGATGGGGTGACAGGGTACTAACATGCCGTGTTTACGCTGTGTAAACACGCGGGGCATTCCCCCCGCTCATCCCGGCCTTTCGGGGGAGGCGCACGGACGAGGTGAGGGGTCCGCACGGAGCCACCACGTCCGTCCCTTCCAGCCCCCGGCCGGCCGGAGCCGCCTCGCTGGCAGGACGCGGCTACCACTCGGCGGGCGGGGGCTCCCGGCTCCGCGCTCCCCTCCTCCCGCCGCCTCGGCCGCGCTCCTGAGCCGTCTCCCTGGGCCGCGGGGGAACCCGAGCCTGCCCCGCCCCGGCCCGCCCCGCCCGTACCTGCGCAGGCGGTGCCGCCCGCTGATCCCCGGGGAGGCGCTGGCTCATCCTCCCTCCGAGCGCCAGCGGGGCACGGGCGCAGTCCCCGGATCCGCGGCCGCTCCGCCGCCCGGCACCGCCTCCTCGGCCCGGGGAGGGCGGGGATTCCCACCGCGCAGAATCGGCGGACGGGCCGCCGGGGTCAGCATCACCGTCACGGCTGATTCTGCTTCCCGCGGTCCGCCCGGCGCGGGTCCGTCCCCCGCTCCCGCCCTCCCGCGGAGGGGCGCGGCTTCCCGGAGGCCCGGGAGGAGCCCACGCCGGGCTCCCTCGCTGCGAGGGTGGGTTGAGGGCCCACGGGGAGGCAGGACAGTCCCGCGCTTCAGAACGGGGTGGAGGCGGTCTCCCGGGTAAAGGCGGCAGAGAGATGCTGGGTACATCGCGGCATCGTTCGGCTTCGGGCTAAACGGCGCCGCCTCTAAATGCCAGGCGCTGCGGAGGCCCCGAGAGCTTAAGGGTTTTACCTAAAGAGAAAACGCAGGCTGAGAAAACCCTTAAGCTGAGGTCGGCCTGAGCACGGAACTCCTAGGTACTGCCAACCGAGGTGCTGAGGCCAGTGTGGGGTTCGCTCAACACACAGCGAATGAAAGTTCCACTAAAACGTGTCAAGTCAAGGGCTGGACTTTTTTGTTTTTCCTAAGGAAAATGCCCGCCGGTCCTTTTATGTGCAAGGCTAACAAGCCCGGAGGACGCCGTGCCCTGTGGCACTCGGACTGAGAAAGCGCGTTGTGAATCACTTTTTGCTCAGAGGTGCCATTAAGGCGCGCTTTGGAGTCGGGAACGGAGGAGCCACAGGTGCAGCGACCCTCCCCGGTAAGCGCTGCGCTCAGCCCGCCGGGACACGCTTCCCCGGGGCTGTCCTGGGGCAGACACATACCGCCGGTGCCGGGCTGCGCGGTGCTGTGGGTCGTTTGTGAAACAGCTGTAGCTGCTGCGGGGGGGTTTCCCCCGAAACGCCGAGACTCGCGCGCGCCCCGCCTGTCACGTGATCCCGGCCGCGCGTTACCAGGGTGAAGCGCCGCTAACGCGGACAGGGCGGGCGGGCAGGGCCGCGGCCCCGCCCGGGTGCGGGCTCGCCCAATGGGAGCGGAGCGTCGGGCGGAGCCGCCAATAGGGGTGGAGGGGGCGGGGCCTTGCTAGGCGCGAGGCCAGGTTGGGCCGCCGTGGCCGCGGCGGGCAGGTATGGCGGGGTGGGGACGGGGCGGGCGCGGGGGAAGCTGAGGCGGGGTGGGGACGGGGCGGGCGGGGCCGCCCTTCTGGGAGCCGGGCAGATAGCCCAGGTCTCTCCCAGCCACCCTGGGCCGGGGGGTTCCCGTCCGCGCCTCTCGCCCTGGTCCTGGGCTTGCTCTGGCTGTGCGGGGGCGGCGGCCTGGCGGGGCCCGCTTGCGGAGCGCGGCCCAGTTCGGCCCCTGCCGTGTCCTGCCCTGCCTCTCCCCGTACGCGCGGCCCTGGCCTGGCCGTACGCTCCGGGCGGTCGCCGTGCCGCGGGGTGTTACTTGTGCCGCTTTCCTGCGTGTCCGTGGTGGATGAACTGGCTTACTGCCGTGGGCTTGAAAAGACCACGCCCTGTCAGCGCTGATGTCCTTTCTCTGGATGCCTCTTTTTGCCTTGCCACAAGTAAAAATAAGCTATCTAGCTCACAGAGGATTATATACTCGCTTTGACTGAACTGTAACTTCTCGCCCAAAGGCTGGTTACTGGCCAGTTGTTTTGCACGGAGCAGCATGCAGAAGCAGCCCTAAGCTATGCCTAATGCAGCTGGTTTAACTGTAGAACAATGCTGATTGTTTCATGAAGTAGAGTAGGAAGAGAACTTCAGTAAAGTCATGCGAAGTTCAAATTGTGTCCCACCTGCTGTGCTTTTACTGTTGCCTGAATATTGAAGTTAATACCAAGTTCCTCTTATGTTTAGAAGGGCAACTATACATTAAACTATCTTTATGTACTGTAAGAAAAAAAACCCCAACCTTACCAAGATACTGCAGTTCTGTAATTTTAACTTTTTTCTTTCCTGGTAGTTATGCTTAGTCTTAGTAGGCTTCACGTCTCCTCTTTTACAGAACAGATTGCTTTAGCTCTCTCTTGTTTTGTCTTGCTATGCTAATCAAGCTTATGCATTTTAGTGTGCTTTCATGGTATAGGTCCTGTTAAGCAGCATCTGTGTCTAGTACATGGTAATTCTGTGAAAAAAAAAATCAAATTGAGGACAGACCCTGATTGTGAGACCTGTGATGTGTGTGAAGTTTGGATCTAAGCTACTAGGATCTCCTGTTGGAGGGAAGTTGGATACAGCAAAGCAGAAATGCTATTAGTTCTTGCAAGTGAGGCTTAAGTGAAGAAAATCTTAGGACACCTTTGTCTTTTTTAGCTTATGGAAACTTCCTGGGTGTATGGAAGCTCCTCTTGCTTTAAAAAACATTATCTTTTAATCTACTGTGAATTTGCTCTGATGTTTGTCACTTTGGTCTTTGTTTTGCCCTTTCCCTGTGCTGTTCTGACACGTCTGTGTATTGCCATAGCTTCTCCTTGCAGCTCCCTAGTGTCCTGTTTTTACCAAAGTATTTTTTAATATAGAACCTTAAACACCATCACAATTCACCTGAGTACTCCTTTTTTATCTGAAAAAGTAGTCTAAATGGTCAGATAGTGCATTAAAAAATGGTGATTTTTGCCATTTTGTAATGATTTTTTAATATGCAATGTGAAAAGAGTCCTTTAGTCAGACATAAGGACACACCTTTCTGTATTGATTAATGATTTGTAATGTGATGGGGATCTGTTGAGTTCAGTCCATTTTTGGCTTCATTACGGTGATAAAAAAGCTGAATTTAGAGCTTCATAAGAAACAATGCATAGGAACTCCCCTCACCTCCATTGTGTTTCTTCCAAGTAAAGTTGAGCAAAAGATTTTTAACCAGGTGCTATAGCTCTATGATGTTTGTGTGCCAGCTGAATCAGAAGCCTTGGCAGTGATTATACTGATTTAAAGACAAAACATCCTTTTTAGTCAAAGTGAAAGATTTGAAACAGGTTTTAGTTATCCTTGTGGGCCCAAAATGAGCCAAAATTGAATTGAGACTAAGAGCAGACGATTTACAGAAAAACAACTGAAGAGACAAATGGATCAGCATTTTGAGAAAAAAGAAAAAGTACCATGCCCTGATCAGGCTAGATCACTAAGTACACCTAATTAAATATGTTCATGGTTTTTTTGTGTTGGCTTTTTTTTTTTCCCAGTACTCAAGCAAGGATGCCTTAAGACGAGAACTATGGATAAATATATCAAAGTACGGAAGATTGGAGAAGGATCCTTTGGGAAAGCAATACTTGTCAAAGCTAAAGAAAATGGCCAACAGTATGTTATTAAAGAAATAAACATCTCTAAGGTAATTATTATTAATAAATTCCTGACCCATTCTTTTTGTATTTCTCTTCTCACAAATCATTATTTTCTTTCTGAAGATGTCAAATAAGGAGAGAGAAGAATCAAGAAGAGAAGTTGCTGTTTTGGCTAACATGAAACACCCAAATATTGTCCTCTATAGGGAGTCATTTGAAGGTAAGATTAACTAATATAGTAGAATCTGAAGCAATGTGAGTGCCTCTGTGCAATACTTACTGCACTTAGTCTAAAAGTCAGGGAGTTTTCTTTCTTTTATCAGTATTTTTCATACCTTTATTACTTACTTCAGTTATTTTCCTTTTTTTTTTTTTTCAGAATTCCGATCCGCATTTAAAAATAATTGTAATTTGGGGAAAAGGGCAACAAATAAACTATTCATGACTATACCTTACATGCATTGGTTTTGGTTAATGCTTAAATGAAAGATATTCTCTTGTTTCTTCAGAGCATAAGTCTCCTTGCATATACCATAGCAGCTGGAATGCTTGTGCGGGTTAAATTTGTGTAGGTTAAATTACAGTCTAAATTTGGATATTGATAACCTAGCAAGAGCAGTTTTGTGTCCAGGTCTGTTGTCTTAGAGTGCAGTCTTCACTAACTGCAACCATATAATTGCTTTCAGAGCTGGAAAAAGAGATGGGACTGTTTAATTCATCAGGCAGTGAAGGAAGGAGAAATAAAATTTTACATTGTCTTCACAGTGAATGTCTTGGGAAATGGGCAGAACAGAAAAAAGATTCCAAAAACCTATTATAAAGTTAAAATATTATTAAAAGCTCCTAAATATTATTTGAAGTGCTGTTTAGAGATTCTGGTCTCTTCTTCTTTCCTTCCTTTTTGCTGACTTTCTTATGTCTTTTGCCTGGGGCTTTTGTTTTTTCTTTTCATTAAATTAGATTTTTGTGACATAATCACATTACACAGCCACACTTCTGGTTTATATATGCACACTGTTTTCTTCATTGTGGTAGAGGCCTGTTCTTTAAGACTGCTTTTTTCTCACAAGATAGATCCTGTAATCCATAATTCACAAGACTTTGTGTTGCACCTTTATTGCCAGAACACATTGACTTTGAATACATTGAATATAAAATTTATAGAAGAAAATTATTTCAGCAATAGATGTGCAAGAAGTCCAGACTCCTAGAATCATCTTTTAAAATAATACTAATTAAAGATAATAAAATAACCAAACAGAGAAACAGCTTTAAGGGCTTGATGTTTTGAAAGGCAGATTTCAGAAGCATTCTGTGGGAGTGAAATTTAAGTGACTTAGATGATTCAATTTGTTTTAATTCAAAGTTTGTGAAGTGCTGTGACTAACTTTTTCATAAAATAGGAGGTTTTTTTTCTTTTGAGCAGCATGTGACTGATTTTCTGCAGTTCTTCATCTCTTCTCAAAGTCATGCCTAGGATGTGAGTAGTGTAGTTCTTACGCTTTTGGCAACTTGCAATTTGCTTCTCCCTAATCTGTTTTTTCATCAGTAACTGGGAAAGCCATAACTTTGAATGAAATGTAATATGTTTGTTCATACCTCCTATTGGAAACTTGCATGGGATTTTTTGAAGTCTCCTGAGATTTCATTCAAAAATGAGAAAATAATTGTTTCCATCTCTGGTTGTCTGTGGGAAGTTCTCTTACCGTTCTTCAGACTGAAATAAACTGCATGTCTAGTATGAAAGCTGATGGCTGTCGTGCTCTGGCAAGTCCAGGTAAAATTCCAAGAAAGAACAAGGCAAATAGAGGCAACTTAAGATCCCTATTTTTAGGGTAGGGGACTCCATAGTATGTTTGAAAGAAGTTTGAAGATTGTTTTTATATTGGTTTCATAAAATACCTTTAATTTCATAGTGGGTTTGAATGCCATGTTGGGGCATTGGTTTGGTACATGTAATTCTTTTCTCTCCCTATCAAAATAGTCCAGTGTTACCGAAATGGGAAAATGAGGTTGTGAAACTCAAAATAATAAACACATTTTTTCTTGAAGTTTGAAAAAATGGACTAATAAATTATATCTGTAACTGCATGTGAAAAAGTAAAATTTTTGTTGCTTTTTTCAGTGACTATAGTGAAGATATTTAGAAACTTAAGTAAAGAAGGGTCTTGTTTTTGTCTTTTTGAAATACTTTGTCTTTTACTTTACAGAAAATGGCTGTCTGTACATAGTGATGGATTACTGTGAAGGAGGAGACCTATTTAAAAAGATAAATGCCCAGAAAGGAATCCTGTTCTCTGAAGATCAGGTAACAGCAAACTGCTGCTATAGTGTTTTGTTTCAGGATACTTTTTCATGAATTTGAAATTATTTTGGTTCAGGTTATAGATGTGGTTGCTTAATCTAAAAGGAGATTTTTCAAATAGTCATTGTTGTTGCTATTGGTCAATGTAGTATCATTAAAAACACAAACACAAACAAAACCACAACTGCATAAAAAAAGAAAACCAGAAAGAATATATAGTTGGAAGTCCTGGGTATGTTACTTTAGATTTTGCCTGTATGTGTAAGCTGCTTTTAAAAATTGGATCTCTTGTGAAGTAAACCAAATCTGAGACATGAAAAATACTGAAAGATGACGTGAATATACTTAAACCTCTGAAATAATGTTTTTAAAGATGTAATGACATAGGATTTTTGTATCGTAATACTGATTTTTATATTGTTATAAGTATAATATTGTTATAAGTATAAAATAAAATACTTTGTAAGTGTAGTAATATGAAATATGGAGTTGGCATCATTCAAAAGTTCATTTTGCCAGTAATAGGAATTCAATATTCTGCTTATATGCTTCCAATACATTTTTTTTCCGCTAAACCGATTATAAAATAATTTTTAGTGAAAGAGAAGTGACATAGCTTGGAATAAATGAGAGAACTTTAAGTACAGATTTGATTAAATTAAGTAAAAATAAGTTATGTAAGATTAAGGGTGGGTTTTTTGTTAGGACTGACATGTTTCTTTGTTTATAAATTGTTTGTATGCTTTTGTGTCTGTGTCCAGTAGAATCTCAATTTACCTGGGATTGGAAAGCCTTAGTAGTATATGAAACATTTGGGATATAATTTGTAACTCTTAATTTTTCTCATTTGACCTCACTTTTACAAGAAGGACTTCAAGTTGAAAAGTGAAAATTATGCCTTGCATATACTATAATTTTGTCATGTATGTACTTCTAAGTAGTGAATGTAAAACTATTATTCACGTGGCAAAGTTCTTGTCATTAGTCAGTTCTTAAATTGTGATTTTTGCAAATTCACCCAAAAAAGGGCATTGTTAGCTTATTCATAATCTTCTAGTTAGCTGTTTGTTGCTTTTTTCATCAAAATCTACTTGGTAATGTTTTTCTTTTCAAGATAAGATACACAAAATGACTACGTGTAAAATAAATGTTTCTGTGAGCATCAGTAGGCTTCTTAGGACTCTTGGTTGATTGACTGAATGCAAGAAGACTTGTATTGGCTACAGCAGAAGTACAGTCTTAATTTGCAAGTTCCACATCTTAGGCATTTTAGCCAATCAAATCCATATTGCATACCTCTGCTAGGTTTATTATACATAAAGAAAGTAGTAGTCTCAATCTTAATATCAAATTTGCCTAATAAGCATCTTTCATTAAAAGGTTTGCATTATAGTGACAGTACTATTAAGTTTTTAATTATTCTGTGGTATAAATGAAGCAGGTAAGGGGGGGAGGAAGGTAAAATCCATAGTTATAATTAAAGTCTGATTTGTTAATATCTTGTAAGTGGGGAAGTTTTCAGATAAATGACAAAGTTGATGTTGCATTTTCTTTTATTAATAGATTCTGGATTGGTTTGTACAAATCTGTTTAGCACTAAAACACATACATGATAGAAAAATCTTGCATCGGGACATAAAGTCACAGGTATGTAGGTGGCTATTTTTCAACTGAATTGTCTTTCAAAGTGATTGCAGTCATATCTTCCTAGTGTGTTTATGAAAACATTTCTAATACTGGAAACACTTCTTCAGTCTGTAGGAGATTTATATATTTGTACAAACAGATGAGGCTATTTGATGAAGTGTTACTCAGTATTACAAGTATTACTTATGTATTTATTTGTGGGGACAGAAAAAGTTATGTTTGACAATATGAAATAATCTTTTCTCATATTGATGAAGTAGGACTTGTATAAGTGGTGTTCCATAGTAGTCAATAACAATGACTTCAGGGGGATTGAATGGTAAAATACTTTCTTCTGCTCAAAACATGTAGAGAACAAAAAGTGTGCAATTGTATAAATGTTTTAATTAATGTACTTCTTAACATTTCTATATCAAGAATATATTTTTAACCAAAGATGGAACAATACAGCTGGGAGATTTTGGAATCGCCAGAGTTCTGAACAGGTAACTCCTTTTTCATACTGTTTTTCCTCTGACTTAATTTAAATTGCTTTGATCAGGGAAGACACAATCTGTGCACTTCATGTGAGTTAACCAGTTAACATCCATCCTTATTTTTGTCTTAGTACTGCAGAATTGGCACGCACTTGCATAGGAACACCGTACTATTTGTCACCTGAAATATGTCAGAACAAGCCTTACAACAATAAAAGGTACTAATAAAGATTTTTATTAAAAATTTTTGGTAAAAAGAAGAAAATGAGTTCTTTTAGGAATCTAAAGCTGTTCCTATCAAATAAGGGTGAATATCTCTTGGTTTGTCTCTTACCCAAGTAGGTACTGAGCTTTACTGTAGAGGTGGTAGCTTAGTAGATCTGCAGTAGAAAGCCATATCATGGAGAGATGACTAAGCTTAATGCTCCAAGTTCTAGATCTAGTTGTATTCTTAATTATGGCTCTACTTTTGCCTGTCTGCACAGTGGTTGTACTGCCTTCATTTATGCACTACCAATGTGAAACTCTATTAACAATGAAACATAGCAATTTGAATATCTGAGCACATGATAGGCATAGATGAGTGGCTCAGCTTGCTCCAGATAAGGAAGTCCTACAGGTACCTGGCTTACACCTTTGCTGCCCTGGCAGCAGTCTGTACCTGGTAACAGTGTCCCCAATGTAATTAAATGGCTTTTACTAAGTTACCCTTCCACTGCACCAAGCTGTTGCATTCATTGCTGTGAGTGCCTTATACTCATTTCAATGATTTCTTAAGAGATAAAAAATGTTACAATTCCTTCCTCTTAATTTCTTGTACATGGGGTTTATTATCCAATGGTGTTCTAACCAAATCTTGTAATGAGTAAGGGTAAGTTCAGTCACTGCTAAACAGAATAAATTGACTTTGAGAATTGTGTTTGCTGAATCAGGTGATGAAGTATTTTTCGATTTTGTCTGTTTAATTCAAAGACCTCAGGCAACTGTGTATATTAAAATAAAAGAAGCCATTGTCCAAATTTTGTCTAATTTCTGTGGCTGAGATAGTTCTAAATTGGAAGCCAAAACTGCTTCATCTGGTTTTCAGGGTGGCCTTATTTTGGTTGATGAATTGGTTTGGGGTTTTTTGTTTCCTTGTGGTTTTGCAAGGTCAAAGAAGGCCGTAGAGGGGAGCTTGTACACCCTCAAAAATCCACCCTTTTCCTCTTCAGAGATAGACTTCACAGATACAAGTTACTTGACAATGTTAACCTAGAACTAAGTTTTAAAATAATGTGTTCTCTTTGATTTAGTGATATCTGGGCCCTTGGTTGTGTTCTCTATGAAATGTGTACACTTAAACATGCGGTGAGTAGAAACTTTGTGTGTCTATAAAAGAATAGTGATTACAAACAGAATTTATTTCTGGTGTTATGCAGATAATATTTTAGTTGATGAAAGGCTTTCATGGTAGCTGTTTGAAAATTACCTTCAGCATTTTCATCTCCGCTTCCTGTGCCAACTTACATTTTTCATTGGTATTTTGTTTCATGCTAGTCTCTCGGATATCTTGGCACTTCTGTTTTTAATGGATTGTATTAGCTGAAAAAATTGTTAGGTGTTGTAATAAAGGATACTAGGAATAGTGGGGGGTATTTGTGGGGTTTTTTTGCGTGGTTGGTTTGGGGCTTTTGTTGTGGTGATGTTGTTTGGGGTTTTGGGGGTTTTTGATTGGTTGTTTTGCATTGGGTTTTATTCCGAAAAAAGCTTGAATTCATTGAAAGCTTCACTGAAAGCTTTCAAAATCCAAATCTGAATTTGGATTCTACTTTTTTGCAGATGGATTAATTTATTTCTGTTTAGAACAGAAATAGTGCTTAGAAAAAACTCTCAAAGTGGAAGAGTTACCTTTATCCAGTTTTTTCTTCTGTATGTGTAGCTTGAAGAGTATGTCTTCATCATTCATTTTTCAGTTAGGAACGGATGAAAATGTTTGGGTTTTTTCTGTCCTATTATGGATTTTTTGTGGATTTTGATTTGTTTGGAGCTTCTTAGTAGCTATTTTTATTAAAAGCATATAACAACCTGAAAGAGGAAAGAAAGATTTTCAAGGGATAAGGATTTAATTTCATTTCCAAATCTGTAATTGCTTCTTGTTTGGTCTTTTATGTGGCAACACTACTGACAATGCTTAATTTCTGAGAGTTGATGTCAACAGTATGTTTTCTGTAAGATGGGTGAGATGTATTGTTTTCTTTTTATTGTACAAAGGAATTGAAGTGGTGCCCTCTGTTACCTGAGCTTAAACAGAAGTCTGAGCGTTCCCTTGGATTTCACCCTGAATGAGTGTGAATACTTAACATTCTGTGATTTGAAATGGAGAGTTGCTAAAAAAGGCAGAGGGCATGTTGTGGTTCAAAGCCTTAGAAAGAGGAGATCAAGCAGATTTTTTTTTTTCTTAGTTATATATCATTGTCAGTCTAGATCTGGAAGAAAATAATTACTTGATAGCAACATTTATGTTTCCCTAGTATGAAATACTTGTATTGTGATGTATTTTTAATTGGAATTTTAATTTGAATACTTGGTAACTGATTATTTTAACTGCGGGTGTTGACCTTGAAAATGTGTGTGTTGAGGCAAAGGAGGGTGCATGGTTAGTTTGGTTTCCTCATCCTCTGTATGTGCAGCCTTGCATGTGGGCAGGCGATAAGAATAACTGTTTTCTTCCTTGTGTGATACAGTTTGAAGCCGGTAACATGAAGAACTTGGTCCTGAAGATAATCTCTGGACCTTTTCCTCCTGTTTCTATGCATTACTCCTATGACCTACGTAATCTGCTGTCACAGCTATTTAAAAGGAATCCTAGGAATAGACCATCAGTAAACTCCATATTGGAGAAAAACTTTATAGCCAAACGGGTTGAAAAATTTCTCACACCAGAGGTATGGAGTTAAAAAAAACTTTGCTAAAAAATCATAGGACTTTCCTTTTTCTTTATTCTAATGTTAATATATTACATGGAAAACTGGAGTAATGGTATTCCTTAGAGCTCTTATAGACAGGGTCAGTTGAGGAAATACTAGTTGTACCATGAACTGTAAAGAAAAGTCTCAAATTATTAAGTGCTTGGTAGTTTCCATAAGTAAGTATAAAGTGACATTTTCTGAAGTGCATTGTTTTGTGTCTTTCTATATCATGAGGAATCACAACGAAGATGATTTGTTTAGATTTGCATCTTTTCATAAAACACTGCAATTATTTCAGCATTGTTGCTGTATAGAATTTCTTCAGTCCATTTTTTATTTGTAATTTGGAATGGCCTGAGAGCCTGTTCTGGAAAATAATGCTAAATAAAATCATCTTTAAATTTCTTGAATGTTTAAATGTATCATGTGTAAATACCCACAAAGAAGTTGCTTCCTATTCTGTTTAAAATCTATTAATATCATTTGATATCTAATAATATCCTTTTAATATGAATCTAGTCAAAAAGAGATCAAGATAAACAAGTGAATAATAGTACTGACATGAGGTAAATACAGAAGAGAAAGGGCATGGAGGAAATGCAGTATAAATAATTCTAATGGATTCTAACTCAGCTAAAGAAATGTCATGAAAAGGCCATATATAATTGGAATTTCTATTGTGTTAAAATAGACTTTCAACTTACTTCAGACTGAAGTCCCAAAGAAAGGTAAAATTCAGAAGTGTTTACAGATAAGTTTGTTCTAACATTTGCAACAGTAATAGTTTGATCTGATGTTATTTCCAGTAGCTACAATGGATATGAAATTTTTATTTGGAGTTAGTCAAAGTATAATTAGTAATAGGCTATCTCTATCACCAGATGGTGATACTAATTTGTCCTAGACTGTATACGAATACTTAATCACTATTTTTCCAACTGTGCCACTGCTGTGTTTGACTTAGAGGTGTTATCTAATATTAAAAACAACAAAAAAACCCTATGCAGAAAGCATCTTTGTACCAGACTGATGCATTTAGTAATTGATACTCAGTAGGACGTGGTCATTCCTTGACACAGGTGTAATGTTTATTTTCTTTCAGTATCATCCACAGCTAGTGCTGTTGTCCTCCTTAGTCTAAGCTTAAAAATTATTTCATAGTTGACGTCTTCAGGATGTTGCAACTGTTGTTGAAATCTTATTCTTAAATGTCAGGAAATCAATCTTTCAGTTTTATGTAAATTCTTACTTAAGTTGCATAGTTACTAAGTTGCCTTAAAGAGCGGATCTAAATTAGCATCAATTTTTGAAAAGGAAAGGGGGCTTCTTGAAAGATACTGAAGAGTCAGGTTTCTTTTCTGGCAGTAAAATGTTATCATGGAAACATCATATTTCAGTTGCTACAACTTAACACTCAAATAAAAGCTTCAAGATCACTGAAATACCATTAGTAGGAAACTGTAGGAAACTGTGTGACTTGTGGCTCACAGAATCTTTGATGCCAGACTCTACAGACTAAAAGTTTGCTCTGCCATCATGTGCAGAGTCCTAAGTTCTGCACTTTGGTTCTTGTTTTGATTTTTTGTTTTCAGGTTTAACTCCTCAGCATCCATTGTAACTGACTGGTACATTGTACTGACTGGTACAAATCAAAGCAATCTGGGTAGTTCAAGATTCTGTTAAGACTATTCCTGAACTGACACTTTTCATTTATCCATGCTGCTTTTCCTTGAATATTTTTCATTTCTACTACATAGGTTTTGAGGTGTTTGGTTCAGAACTACCTACAGTATTTAAGATGATGGCCTATTAGTATTTGAATATTCTTTGTCTAGTCTCAAATTTTTCACCCCAGTAAGACTGCTTCCCATATTTTATTATGCTAATTTGATATGCCTTACAACACACCATATATATTTTTCCAGATATCCACATATGTGGTCATCTTCCCATCTTAAAAAGGGTAGAAACATTTTAAAACTGCAAATATTTTTAAAGAACTATTTTTTTGACACAAGCTGTATGAGAAATTGAGGTGAACTTCGGCAGCTACTCAGAAATCTAAAATGAATTATGCATAAAAATTGTTTTTATGCTCACATTAACTTTCTTCTAGATTCTTAGCTAGTTAATAAATGAGATAACATGTGCCACCCAGAAGTCAGACTAAATTGCTTTTTAAAATTACTTGAGTAATTATGCCAAACCAGCTCCATATTGGTGTTAGTAATACTAGATTATCCAATGCATAAAGTTGAGTATTCATTTAAAATGTCATTTACAATAAATGCTCTTAGTTAGATGCTTACTGCTAATGGCACACTTGTCTGAAAATGTGTTCTTCCTAGCTTGGTCACAGGTACTATTGACTAACTCTTCAACTTGTTTAGCTTATTGCAGGAGAGTTCAGTCACAAAATTTTCCACAAGTTTGGACCACATGCTTCACCAGGTAAGTTAGTGTCTACACTGCTTTTGCATTCAGCTGTGTCAAGATCATGTAAGATCATGTATGTAGCTTTTTTTCTTTAACTAGGTTTGGTGGGGTTTTTTTGATGTGTTCTCTTACCTGACTGGAATTTATAGGAAAAAAGAGAGAAGAAGCAATTTCCTCTCCTCCACTGGGGAACTGGACATGTGTTGGGTACAAATAAATGCAAGTACAAGGTGTGGGCCTGTAATATATTAAGTGTACTTCTTCCTTTTGCAGTATGCTACACTTCCAAAATTTAAGGAGCCAGTTTAGACTGCAAATAATGGAATTAATTCATATGCTATGATTGTATGACTTACTTTTCTTTTATCCCTTAGTAATGACAAATGGCTAATGAGAACTATGATTTCCTAAAAAAATATGCGGGAGTTTTTATTAGAGATTCCAAGATAAAACCCTGGCTTCAGTCTAATTCAGTAAAATTTCTGCTAGTGGTAACAAAGTAGATTATTTTTGTCAAGATGGTCTTATTCCATTTTACTGCATTAGTTTCGGGGTTTTTTCTCTAGGTTTCTTTCCCAATTATTTTATTTCCCTGTAATTATTTGTTGCTCTGGCAAGGGCTTTGCTGTCTTTTGATAATGTTTCTGTCCTCCTATTCTGTGGTAAGAGAGCCCTGCTAACCCAGAACCAAACCCACAATATTGGTGTATATTCAGGAACTCTATGGGGAAAGCAGTATCCCTGAAGACCACTGAAGCTCTTCTCGAATTCATCTTCTGCTGACATTAGCATTGCAGGTTTCAGTCCAGTGTGGTTAGTGGAGACAGACCTGCCTTTCCATTCTGTTAGGAAACATCTTCCCTGTGTGCATGATTGCTGTGCAGTAAAGCAAGGCAGCTGAATTAAGTATCATCCAGCTTGAAGGCTTAAGATCTAAAAAGCTCAGAAATTGTTTTCAATTTCTTATCAAACGTGGCTTGTATGAATGAAATGTTAGCAGTTTGTTATGGGTTCAGGAGGATGCCCATGCACAAAAAACCTGAAACCCAACCACGACTGCAAAGCAAATCTACTTTTATTACTAGCAGTAGCAAAAAATACATACTGACTCCTGGTTCCTGCAAAGCCCCTGGGCAGGAGAAGGCCATGGAGAACATGGTGCTCATGCAGGAGGGGCAGGCAGGCAGTGCACCTTCAGGGCATCCCCTGGATGCACGTGTGTGCATCCTGTCCTTGTCACCCCTCCACCCCAGAACTACACCTCATGGCTTCTCAGGAGTGGAATTTTTCCAGTGACGACGTCATCTCACATCTGGCCAGTGTGTGAGAGGAGGCCACAGCAACTCGTGATCCCACCTCCATGCTAACAACAGCTCCACTGTGCATTGTTCCTCTTTCACAGGTTAAGTTCCCACTGATGGACCAATACATTGTTTCTGTTTCAAGGGTCAAGTTCCCACCAGTTATACAGTAAAGTTTTCTTCATTGTCTTGTCAATATGCACAAGAGCAGACCTCAGTATGGCAAGGCCTTAGACACAACTTCAGTCTCTTACACACAGTTCACCCATTTTTCTCCAGGTTTGCTATTCTAAGACTTTGGGAAAAGGAAATACGATACACTGGCCAGCCTGGGTAGCTCAAAACCATTTTTTTTTTTATTGTGGGTTCTTTTTTTTTCTTTCAGCTAAAAGACCAGTTCAAGAACAAACACTGACTTCAGTTGCACCAGCTCAGAAAATTACCAAACCTGCTGCAAAATATGGAGTGCCTTTAACTATCAGGAAGTCTTGTGGTGCACCTAAAAAGCCTAATGAGAAGAAGCCATTGGCTAAAATTAGACAGGTAAGAAGCTAAGTTAGTTGAATTGAGCTCTTTTGTTCATGCCTTATTTAAATGCTATGCCTTCCTTTTCAAAATGTCTTGGTTTGTGGACATGCCTTATGCACCTGCAGAGAAAGTAGAAGTAATAGTTTAAATGCTTAGCTTGCTTCATTATTGATTGTTTATTTAATTGGTTTTAATATAATTTTTGTAAACTACTTTAGGCTTGGTTTTTAATTCCAAGGCTAAATTACATTTGTGTGTTTTTGTTTGCTTTGTTGAGTTAACAAGTCTTAGAAATATTAGACGCCTGTCAGGTATATCAAGATCATTGACACTGGATAGAACCTTTGCATCTTTTTTCTTTGTTCCAAAATAATTTCAAAGTTTCAAAATATGCAAACTTTTTCTAGCCATTTTACAAAGCATTGTCATCCAGAGAAAGTGTAATTGAAAGAGGAGTTTCCCAGATTTAATTCCATGAGCTAATGAGAAAGTTTTCTGTATACCATCATAGAGTACTTCTGATCTTTCTTCCTGTTGCCTTCTCTGTATTCCTTATTACATAAAACTTTTGTTCTCTCTCTCTTTATTTCATTAATTACATGGTCAGGAGTTTTTTGCTTCAGCTAGTTTTGAGCTAGATGTACATGCCAAACAGCTAGCAACTAAGAGGCTGCTGCTTCAGTGTCTTGGTTTTGAAAGAAGACAGGTATCTGCTAAAGAGGGGCAGGGCCTCTCTTGGAATGGATAATTCAAATCCCCTCCCCTCAAATTATTATAATTTAGAAAATTAAAACGGCTTTCAGGCAGAGATACGGGGATAGGAATTAACAGTTCTTTACTAATAGGTATAACAAGGCAAACAAACAACAACTACAGCAATTAATAGTGAAAACAGAACCAGGGACCTTGCTGGAGCTTGGTTTCACAAAACCCGGGGCAGTCTGCTCTCTGGGGACTCCAAAAAAAGGTACCAAGCTGGAACGGCGGGGTATCCCGGGCTGGTGGATCGGGTGAAGTTCGGAGCTCTGTCGGCGGTCACTGGAGGGCAGGGATGTTTGGCAGGGAGGGCAGTGCAGGCCCGCGGTGCAGAGCAGCTCCAAAACAGCGCTGAGGCAGTGGGACAGGGCTGAGCCAGCTCCAGAAGAGCAGCAAAAGGAGAAATCAGGATTTCCTGGGCACACGAGCAGATGATGGTTGCTCTCTTCAGGATCAGATCCCAGTGGTGCCAGTGAAAAACCCACGCAGCAACGGCAGCCTTGTCCTCTCTCGATGCAGACCACACCAAAAGTGAAGCTGCCCCCCAGCCCCCGTCTTTCTCCCCCCCCTCGGGGGAAACTCTCGGAGACAAAGGGTGTGGCCAAGTGCCAGCCTCCACCCAGCCTCCATGCTTTGTTTCACCTGAGCACTGATAAGTACCCAGCAATTAGTTGCCTTGCAGCTCTTGGGAAAAAATTCTATAGGTGAAAAAAGAAACAAGCCTAACTCCCCAACATTCAGCAAGAGAACTAGTTCAGATTTTCTTCTGAATAAGTAACATGATTGTTGTTGTTGTGGAGTTCATTTTGGTTTAGGTTTTTTTCCTTCTCCCATGGCACTTCAGGGAATGTAATACTAAAACCTCTATTCATCTGTCAAAGTTGTAAGCAGATAGAAAATTATCCCTGAGATACAAATTATCCATGAAGTTCAACAGTTACCAGAGGTTTGGAGAAAAGCTCATTGATCGCACAAGCCTTGTTGGCTAGTGAAACACAGTTTAAAAAAGCAAGAAGGGAGAGTGCAGACTTCCTGTGTGTCCTTATAAAATCCTGAGGTTTATGTGTTTTAAGGCTTGGTTGCAAAGCCATCTATCGGTCTTTGTCATGGGTTTCACTAGCCAACACTGATCCAACTTGCCCCAAGACTTAATGTGGCAGGGGAGAGACTGAGGAAATACCCTCTTCCCACATGGACGAGTCACTAATGCTGCTATTTTAAGACAGTCTTTCTGTGAACTGTATCTAGTGATAAGATGCAGGATAGAAACAATGGCTACAACTTAATATGAATGTTCTTGTCTGAGCTTGCAGCTCTTAGCTGGCTTTTTAGAGGAGCATGTAACAATCATCTCCTTTATTTAGTGATACTACATTGACATTATGTTATTAAAAGTCTCTAAAGGTTTTCAACTTCTGCAATACTTGATTTTAAAGTACTCATTTGACAGGATTGCATGTTCTCAAAAGAAAATACTGTGAAGCTCTAGTATGGCTGGAAGAAAAAGCTTTAGAAGTAATGATGGCTTTTTTGAGAAGATTAGAGTAAACAGCACATTTTATTAACTATAGCTGCTTCTTTAGCAGGTATTCAGTGGTGACTGTGTTGTCATAAGTAACAAGAACCTTAGTTAGAGTTGGAGCCAAGTGAAGTACCAAGCAAAAGAGCCCTTGGATAACCTACCAAATTGTTTCTCCAAATAAGAGAATCTTAATATCTAGGCCCCCTCAAAGAGTTACTATAATAAAAGATTGTAATGAAGAGTGATACTACCAGAGAAGAAAAAATTAAGACAAAGCAGATTTTAAAATCACTGCGTTCAGCTTTTGAAGAACTTTCAGTACAGGATGAATAAGTACCCCTAGATCCTAGCAGTACTTTTCACTTCAAATCTTCTGAATAATCAAGTATTTTAAACCCCGTTTAGTGCACACCCAGTTGTCACTTAAAGAGTGTCTTCTGATAAAATTTTTCTCTCATTCTGGCGTTGTGCTGTCTAATTTGAAGTTTCACCTTTTATGCTGGCTCTTCCAGCCCCGTTGATGAAAATTATTCCAGTAGAAAAAAAGGTGGAAAATGTTTGAGGTATCATTAAATCATCTGTTTTCAAACTGAACAAAAGCCAAGTCCACAGCAAGAATGACAAAACACAACCTTCAAACCTTTCCTCCTCATCTTTTTTGCCAAACATTATAGAGCAGAGATTTCTTTTTTTTAATCTTCGTGGACATACACTAGCAATTGGATCAATAACCCATCTTGATAGAGATTTGATAGAGTAATAGCTCAGTAATAAATACCAAATTATATGCTTATTTTTCAGGAACCTTCAAAAAAGAAAAGGTTAGAATTGCCTGAAAAAGAAAAACGCCAGAGAGAGCAGGTAGACAAGAGTCTTCAGATTTCTTTATTCCCCCACAGTAATTTTCATGGAATACCTTTTTGGTGTGCTGTGGTGTGTAACAACGTGCAATAGTTTGATTTCTCAGTTGCTTAACATCTTTAATCCTTACACATTGCAGATCAGTTCACCGAAGGCAGATGAAATGAGAAGATTGGAAAAAGAAAGGGTAAAATAAGTTTAAAATGTGTTAAGAGTGAAGTTCAATTTTTACTTAGTGGTTCCTTGAATTTTGTTTTCCTGTATTGTTTTCTCCTTCAGATGGAACGAATAAACAGAGCCAGGGAACAAGGATGGAGGAATGTGCTTGGTTCAGGTGGAAGTGGTGTTAAGGTTGGCAGCAGATGCAGAAATGTGGTGCACTCTGTTCCCCCCACCTTTGATTATATGAAATGGTCTTCTCTGTTCAGAAAGGTCTGCTCTTGGAGGTTAACTCTTGGGGCTGTCCATTACTAATATGTGGATAATTTGAGATAGACTGTAACAGCTTTTCCCTGGCCTTTTGGAGATTATGCGCAATTTTAATTTTTAGTGTTTCCTAAATTTCTGAATCTCTTTCTGCCAGTAATGGTTTTCATGCACCACTTTCTTATTTCTACACCTGCTTTTGCTGCTTTTCCTGTGCTGACTGTATGCATGAACAGCTTCTTTCACATTCAAGTTTTCTCTTGAATTTTTTTGTTCACGGGTTTTCATATTATAGTAATGGACCTCATTCCCAGTATTAAACACTTGCTTCTAAACATTCCTTGTTATTTAGCAAGATCAGTTTTTCTATATATCAATAAGATGTTCAGGAGAGGGATTAAAAATTCTGAGTAAATCTAATTCTTTTTTAAATGCAGTGTGCTGTTTAGCCATTCGCCTTTTGCATAATTTAATCTGATTACTATGACAGTTTCTTCCTCCCTATTTGTGCATGTCATAGTTTCATGGAAACATACTTTCCTGGAAAGTAGTCTCATCAAGTTAGTTGAATATAAGGGTCTGGGTACTTTCATCACACAGAGCCAGGGCAGGAATTTAAGTAGTGCTATGATGTAAATCTATCTGACAATAGAAAGTGGATTGAAACACAGGGATTTGTTGTGGTGGTACTGAGTCTTAGGAAAATACTGGGCATGAACATGCTTAGTAGGGTTTTTGTAAGCAAGCTTTGACTGAGCAATAAAGTCAAAATGAATAGAGGTTTTATTGCTATTCCTTGTACAAAAATGAGGAATACTCAAACACTGACCAGGTTTCAGTAGCTGCTTATTAAATATTTCATTTCCAAGTAGTTATCATCTTTGGATGCGTGCCATACATCATATAAGTAAAGCTTAAATAGAAATGCAAAGTTAAGCCTACCAGACTTTAAAAACTACAAAGTGCTGATTTAATGAAAAAAAATCAAAAAATGTAATTTGCCTCCTATGTTGTCCTCTTCTCCTTCAAGATCACACTGGCAGGCACCAATACAAGTTCCCATACAACATGATATGCATGCATACTCACATTTGGATGAGAGCTGCATGTGTTCCTGAACACAGTATTCTTGATTAACTCAGAGAGTTTTACTGTGAACATATGAACTGTTCTTTTGTAGCTCCAGCTGCATTGTTATCTGTATTCTCACTTATCTAAGGAAACTGAGGCTAGTGAGTGTGTCTGTTTTCACCAAATGTCACTGGTATAAAACGTCATGGTAGGTGGAAGAATCATTGAGATGTCTTCTTCAAATTGGAGAGTTGAGTACAAATCATGCTGCAGGCTACCATTTTTTCAGATTTCCATATACTATTATTATATTCTTGACTTAATTATCTTTTTCCTTAAAAAGGATGAAAGCAATATATCGAGCAACTCCCCAACAGTTCTGTTGAATAGCATTGTTCAAGCTTTCCAATAACACAAGCCATACAGCCTCTCACAAAGCCACAATGGAGTTATGCACTACATGATTCTGTTCTCCTGTTTTCTTTTGGTGTTGGTTGCTGGCACCTGTTTTTGAGGAAAAGTAGAGAAAGAGGTGGCAAGTGTTTGGCTTTGGGTTTGTGGTTCTAGCAGGAGCTGTAAGTTTGTGGTTCTAGCAGGAGCTGTAACAGTCTGTTCTCCAGACTGTTGATGAGCACCTGCTTCATATCATTTGCCTAGAGAATGATGATCATTCTCTAGTATTTCTTTAGATTTTGGAAACTGAACTCTAATAATGATAGGTGAAACTTTGAATAGTGTCTAAAGTAAGACTTTTCCTTCTATTTGTAGAAACTATAGTCTTGCATAGTTATTTTTATTAAAATCAACAGTCTATCTGCATATTTGTTTGAATGCCTAAATAAATCCTTGATTTACTACTCTCATCTGGATTATGAGGAGCCATTGATAGGCAGTGATAAACTGAAACTCAGTGTGAGATAAATTCCATTGTTAAATATAGTCTCTTCAAGAATTTCTATACCAGCAATCTTAAACCTGTCACATCTGTACTCACCTGCTTGAATTTATATTAAGTACTTCAGACCACTCTGGAAGGAAGATTGAGACTGTTGTTAAAACACATTCCATAGATTTACCACCATGGGCTATTTGACTGCTTCCCCCAAGCAAAAAGGAAGCCTTTTTATGCATGTGCTGACAACCTTAACCTTGTTTTGCCAGTTTCACATTTTCTGCATCCATCCCTGGCTATTCCTGTACATAGCTGCTTGAAACATTATTTTTTTCATTATTTTCACTTGAAAATTCTGCAGGAATTCTAATGCTTTGAGAATGGCAGGAATAATTTGCGTAAGCAGTACCTTGTGGTAGGTGTTCTTCTGACCTGAGCTTTAGTAGAGAAGCATCTCAAATCTAGCAATGGAAATTCAGTTACAGGTTGGTGACAATGGAAGTTCTCAGATAAATCTGGACTCAGTGCTATTCAGAAAACTTAGAACTGTGCTCAACTGTTTCCAGTTTCATGAAAAAAGTATGTGTTTGGCTATAAGTCACTTGTTACTACTTCAGTTGGAATTGTATCACTTTTTTTGCTAAAACTTTGATTTTTGCCATGTAATATTATCTATCTCTGTTTACACTTCAATGGAGTCATTTTCAATGACTTCCAAAATGTGTGACAGACAGCTCATGTATAACTGGACTATTTTTAAAGGAAGCTAAAATGTTTTTTTATTCTGGACTGCTAATGGAAAAAAAAATTAATTTATCTATCATGTAATTTGTTAAAATAGGGGCATGCCAGGGATAAAACTAGGACTAATTTAGAATTGTTGCAGAATATGTTAATATTATTACTCTGCTGAAGAGGTAAAAATTGGAAGAAAGAGCCTGTTAAAACCAGTATTTGAGATTTCCGCAATACCCCTTTTGGTTTCCAGGCACCATATTATGTCGGTGGAGGTGGTGTTGGTCCTTTTCCTGTGTCTTCCAGAGGACGCTATGAACACTATCACGCTATTTTTGACCAGATGCAACAGCAAAAGGAAAATGTCTTCAGAGTAGCTGAAGAGAGGGAGGCCAAATTGAGGGCAAAACTACAAGACCAAGGAGTCGTTGAAAGGTATGGCTACCTTCCATTAGAAGTTACGTGTGTTCTGCTTTAGATGAAAGTAACAACAGTTACTGTACGTATTTATCTACAGAGGAATTCCACCTGGAACACGTCCAG
The DNA here is from genome assembly GCA_910950805.1 of Acrocephalus scirpaceus scirpaceus. Lineage (NCBI taxonomy): Eukaryota > Metazoa > Chordata > Aves > Passeriformes > Sylviidae > Acrocephalus > Acrocephalus scirpaceus. The sequence continues at coordinate 7,859,531 of OU383778.1, read as the reverse complement.
GAGTTCCTAAGGGACCTGCAGGTCATCACCATTTACCCGATGTTGGTGCAGTTAGGAAAAAAGGGAAAAGATTGAAGGAGGTGTCTAAACAAGCCAATGCAAACAGGTTGGACTATGATAATCCGTGAATCTGTGCCTACATGTTAGATTCTTGTTCTGTGTCTGGTTTCATTTAGTAGTTGAGCATGTCTCCAAGTCACTTCTATTCATTGGTATTGTGCTGTCTGTTTGTGTCTTAGTCCCTCACAGACCACAATTCTTTTAGAGCCTGTAGACATCTATCACAGTCAGTACTGTGATTCCAGGTCTGGTCCAGCAAGGCGGAGCATGGCAAAAATTAACAGGTCAGGAGTGGTGGAGTGCCCAAAAATAGAACTTTAATGGTGGTCTGATCACAAATGCAGCAACCGCATAGTTTGGGAGGCAGCATCCAAAGACCTGGGGGTGTGGCTAACTTTACAATATATAAGGTTATCTGGGGGCAGGAGTCCAATCCTGAATGGGGGATTGGGGCATGCCTTTATATGTCAAAGGTCCCAAATCAATGGAGAACTAGAACTAGAGACATGACCTATTTTGGAATGATGCCATTAGCATCCTAATTCCCATATCCCGCCTCCCATGGTCTCAGGTGTACAGTTTCTGCATAGGCTACCTGGGCTAAGGTATTACCCATCTCAGCTAGCTCAGTTGCCACAGAGATCTTGGCTTTTCCAATCATGGAAAAAAATAGTTTACTAAGCAAATGTACCTAAAGTAGATTTTGGACAAAAATGTTGGCTTAATGTGGTTGCAGATAACAACATAAGCCTCCTCCTTTGCTTTGTTTGTCGTTCCACTTTTTGTGTTACCTGACAAGATGCTTCCTTCTCCTATAATCTTATTCTTCCTGCCTTCTCTGCACCTAAGTGTTTGTAGTATTTCAAAGTGTCTAGAATGATCCCAGAATTGTTGGCTCCTGTTTATTGATCAGTAGAAAACTTCTAGGAGCTTTCTTCTCTAAGATGTGAGTGCCAGGTGTTACAACGGTGTGCAACCTGTAATTTGGTATTCAATTAGTGAATTAGAAGAGCTAAGTCTAATTACTTTAAATAAGGTATTTTTATATTTGAAAGGATTGTAAGCAAGTACTGATTTTCTTTTTAATGTTTTCACTCTTTCAAATAGCTTCTTCAAAACTTCTTTGCTCTCTTTTAGATCTCTTAATATTCCCCAAAAAACTGTGCAGTTGTGACTAGTAAATGGGAAAATACTGTTTTCCTGGAAGTTTAGTACTGTGAATGTTACTAACTGACTTTTGTAGCAGCACAGTTTCTCTCCATTATTTAAACTTCTGCAGATCTGTTCCCTGGAAGAAGAAATAAATGGAGTTAATATGAGAAAAAGGAAGTGACCAAAGAAGCCATTTATTCTTGTAAACTAAATTAATTCAATTTTATGTTCTGATATAATATGTACTTGCAATTATAGATTTTTTACTATTTTAAAATTTGCAACAATAACGTCATGCTTAACACTGATATTACAATTCTGAACGCTCCATGGTATATTTTATATTCTTTATAGTAGGTTGGACTGTTGTGAGATAATTAAAATTCTTCCTGGTACAGCCCAGTACTGGAAGGTATCTTTTGCCCAGCTGTGTTTAAATGTGTTTCCTCCTCTATTTATTCTCAGTACTTTGCACAAAGCCCACAATCCCCAACTCTTGCCTAGATTAGGAAACAATTTGACTCATACGTTCAAAAATATTAGATTATATTTGTCTACACCTGGACAAACTTTTAAATGTATTAAAATAGAGAGCAACGATAGCAGAGTGCTGCACGTTATAAATAACATGGAGACTGGGAAGAGAAACCAATTCAGTGTTTCTCAAATACATGAATTCAGAAGCACTCAATGAAAACTCTTCTGTCTAGAAGTTTCAAAATAGGTAGAGATTGGCTTTTTTTCTATTTATAAACTGGATTGCTGTTCATCTTAAATTGGGGTGCTAGGTGCTGTTTCTTAGCATCTTAAATGTGTTAAGAATTTGTATTTTACCTAGAAGCCTAGCTCTATTTCCGTCCTACACTTAATTCTTTCAGCTAAAGGCTAGTGTTCGTGATGTTTCACTCAAAGAAGGAATTTAAATAACTAGAACTTTGTTAAAGATAGTCAATTTAGGGCGTATATTGAAGAAGCTGAGAAATCTTCAAGTTGAAGTCTTTCTCATTGTACTACCACTATTGTAAAGCTAAATATATTCAGTGTCAGCAATCATGAAAAATTGTCTCAGGCAGAAGTGCAGCCCAGAAGAAATCTAGTTGAAGTGTTCTAGCAAAATGAGTCACTCGCCTTTAGAGTAAGAAAAAACATTTTCATAAAATGTTCATAAAATGTTGAGATAAGATCTTCCTGTGAATTTGGTTTGAGACAAATAGGATTGTTTTGGGTTTTTTTGGAAAGACCTGTCCTCCAACACTGTAAGGTTCATGATGTGACAAATTTCAGCTGCATTGACAAGGCTTTGCACAGATTTCACTATCCACCAATTGAGTTTGTATGTAATTAAAAGGTAGAGTAAAAATCTTTCAGTGAATCAGGTATGTGTACACAAAGATGGGCAAGTGTTGTTTCTTTACCAGTAACAGGATTGTCTTGCCTTTCCAGAGCAGTGTTTGTTTTATTGTATCAAAGTAGTTATATCTCTGTCTTCCTTTTAATAAATTGTAGAACGTGGAAAAAAATTGATTTCCTTTTTGACTGAGGGGTGAAGGGGCAAAATAATAAAATGCAAGTATTTTAATTAGTGCGCTAATGAATTATGAATTACTAGAGCTTTCTGTATTGCAAAATTATTCTTTCTTTGACTGCCTCAGCCTAATAGATGATGGCTATCAGCATATTCCAGTTTCTTCCTGACTGTTGCCAAACCCCCAATGGTCCTCAGTTAAAGGAGGCTTGTGGAACCTTGGAAAGGCCTCATCATTCTACCATTTCTAGAATATTATACACCATTTCTCTGTATTTTGGTTTTATTTAGTACAAAACTTCTCTGGGTCTACTTCTAACAAGTTTTTCAGAATCTGGTTCCTCTATGATCTTCTGTATGTACTCATAGAGTTGCAGGATGCTCAGTTATGGTAACCTAAATGTAGCCTTCTTGTCTTCCTAAGCAGGTCCCTGACCTGGGGTGAAACTTGTCAAAAAACAATCATCTTGTTATGGCTAATTCTGGGGTAGGAAAATTCCTTCAGGGACCCTTTGGAAACAAACAAAAAAAAATCCCCCCAAGGTTCCCTAAAAGGAATTGCCAGGACACTCTGAGAATAGTAGCACTGTAGTAATTCCCTAAGTGGTACAAGCTCTTACTGCAAATGTAGGACAGTCTTGAAAGGCTGTCACAGTATTGACCTTACTAATTGGCTCGTGTGATGAGTTCTTGCTCATCTCTGAAGCGAAATCTTGAAAGAGTCATCTTTTTCACAAATTGTAACAGTAATGAAACAAGCTGAGACACTTCCAGAAACGATCATATCAAGATTGTGTTTTGACTTAATTTTTGTTTTGATAACAAGGATCTGGAAGGACAAACAAATACAGTGTTCTGGATTTTTGGATTTATTTTTTTAATAGTTCTTCTCAACTTTAACAGTTCTTCTTTTACTGAGTCTATTTTCCTCCATTTTGTGGAAGTGTGACTTGTATTTTGGCTGATGAAAGGTATTTTTTGAAGATGCCTTACTCATATAAAGTTACTTTTTTTCCTACGTGTTCTAGTTAAAATAAGTGCGGGGAGGGGGGAGGACAGTGGAGGTGGTGGTGTTTAGAGTGTCATATTTCACAGACTTTCGTCTTGCTGTGTTGAAATTACTCAGGCAAAAAGGATGGATAGCTGCAGATAGAGCAAAGCAAGTTGAAGAATTCTGGCAACGAAAGAGAGAAGCCATGGAAAACAAAGCTCGAGCTCAGGGACACATGGTATGAAATCTGGTCTTCTTGTGTGTATTACTGTTTCAGCATGCTTTATGAGTCTTTGAAGTAGCATCATAAGTGAAATGCTGACTAAATATTTTCCTTAAGTGGTGAAAAAAAGAAGAGAATGGGAGATAAGTTTTCTGCATTTTGTTGCTGGTTTTAATATAATGTAACAAAATCACACAGTACATTTCTCATTACTTTAAACTTATTAACAAAGAAAATTATCTTTGTTAGCATGTGTCTAACTTGCTATTGTGAATTTTAGAAGATTCATTTACATTTTTTTCTGTTTATACTTCGGAGTCTTGGTTAAAATTAAACTTTGTGTTATACAGTAGCTTGAACCAAAAATGAAGTTGGATTAAACTGATGCAGCTAATGGTCAGACATAGAAGTGCATGCTAGGAAAACACATTCTGCTTATTGAAAAGGTATTATAAAGACACCCATATCTGTCAATGCTGACTTTTATAAAACCTTTACTCTTTAGAAATTAGGTAGAAGATAGTGTCATAAAATGTTCTTTATGTTTATGGTTCTAAATTCAGTATTCCTTTAGGAAGATTGTTCAACACATACATTGGAAATGACTATGTATTTTGATAATATGGAGGGTTTTACTTTTTGAGTGCTTCTCTGCGCTATTCATATGCAGTTGAGTGACAATATCTTTGTCAGCTGCTGAAATTGAACTGTCTGTACTGGAGTAGCAGTGAGATGAGATCAACTGCAGATTTATAGAAGCATCTCCTGAGTTATACCTGATAATCAGATTATGCTTTAAAGCCAGATCTTGATGTCAGGGATTATTTCACTTACAGTAAGCAATTCTTAGGTACTTTGATTCACTGCTTTGATGGCGAAGTATCCTTAGATTAGTATGTATGTTTTAAAATATGAGTCTTCCTCTCTAAAACTATGGTTCTGTATTTTAAAACCTTCAAGACCAGTAAATTTTGAAAAAATGAGCAATTCTTGTCACTACCTCTTCTTGGACAAGTCATTAGTAGTACCTACTTCCATTTTGTTGTTGACTTTGTTGGCATTAATATATATTTATGAGATCAGTTAATTTAAGATACCCAACTATTCAAATTAATGTTTCTCAATTTTCTCAAATGTGTTCAGTTAGCCTAAATGTTTTATTCTTGGATGGTTTCCATAATAAAATAGAGAGGTCACTGAACAGTTAAGAAAGTAAGTTCCAGGTGTTTAAGACCTAAAACTTGAAGCCAGAATACCAAATCCATTCCTGGATTTGCCATTGAAAGCAGAAGTTTCAATTCAAGAATCAACAGTTTCCTTCTATTTGTGCAGGACAATAATTTGACTAGCTGGCAGTTGTTCTCATATAGGCTGTTGTTTGGACACTGTTGATCTAAAAGGAGAAATCATCAGCTAATACTCCGCCTTTTGTCTGATGACTGCCAGTAATTTACCCAGCTTCTATTAAATATAGTTGTTGTCAATTTTAATTTTCAACTGACAGTCTAAATTTGACTCACTAGTTAAGTCAATGGTACTTTCAGACATCTGTTTTTTAGGACAGCTGCTGACCTAATTTGCTACTTCACTGTAGCTGTGTGGCATTGCAAAATATGAGTCCTGGTCTTTGAAAATTTAATGTAGGCAGATGAGTAAAATGAACTATCTACAAAAAAAGAAAATCAGTTCTCAAAAATCTTGCTTCTGGTTTCTTTCTTAAGAGCAGTTATTTAAATCACCATCAGTGATGGAAATACCTAAAATAACTTCAATGCTAGAACAAAGAACAATGAAACTCCTTCAATACTGCCAGTAAGCTTTTGTAAAGCTCAGGAACATGTATTTAAAAGTTAAAAATAAAGCCAAATATTTTTTGAAGAGATAAATATGGAAAATATTCTTATCTATGTTGTATGGCTTAATGGCTCAAGCTGAAACCAGCATTCATGGAGCCCTTATGAATGTATAGGAACTATTCTTCCACAAAATGGTTCCTTTAATTTGTTCTCTGATCCCCTGGTCACTAAACCACAGAAGTGCAGTAATGTGCTATTTCTTTGAGCTATTACTTTTTCTCAGTCTGAGAGATTATTTAACCAGAATATTTGGATTCAGTCAATAACTTCACTGGAGTATTTACTTACTCATAGTTCTCTACACACAAACTTGAGAAAGCCAAAATCCCTGGCATTTTATAAGGCAGAAAGTCTATCACATATATGTGTGCTTGCTGTCTTTATTGTATGTTGCACTAACAAATCAAGGAATTTTTAATCTGTTCAGCAAAAATTTGTGGTATATCATTAGTAAAATAATTCAAATATTCTTTATTTTAATCCAAGCAGGAAACATGAAATTAAATGATTCTTACACTGTTCTGAAGAGAACTTTCTTAAAGGTTGAAATCCTTTTGGTGACAAGTCACAGAGTACATCACATGAACCAAGTCTATATACTGCATGCGTATTAGTCATTTAGCACAGCTTGTTAGGTGTAATGAGAAGTGCTGTATTAGATTTTTGAGTCATCATTGTTGAAAAAGCTTAATCTAAGACCATAAAAAGATTCCACTTTCTGTTTTATGCTTGACTCAGCAATGGCAGAAGTCCAAACCCTGTGCCACCATTTTTATATAATCCAAACATAGAAAACTCATACCCATCACAATTTAGGTTTTCTAACATAGTGTGAGGAAATCAGAATTGAAGGGAGAAGGCAACTACATTCTTAGAGCTCTTGTCTCTCTCTTTGGCTAATCAGAATTTTTAGTTACTGCTGTCATATGTTTCATGTAAGTGAAAATGCTTTTTGGTTAACTTCAGAACATCTGCAGATCTTTGATGGATTTGGTTTCTTATAAGTGAACAGTTATTGGATAAAGCAGATAATTTTACTGCCCCAGCCACCTTAAATTTGATACCATTAAATGGCAAACAGGGTACACTGCAAAACGTGGCAGATACCTATGGAGGCAGGTCCATTTCTGCAAGAGGAAGGAAATCCAGAAACAAGGAGGAAGAGGTATGCTTGCTGCATGTTTGCCACTTTGCTCATCACAAAAGTAGCACATTTTGACCTTGATTGGGCCCAGTTTCCCTGCATGGTTCCATCTGTGTAACAGAATTAAAGGACTTTCTAAAATTCTAGGACATAATTTACTGTTAATGAACTAAAGATAGGATGTTTAATTATTTTGGTTTTTAAAATAATCAAAATAATAGTTGCTTACATCAGTCTGTCTCAGAGAGGTTCTTGAATTTGATACACATAGGTATGACTATATCTTAATCCTGTTGTTTTAAGTGCAAGCTTTCCTAGCTTTTAGTAATGTAAAATGTAGTTATAGTTATTAGTACTGAGAAATATACATTCCAATTTTCTTTATTTTCATTACATGAGAATTTTACTGGATGTTAGTAAATGCTAGTGAAGTGATAATAATATTGGGGGGTGGTTCACCCATTCTATTTTTTTTGTGGAATCTGATATGTTTTAAGTTAACCATACTGGAGAGAGTTTCCATAGAGCTGAAACTTGTGTCGTTTCTTTGCATTAGGAATATTTGGCAAGATTGAGACAGATCCGTCTGCAAAACTTTAATGAACGTCAACAGATTAGAGCAAAACTTCGTGGAGATAAGGTTGGTTTAAAAATAAACTTAAGTACTTATGGAAGTTGATTGTGGGGTGTATTTTTCTACCTCTGATGGAAGACTTTTGTTCTAGGCAGTTTTATATAGAGACATATATTTTAGACAGCACATATTGTGAAAAAAAATGGAATTCTAGACCATCAAATCTTCCTTCTGTACCTCACCTGCAGAACATGCAGCAGTGATGAGGGGTGGTAGGTGAGAGCCCAGCATTGTAGGCCACTTTCCTTGCAACAAGATGGCACATTAGTTTTTTCCTGACTTATTAAAGCTTCACATCTTTTGAAACCAATCCTCCCTGAAAAACCAAACAAATAAACAAAACCCCCACTGATCTCAGAGATCAAGCTCTGTTCAAGTAGACATTGCATTTAAGCAAGGAGTTACTTAGTGAAACTGACCCGTGTTAGTCATACAGTCAATTAAAATATTCTGAGTAGGCACTCATATCACTCAGCTTTTAAATACATGGACTGATGATAATTCCCTGAAGACTTTTACTTTGCAGAATGAAGCTGCCAGTTCGGATGGACAGGACTCTAGTGAGGAGGCAGAGTTGAAACGCAAGAAGATAGAAATGCATAAGGTAAGTGTGGAGTGGGGGGAGATGGAAGTTACTTTTGTCAAGTATGTTTCATATCTCGTGAATTTTCTTATATTTCATTTTGGTATCAATAGTTTGTTCATGTATCCACTACAAGGTGGGAGGTTAACTGTATTGAGCAAACAATTCTGTTCAGCTGCTTTATCTTGGCAATTTTAAAACATGCTGAGGCATAGTGTAGTCCATCCTTTCAAGTCAGGGATTTTCCCTATCCCAGCCTTTGAGATTTATCTCCAGGGTAGCTTTAGTCCTCATGGCAGTTTGGTATAAAACAGTATTTTGAGACTGAAAGGATAAGGAAGATGTACCTTAAACAACAGCTTTATTTTAGTTAAAGAATGAAGGCAGGCAAAACTCCTTAAATGGGCTGACATGGGCTATGTTTGGATTGGAATGTGAGTTATATAACCCTATGATGAATTACATTTAAAACAGATGCATTTCAAAGAAATCCAGAGTTTGATGAGAACTTTATTCCATGTGGTGGTTTTATATCAGTAACTATTTCACAATATTATACATAGCAAGTATTGCTCTTTTCCGTTCTATGATTCTTCCTCCATCATCTGCAAAGTACAGTGTAAAAACAAGCTTACCTTGTGCCTAACCTGAAAACTAGAGATGAAACAGCAACATTTTTTGAGTTTGAGTAAGTTGGTAAAATTTAAACTGAATATTGAATATTTTTTGATTAATGCATTTAGCTTCAAAGCTAATTTTAGGTAGAGATTCAAATTTTAGATCACTCTGTTTAAGATTACAATGTACGCTAAAAATACAACTGTGCAAATCAAGAACTGTAATTAAATTTTGAGGAGTTGCCATTATTTCAACATAAAAGATCAGTTATACTTGTGTGGTGATTTTGTCAGTGGAGTCCTTCTTTCACAATCTATACAGTAGTGAGAGAAAGGGAGATAAGTAATCCAAGAATATTCCTTCTTAAGATGTTCCATGAAAGAGGTTGCTGATGATTTTATGTTGGTCTTTTTTTTTTTTTTGCTGCTTAACTTGTAGGCCCAAGCAAATGCTCGTGCTGCAGTTCTGAAGGAACAGTTGGAGCGAAAGAGAAAGGAAGCATATGAGAGAGAGAAGAGAGCCTGGGAAGAACATGTAAGGAAGTAAATCTGTTGCCTGCAGTCGAAGTATGTAGGGCCATATCTTTGTATAAATAAAATCCTATACTGTGATTTTTCAAGACAAGTAGTTCTGAAACTGGAGAGTATCTTGTATCAATCAGAATTCGCTAATTAGAAGCCTAATCTTAGGTATGCTTGCAGGAAGTCTTTAAAACATCAAACCTAAGAATCACTAGGATCACCCCAACTATTTTATTAATGGTCTGTTAACGACCAAAATTTATTTTAATTTCTTTTACTTTCGTGTGCTATGGAACAAGAAGTCCAGCTAGTAGTAGTCTGACTAGAAAAAGCAGGATGTGAAGCTGACAAACTGACGTGCAGTGGATAGTTGTTTTTTGTGTGGTATTATTGTACTTTTGTAAGGATTACATGAGCCTAAATGATAATACTCTGTTTAATGTGCAAAGCCTTGAAGTTAATTTTTGATTTTTTTTTAAATTGAATCTCCACAGCTGATTGCAAAAGGGGTAAAGAATCCTAATGTGCCTTTTCATGTGGAAACTACAGAACATAGTCCTATGAATGGACTACAAGAGCCTGGAGCAGCTCTTCCTAAGCCACAACTTCCAGTGAAGCCTGGTGTACCTGTCATCTCCATGACTTCTGCTTTGAAGGAAGTGGGTGTGGTAGGTATTTTTGCTAAGAGGGTAAAATGAATGGAAAGGAAATAGATACTGACTGGAAAGAGAATTAAGAGAAGATGTATAGGTTAGGTAGAAAAAAATTGTTAAGGACATTTGTTGCTTCTAATTAGGGAAAAGAAATTTAAAAAAAAAAAAAAAGAAAAAATGTAAAAAGAAACTAAAGCTTGGAAGCCATTGAAACACATCTGTACTCTGAAACTGAAATTCATGTTTTGTACAAAATAGCTTATGACAAACTCTAGGCTGCAGTTTCCATTTTGATCAGAGCAGTTATGTTTAGTCAAAAGACATCAACTTCCAGCATTTTCGTCAGCCTCTTGAAGAGAAGAGTTAAAGAGTTAGTTATGTGGAGGAAGTGAGCAGATAAATTTGGAATTATAGAATTATGTTATATTAATGACTGATTGTTTTCAGTGAGCTTGAATGTGCTGAATATTACAGAGAGGACAAAGCTTAAAATTCTTGAATCTGTTAGTGCTGTCTCTTCTTGTTGTCTAAAAGAGCATCCTAATTTCTATTTTGCGTACTCTCGGTCCTGATATTGTAAATACTTCCATGTTTCCCTCAACTGCTTTATGTTACAATTGTGAAACTGGGCAGGTGTGTATAACCTTGTACAATTTAAATTTTTAACACAATCTGTGTTGATTTCAATGCTAGCTTTTGTACTTTTAGCTAAGCTGTTTCTAAATTTCAGTGTAGTGTAGTATTTCGTGGTACTATATTCAATCCTGAAGGTTATGACTATGGGAATAGAGTGAAACTTACAATAAAGAGTATATATAAAATGTAATACACTGAAAGATGTCAGATGATAGCTGAAAAATAAATCATGTTTGGACAAATACTAACATTATTAGCATATTTTTTCTACCTTGACAGTTTGTCTCATAGTAATGCAAGACAGTGACTATAACATAAAAAAATAGCACACAGAGCAATTGGAAATGGAGAATATGAGCCTTGTACACAGATTATGAATTCTATGCTTTTGCTTTCAATATGTAGTTTGCTTTTTTACATATCACTTAAGTTGTCTCTTCTCCTTTCTGTTGTTTTTTTTTTTTTTTTCACAAATTATATTATTATTTGACTCTGTGCTTGCCACTTTTTTGGTTCTCTTGTAGAATTACTCATTTGTAGCATAGGAATTTAGTGGCATCTTGCCTCTTGTAGAGGTCCTTTCTGGCTTTATCTCTACATCTTTAGTGCTCTGAAATCTCATTTGTCTGTTTAAACTGAGTGATTCATTTGCTCATCACTTTCAGATAATGATTGGTTCAAAGATGGAAGATGCCTTGGAAATTCTGCCTTTGGGACAGAATAAAACAGAATAATCAAGCATTCTGTTTGAGTCTACCTGCAGTTGTCATTGGAAAGGTTTTATTTTATCTATTACTATTCTCAAGATAATGATTTTCTGACATGTTCCTTTACTTTCTATTTCATGCTTCTTGGACTTAAAGGATGAACATGTAATAACTGCTGTCCAGGAATCTGAGGAGGAAATAAAAAAGCCAGATTTTGCAATACAGGTATGTCAAATTATATAGTTTCATTTAGGTATCCTTTTAAGAAAGGCACTATTTTAATACATATGTTGGTCCTTCTTTCAGAATAAGCGAGAAATTCTAAGAAGATTAAATCAAAATCTTAAAGCTCAAGAAGATGAGAAAGGAAAAAAGGAGGGTAAAAATACGTCTGAATCAGCTAGATCTAAAGATGGTAAGGAACAACAAGGTGACCAGCCACTTCTGGGAGATCGCAAAAAATGGGAATCTGGGGCATCTGAGTTGGTTGTTCCTCTAGCTCAGTTATCAATGGAAGAGTCTCTCTCTGGAACAGAGTGTAAGTACTTTTCTTTTTTTTTTTTTTGTCACCATGGTACTAGTAAATCAGCTTGCTATGTGTAGTTTGTGTTTTTATAAAGCAAGTATTTTTTATTATTATCATCTTATCAGTTACATGTCATCCACTTCTAAAAAGCAGGTGGTTATGTATTCCCTTAAGTAAGGAATAAGGCACAGGCTAAGTAGTTAAATGGCCTGCTGGAGATTCAATAAATAATTTTAAAATTTCAACAACAAACAGTTACCTAATTAAATGCACGGTTACTTTCTTTGTGTCATTTAAATAGGCATTAATTTAACAGAAAGAATAAAAAGCATTTAAAATGTATGAAAGTTTCTTATTTAACTTGAAAATCCTGTTATGTTGTGTTATCAGTAGGAAAAAAAAAAACAACTGAGGGTTTTTTCTGATTTATATCTGTTATTTCTGTTGAGCCTTTCTTAGTTTTTTCCTTTCTTAAATCAAGACTCTCATTCCAGATTTTCTACTTGCCTTCTGTGGTCTTTTGGCTAGAACACCTTTTTCCTGGTTTCAGTATTTTTTACTAAAAGTCTGTTTCACATTGTAGAAAGACATAATTATTGAGAATGTGACAGACTTGCATCTATACATAGTAGTTCTGTATTGCTAAAATGTTAAAAGATCAAGAAACTTCCTTTACTCTGTTTTTCTTTGTCATTTTATATCCTGTTTTCCATGGAGGGACAATTAACAGAAATAAATGCCAAAGGATAGCAAGACAAAAAACTTTCTCGTTTACCATTTCAAGTAAAGTTTAAGACCATTCCATGCCAGTGTTGAACATTTCTCATACTGCTTTCTTTTGGAGTGCCTGAACAGAGATACTGCTGCTATTAAGTTGCATATGTCAACTGGTATTGAGTAACTCCTGTTATTGATTGAAATTGGCCAAAGAAAAACTTGAGATAAGCACAGTCTTTAGGCTGTCTGACTTGGGGTGAGGTGACATGAGTTCTGGCTTTGTAGCCTTTTTAGTTTTCAGTTTTGTGGAGGTTGTTTGCTTGATTGTTTATGATATAGAAAATTAATAAAAATTTCTAATTTAGAAAAGTTTTTGTATTTGTGTTTGTATCCCAAAGGTCAAACTCTGGGGGAAGTAATTAAGTTAGATATTGGTGAACCTCACAGGAAAGTCTGGGGCAAAAGCCCTACTGATTCCGTTCTGAGGATCCTAGGAGAAGCAGAGCTGCAGCTGCAAACTGACATACTTGAGGAACAAGATGAGACAAATGGTAAGCACAGTGGGTAATTATCTGCAGTGCAAGTGTAGTGACAGTTTATCTACTGAGAAAAATTTTGAAGTAATAGAAGCGTATTCTTATATTCTCTCTTGCTTTCTACTTCTGGGTGTTGCCTCAGTTCTGAATGTAAGCACAAGCTGATACTGGAGGACACCAAAATATTTCAAACTCAGTGAAGTGGTAAGAAATTAACCAGGGTGTGCTGAAGGGAAAGGATCTTCATTTTGCTGAAAAGTCGTCAACTTTGCCTTTTTACATAAACAATCCTATTTTTGAAAGGATGTCATCATTTGAGTATTGCATTAGATGCTTCCTGTAACCTTGTTGGCAGCATGTGACTTACCTTATCAGTTGATTTTTTTTTTCATGGTCAGTTCCTGCCCTTCGTTCTTTCTAAGGACAAAAGGACTTTATTCCAAATATAAACTTGTACTAATGATAATGTAACATATGAAATTCAAATTTTAGTATTTCTAGCTTTCTTCTTTATAATAGTTATACTAAAAGCATGCAAACTTTCTTTCTGTTCTCCTTTAAAGAAACAAAATTTCCCAACTTACCTTATTAGCCACGATGTAGTTTATTATTCAAATATGGTAAAGGACTGTTTAAATAATAGAATCATTTTCTGTTAGATACTGCAGAACTTCTTGAAGGAGGTCATCAGTCTTCATCAGAGGAGAAGGAAGAGAAGGCTTTTTCTCCTGCTGGAGCTCAGTCTGCAGTACCAGCTGGTGTTACAAAGTCTGTCATGACTGTACCAGAAGAATCTCAAAGAACTGGACCTCCCCTGGTACAGAGCAAACCTATTATGCTGGATGGTAACTCATTTAATCAGTAATTTTACTTAAAATCTGTTTATTGAATGAAATAATTGAAGTAATGATTCTGTATACTTTTATATCTTCCCATAAGTAATGTGCAGGTTTTTATTAACACATTTGATGTAGGACCAGGTAGTTTCTATGCCTATGTTGTAATCTGATTCAGTAATGTATTTAGTAAATTTCCAGAAACATTTCTTTGAGTGCTTGTAGAAAACTTCAGAGTACAAGCAGAATTCTAAAGTGCTTGAAATTTTTTGTTGTTAATTTGATGGGGTTTTGGTTTGTTTCTCCCCATCAATTGTGCTGGAATCTTCTCCCCTATATGATACCAGCATCCTTTTGATCTCTGGGGGCATGTTACTTGAGGTTTTTTAGAAGACACAGTTCATTGAAACTTTAAGGTACTCTTCTGGTATCAGAAAAAAACCAAAACTTTTAGCTGTGGGATTACAAAACTTCTGCTGTTTCTGCAAAATGCAGAAAAATCTTAAAGCTGAAGATTTAAGTGTAATCTTAAAATGTATACTCCCCTATCTTTTTGCTTGGTTGGGATTAATTTTTAATAAGGTAAATGACTATTAATTTTAGAGCCTGATGATTTGGAAGCAGAGGTGCTGGAAGAAATGGAAGATAAAATGCACCAGAGTAAGGAGAATAAGGAGTTTCCTAACACTGTTAATGAAGTGTGGGTAAAAGAGAAAGAGGATACGTAAGTACTCTCTTCTGACCTCTCTCTCTCCAGTTCAAACAACTGAGCTTTAACTGAGTTTTATTTGGACATGTCAGTTAAAATTACACTTAGTTTAAAGCTTCATTGCTTGCTGCTGTGTTAGTATTACTGCTACTGCACTTGATGACTTCAATAGACTAATGACCATTTTTACATGGTATTTCCCCTTGATGTGATGTGTTATAATAGGGCACAACTTGACGGAATGAATGAGGCAGCTTTGGAGAAAGCAGCACTCAACAAAGTGCAACCACAAAAGGAAGCTCCAGAAGGTCAGTGCAAGTCTCATGTTCCATGGCTTGGCAGTGTGGAGTGCTTGAGCCATCCCTTCTCTCTTCATTAACCCCAAAAGAGCAAGTTTTTATTTGCTTCTTTGGTTCTTCTAAAAAGAAAATTTCCGATGGATTAGGAAGACAAATTGTGGGTATTGTGTTTGCTACTTTGGAGGAAAATGTTACAAGAAAGCTATACTGTGTACAGATGATAGGACAGTGGTTCATACTGATGAACCTTAACTTTCTGAATGTTACAGCTTTTTCAAATTACTATTTAGGATGTTATGAGATCTGATTATTTACTTAATCAAAATGTCGCTTTTTTATACAGATCTCAAATTAATACTGAGCTGCAGCTCAGTGTCGTAAGTGGCTGCTAATGACAATCTTTTATCTTTATTGCATAGAAGAATTGCTTGTTCCTGGAGGTCTGGAAAGTAACTTCAGAAAAAACATTGTCAATACTGTCAAATATCATTGGTGATACTCTTGCATCTAGTTAAGGATGGCTTAAGCAAACTGGATAGGTTTTTTTCCCCGTTTGAGCGAATTATATTGAGATAACTTTAAAGAACTCTGGTATAAGGTGATAAGAAACAGGTGAAAATGGATGACACAGCATCAGACATCGACTGGATAATGAGAAAACAGAAGGCCTGAGAACAGAACAGGCTATTGCTGAGGTTGTATATTCTCCAAAAGTTAAAATGAGAAAATTTCACATTGTAATTGTATTAACTAAAATAATCAAAAATATTTTAATACTTTTAAAATGTTATCTACTTTTCCCTCTAATTGTGTAACAGAAATTAGTCAGGCGTGCTCACAGTAGTTACGTTTTCTTTAAGTATCTTGGGATTTCAGTCTAGTTAGATTTGTAACAGAATTTCTTTTACCACATCAGAAACTTGTTCCAGTGACTCTCAGCAAGCTGAACCCTTATTCCAGAGGATAATGCAGCCCACAGCTGTACCAACAGCCTCACCAGTTCTGTCAGCT
Organism: Acrocephalus scirpaceus scirpaceus; assembly: GCA_910950805.1. Classification (NCBI taxonomy): domain Eukaryota; kingdom Metazoa; phylum Chordata; class Aves; order Passeriformes; family Sylviidae; genus Acrocephalus; species Acrocephalus scirpaceus. Next base: position 7,843,594 of record OU383778.1, on the reverse strand, counting down.
CAGTCTTCACAGGAAGAGTCTTTTGTACCTCGTTCACGTTCCATATCACCAGCAAGAAATAAAGGCAAAAGTTCTTTGTTGATTGGACTTTCTACAGGACTTTTTGATGCAAACGACCCAAAGGCAAGTTTAAAAAACTAAAAATAAATCCTTTTTTGTTCTGTAGTACTATTCTTGCTTTCTTATTGAAGTTGAATGAGGCCAAAACAGATGGCACAACTCTTTCAGCCGGTGTTTGTATTTGTCTAGCCGTGTCTGCCCTGTGGTTCAACTGCACTGTGCTCATGGCATCAACAAGTCTCATGAAGCAGTGAAAGTCTCTGGTTTCACTATTCAGCATTCTATGTTCCAGGTATTAGTGGAGGAATTCCACCCTTTCTCTGAGACATGACTGAGGCAGTTCATGAAGACATTTCTAACTTGCCCTATCTGCTTTCTCCCTTTTGTGCAGTTTTTTAGAATTATCACTACCTTGCCATCATAAACAATCACTGAACAGGGCAGCAAAGATATCTTGTCACTTCTGCCAACCAAGTGATCTTTTCCTGTAGGATTTAATCTACTAGCACAGCTTCTGGCTGTGAAGCAGGAAGCCTGAAGAACAGTGAAATCTCGTTTTAGTGTTTTGTAAACTCAAACTGTCTTTAATATTGTTACCAAGCAGGCTTTCTGTTGCCTTTGTAGATGTTGAGAACATGTTCGCTCCCAGATCTTTACAAACTGTACAGAACTTTAGTTGATGTTCCCAGTGTAGCGGATGTGCAGCATCAACATAATCTTGAAACAGATGATACAGAAGATGAGCAAGCCAAAGAAGGACCCTCTGACTCTGAGGATATGTGAGTGTATCAATTTTATCAAGTATTTTAACAGGCATCTTAGGTCAAGAATGTTTTTGGTTAGACAGTAACTGTTATACACATTATACCAGCAAGGAATTTTTACCCAGATTTTAAAAATTTTGTATTGAATCACCATTTATTTTAAGTCTTGTTCCAGAGAACTGAGAAGCTAATGGGGTATACTGCATATAATAGCTGTCTGAATTTCCTTTCCAAAATCTATCCAAGATGCTATTCTGTCTGGTGTCTGCAACTTGCATTTTGCTCAAACAACTCCAAGTTGATTGCTATTGCTCTTATAGAAATAAAAATTTCTTGAATATTTCCTTTCTTTTTATGTTCTGGGAATCTTGCTCATTTATCTCCTCTACTGTTGTATTAAAATGTTCTTCAAGTCCCTCAAGTTCTTTCAGGGGCTTCAAAATCTGACCCTGAAACTGACTAATCCTCACAACTTGGATAGTCTGGTGTATCTATTCTGATTAGGGCTAGATCTCTTTTTTGCTCCAGACACATTTTTTACCTGGATTGAAAATGTTATATTTGCCAGGGTTTTATAATAGTGCACAAATACAAGGATTTTGGAATTATCTTACTAATAAAGTTGAATTAAGGACTTACTATCTTTTTATGAGACTGTGGGATACCTGTTTATTCCCTGTGTGTTGCGTGATACATTAGTATCAATGCTGTAGTTATGTTGGACTTGGGTGTCTCTCTTTTTTTTCTTTCCTCTGCAGCTAGACTGGCTTTTCAATTAGCTGCTTAACAAAAGAAATGAGCTTTTTCTACAGGGTTTTCTTGCAAAGTATTAATTATATAAACTTTTTATCACATTCCTTCAGTATGTTTGGAGAGACAGATACAGATTTGCAGGAGCTCCGGGATTCAATGGAACAGTTGCTCAGGGAGCAGCCTAGTGAGGAATTGAGTGAAGAAGAGGAGTCTACTTTGAAGGCTAATGCCATGGAATGCATAACAAATGGTACTGAGCTGGATGAAGGAGATGAAAATAACCCCAGCAGTGAAAGTGCTCTTAATGAAGAATGGCAATCAGGTATAATTTCTGTTATACCTGTTTTATAAGTTATTTATTCATGTTAAAAATTCAGACACAGAATAATGTTTTGGCTTCATTAACTTTTAATGAAGTAAAGCTCTAATTAATAGTTTTTAAACATAAGTTTTAAAAAATCTGATAATATTCAGACTTTCTGAATGTTAAGGTCAACATCTAAGTGACATTCCACATTGCAAATTAAAGCTTGGCTGTTTGTTGAGTAGTGATGGTAAGTGCCTTTTTCTCTAAGTTGTCTAGAACTTGGCTTCAAGGAAGATCAAAGACAAATGCATTGTATGTCTTGAATAATTCATGGCTGTAAGTTTGAAAAAAAAATAGCAATTGACATGACTGGAGTATCTGGGATTCAGCTTAAATTACAGTTAAGTAATTTAACAGGCAATCAGAAGGAACATGAAGTTATTCACTTTGTCCTTAGCCAAAATCAGGTATTAATGCAGTCAGACTAAAAGTGAGACAGATAAATTAATTACTGCTTTTAGCATTTTGTGTTAGCTATGCACAGTGTCCTGAAGTCTCATTTCTGTATTTTAAATTCTGGTGGAAATAGAAGTATTTTACTCTCACTGTAAAATTATATTAGAAATATAGTTAAGAAAAGATGCAGAAAATCAGTTACTCATCTAAAACAAAGCTTTTGTGTATTTTGAAGAAAATTTTCAACAAATTGAACATCTAATAATACATTCCCAATAATTATTTTAAGGTAAAATAAACTTTGTTAATGTCTTGAATTTTATGGCAGTGCTGATGTTATACACATGCAATACTATCTGTGTCTGTGATCCTGATGTTGTTGCAAGTGCTAGCATTTAATACCAGTGTTCCACCTACTAGATATTCCATAAGAATTTCAAGTTTCATTGTCGGGGCAGGGAAGAAGGCAGGCCAGCCTTCAAAAGGGTAACAGATAGAACTTGAGACAAAATCTGCACAAGATCTAGGTGTTAAATAGAGGATTAGAATAACCTAATGGGTATTTAACCCATATACAAGTTTTCTTTTTATTTTAATGAGAATTTCTTATTGATTAGAGTGTTGATTCTTGAATGGATGTGATCTGGTCAGGACTATACCTTGCACTAGTCATGTATAAGAATTGTAAGTAGTAGAGTTCTAATACTAATTCATGAAGTCTGTGATCTATCAGGTAATAGTATTTAAAGCTTTGATATTACATACTCTGAAATGTATTAAGTTTTTCCCTGGTAGACAAGTTCTCTCCAAGTTTGAATGCTTATTTAAGAAAGTATTTTTTTCTTGCATTTTACAATTGAACTTTACATAGGTATTCTGTCTTTGACTTTTTAAAACATCCTTTTTGTTAGATTTACCTAATGTTTTACCATTATAAACCTATTTTTAAGGTTTCTGTAGCCTATAAGTAAAATTATCTTGATTTCTCTCCTGTATCTTATTGCACCACTTGGCATACTTAATTTGCTACAGAAAGGAAATGCACTTATAAAAGAACAAGGAACTCTGTAGCTAAATTAGTACTGGGTTTCTTAGACTTGCTCCATGGAACAAGATTCATCTCAGGGCAGAAAGTAATGGATGGGTAACATACACGTACTTATTTTTTGCTGGAAGACAGCTGCTTCATTAAAGAAGTCCTTTCCCTTGTGTGGGACAGCTGCCAAACCCTCCTGAGTTTCACCTCAGAAATTTCTAGAGTGGTAGTATGGAACTTTACCTACTTTGCTAACTAAATTTCTGCTGTAAGACCATACCTTGTTTTCCTTCAGGCCGAATACCCCTATGGCTAATTGTCAGAGTGGGGATTTGAAGGGAATAGTTGGACACTTCCCATTTTTTGATTCGGGGTTTTTTTTCAAGAAAGGGACTATTCCTATTTTCTTGCACACTGTCAGAACATCTGCCAACATTGTCCAGTGCTCCTGAGCTTACCTGTTTTGTTGCTTTTAAAGGATATTTGTTTTAGAGATTTAGAAACAACATTAAGAATGTAGGAAAACTGAGGGGGTTTTACTGTTGTTTTCTTTCTTTCTAGATAATAGTGATGGAGAGATTGCCAGTGAATGTGAAGAATGTGATAGCATCTTCAGCCATTTAGAAGAGTTGAGATATAACCTGGAGCAGGAAATAGGCTTTGATAAATTAATTGAAGTTTATGATAAAATAAAGGTTTGTGGAATAAGCTCAAGTGGAAATATTTTAAGAAACAAGCACCTAGGACTGTTTGCTGTGCCAGTTAACTAATTGCTTTGTGTGACTAGAGTAAAAGGTTTTTCATACAGTCTTTTAATCTGTTTTGGCACACTAAAATATTAACAGAGAAAATGCCTGGCCAGTGGGTTAAAGAGAAAAACACTGGGTTATACCATGAATTGCATTTAATAAATTTGAACTGTTTAATTTTGTACCCATTTTAATTTTGGCAACATGATTTGTTCTTTCTCCTAGGCTATACTTGAAGATGAAGATGAAAATATTGATATTTGTTCAACCATAGTTCAGACTGTTCTTGGAAATGAACACAAACACTTGTATGCCAAAATACTTCACCTGGTAATGGCAGACGGAGCCTACCAAGAAGGTAATCTCAGTGTATCCTGGCAAATATGCCTTGTCTTATGTTCTTTCATGGTCATATTGAGTATAGGTTCCAATATACTTTTAAAATATCATCATATCACAGAATATAGAACATATCTGTGCTTTAGTATATTGATTGGCTAAATTAATTAAAATTTTCCACAAAGGGTTTTTTTATTCCTGCAACAAAATGTGGCAGATTTTGCTGACCACTCTGATTTAACAGAATTTGCATGTACAGACAACTGTAACAATAACTGGCTTACATAAGGTACAATATAGTTATTTAATTTCTGTAAAACAATTTCACAGATGGGGGAAAGGAAATCCAGCATAAAACTTGCAGAATCAAAATTCCAATTTTATCTTAAGAATTAATGAACTTCTAGCTAAAATAGTATTATCCTTTCTATAATGTTACTTTTAATAGGTTGCACCATCACTCCTTTTCTGAAAATTTCATGGAGCTTTTTATCCTATAATTAGCATTTTCCAGAAGACCTTGATGTCTTAGTTGGTGACTCAGTAATACATGAAAATAATTTATTTTGCTCTGGAGCCCTGCCCAGCTTAGCACAGGTTACAAGGCAGATGGATGTTCCTCCATCTTTCAGAGTCACTCTTACGAAAAACCACACAGACCACCATCAGTGAGGGAATGGTTTTGAGTTTATTCATTTCTCTCATGTCAAAAATTTAACTGCTGTTATGTATTTTTAGATTTCTAATGGTGAAGGTCTTCACTAGAGAGGGGAAAAAGAAGATATCTGAAATTTTAATTAGTTTTATAGAAATCAGAAGCATCATATATTTGCTTTAGAAGTGTGTCTAATTATCACCATTTAAAGTATTTCAATTTTCAAAAAGATATTCTAATGCATGTTAACCAATATGTACTTTCTGCATCTTTTAAATTCTTTGCTAATGCAACACATTTGTAAATGCAAGGTCAAGTAAGTGTATGGCTTTCTGTGACTTTTATGTGTAAATACTTGGGGGAGGGTGTCTTAAAAACATAATAATTTTTTTAAAATTCTAATCCAAATTACATTTTCCTGATTTTTTTTTTCTACTCATATAGAACTGCTAGGTAAGAACAATCAGTTCTATGTTGTTTTCATGCTGTGTTAGAGAAGTATGAGAGAGAAATGTCTGAAAAATATTTTTCAGGCACAATTTATTAATTTAATGGCAGATTTGGAAAGATACCATAGTAGTTCATTTTTCAAGTGTCCAAAAGACTGGCAATGTAGAATAACAAGAAAATGGTTACTATAGTGTCACCATTTTCTTTTGCTTGCTACTCTGCTTTAAGGATATTTTAAAACTAGTACTAAAAGGCTTAAATGAAAATTTGCTGAAATGTTGGCATATAAATTATAAGCTGTTGTCTGAGTGAATCCTATTAAAATGAGCTGACTTTCATCTTGCAAAATGCTGATTAACAAGTGGCTATTTTTATTAGATTCAGTTCTAATTCTGTATTTTACAGATCTGTGGTAGCATCCCAAAAATGATAAGAAAAAGTAATTCTATACATTTCAGACACTTAAATTAAAAAGTCCTATGCTAATAGGGGTGAATAGAGGACAAGTGACAGACAGAAGGATCTTCATGAGCTTCTGTCTCAAAAGCCTTATACTCTTCAAATAAGAAATGTTGGGGGAAAATCTCTGTTCCTCTTTCCTAAGAGGATTGTTCTAACTGAAGCAGGCCACTTGAGGTGCAACTATCTTAAATTCACTAATCCAAGATGACACGACGTTCAATATTTGTGTGTAGTGCTTTAAGGCAGCTTTGGTCACGTCACCTCATTGGTGACAGACTTAGTGGATTCTTGTGTTATTGCTTACTAAATTGTGGTTTCTAGATTGTTTTGTAACCCTAGCTTGACTTGTCTATGTGTGTCTCTCTTTTTCACACTGTCTCTCTCCCTCTTCTATTTTTTACAGGTAATGATGAACAAACTTGACTCAGGAAATTCCTTAGTGCTTACTACATATCAGTGTCTGAAGTGTGCGCAGCTGAGCAACAAATTGTAGTGGAGAATGTAACATGGAGCAGGAGAGACAAGACTTCAAAAAAGAATGTTGTTTGTATGAAAGAGAGAAAAAACATGCCTTTTAAACTGAGATACCTTTAGAGTTGTCTTGTGTGGATTTGCATACATGTTCCTTTAATATTCAGTGCCCAAAATTTAAAAAAACCCACATCAACCAACAACAACAACAAAATAAAATCAATAAAACTCAAAAACTTCAGCAAACCAAATTAAAAAAGCCCCAAACCTGTAACCTCTCAAATGTAAAAAAAAAAAAAAAAAAAAAAAGAGAAAGAAATACCTGTATATATTCTGATACAAAAGTGCGACCTATAATTAAAACAGAATTTCTGCCATATGAACAGATAGCTGGTATGGTAGAACAGTTGGAAGCATTACTGTGTTGTGGAAGTACATCTACCTATTTACTTAAATACTTCAAGTAGCTTTTCTTTACACTTACACAAAGAAATTATTTGGTTTTTATTGACTCTCATGGTTGTATTCTAATAGTATCTTAATCTAGTGGTCCAGTTCAAGCATTTCACTTTTATTGTATTTTGAAGCTGAAGGCTTCTGTCACATCTGAAATATCTCAATGGTGTTTCTGAATCAGGCCAAACTGGTACATAAGTCATCATTGAAATGTCTGGGGGCGGGGAGGGGTTGAGATTGTAAAATCCATTTGGAGCTAGAATACTCTTTTCTCCAAAATTTCTCCTTCTTTTTCTTCTTCTTCCCCTTTGCTATCCCCTTCCCAAAAATCCCAGTTGTTTGCCTCTCTTGAATTTTGTAATCTAATCAATGATGATGTAATACACCGTTGAACTGAAAGGAGGAGGGGGTTTCCAGTTTGGCTTTCAAGTCTGAGTGCTCTAGTCGTTGCTCCAGCAGTCAGAGGGGAAAATGAAACATTGCAGCCACAAGTGCTGTGTACTTCACATCTTCTGGTTCCTGTATTGTATCGCTTGGTTTCCACCACTCTACAAGCAAACCCAGGTTTCTTCTGACACACATTTCCTTTTTTCTCGTGTCGAAGCAGTACTGTACAGGGCAGACATTAGGGATTCTGTTGTTTTCCAGTCATCATCTCTGCATCAACTTCACTGGTTTACCCATTACAGTAAGTCTCTTGTTATGAATTTAATGAACTGTCAAATTTCCAAGTGCCCTACTGGAGGATAATAGGTTTGGTTTCTTTTTTTTTCAGCTACAACTATTCACAATCTAAAACTGTCAAAAGTTGCTTTCCCACAAAGTAAAAACAAGTATATATATATATATATAATTTAAACTGTCAAAATATTTACATGATTTTTGTATAATTGTTTTATGGTGTCATTATTAAAATTTTGCCCACTGAAAAGCATTAATTTTTTTAGACTTACCAAACTTACTCTAGTTCAGCAGTATCGTGGGAATCTGCGGTGAGAATAAAATTGATAATAATAATAATAAATTGCCTTTAATAGATTATTCTTTATATCCTTATTTCTTTGATAAACACCTCTTACTTCATCTGATGAGAAACTATGATCAGTTGTTGGAAACAGCATTGGTTCTGGGTTAAGCTGCCTCTTTTCATTCCCTTTCCTTCTTTATTTCCTTTCTCTTAACTTCCCACAGTAAACTTTTTACCAGGCTTCTCTTCCATTCCACTTTTCACTGCTGCATAATCTATTCAGAGAGATGATCCTCATGAGCTACATCACTCATGACATTTAGCAAATACATCCTAAAGACTCTATTGAAGAGTGATTCTGAATTATTTTCCTTTTTCAGGTTTGAGTTTTCAAATCATGCCTTGCCCACCTTTTGGAGGAAGGGAGGGCTCAAAACCTTTAGATTTAAAATAATATAGAATAACTGATTGAAAAAAATAAAATATACAACTGGTATATTCTGTCCTCTGTGGTTTTGAATCCCCTTAAGGTGATAGAGTCTTACTGGAGTTAAGGATTGGGCCGTGTTCACTTCCTTTAAATTGAAATCATATCATTATTGACAGTCTTCATTTCTTACACTATGTACTGGCTTGCTTCTGGTGAGAAGAACGGGCATAATCTGCAGACTGCAAAATTTACAAACAGCTTTTTACCAATTAATAATTTGAAAAATACATGTAGATTGTGGACAGCTTTTTAAGAATAATCTTCAAACCTGCCACCCAAGTCTGAATATCTTTGAAAACCCTCAAAAGCTAACTTAAAACGGACACAGTAAATAAGTTTGTCTGCAAAAGAAATACTTTCATCTGAAATGTTAAATTCATATTTAATGTATTCTATAATGACATCAAGGACAGTGTGGCTGCAAGATAATTAGTTGGTCTCTATGCAATTTGTTGAAATTAGTTGAGCATTTGGCTTATGTGCACATTACATTCACCTTGAAGAATTTTCTCTTGTAGTTCTAGTAGCAAATTGAGATATGGAATGGTACTTTTCACAGGAAATATAACATAACACTGATGTCTCTGTCCTCAAACTTGTTTCTTAACCCTTGGAGCAAACTCTGAGTTCAGTTGAGGAATGTTTAAAAAAAAGCAAAACAACCAAACAAGCAAAAAGCCATCAGCAGAAGCAAGATCCCCCAGCTGTGAGCTTTTTTGAGCTGAACAGGTACAGTACTCTACCAGGAGCAGTGATGCCTAAAACCTTTTTGGCAGCACAAAGCCTGAAGAGACTTGATTAGTGCCTATTTGAAGTTACTACTAGAAGAAACTTCAGAAAAATGTGTTATCTGGTTGGGCAACGTGAACCAAAGCAGAGTACAGGTTTTTCTGTGGTCTGGTAAGTGAATGGCTGATTTAAATCAAGTTCCAGTCTACCACATTCCTAGCAAGGCTCTTCGTGCTCTTGAGAAATCTGCATCATTTATTACTAATTCTTACTTCAGCTTGTACTGCTTCGCTGTCCCTCTTGCTCTCATTTGAGCATAAATGGTGTGTGTTTACTCCAACACGCATTCTCCACTCACCTCATAGTTCTAAAGCTTTAAAGCTGCTCGAATTCCTTGGGAAGCAGGGTTTGCGGGTGTCGTGCCGGCCCTGCAGCCGCCAGGTGGCAGCGCGCGGGCGGGCGCGGCGTCCCGGCCCCGGCGGGTTCCCCGCGGCTGGGAAGGTGCGGCCGCCCGGGCTGGCGGTCCTGCGGGGGCACACGGCGAGGCCGCGCCGGAAGGCCCTGCGATTTATTTATTTCCGTGTACAAGGGCATTTTCTGAAAATACCCATAAATACAATTCTTTGTCTGTTTACAAATCTTTACATTCTTTTTCCTGGAGGATAGGAGGATCATAAACTCATAAAATATCCTGAGTTGGAAGAGACCTACAAGGATCGCAGAGTCCAACTCCTGGCCCTGAACAATCACACCATGTGCCTGAGAGCATTGTTCAAACTCTCCTGGAACTCTGGCGGTCACTCTGTAACCACTTCCCGGGGGAGCCTGCTCCAGTGCCCAACTACCCTCAGGGGGAACTACCTTTTTCTAATATCCAAAACATCCCTGACAAAATTTCAGGCCATTCCCACGGGTCACTGGTCACCACAGAGAAAAGATCAGTGCCTGTCCCTCCTCTTCCCCTCCAGAGGAAGCTGTAACTGCAATGGGGTGTCCCCTTAGTCTCCTCTTCTCCAGGCTGAACAGACCAAGTGATCTCAGCTGTTCCTCACATGACTTCCCTTCATGGTCCTTCACCATCTTTGTAGGCCTGCTTTGGATATTCTCTAGTAGCTTTATGGCATGGTATATCCAGTTTCCCCAAATGACTAGATGCAAATTTAAATAAAATACAAGACTTTTAGCACAGTTGAAATGTATGGTTGGGCTCTGTATAATCTTCCCCTCTGCCAGAGGCTGGGGCAGAAGCATGTCCCTGACTAAATTACTGATTTGACTTCTGTCTCCACTAAAAGCACCACATCAGAGCTCAAATAGAGTTAAACGCTACATAATTTTATTAGCTATGATAAAACAAAGACAAATATAGAAATTTAACTTTTCAATCCTTTTAAATGTTTTTCTTTTCAAATAACTGTGTGCTTTCTCAAGACTTATTTTACCATTTGTTCATTCATGAACTATGTAGACTCAAATTTAGCGTGAAATAGAAATCAATGGTTACCATTCCTAAACCATTTTTTGCCATTTTTATCATAGCAGTTTAAATGGAACTTTATAGTTTAAGTAGTAGTTTTAAAACCCATGAAGAGCTTCTTTTAAATTAAATTTGTGTGTTAATTTGCCCTTCAGATGCATTTCCAAGTTGATATGTTTTCCAGCTGAGCTGATGAGTTCATCAATTCAAATTGTAGCACTTATAATGGTTGGCTTGTGCAAGAGTCTTAAAAACACTTCTTCATCAACTAAAGCCTTAATTGAGCTGCTTCCACAAAAATATATTAATTTGCAGTTACTTGTGAGACATTTACATATACATACATATATGTGTGTGTGTGTGTGTGTGTATATCTGTGTGTATATATATATATATATATGAGTTCAGCTGCTGCTCCTAAATTGCTTGCCTTGAGCATCTCTGATCTGGTGCACCCTTCCAGATTTTATTTCCAAGACATTTTTAAACCAGGATGGGATTTAGCCAATTCCATTCACTCTCTTTTTAACAATACGGTTTAGAGAAGTCACAGAGCCAAAGACATGGAGAGTTTTTTCTCATGAGCTGCACAACACAAGCTAAAGCCACAGGCAGGTTGCAGAGTGGGAGAACTCCAGCGAGGTAGCATTGCTTAGTTTCAGGATGGCTGTGACAGTTCTTTCGCAAGTCATCCCTGAGACTGACTGTATCAAGTGTGAGGCTGGGGCGTTGCGTGATTCACTTCTGCTTGGCTGATGGATGTTCCCTTAGGGTCTGTAGTCAGCCAGGAAAAAATACAGTTCAGATTTAAATAGGACTGTGGCTTGAGCTGATGCAGACATGCTCTGAGGAGAAGAGAACCAATCATACCCTAATTTTTGCTGTATCCTGCACACAGTCCTGACAGTAATCTTTCCCCCAGGGGAAGGGATGAAGTATGCATTTTGGCTATGTCCTTGATATAGAATAAAACTTCCCTACATTCAAATTGTTGGCTAAAATACTGTGGTTCTATCACTCTTAAAATTTTTTAAATCTTAAGCAATACTTCAGGGATGCCCTACTTTCCTCCTATTGGCTCCCCCATGACCAATCAAATGTTCTTACTGTTCTTTGTTTTATTGCTGCTACAACTATTCTGAATGCTGTCAGAGAAGTTATGCAAAACTAAGGTATGTAGCTGTTTTCTGAAGTGATTGATTTGATAGAGATACAGAAAGGACAGAAAACCTGAGGTGCCATTAATGATGAGCCACAACTCTGTCTATTGTGGAGCTCTACCAACTTGAGCCCTGCTTAAAACTGCTTTTTACAAACTGCTGTAGCTGTTATATTTCCTCTAAATTCTGTTTCTTCCTTTGTATGGAAGTGTTTAAGAAAATATTGGACATGACACTTACTGCCACGGCCTAGCTGACATGGCGATACTCAGTCAAATGTTGGACTCGCTGATCTCAAGAGGTCTTTTCCCATGCCATTTATTCTGGGAATCTGTAACAATTCTTGATAAAGATGTCTGAAAGATAGAAATAAAATGCAACAAATTTGCCATAATTATAGCACATTTAATTGATCCTTTCCCTCTGACATTAATTTTGATAACTTACATAGCAATTTGCAGTATTTTAATCCTCTTCTTTAAACATTGTAAGAGGAACCTAAAATATGACGTCTGTGACAGTTGAGCTTCTCAATAGAGTATATTTGGATATAACATTGGACATACTTTTATGTCTTTTAATTATAAGAAATATGAGTATACTTTATTTTTTTATACTCAGTAGTTTTAAGCCTTATTTAGTAGACCTGTATTTATTGTTACATATGTGAGAATTATTTCAATGGCACTAAAATATTCCTGATGTGATTTTTAGCTTAGTAATATAGCACTTTTTTTCCAGCTGTGGAAAAGCCTGATTGCACTAACCTCCATATCCAGTTCCACTGTGGCCTTTAGTACATCAGTTAATGATCACAATGCCCTGAATAACTCAACTCACTTTATTCACTTAATAGTGCTTTGTCACCTTTCCTCAAACAACCACCATTACTTTCTCTACATTGGACAATCCTCTTTGTCCAGAAACTTCAGCAAATTCTGGCTCCACAGACCATGAGGTCAAACATTGCCAGGTGGGAGAGGAAGCACAGTTCAGTCCTGACCCAGAACCTTTGTTAACTGTGCAGTAATACTGTAGTAACTACTTTGCTCAGATCCATAATGAGCAGACTTTCCACCACAACCCTGGTCTAGCTGTACATAACAGTAGTGGAGCATGGATGAGCACTGTCATAAGGCCTCCTTCCTCACAGTAAAATTAAAGAAAGCTTGAGTTGGATCCCATTGTGATTTGTTAAGATTCTCCTGTTCACCACAGTCTGTACTTTCCCTCTGCTGATGATTATCAGGACCAGCAGAAGGAAATGTTCGCCCACCCTCATGCTTGGGCACGAAGCAGAGCATCATTGATTAAACTGCTGAGAAGATGGGTGTGAGCCAAGGCACCAGACTCTGAGCTGCAGTTGGTGAGGATATGAACACATCTTCCATTCTGCTTATTCTGCCACAGTGAACACAATCTCCATCAGAAGGATGGGATATAACAGATGGAGCTATAACTTAAACCACTTTGTAACAGTTCCTAAAGCTCATCTGTCAAGGATGGTGCCAGACTGCTTGTGCAGTGTTAGTAAGAGAAATTTATGTATGAACATGCAATGTGAAATAGGCCTGCTGAGGAGCAAAAGCTGTGTAGCCTATAGTGTTTTTCTTGCATTAATCAAGTTGTAATGTATTTACTTAGCACTATTTTTGTTTTCACTTGCTGGCAAAATCCCCACAGATATTTTATTCTGCCTTACAGCAGTTAAAAAGGTGAGAAATGTATAACTGAAATAATTTACTAATTGTGTAATTTCCTGGCTTATCACACAATAAACCATGGGGGCTTGTTAGAGGATCACAGTAATCCATAGTATGACACAGGTCAGATCACTTCATACAGTCACTAGCTTTAACAAAGCTATCTATGACACTTCAGCTTGGGCATTTTTAGCTGAAATTCAGAAGACTGGCAAGCCTGTAAGGTGTGGGGTGTCCCCTATCCCTCCATTCTGTATTTGTCTTAATGGTGTCCTGAAGAATATGCTGCTCACAGCTACACTGATGGTCATGGAAATTGCAGATACCTCATTTCTGGAAATCTTGATGCTTTTGCAGCCTTAGGGAAGAGTATTTTTTTGCCATAGGATAACAGAGAGGTCAGAAGGTTTTGTGATTGTTGGCCAGAAGTCTGTGTAGAATGAACTGGGGAAAAAAATGCACTGAAAGCATCTGGGAGGTTTTGTGCATACTAGACAATATATTCTACACTAATTTTCTATGGCTAAGTTTACTGTTACTGAGGCCTAGAGGTAGCCAAATAAAACAGCAGGGAAGCCTTTTCTGTATTTCTTGCCTCCATTTCTCCCTAACATTTTTACATTTGCTCACTCCCTCTTGCAATGGAAGCTGGGGGGAAAGTGCCGAGTACAGCACTAATGACATGAAGAAAAATACTGAAGGAAGCAGCATGGAGGCCATGGTTTCAACCACTCTCCCTCCCTTGCCCAGGAGAATTTCAGTGACCTCTTGACACCTCCCATGGGAAACTTTAAATTGACAAGAGTATTTGCCAAGTAAATACAAAAAATGGCATTAAAATAGTATTGTTTCTGACTTAATCCTCCTAAAGTCAATGCAAGTGAGTTAAGGTTCCCGGAGCAGCTATAACACGCTAACCACAGTCTTGATGGCTGGGTATGTGAATGTGTAACAGGACTGATTAAAAAATACTTCCAAGCACTCACTAATATCCACTGGGGAAACTGAAAACACAAATGCCAAAAATTAAGTTACAGCTTGTTCCCCGATTGTGCTGGTATATTGGTTAAAACCAATACATTTCATGTTATGCAACACTACCTAGAGTCAAAACATTAATTTGTCCTAAGAAAACAAAGGGGAAGGCATTTCATGTTCATTATAAGCTGATTGGTTATTCTGCTGGGTTTTTGCTGGGGTAAGCTACTCAAGGATGATTGCTGTGACTCTTGGAAAATATTCTGGCTTTATTATATGCCAGTTGCCAATTTTTCCTCTGAAATCTGATTATGAGGAATATGAGAGTATGTTGCACCTCAAGTGTCTCCATACCATACTCCCCCACACCCCGAGAATACATTTGCTGCCCAGCAACACTTGCTGGTCATTACTAACTCTGATCCTGCTTATTAATAGTAGGATTAATTCTAGTCTAGGAGACAGGTTGCTAAACTGGAGATCTGTAGTTCAGTACTAGGAATTGTTCTTTTGCTTTCTCCCCAGCATATTATTTAATTGATCCTGTAGAGAGAAATGCATCTGTGCCAGTCCTTGTCTCATTTGTCTTGCCTTCTCTTATCTTTCAAGTCTTCTTTGCAACAAGTTGCTAAGTCTTCCATGTATGAGGTAACTCTGTCTCCTTGTTCCCCACACCTGTCATATAGAAAAGGATCAGCACAATAAATCCCATAAATAAGAATGCTTCCAGAAGACAATACCAGAAAAAAATGCTCACCAATGTGAACTAGTGTGCAGGAAAAGACCTAGCAGAGGTCATTTGATGACAGTTCTTTAGGGCACAGCTGCCTTAGCTATATACAAGGACTATGACGTGGATTAAAAATACATCAGTTTTTTAGCACAGGTGTGACCTTAGAGAAGAATTGTGGTAGAACTGCATTAGCAGTTTGCAGGTTTTTGGCACACTTACCTATTGTCACTGCCCCAGTCCATCCATACACAGAGTTGCTATTTGCATTTTCTGGGACATGTGGGAAAACATTATTTGAAAATGACTTTGACTATAGCTCATATAAAGTGTCTATTTAAGAGGTATTTAAGGGCTGATTCTTAGCTGGGGGATGGAATCCAGCTGCCTGTTTTCTTTGGCCCCAAGAGCCAGTTTCATGTGATTTACATTTTCAAAGCTGACTTCACAATGAAAGAGCTTGAGGCTTGGTTTTGAGGCATGGCATGGTTTTTTAGGATTGAGGTTCTTTTTGGTGGTGGGGGCATGCTAGTGAGTAAATATTTTACAGCCCACATTCCTAGTTCTACAAAATCAGTGACTCCAGGCTGTGGGACATGTAAGTAAGCACAAAGGCTGGAATTTATTGCTAGTAATGATCTATGAGATAAGATTTTTCTGCTAAGCCAATGCAGAGTTCTCTTGCCAGATGTGTGGGAGTGAAAATGACACAAATCTTTAAAAAAAAAGAGAGAGAGATCTTTGGCAATCCCAGAGTGATTATATAGCTTTGTAGCACTAGCAGCCTCAGAGAATTCATTTTGTGTCTCAATGTCCTTATTGACTTAGAAGCCAAGTCTCAAGCTTTATGAAAGAAGTCCAAAGTAGTGCCATGAATACTCCATAAGTTTATCTCACTTCCTTAATCTTATTTTGAACAAAGATAGTTTTGAGGTCCTTTTTCCTACATTCCTCTGTTTATAAAAAACTGTAGTAGCAGAATGATAGTGATTCTGCAGAAAATCACTGTGGAACTTGTCCCTTTATTCCCTTACTTTCATCCCAATGTAAGTAATAACTTTTCTTCAGAGTCAAGCTACATCATAAATCCTTACTTTTTGCTTCCAAGCTATCATGGACAAAAGCACACTACGTGGCTGGTACACTGATTACATCCAAACCTCTGTCTACATCCTTTCAATAGTGTATCAGGAAATGCAGAGAACCAAAGGTGTTAAGGAGCTTCTGTACCTTTCAGACAACCAAGAGGCCTAACTTGTGCTAATGGGGCTGCAACTTTCCTTGGAGCTGAAGGTACATTCCAAAAAGGGATACTAAAGTCAAAGAAAATGCTTTCCCTTGGTATAAGGATACTGCTTGGACTAGTTTGGAATTAAAATGGTAGTGCACTTTAAATGCTATAACATTTTAATTTTTTATATCCTAGTACAAAAAATCTTACACAATCTATCTCATCACTTATGTATGACACCACAGCAGAACTGTTCAAGTGTGGCAGAGATGTTTGAAAAGTAAACATGCTGATAATCCTACTTGCCTGTCACATAGCTTTGCCCAGCAAGCACTTTTAGTAAGAAAATGCTATTTTAGGGAAATAAATCTCTCTGAAAAAAAAAAAAAAAATCTAGCTGCACATGCTTTTAAGAGCTAACTTTTTTTTTTTTTTTTTTTTTTTTTTTTTTTTTTGGCAAACCATCAAACTTGCAGCACTTGAAATTCTAAAATAACTTAGTTTAGAACTTAACCCTCTTGTAGATTTTGCTGTAAAAACACATGAATTTCATAAAATTCATGAATCCATGAATCATGAATCCATGTGACATGGGAAGATGTCACATATTTATCCTGGAGCATCTTACCAGTCCCTGCTCCTAAGTCTGAGAGTGTAACACAGCTACAGACTGTTCTGGGACAAAATCCAAATCAACTCTCTCTGCAGAAGAGATGCAGGTGAGGGGATTACGGTACTTTTCAACAGATTGCCTGATTTGGACAGTAGGAGGAATTGCAGGACTCATCATAAAGCAGCACAAACCACACTACAGATACATTATTGCTACACATTTGTCACACTTTAGCTTTCATGACCACAAATGCATAAGTGGTTTTAAAGTGTTCCACCTCTGTAAATGCACTTCCAACTTCTCTTGAAATAAGACACTTTAGATAAGGTGTTTGTTAAGACCTGCAGAAATTTCTGAATTTACATTATGTTGTCATGCAGTTACCCAAAGGAGAAATAAAATCCTTTACATCACCTGTTGTAGAGCCTATGCTCTGAGTGGACATGAAAATTTCTCATCTAGAAAGACTGAAAAGAATGCTTAATATGCTCTGAAGATTTATTTGGTGTGAAAGTGTGAATAGATCTGAGGTAGAACCTTGTTAGTGATTGGAGGACCCCAAGACTTTGGCCATGGATGTTTGCTTTTGGGGGGTTAATTTCACTGAAGGATAAAATAGCACAGTATTGTGAATTCTTCCCTCCACGTGAAACTTACTAACTAGCTTTATCTTCTCACAGGATTTTACAGAATGAAGTTGCAGTGTGTTTCTAGAAATACAAAGTATAACAAAAGGCACAGTCTAGGAATTGTAGACCGGACATTATGGATTCAGATATCTCCTAAAACCCACAACCTCCTTCCCTCTCAGCAGCCCACATGCAAAAGCACCTCTGACTCTCCTCAGCAATTCCTTCTCCTATCTAAAACTGCAATTTTTTTTTTTTTTTTGGAGGGTCAAAAAATACATGTGCCAAGTATCCACTCTCCAGACATTGGGCTTCTTTCAGATACTTTGGTAATGAGGAGTGGTAACAAAGACTAAGTAAACTTTGATGAATGTTGAATATCCTCCATGATATTTTTGCTTATTTAAAAAGAATTGTTCTCAGCTGTGTATTTGGACACATTTGAGTGTCCAAAGCTTCAAACAATCGTCACAGTGCTCCTCAGAGATAAAACTGGACTTTAGTCATTCCAGCTCACTATCACTGGACGTTGTTTGTTACAGTTCTACCTGATTTCAGTCTAGAGTCAGTAACATGATAATTTTACTTCAATATTTATATGATTATTGGTTTACTGTTCATATGAAAGAGCTTTACTCTGTGACTGGAATGCAGCCTTTGCAAGTGGGGAAAATACTAATAGCTTTTTAATAGCTTACAATTTGTTAACAATATAGCAAACTATTAAAACAGCATGTAAGCATTCCAAAATGTCTAGGGCGGTCAATAATTCTAAAACTAGATCCTGAATCACTTACAAATCTTTGGGAGACCAGACCTTAATGGGGCTGGCAGATACCTAGAGCAGGACTGAACACATAATCTGGTATGCTCTGTCCCCACCAGAATCTCCCCTGTGGAGAGAGCACTAATTCTAGAGGGGCAAATAAGCATTAGGGCCAACTCTGCAGCTTCACAGATTAGGTCTGTAGCTTATCAGCTGAATGCAAGGAAGGAAAAAGATATTCTGATTTTGGAATAAACTTATTAAGAACAGATTCTAACATTTCTGCTCCTCTTCTAAAATCTTCACAGCTGTACCATCTAGCTTGATTTCTTTAAACATGCATTCTCCTTTGTTTTTTCTTTAACCTTATTTGTAGTAAGGGCAAATTCAAGCTTGCTGGTTAATGAGATGCAGGCACAATTTTCCCATCAGCACAATGATTATTTAAATCAAGTTCTTAACCAACTACATAACCCAACACCTTATTGCATTTCTATAAGGTACAGCACTGAATGAAGCAGCTATGTTATGGGAATCATAAGCATCCATAAACCCAGTGTTTTCCTGTGACTAACCTGGTGGGAATGTCTTATAACAAAAAGCTCACCCATACCCTGAGAACTTGCAACATGCTTATTCCTTAACGCCACAGACACTTTTTGTATTGCACATTTCCTCCCTGTGACTCAAATGGAGTTATTGCAATAGCAGCATTATGTATAAAGTTACAATCCTAGGTTCACCTTATCAGCGAGAACTGGTTTACAATATGAATACCCAAATGATACTGTAATCACGAAAGCTGGATGCCTAGAACACAGCATAAAGATGGGCTTTCTGTATATTTTGGCTTCTAGTTTCGTTTCTCCCAAATCCTCACCAATACCTGAACAGCAGAGATCATTCTGACAGAATGCAAAAGCCTTAGAAGTACATTTGATGTAGTTAAAACTAGTTCTCAACCCAGAAAGTGCATTAAGGATAGCATAAAACTCAGTTTGCCAGCAAACCAATGGGATCAGTATCAACCATGCTGAGCTCCTTGCTCTTAGAATTGTTGCCAACAGTAACTGAGCTAGGTAATTTAAAGCTGGTACTAACTAAAAAAAAAAACAAACAAAACCCAAATAAACCAAGACACCAAAGCAAATCCAAACTGTAATCCTCCCTTAGCTCCCTGAAAAAACCTGAAAACATAACCACCAAAAAAAAAAAAAAAATCAACTCTTTAATGAAAAAGGAATGAAGTCATTGGAAGAACATCTTTGCTCATTTCCACCAGAGACCAAAGAAAGTTGGCCATGGGCCATCCTTCATGATGTGCTGTACTTGCCAGTGTAAAGCCAGCAAGATCAGCATGGCCATCAGCAGTAAACTCTCACTAAAGGGATGTCAGTGGGAATTTTGCATGGCCTTTGAAAGGGCATTGCCACCATATCTCCAGGGATCATTTTACAAGGAAATAAGATTAATCTTTTTTGTCTGTGTTTGCGATCTATATTGCATGGGAAAGACAGGCTAATGAAAAAACATGATTCTTTCTGACTAAATTAAAAAAACCACAACTTTAAAAAAATATTTTAGTACAAAAATGTGGCTCAAAACACAAACATGCTTATGAACCTACAAATAAAATGAATTCAGACTATGACTGCCAGAAGACACTGTTGTGTTTTCTTTTTGATAGGACATAACATCTCTTGTTCCATGAGTCTTATTATGTTTGAGCCTTTTGCAGTTATCTGAAGACTTTCAGGATGGAATTTACAAATAAATTAATTATGCCTTCATATGTTTATTCTTGCAGGCCTGCATTTCTCTACATGGCACTCAGTTTTGTTTTAATGCTCTAAATATATGTAGTGCTAACATGACTTTTTCAGGCACATGGATTATCCCCACTGTCAAGGGTAACAATCTTCAGGGACATTCTGTAGGATTAGATTGAAGATTGGATCTTGTGTTGTTCTGTAGTGCATTAGTGTATTTAGGGCATTAGTTACCAAATGTCTTTATGTTTAAGATTTGCATGTTGAAAAATGTGCAATTCTGAAATATCCCATACTACTTATCCATTAAATTTCTTAAGAAATTAGATGCAGATGACTATAGAATGCATCTCTTAGCCCCCCTTCCCAATAATTAATTGGCAAAACTTGGTGGGATATCTGGAAAGATATTAAGATTCTAGAGGTTTTATAGAAAACAGTGGTCATATAAAAATAATCTAATATTGAATGTCCCTCCTACAGCAAAGGGTGCAGCAGATGTTGTTCTCTGTTCTTGTGAGCTGCCAACTTATCAATTATCCAGTGTTGCTCAAAGCCAGGCACAGTATAAACTGTCTCACATTTTAAAGACAGAGGAAAAACTAAGGGTACTTGGATATGTGCCAGAAATAGGAAATATTGCAGTAAGAGTTAAAATAGAAAGTGTGATTGTTTCAACAGAGTGGGCTGAAGAGCCCTTTAGGCTGTTTGGCCCAGAGAGGAAAAAGAAGGTATTGGTAAAAGAGAAGGAGTGCAGAGAACACATTGGGTTTATTGCACTAAGGATGCTGACACAGAAAAAAGGAAAGAAAAAGGTGTTACCAGTTCTTTCTGCTACTGACATTGTCTTCTGCTGTTATTCCTCTTGTCCTTTGCTTCTTCCTTTACTCAACAGCTTCCAGGTGAAGAGAAACAACATACATTGGAGGAAAAAAAGTGTGCCTGAAACCCACTGACAGAAGTACAATTCATTACACTAAAAAATGTGTAAAACACAAACAAATAATAATAGACATTACAATTGTAGAAATCCAGGTGGTTGAGTAACTGGAGGGCCTCATCTTTCAAATCTGTGTTTTTAAGGGATTTCTGCTCTTTGCATCATGTACGTAGTAGAAGCTGTACAAGGAACTACTGAACTGTGCATAAGGATGGGACAATTTCAAGAAGTGAGGCCTCCTCACATAAAAATGTCTGAAGTGCGCAATTCCCTGCTTATGGCTGGTAGTGAGAAAGAATAAATGCTTCAATGTAACAGCAATTCTGTTCCTTTCAGTCCTGGCACCAGAGTACTCCAGCCTCTCTGAGTCAAACACTTCATGAGTAAGAGGGCAGTGGCATACATCTGCACACACCCCCACGATTTTTTACATGGATCATAACTGTTTGAAAATTAACTACAGCTACTGCTCAGGAAGTAACGTATTTACCTGATACTCTTCAGAGTGTTTACTGCTTTGGTTTGTATTCCACAATGTATTTAGTATTTTACAGACTTTACATAAAACACTATCAAAGACCAGCTCTGATAAAGGGGTAATGTTTTTATCCTGCTTCCCTGAACTTTCATCTTGCTCCCCTGGTGCACCACTTGTGTTGTAAATTCCTTTACTGTTTTAATAGATATTTTACATTCCTTAGGCAGCAAACTAAGTTTAGACAACAGTAATTGTCTTGCTTACAAAACTATGCTAGAAAGGCTGGCAAATTATTACCATGAGGACTTTTGAAGAAGCTGTGTCCAAAAGTGAAACCCAATTGTGAGATGAGACCTTGTTTAGATTCAACAAGTCTCTGTTTTAAAAAAGTCCCTTTTTTCTGTAGCGGCAGCACTGACATGGCAAGATAGAGGAATACTATGAGACACAGGAATATTCTTATGCATCACATGTTTATACCCTTCTATTTATGTTACGATACTCCCTGGAAAGCACAGACATAGACCAGAAACCCATCTGTATCAGTTTTCCTAAACTCCAGAATTAATGGGGGAGGAAACTCTATTTCTTAATGAACTGTACATATTTAGCAGCTTCAATATTTCCTGAATATTTACTATGACTGAAAAATAAAATAAAATATTAGAGATGCAGTGTGAGTGAATACTTACTTGGAAATCCCAATAATCAGAGAATATCATTACCATTGGAAACAACCAAGTTAGCATATCCATAAAGTAAGACAGAAAAGCCTGTCACACTATCAGCTTATCCAAACCTACACAAGCCATGTGTGAAAAAGGAAAAGAAAAAAACCCCCAACTTTTTATATATACTCAGAATTCAGTAGGGATGACAGCAAATTTAAAGTTATAGAATATCCTGAATTGGAAGGGATGCACAAGGATCATCAAATTCAGCTCCTGACCCTGCACGGGACAGCCCCAAGAACCACACCACGTGCCTGAGAGCCTTGTGCAAACGTTTCTTGAACTCAGTCAATCTTTTGCTGTGACGGTTTCCCTGGGGTGCCTGTTCCAGTGCCCAACCACCCTCTGGGTGAAGAAACTTTCCCTAACCTAAACCTCCCCCGACACAGTTTCATACCATTGCTTAGGGTAACTTGAAAGCCAGAACTACACACAAGCTTTTTGGATTGCTTCCTTTTTGAGTTGTAGTTGGCAAGATGAATAAATGGAACTTAAGACATTTGTCTAGCTTTTTCATTTAAAAAGAGCAGGCTTTAACTTCTTTTTGTTTTATGGTAATTTGTATGTATCTTAGGATTTACTTCCTCCTTCATTCCCACAGTCTTGTAGAGAAGTATCTCACACAAAACACCCCGAAAGCAAGTGCATCATCTCCTGAATACAGAGGTGTGTGGTTGTGTGTGGGGGAGAGTGTGTGAAGAGAGGCATTCACCAATTTTCTGGCATCATTTATTTAATTAAGCACTCCAATCACAGAACCGTTTAGTTTGGAACAGACCTCTAAGATCAGCGAGTCCAACTGTTAATGCAGCACTGCCAAGTCCGGCACTAACCATGCCCATGAATACGCTGCACTCGACCTTACCACAAGCGCGCTGCGAGGGCCTGAGGGAGCACAGCCGCACCCGAGGGCAGCGATGGACGTGACACGGCGGCCCCGTCTCCTTCCCTGCCCGTGCCCAGCACGGCGGCGCCCGACCCCCGGAGCGGGAACCGCCGCGGCCTCACCGCGTCCCACCGAGACGCCGGGAGCTGCGGGCGCACGGCCGGGGGAGGCTCAGGGAGGGTCCCCCGCCCGGCACAAGCCCGCCCAGCATGAGGAGTCTCCTTGGGCGGGCCGCCGCGGGCTCCGGGAACCCCGGCTCCTCCTTCTGTAGGGCCTGGCAGCCGCAGGCCGGCGATCCGGCTATGACTTACCACAGACAGCGAGCGGGGGCAGCCCTGCGAGGAGCGAGCGACCACCCACCCTCGTTCCCTCCCTCCGTCCCTCTTCGTCGTTCGCCGCCGCCCCCACGCAGACGGTGGCAGCCCCAGGTGCCCGTCCGGGCTGCCCCCAGCGCACAAGGCAGGGGGGAAGCGCCTGCTCCTCCTGTCCCAGGAAGCCGCCTGTGCTCTCCCACCGCCCCAGCCACTGCCCGAGACACCTAGCGAGGTGAGGATGGTGGGGCGGCGGGGAGGACGAGGCGGCCCCGCGCCCCGTCCCCGCCCGTGAGAGGCGGTGCTGCCGCTGGGCACCCGCCGGGCCCGCCCCCGCTCCCTGCCCGCGGCCCCTCGGCGGGGCGGTGCCGGGCGGGGCGGTGCCGCCCCTCGCGTCAGCGGCCCCTGCGCGGCGGGGCGGGGAGGGCACGGGAGTCTCGGCGCTGCCGCGGCGGGAGAGGCACCGGTGGGGCCGGCGGCGGCGGCGGCTCCTCACGGGAACAAAGCGGGGGCGGCGCGGCCACACGGTGAGAGCCGGGTGAGGGACGGGGGGGGGGGGCGGTGCTCGAGCTCCCCGGGGACTCCTGCGCTCCCCGAGGGAGGCTCGGCGCGGCGGAGGGGCCGCGGGCCCGACCTCTCCCTCCCTCTGCCCAGCGCCTTGGGGCGGGGTGACAGCGCCGTGCCCCCCGCCCGCCCCCGCCTCCCGGGGAGCCGTCCCCGCTCGCCCCGTGTCCCCGCAGGGACCCCTGCGCGCCGCCGCCGCGGCGTCCACTCGCCTGAGGGTCGCTGTTCCCCCGGGGGGCAGAGGAATATAAAGCAGTGAATCGGGGAGGCGGTCCGGGCGCGGAGCCCGAGAGCAGGTAGGTGCGGGACAAGCGCCCGGGGATCCGGGGGAGCCGCTCCCGCAGGCGGCTGCGGGGGCTGGAGGGAGGCGCTCAACTTCGCCCGGCGCTGGGCACTGCCGAGGTCAGCAAGCCTTTTTCTGCCCGTGAAGCATCCTGGTGTGACTTCTCGCAGAATGTGGGTTTTTGGGGTTTTTTTAGGGGGATTCTTTAGTGGTGTTTGTTGTTTTCTCCCTCTCCTAGCCCCTCGCTGCATAGGCTGGAACTGGCTGGGGGCTCGCCGCTGCCTCTGTGGCTGCATACGCAGCGCTCGTGTTGTCCTAACGATATGGCAGTAGCACTTCCTGCTGTAAATCACTTCGCGATAGTTTTTGAAGCGCTTCTTAAAGGCGGCACTGTAATGAACCCTCTTGTCAGTGTTTGCGGTTAGCTTAAAACCTTGTGAGCTGGAGGCTGTATTCAAGGCCGAGCTGTGCTGCAGTAGTTTTCATAGAAAGGGTAGAAATGTAGTTCACTGTTGGCTTAGTGTTGACATAAATGTAATTCCCCTTCCTATGCCCTGTTGGTGTAGGCTGTGTGGTTTTGGACGCTGTTGTAATTACCTTTGCCATCTTCTTGTTGTGAAAGAATGCTAATCTCAAATGTTCAGAGAAACTGATGTATTAAGAACTATGAAAAGTAAGCTTTATTATAATTCTGTACTGGGGATAGCTCTTTGTTCTGAAATAATTTGAGAAAATAAAATCACTCAGACAGAAATCTATGGGGACTTGAATTTAAAAACCTTAGCTGTTAGCATTTGTTAAATATTTTAAATAAACAGATACATTAGTGTTGCTTGCTATTACTGTATTCATGTTTGTTTATTGAAAAGATCTACCGAATTAATCTAGTGATCTCTTATTCTGCTCTTTGTAGGAACATCATCATGTAAAATGATCTTGCTGACTTTTCCCAGCTTATTAATGCCTTTTTCCCTCAAAAATTTTAGAGCACCGTCAGAAGAGGAATGGATGTAACATGATACCCTTGCAGTACTCAAAACACACAAATTCTGCAAAGATTTGTTTTTTCATTAAATAATACAAGGAAAATGGATGAATCGGCTTTGCTGGATCTGTTGGAGTGTCCTGTTTGCTTAGAACGCCTTGATGCTTCTGCAAAAGTCTTGCCTTGCCAACACACGTTTTGTAAACGCTGCCTGCTGGGCATTGTGAGCTCTCGCAATGAGCTGCGATGTCCCGAGTGCCGGACTTTAGTGGACTGCGGTGTTGACGAACTCCCCAGTAATATTTTGCTTGTTAGACTACTGGATGGCATCAAACAGAGGCCTCGAAAACCCAGCGCCGGCGGTGGGACTGCTGGCACAAACGCTTTAAGGGTCCCCATCAACACTGTAGCTAACTGCGGATCAAAGGACCTGCAGAGCTCGCAAGTTGGACAGCAGCAAAGGGTGCAAGCACGGAGCCCTCCTGTTAGGGTAAGTACCACGTGGTGACAGTATTTCATTGCATTCCTGTCTTTTCCTGCACCATTTCAAAACGGTTGATGGCCTCTGCTTTGGGATAAGGGCAGTCAGTTCATACAGCAAAACAACGTAATTTTGAGAATTTCTGTAGATTTCTAGCAAAGCGTGTCAGTGTTCCCATCAGTGTTGGTTTAATGTTATATAAATATTAATAATGCTTCAAAAAGCATTAAAAATTCTCAGTTTTTGAGGCAAGAAGAATAAATCCTTAACTGTCCTATTCAAAGACAGTAAATAGAGCAAGGTACCTTATGTGGAAAGCTTAAGTTAAGTTATTGTTAAGGATAGAGATCTTGTGAAGAACATTTGGAATTGTTTTTAGTTTGTCAACTGCAAGACTAGAGATTTCATTTTGGCTCGTGCACTTTCTGAAATGATTCTTATAATCAGTAAATTTTCCTTTAAGTTAGACATAACGAATGTTAAACATGAGCAAAGGAGTTTTGCCACTGGCTTCTAAGCACCTAAATTTTTACTTTCTTTGCTTCAAAAAGAAAGTTTTGAATTCCTCCAATCTGCAAAGTTATTTGCACTCTTAGTCCTCATAATTTCTTTATTAGTTTTTCCTCAAGTATTTTTCTAGGGGATTTGGAAGATCTATATACCATGATGGGAATACATTGCCTTCTTTATATGCTCCAGTTCCTTCCTAAGAGCTATGCAACCTGTAGAGTCTGTCATACCTTATAATCAAGACTCACTAGCCTCATTTATGATTATTCATTCTAGAACCTGTGTCAGGAAATGTAATTTTATGAGATGACAGACCTTGCTTTGTTTTATCTAATGACAAAGCAGGACAGCTTCTCTGAAAGGTTTTGTTGCCCAGTTTGTTTGAGTTCCTGTGTTTGGAGCTTCTGAATTGTTTAGATGGTTTCCGGCTTGCGGAGTTTATTCAATTTTTATGAAATGTCTTAAGGAGTTCCAAGAAGAGGACTTGAACGTATTTTTGGCAGGACTAGTCTTTATTTTGAAGTGTATCTGAATTACTTAGTTTACTTACCCAGCGAAGGAAGCCTAACGCTGTTTTTCCTCAGTTGTACTTGACATGACTGGAATCTCTCCAAAAGATCTTAGATACACCTCTTAAGTTTACATAAGGATTTAAAATGCAATTGTTTTTCCATTAGGTGATTTCTCTACTTGCTAGAGATCTCATTAGTTTCTTTACTTCAGAATATAGAAATTATAATTATCAACTCACTTCCTGCTGATGATTTTTGTCTTGTATCTATTAATTGGTGAGGAGAGAAGATGATCTGTGGAGTTTTTCTGTTAATAGTTTGTTTTTGTGCTTTTGGTGAGTTTTCTTTCCCAAATGTAGAATCCTTAAGAGGTACTGCAAAGAGGCATCAGCAGTATCAAAACCAGTCTGGTCTTTAGAAATTTAAGGTATTTATGATTATACCTTGCATTTGCAAATACTCTACAACTTAAACCAAAAAACTCTTATAATTTGTATGTTTTTGTGTTGACCTTTGTAAATAACTGTGTATTTTCAGAGACTGCTTCTCCTCCAAAAAGGTTTCTGGTGCAGCACTGTACATGAAGGACTGTGCTTCAGAGT
Organism: Acrocephalus scirpaceus scirpaceus; assembly: GCA_910950805.1. Lineage (NCBI taxonomy): Eukaryota > Metazoa > Chordata > Aves > Passeriformes > Sylviidae > Acrocephalus > Acrocephalus scirpaceus. Next base: position 7,816,111 of record OU383778.1, on the reverse strand, counting down.
TTCTCAAAGCCTTATTAGACAAAATGACTTGAATATGGAATACTTTCTCTTTTTTTTTTTTTTTAATGTTTTATAATATCCTGTTTTGCAACATTTGCATTTCCAGATGTTGTGCAGAGTAGAAAGTGATAACACATGGAAGGTTGCTTCAGCTTGTATGCTGTACTGGTTGCCATTAGCACTGTGACCATATGCATTCCTCATGCAATTAACTGATACTCATTGTATATTAGTGGTAGTTTCCAGTGTTTTACTGTGAGTCTTACTCCATCTTTGGTTTTGGAGTTTCACAGGCATTCTTGTGCCTTCTTTCCTTTGGGAGACAGGGAAAGATGATGATCTCATCATTTTTCCACTTCATCCAGTGCCTTTTTTACTAGGACGCCAGTACTTTTAAGAACTTGAACCAACTTTGATGGATAAGAAGGTGGAGATATGAACTACTTTTCTGTTTTCTATATGAGAAATGGTTTTGAAAAAAAAAAAAAGTCCAGAAAGCAAAATGCCACTTTAATGGACAGCGTTGAAATGAATGCCCCATTTATTTGGCTAACTCTAACATAAAGATGGTTGCAAATACAGCTCCTCCCTGGGAATTGAAGAGGAAAATCTGTTTCTAGATGAGTGGCAGAGTCAGATTTCCTAAACTAATTTTGCTGAAGGGGAGCTAGTAAATGAAAGTTGCTGTTATGTTAAATGAAGTGAATGTGGATGAAGGCTGTCAAGTCATAAACATTCTGCTTATACCCTGAAGTAATACTAAGCTCATAAATGCCCTTTCAGAGAATGCCATAATTTTCAGAAAAGGTTAATACAGTATGTACTGCAGCATGATTTCCTGAACTGTATCAATGACTGTGGAGTGGCCAGCCTTGTAATTGCACAGTATATTGCATTCTCTGTATGTATGTGGTGACACATGGCAATAAACAAACAAATGGTTCCTTGAGTCTTAAAACTAATGAAGCTGGGTGGGTGGTGAGGATTAACAAATCTTGTGCCTAGTATCTCCCCCACTAGAGTAACCCTGTTTCTTTCTGTAACCTCTATAAGCTTTCACTGCTGTAACAACGGCAATTTCTTTGCTCAAGTTCTAAATCTATTTTGTTCCCCTGCTGTTTTGATGTATAAAGCCTCCTGTACCTTTCCTTGGTACTGGCTGGACAAAGGCAGCAGCATCCTGCTGCACCTGATGGAAAACTTGTGTTTGCTGTCTGCCCAGCAATTCTGTTCTAGGCAGCCAGTTTGCCTGGGACAACAAACAGTTATACACATACTGCAGCTTCCTCTCTGGTATGGATACGAATTTAATGCTTTTCTCCTTTTTTTTCAAGTGAAAACCTTCGGCTAGGTTGACAGCTTGGAAGAACAGTAAGAGCCACAGCCTACTGTCAAATCTGCTTGAGACTGATCATCAGGAGTTAGTTATTGAGGGCTGTTGAGGGACTGCATGATCACATGAGCCTTGTTTCCTTCAAAAGAGCACTCAAAAATGTTAGGGTCCATCCTTTTATGTTTATGCTCATGTTATTAATTTTTTTCATTTTCACAGAGTATGTCAAACAAGAATTATCCTAAGTTGCTTATGGCAGTTTTTATTGCAGGAGTCTAAAATATAGCTGTGTGCATAAGTTGCTAGATGTTGGAGAGCTATTCTCTCCTAGATAGATTTAACATGATCCATGTTTAACTTTTCCATTGAATTTATATTTGCCTAAGACATACTAAGTCTCGTTCTAGTTTGTTTGTGGTGCAGCTTTCTGAAATTAGGGCTATCTTTTCCACAGAACCTAGAGGATAGTTGTCTAGATAGTCTGAAATCTCATCACTGTTGAAAATATTTTGTAATAAGGTTTTAATCTGTTTTCTGGACCAAATGTAGGCAGGAAGGGCTAAGAGAAGAATTGAAATGATCTCCATTAAAAAAAGAAAAGCATGAATAGCTCAAAAGCTGGCCATTCCTGATAGAGTTGATGCTTATGGTGAGTAAGAATTGACGGTGTAATTTGAGTATATTACATTGTATGTCAGTGGAAAATCTTATCAAGAAGTGTTACAGTGAAAGTCCTAAATCTTTTCCCTTTTTGGTTGTTTTTATTCTGGAAGGCCCCTAGAAACCTCTGGAGATACCATTCTTGGTGAAATCAACTTGAAATGAGAGGGTGAAGAATCATTACAGGCTGTTGGGAAATGCTCCTTTAGGTGTTAAAGGGGTACTAGGGCCACTAGTATCTGAGCATCTGAGTTGTTTGTGATAAATTCTGTTACACTGAGGAGGAAAGAAAAACCCACTAACAGGAGAATGTTTCATGAGTTTCTGCTAATGCTTAGCAGTGGTGCCATGTCATGTAAACCCATGCATCCATTTTCATGTTTGTTTAACAAGGAAAGCAGTACTAATTTTTAAATTCCTCTATCTGTACTGCTGCAGCGGTGGTCATTTGTGATCCAGTAGGCTTGCCTTGGAACTGCTGAAACAGTTGTAATGACGGAAGGGAAAATAAATGGAGCCGGGTTTTCCACCCGTAGCCGTGGTGTTTGACCTCGCCACACATCTTAGGGCAGTAGGGACAGTGGGCCACCCTCTGGTCTGTGTAGACTTAGGCAGGTTGGGCTTCTCTGTCAGACTCAATGGATGGTGTAAACAATCAGGTTTTTTTTATCGTAACCACCCTGGGATAGAGAGCTCAGAGTGCAGCTCTCACAGTTTGACTGCTGAGCAGTTGCAAAAATCTGACAGGAGCCAAAACAACTGCTGCTTTTTTAGTCATGGCACTTGCTGGACTATGGAGATCCTGGCAAGAACTTAAGTATCAAAAGAAACCTTTTAGACTAGAAAATAACAACAGGACCGAAAATGTGCATTCATAGATGGATAACTTTATTACATTATTGTAAATAAATATGGGGATCATCAAGCATAGCAGCAGGTGTAGATTGGAACAGATGTTTAAAATCATATTGGAACAAGAGTTAGTGGAATAAAATAATACGAAGAAATGTATCAGTAGAGGTCTGCTGGAGGGTTACTCTTTGAGAAGGTTCCCATTGCCATAATTGATCAAATTGTAAAGTATACCCATTTAAAGGAAAACGTAGTTGTAGAAATGTGCAAAAAACAGTGGCTAATGCAGTTAGTTCCAGTTATTGTTATTGTGGTCATAGGCTGGAGAATCATTACTTGATGGTACCTGATTTTGAGCTGACCCCCCTGACCAAAAGGTTATTCCATACCATATGGCATCATGATCAGCATATAAATCTGGGGAAAGAAGAAGGAATGGAGGGGAAGTTCCCAAGTAACATTTGAGAATCTGGAGATAGACACCTATTCATGTTCTGGAGTGATCATTAGAAAATATTTTGTGAAGTCTTTGCAAATGATATATGCATGCTTTTGTTCCATTTAATGCTTGCTGAGATATCAGATTCTACTTTTTATGTGTACAGTTGCTTGTATAGATTTAATTACTTCTGAGTAACACTGTTGTATCCTATGTGAAACTAGAAAATATTTAATGGAGATCATAAATATAAAAGGAAAGTAGACTGACTCTCATGGTGTTAAATGTGTTCCCTTTCAGAAATAAATAATTAGATAGAGAAGGAGGATAAGCAAAAGGAAGAACTGTCTCTGTATCCAAAGGCATTGAGCTGGGATTGAGAGCTTCCGGGCTCAGTTCCTGGCTTTGCTACAGACATCCTTTATGACCTTGCACAGAGTCACTCAAAGCTCTTTGTGCTTCTGTTTCCCATCTGCAGATATGACTGATAGTACTTTCTTTGTTTGACTCACTATTTAGACTTTATGCTCTCCAGGGCAGACATTGACTTCTTTAAAATATTGGATGTATCCATGATTGTTTTACAATGGTTCCACAGTCTCAGTTGAGGTCAGTATATCCTGCTGTTAACTCTAAATCATTGACTTCCACATTACTGGAGAACTGTTCATAATCTATTTCCTGTCCCAAAGATGGTGCAATGCTTAGTGTCATGTTGTTAGGAGGATTTAATTTTTGGATGTTTAATAGGAAGTCGCATGAATACCTCAGAGAGGAAAAGCCAGGCACTTGAAACATCTGTGAAAGTGGTAGTCCACCCTTCAGCTAGAGAAATTTGCATCTGACTGGCACACTGGTGTGTAGAGGTCAGTGTGTTTTGAAGAGAGTATATAGTGCAAATTGTGTTGGCAATGCAGAAATGTTTAATTCCATGCTTTGAACCTGCATAGCTATCTTGAACCTGCCAATTAACATTAATCTGCTTGATAAAATAACTGTCAAACTAGTGTAATACCTTTTTCAAGAAAACAGGTTTTGAAGTAATCTGATCTATAAACTAAAAAAGAAGTCCATGTTATGTACATATGACACTGAAATCTGAAATCCCTTCTAAATTTGTTTACAAGTTTGGTGGTTGCTTTTTTGGGGGTTTTTTGTGACTTCATGTGGAAGAGAGGGCTGTCTCTATTTCCCATCATTTCCCAGTTTACTATTCCTCCATTTATGTAGATTTGCTTAAAATTACCTACATTAAATAAAATGGTGTATTTTTTTCCTCTACTTTAATATGGCCAGTGAGTTGTTCTACTCAAAAAGCTTTGATCATTCATAAAATCTAAACTTCTGCATATAAAGGAAGTCTCAAGCCCTTACTTTTAATGGGCTTGTGAAGGGAAACAGTTTTTTTAAGAGAGAATAAAAGTCCTTGAATTTTTTCTCATATTACAAAAAAAAAAATCAAATATCAATAAAATTGCTTTATATGGGTGATCCAGGATCTGGTTAGAAAAGTCAGTCAGTAGTGATGTTGCTGTGTTTCTCTGTACATAGTGTCTGGCTTTCTGCAATGCATTTGGTGGCTTAATAGGCATCGTGTGTGGTACGAGGAACTGTTTGGGATGGGGTCAGCTTGAAATCCTTCTTCTCCCCTCTCATTTAACTGAGTGAAATGGTTTTTAATGGAACTTCAGTGTTTAGTGCATAGATAGGAACTGCAGAAAACAGAAAGCCTTTAACTGCAGCTGTGATAATAAAACTGGAAACTTGTTATGATCAGTTGTTTGTCTTCCAGTGAACTTCCCCTTGCAGGGCATTTGGCCTTCTCCTTATGATACGCTTAACACCTTCCTTGGTCTTTTCTTTGGCTCCATTATTGTCCTTTATTCAAATGATCTCCTGCCTCTGATCTTACTGTACTACTTCCAAGAAAAAGAAAACCTAAGTTTTCTTACCTCTTGTGTCCAATTTGTCTATGACTGTGTCAGACATAAGGAACAAAAAATAAACCATAAGAAAATTTTCTTTCTGTTGAGGTATATGGACTACATACAATCTTGTAGTATATATGACTAAGATTTGCCAAATACATGAAGAGCATAAAGTATAAGTTAATATTACTGTATTGCCTAGCCTCCTGGGATTATTCTTCTTTTTTGCTTTTCCTTTTTCTTTTTCTTCTTCTTTAAATCACTGACTATATCCGCATCCTAGTGTGGGCAAGAATGTGTCTCAGTAATTAAAGCTGAAATATCATCTGGTCAGCCCTGTTCATGTATATACCTCGTTACTGCCTTTACAGAGGAAAAGTGTGCATCTGTTAAACCTAATTTCCTGCCAGATCCCTCTGTGTTAGACAGAAACTTGTCTTAGAAAATCAGTAGTTAATTCTTGGGTCAGTTGAACTAGATCAAAACCTTTTATTTTCACATCACTAAATCAATTGAGTCTCTTTGGAGAGCAGTTTTGTTTTTGGACTGAGAATTGCTGCTTTGAGGTAAACTGGATTAATTTTAGAAAGCAAGTGGTCCTGAGGTGGGAGAATCACATATCCAAGTGCTCCTTTCTGCACTCCTTGTCTTTCTTAGGTAATAGAGAGGAAGTACTGTCCTCTGACTGGCAGGCTGAACACTGGACTCATCCTACTTAGAGCTTTGCTGCACTGAGCATGCCACTTATCCTTTTCCCATAGATATTGCCAGAGTTGCCATGCAGTTTGGGTGCAGAACCTGAGCTGGTCAGCACAGAGGCAGTTGGTTAAGTCTGTTTTCACATTTACATACTCTAAAATATCAGGAAATCGTTGGGACTCAAAGATGCTCTGGAGATAAGGGAAATCACTCCAAAGAGAAATTGAGTCCAGTATTTTGAAATCTTTAGACACGTGATGCTTATATCCATATCTTTAAAATATCATTCAATGTTCCCAGGAAACCTACAGATTTGGATTCTCCAGTTGAAGGAAAAGTGAAACACAGAAGTCAATGTTTCATTTACTTACTAACAGAAGACACTGTTACCAAAGTGTTTCAGAATCTGAGCCTGCTAGGTACTCGGAAGTCAACTGTGGTGCATACGAGCAATCTGCTGTACTCTTAGAAGCTTTGGGTTGTAACTGTCATTTTACACTTGTGGCACTCAAGTATGTGATTTATTGTCTAAAGTTAAGGTTTTGTAGTTAAAGAGTACAAGTACTTTAGAATTTTAAGTAATTTCTTCTCTAGGTCTTCATTCCTATCTTATTTGGTTCTTGATTAATCCCCTCTACTTAAATTTTCAAGTATTAAGAAGCCAGAACCTGTGAGGATGTCTCTGATCTCCTACAAATGAGGACAAGATTCTCTTGTGCTCCATCCCTCTCACACAGTAATTCTGTTTGAAATATTGTTGATATGCTTGGCCTTACACATCTAATATTTTGAATACAGTGTGAATTTTTGTTTGAGGTTTGTTTGTTTGTTTTTAACTGAACTAAAAGCCCTGTTCTGGTGCTTAACTGTTCTATCTTTCTTGATTTTTCAGAGTCAAATATAGATAGTCCATTTTTATATTCTGTAAATGTATAAAGTATAATTTGATAGTTTCTGGCTGGGAAGTAAGTTATTAATCATAAATGCATTTTGATCAAAGGTAAGCATTTCAGTGTTGTTTAAATATTAATATAGATAGCATTCTCCTCCTCTCTGAAGTGAAAGACTGCTACCAGTGCTGTTCAGGAGATAATCCTGGCATCAAGTGTCCTGTTGGACTTTGTAACACCTGAAGTGCTCCTCAGTCTTTAGCATTTTTTGATAATAAAACTGATTTTATTTCATGGCATTAGTGTTGCAGAAAGATAACTCTGCTTTCCTTTTCTTGTAAAGGAAAGATGTGCATATTGCCTCTCTTGACTTCCTCTTTTCAGCATCTAAGGTTTCAAAATATACATGTGCTTTGAAAGCTTTTTAAAGAACTGAACCACTGTTTTACCTTGTGTGAACCATAGTTCTACAAGACAAGCTTTTGAAAAGCTCTGATTAAAGACAAAAGTACTCATTTCCACCAGACTTTCAAGCTGCTAAACTCAAGAGAAGGAATATAGTCTTACTTGCACAGAGGTGGCAGAACATCAATACTGAATAATTTCAAACATGTCTCTTCAATTACTCTTTTTTGGTATGCTATCTTAACCTTTTAGGTTATAGTGTTTATTTTATTTATATTTTTTAAAAAAGGTAAGAATGAAGCACTTCTGACTTTGAAAAGTTTTAAAATGAAAAACAGTCTAAGATAAACAGATGACGATCTAAGTTGGCAAATACGGGGCATAGCTGTTTTAGAAGCTTATTTTTAAAAAATCCAGAAAAGCTGAGTTCACTGCATTGTGGTAATGTGCCCCCGAGTAGCGAAGAAGCTTTTATTCTGAAGCTGAGAGCATGCTAAAGGAGAATCAATGTCTCATGGACCTTCACTTGTTCACGTGTGCCAGTGCCCTTCTATCTCACATGGTCTTTCTTATGAGCTAGATAAAGAGAGGAGACTCTTATCCACACTAGCAGACTTAAGCCATTTTCAAAACCTGTTTAATTTAACACAGTTTTAAATCCACAGCCTTATTAAGTTAACAAGCCTTCAGCCTTGCCACCAGGTTCTGTAATCCTCTTAGGTCTTGGGACTAAGCAGGGCAGGGATAGTCAATAAGCAGATGAACAGATAATCTTTCAGAAGACAGATCTTAAAGTTGAGAAATGCTGATCTGAATTTCCATTCTTTATATGCACTACCACAGTACTTACAACTTGAGGAAAAAGTTGAAATTACTATCTCTTTGTTTGGGAGAAGGAAGAGTAAATAAAGGATTTTTTAAAAAATGCATTAATTCCTGGTTTGCAACCCAATAAAATTAGGTTAAATTTTAAATATCGAATGAGGTAGGTAAAAATAACAGTTTGTTTCCTTGCCATCGTGCATATACAGATTAAAATCTTCTCATAGTTGTTTCGTAAGCTATTTTTGCAAATCTTTCAGGCAATCAGTAGCCTATGGACCAGAATTTAAAGACCACAAAGAACATTATGCCAACAGTGTGGCCTTGGCCACCACTGCAGTCTGGATATTGCTTCTGTTCAGTTTTGGCTCTTCTAACACTACTGAGCTTAAGCTGTGTCTGTCTCCTGGGCATAACTCCTGAGGTACTGGAGTTGGAGTAATTAAAAAGAAGCTGTATGTAGTGAAAGAATTCAGCCTAACAGGAGGATTCCTGCCAGATACGTTCACACAGCACCAGAGTAAGAACAGAGGAAGTGGATCATAGAATCATTTATATTGGAGAAGTCCTCCAAGATCATCAAGTCAAACTTTTGACTGAATATCACTATGACCACTAAACCATATCATGAAGTGCCACATCTACTTGTTTTTTGAACACTTCCAAGGATGGTGATTCTACCACTTCCCTGGGAACTTTTTCCAATGTAGGATTCAAACCAGGTCCAGGAGTTGGAAAGGATGATGCTGTGTTTGGAGAGGGTGGCAGAAGAGCTGAGCACACATCTAGCCTCAGAGGCATGAAAGCAGTCACTTACCTCATTGAAAGGCTGGGAGAAGGTCTCTGGGAGGAGATGGCTGAAAAGCAGAGAAATTTCAGTGCTGATGGGTGATAAAGACCTGAATGGTCAAGTAATAAGGGAGAAAGAGGGACAGTGATGTAGCTGAAAGAAAACAAACTGTGGTAGTAGGCTTGGCACATAGCAATAGACCAATTAGATAAAATACTACAGAGGAAATGGGATCAAGCAAATGACTCCTGGCTCACTGGAATTGAATTAGAGACTTGGTGAGGGGGAAGTGCTGCAGGGGCAAGCTGAAGAGGTAGCTTGATGTTTGAGGAAGGTTTTGGAGAGCATCAAAATAGAGAAGTTGCTATGGAGGTGTTGGCTAGACCAGAGGTGAGAAAGAAATGTGTGTTGACTCACATGCCATCTCGTCTCCTTCAGTATGTGTGTATTTGAATACGGTGTATTTTATTTTTCATTGCTTATTTTGTAATACTGTGTCATGTATTATGTGACATTTAGACTAGTACAGTTCCAAAATGGTCAAACTTCCACTCAGAACTTTGAGGATTACTTCTGGCATATCTCTCAAGCACTTTGAGATTCTTCACCAGATTCTTAAAACATCTGTTTTATTACTAATAATGTATTCTCCTTGTTCTTATAGAACCAATAAAGCTACAAATTCTGTATTTCATAAAATGAACTCAAAAAGAATATAGGAAAAGGGCAGCTAGTGTCCTAGGAATTGCTGACAAATTGAAAAAGATTCTCAAAGAAGGAAGAAAAACTAAACATAATCTATGACTGTTTTGATTTGATGGCATTTTTTTCATCTTGCTTCCTTCCATGTTTCCTCAGTCATTTGTCTATTCCTTCAATTAGTAATAACTGAAAATAAGGATTTAAACATCATGCTAGCATTACAGAGCATGGTCGCAATCTATTCTTTTAAATTCAGTCATGATGATAAGAAGAATGGGTTTTATGGCACACATTCTCCAAGAAAAGGGTATTTTCAGTCTCTTTTCATTCTGTTGGAGCAGCTCACCTTTCTGTAATAATGTTAAAAGAACTATCTTTCCAGAACTATGGTTTCAAAATACATTGTTTTTGTTCTGTAAGGGAGATTTTGTTTACTTGAACTAAGAAGGGAATTGGTTTTTCAGTGTAGAAATAGAATATCTAGTGGGCTGTTTCTGGAAATGGGTTCCCAAAGTAGTTTAAAACTTCAATAAATATTTATCTTCTTGTACTGAAACCTCTGAACCCAGAAAGAAACATAAGGGTCAAGGAAAACTTGTTTCTGACTTCAGATTTATGCTCTTTTCTCAGGAAATCATACTTTTTCATACATTCAATTCAGAATTGTGTTGCTTGCAACAGGGAACTGATATCTTTTATGATTTCCTAATTGTTTTTTATCACCCTACTATTTAATGGAACAGCATGAAAGACATCAAAATCTATTTTAAATGGCATAGAAGAGAAACTGATCATCTTCTGCAGTCCATACCCAGGTGGTGTGGGTTTTTCTATTTAAAAATAAAATACTAAATACTATGTCTTAAGCAGTTAAATAAGGAATATTCATAATTGCATGTGTGGTGTTTGATAGGAAGGCTTTTTTTTAAGTATAATACTTGTTTCAAATGTTCTGAATTTACACTAAAAGAATCCAAGGAAGATGGGGGTATGAGTTAAACCAGCTCAACTGTCAGGAAGTGTTTGTTCCTTTTTTTTCCCTGCAGCAATCAGAATTTTATGTAAAAAGTGCCATTTTTAAAATATTCTCTGAGTAAAACTTTATGTAATGTGGCATCCGTATTCCTTTTAGAGATTTTTGAAATGTCTGCAGTTAGGCTCTACCTCACAGTTCCTTATTTTTTGATGTTGTTTGGAGTTACATGAGTTACAGAGATAGATTGGTTGATGAAGTTTATGCCCCTTTTCTTGGGGTTTGTAGGCTGTGGTTGCCTAGGTGGGTGTATATTTTTGTCTGCAGTGTACTGCTCAGTTCACATGGAAGAGCTTATATTAGAAATGGTTAAAAAAAGAAATAAAATTATTTTAGACAGTTTTGTACTTGCAGTCATGCAAGATCTGGACTTACAATATTCAAAAGTACAATCCTTGGAAGAAACCTCTGAATGTATGAAATTTTTCATCTTCTTACAAGGGATTTCAGTGCTGCTTCACTTAGATACAGATTGGAGCCCAGTTGCACATAGCCAGATTGAAGTTCAAGGTAATTTATCTGAATCAAATCACACACTAACTTGGTCATTGTAGTTAGGCATGCCTTACAGCTCAAAAAACCTTTTAGCCCAGTATGCAGTAACCACAGCACAGTCTCACCTGTAGTAAATGGAAAACAAAGTATTCCAGTATTCCACATTGTATGTTTCAAGCAAATCTTAAAGTTGTTGTTTTCAGGAATTAGTAAGTTTTGTTTGCGTAAGATACCTTATGATGTTGGAGAAATCCTCTTTGTGCTTAAACAAATATCGTCACCCTCAGATCTGGACACTGGCTGCAGTTTCCTTTAGGAAATCATCTCTCTTCTAACTGCTGTTATTTGCACTGTAACATTAGCACCCTGCATCTTCCTGGGAACAGCATCTAATTCTTGGGAAGTCAAGTACCTCTGGTGCTCAAAGCTAGAACATTAGTAAGAATTTTTAAGTTTTCATATAAACCAAAATCAAGTTATGTACTTGAATCAAGTTTTCTAGACTTGAATGCATAAATATGTTTAATAACAGAGATTTGTATTCTTTCCACATGTTTCATTTTTGGGAAAGAGGTAGGGGCAATGGAACCTTTGTGAGAGTGTGGCTTTTTTAACTTAAGGAACCCTCTGCTTTTGCAAAAGAAGACCAAACTTGGCACCAAGCTGTTGGGGCTTTGTTAGTACCACAGATCTCTGGTTTGGGGTGTGGATTCCAATTATTGAAGTTTAGGTTGAACATACCATTAGATGCCAAACTATGCTTTGTTTTTGGAGAAGGTAGTTGATTTTTATAGGATAAATGAACTTGAATGTCTTAGTAGTGGTACATGGTGGATGAAATAACATTTGATTTGTTCTGTGTTTTGAAACAAGAATACTTTTTCGCAGATTTCTTTCGTCTGTTCAGCATATAAAATTTAATGGATGAAATCTGTCCAAAGTGGTCTTACGTAAACATTCACTATGTTTATATTTTTCTGGATCTTGTAGCTATAGAAATAAAATTGCAGTTTTGAACTTTGCTATTAAAATGTACATTGGAAAATATTCTGTTGGAATACAGAGGTGTTAATGGCTTCCATAAAAACAGATCTGGTAAAAATCAGTTAGTGCAGTAGATATCCTTCATTACAGGGACACTAGTGTTCCTTTGGTAGCTGAAGCAATGAAGCTGCTGCTAGAGGCACCGATCAGCAGAATAAGTCTGGAACATGGAAAACTACTCTATGAAGACTGATAAAACTGACCATAAATAGCAGAGCTGGGTCACTGGTGCATGCCTGAAGAAAAATGGAATTTTTGAGAGAGTGTTAACAAGAAGAAAGAAATGCATCAGAGCTTTGCATGAACGATCAAGGCAACAGATGACACTCTAGGGAGCACAGTAATTTCTGATAGCACCAACAAACTGCAAAGGGTTCTGTTTCTTGGTCATGTTAGTATTGGATAAAATAGTGATGAATATTTTTGGTAAGTATTATTTTGAATTTGATTTTGTCCTTCTAGTGAAGGCGAGTCAACAAGGACCTAGGCATGTTGACTAGCTGTTAAGATTGAGGTCTAACTGATATTTTGTACTTTATCTCTCTGATTTTTGTCTTTGGATGCAATGTTTTCAAAAAGCATTGAAAAAAATTGTACTGGCTATAGAAATCCCTTGTTTTCTCTGTTTTGTCATTTTGTCAGTATGTATTAAGTCTGCCTTAAGTGAATCTCCTTAATTAAGGTAAGTCAGCCTTTGATTCAGTATTTAATGTGCTGTGAAGATTGGTACCAGTGATTGTAGTGGCTTAATCATGTACTTTTGGTCCCCTTTCTAAAGGGGAACAACTGAACTTGTTCTGCTCTGTGAAAAAAAAAATCACTGGAAAAAGGATTAAAACCCAACTGTTCACATCCCAGGCGAGTGCTGGGATCATTGAGCCAGAGAATTGTTTTGTCATCACTTTTCAGTGCTCCAGTAGGGGTTAGGGGAAATCCATGCCAAGACGTCTGTGGTTTGGTGGTTAGATCTCATGCCATGTTGGATCATGTATTGCAGGTATGAATGATGCCTTTTATGGAAATAGAAACTTTTTTCTTTTTTTTCCTTAATCTCCTTGGTTGTACCCACAGTGAATAATTTGATGAGATAAAATAATTTTGACTGCATATTTTGTCTAGAAAGAACTTAATTAACCATGGTCAAAGTGTGGTTTTCCTCTTCTTTCTGACTATCAGATGGGGAACATAACATTTGTTGTTTGTGTTGGCTTAATTGTGATATTTGTCTTTTCATTTTCCTCATGTAAAGATGAGATTAATTTAGGAGAAAATAGTTTCTGACTTCTGTTTTTAATGAGAAAATAGTATCTCTTGGGATAAGCTTTCAGATGGTGGAGCATTATTGTTTTGAAAGAAACTAATATCTGGTAAATCATAAATTAAGGGGGTGTTTTTACAAGTTAAATTGCTTTTAAAATGGCATTAGAAGCATACGTAACTTAGAATATAATGTTTCAGGTATGATGTATCTCTGTGATCCTGTGGGAATTATATGACTGCAATTGAATTTGAAGGAAAAAATAACAAAAGCAGTAATCTTAGTTTACTGTTATTACCTAAAAAATACTTATATCGAAGTACATTGAGATGTATGCGGACTTCAGATTTTCATATGTCCTTGCACACTGTATCTAGCCTTTTTTGTATTCAAGTATGTTCTCTCTATGTGGTAGAAAAAAAACCCCTTTGTGTTACTGCACAAAGTATTTGAAAGCTTAGTAGTAAATCTGTGTTTGAGAAGAATCACTGAGCAGTGTAATATGACTTTGTTTCTTTTTTGAAAAAGTAGAATAGAACCTCAGTCTTCTACCTCCAAGGAGAGAGAACTCTACAAATGTAGTATTATTGAGAAGTAAAAGTACATACTCATCATGGCTCTAGATGAAGAATAACTGTTCTACTTGATGCATGCAGATGAGGGAATAAAAGGACCTGTAATGGGCCATATAAAATGTTGGCAATACAAAGCTGAACTACTGGTGTGTAGAAACTATCACTTTGTTCCCTTTGCACATTCTCCATTTACTCTGTGCAATACCTCAAATAAAATGGAAAACTAGGGGTTTTATGGGTGTATTTTACTGCTTGCCTTCTACTTTTTTATTTATCACTTGATTAATTTTATTTATGTGAATTATTTTTATGTATTGCTTGAGTTTACATATTTTTAATCTCTTGTAATCAGGGTGCATCAGTAATGATCAGTCTTAATGTAGCTGTAATGATTTTTAAACTCATTGTTGCAATTTCTGTTGGTGTGAACCATCTAATATAGTTTTGAGGTTGGAAATACGGTCACTCAGCAGAGTGTGCACAGAAAGGACTGCTGGACTGGCTTGGCACTCTCTGGTCTAATCTACTCAGGGATAATTAGTACAAGCATTAGAGATAGTTCCAGCCAGGCAGCATTAACACGAAGTCTCTAAGGAGCTTCTTGCATCTAGTTTTGTTTCATTAGTATTGGCAGTGCTGGAAGCAGAGGAGAGCACTGCCAAGGTTATTACCAGTGTATGGCCTCGCCTGTTCTTGGCTGGAGGTGGAACCCAAAACACTGGAGTCTAGCTTACATCACTACTCTGCTTTGGATGTTGCTTAGTCCAAGGCTGGCTAAATTAGGAGAAATTCTTATTCCAAGTGACATTGTGCTGGAAGCTTCTCTGAAGTGAATCATCCTTGAATAGATGAGACTGTTAAATGCTAAGCATATCCACCAGCATTTTCCTGTATGTGCTTTCAGTGTTTGGATTTTCCAGTTTGTAACGATAACATTGCAATGAAATGTGCCACCAAGGCACATCAGAGCTGCTGTAACTGTCAAAAACTAAATTTAGCCTCCAGCATTTTAACAGTAAAAATAAGCTGTTCATCTATCTCTTAAGCTAATATGTTGCTGAGATGAGAATGATCTGTTAATAAGCAGTAGCCTTTGTGAGTGTAGACTTAATCATAGTAGATTTAATGATAAGGTTTATTAATGGAATCTTCGCTTCACACTTGCTCTTGTTGAAATCCAGTGTGCTTTCCTTGACAATTATTTGTGAGAGATCTTAATTTAAATGCTAGTTTCTGAAACTAATTTTAGGCATATTTTTTGCAACAGGCAGAGTATGTATCCCATAACACTCTTTTGCAGACACCTGTTTTTACTGTTGGTTGGGCAACATCAAATTTTTTCTCTCTGATCCAATTGTGTTTATATTCTTACTGACTTTTGCTAGACTGGCAAAGACTTGACTGTTAAGATGCTTGATGCTGCAGCTTTGATCACATACATAAACTGTGGTTTTGATTTCCCAATAACTGGCATTCCACTGGGGTCCACTGCAGGTAGCCCACAGGTACCTCTGAAAAATGGTAAGTGTCTGAAATCCTGCCTCTTCACAGCTGAGTGAAACTAATCCTGAACTGCAGAAGACTAGTTCACTGGTATTCACAGTATGAAATCTTCTCTAGAGTGAAATGGTTACCTTGAGGATTCCTTCAAAAGTTGTTTTTTCTTCAGAAACAAAAAAACTCCCCTTAAAATAGGACAGTCAATTAAAATAACAGCAGCAACCCCCCCACCCAGTATTTCAGTGTCTTGAGTACTTCCCAAAATACATAGGCCTTTTATTCTTAGTATGTGGGGCTGTAGACTCTTCAGCTCTTGTTTGTGAGAAGTGGACACTATCCACTCAGCTACAGGCTGAAGAGCTGTAAGTCATCTCTACTCTTGTGCAGGCCATGCCAGAAAAAGAAAAATAGTTATTTGAGTCAGTTGCAAAAGGTCAGTAGAAAACAAAGAGGAAGTAAAATAACTACCAGGGCTACTATGCATCTCTGAGTCAAGAAGATCAGCTACATTTAATATTATTTTACAATAGATGCCTCCAAATCAGCATGAAGGATGTTTTTTTCTCCTGAATTTCTCAAAGGTGAAATTGCTTTAAATGCTCAATATGGTGACCATTTTAAGTGCCAGTGGTGGCAGCATGCTAAAATTACGGTATAAGAAAATTGAAATAGATATGAAGTAAATAAAAAGTGAATTTTTAATTGGGCACAAAAGCCTTTAGCCAAGGCAAAAGATCATCTGTAGACTGAAAAGTAATGGTAGGTTAAATATTTCCAAAATTCCTTGTATGTTAAACAAGTTTTGACTCCCAGTAATAGAATTATTTCTGTTGCAGTTTGAAAATTTTGAACTTTTTATTTTTCTTCCTTCTTAAAAAGCATCTCAGTGACCTCAGGGGGAACAGTTTTGAGAAAACAAATTTTCAATTAATGACTGTCGGTCCTTAGATTAACCTGGATTGCTCAGATGAAGATCAGTCCATTTCATTAATTCAAAGAAAAGGTGGAATGGAAAGAGCTGTCAGCATGCTGGCTGGGTGAACAAGTCAGTGCCGTGTAGCACTTTAGGTCTCTGTACCATCTTATTTTTTTTAAAGATAATTTATATTTGCTTTCACTATTTTGTTTGTATTCCAAAAGAATTTGTAGTTTCAATACTCAAAATTGATTTAAGATTCTTTTACTATAAACCTTTCAAAACTCAATACTGCACAGTATCAAATAATGTGTGATTAAATATTCATTGAGGGATGTGGAAGAGAAATCTTTCTTTTATGAAAACCTGATGTGTCAGAGAGGGAGAGCTTAGGATTCCAAGCTACTGTAAAAATTGCTTCTTTTAGTAATATTTCTGACTCACAGATTATTTTGGAAATTACTGGGACAGAAGCAATGAGCTATCCTGTAGTTCCTGCCCCTAAATTATTTTTGGGTGTGGCAGTGATTGATGAGACAAATTGCTGCCTTCATCTTGAATGGACTAGTCTTATTTATAAATTAATGTGTTGATGAAGAAGGCTGTAAAATAGGTTTAATTGTAGTCTTCGGTGGTATAAATAAAGAAAGAACCACTGGATCCTTCAAGATTTCAGGTCTTTGTTACATGTCAATACATAATTTAAATATGGCTCTTAAAAATCTATAACTTTAGTAGTAGTGGGAAACTATTAAATACTAATTTCTGTTGTGGCAAAATTAGTATTCCTTGCTTTTTCTAAGTGTATAAGTGAAGTGAAGATACTGAAAATTAGTTTCAGTGTACACATTCTGTAAACAACTGTGGAGAAGGCATATGAGTTATTATCAAGTAAGAATCTTGGTTTTCTTCATAGTCATTCACTTGGTAGATAAACTTATAGCAAGTTATGGTTCTTTATAAAAGAGGTGATGCAAATATTTATAAGTTTTTGTGGAGAAGAGTAACAACAAATAATGTTTTATTAGTTTCCCCATTTTTTCTTGGATTTTTTTCCTTTCCATTGAAATCTAAGCCCTTAGTGGAAAGGTTATATTATGATACAAAAATACTTCCTGAAATATATTCAGTGAATTGGATTACCATTTAGATCCTGTTTCCAGCAGACAGGGAGTTGAGGCCTGTAATTCTCAACACGTACATTTGAGTGGATCAAGGAGAGCTAGATGGAATCTGATTCACTAGACTGTCTCCTGTAGTCATGATGCATTTTACACACCACTTACTTGTTTTTGCCTTCTCTGCTAAAGTTTCTCACCAGAGTAGCTCATCCTACTCTCCATTGCAATAACTGTAGCAAGCTGGGAAAATAACATGTTTTCAGAGGTAGGATGACACTTGTTTCCTTTCAAACAAATAATAGGTTGTACTAGGAAGTTGTTTTCACTTCAGCTTGTACATGAAGATGGAGGCACAGCAACACCATCAGTATACTACTATATTTAGTAACCATTGTATTCCTACATTCATAAATATTGATTGGTGTATTATGTGTTCAGCCAGCGTTACGTACAAGGTACCTCTGATGAATTCATACTTTTTAAAAGAAAGCAAAATAAGCGTACGACGATGGCTAGAAACAATCAACTCCAGCTGAATTTGCTGAAAGAGATGAGCTTGTATCTAGACCAAATCTAGAAGTATTCTTTCTGTTCAGGTTCCTGTAGTCAAGGTTGCTCCCCAGCCCAGCCATATGAAAGTATTACAGTATGTGAATTTGAAAATATTCTATATTGCAAGAGAGCGTATTCTTGGTAAGGTGTGGATTTTTTTTTTAATTCTTTGTAGGCTTGGGAGTTAGATATTATGGGAAAGAAGGAAGGACTGGAAGCACTCAGAAAAACCCTGAAATTTACAGGATGAATTCAGAAACCTTCATTTTTTTGCCCTTGGTAATAAAGTGCATTAATGAAAGCTGTCTTGTACTTATGGCTGTAAGCTACTGTTAAGTTCCAGCTCTTAAGCTGAATATATGACATTGGGCAGATCACTTTGTGTGCTGAATCATGATTTTTGATAGGTTTATCTGTAGCAATTTCAACTGTTACCACTCCTGTCTTCTGCTGAAGGTTACTGATAAAGTCAGCTTATGCTAATTGGTGGGTTATGAACTGTGCCTGCTGATGAGCTAGCACATGGGGCCTGTTCCTATTGTCCTTGCCAAACGAACTATAATCTTCAGCAGGAAAGTGGAGTAGAAAATAGTAGCAGTAACATTTTAGATGCTGTAGTAATGTCTTCCAGAGAGCTTGAATTAGTCTTTAGTTCTTGATCTGTGAAATTAATATAACAATATTTTTTTTCCTTTTTTTAAAAAATTTGTCCACTGCTTATTTACTTTGTACCTAAGATTAAGGGGAGTCAGAAATCATCTTGTGCTGCATTTAGACATTGGAATGAGGAAATATCCACGTACCCTAAAAGAGAAATAATGCGTTTCTCTAGCTTGTGCAACTAGATATCTCAGTTGTTGTAATTTACAGAAAGCTTGCCAAAGCAAATTATTTTTCATTTATTAAATACGTTAAATATGATTTATTTCATGCTAAACTTTTAGCAAAAAATTACTACACCTGAAACAAGGATTAAAAGTAGTACTGTTTTACACAAGCAGGTATTTATTTATTTATTTATGATCAGAGACCTTTCCTGTAAAGACAAGCTGGGAGAATTGTAGTTGTTCAGTCTGAAGAAGAGCTGGCTTCAGGGAGACCTTAGAACAACCTTCCAGTACCTGAAGGGAGACTACAAGAGAGCTGAAGAGGGACTTCTTATGAGGATGTGGAGTGATAGGACATCAGAGAATGGATTCAAATTGCAAGAGGATCAATTTTCATTAGGTATTAGACAGAAATTCTCTACCATGAGGGTGGTGAGACACTGGAACAGGTTGCCCAGAAAAGCTGTATGTGACCCAGCACTGGAAGTGTTCAGGGACAGGCTGGGATGGGTCTTTGCCCAATCTGGTCTAGTGAAAGGTGTCCCTGCCCATGGCAGAGGGGTTGTAGGTAAACGGTCTTAAAGGTCTCTTCTAACCCAAACCATTCTGTGATTCTGTGGTTTCTTATGGAAACTACAGATTACTGATTTCAGTAATGGACTTGCATGGACTTAGCTAGTAGTAGCAAACAGAGCTGGTTTTTGGACATGATATTTGTAACTGTATTTTGAAACCTAATTTGATTAAAATAAAAATCAAGTAGTGAGTGGAGCAGATCTGTTCTCTATCGTATTTTTGTCTTTCTAGAAACCCTGCATATCTTTTTTTTTTTTTTATTAAATGAGCATGTTTAATTTGTGTACTTACAAAACATTTGGTTTCTAACACATTTAGATCTTCTTTGTGGGTATGGTAAGAAATCTCAAACATGGAAGTTCTGCATAGTGATGGTGTTTACACTAGAATATCGTGTGGTATTTTTAAAATTATATATGTTGCTCTTGAACTCTGTAATACAAGAAATTAAGGTTGCTTACTCATAAATGAGTTTTTTAAGATTGTATCTACACACTTGTTGAAATGGAAATCATTGTACTGACGAAATGGAATGAATAAAAATTTCCCAATGGCAAACAGAATATTAAAAGAACATAGACAAGTCTTGGCAAAAGTGGTTACAAACTCCCTGTAGATTACAGCAATATAAATCTGATATTTTTTTAGCATAAACTAGATTACCTGTATAGCCTGCTGTGTTTGTGATTTTTTCTTTTGAATTAATGTTTAAGTATTTCTATTATGCATTCAGTAAACAGAAAAATGGTCTTTTGTATATTCTAGCTGTATGTATACAGCTTTAGTAATATGCAGTTGAGTATTCACTTCAGAAAGCTGTAATTAAACTAGCATAGAGTCTTGTCTTCAGCCTTTTCCATGTGCAGTCCTTAATTACTTGCATTATATGATCTTACAATACAGTTTTTAAAACCTTGGATACACATGTGTTTCAGTTTAGTCTGCTGAGATCAATAAAAGCTTAGAGAAGTACATACTAAACACTACAGAGCATGCTGTGAGTTAAGTATAATAACTATAGTTTCAACATTAGGTTTTCTATGTTATAATGCATATTGGAACAAAATCAAACTTCTGTTTAATTTCTTAATGTTTTTTTTTAAATTTTGTTGTATAAATTTCACTTTGTAATGAACGCTTCCTAAGATATGTGTACATTTATAGGTTTCTTCTAACTGGTTTGCTACCAGGTACGCAAATAGGATTTTTTTTCTCTTTAGCATGGTGCTTCTTTTGAAGTCTAGCTATCCTTGAATTGATCGTTAATAAGCATGATATCCCCACAGAGCTCAATGCTTTACTTGGGGCTAATTAGTGAAATCTGGAGGTTAAGTGTAGAGAGTCTTATCCTGTGGAATAGAAAGAGTTGAATTAACCAATTGTGTACATTAGCCTGCTAGTTGTAAAAATTCTGTAGTATGATGTTTGCTTAAATTCAGTGTGTATGCATCATTTCAAAGCATGATGTTAAACATGCTGTCAAATTTTGTTCAAGTGGTCAGAGAAAGTGATCAGAGAAAAGTGGCATTGTGCTCTGATGCTACTAATAGTCCCAACTGTTAAAATTCAGAGGTTTTGCTCTCCTTGTTTGAAGTCTCATGCTGTTAGGAGTTACTACAGTTATCTAAAATAGGAATAGAATAACGTGTTTTGGGTTGCTTTAGGCAAATTTTGATATAGCAAATGTAAACCATGAACTGTGGCATCCAATATTTTTGTTTAAACTGAGGGTGGTTTTTTAAAGCTGATTTGCTACTTGAAATAAAGCTCCATAATAACCAAAATGCACAACTTTTTCAATGACTGCTACATTTGATGACTTTTTTAAGGTAAATATCACTTTTAAATTAAGGAATTTATATATTTGGAGGGAGGTTTTTTTGTAAAATTTATTCTTATTTTTATTGAAACATGGGAAAATTAGTATGATCTATCATGTATGCATGATGCTATCATCTTGACCTTTAAAAGCAGACTTGTTTTGTACCTTTTGGGGACTTGTAGCAAGAAGGTCTAAAATATGTTTTCAATTATTTTTTCGAGTTTCAATTTGTTAGTTATTGTAAAATATTGTGACATAGTAATTTAATTTTTACTACTCTCTGGTGTTTTACTTTAAAATAGTGCCTATTTTAGTAAAAGAGTAAGGCAAACTGAAATTGATTTCATGATTTTCTAGTTCTTCTTAATGAGACATTCTTGTGGTTTTAGTTTACATTTGTCATCTGGTATTAGCCAGAAACCTTTCATTATCTGTAGTTAGAATAGATGGGACATTTTAATGAGAAAACTGTATAAATTGTCTATAGCTAATGCAGTTGGAAAATTGAGTGGTGTTTAAATCACAGTAAATATGGCTGGAATTGCTGTTTGTCTGATAGATGGTGCATAACTTACCTCACATGTTGAGTTGGGTAGAGATGAATTTATAATAATTTTTTTTAAGCACTAAGGCCGGTGCATATCTAATCCTAAATGATCATGTATGAACGTAAAATTTAAGACTGTAATTGTAAAACATAAAATTCTTTTTTCTCCTTATTAATCTGAAAAAAACCCATGCCCTCAAATAGAGTGACTCACATTATTCTGTTCCAGCATTGAAATGCTGAACAGTTTTCCAGAAAGAAAACTCACAGCAGAGCAGGTTCATGTGCTGCCAGCAGCTGGGCTCTGGAGAAGACACTCACTGTTATGCTCTTGACTGCTTCTCCTCTGAAGTGGCTGGAGATTTTCACTGTTGCATCTAAAAGATTAAAGCTACTCTTAACGTTGAATTTTGGTGAGTATGTGGGAGGCTATTAGAATTTTTTCCCTGAAGACAGTAGTTCAAATACTCCTGCTGGAATGGGAATTGTCCTCTTTTAACTCATGCTGTTATTTGTTGCCCTCTGATTGAAGAGTAAGATGGTAAATATTGCTCATCCCAGCAGGCAGCTGGAAGGCAGACAAGAGCATCTCTGCTAAACTGCCAAGGATTTGAGCCTGAGGAATGAGGAGCCAGTTGGCAACGCAGTAAATTATTTGGGCTGATCTTTGCACTTACTTGTTTGCAGAAGTTGAGATGTTCTGAATTGAGGGATGGATTGCAGGAGGGTTTGTATTAAATCCTGATGTTAGGCAGGAACTGGCTATCATGGCTGTGTGACACCCTCTCACTGGTGACTGGCAGCTGGGTTGTTAAGTGGGATTGAAAAAGTCAGAAAAGAAAAAACATAAAGAATGAAATACCATGTGCAACATATCAGCTATCCTTTTATAGGAGAGAGCTCTGGTTTTCCACAGTTGGGCATGATGTGGAAGTAGTAACCCTTTGTGTGATTTGACACGATGTCGCGATGTTTCCAGTGGCAGTTTTCATTGCATGAGGCTGTGAGCTCTGGGAGGCACAGAACTATAAATAAAAGGAAGACTGGAAACAAAGACTTCATTTTTCTTACTAGTGTGTAACACCAGCATGGGGAGAAATAATCTGGTGAATTAAAAGGAGAAGAAATATTTTTTCCTGCAGGGTTGCTGGTTCACAGTAGATAGTTGTAATTTTGAGTCATTTTAGTGTCACCCCAACCATATCCTCTAGAAACCATTTTTGTTTTGACAATGGTTTAAATTCTGCCTGTCTCATTGGGTTAACTAAATTGTCAATGTGTTGTTTATAATGTTCTGTATCATTATTGTAACAGTAAATATTTGTAAATGTTTCCATGTAATGCTTATTTTTTTAGAAGGATTATTCAAGCCACTTATTTTAAGCTTTGTATTCCCTCTTCATGTATTTCTGAAAGTTAGGTTTGATTGCCA
This sequence comes from Acrocephalus scirpaceus scirpaceus, assembly GCA_910950805.1. Classification (NCBI taxonomy): domain Eukaryota; kingdom Metazoa; phylum Chordata; class Aves; order Passeriformes; family Sylviidae; genus Acrocephalus; species Acrocephalus scirpaceus. The sequence continues at coordinate 7,792,893 of OU383778.1, read as the reverse complement.
AAGTATATTTCAATATGTAGGAGTTCTAAAGTAGTTCAAAATTTTGCACTTTTGCAGCTGCCACTTTCCTGTAATCTTTGGATACTTTAGTGTTTTATTACCAGTATCTTTACTACTCCTAGGCAAAGAACTGTGGTCAAGCAAGATGATATTATTCTGTATTGCTGACTGTGAAAATGACATTCCTGTATAGTTGTTGAGGAAGTCGAGTCATTTATCCTTTAGACTCTTAAGTTGAAATTATTCTTTTCAGGTACTTTTTCAAAGAAATTTTCAAAGAAGCATACTGTACCTCTGTATATGTGAGGAGTGGTTATTAAAAGAAGTTCAGTCTCTTCTAATATTCAGCTGCACAGGTGTGTTACAAAAGCAGGAGATCTGCCTTTGTTCCTCTATGTCTGTGTATCTGAAGAAGCAATAGCAACAGTGAGAATATGTTGTGAAAACTATTAGTGTAGATAAGGATTATGTCTCTCCTAAACAAATTCAGGTTTCCTAAGGAAAGGTGTGTACAGTATGTATCACATACTGTAATGCAAAGATCACGTATAAACTGGTTTGAGATGGGTGGGGGTGCAACCTCTTTTCCTTTACAACTGCATGATGAAATGTTGATGAAGACATGGGAGCAATGAGAGAGAACAGATAAGGAGGAAAAATAGAAATATCCTTAGATTTTGTATTTAATGTGGTAATTAATTGTGTCTACAGCAAGTTCACTAACTACTTTTGGTAAATTTATGAGTAAAAACTCGGATTACGTTGAAGCACAACATGAACATCTGTCTCAGGACATTCTTCCAGGTCTTAATGATTTCCTTTTAATTTTTTTTTTCCTTTAGACTGAAATAATGTATATGTTCTCTTTTAAAGACCAGAACAAAAGTGGCAGGAAAAAGTAAGGCAATAATGAGTTGCAAAGTGTTACAAAAGGATGAATAACATTCCTAAGGGAAACAAAGTAGGAGGGCAGGGCAAAGGTCATTTAAACGCAGGACAGTAGCAGCTATTGTCTGCTGGGAAAAATGAGGGCCAACAGAAAAGCATATTTTTTCTCAAGAATCTGTATTCCCTGCAAGAAATATTCAGAGAAAACAAAACAAAATCTAACCTTCAACATTCTCCAAAGTGCTTCCTTCTAAGACTCAAAGCCTTCAATGCATCTGCAAAATAGAAGGCTATTCCCAAGGAAATTAGCTTTACTTTGACTGTGTACATTTGTTTATCTGATGCATTCAACTACACGTTTGAGGCATCATAAGGAAAATTTGTAATATGTTTTAATATTCCCTCTTTTTTTCTTCAGTGTCCAAAACACGCTTCATATTAAAGTAGCACAGTAGGTCATTATTGCAGAAAGCTGCTGTTCTGCTTTAATGTCAAGCTGCTAATGAACAAGCTTGTGCTAAAATATGAATGGGTACTAGCACTTGTTCAATCAGAAAAGAATATTCTGCCTGGCTTCTGTTAACAGCGGCTAACTAAACTGTAACATTACTTTGCTGATTGGTTTTGGGAAACCAATCAGCAAAGTAATGCAAGAAGAATAAGAAATTAATTTTTTGTTGTTGTTACGGGTGTGATAGAATGCACAAAATCTGCCATAGTATGGATGCTGACTACCAATGTAATAAGCAATTCCTAAGAGGAATCTGTGTGTGTTGCTATAAGTGTGTTGGTGTGAGCATTTTTAAGTCATCACTTGTGATTTTAAAAAGCATTTTGCAAGCTATAATAACATCGTCATTAACAGTGCATTAAACAATTTGGAAGTACTGATTACTTTTTCTTGGATTTCCTGACATAATTTGTGAGGTTTTTTGGAGTAACTGGAGTCCCAATGCACATCTGGAGACAGCTGATTTCTAATTCATAGATCCTTTGAAATGCTAATATAAAAACAGTATATAGAAAATAGCTAGGCTGATGGACATAAGCTTTTCCATCTCCAGTTGTCTGCCTCACATACTGTAATCCAAATTACGAGTCAGGCTTCAAATTACTCTGTCAGAATGAGAAAGTATTTAGCACAATGAATCTAAATGGTGCATTTAATAGTTTGGAGGGATTTTTTCTAATGTTAACTGCAGTAGTTTTCTGGAGCTTGTTGATTATTCAACACTGGAAAATACATTTAGGAAACATAGTTTTTCAATAATATTTGCATTCAAGTAGGATGTGGAGGATGACAGGAGAGATGTGCGCATTCACTTTTTATAGCAATTATTCTTTTTGACAGCTAGGAAGGGTCCACAGTTGACGGCTTTATGTTTTACTGCTTTGACTTTAGGTTGCACCTGGGTTTTTACTGTTGAAAGTACAACGATGTAAGTATGCCCAGTCATGGTATTTGAATCAAGTCTCAGTTACTCACTTGAGGAAGTGAAGCTCTGTCCATCTTAAGGAAGGAACAAGTGAGACTGTCTGGGAAGGGGCAGCTAGAAAATAATCCCCCAAATGTCTTCCATTCAGTAAAATTTGCATATTGCAGCTGGTTTTGCCAGGGCCAGATGTATTAATATGAGATTATCTACAGCTAACTAAAAGTCTAAGGAGAGAACAGATGTTGTAGGTTTTAAAGCAAGGGACATTTGATATGTGCTCATGGGATATAAATGATGCTTTGTTCTAAAAATTTGTGCTTGAGTTGCTTCATTCCTACAATTGCATTTAAGCCTTCTTTCCTCCTTCTCCAAGGTATTTAAGTGGTAGTTTAGCTGATCCACTCAGGTAGGCAGGGCCAGAATAGTGCTGTGAACCAGAAATGCAAGGAAGGGACTGGGGTTTTTTGGTTTTTTCCCCTGCAAAAGCCAATACTTTAATCTCTTTCCATTGTCAAAGAAGATTGAGTTTAATAGCTTACATTTGACAACCATAGTGCAAAGCTTGATATGGAAATGCTACTTTGTGATCCCATCAACATACTGTCTCAAGCATTCTCAATAAATTTGCTCTCCTTATCTGTTTTTGCTTGTGAGTGTTTGGAAAGGAGAAGTGTTCCTCCTGTTTACATATAGATAGAACATAATTTGGTCTCTTGGCTAGCTGAGTACTTCAGGTGTTCTATCTGAATTAGTGATTGCATGATGTCTTTCTTTTCCTGAGATTTCTTAGATGTTTCAATATTAACTCATAACATGTTATCCATTCATAAGTCTGCAGGAATTTCCTATATGGAAAAGTTTGTGTGTTTTACCGTGTCCATGTTTGCCATCCTTGGTACCTGTTGCATGAAACACTGAAATACAAAATTGAGTGTTCTGTATTTTGGAAAGCAAAGCAAGAGAGAAAGGAGCAAAGCAAGTCTGCTAGAGGGAACGAGGATTTCAGGTTGTTAACTTTTTTCTCTCTCTTTGTAAAATGGAAGTGACACCACTCTGTCATCTCATTGAAGCAATTTTGAATATTTATGAATAATTTAACTTTGTTTAATTTAATTAAAACTTTAGTAAGGGAAACTGAAAATTGAGTATTCTGGATTAGTCAAATGAGTAAGACATGGAGATTTATGATCACTGATTAATGATAAGAAAACAATGTAATGCAGTCTCCTCTCAAGAAAGTTAAAACAGTGATCATATAACTAGAGACTGTGTTATTATAGGGGGTTAATGTGAAGTTCTGCAAGCATTCTCAGAATTTACTAACTTGGAGGACTTGAGTATGTAATGTTACTGGCTTTTAATCTATATTATATTTGAAAGGGAGAGACAGTAGAACTACCTTGTGTCTAAATGTAAGTTGGTTCCAGTAATGAAGTAACGAGACCAGCTTTTCTGTATTGCTGGAAGGGTTGCTTTGTTGTTTGACTAAAATGCTTTTCTTCTTCAGATCCTAGTATGATACCAGTAGGTAAAATACAATCCCTATGTTATATGTTTTTCCTCTGTCTTAAGAAAGAGGGCTTTTTTTGGATTATTAGTTTTCCCCTGTTGCCTGAACAGATGAAGTTAAGCATGATATCTTGCAGATTTCTGTTGGTTTTTTTAATCCCTTTGGGAAAAAAGTGTGTGTGTGGGGATGATACTGAGATGATCTGTGTGATGACACTTGTTGAACCAGTTACTTGTCTGTCAGAAATTGGGCATCTTATCAGTCCAGTTTGTGGAAATTATTAAATCTTTGCTTGATTTTTCAGTCTGAAACCAAGGCAAAATACTAACATTTCCTGAAGTTAGTGAGAGAAGTTGTCTTTAGATTCAAATCCTAATTTTTGTTGAAATATGTCTTATCAATACTCTTACTCTTAAGTATAAAAACAGTGTATTAACTCTGTGGAGGGATCTCCTAAATCGCACAGGGCATGCCTTTCCTATCGTCAATCTCTCATTTTTCTTACTACCATTTCCATCCTTCATTTCTTCAAGTTCTGGATTAAGTTTCTTATTTTGTAAATATTTTAATAAAATAAATTCAAATGCTTTTTGACATAAAGCTTTCTATGTTCATAGTGCAGTTTTCTGTGGCTCTGTGGCATCACTTCATCTTTGGACGAAACACAACAAAACTGAGCTTTTGATGCTTCTGGAAGGGATGAGTTGGGCAGATTATCTATTACTTTGTCAGAGCAATCACTGAACTCCCTGAGGAGATGAATTGCTGCTCAGTTGGTCTGGGTATGGAGTTCTGCTATGGAAACCTCTTCTGGTCTCAGACTGTTCAAAGCTTTTCCCCACTGCACTTAGCATGATCTACCTGTGTACCTGGGAACAATCGAGGATCCAAGGGATTTAAATAAACAATAATTGTATGTAAATACAAGGCAGTAGGGAACAGCAAATATTTGGAGTGTTAATGATGCAGAACTGTTGTCTTTGCTGGAATGAACTAATTGCTGGATATAGTAAAAAAAAGGCAAAAAACCCGCACACCACCCAAATCCAAAACATCGTTTTATTTGTTTGGGAAAAGGTGAAAAAAAAAAAAAGAAAAAAAAAGTTAATTCACATCCTTAAAAGATAGAGGGTTAAACTAACAGCTTTAGAAGTTTAATAGGGCTTTGTTTAGTTTTTGGGTTTTTTAATAATACTACATTTTCTGAACCCTTTATCAGAATGGGGTATAAGGAAAAGTTCTTCGACTGGAAGAGAGCAGGTTAAAGTATTTATTCCAGGGTGATCAGTTGTAGCAAAGATGTGAAGGGGAAACCAAGTTTGGCAAGTCCTTGTAGTTACAGTGATAGTACAGATGCTTAAATAGAGTTAGAGATATATATAAATTTTAATCTACTAAGCACCAAACAACCATACAAGAAGACTCTTGTTGCTTGAAATAGTTTGTGGAGGTCTAAAACTCTTGGAAAAGTCCAGATCTCTTCAACTTCTAATGTTAAAAGGTGAAATTTCATTTCTCTGTAACTACTGTTCAGTTTTTCAAGCCAATTTTTAATATTATAATCTCTGTGTATGCATAATAATATAAAACCCAACAAAAGCCCCCAAGGCAAAGTGTCTATATAGAGGAAGATCCATGTTATGTTTTATTTTATGCAGTCCAAATATATTAAAATTTGTTCTGACTAATTTTTCTTTTGACTTTATATTTTACTGATATAATCTCAGAGGACTAAAGCTGAGAAACTTTATTAGCATCCTATATATTAGCATAATTTAATTTGTTAATTTAATAATATACAGGTAAAAAAGGTAATAATATAAAGTAAAAAAAAAAAAATTCAACTTTGAGTGGTTATTTACTAGGCTAACTTGGGTATCAAAATCTCATCTAAGGTGAAAAAACCCTAACTTTAGGAGGCCTTTTAGTTGAACCTTCATTAATGAAGTATCATTACAATGGTGTTTTAGGAACGATGTAACAGGAGAATAATCTCTCTATGGTTATGTAAAACAAGTAGTTTAGTACATTCTGTGTTCCCAAACATCAGCTTCATTTCTGGAAAATTTGAAATTTGTCTTGTGGATGAACCAATAGATTATTGCCTCTTTGAAGAGAAACTATATTGGGATCCTTTGCCTTCCTGTTTTTGATGTGAGATCTTTCTCTAAAGGGGCATTTTGAGTGCAGGAAACAGTCCATTCTTGTAGAAGACTTTAAGTATGTCATGTAGGTAAGATTTTAAGTACTGTATTTTGGTGTTTGTTCTTGAATTTCATTGATGTGGTAAGACACGATGTTTCAAAATCCATTACATACTGTCTGGTATTTTTAGGATGCCAGCCTGCTTCACTGACTGTGAAGCCACACTGATGGAACGAAGGTAACAGTTCAGAAGAAGCAGTAAATTATTTCAGATCAATGACTGACCAATTTGAAGTCTTTCTCTACAACTTGAAAACACAAAGCAAGCTAAAGTCAATATGATGTAATTTGTACCATAAGCTGTTAAGGTGAGCTTTTACTTGGGAGTATGTTGGTAGTCCTGGTCCTTACTAAGAGCCAGCTAAATAATGAGTTTTTCTGATCTGCAAGTGTTGAGGCTCCCTGGTGCTCTGAGCTGCCTATCAGAAATCCTTATGCTCAGTGGCCACCCTGTAACATGTTTCACAAACTGAGACTTGCTTTTTTTAGGACAGGACAGGATAGGAAAGGTTAGGATAGGAAAGGATAGGATAGGCAGATAATCTTATTTAACAAAGAGAATAAGATAATGGACATTTGTCAGTAAATGAAGTGGTTGGTCTGTGTGAGCTGATCTGAAAGCACAGGCAGAGAACTTTCTTCCCTAGAAAGACCAGGTGAATCTCATTATCCCAGTTTGTGTGTTGTTGAAGCTGTGGTTATACTGTAATTGTTAGTTTGGTACCTTGCCTGTATGTTTGCTTTCTAGCAATTTTCCTTTACTGGCTGATTGGTTTTTGTTCAACACATTGAATATTAGCTAATGATAAACTGCAACAGTCAAATCACTGAACCCAAGCAAAGGAAAAGACTGATCCTGTTCCTTTGTTCCTTTGGCTGGGGAAGAGTAGAAGACCACCTACCTTATTTCTCTAATTCGTGCACGTGTAACTTTCTTGAAAGGCATTTCAGCTTTCAGTCTCCTTTTTAAGGAGGTTGCTTACTTTCATTAGATTAAGATTTAGGCCTGTACCAATATTGCCTCTTCATGTCCTCTGTGTTAACTGCTCCCTTAGTGTTTGGGGTTTGCCAGTGTCCCTTATCACTCCTATGTCCCCTAGCAGCCATCTGGAAAAGAGACGCTTGGAGCTGGTGTCAGATTATCCATGTGCTCAGTGAGCAGCCAGCAGCCACAGAGAACCAGGCAGAGGATGGCACTAATGTGGCACTCTGCCTTTTTTTGTGCCTGCTTGTTTTAATGCAGCTTGATAGAGAGAGGAGTGGAGCTGGCCAAGACTGCAGGGATTCCTTTTCAGATGTAACCAAGCTAAAAATTGCCTTTGGCTCCATAAGAGACATGGAACATTTCATACAAGTCCTTTTTTTTTTTCCTGTAAAGTCATATTGGATCTTAGAATTTTCATCCACATTATTAAGGTTTATATTCTAGCTCATGTTTAGAGCAGATGTTTACAATAAATGTTGCTGTTGAGAGCAAGATTCCAAAGTTTGTGTGGCTTTTTTATTGTTGTCTTTAATATTTTAAAAGAAAATCAATTACATGCTTTTAAAATACATCCTAATTAGTAATGATGACAGTGCTGATTTCTAAAATGCCGTTCACTGATATGTTTTTATGCTTAACTCCTCTGTACAGTGTTCGAAGACTCATGTTGAATTTAACAGAAAACATTTAAGTATGGGTAATTTTAGGGACTATGTTAGAGATATAGGTAAAGGAAATTTAGGAAACCAAGCTGTACTACATTTTTCAAATCTGGAGAAGCTTTTACTTGTAACTAGGTAGCAGTGTATTTGCAAGGGCAATTTAATACAGTGCTTTGTCTACTTGCACCGAACAATGTAAGTACATTACAGAAATGTCTTTTTTGGTTGGTTGGTTTTGGTTTGTTTTTGTTTTTGGTGGTTTGGTTTTGTTTTGTTTTTTTGGGGTTTTTTTGGTTGGTTTTTTTTTTTTTTTAAGGAAGAGAGAGAAGAGGCAATGTCTGATGTTTCATAATATCTAAATGATTTAATTGGAACATCCAGCAGTCAAACCTTATCTTACCAAATTATTGAGCAGTATAGCTCTGCAAAAGCAAATAGGAAGATGTATTAAGCACTCTCAGCTGAAAGTTTGAAAACTACAAAAACAGTGTGATGCAAGGAGCACAGGAGATAATCTCTTGCCATTTTTACAAAGAGCTAAATATTTACTGTTTATCTGGAAGTTCAGACTAAATATAAGCTGCTAATGTAGACTTAAAAACTGGAAGGAAATTAAATTTGAACACTTGAATAATGAGATAATGTGTTTTATTTCCTTTAGGCAATGTAATAAATTTGCAATGTGTTTTGCCTGATGTGTGGATGATAAATGAGGTTTGCAGAAGTGTGTGCATGTACACAGCAGAATACTTAGGAGCACCATGGTGTCACACCAAGTTTTTCTGAAGGGTGGAATTTTGTTTGTACTGCAGGATGATCACGTTCATGTCTAACCAAAATGGAGACATGTTACAAGGAAAGTACCCTGATACATGTTACAAGACTTTACTTGGTGTTCCCCAAAAATGTAAATAAAAAATGAAGGCATACTTAAGATACTACTTTGGGTATTTTTTCTAGCTAGACCTTATATAGTCTTAATTTTTTGAGCATTGCCAGGAATTTATGATTGATAATCAGCATAATATTGAAGAAATTTCCTCTGGGTTTTTTTGTATTTTAACTGATATTTTGGAAAAAGAACTGTAGTAACCTTGCTTTAGCATCTTCAGCTGTGCTTAAATAGAGAATCTGTGGCTTCTTTTTTGTGTTGAGATTTCCTCCTCAGTCTGCAAAGTTTACAGGTTGAATTCAGGGAACTGAAAAAAGTGGAAAGTCTTACAGTTTTAGTAAATAAGGACTCCTGTTACAATCATCACAGAAAGTTATTCCTTTGGCCTTTCCTTCCTAAATTATATACAGACTATTAAGGGATCCAGAGAAGACTTCAGACAAGCTTACTAATAGGAAAGATTTGAGTTGCCTGTAGGGGAGACACGATGGTAAAGGAAGTCCTTACAAAATCAGGTTTAAAGAAAAGAAAATGTCAAGATTGGAGGTAACCTTATTTTAATTTCCACATTTTGAAACCTTATTTGTTCTAGAACTAAAAGAATTTTAAATTTATTTGTGAATACATCAGGGTGTATGTTTAAGTAACTGTAAAGCTTAGAGTTTTGAAATAAATGCTAGGATTAGAAGACTTGTCACAGAAACTGGAATTATGTGACTGAATTATGAAAGCACATGAAAACTGGCACACCTGTAATTCATATGCCAATTCTGTGTTAATATCACACAGCTGCAGAACTTGTGTTCATGTGGCTTGATTCCTCTTTGATATTTGAGGAGATACTTTGTGTGGTGCAGAGGCATTAATGTCATTAATATCATTAATGTAACCATTCTGATTCGGCGAATCCTGGATTTCCAGATACCTTCTTGGAGTTTGCTTCCTCTATAGGGAATATTGGAATTTTCTTTTTCCACTGAAAGTATCTGCAGATAGATGTAAACAATACCTTGTTGTATTGGAAGGTTTTTGAATGCATTTAGGAGTAGCACTTCACAGACTCTGTGTATGTATTCTTACAGGCTGGATGCTGCTGTCCTGGATTCATAACTGATAGAGATTATGAAATAGGATCAGTGTGACTTAGTGGGTAAACTTAATCTGTTGGGAAAGGTGAGAAGAGCTTAAATAGTATTAGAAGGAGAAGAGAGCAAAGAGAAAGATTATATGTAATTAGTTGTAAACTCTTAAAATAATTTTTTAAAAAAGCTTAGAAATGGAAAAAATTATTTACTGCTTAAGCTTTTAATGTGATATCAACGAAAAGGTGTCTCAGACTAAAATTCTTCAGTACATTAGTCTTATTCTGAAGATCTCATGCAGGTTGTATTAACATAATGTTAGTTTCTAAAATATAGATGCTTTATTTTAATTTTCTAGAATGTGTTGAACCTTATAAATTATGATTGAAGTATAATTTATTAGTCCTGGAATCCAATAATTTTGGACTGTCATAATGAAGTTCAAGACAAAATATTGGTTGCTTATAAAAAAGGAACAATTTGTTCAATGTAAGCAACCCCTGGTACGTATGTTTGGTGATTCAAAAAGGGCTACTTTCCCAAAATTAGCAGTACAAGTTTCATATAAGGAGTGGCAGAATGAAGGAATAGCAAAAGTAATGCAAATGACAGCTTTTTGTAATCAGAAGAGTGATAGTAAATAAGAGACTAAAGTCTTAATGCGTGCACTAATGCCTTTTAAGAAGCTTCTAAATCTGGCACTGGGGTGCCAGTGAAAATCTACTAATGGGTAAATTGTTTGTCCATCAATGTTTTCAGTTAAAGATTGGTGCCTTTCTGGAAAAAGTGTTCTTCTGCACCACAGCCTTAATGGGCTCTTTAGAAACAGCCTTAAATACTGGCTTTGGGGCAGTGCAGGGACAGACTTGCGAGTCAGCTCTGTTGATGGCTTCAGATTTTGGACAGAATGTCATGATGTACATTGGTATTTCTATACTATACTTTCCAAAACTCTGTCTAGGATCACATCAAATCCTAAACCTCAGCCATCCTAAAAAGAGAGAACAGAGTTGAGTGAATAGAGAAAAACTGGAATGTCAAGAAAACTTGACAGGAAGGTTAGTTAGGAGAAACATGGAGGGGGGGTTTTGCTTACAAGATAATTTGTTTCAATCTGAGCTTAAGTCAGTGGCTGAAGAGTATTTACCTTGCCCGATCACTGAAAGTGTGTGATGACAGCATGTACAGTGACCTAATATGAGTGTTGTTTCACCATATGCAGGTTTTGTACCTACAGGAATAAATATTCAGGGCCTTATTCAGGTCCCTATTTCTGTGTCAGCACCAATTCACACGCACATGATGAGTGGAATAGTTACAAAGCTGAGGGCTGTGTTCATGTTGTTGTGATTCGTAGGGCTTTTTCTGTATATTTGTGTTTCTTTTAAGAGTAATTGATCTGTTTGATTCTATAGAAATAAGCTACAGTCTCATACAAGAGCTGAGCAAAACCAGCTCTGTTAGCAGTGAGCCTCAAGGTGTAAGCTGTTCTACCATGGTGACAAAAAGAGGTGGAGTTTCACTTTGAGAGTCCTGCTCCAGGAGTTGTCTTCCGTCAGACCTTAGTGGAGTCAGAGAACTCTGAAGCAGGATGACTGAATTCTGCTTTCCAAATATATCTCAACCAGTTGAGTAGCATGGATAGTTAAGAGAGAGAATTAAAGAGCCGTCAGCCTTTCATTATCCTATCTGATTCTTAACTCTTAGCTCCAGAGCAGTGCTGTCCCATAATAATGCATTATGGTTGTGCTTGCTTAATTAAAATACTTTTTATTTAAATGAGAAAGTTGTACTTCTTGTAAGCTGTTCTTGAGTATTTATTTATGGAACATAATTATTCTGTAGATGATTATTAATTTGCTTACTGTGGAGTCTTAAAGACAGGAAGCCCTTGTACAGTGGAAGAATATCATGGAATTAACTTCCATGGAATAAACTTTTAATGAGATTAACCTGGCTGGAGTAAGAACTGCTTTAATTATTTCAAAGGAAACATTGAGATCATGGTATGTATCACATTTTACAACCAAAGGACTAAAAAAACTTCTTTAGGTTGGGAAAACTTTGGCTGGATCTATATTATAAGTAATCTGTAGTGGGAATGGATCCATAGAAGAATAACAGTGGATGCTGAGGACTTGGCAGCCACAGCCTGTATTTCTTTAGAGTTAATACTTTGAGTGAATTCTACTCTTAATTCCAAGGAATGTTTGGATGAGTAGACCACTGTTGGAGAACACCTTCCATTTTAATTTCATAAAAAAAGCAGGGTAGTTAATATACGTTATGTTAAGGCTACTGCAAAATGAAAAAAAAAAAAGAAAAGTATGCCAGAATATGCTACTTACTAAATATTTTCATTCATATAGCTGTTTGATTAAAATCATTATATTTTCATTTATGTCATGAACACATTAATGAAAACTATAAGCAGATCTGAAACAGTTCATAGTATAAAATATAAACCCTCTTTGCTGTGGAAGTAAAATGGTCATTTTTCTTCAACTGGATGAAGGAATGGATTGTTTCTTTATATTTCTATCATAGAAAAATGGAAAAAATAGTTTCCTTAATTTTTTCAAATACTTGAGAGTAAAAAAAACCCCAACCCTTGTATGAGCTTATTTTTTATAGATACAGAGACTCCTGAATTGTGGTCTAAGTCCAAGAGATACTTCAGATACTTGGTTTACAAGTGACTACAAAATTCTCCTAACATTCAGTGAGGTGAAGGGCTCTTAGTAAAACGCATATGGCAATAGAGTAGAATTGCTATTAAATTGTTGCTTGAAGTAGAAAGGCTGTGTATTTTGAAATAGAAGACTACCTTCAAGAAGCAGCTTTGTGCATGTAAGACTCAAAGGTTGCAGTTTGTAGGCAGTGCCTACCAAATATTAAAAAAATGATGGAAGATTTCCTGATGAAATATAGAGATGTTATCTGTGTTATGACAGCATAGATCAATCTGTTAACGTCAAATCTCCTCTTCCTTCCACAGTGAATGCAGACACAGTTGCTGAAAGATCATTCATTTAAGTAGTTTAACTGCTTTGAGTTTCTATGTTGCAGTGCAATCTATTCTGTTTGTTATAACAAGCTGTTAATAAAATGGTTACAGTGCAAGTGGACTAGAGGAGCAGAACAGGTGTAAGCAGAGTCAGACTAACTTATGACTTCCTTGGGCCTAAGTTCTGATACCTTTTCTGCAGTAAAAGTCTGAGTGGTGAACAGGTTATCCTTGCAATGTGAGCCTCCTATTGCCTAGCATTTCTAACCCTTCCTCACCTGTCATGCTTAAAATCACAATAAACCTTTTGGAGAAACAATTGCATTGAAAAGCAAAATGGAAAATCCTTATCTGTCTACCCTGAGTTACCTACTTATACTTTGTGTATTGCTTATGCAACTCTCCCTGCCTCTGATGATGGAGTAGAGAGATTTTGCTTCATTTGAGCTGATAGTTTTTATAAGAATTAGGCACTCCTGTACAGTGAATGACAGTCTAGGCTTGAGCAGCTTGGGAGAAAACCTGGCCAGGGTGTGCTGGAGTTCATCATCTTGCTTCATTGCTAGCTGCCATGTAAAACCAGTGGCAACTTTTAATGGAATAAGGGGTTAATTAAGATAAACACGTGGAATATGGCTTTCTGCACTACTTAGAGAGAAGAACCAATTCATCTCCAGGGACAGGGAGGGTGAGGGTGGTGGGATAGGCTTGCAGAACAGCTTGGTGGGCTGAGTGTGGAGCTCCTCACTGACCTCCCCTGCAGAAATGAAGCATGGGGAAGGTGGAAGTGAGGATGAAGGATGCTGAAGGAATTAAGAAATACTGAGCATGAAGGTACAGGATAAAAAAAGCCAGAATTCAGGGAGTGTTGCATCGTGCTACTGCGTGTCCCTGAGAGCGACCAGTGCCTTTGGGCCCAGTGTACTCTGCTAATAAAGGGCTGATGATGAAGGTGAGGAGATGGGGTCCCGTTCGGAATTTTGAGGGCTGCTTATTTTCGGTGCATGCATCGTGGCTACAGCCTTGAATGTGTTCCAGGGACAAGAGCCAAAATGGGGCCAAGGATCCAGAGTTATATACCAGAGAAAATGGGCGGTCTTGAGGTCAGAGCCCAATAGGGATGGAGAAAAGTGGTGCAGAGGGGTGGCCAGGAACCAGGGGACTAATAGGATCACAGGGGTGTCGTACTGTGGCAAAAATAACACCATGGGGTCCAAGGGAAGGAAGAACATTCTGGCAGGTATGCATATGTGGTAGCAGGGTGACATAAACTTAATGAAACAATGAAACCTAAGAAATATTAACATGTGTCTGCAAAGGCCCATGGAAGGAAGGTTTTTCTCACCCTAATCTAAAAGGATATCTTTCCCATTAGGGAGGGTTTGTACGTGTACTGTGGCAGCAGATGGGAGTGTGGTGATGCTAAGTTATATACCAATTCAGACCTCATAACTCAAGACACGCGTATCAGTTTAGGTTTTTATAGTAATGCTTTTTTGCTAAAACGGATTCATTTGAACAGTATGAAATGTGAAGCATAATCCTTTCTAGCAGGCACTATGTGTTCAAGTCTGTTCAAGTAGTACTAAACTGAGCAAAAGGCTCGTTTGCTGTTTTACTTCTACAGACTGAATGAAATAACCAAGAACTGCAAACTCCAGCTTGTCCCTGCACAAGAGATACATGTTAATGTGGCATTCTTCTCCCTCTTTTGTTATAATACAGAGCATACAGGAACTTTATCTTTAAAAAAGATGTATAATTTCAGCTAGGATTAGTTGCCTTTTCAAAATGCCGACCAGCTGCTTCAAGTGCAGAACCATAAAAATCTTTTGCTTTGAAGCATGAAAAATTTAAAAGATGAGTAAGAATAAATAGAAAATAGAGTTTGTTATTTACTCTGTGCGTGCAGTGGATTTATATTTGTGTATGCTACAGTGACAGCTAAGATTAGCACCTTTTCTTGTCTGCAATAGACAAGAAGCTGTTTGAAGTCAAGATATTAAAGGAATCAAATTGATTCCAAATAAATTTCAAGAGAGTGAGGGGGTTTTAAGAGAAAGAGGACCTGGTACCAGTTTTAAATCAAGCTTAACAAAAGTCCCTTCAGTTTCTGGCAACAAACTTTTGCACAGAATACGTGAGAAGGATGTGTGATGGTGATGTTGGACTCATTCAAAGGTTGAACAAGCACCTGAGCATTTACAAAATAGTGGAAGTGATGGTAAATAAACCTAAAAACACTCTCTCAGAAGGTAATGGAATGTCAGATGCTATCTCAGGACTGTAAAATCAAATTCAGACAGAAGAGATGCCTGTGGTTAGTCTCATTTTAAATACCATTAACAGTGCTGTTGTAATTTTAGAGCTTGTACTGTTTTGGTGGGGAACAAATTCACACTTGATCATAGTGGAAAGCAAAGCATGCTCAGATAAAAAGTCAGGCCTGTCAACCTTGGTAGGTTTTCATCAAAAAATACAGAAACCTCTTAATTTGCAGGTCTGTGTTTTCCCATTGACCAAGTTTTGGCAGCAAAGTATTTGAGAGATTAAAGGAACATTTCTTCATGCTGATCTCACCAAGAATAATCTCAGCAAGTCACTCCCTTATTCAGAGTCGTTTGCTCGATTTGTTCCTCCTGTATCATGTTCTAACTCCTCACCTTCAAAGCTCAGTAAGATTTTGCTTTTAGCAATCTCATTTCTAATTTATTCTTTTTTAGATTTTTAGATTAGATTTTTTTTCAGTCTGTCTTCTCATCTGGAATTCCCTTACCTTTTCTTGATACAAAAAGTAAACATATTCATTTGCACAGCACAGTGAAGGAAGTTTCTTTATGTTCATTTTCAAAGTGTAAAAACCTTTAGAATAATATAGAGCATTACTCTTTAATTTTTATATTGTTGGTAAACCCTCTGGAACTTCTGAAGCTTGTGTTAAAATATCAGCTCCCTGAAGAAGGGACAAGGGCCTCCTGTGTCCCAGTGATTTGTTGAGAAACCAAACGTTCCAATCTTCTACACTAAGTAGATTAACTTTTTTTTCTCCTGTAAAGTAAGCAAGCAGAATGTGTTTTGTAAAGTGATTTGTAAAGTGCTGTTGTAAAGTTCAGTTTGTGAGAGAACTTGATATGTGGTCAGTAAAATGCATCTACTTTTCCAATGTCTGTATCTTGTTTAGTGCAAAAAATGACAGAAGATAATAATTAGCCATGAAAAGACTGGCAGATGGCATAGTTCAATTTGTTACCACTACTCCAACGTAGCAGAACCTGGTAGTACGGCATTAATCATGGAATCTTTTCTAGGTGTTAGCATTGCCCTATGGGTTTATGTAGATTCCCTTTTTTTTCTTTCTAATGTGGTGAGGTTTTGTGTTAATGTATTTCTCTTGTTTTGTGATTTTATGTTTATATAACAAGCAAGCAAAAAAGCAAGTGATACTTAAGAAACTCTTTGCTCTGGAAAGTTGTCACACTTCCTGTAACAATTTTGGATGGGAGTGAGTAGTTATGAAAGGCATTTTCTAGACAACTATGCAAAATAAGGCATCATGATAAACACAAAAGTGCTATCTTGCAATTAGGTATTATAGTCAAATAGTTCTACACTCTGAGCTTCAGAGATATATATATCTTAGAAAAGTACTTGAGACATACTATTTCAAAGTCTTTTGCTGGGTTTTTGTCAGGTGTTTGACCTTCATATACTTTATCTGTATATTTTTAAATTTGTTTGCTTATTTTCTCACTATGTTTTTCCAGTTCACTTTTTTCTTTTCTCCCTCCGCCCAAAAAGAGTTTGTCTTACAATTTAAAAGACACTTTTTTCAAGCCGGCAAAAAAAAAAATAAAAGTACATTAGTGGATTAGTAATCAAGTGCATCTATTTTTCTTTTTCCAAACTGTTCTTCAAAAAAATGAAATTAATAACTGGGAGGTAATTTTCTGCAGTTTTATAGAGGTAGAGGAATTTGGAGCAACAAAACTTTCCAAAGCACTTGATGTTCCTGCCTTTGTAACTTTGGATGTTCATGGGGCTTTTAATAATGAGAAATTGGATATAGTTGGGGAACATTAGATATATTCCAACATCCCACACTGAGACTTCTTCAGGGACGTACAGGAGTTAGTGGCATTTCAGAGTAGGACTAGGAAGTCCCACTATCCAGTCTCAGAGTTGTAGATGTATCCTTGCCAAGAGGGGTGGATTTTTTTTTTCCTTCTTGCAGTATGCAGTGTTATTGTCTTAGAAGCCATGGGTGATATTACCTGAAAAGAGAGTGCATTGGAAATTGCACTGCTAGGAGAATCTAAGTGCAGAGTCCATCTGTGCTGCGTATTAACTTGATGTGCTGAAAGAGATTAGGAGATCCATGTTGCTGTATGGTGGCACTGGGACAAGAAAAATTAAGCTTTCAGTTTGAGCAGTGGTGTTGGTGCAACAGCTTATAAGAGCAGATCTTTCAAACAAATCATTGCTTTTGGAAATAGCTATTTTACATAAACATCCTAGCTCTGTGTAGTGCACAATTTAAGATTTTGTTTAGATTCTTACAAGGAACTGGGGTTTTTCAAAGCAAAAATATTTTGTAGTAAACAATTAAGTGAAAGGTTTTTAAAGATTCAGAATGGAATTGTTTGATATGCAAATCAACAGCAATGCAGAATACCTGCATTCTCTTCTACACCTTGAGAGTTACCTCCTCAGTCTTTCCTGTGCAGAGCAGTTTTCTCATAATTCATTTTGTTTGCTTGTGGAAGAAGCAATCTTGAACCTGTCAAGTGCATACAGTTAAAATACTTGGGGACATGCTGTGTGCAGGTTATAATTATTTTCTTCTCCATTTTCTCCTTTTTTTTTACTTACTTATTTTATTAACTTGGGAGTTAAGTTCAGTGGACAGTGTACAGAGCTTTCTTAAGAAACTTTGGGAAAGGAAGTAGCTGAGAACTTTGCATTCTGACTGGGCAAAGAAAAAAAGGCAGCATTCTGAAGACACATTTTTTAATTTGAAAAAAAGTGTTTACAAAGGTGTGACACAGAAAGGGGCTGGCAGAAGTGCCTTTGGAAAATGTCCCTTCCTAACCTTCCATGTTATTAGTGTAATTGCTTAGGCCTTAAGGCAACATTTTAAAATTCCTTTCATTCTCCTGTATTCCAGCTTTTAATTTCAAAACAACTTTGTGGGAAAGAGTTGCTCATACTTACATTAAACACCCTTATATTTATTTCTGAACATCAGACAAGCAAAAAATGCCAAAATGTTTTCTTCTAAAAGCTGCTAAGACAGAGGAAGCAAAAAGGGCTTTAATAAAATGGCTACTTCAAGTAGGCCATTGAGAATTTACCTCAAAAGAATACATAAGAATTACTTACATGAATAAAGAAACTATCCATCTACTATAAAATATAGGTTTCTCTGAGTCTGTGCTGTGAAACTCTTCTGTAAGTTACCAAGAGCAAAGTTTACTGGTAAAGTCCTCAAAAGAGTCAGGCAAAGGGCTCTAGGAGCAATTGGTGTGTCAACCTGCATTATATGGCTGAAACCTTGAAAATTAGTAAAGTCTACTAAAGAATTTTTAACTTCAGTTGAATTAAGCAAGAGTAAAAATATAATTCTGTTTCATTTATCAAGATCCTAAAACTTTTGCTGATTGCTGTTACTCAACTTTTCCAAAAGTATAATAAGTATGTTGGCTTGATTACATTTTTTACTGTGCACCCTGGTATTTTTCCTAAAGTAATCTTTCTTCAAAATTATGATTGTTATATGGATTAAGTTACACACAGTTGGGTTTCAAACCTGATCTCTTTGATCAGGGTAACCTGGCTAGCTAGTTTCCTCTTCATGCTAAACTTCTACTTTTATTAAAATCAAAAGCTGTGTAGTAAGTAACTATATTTTAATATAGCATTTCAAAACAACTACAAATTCACACTGCTTCAGGTCAAATGTTTGGTTATTTGCCATATGTGTGAGGATAAAAATGAGATTTAGTACAACTATATCATAGAAAGCCAGTAGAAATGAATATAGTTACCAACATTAACATTGCTCACTTCTTTAATCTCATGAACTATTATATAAAAAACTCCAACCCTGGTTTACTGTATTCAGTAGAGCAATATCAATTTATATCAGATGTTACCAAAGGTTTGTTTTTATGGTTATTACAGTATACTAGCAACTTGATACAGCCTCCTGACATAAAAATACCTTACCTTGTTGTTATCCAGATAGCAGGAACCTCAGAGACACTTTGTCTAGAAAAAACTTCATTTGTATTGATGACCTCTGCAGGCTTCTGAGATAGTTCTGATGGCAGAAGTGTGTAAGGTCGATTGTGCTAACAAGTTAGTGTTTGGTATAGATGAATAACACTCAAGTCAGCCTTTCTTTGCACAAATCTGACCTTGTTTGAATTGTTCCTTAGATGAGAAAAGTAAATGCAGGGAGCCAGCTTTTAACATTCTTCTTGGATTATGGAAACATTTTGTTCTGGAGCTCAAAAGGAAACAGGGAGATTTAGTTTCAAATGTTATTGTCTCTAGGTTGGTCTGTCCTACAAAACTGAGTCTTTAATTTTTTCAGGCCAAAGCAATATACCTATATCTTAACATAGGGAACATGTTTCCTTCCTTTAGAAGGAAATCCTACTTAAGAAACACATCTTTTAATATAAGCAGTTTAAAAAGGTCTTTGGTATTTTCATATGCTTTATGTCTCAAAATACATGAAAAGTTAAATGCAGGCAGAGAAGGAACAAAGGAGGCTGAAACAAAGAAAATTGAATTACACAGATCAGGTGGCTATAAATTAACACTTGAAACTACTTATTGGAGCCAGTGAGATGAAAGAGACATAAAAAAAATACAGATGCAAAAGGGGTTGTTCTTGCATGCAGGACTGGACAGCTTAGTAAAGCCAAAGAGAAGGCAAGAAAGCAAAAATATACTTAAAAAAAAGTAATAGGAAGGATGCATTTGAAAGATTTGAATCAAGAAAGCAATAATATGAAATAGAATAGATCAGAAGATTAAAAGAAGCAATATTGTCCTTCAAAAAGTTTGAACGACTAGGAGTCTGAAGAGGAAATCTCAGGTTTACCTGTACCTACTGGAGAATGTACACATTAAGAACTCACTTGACCCAAATCTGCTTTGCAAAGAAGTTTTGGCTGCAAACATTTGCATTATGTTATCCTTATGTAAAAGCACCTTTCATTGGCAATCAAATATGTCTTACAATACTGGTTCTTTGAAGAAAAAAAAAAAAAGGCCGAAGAAATTACCTCTGTATCACTAGACTTACTGTACTTCCAATTGCTGTGTTATTTGAGATTTTTTTGTGATAGTTTCTCATCTTGTTGTGGTCATTAATTGACTCTTGGTTTGATTTAGGAACTGCATGGAAAGAAAACAAAAACGTAGGTGAAGAACAATCAATTTTCTGTCTTTCCTTGTAAGAAAGTTGCAAATAATTGATGTTAAAGATCCTCTCGTGACATGGATCAATTTTCAGTTTTTAGATTTCTGTAAAGAAAGGTAAGCCTAAAAACTGCTGCTGAGATATCTGAGCAGGCTGGATTTTTCTGGAAGCTGATAGAGCTTTGTTTGTCCAGGTAGCCAGTTTCAGAAAAGTATTTTTTGTCTGTCTTACTACCAACATAAGAAGTACTTCTATAAGAGGTACTACTTCCTGGCCTCTTGGAAACACTCAGTGTCTAAGAAACTCAGACAGGTGAAACCAGTGTAATTATTCTGGGTGTAAATTCAAGCAGCTCACGGGGAAGCCCAGGCCACTTCCCAATCTTGCAGCCAGAGAACAGGGAATGCCTTGCTTGCTTGGAAGAGTGACAACTAGCAACACTGTGTCTGGGAGGCTTCAAAAGAAACAGAGAAGCAGCTGATCCAGTATCTGTTTCTTTGTGAGAGGGTTTACTATTTTTTGCTACTTTAGCTTATGTTGGTTCTTCAAGTGCAATAAGTACAGAATGTGCACTGCTTTGTGCCAGTGTAAGCATATTTACATTTGGGCTTCTGCCACTGAAACTCCTTTTTGAAGGAAATCAGATCTCGTGTTTCTCTGCAGGCATAAGTTTCTCTTGGCTTATGCTTATGAAAAATACATACAGTTGCATATTGCCCATTAAAAAAAATAAAAGTAAAGTTCAAAACAAGGTGACTGAAAACAAAAGCATAAATCCAAAGAGTGAAAATGTGCAATCTGTCGGTTTCTAAGACAAAATATCTGGGTTAGGAGAAAAAAACTGAGGAACCTGAGCCTCCTATATATGAATGCATATGCATTTTTTCATTTGTTTTTAAGCCATTTGTTTTGATGTCATCATACATTATTTTCTTTAAAGGAATCTGACATGTGAAATATATGTATATCCATGCCTTAGCTAAAAATTAATTTAAACAGTTTGTCTATCAGCAGTAGCATTAGAAGTTCAGATATTTTTGCATAAGGACTATGGAAATAATTCTAAGAACCTGTCATGTAGAGTCTTTCTGAATTTTATATTTTTATTTCCTAAAATGGTTTTTGTCTTGGTTTTGTTGTTATTGTTGTTGCTGCTTACTCAAAGAGCTGGCAGGGTAAGTGGCAGCTGTAAACTTAAGGGTAGGCTGCAAAGTTTTTCTTCCAAAGCCTTTCTTTCATGTTTAGCCAAGTGAGAGACATGGAGTGAAATGTAAACTCTGGCTCGGCGTATCCTCATGGCCATCTCTGCTGGTGAGCAGGCAGAGGGGCAGAAGGGGGGCTGAAGCTCCCTAACCTCAAGGGCCCGGAAGGCGCCGGCCATGAGCCATGGCTCCAGGTTGCTCAGAGGAGGAGGAATGTGAAGATGGTGCTTGAGGGCTCTTGGTACTGTACCCCTGAAAGCAGCCCTCCCCATTGCACCCGTTCTTTCTCACGTCACCCTCCCTCTGGGACGGAAGGAAAAGTCATCCGCTTCTCCTCTCAGTCATTTAACTACTTCTCTCTTATCCCTGGCAGTCCAACTGGGAGCTGTGTGTTGTTGAACTTTGTTTTATTTGGAATTATGGACTGGAACCATTTCTGTTTAATGTGGGGAAACAAGCTTTGCAGAAAGTCAACCTTTACACTGGGAAAGGAACTTCCTATGAAACACAAACAGATGTTTGTACTTCTGTATGCAGATTTGTTTGTGGGAACCTTTGTGATAAACTGCGTAAATGCAATAGGGAGTTCTAACAGTTAAATGATGACTAATGAGTTTGATTGTTTTGACATGATCTGCACTGGTACTCATAGCTTGTTCTGTTTGTTAAAGAGATTTATTTCCCAACTGTATTTTATACCCAATGCTGACCTAAAACCTATTTTTCAGCATGGGGACATGGAAAGCTTTCTCCCATGACAATGGAGCGATTTCTGGGAGAAGTCAAACTATTAACTCCAGTGCAAGAGAGATTTCTATATCCTGTAGTAGCCATAATTGCTTGAGGCCTGCTTTCAGTCAAGTAATTCTTGGCTTTTAATCCTTTTGTTTGCTTGTTTGTTTGCCTGTTTCTTATTGTGATGGAAAGGGATAAGCAAGCAGTGTTTCCTCTCTTGTTTAGATATTTCTTTCTGCTTCCCCTCCCCTGTAGTTCTCTTTTTGCACTTGTTCTTACTCCATCTACACTGACTGCTTTCTTCATTCTGTTTTTAGTTTTATGTTTACTCTGCAGGACACTAAAACTAAGAAATACATATACATACATATATATATATATGATTTTCTAATTCTTCTATTCTGACCATTAATTTTGCTCTCACTCAGCTTAGGCCCACAAATTCTCTAGTCGGTATCTTTCTGTATCCAGGTTTGCACAGAGTGTGTCATCATTGTGCACTCATGCAATTAAGTGTGATCATGAAGAACAATATTATTTGCTTCAGTCTAGAGATCACAGCTTGTGAACAATTGCTTAGATCTTGCTAATATAATATTTTTCATATTCATCCTGGAGACAATAGAATGAACTTTGATTTTCCTGTATTCATATGTAAATCATACTCTTCTGTACCTATGTATGTACACATGGTTTTCCTTTGACTGTTTGGTATAGAGAAAAGGTTACTAGAGAAGTTAATCTTTGAGATTTTATACATTTGAGGCATTAATGTGCATGAACAAAAATTAAAGCTGTCTAACCAAATTGAATTATATTGAAAGATAAAATTTTGTTATATGTGAAATTCATTATCAAAACCCTGTCTTCTGCCCTATGGACAGACTCAAAGTGATAATTCCTTCTGAGAATTTCCTTACATTATGTGTGACTTCTTGAGATATTAACAAGTGCAACTTCAATTTACAATCTGAGCTGGTGGAAGACTTGAGAAGAGACATAGGATAGATGTGGCAAATAATGTCAGCAATGTTGAATTTCATTAAATTTTGCATTTTCCATATGGGCTTGCATTAAGTATTTCATTGCACACATGAAATACTGTGCTCTGTGTGACTATAAAGGCTGTCTTTGCTTTGCAAAGGCTCTATTAGTAATGGAAGTTACTGCTGTTTGCATCCTTAAGGGGGTAAGCACCCCTCCAGGCATTTAAATTTGGAGAAAAGAGAGTTTTGAAGGCAGTAGCCCTAACATTAGAGTTGTAGAGTTTTATGCCTCTTTCTTGCAAATTTGGAGATACAGGCTGAGCAATTAAAAAATAGTACCTGCAATGTATATAAGGGAGGATGACAGTGTTAAATTCCAATCCTTCTGATATGGATTCAAGAGCAGCACCTATGATCTATAGTTCTCAGATGTTATGGAGAAATCAAGTGAAAGAAACCCAAGGATGCACACCTTCAACATATCTTTTCCAGTAATTCTTATTATCTGTGGTTTGAAATAAATAATTGAATTAAAAGAGTTGCTCCAGGATGAAATTTTTCATAAACTGGGATTTGTTTTTCAAGCTGGAAAACACCTCCATTATGTCCTTATTATTCTCTGCCCATGAAGTAAATAAGATGAGGAAGATAATAAGGAAGTCAGGCAAAAAAACTGCCTTAAAGGTTTTATAGCAAATTTTTAATTCCAGTGTTGTATTTTCTTGCAGTATTTTTCTGCCAGTGGTCTCTCAACTGGTCAGATTGCTTTCCAGTTTGCTTGCTTTGTTTTTTTTATGTTTAATCTTAGTGAACTAGTACATGAAGGTTAAAGAATTATGTTTTTCTGCCTTTCCTGTGTCTGGCAACTTTGTATGATTAAAAATTATAATGAAACTTAGAGAGATATTGAGCTTGTAGAGAACTGAAGCTCTTCTCTCTTGTGTGGGTAGAATCATTGCAATAAAATATGTGTATAATTTTACTTTGCAATTTCATATTTTGCAGTTTCATTCATATTCTCCAAAAATATAAAACAAATTCTATTTAGTAATGCTCATCTAATTCTAATGTTCTATTATTTTTTTCTTTTTCTTTAGGGTGTACCTCAGTTACCATGTGCCAAAGCATTGTATAACTACGAGGGAAAAGAACCTGGAGATCTTAAATTTAGTAAAGGAGACATCATCATTTTACGTCGACAGGTGGATGAAAATTGGTATCATGGAGAAGTCAATGGCATCCATGGCTTTTTTCCTACCAATTTTGTTCAGATTATTAAACCTTTACCTCAACCTCCGCCTCAGTGCAAAGCACTTTATGATTTTGAAGTAAAAGACAAGGAAGCAGATAAAGACTGTTTACCATTTGCAAAGGTAAATAGAGAATACAATTGCTACTTTCTTCTAATAATTTCATTCACTCAGATAAGAAATTATACAACTGTTTTGTAGTCTTATTGCATTTCTTATTGGAGCTGCACACATATGAAAAGGACAAGTAATTCTGCAAGTATATCTCCTATATTGATTAGTTCTGCCTTCTCTTTCTAAATTACATATAATTTTTCTGATGTTTTATTTCTGAGAATGCATTTTTTCATAATTGCTGTAGTGATGTTCCTAATTCATGAGAAATAACCTATGTTGTGAATTAAAAACATTCCATCTTCTAAAGAAACACTCAAATTGCAGATGTGAAAAAAGTCATATCACTAGCAATGTTCTTAAGTACTTAAGTAGAAAAACAACATCTAAGGAGGGTTAGGTAATGAGTCAGTTGAGAAGGAAAATGGTTGTGGTTCTGTTGATTATTGCCAAGGAATTAAAGGGGGCCTGATGAGTAACATGGACTGAACATGACAGGAAGATTGGCACTAAGGACAAAGTCAGATCACTGAGATATGGGCAGTTGGTTGAACTCTGACAAAATAGGAAAAAGAACAGCCTGGACTGACTTCAACCCCAAAAGCAGCATATTGCTCTTACAGAGTGCCTTTTCTGCAGTTCTTGTCCATATCCTGCCTCCTCTGATTACTCCTGTGTTATGGAGGAAAATTAAATGAGAAGTTAAATTAGAGCTGGGAGACATAATCACTGCATGTTCACACAGGATGATGTTCTGACTGTAATTCGCCGTGTGGATGAAAACTGGGCAGAAGGAATGCTGGCTGACAAGATAGGAATATTTCCAATCTCATATGTTGAGGTGAGTAAAGCTGGGTCCTCAGTAAGGCTGTGTCCACTGTGTGTTTAATCTTCTGAAAGGAAAAATAATCAGTACTGGTGATGATTCTAAAATTACCTGAGATATAAATAATCTTAGACCTAAAATGCTCTTTGGGAAAGTTAATGGCCTCAGCAGCTGAACCAGTGATTTTCACTTAGCTATTTGATACCTATTTTTATTGAATGGAATTGAAATGAGTGTAATTGTAGGCAGTCACTATATTTGCTTGTTAATACTGGAGTCATGCAATCAATCCAAACCACACTTATCCACAAAATGAAAGCAGTCAGCAAGTCAGAGAAATAGTTAGCTTTGCACTGTCCCTAATATCCACCTCTCAAAACTGAATTAGTGCAGCTAGGATGTCTCAGGATATAGATTGTTGTTAAGCAGGTAAAGGATTGGCATTTTCATCAACAGAGCCATACGTAAAATCTTCTGTATCTTCCTGCATTTCTCATATGTGTCACAACAATTTACAGTAAGAGGTAGCAGTTGAGAAATTATTTCCCCAATCTTTTAAATTTTATGTTAAATTTCATTTTAAATTTTATGTGTTGAAATGTGTATATGTATCTTTTATGTAGAAGGACATCAGCGATTAGGAACAGTGTGTACAGCCACAATGATTATTCAAATCATTGATTATTGCATTACAGAAAGATACAAAGGTTTGGAATAGTGTTTGCCCTTTTCTGATAGGTATGCTGTGAATACTTGGTAAGATATGCTTCCCTGCACTGACAGTATTTGATTTAAACAAATGAGGCAGAATGATGAAAGAAAAAAGTATTTTCACATTATCTCTGGGGATGAGAAATATGTACTTCAGGTCACAGAGAAATGTGTAACCATACTAAGAATCAAGTAAGGTTTTATTAATTCAATTTCTGAATCCTGTGATGAGATGGGAACTTCAAAAAACCTTACTGCTTTCAACCAAAATAAAATTTATTATTTTTAAAAGGGAAAATATATATTTTTATAGCTTGACGTAAGGATCTGTATACCTGGGGATAGAAAATTTCACATGACTGTAAAAACAAGAAGACCGAAAAAGTTTCAACTTGCTTAGTGCAATTTTGGCTTCAGTTTAAGAAGTTTTTAAAAGCCAGTTTAACAATTTCTTACCCTTGGGTAGTTTTCCCTGGCTTCTTGCAATTAACTGCCCCTTCAATTCAGCCAGTAAAGCTTTTTGTACTGTTTTTTCAAACTAAATTACTTTGCCTTGTTAAGAAAAGCCCTTTCCTAGGGCTGCCACTTGAGCTATTTAGGTAACAACTACATTCCTATCTCTACAAAAGTTGCAGAAAAGACATACGGCCTTGAAAAATATTATGTAAAAACGAAAGTCACAAAATGTATTTTTAGACTTATTCCATCAACTAAAAAAAATGTATTTTCAATTATCCCTTTTAGAACAGGCATCAACACATAAGTAAGTACACATTCTCAAACCCCCACTGAAGTGTGGAATGGAAAGTCTAGAATGATAAATTATACCTTAAGAGTTACTTCAAATCAGATAGGTGGGTTTTTTTCAGTATATACTAAACTGAAATGCACGCTGTGGTGGAGGGCAGTGAGATGTGCAGTAAAGTATGGGTTTCAGTTTTGAAATGCCTGGTTTCTGAGAGTATATAAATATTGTTCTAGAAAATATACAGACAACTGAGAGAAACAAGTATAGCAAACCATTCTTACATGTTTTATTAATGACAATGAAGATGAGAAGTAATTAAGACTTTTGAAAGATTTTTACATGGTAGTTTTCATTGCATTTCCCAATCTTGTAATCATTGCCTATTTTTAGGGAATTCTATTATGTTATAATGACAGACATACCTTTTATGTGTTTGTCCACATCCTTTTGTTTAAAAATATGAGTTAGTAGCTCCATTTACTAGAGATTTTCTGAAGTCATTAACTATAAAATGGGCGTACTCTGTGATGTTTCTTCTGTAGTATAGGTGTTACAATTGTGATATTTCTTGTACAGTGACGATAATATTTTAGGTAATGTTGAAGTCCATGAAAATCTCTGAACATATTTGAGGACAAATTTTGCCCTTTTATAATTCAATGTTCACTACTCTGATGTTTTCTTTTCTAACTTTTACTTATTAAATTTGTTATAATAAAAGAAAGAGAACACATTTTGAGATAGATTTTAAGAGTGATTTTATTCAATCAGTTAACACTTATAGTTATCTCTGTTCCAAAAAGAAAGATTATGCATAACTAAATAGATATTATTAGAATTTTTCTGCATATGCAGATTGCAATTCTGGGTACAATATACATTTCTTATACCTCAAATTGGATGCTTTGACCTAGTTTAACACTTCATAAACAAATATAAATGCTCAGAATAGAATAAAAATCAGGGGAATCACTCTTCAGTCAAATTATCCATAGAAAATAATGTCAGCTTTTGTTTATTTTTGTGTGAGTAAAGAACATCTGAATTAATTTGTAAAATAAGTGTAGCAAAGCACAACTCCGAGACCTTGCAGCAGTGATAATTCCTGCAGATATCTGCAGACCTCAGCCCTGCTGTGGACCAAGAAGCAGCTCAGCCAGCTGCCTCTGTCCTGCCCTGTTTGGAAAGTTCTTCAGTTTCCTGGAGTTTGGTGGGAAAGGGAATGGATTTCAGGCTTCCTGTTACAGCAAAGATTTTGTTGAATGGGAAAAAATAGGGAAAAAAGTGAATGTAAAGATTGAAGTAAAAAAGCCTCAAGAAAATATGTCTTTTAAGGATAATAACTGACGCAAGAACTGCAGGCCTAGATACATAGGTATTTGTTGCAGAAAGGAATGCTAGATTGAAACACTTCATAGCATGACTTGGGTTCAGTCCCTTGTCTGCTAGCCATCTCATTGGAGAATGCATGCAGGTTCTTAATTTCTCTTATCAAGGAAGAGAAGTAAACTGTTCTCTGCAAAACATTCTGCAGCTGTTGCTGTCCTCAGGTTACTTCAAAGAGGAGGCCAGTAATCAGTTCTCTTCCATCTTCAGATTCATGCAACTGTCGTTTACTTGTTTCTCTGCATAAAAAAGCACAATAGGCTGCTTATATTTGAATCAGTCTTTAATTGATCCCATGGGCAAGCCTTACCTTTTCCCTAATAGGTTGTTCACTGTATAAAGTAATCAGATTCTGTGAGCATTGATAGCTTCTGGAGGTAAACAAATATGATTAGGTGTAACAGGTACCTTGGGGTGCTGTTAGCAAAGTGGCTTTTGGTTTTGCTTTTCATTCCTCTGTGATACCTTAACTCCTCTGATTAGGTAGTTCTTTGCAAATAAGAATATAGATTACATAAGAATAGAAACAGTTGCAGCCATTGTATCAACAGTATGGAATACCTAGATTCTCAGGAATGACGTGAAGAATTTCAATCTGAGTTGAAAAAAGGTAAAATGTGCAAAATAGATACAATTATTAGACTTTGAAAAGCCTGCATGTTTGTCATGATGACAAATAAGACCCTGACAAGCTGAACAGCAGAGTAGGCTTTTTTTGGTCCCATTTTCTATATGTTTCTACTATTGTTCAGCCTCTTATCAGAGTTTTGTAATGAAATAATGTTTTCACTGGTCTGTTTAAAGTATGTTTGTGCTAAATTTAAAATTCAATAATCATCTAAATAATGGGCTTCATTGGAGAAAATGGTATGTTTATTTCTTCTGTTATACACAAGTAATACACCATTGTTTTGATCCATATGATCCATCTTCAGTAGTAGCAGGAAGGAAAATCTAGCATCCATCTTTTTCATAGAATTGTTTACAAATCTGATGTTGTCTTCTTCTATCCTTCCTTCTTACATGAAAGATGGAGAGGGACTTTTTACAAGAGTATGTAGTGACAGGAAAAGGGGGAATGGACTCAGACTGGAAGAAGATAGGTTATGATTAGATATTAGGAAGAAATTCTTTACTGTGAAGGTGGTGAGGCACTGGAACAGGGTACCCAGGGAGGTTGTGGATGCCCCATCCCTGGAGATGTTCAAGCCCAGGTAGGATGGGGCTCTGAGCAACCTGGTCTTGTGGGAGCCGTCCCTGCCCATGATAGACAGGTTGGAACTTGATGATCTTGAAAGTCCCTTCCAACCCAAATGACTCTGTGATTCTGTGATTCCAGTTCTCTTCAGTTGCGTTTTAAAGGACCAACAATAAGAACATTTAGGAAAAAATTCTATATTCTCGATTTCATACCCTGTTTCAAATTCCCCATTATGCCCCTCCTCCATGTTCCATGTAGTTTTTCCTCTTCTGTAGAAGGCTTTTATGTCAACTCCTCATTGTTCCAGTAGTTCTGGTTTTCAGCTTCATCTTTTTTTCTGTATAGGCATGAAATTTCCTTCCAGATGACATCTTTCAAATATCACTTGCCAACCTGTTCTATATTAAAAAAACCCCCCTTTGTTCTTTTATACTACCTTATATATCTATATCTGTAGATATCTACTTGTGTTCATAATATAAGCTGATCATTTGTGGGAGCTGCATTTAAATCAGTGTTGTTGCTATCATGATTAATGGTTTGTTGTTTGTCTAATAAAGTTTTGATGGGGTAAAATACTACTTTAAAACTCTTCATGAGCAGAGTAGGTATCTCAAGACTTGCAGGAAAATGGTAAAATAAATAGAAAAAATAATATGCTCAAGAGTAGAAATAGAAATTCCACAGTGACTAATTTCATTCTTTCATCCTGATGTTCTTCAGGAAAGGTCTTTCCTTTCTTCATAATCAGCTACACTTTTCAAGTAACTGTATTCATATTTAGTGGTACATGCTCAGAAAACTGGTGCTGGTGTTATTTCAGCTCATGATTACATGAGAGTTCTGACATTATTATTTCTAATAGTGCTAAGATTTTCTGCAAATAAAGGGTTTTTGGAAAATGTAGAGGATTTGTTTGTTGGTTGCCTCTCCTCCTCCCCATTATATAGCTTACATTTCATTGTAAGAAGAAAATGTGTAGGATTCCTCATTTTTCATTGGAAAGGAAGGATTTGTTTGCATTTAATGTAGTATTGTTGTTACAAATTAGCAGATAGAAAATCCTATTGTGAACAAAAATTCTTTAGCTAAGCTTAAAAAAGAGAAAAAATGGCACAGCGATGGTGCCTCTAAATTAGAAAATTCAGAAGCTGAGGAGGTCTTTCCACAAAATTGCCTGTATATATTTCTTTTCTCCTTATGCCATCTTATGCCTGTATAGGTGCTGTTGCCAGGCAGTATACTGGTACAGCTGGATATTTAGTCTGTCCTACTGTGTTCTTAAACCTGCATTTAGGAAGCCTGTGTTTTCACTGCTGGTAGTATTAAAGATGTGCACGAGTACCAAGGGATACTAGGAGGAATATCTTCAAGAGCCCACATGCAAATGTGTGGGATTATCTCATACCCAAAACAAAAATGGCTGAAAATGACATAAACATCCAAGAAGTTTTGTAACACAAATTTTTCTGTTATAAGGTCAAAGGGGACCACTGTGTTTTAGTCTGACTTCTAGATGACACAGGCAGTGGTTATTGCTGAATTAATCCGTGTCTGAACTGCGGCATTATGTCCTTTGTTGATTGACCTTTTACCTCTGATGAGTAGTTCAGACCAGCCCAACATTAAGTGTGTTGAGTTTGTAGTGAATGATTTGTCACTCTCTTCTGACTGATTTGTAGAGTAGGTTGGTATGCCACAGTTCTAAGTTGCATGGTTGAAATGATCTTATGAATAAAAGGAGAAGAGATGTTTTGTTACGTTCAGGTGACTTTTATAAATAAAAAAATACTAACATATTACCGGTTTTTGTAGTTTAACACAGCAGCCAAACAGTTGATAGAATTGGACAAGCCCTCAGGTTCTGCTGTTGACTCTGGAGAAGGTACCTCTGGGGCAGCCCACAACAATTCAACCCAAAAGCACACCGATACTAAGAAAAACACCAAAAAACGACACTCTTTTACCTCCCTCACCATGTCCAACAAGGCTTCGCAGTCTTCTCAGAATCGCCACTCCATGGAAATCAGTCCTCCTGTCCTCATCAGCTCCAGCAACCCTACAGCAGCGGCCCGCATAAGTGAGCTGACGGGACTGTCCTGTAGTGCCCCCTCTCAGGTAATTCACATGAAATCAGCTATAACCATAAAGGCTTCAGGTCTTGTCAGATTACTTATTTCAAGTTATTAATTATGTCTAATTAATATTAAATTAACACTTTCAGAAAACTTATCTTCCAACATGAGAACATTTAAAGAGAATATTTTCTTACACATCTTATATAATGACAGCAAATAGTTTTGGTCTTGCAGGCTAGTTATATTTTTAAGTGCCACAAAGATTTTTATTAACTGTGGAAAGTAGAAACTGGAGTGATTAAATTTCTTGATTTCTTTTTTCTAAATGGATTATAATAATGAATATTAATAACGTGCATGCTATAAAAGTAAAATGTTCAACTTGAAGATTACACAGATTCCAGAAATGTAGCATATTTATCTGGTTGTAAGTAGAAATATTCATCTGACTTGACGTATTTGTTCAGTAGTTTGTGAAAAATTGGCTTTTTCATAAAGTGATTACACTTTGGGAAAAGAGAGAGCAATGGAGCCCAAGAGGTATTGGTGATGTTTTACCTGAGCTCATAAATATGCTTTATTTGCACATCTTTGGGATCTGACAGCCTTTTATGGAGGAAAAAGAAAACTGATACTGGTTAAAAGTGTGTTTCATGTAGCTGGGCTCAATGTATCTTCAAAGACTGAGAAATGTCAGTGTGGAAAACAAAAGTGAGCAGTGTGATCCAACACTCTTTGTGTGAATACCTAACTAAAAATTAGATCTAGTTTAAGGTTACAAGGAGTAGAATACTGGTGATTTTGACCATGAAGTTTACAGCTCTGTCAAAACCAGCTCTTACTAAACTACACAGAACTGATCCTGCCGGGTTTTTTCTCTCTCCCAGGTTCATATTGGCACTACAGGGCTGATTGTGACTCCACCACCCAGTAGCCCAGTCACAACAGGGCCTTCCTTCACCTTCCCCTCGGAAGTTACCTACCAAGCTGCCCTTGGTGTAAGTACTGCTTAAGAAAACCCAGCCTTCCCATTTTTCTTTAGTCTTGTACAATAATCTTTTTTTCTCAAGTTCCGACATATGATTTGAAATGATGGATTTATGGGAATTGTGTCTATGTCATAGACAATGGTATGAATTTAAATATAGCAAAAGCCCTATTGCTACAATGTTTGCATCTTGTGTATATCCATTTCTCCAGCTTTCCTCTGTAATTTCTCTGCAGTAAACACAAGAAGCACACTTCCTTCCAGAACAGTCTTTCTTTTAAGCATGACTAGAAAAGAGATTATGCTTGGGGGAAAGTTTAGGGAAGCAAGCAGGTTCTTACAAAAAACATCAACTTGGGACCACAGCTGCCAGGTGTTTCCATCTTACTTAACTCAAGATTTTCAAGATTATCTGAAATAAGCTTCAAAAGTCTGCTGTCTCCTCATTAAATAAGGTGATTTTAGATGGGTGTACACCTGTGGCAGATGAAGAACGTGTCTAGCATGTTTGAGTTAGGTTCTTGGAGATCAATAGGAAAACATGTAGCAAATAGCCATCCTCTAAAGGAAGAAATACATTGCAATGCTGTTTCCTTTGAAAAAATAAAATTACATTTTCTTCAAAAGGTGCTGGATTTCTTTCCAAAACCTACTGTAATTCTTTAGTTTCCTGTGCTTATGTTAGAAAAACTGTGGAATGTCATATATTACATATAGTACATGTCATACTATACTCATCAGAGCCTTACTGCAATAAAGATTGTGGATACCAGTTTTCAGACGTCTTTAAGGGATCTTACTGAGACTTTATTTAAATCATAGGAGTTCTTGAAATTAAGTTCTTTCAGTCTAAAATTGTGCCCTTAATTTTTAAGGGGTAGGGCACAGCTGAATAATAGATCTTCACTTACTTCAAAACAACCAAACAAACAACCCAAAAAAAAAAATCCCAAGACTTGATCTTGTTTAGGTGTCTATCCTTGCAGTCTTTAAACCAAGTAAAATATGATGAATAGGATTGCTGCTAAATAGGTCTAGTTTTGTTTTCAACTTTTGGCATTTGCATTATTTTACACATTTGTCTGCAAAATTTTGAGGCAGAATTGTCTATCTTCTGGTATCAACTTTCTGTTGTTTACAAAAATGCTTAGGTGTGGCTTGGTTGTATTTTGACAGCTTTCTTTGGAACTCTTAAGTTATAGTTTTCAGTCCTTTAAATTATGATGCTATTGTTTTCTGAATTATCTCCAGTACTTTCTTTTGGCATGGTGACACATGCCAGAAGTGGATGCAATACTGCACAGTCTTTTTCAGTGAAGAAGATATTGATAGTATAACCTTTTACCTTTTTAACCTGATACTTATATCTTGAAAATTTGCCTGAATGTAGCATAAAGTTCATGTTTAGTTAAATATTCACCCAAATATGCTGCAAATTTTCATCTTTTGTGATGTAGTAATTGCTCTCATCCAAGTAAATGTATTTCACATTTTTTGTTCTTCAGGCAGATGCCTTTATTATTGATAGTTATATGGATTGTGTGCTTTTGCCCTGCCTTACTGAGTAAAGCAAATTGAGCTGTAGCAATGCTTTGTCTTACTGTTGTTAAATTGCTGACTCCTTCAATCTGGATTATCTGCGTAATCCTACTGTTAAATGAATGCTAATCTGGGAACAGTTAATAATCTCGTTATATTAGGTTCATATTTTAATGCCATGGAGCAGATGAGTTTAGAAGGGCCTCTTGATGTTGTCTAGTCTAACCTCCCCTGCTCAAACGAGGCCACCTAAAGCCAGTTGCCCAGAACTGTGCCCAAATAGTTCTGGAATATCTCCAAGGATGGAGACTTCAGAACCTCTCTGGGCAACCTGTGTACGTTTTGGGCTCTTGTTCGAGTTGGTGTCCACCGGGAAGGACCTTCAGGTCTTTTTTTGCCTAAAAGGTGTACATCTTATACTAGAAACAATTAGCTTCTTGTATACTAATCCACATTTCATCCTATCCTTCAGAAAATACCTGTGAGAACTGAGCAAACAGAATCACCTTAGGTGCTGTTAGGCAGAATGCAAGTCTAGCTAACATACAGGCTGCAAACACTGAGTTTATAAGATGATTTATAAGATACTCAAGTACTCAAGTTTTGGAGAGGATTGAGCAGACAACATTCAATGCATAATTTCAGAAGTTCTTTTAGAAGCTGCTCTTTTTTTGCTCTCAGTAACAAACACTTCTGTTTGTTATGAAGAATCCGTAGTTCTTTATTTGATAACAACATGTAAAAATACTTTAGTTTGATGCTGGTTCAAAGTCATTAACCACCTTGGGTGCTTTAGTTGCTTAAGCTTGTTCAAAGGCGATCTCACCATGGGTATTCACAGGAATTAAATTGCAGTGCTAAATGCAGCATGGAGAGAAACTCCTGCCATATGGTTGTCCTGTATCTTGGGGTGCTACTTTCTCTTTGTGATAACCATGTTCCTGCTTATGTTTCCAATTAGGCATATAATTCCCATTGAGAACCTGAATTATTCTCTGCCACCCTCTTTAAAAGTCAATAGCCTTCTGTACATAATGTTCTATTTCTTCTTGACTTCTTTTCAGCATGACTAAAATGCAAGCTGGCAGCTCAGGCTGGAGTCAGGTTATTCCTGTGTTCTTTTACGATAGATGATATTAGATGATGCAGTTTGTAAAGTCACAGACTGTGAGGTATATCTTTTACTTACACTTTTCCTCTTGCTTCATCAACTCTTGTTTTTATTTTAGAAATGTGCAAAATAGTTCTGACCAGTGAAGAGAGAAAGTGATGTTCTTGTTTCTCTAGATGTTTCCCTTCTGGAAAATACCCTTCCTGACATTCTGAGCATTAATTTTAAGCTGTGGAGCAATTGTGATTGTATGTTTAATACATTAGAAGTGATTGGCTTGAGTCCTTTTGCTCTTGTATTTTTTTTGCTTTTGTAAGTAGAAATTCCTGCATTTCTCTAAGTTTTTCCCTTTCAGCTTTTTTTCTTAATTTCTGAATACTAAGCAGCTGACAGGGAAATTGGATGGGAACAGGATGAGTTTCTCTTTAGCATGAAGGTAATTTGATGTCCTTCCTATCAGCCGTTTTGGTGTTTATAACACTATAGAAAGTAATTATTCTTTGAAAGCAAATTGTTTTACACTTCTTTTATATAATGCTAAATTCAGATTAAGGGAGAAAGAATAAATCTGAGAGGATGAGCATGATTACCCATCAGTGAAGAAGAGAAGAATATATTCCTTTACAGTAATTTCGAATTTATGCATCTTTGCTACATTTATCTGTCCTGAATCTCAAAGCAAGGAAAAGCTAGTGTCTTATCTCCTGTAAGAAAGATGGCATTTTTATTGCCAACAGGAGATATTTTGAGCTGTCTTGTTTCTCTAAGACAGTTTGGATTAATTCCTAGCCCAAGGGAGTCTGTGACTCTTTTATCTGTGTACATGCATAGGACTGCATTTTAGTTTTTTATGTTGCTCTGATGGTTCAAAAATGCCAGTTTTATTAATTTTATTTTGCCCATAATAGTGTTTTATAGATGCTGTTTGGTACCTGATATTGTATGAAGTAATTAATTTACAAAGTTTCAGCCAAGATTGACATAAGTAAGCTTTAGGAATGAGAGTGCTCTTGTCAAGTGACTATTTACGCGCTCTACTGTTTGTATCATTTAAGCAATTTTAATTTTCATTCAGAAAAGGAGTGATAATTTATTTCAAAGTTTTATTTTGCATCAGCAGTTCTTTAGACAACAGCATTAATTCTTGGATTGTGTTTTGAGGTTTGATTCTTTGAAATTGAAGAAACTATGAACTGAGACAGACTTCTCACAGCTAGAGCTTTTGGCTGTGATATTATCTCTTACACTCTTCTTTGGGACTTTCAACCACAGCTTTACCCTTAATTGGGGCATTAATTGGTCTGCTTATCTTAGCCACTGGCATTTTTGAACCTTGTAGTGTTTAGAATATTTAAAGTTCTTTGAAAAATACAAACAACAAATGTCAAGTTCAGTAGTTGCTGGGTGAAAATATGCACACACCATTATGTAAGGTTCATTCTTGGATGTAATTTATAGGGTAGTTATCTAACAGAGGAGATCTAGTTGCCATAGATTTTACTAAAAAATAATTTTAAAGTATGTGATTTGAACCATGATATGGGAAAAACAAATGAAATATACCACAGCAAAGTTAGAATTACATTCAAAAACAGCAGCAGAAAAACAGTCTAGCAACAAGAGATATCTCCTTTTCAGTCTGCCTTTCAGTCTCTTGAGAAGTGAAAAGTGTTTTGGATTGCAGTCGACCTAGACATCCATACTGCTACTTCTACAGATTGGAAATGTTGACTTTGAAATGGTGTCTCGGTGTGTGCACCTAACTAGCAGAAATAGGTGGTCTATATTTGGATGGTTTGCATTCACTTATGTGCTGAAGGTTTCAAAACGTAAAAAATACCTAATTTTTCTGGTCTTGTTCTCTCGTACATGCACAAAAAGAGAAATGGCTCTTTATGCTGAAGAATACAAGGTAGTTTGAATTATTATTAATTAGGCACTAGCTGTGAGGGTTATATAATACACTGATGACATTTAGCTCTTTTATGTAGTTCCAGTGTAAGTTCAATAGTGTAAGTTAGGAGGTTTTAATAAGACTTGCCCTAATTTTAATCAACCAAAATTCAAATCAACTTCTGTTGTGAAGAGGAAGCAGCTGAAAGAAACAATGAGGTTTTGTATGAGAGACCTGTTTTTGATAACGTATAGTTTAGGAATTTTGTTAAACATAAGCCTTAATTTGTTAGCCCTCAGGGAATTTTTCAAGCCATATATTTTTTCCTAGACATTGTGGGAGTGAATACTGTTAATGAATGTTCTTTTCCACTGCTGTGCCTTTTATAATTCTTTGAGTGAGGTGATTACTGATCTTCAATTAACTGAGTGCAGCCTAATTATATTTAAGTTTAGAAATATGCATGTGTTTCTAGAGCATGAGCATAGATACTTTTTGAAGTTGTAACATACATTAATTATCAAATTATGTAATTTTTCATCTTCCAATTTGAAAAAATAATTTGTCACTTATTTGCTGTTTTATATGCTTGAAAGTACCAGACCTGGTGTCTGAAAAGTTGTTGCAGAAACATTCAATTTTTTCCCTTCACCTACCTAAAATACTCTTAATTATGGCTGAGCATACTTTATTGAATCACATGTGGTTTGTGTATATTCTTTCATGAAATGTTGATTATGGGAACCATCAAAACTAGCATGTACCCTGGAGGTAGGTGTGTTGCTCAACAGTTAGAAAAATGGTTATATGCCAGAAAACTTCTTGAAAACTTGGCTAGATCTTTTGGATCTATTTTACTAAGTTGTAGCAGTGCAAGCTGTGGAGTGTTAGTCCTCTAAAATCTATCAAGTAGTTTATTTAGATTTCTTGGTACTTGCCAAGTCTTTGGGAGTTTAATTGGTCTGTGGCTCACTGCTGGTCTCATTACCATACTGATCGACACGGGGAGGGGAGCAGAACCTGAATAAAGCAGAATAAAATAGAGCTGTAAAGGTGCCTTTATTGCAACTAAAGCTTCAGTGTATATGATGTGTTCAAATGAATAAAATGCAATGTTCAGCATCTTTAGAGATGCAGGAAGTATGGAACCGTGACAACCTTGATATTGTGCATGAATAGGTTTAATTTTCAAGAATGCCAGCTAATCATCTCCTAATGTGGATTTATAAGTTCTACCATGTATAAAGAAATCTAGATGCCTAAAAAAAGATTTAAATTGATATTCTGTTGATAGGTTGCTTGAAAGTTAGGTGCTTGCATTCAGCTTGGATTCAGCTAAGACATTTGTTGAATGTCTAACTGGGAGGGGCAAATAACTTCAGCTGTAAAACAGCTGAAAGAGAAATGTTGGTATTTCAGTGTGAATCATCTGGATACTTTAAAAAAATTGTTGAGTAGAATATGAAGGAAATGCAATTGCCATTTTTGTAAAAAGCTAATAGTATCAAAGCTCTCAGTGATATTTCCCCAGCAGGTCATTTCTGTTCAGTGTTGGATACAGGTGGCCTATTTGGTCTTAAGAACATGTTAATGTATGACCAGAAAAAAAGCTTTAAATAAAATAGGAATAATTCACAATATAACATGCAATTTATACCACAGCTAAGCATAACAATTTTGACTGAAACACTGTAAGAGTTGATCAGTATTCTCTAGATTTGAAAGTCTTTAATTATGCAGTACTTTACTGTGACTTGGCAGTGTAAAACTGGTTTAAAGACCTGTCTTTTTATTAACATTTTCACCAAATGCAGCAAAGTAATAATCACACAGTGTAGAACTAAAACTCAGTTTCAATATAGGTTTTTGTTTAGAAAAACAGAAAAAAAAAAAAAGGCAAAACCCTTTAGAAGTGAAGTGTTTGAGGGGAATTAAAATGTCTTTCAATTACATATTTTTCAAACTGATAATGTAATGCAGTGCATTTATATGATGATGTATTGGAAGTGCCAGGCACTACTTCAGGATATTTTGTTAATTAATATTCTAATTCTGTGGGTTTTAGGAAGAATATGTTTGAAATTAATTCAGTTTCACTTTTTCAAAGGTGGGAGGTTTTTTATTACTCTTTTTGTGTGTGTTGTAACACAAATAGTTATTTTTGGAAGGGGGGAAGGAAAAGCTCTCCTTTTGTGAGCGCCTTTTCCCAGGAGTGTCAGTACACAAGGTCCTAAAGAATTGTCTGAGGCCTTACAGAGCAGAAGGTAACAATTGCTCCATTGATTCTCAAAAGGCACAGAAGTCTGTAGGCAGGACCCCCATTATGATTTGTGGTGCCTTTTTACTGGGGTATTTGTTAAAGATTACCAATCTTGATAATACTGAATTTCAAAAGCTAACTCTTTAAACTAGAAGAATAGGAGAAAGAGGTAACAATAGCTCGGTGACTATGGCCTCATATTGTGCTTGCTTTTGTAACCCATACATCAAAAGAAAATTTCCCCTAGAAGGGGTGCTTTTGGGTACACTGCAGATGAATTGTATATTATGTTTCAGCTTCAGGTTACAAAAACAATAATGTTATGAAGTACAGTCAGCTGCAGGATGCAAAATCTACCTCCTGGAAGGCTTCTGAATTTTTGTCAAGCCCTATCCTAAACATGTTGTAACTAGAAACAGTACCTTCCATTTTTCCTGTGCTGAGAAATTGCTTGTCATTTGGTTAATTAGCTGCCAAAACTCAAGATTTTAAACTGAAAAGAAGAGAATTAGAGACAAAGCTAACTCTCCAGTTATATTGTAATGGTAGGTACAAAAGAAGTACTGGACTCAGTTGCTTTTTTCCTCTTCCTTAGAATATCATGGGCTTTTTTTTCCCCAGCTGATTGAACTCATCAAACAATATTGATCATCTGTTGCTATTTTTTTTGTTCTTAAAAAATCAGAATATGAATCCCCCACTTCCGCCACCACCTCTCTTGTCTGCTGCAATCATTGCATCGGCCACTTCTGGACCTCAGTCTACAAGTGTCATACAAAGGTCTGCATCAGGATCAACTGACCAAGTTGCACATGTACGACAACAAACTCGTCCAAGTGTGTAAGTAAAATTGAAACTTTTCTCCAGTCAGAAAAATGGAACGA
This sequence comes from Acrocephalus scirpaceus scirpaceus, assembly GCA_910950805.1. Lineage (NCBI taxonomy): Eukaryota > Metazoa > Chordata > Aves > Passeriformes > Sylviidae > Acrocephalus > Acrocephalus scirpaceus. The sequence goes on along the minus strand of OU383778.1, from coordinate 7,752,881 downwards.
GATCACTGACTTCACCTGTACGTTTAGTGCGGCAGCTGGCTCTTTTCTGCTGGAATTGCCACTTAGAACAAAAGCATGCAGAAAGGTGATATCCCCAGAGAGGCTCCATACTGAGCATTGTTTATGTCTTGGATAAATATAATCAGCTGTTGCTGTGTATAGAAAGAACTCACATGAAAAATACGAAGTATTTATCATGCAGAAGATGAAAGAATCTTTGCGTTAGCACTGAATACTGGGTAACTCAAAAGTGTTATTTCACTGGAGTGAATTTATTCAATGTTTTCCATCATGTATGGTATGAAAAGGCTATTCTCATATGGAATAACTTATGCCAAAACACAGCAAGTGCTGTATTTAATTTAGGCTGTTAAATGTATTACTGTCAGACTACTTGTGTCAGATGCAATTGAAATTTGACTGAAGATTCTACAGTGCACTTAATTAGTGGGTGGCAATTTGGGATGAAGGCAGAAAGCTGCTAGTTAGCATTATGTCTTCACGCTTGTAATACAAGCAAACGTGCGTCATCCTTTTGGGTGAAAATATTTGGTATATTAACATGTGTTGCTAACAACATCCTTCTTCGTGAAAACTTCTTTGTGTGCAGCTTGGGGAGTAAGAACTATAAAAGAAAATGTAAAATTCAGGAAATGCTGAACCATCTAATGGGGCACGTTTGAATAAGGACTGTTTTTGTTCCCTTCTTGTTATCTTCCCACCAGGTTTCCTCCCACTCCAAAAAAGCACCCTTCTTGTATAGCAGGTGCATTTGGCTTTGGGCTGTTTCTTAGCATCAGGCATTTTAATACTGATTCTTAAGGATTATTGCACCTAGTGCAGTTAATCAAGTTCCCATCTCATTTACTCCCATCCTCTGTCTTCAAAGGGTTGCTCTATATGAGGATACTAATGAAATTTGGAAAAAATTAACTAAAGAGGAAGTTAATGAACATCAATTAAAGCAGATCAATTGCTTTTCCATAGAGCTTCAGTGCGTGGCTTTGTAGATCACTGCTAAATCATGCACCAGTGAAGCCTTCTGCTGCCACTGTACCACATGTTGCCTTTAAAGCGTATTTTTTTTGCTTGCTTTGGGTACCTATATTGCCTTTAAAGGATTTTTTGTAGATATTGCAAAGTTTCTTGGGTGGACAGCATAAAAATGTAATGCAAAAAGGAGAATCATGCAGTTAATGCTATTGTTACTGTGCACAAGAGACAATTTTGATGAAAGAATGTTTTCTAAAGCCACTTTATTGCCCTTGGTGTTACAAGGGGAGTAGGAAAGACTAGCACTGCAAGCAACTGTAGATCCTTTTTCATAAAAGGGGATAGTCTACCCATCTACTTAATTGGCTGCCTCTTGTGACAAGTGTATTTTGGAGAAACTGGGATTTATTGGGATGCTCTTTTCCATAGGCCTGGGTCAATAATTGTATATATGTCTCAAATGTATTTTTTAGGTTCAAATGTGGCATAAAATAGAACACTGTGATGGTTAAAACAGTATCACTTTCTAATAATAGAGAACTGTGTGATCCTATTTGAAAATTTCCCTAGGAACAATCCAAGATGAAACTACAGGACCTTCAGCTTTTTTTAAAACTTTTTTCCCTAAGAATTTTGGTTTTTAAAGAAAAAATGCAAATGTTTCTGAACTCTCAATATGATTTCAAATGAACTGTAATATGCTTTAGTGTTGCTTAGAAAACATAAAAGGAAATAAACTTTACAAGTGAATTAGCTGCTAACCACCTTACCCATAGGCTTCAATTTCTAGTAATACATCTTTTTCTTTTGCACTGAAGTTTGCACAGGAGCTTCCAGTTTTGTAAATTGAAATGTAGTTCTGGCACTGTTCTTTCACTCCCAGCTAACAGAACTTCCCCACTCTCCCCAGCTCTCCAAATAAAAAAGAAATTGATGTGTCACAAAGTGTAAGAGATATGAGAATCAGGTGTCAGGAAAGAAAAGTGGGATATGCTGGGATGTGTAGTTGATAAACACCTACTTAATTAAGATCACTAACTTCATTAAGAAAATGGACAGTCCTATTACAATTCTTTTGCACTCCATTAAAGTGCACTTCAGAGGATATTCCTAACTGTCGTTGTTTCCCCTTAATATTACCATAACTTCTTTTTTAATATTGTAATGGTATGATGGAATATCACAGCCATTTCTGCCATGCCTTCTCATCTCTGACTGAACTCTCTGTGCCAGCAAACACAAGTGATGTTGTGAACTGTTTTAGTTTTATCACTTGCATCTCTTTTGCTGTCTTTTAGGTATATTGCTATCTACCCCTACACTCCTCGAAAAGAAGATGAACTGGAACTGCGGAAAGGAGAAATGTTCCTGGTGTTTGAACGCTGCCAAGATGGCTGGTTCAAGGGAACTTCCATGCATACAAGCAAGATTGGTGTTTTTCCTGGAAATTATGTGGCTCCAGTTACAAGGTACAAGTATTATACAAGTGCCTAAATAGTTTAGCTAATTTCAATCCAAAATTATTCTGTTCTTGTATTAAATGCTAAAATTGCATACTAGAAGACCTGTGGGTTTTAGTAACTGGCTGATTTTCTTTCAGTTGTGTTTTATTGTTTGCTTTAAATTTTGGCAGGACGATGACAAGTGCATCACAAACAAAAGTCCCCATGTCTACTGCTGGCCAAACAGGACGAGTGGTGACTATGGTCAGCCCTTCCACTGCTAGTGGAACATCCCAGAAGCTCCAGGGGAATGGTGTGGCAGTGAACTCCAGCACAGTACCCACAGCAGTGGTTTCTGCAGCACATATCCAAACCAGTCCACAAACCAAGGTCCTTATGCACGTGACAGGACAAATGACCGTCAACCAGGCTCGAAATGCAGTTAGAACAGGTAAAAAAATCCCTGAAATATGTTATGTGTGGTAGATTAACTACAGAGTCCATCTTGACAAATGACTGGACTGAGAGTCTATGTAAGTATATACTGAGGTTTTTAAAAGGTTTTCTTAATGTCATTGTTTAGAGTTGAATGTTTTCTGAAATGACAGTCTGAGTTGTTAGATCTTTTATTATTCTCCTCTAAGCAACTGTGTGTATGTACATACTCCCACTATTGGGAATTTATATGCAAGTAATTCATGTGGAATTTTTCTTTTTTTCTGTTGTTCCAGCAGTATCTGGGATGGAGACATTCTTTGAGCTTCCCCACTCATATGCAATTCATATAGTAATAAAAGTGATAAGAACATCTGAGTCATACCTTATTTTTTGTGTGTTAACTGCATAAGAGCTACAGATTGCTCTAATTTAGCATTCACTTTTAAATTATATTCTAACACCTTTGAATACCTTTAGTGTTCCTTTTCAGGTCTCTGGCTCAGGGTTGGTCCTTAGGCATTCCATTTTGTTCTCTAACCTTGAGTGTAACTTCTTTCAGCTTTGACTCTGAAACACTAAGGATATTGGCTTCAAGTCCATATGATCTATGTAATAAAATTCTGTATTTCTGAAAGGTGTAACTCTTCATTTACTGTCTGGGGCAGGCCACACCATAGTGAAACCTGCCTTCTTGTTATTTAAATGCAGATCGAAAAAGACTGATAGTGATGTTTTCAAGAATTTTTGTTTACCAAATCCATGCACTCCTTTGTGTATTTACCAGGCTAAGAAAATACCACACAACTGGAACTAAAACTGTTCCAGTTGCTTCAAGGGCCTCAAATGAAAAAGGAAAAAAGGAAAACTCCCATTTCAGACTATCCCAATGTTTCCTCTTTCAACCTTGAATTTAGGGTCTGTGATCTCCTGACAGAGCATCATGACAAAAAGGGGTTTTTTAATCACAGGATTCTTATTGGCAGAGGAAAAGAGAAAGCAAAAAATGGTAATGGTATGGCTCTGTTATCCTCATAAGAAGGGTTATTCCTTACAGTCTCAAGATACATGGATTAGCCCACTTTTCAGAGTCATGCATCTCCTAAAACACCCTGTACATGTTCAGATGTCAGCACCAGGTTTGCTTTTGAAGGTAGAATATGTACATATGTCTTTAGTTATTTTATTTCCTTAATTGGCCCCATCTTCCTTGAGTCTGATCTGAAGCTGGAGCAGGTGTGTTAGTCCTCTGTAACAACTTTATTCTTTGCCTTTAAATAAAAACAACCAGATGCTGCTGGCAAATGGTAAGAGAAACTAAGCAAAGCATCTGTATTTTCCTGCCTCTTAGGCACAGGTGGTTTCTACTTTAAATCTTTCTTTCTAGCTGCCTAGGAGCTTGCAAGTGACAACACAGAGGAGAAAGCTCCTGTAGCTCAAGAGTCCTTTCTGTCCCTACATCTCTGCACTGCTGTCAAGATGAATAAGCTTTTACACTTCCATTCAGCTGACAAATGTGACAACATATTTCCCACTGACTTTTCAGGTCCAAAATGAAAAATTCAAAGGGACTGGACTCTCATCACAGAGAACTTAACACTGGATTTTGCGAAGGTGTGCTGTTAGTCACAAATACAGATCTATCCCTTATAAGGACCTGAGCACTAAAGCAATAATGGCTGCTTTATGCTCAAACTGCAGAGAACTTTGTCGTAAACATGTGAAACATGATCCTCTTGAACTTTCCTTAGCACTTTCAATGAGTCTTAATCTCTGGGTGAGGCTTCTCAGGTTGATGCGGGGCTCCAGCTTCAGTTTAGCTCAAGGCTTCAAGGACCATTCTTCAAATGATCTTAGTGAGACATTGCTTGACATCACCTTTTCTGAGAGAGTATGCATCCTTTGATTGGAAGGACCTATAAAGAAAATATATATTCTGCCTATTTCATTAAAGGATAATCTGTATGAAAATAGGATGATTTGAAGCATTTTTCCTATCAATTCCGTCAGCAATATGAAAACAAACCCAGAAAGTTCTGCCATGCTTGTCATACATAAATTGCATGAGTGTAGACATATTTTGAAGAATAGCAGCTACTTCTAGGAAACCTGATGTTGTCTCATGAACAAAAGCCAGCATTAATAACTGTTTTTTGACAAAAAAATCTTGCTACAATTTCCTTATCCTTCTTTTACAATGTTCATGCTACTCAAGAGTTGGGAAGGGTTGGCTACAACAGAAGAGGTTATCCAAAAATTAGACATAGCATATAATGATATGCATTTTTTTTCTTTAATTAAAAAAAAAAAAGGAATTTGTGTTTCTTATTGCAGAGATTGTAATTGGGTATAATACTATAGGATTGTTATATAAAATTTGGGACCCTTGTCAGTCTTCTCTAATACACTGTTGCTGCGATCTAACCAAATTACCAGAGGAATTTGTAGAAAGCAGAATGAAGAGAGCAAGTGTTGGAGGTTTGGTTCCAGGATTTCACCTATAACAAGTCTGAAATTCTATTAGTAGCTGAAAAATCAAAAATTGATACAATTGAGATATATATGCTCCAAGCTAGAGGGATGACCCCTTCTTAGATAGAAAATTTTTGAAGGGGAGAGGTTGTGCAGCACTTGGGTGCTATATTTTGCATCATATTATTCAGTTAAGGTGTCTGCATTTCATACCACCCAGTGGTGCAGAGATGCCAAAGCTGTTGAAATGGTCCAACAGCATGCATATATGATTGACCATAATATGACTTTAACAGCAATGTTACTTCTTGGAAAGGATAAATTAATTAGTGCAAAGCTCTGTGCTTTGCAGCTTTGCACTGCACCCCAGGTTAATATACTTATCCCTGTGCTATTCTCCAGCTCCCAGTGTAGATGTTCCTTTTGTTTCACAGGGGTATGAGTAAATCCACTTTCTATATTTAAACGTCCCAAGAGACAACAGCTTACGTTTTCAGAGAAAGCACTCAGAGCAGTAATTGCCACTGTGCTTATTGTTTGAAAGACATGTAAAATCTGTTGTGGATTTTGTGAATAGTTTAGGGAAACAATCTAATTATATTTTTAGCAGCTTCTATAAGGTGTGTTTCTTCCTACTTTCCTTTATATGCCCTGACAACTACACGTCATATTAAAAGGAGCAAACAAGTTCCAGGCAGTATTTAGCTAGCTCTTAGGTACTGAAGTGTAATCTTCACTTTGCATCTGTCTGTATGTGAAGATTTGACTTAGCAGCTTGGATATCTCCACAACAGAGAAGTCGCAGTGCTGTTATTCTTCCGTTGCATACTGGTGCAAGAAGGGTAGCATATGCAACTGCTTTATTAGGTGAAATAGATTTGGTGGTGTGTATCATGTCACTATAGTAGTGTAAATGGAAGTTTAAAAGGTAAGAAGAAAACTTCTTGTGATTGATGAGCTGTAACACAGTAACTGTACCTCACTTTGTGTGTCCTGCAAAAAGGTGAACTTTTACATATCATTCTTTTATTCTAGTTGCCTCACATAGTCAAGAAAGACCTACTGCAGCAGTCACACCCATTCAAGCACAAAGTCCAACATGCCTTATTCCTGCAGCTGTGATCATTCCCCACCACTCTGTTGCCTCCCAGCAGCTCCAGCCCCAGCTTCCGAATACTGCTGCGTATGTCACAGCTGTGAATGTGAACCGCTCAACCATCCCACTGGCATGTACAGCAGCTTCTTTGAATTCTCCTAACATTGCTACTTCATCTTTGGAGGGAGATGTCAGTGGGAAAACTGCAAACACTCACCCTGGAGCTCCTGCATCTCCAGAGAGTGCTTTAACAGCTGGTGGAAATGCTGCTGTCAGTAAAACAGACAAGGATGGCAAGGTGGGTAGAAAATAGAATAATTCCCTTGAATTCTCCTATTTTCATCATACAATCTTTTAAGAGATTTAACAACACAACCCAAAAAACCTACATGAACTTGCAGGAATGTGAAAATTTCAGTCTAATAAAATGAAAATCAGAATTGTTTTAGGTTACCTTTCTTATTAAGCAGGCACACTGAAATATTATGAAAAACACATTACCAGCAATGTTTATTGGACAAAGAAAGAATGCACATAACCATCTTTTTTAAATGTAGGACAGCGGAGTCTGTAGTGATTCTGCTTTCCTTCCTTGTATTTGAAATATTTCCTATGTGTGTAAACTCATTCTCACTGTTCACCAAGTCATGTGATTATTTTATATTGTCAGAAAAATTCTTCTAGCTTTCTAATTGATTTTGTTTTACAGTTGTGATGTAGTTAGAGAACTTTTTTCTCCTTATGACAATTATCTTTACATCTCAAATGTTTTAGAATTAACCTTAATACACTTCAGCCACATGTACTCCTTAGTGAAGTTTATGAAGATTGTAATCTTAAACTGTACACTAACGTCAGCCACTTTTTAGTTATTTTTGTTGATTATTGTTGAATGGATGTGCCCAGGACTTTATTTTAAAATTACTTTAGCCATAGACATTGAAATCAGACTGAGATGCCCCTAGAGAAAACTTATTTGTCATTTAAGGTGAATGATGCTAATACATGTGGATTGTTTTAATTTCTCTGAGTTTATCTTTGACATTTGCTAGACAGCAGGTTTTTGCTGAAATGGCTCTAAATTATTGGAGGCTTGGGAAAAGGACTGAGGATTTTTATTCATTAAATCCACTACATTCCAGGCTATCAAAAAAAACCCCAAACTCAATGCTCATGCTTTTCTCTGTCTATGGTTAAATATTATTTTTGTCTCCAGGGCTTACAATCTGGCACCTCTCATAAGCACTAAATTCACTCAGTCAAAGGGTTGGTAAGAAGATCACTGCCACACCCCTTAAAAAAAAAAAAGACAAGAAACACAAAAGCTACTTAAATAATTCTCTTCAGGGTAGATAATAGTCTTCAGGGATTCTTGTCTGGACAAGCAAAAAGAATGTTTACAATCCTCCCCTTTAGCAGAGCAGCAAAACACAATGCATTCCTCTCGGGGCGAATTTTTGTTAAATCATGAAGGTCTTCCATTACTAAAGGAGGATAAATAAAAGAAACTTACCTAAACAGCAGCTTCTAGAACAGACTTTTCTCCCTGCTTCATTTGAAGTGACTCTTTGTCTTCCTAGAAACATCAATTTTAATGAAATGTTTTGCTTCATAGATTCCTATTGCGAGAATCTTAACTCCTCACACCTTTTTCTAGACAGCCTTTTGGGGCAGAGCCATTTCATCTTAAGTTACACTTTAACCTAACACAGTGAAAGGACGTAGCTTGTTTATTATCTAAATTACTTGCTTTTTTTCTCTTTAGAATGTTAATTTTCTTTTTCTCTCATAATTTTCATCATTATGTCTCTAATATCAAGTATGTCCTCATAATACACTGAGTTCTCTCTGAGCACGATGTCATCTACCAGAAGGAAGTGTTCAACTCTTTATGGGAGAGTTTTGTTCTAAAATGGGGCACTGCTTTTGGTTTACAGAAAGAAAAAAAGGGTTTGCTGAAACTACTTTCTGGAGCATCCACTAAACGCAAGCCTCGACTGTCGCCTCCAGCGTCACCCACCCTGGAGGCTGAGCAGGCCGCAGCAGAGCTGGCCCTGCAAGGTGCAGTGGGGCCAGAGCTTCCGTCAGCCGGCGCTCACAGCAAACCTGGCTCCTGCCCCGCTGACAGCGAGGCCTCTGGGCTGGCACAGGAGGCACTGCACCGCAAACCCGGTTCCCTGGATTCCTCCATCCCCATCGCCCCGCCGCCTCGGCAGCCGTGCTCATCGCTGGGGCCCGTCCTCAATGAATGCAGGCCTCTTGTGTGTGAAAGGTAAGTTATCCTACGCGCCTAAACTTGGGCAAACTGAGGCAAAATCCATCCTCCGACACTTGTAGTGTATGTTAGAACTGCTTCAAAATGCTGAGATTTTATAGCAAGATGAAACTTATTTTTTAACAATTCTTTATTTACTTATCAACCAATACTCATGTTTATATTTGTTTACTTTAAAGTTTTTGAAAGAATTGACACTCAAATGTGATGATCACAGGTTTGGTATGAGAACAGAGCTAGATAAAAAAGGCCTCCTATTTTTCAAAACAGAGGCACATTATATTCTTCCACTTAGGAGTATCAGGTAAGTCCAGATTATTAGCAGTGTATAACTGCCAACCTAAATATATGGTGAATGAGACCTTTTCCTATCTACATGTAGGCTTCTTAATATTTGATTTCTCGAGCTTTTGCAAAGATACTTTTTACTGCCTGAATGCCCCGTGGCTGTGCATCCGCACAGGCTCTAGGGTGGTCTCTGTGCTCTGGCAAGTGAGTCTGAAAAACATACAGTTGTCTGGACTCTGAGACTGACAGGCAGTTGCTTAAGTGTTCTGTGACTTTTGTGTCCACCTATAGTTTTTCACGTTCAAAGTCCTCAGTAGAATGTGAAGGAAGTGGTAGTTTTCTAACTATAGGATCTTTTATTTTTCCTGGTAGCAGACAAACAGTATAAAGAGTGTCATAGGATTTCTTTTGCAGCAGTTACAGGATTGTGTGGTGTACAGAGAAAAAAATAGTAGAGTTACAATATGAACAGCTCTAAGACTGAACTTGTTGAAGGTGACTGTTGTAGACTTTGCTCTGATACTGTTATCTTATGGTGTGTGGGCATCCTGTTGTACTTCCAGAGGTCCACTATCCGAAGCTATACCCATGTCTTAAAAGCCAGACAATATATAACTTCCTAGTTGTCTTTTAGTTCACTTATGTCATACCTCTAATATTTTTTGAAAGTTCATTTCTGTTCCTACACAATTTCCTTGCAAGAGATTTCTATTTCATACTGAATTTGTGAAGTAATTTACACTTATACATGGAAAATAAAACCTGAAAGACACTTCTTTAAGAATAACATCATTCATTTTCACATTATCATAAGTCTGTTTGGCACATTAATATGTTTTTATGCTTTGAATGTGGAAATAATATTAAATTTATTCTGGCATAACCAGTGCATATTAGCGTAAAGTTCTTTCTATCATTACAAAAAGTAGTTTTTTCACTTCTATGATGGATTTTTTTTTTTTCTCAGAACTACTTACATAAAATGAAGCTGTATATTTTTATTGATCTAGTAATAACATATATTCAAACATTCACTTTATCCTTACTATTATTTAAGTGATAATTGCTACTGAAGAAGCATTGCTACGAGATAATTCTCAGTGGTAGTCATGCAGAATTGTTACATTTTTGTCAGTGTATTTAGACAGAATTTCATCTGAGTTCCCCTTGTCCTTTTCAGGGCAGGGTTAAATTTTTTCTTTTTTGCTGATGTGCCCTTGCACATTTCCTCCAGCTGTATTTCTTAAAATGTGATGGTTAATAATACTTAAAATCTACATTGTACTCAATATCTTCAAAGTAATTTATAAGCATTGATTACTCTTCAGCAGTCTGGTAGATGTGGTAGGTAAGAACCATATGGCATCTTCAGTGAAAATTTGAGCTGGGGAGGGAAATATTCATGAGGATAAGCTCAACAAAAAGCTGAAGAACAGAGAAATCTCCTGCTCGGATTGTTCTGCTCTGACATCTCACAATTCCAGTCACACATTACAATGTAACTGGAGAATTCCAGTTTGGAGAATTCCAGTCACCTGAGACTCTGCAGTGAGGGACACTCATTTCTTCTAAGTCTCCAGCCAATACTCAGGTTGTCTTGGGGTGATTTCTTGTATTGATGCAGTGCTGACAAGGCCAAGGATCATTATGTTTTCTTTGCAAAGACAGACCCAACTCCCTGCAATTCCCAGAGTGAGACATGCTATGCCGTGAATATACAGGAATTTAGTTATCCGAGGAGTTTACTTTTTCCATAAAAGGTAAAAGAAAATTTAAAGCTCTTTTCATGAACTTTCTCTTTTAGAGAGAAATGTTGCTTAAATAGTCTTAAATCTTACAGTAAATATACAGCGTTGTAATAATAAATTACCCAGCACACCACAATGGTGTTAGAGACTTGAAGTTGAACCTTAAATACACTGTGTATCCTAAATTATAAAATGAATCTTTCATTCAGTTACAGTGAAAGAAAAGCAGTAATTTTGTTCTGTGATTAAAGTGACCCTAAGTAATTTCATCTACCACAAAATGACTGGTGTAACATCTGCTCCCAGTAAGAGGGCCAGTGGCTTTATAAGGCAGCAAGCCTTACCACATCTGGCACCATTTAATGCTGGTAATTAAATGCTGAGAATCACTCTGCCCTTCATGGGCGTTGGTGATCTGTAGGAGTCAAGGCACCCACTCAGAAGACACATGATCTGCACAACAGCAGGGCACACTTGAGCTGGAAAGTAAAAATTCTAATGGCAAGGAAAAAAAAGCTAAATCAAGAAGCTGAGTAATATTTATTAGTTTAACTTGTGTAATGGTAATTAATTCCAGCTTTCTGTGTTTCTCTCAGCTAAAATTTTCTGCATATGAGAAAGTATTTTTATCCAATTGTTGATCAGGAAAACCACAAATATTTGTCCAAAAATCAGCTACAGCTAGGTGGGAATAAAAGCAGTATTTTGTGTCCAGTGAAACAGAAGCAATGAAGAAGTGGAGAAACACATGAAGGCCATAATCCTTTCTGTGTTACTGAAAAGTGTGAGAAATGCTAATATTAAAAATGAAAAGTAGAATGGAGAAATGTGAAGACAGACCACCCTCTTCAAAATAAAAAATGAATTCACAAATGCAAAAGTACTGTGGGATATAGCCATACACATTAAGAATATCAGCAAACAACCATTGGCAAATATATTGGCTACTTCTGGGAAGCTAAAGTACTTTTATTGTTATAATACTAACATTTTGTCACTAATTGATTAAAATAATTAGGATAATATTTGGAAAATTAATGAAAAATGTTATAAGAGAGCCAAAGAAAAATAAAAGAAAGGAATAACCTCATAGTTGTATAGCTTAGATGCATGCAAAATATTATGATCAAGTGACCACAAAAGATCTACAGATTTTTACCTCAGTCATTGAAAACATTTGGAAATACTGAATAGGGGGACAAACAAGGAAGTGTTTTGGAAGGTTCAAACATGTGGGAATGAACATGTTTTTCCAAAACATAGGTCATGCTTAGTAAATATGATTATTTTTTCTTCAGGGACCTTGCAATGAACTTTTTGAGCTGAAGCATAAGCTTTTTATTCTGCATGAAATTGGTAGTTTTGGCAATATATTACTTATTTCATCATGTTGTAGATGATGAAATAAGTAATGGAAAAATAGGTTTTGTTCCATAGCTAATCATTTGAATAGACAGCTGTGTGAATGTGTGATGGGTCTGGATCTGATTACCTCTCTGGGCAAACAGGATTTGTAAAATGTGGCAGAAAATTTGAAGAAGGACACATGATTTACTAGTGCAAAACCTTCATTAAAAATTGAAAAATATGGTAAAATAGCACTTTAAAACCAGGGGTGCTGTGCTCTGTTATAGACACTAGATTTCAAGATGAATATCAAAACAGTCGGGAAACTAAAATTTAACAAGAAGTACCAAATTACTGCAGAGGTTGTTGGATACTGTAGGGAAGGCTCAAGACAACTGTTTCTGTGCTAGCTGGTGACCCTCGAGGGAGAACAAAGAGAAGATGGGAGCAAGCAGCAGCAGGAACAGACTTGTCTTTCAGTTCAGGGGAGCACAGAGGTTACTGACAGACTGAAAACAAGCATATTTCAAGTCAAATGTTTACAAGGCAGTGTTTGACAGGCTGCAAGAAGAGGCAGGCAGGTATTCTTTCTTGAAACTCATTTTTTGTAACAGACTATATATTTGCTGGTTAATTTTCAGCCTGGGAGCAACCTGATTGTTAACAACAGTAGAAGTTATTCATAGCTTTATTGCAGTTCTTTATCCTTTACTATCTTGCCCTTGTCCTGCCTGAGTAAAGGCTATTGTTTTAACTCAAGCAGTTTACAGTCTCAATTTAACTTACAGGCTATTAAAAATATTTTGTTCTCATTTCCTAAGTCAGCATTAAAGCCCAAGTTGCCCACAGCAGAAGTTAGTGCAGGCCTAGGTTGGATGCAGGGTGTTCTGGAGCTGCACACTAATATATCTTGTAATTGGCTTGGTAGCTTTTATGAAGCATGAATCTAATAATTCCCATGCTCCGAAGTCTGGGGATTGCCATAACTAAAACAAAGTCATGGTTTATAAGTCACTAATAAATAACATTTGACAACTAATTAAGTTCAAATATGTTTTGCTATACTTAGATTTCCTAAGAGACTTTAATTATTTACGAAGTGCGGCTACACTTTTCTGAATACTTTTAACTGTATGGACAGACTTAATTTTTGTCTCATATGTTCTTAAGCAAAACATTCTATTATAACACAACATCTTTGTCTTCTTCAATATTACAGAATTAACTTGTTTTATTATGTGTGTATTGAGCTATAATTGGCATTTCATCCTTTACTGAACTATATCCTGTTACTTTGTCTTTTCATCAGATTGTTCATTTAAAACAATAAATTATTTTAAGCTTATTAAGATAACTATTATCTTAATCTATGAAGTAATGGAGTTTTACATTGATGTGAACTGAAACTACGGGAGATTGAGTGGTGTCACACATGTTAAAAACAGAGAGAAGTGTAGCCTCTTTTTAATGCGCTCATATTTGAAAAGCAATTTTACTGTGAGAGACTCAAAAAATACACTTTGTGCCAAGTGCTTAAGGAAATTGTTGAGTTGAATACAGTTTTTAACATAGTAGTACACAAGTTAAGCAGCTGCGTCCAAATAAGATGGAATATGTTCTATCTTGAAGAGTTTCTAAGGAACATGAAAATTATTTAAAACAGAAAATCAAATTAATAGGTTATGTTGGTTTCTTCCTTTTGTTCTTAGCCTTTCCTTAAGAGTCATCACTGGAATAATAAAAAATTAAGCGTACACTTGTAAAATTATGCCTAGCTACTGCTGTGAATGCTTTGATTCTTGTTGAATCACACTGACTGAAAGAGTCTGAAAATTTATATTGGAAAAAATGTTTACAATTTTCTTCTGTCATTTAACCATTGTCTGTATTTTACAGGGATCTTGGTGAAAAAATAATCATAGGAGATGCATGAATTTGCCTTACATTTATTATGTTGCTATTGTTATTATCTATTCAAGACATACTTTTAAGTTGTTACATACTCAGTTGTAGACAGTTTCCTGTGTTTATAAGCTTCAACAGGCACAGAAATATTTTTATTGGGTTTTATTGGATTTTATTGGGTTTTTATTGGGTTATTGGGTTAAAAAAAAAGAGGGTGGGGAGAGGGGGGCAGAAAAAACAGAACCTAAATGAAGGTGATTTTTTTCTAATTACACAGGTACAGGGTTGTGGTGTCCTATCCGCCTCAGAGTGAAGCAGAACTTGAACTTAAGGAAGGTGACATTGTTTTTGTACACAAAAAACGTGAGGATGGCTGGTTCAAAGGCACTCTGCAACGAAATGGAAAGACTGGCCTTTTCCCTGGCAGCTTTGTAGAGAACATTTGAGAAGATTCATTCCAAGAGCTTCAAATCATACTGTACTGTAAAATAGCACAAATATTTTGCCAGAAAAAGCACAGTCATTAACTATTTTCAAATGACTGTAATGTAAACAAAAATTGACATATTTTTACAGTGTCTATAGCACAATTACACCAGCGAACAACGGAGATGAAGGCATCTGCTGGTTTTATCACTTTGAATTCTTAAGTGTGATGTGTGCCTTGTACTGTCTGATTTATTATATAGAGGAATTTTTTTCCCAAGTATGTTACATAAATGAGCAATTGTTTACAAGGCTGTAACTAATTTATTCTTGGGATTTTTTTTTAAACTTGAATTTTGTGTAATAGCTAAAATTCTTGTGACTATGATTTTAACAAATTATTAATTTATGAAAGAATAACAAAGGGGAAGCTGGATTCTCTCCTTATGAGCAAGCAATTATATCTGATAAAGAGCCTCCCATTTATCTTCTGGACATTTTTCCCCTGCTGTGTCTGACAGTGGAGTAAGTCTCTGTTGTATGAGTTAATGTTGAGTGGTGGTGATGTGGTGTCAAATAGAATTTGCCAAATGGGGAAAAAATGTGTATTTTCTTCTTTGGACAGAGAAAAAAAAAAGTCAGTGGTGTTCTTGAGTCTAGTTTTCCTTCTTCATGAATCACCTGAGTAATGTTTCCAGGAGGGAAAGATGTATGCGAACAACTGAGCAAAACCATCTCAAGGTTAGGATCATCTCAAGGTTAGGAAAGAAGAAATTTAGGAGTGTCAACAAGAAATTCCCTATACCTTCTGTTCATGTAATAACTTGGCTATTTGAACAAAGCTTAGCTTTGTATTTGTATATTTGGCCAGGTCTTCGGGCATTTAGCGCTCAGGATCCAACAAAATTGGAAGGAATGTAAAAGCCCAACACTTAGAATGAATATAACTTGAAAACATCTGTTTGATAAGACTGAATATAAAAATAAAATTATAAGTTGTACTTAATGTCTAAAAATGCCTAAGATGTGTAATTTGCTGTTTTCTTCTCAAAATGATCTGCATGGCCAAGAGATGTTTTAAAATGTCTGAGCAGTAGTGGTGGTAAGTGATGCACTTGTGTTAAAGTAAAAGGCTGTATGAAACACTGTGAAAACTTTACTAACTTCTTAACCATTGCTACTTTGCTATGTTCTGACTTTTTCTTTGTCTTGCATGTGTTACTCAAGTCCTGCAGTAATGTAACTGTGCATGGTTGGCATTTTCCATTCCAATTTCCTGTTGCTGGGTTATTTTGCTCTGAAAATTTCCCAAAAGCCACTTGACCAAAACTAGTGAGCAACTTGCCTTCAACCAGAGAAGGTGTCCAGTGTTTGAATCGTAAATAAAATTTTTTAATGTCCTTGCAGCTGATGGATAGAAAGAATGCAGCCTGCAAGAAATACATTGTTAGTCTTTCAGGGTTTTTTTACAGAGTTGACACTGGTGAACACACACTACTCAGCTGAACTTGTTTTTTTTATTATTTTATTGTTTGATTATAGCAGTTAAATGGTGATTTTTTCTTTTGTAAGACACTGAGCACCATCATCTCCATTTAAATCTGATGTAATTTGGCTGTTACTCAGCACTTTACAAAGGGAAGCCAGTAAGGTGATTCAGTGTTGCACAGTACACAGAAACAATGATCTGTTAAATCCTTATAATTTTCTTGAAGTTATACATTGAAAAATATCAAATGTTAATGACAGAGATTTCTTGCAATATCAGGTAGTATCATGATGGTCTTAAAAAAAATTATATCTATAAATATATATAGTTGGACATGACAGCATTCCCAAATTAACCATCTCTCTTAAACACTGTATCATTCAGTTTTTGCATTTTTAAATCTCTTAAATAGTTTACTTGAATATTCATGTAATATATAAAGGTTTTGTGAAATGAATTTTAGTTAGAAAGAAGCTGATATCAGCTTTTGTCAGCATAAATTGGCACTAGTGTGTCGTAATCTTATTTTGGAAAATATAGTGCATTTTATATTAAAGACTACTAAAGGTTAATTTTTTTCTATCTCTACTCTCCATATTTTAAACTAAGTGACTAAGGTACCTCTATTAATAGAATTTCATGATGTAAAGTCAGTTAAAAATCAACTGTTAATCCAATAGTTCTGTTAGATGGAATACATTTTTAATTGATTTTTTTTAACATTGAGTAAATGTTTGTAAAAAGGGCTTATTACATAGCAGTGCAACAATGACAGAAATGCAGTTTATCATGCCTTTTTTTGTGATCTTTTGGGGGTTATTTTTTGGTTTTGGCTTGGGATTAATTCAGTGTAGAAACAGACAAACCCTGTGCATTTGCTTTGTGTAATTCCATTAAAAAATTTTTGTAAGGTATTTTATATCTATGTTTGAAGTCCAGTGAATGTTAAGTGTTTGATTTATTATGTTAAACTTCCAATCCTAATAAATATTTTCTTAGCAAACAGCTAGAGCAAATAGTGTATGCAAACATTAAACATAAATTACTTGTAAAGAATTTGCCAATAAAATTCCCAGAACTTGATTTCTGAATTCCTAGGAGGGTATTTCTGCTCATAGAGAAAATGTCTTCAGATTCTGTGATGCAAGAAGCTTGGAATGATGACTATAATGCAAAGACTATAGAGAGAACTGAGGACCTGGCTGATCTTTTCCCAACTCCTTATTTCAGCGAGTAACTTCAGAAAAGGGTATGTAACTCCATCTCAATCTGTTCATGATAGAACTACTGTCTCATCAACAGCTTATCAGGTGCACAATAGTTAAAAACTGCTTCCCCTAGAGGAAGAAGTGTCTGGTGTAATGGACCTGCTGTAGATAAATTGGGAGAGGTTGAAGCATCTGCCCGAACTTCCACTGTGGGCAGAAGTGTTGGGTGGCAAGAGACTCGTTTGCCTGAAGAAGTTTTCTGTGCACAGCAGTCAAGCAGCAACTGGCTAACAAGGAGACCTTGACTTGCGTTAACATGTGGTTACATGTCTGCTATATGCATTTGGCCTCTGGGAAGAGTGGTGGAAATTAATCCTACAAGTGTTTGCAAATGTTTGAGACTTGGTAAATGTTGCAGCTACTGCGATAAGCTCAGTGTTAGTTGAGACTGATGAGCAGAACCTAAATTGTGCTAGCAGTGAATGGCGCAGCATTGGGTGATCTCTGAAGGAAGGAGCATCTCATCTAACCTTCCTCAATTAAGGGGTATGAGGGCAGGGGGAAGGCAAGACTATTTGTAGAAATGCAGAATGGAGAATACAGAAAAGCAAGATTTGTTTGTTTTTTCAGAATTGTGGTCTGACATCAGTGCATCCATAGGAGAAAAGTACACGCAACCATCATGGCTGTGTAGCAGAAGTAAGACTATTTCTTTGGGTTGTTTTTTTTGTTTGTTTGCTTGTTTTGTACTGTAATTATTAAGTGATTCTAATAATGTATTTAACATTTGGCTTGCAAAATGTACCTTGTACAAAGGTACATGAAATCCTGTTCACCCTCACTTCATTACCTCTGCCTTATAGCAGTAATGACAATTATGATAGTTTTGCATAGGCTTAAAAATACGGCTTCTGAGCATTCTGGGTTTTTTTCAGAGAGCTGGCAAAATACTATATCTGGCTTGTTCTTTCCAAGCAGCTTTAAGCAAATGTGTTTAAAGGTGCACATTGACCATAATGAAACACAATAATCCACTTGTCTAGTTAAAAAGATTTGTCTGGCATTACTAAAACTCCTACAGTGTAGTCTTTCCTATATGTGCATAATTGTGGCGTCACTGCTTTCTGTAGGATACACCAATATTCTTTGGATTGCTACCATGTTTCTGCAATATGTATACTTCTCAAGTGGTGCTCAGGTGCTCATTCGCTGCACTTGGTTAATAATGGTTATAATAAGCAGATTTGAAGCTTGATTTGAACAAAACCAGTGTCATAAATCTTTTGAATAACAACAACAGCAACAATAACGCTACTACTAATAATCCTTTTTTAATGGCATACTTGCAATGTTTGTATATAGGAAAAAAAGAGCTAAGAATGCTGATAATTAGTGATGAGAACTTGGACATTAAATGTGGGGGAAAATGGGAAAGAGAAAAGAATTTGAAAGATCTGTATATGGGACCTGAATCTTAACTAACTTAGTGATCTTACCTTAGTTACTAGAGTCAAGCTCTGTGAAAGGACCTGAGAGGAACTTGGATGTCTAAGGCTGACAATGCAGCCCTCAATCTTTATCCAGTCTCTTAAGCTTGTATTTGTTTGGTGCTTGTGTCTAGAACAACTGCTGTTCTCCTGTCAAATACATTTGAAATCCAAAACTAAGCATCTGTATTTCTGAATTTAGTTGCCGGTTTACATTAATTAACAGGAGTAGTGTCCACTTTCTACATATTTTATGCAGTAATACTAACATTAGAGGACTGAATCTCTTGGGAAATGCAAACCAAGATGCAGTGCATTCTTTCCACAGTGTCATCCCAGTAGCTCTTACTTTTTGTGAGACAACCTTGAGGTAAGCACCTGCTCTTGAAAACTTGAGGTGTCATCTTTTTCTTTGCATGTTTCCTCCTTCGCCATCTGAGGATTCCCGTGCCTCTGAGGTATGTGGTGTAAAACTTGCTTTCGAAGTAAAGGCTGACTGGTTTTTGTGAGTTTGAATATAGATTCTGATGGATTAGATCTGCCTCCAAATATGATCATCAGCATCTAAACCATCCTAGGAGAAGTCTCCTCAAGCCTGCCTTCTTTGGGGGAGAGACTTAGCTGATCCATTTTAACAGCTGAAGAGCACTTTGTTCAGAAACACCCTGGTGCAAGGGACGAAACAAAATGATTTTGCTATACCAAATCTGCAATATGCAAAAGCCATTCAAAATGTTACATAATGAGCATTTAATGTGTGCCAATCAAATCAAGAGTGGTTACACTCTATATAATCTTAGCAGATCTCAGAAAGTATTATCTATCTGTTCCTTCTACTATACCCTTTTCTGTCAGCTGTATTATTTTGCTAAAAAGTAGCAAAATCAGTTTTTAACTGCTCTACTGTTCCTACACAGTGGAGTAAAGAAAATTTAGACACAGTGACATTAGCCCAGATTTCAATTACTCACAGTTCTAACAAGCTTGTAAAAATTCCCCTTAGCACATGGAAATGAATAGCACTTGGCTGCACTGTGCACGCAACTCTAGTGCCCATATGGTTCAGGTTACATGGCCCAGAGGCCTTCTGATGTTTGCATCTAGTAGTCATTCATATCAAAACCAATTCACAGGATGTCCAAACGCTACATTCTCATTTCAGAGTGGTGGGAACAGCCTGTACAGGAGTGTAAAGAGTGGAAATTTGGCTGGCACATAAAGACAAAATACACTTCAATTACAAAGGCAAAAAGAAAAATGTCAGGATTTTAAAATATCTGTGCAGGTGTTTTCTTGTCTCTGCTACCTTAGATAGAACCCTACTTCACAAAGCAAATGAGTTTTAATTCCTGACTCCCCCACACCCCCCCCTTCCCCATCCCCCCGTTCCCAGAAAGGAAAGTAATACAAGCCCTTAGAAATATCCAGATTCTTTGGCATTAGAACACATGGTTGGATTCTCAATTACTCCAAATCAGTGCTACTTCATTGATTTCATTAAACTTTGCTGGCATACACTGAATATGCCCCCTACTGTTAAATAGTGAAGGAAAATATCTCATCTGCCCTAAAGGAATGAATATGTTTGAAAGAAACCAAGCTGGATGATTTTCATACTTAGAAAATACAGAGCTATTCTGGCTGTGTTATGCTTCTCTCAAAAAACATTTGTCCCACTGGTACAGCACTAGATCAAACATGATGCCTTTTAGCAGCACTGTAAAGCATAGAAGACTTGCTCAGTTTTCAATCAAACCTATAAATTTCCAGATCCACAATTGCATAGTAGGCTTTGGTTTGCGAACAGCTGCTAGTCCCAAAATCTTTTGTGGTTAGTTGCTGCTGCATTTTCTCATGGTGTATCTGTGAATGCTTGGGAGAGAAGATGAGTCAGGAGCAGAATAACTTTAAAGTGGTCATCGACTTTGTTCTCCACATCAAGGGACGTGCCCTAGGTCAAATTTCTTATTTCAGCTGGTTGAACTTCTGAATAAGCTGAAGAATGTTAGCTCTAAAAAGTTTACAGTTCAAAGAATTTCTCTCCACTCCTCTGGTAGGCAGTCTTAGTGTGTCTTTTGAATACACACAGATCAGGGAAATCTCCTTATTTTCTTACTTATCAAAGCATTACTGTACGCTGCTATCCAGCTTCTAAGTTTATAGTACACAAGTAACTATTTGCCCCTGCAGTCACTGAAATTCTTTGCATTCGATAATTTAAAATCTGTGATACACAATATAGCTTTTTTACAGGGATAAAGTTTAATAGTTTTTTTAAAATAAAGTACTACTGGGCCTTGTAAAGATCAACATTTACATGAAAGATAAGAACACATGCAAAGAGTTAAACATTTTAAAAGTTAAAAAAATCATCCTGCCTAGGCATTCAGTATTCTTGATTACTTGCACCAAATGTGTATTTCTTTTTACTGAATGGGTTATTTCTGCCACAGACTGTTAAAATTCTCAGAAAGCTGGAGAGTTTCTGTTGAGAATATCTCCAATAAATAGGAAAAAGACAGCAAGAATGAGATGGCCTTGGAATTCTGTCTGCAGAACCAGAGACTGGTTCAGGACCAAATTTTAAGTGGTCCAGTTGTACATACCACAACCATATCACTGTTTGGAGGTCTGCCATAGCTGCTCTCAAGAAAATGGCAGATAGTATTTCTCATTTGTTCTTTACCTTACCTAGAATACTCCTTGTTAAGGGAATCCACGTAACTTAGTGTCAAATGCAGATAAAATTTGGCCACAATGGCAAAACACAACAGTGCTCTTGAAATTTGTTTCTCTGATTTGGCAGTGTTAGCGAACACTGAGATGATCAAAGAAAAGTTAACTACTAAAATATAAAATTCTGTAGGTGATGTTTCTCAACACTATCAGCAGGCTTGAGTATCAGTTTCTGAGTCTGGGAAAGTTACACGGTTCTCTTTGTAAAGACTGACATGTCAGCAGTGAATGTGCTAGTGGGGAGCAGGTGGGAGGAGAAACAGCCCAATAGTTACAGAGATCAGTGAAATATTGTCTGGTCCAACCACAGCTATTTTGGGGTTTTTATTTTACAATATGCTATTCCATAGTAAATGATGCTAATGCTCCTTTCCCACAGTAGGTCAGGGAGGTCTGTAAGTGGATGTGACCGAGTGTTTGGATGTGGAAGATGAGGACCACAACAGAACTTAGTTGGTTTCATGTCTGGGGGGGCTCTGGTGACAACTGTGTTGCCAGAGCCCCCAAGTGCAGGCACAGCCAGAGCTGATGTCATGAACTGCTGTCAGAGCTGCACGACAGCTCAGATGGCAAAGCCAGGCTGTGAGAGCTGTCAGGTCTCTTCAGAGGTCACGCTGACGGGAAATGGTCAGTCAGGAGGATGTGTCTCAGTGCTGGGCTGTGTTTATGCTGGCAAACCTTTGTTGTGTGGACTCCATGTTGTGTTACTCATGAACGAAATGATGTGGGAATTGTTCCATCTGCTCTCTTTGTACCTTTGCCAATCAGTGTAACAGGTTTGGTTTTGACTACAAAGTGTCAGTCAGTAGAATGACTACTACAGTCTCATAGGGACAGTAATAGAGTGTACTCATGCAGCTATGATTTAATTAGCCCACAGCCCTGTTTCTATTGAGTAATGGCTAAATCTAAGTACAAGAAATAGCTTTTGTCAAGTGCAGGAACTAGTTTGGAAAAAAATTAGCAAACCTGAACTTTTGAACCTCTTGGCCTTTATCGTCAGATGCAGCTTCTGATGGAAGTAACTCCTAGTTGTGTGTGTGTGTCTGAAGATCGGTTGTGTACCTGTCTGCAGGTTTTCTCTATTGCAATCCTGTCAAAAGCAACATTTTTAAGGAAACAGGTTTTTTTCCAAGGGCACATATTAGATCCTGGTCAACATCTGGTTAATGTTGGTTATTAAAAGCTTATTTCTATCTGGCATTACAAATAGGAAGCCCATGTTTTTGTAACTAAAGGCACTATGGACAAGTTTACAAAAGCTTATATAGCTGGCTTATGTTGTGTTTCAGCTATATATGGTAACACAGAATGCTTTTGGAAGAGATATTAGATGCTGAAATAGTGATTCCAAATATAAACGAAGTCCCTAAGGCATGAATGTTGTCTTACTTATAACTTTAAATTACTTTTTTATAGCTAAAACTAGCATGTCTAGTGGCTAATTATAATGTGCCCTGATGTTATGCCCAACCACCTCCTTTTCTGTCTTTTCCACATGCAGCACTTAACCTTCTAGGCCTTCATTTCATAAAGGATTAAGTGCATTGGAGCATTACTAAACAAAAAACTCCAAAACCAAACAAAACAAATAAAAAAGAACAAAAGCTTTGCGTAACAAGTGTAGATTTAAACATGACCTTGAATGTTTGAGGAGGCATTTTGCTGAGTCCTAGTGGTTTTTTTCTCTCTGGATCATCCTGGAAATATAATGGTGTGGTTCTAAGAAAAGAAAAAACCAATGTTACTTACAAAGAGAAGTTATTTATGCTTTTTCTAATTCAGCAAAAATAAAATAAATTGACATTTCTTGGATACTGTAACATATGGGACAGAAAAGTACAGCATTTTGGATAGTTTGGGTGTACCCTTTATATTCTAATTGGAGATACTGTTCCATTGGATTAAAAAAAAAAAAATTTAAAAACCCAAACCAAAAAAAGAGAAGCAATTTTTACCTGATCAAATGAAATGGGAATTGCAGTACTTACCCTTTTAATCTGGTCTGGCTTTGTGAAGAACAGTGTTTAGCAAGTGCTGGAATGTGATTGAGATGGCCAGGCTGAAAAGGTCAATAACTGGCTGGTCCTTGAGACAGGCCAGTGGTGCTGTCTGCACTTTGGTGGAGGACAGATTGCCATCCAGTGAGTGTCAAAGGTGGGGACATAAAATATCTTAGAATGAGATTCAGGATTATTTTACGCTCACAAACTTGTGGGTCAGAGGAATAGGAAGTAGGAAACAAAGTAGATATCTGGAAGCTTCCATGAGAGATCTTTCTTTTATATTTGAGATAAAAACATGTAGTTTCATGCAGAATACAGAAAGAGTATCAATTAGTTTGGCAAAAACTCTGCAAACATTTCAGAAGTGAGGCTGGGCTGAGGTGGTTTGGCTGTTGCTGTCTTTCCTACCGTTATGATGGGAACTATGAAAACACTGCTGATAGTAAAGGAGTCTGTCATTCTCAGAGAGGTTTCAAAGAAAACTGAGCTAAAACCATGAAGATTTCCAGCTTCATGAATGAGAATCTTTTGTCCTCATTTAGAAGCCTTCTCAACCAGTGCTGTTCATGCAGGCACTTTGCTGATGTGCAGATTAGCTGTAGAATGTCTTGCTCAGGTTTCGGGGGACTTCATTTGGGTAACAGGAGAACATATGTCTGGACATTTGTAAATCTATCTGGCAGCACAAGCTGTATGATGTAATCAATTCCTTTGAACAACAAGAAGGAGCATCTTCAGCTTAGTAAGTTTGTGAGTTACAGAATCATAGAATGGTTTGGAAAGGACCTTAAAGACCTAGATCCAACCTCCTGCCACAGGCATGGATACCTTCCACCAGACTGAGTTGCTCAGAGCCCCATCCCGTCAGGCCTGAATCTCTAAAATGACTTTGGTTATATCTCAGAAAAAAAAAGAAGACAAGACTCTAATTTCCTCATAGCTTCACAAAATTTATGTCTGTAGGGTGCAAATTAAAAATATCCTAAAAATATTAGCTTTTATTGCTTTAAAAGCTTCATCCCTCCCTGGGCCCCATTCAATAGCCTCTTGCCTCCATCAGAGGCTTAGCCAATTCCCCTAATTCAGGAATCCATGGCCAACAAAATCCCACAGCTCCAAGACTAGTTCTGTGAATTCAAAGAAACAGTTAAAGCTATAAAGGATGTTGCAACTGGATACAGCTTTACAGCCAAAATTACTTATAAAACATTTTGCAGAGTACTGCTGTTAAAAATAGCTATGCATTGAGTTGAGAAAATGCAGAGAGGCTGGATAAGGTCAGTAAGCACAACATTACCCAGTTCTTACAATGGAGGAAATTGACCTACCATTAGTCCACATGTCATTCAGTAGATGGTATCCTGGTGTCTTCTGGATAAGGCCTTTCTTGTTTTTTCCCTCTTATCCCATTTGGTTATCTGTTGTGCTCCTTCCCATTACACCCTGGGCTCTTTCCTGCAGGATTGCAGCTTGTTCTTCTCTCTTGCATCATTGTCATTGGGCAATGGACCAATGTGTCATAAGTAGAATTGCTTAACTTGTATTTATTAGATTGTTTGTTTACATATATTTAACAGCTTTCGAACATAAATGCACAAAAAATGCCTCTGTTTTTGAAAAGTGCTTGCATATTCCAGCAAATGACAGTCTGGCTGTTTTTAGTAAATTTCCGTTACTTTATTTGAAAAATTACATGAAATACAGAGTTAACGCCAAACCTGGGTTGTTTTGGGATTTTTTGAAGCACTTATATCTTTTTATCTTTGTATCTTTTTGGAAACTCCCCCAGCCTTTCCTAATCCACATCCTGTTAAGTTTTGCATGAACAAAATTATTGACAACTCCCCTAATAAAAGAGAATGCCTTTTCACGTGGGATTTAAATCCTGTATCTATCCAGCAATTCACTTTTTGCAGGTGTAGTCCTGTTTCTATTTTAGGGCCTAAAAGTGCTTCCACAGAACATGACAGTAACTGTGTAGTAGATTTTTCCCTAGGGCTCTGCCAATATGGGAAGCTAACAGTCATTAGTCTCAATTAAAGATGGGAGACCTGACATTTAGAGGGGAGAAACAAAGTGATTTGGCAAGTCTTAAACTTGTAGCATGCCCTCTGAATCTCAGTTCATGGGGGCACCCTTTCCCTGAGGAACCTAAATATTCTATGGCGTTAGCATTCCATTCCCCTGCTAGATTTTTTTTTTTTCTCCTTCTTCATTTCACTTGGAAAATAATCTTGGACCAAAAACTCCTGGGAACAGAAGCTGTCATCTCTCTCTATTCTCTGAAATGGCTGGCGTGCTCTTAATTGTAGGAAATGAAATTGTAAACACATCCTTTTTTTCTTGTTTGTATCATCTCTAAATCTTTCTCCTCTCCCCTCCCCTCCCCATTTTCCTCCTTTCTTTCCTTCTTTCTTGTGGGCATCATGTGATGTTAGCTTCCTTAAACACTCATATCCCAATGGATTTAATGAGTGCTTGGGAGCCAGATGGCATGCCATATTTTTTTCAAAACATTTTAAAGCACATGACAGACAATTCATGTTGACAGGAGTGCTTCGCTGAGGTGTCTGTAAAGCAAATGTGTTACTTGTTACTATTAGAGCAGAATAATTGTTTATGAAATGCATCCTCAAATTCAACAATGATTCAGTGAAGTAAACAGAAATAAACTGTGCTATGTAAACACTGCACACTCTGCAGAGATGTTACCCACTTGTATAGGATAATTATAATCTGAGTGACGCAGTGTGGTATTATGCAATAATAGGTGCTGGAGTTCAAATTCAGGCAATTTTGTACGAAAATCTCCAGTCTGTGGGCAGTAGTAAGGAAAAGACTTGGCTGGAGACAATAAGGATTCCTCTTTTTCATGTTAGATGGAAAGAGAGATGCATTCTTCCTTCTTTTATCTACTAGAAAGAGAGAAAACTACAAAAGTGTCATCCATATAGAAGGAAAATAGATAAAAGCAATGGACTTTTCTATCCTACTTAAGATTGGTTGAAGTTGTAGGTTCAGCTTAAAAAATCATGGCTAATGATCCTCATGCTGCAGAAAGCCAGCTTGGAGTAGAAGCAAGATATCTGATTTGGGGAAAATAGCAGGGTCTCTGATAAATGCATGGTCTTCATGTATCCATCTTTTCTGGTTTAGCAGCTACACTGTGAAAATTAGGAGGTAAATACTACCTTGAATACTCTCTAAACCTCTATTTTTTTCTTTTTAAAAAATGTTAAACATGGACAAATCTACTTCATTCCTGAATTTTATTCATTATTTTTTTCAGTGCTCTTCATAACAGACATTTCTGGCAAATGTGGAGTTCCCTAAGAAAACAAACAAAAAAACCCCAAACCCACAAGCACAATAAAACTACAAAACAAAACCCCAAACCAACAAAATAAACAATCAAACGAAGTATGAGTTTTACATCCATCAAAAAAACTTTTATGGAGAGTGTTTCTTTTGTCAAGAAAAAAGAACATGATGTGTAGAAACTGGATAAAGAGAGGCTGAATTGTGACTGGAAGGAGAGCTTGTCTACAGCAGGCTGGGGATAATCCACCCCTGCCATGTGCAGTATACAGCATATTCTCCATGTTCAGGATAGAAAAAGTACAGAAGGTTTAGGCAAGTGAGGATAAAACCATAACAGTATATTTAAAATATGTATCTAGGGATTATATATATATATAAATTTTTCCTGTTCTGGAAAAAAGAAATCAAACCAGGCTCTTCTATCACCCCTACAGCTGTATCAGCCTGTATTGTGTAGCTTTGAATCAGAATTTTTGTTCCTCACTTTTGATGGTAAAATACATGGTAAAATACACACCTTCTAGACTGATCTGAATTGCTCTTCCCCCCCTCTTCAACTGTATTTCCTGTACAGTTAATATATAGGATTAATAACAAAATTACCTGCTGGAGTTTAGAGATGGTAGCTTGTGCAATCCTGGGTTTCTGCAAACCATACTACTTAGTGTGTGTTGTTGGGCAGTAGTGGGTACCAGACCTCTTATGGGGAGCTCAGAAAATGTTTGACTTCTAGTAAAATCTCATCATAAACTGTGCTCTTACAAATCAAAACCTATATGAGGGATGATTAAAAAACCCCAGCTTTTGAAATAAGGTAGGTATGCATTTTATATAATCAAACTTACTTATATGACAGTCTAGTGGGAACAATAGCTAATTTTTCCAAGGATGCAAGTCTTTCCTGATAATTATTGAAAGATATTATACACAGTGATAGATAAATTACAAAATAGTATAAGCAATAATCTGAAAATACCTCTTTTCATCTTTACCTGATTCTTACCTCTTAAGCCAGCTGATTGGGTATTATTATGATTGACTACTTTATTAGAAGGACATACTACAGTAAGGGCTTCTGAATGTCACAATAAGATGAAGTCTTCAGCTGCTCAGCTAAGTACATGAGTGAGATGAAATGACAGCGAAGTATTTCTGCAAGAAGATGTGATATGAAACCAGATTTATTTAGGACAATCTGATAAAGAAAATTAACTGTTGGGAGTTCCTTGAAAACTCTCTAAGCATTACTCTATGTAATTCAGGCTGCAAAATGGTAACAAGCTGTAAAGAATATTGGTTTTGACATTTCCTATAATACTGGTGAAGATAAAGGAGGTGAGCAGTCTGTGAGATCTGAGTGATTGTCACTAGCACTATCACAGTTGCCATTTATTATGGAGTGTGTTCAACAGTCATTGCTGGCAAATCATCAGCTGAAGTTTTGCCAGCAGAAGTCCTTATGTTTAGGATCACAGCTATTTGCAATTATGGAGGGATAACTACACAGTCCCTTGACTTGCTGCTTTCTGTCAGTAAGTGGATGTGCTACATTAGGTTGGTATTCCTGTATGCAGATTTGTGCCTCATTAGAGCTACCCTTGAAAACATATTCACGGTCACATACTGAATGTATGCTAAAATAGGTGAGGCTATAAAAACAGTGTTTGTGGATGTGCCTTCAGTTTCCTCCTTTTAAACAGCTTTTGAACTCTTCATAAATGTTATGCATGTCAAAGTAGGTATTTATTTGGGGGAATCACTGAGGTGTTTCACTTCCATGTATCTCAGATCTACTATTTCCTGGTGGCTAATTAATGTGTTTATGAAACAAAGAGTTTGCTTTGGTTTGATTTGTGTAAGTCCTTAGAACTTCTCATGAGAACGGAAGTGAAGGATCAACTCTTGTTAGTTATTAACTATGTTTTTCTATTCCCCCTGCATAAGCCTTTAGCTGAATTTTCTTACCCTGATGAGTTCAGTCCAAATCACTCTGTCAAATCTTTCTGTCTTTATTCCCCCTCTTCTTTATTGACTTTGCTCATTTCTCCCAATATCCTACCTCCTTCCACCTCCTCAACAAAGCAGAATTTACTGACTATAAATAGGAGTAGATGCAGTAAATTTTCAGGAGACTGCATCACAAGACCAAAGTGGGCAACAATTTGGATTTGCCCATACTGATACACAGTAGGAGTGTCCAGTGTCTGTGATTGGACAGGAGTTGTGGACAGAGGCTGAATGTGCAACAAATGTTTCTTGAAGATAGTTTTGCAGGGGTGGGTGATGTTGGGGTTTTATTTTAACGTGTCAGGTGCTTCAGGGCAGCACTGGAAGTGAAGTGCTCCATTTTAGCAGCAGATGCCTGACTTCTCACTGGGAGCAGCAGCAGTTCAGTGACCGTGCTAACTCAAACATGGGCCTCACGCTGACATGTGAAATAATCCTGGTCGTAGTGGGAAAACCTGTTTAGCCAGGAGGATATGAAAACATTAGGTAATTTGCCAAGGTTCTGATAGCTTTGTTTTTTTCTGGGGTTTGGTGCTGTGTTTTGTTTTTAGAGTGTTCACAGAGCTTTTATACTTTTTACAGAGGTACCAGGAAAAAATTTCTTAAGAGGAAGAAGTTTTCAAGTTTTTGAAAAAGTGCCTAAATTGTATAAAACCAGTTCATGTAGGCATGATAAAAGTTCACTGTTATCACATAAGAACAAATATTGCAGAGATTTTGCATGGTCTAGAAAAACAAAACAGACTGCAGTGTCATAAAAAAAGATCACTTAAGGGCAGAAGGTGTGGCAATTTGACCACTTAAATATCTGAACCAGTGTGGTTGGGAAAGTGGCAAAATACTGGGAGGAGAGGGGTGGTTGTTTCCTGTCATACAATTAGGCAGCTGGATTTTTCCTCGGCAGTTTATCTCAGCTTTGTGTCACTTGCCCAGAAGGCTAAGGCCATATCAAAGACATTTGGGAATTGCAACATAAAACTTGTTAGTTCTTAATTTATATATTTTGTATATGTGTATGTAGCATATATATATAAAATTAGTAACTAGACCAGATTTTTCCCAAGGTAAATGACAAGTGCATTCCTGAAGAAAGGGGTACAAAAAGAGACAGCAGCCTCAGTGCTGAGCTGTCCAGGCAAAGCAGAAAATAATGAGAAGCCCTGAGAGCTCACCTAAAATGAGGCACCTAGTCCACTTACACCCCCTTTTTTTACAGGAAGAAATGCATAGCAGTGTGTGACCTGCCACTGAGTTATCATTTGACCTGGAAAGAAGGAAACCTTTTAAGCTCTTCCCTGGCTTAATTCTGTTCTAAGCCCATGACTCCTGTATCCCAGATACATGTCCCCATCATCAGATTTGCTTAAGCTAGGGAGGTCATCTTTAATACGCCAGTTGAAAAGCAAAATAGTTTCTTGAATGTTGATTTCAGTTGATGCTTAATCCCCAAGGTTTTACATTTCCGGACAGTAATCATCTGGCTCAAGTGTCAAATCTCCTTGGCCCACTTTAATATTTTGTTCCTATAAACTGAAACCACTTCAGACTGATGGCTATGACAAGCTTGTTCAGTGGTGAAAAACTGAAGTTAGTGACCATGTTTCCTGTAAGGAAGGAGAGTTGAATGCAGGTTTTCTTGGAGCTGAGTGCTCCAACCAGCAGGCTTTTGTTTCAAACAGGACAGAGCACATGTGCAGCCACTTCTCCAGTTGCTTTGTCCCAGGCCTTACACAAAACCCACGTAATGTGGGACATATGCTTTCACAAGCAGTACAGGGAACAGTAGGAAAATGCTGCTGGACATTAGAACAGCATCGTTCTTTCATGTGTGACTCTTGGCAGAGATTCAGGCATCACTGTGGTTAATGATTAGACTCAAGTTTCTCTGTAAATCTTGCCTTAAATCAAAACTCAGCAGGAATTTGAAATACCTGATAGAGGGGACCTCAGTTACAGTGGCCCCTGTTCTGTGCTATTCTGCTCTGATCTGCGTTTTGTGCTGTTAGATACATTGAATATCCTTTCCTGTTTGAAAATATTCTGGGTTTTCCCATGGTAATAGAGAAATTTTTACTTGAAAGCAGTATCTTGGTTGTGTGGGAGAATGATTAAAAATTTTTAAGGAATAAATAACTCTCTTAGGAAGAGTATTTTTAATGCCTGAATGTTTTAGGCTTGAAGAAAGACAGCTGCATCATTTTGTACATTGTGGAGAGGTTCCAAGTGTGTGTATACATGGTCACAAATGGACATACAAGAATTATTAGCTTATATTTTTGCATTTATAGTAAGCCAGGCATAATAATGACCCATATTGAACTAGCTGTTACAGATTTGGTCATGATAGAGGGAACAGGTCTATCAGATCAAGTTCTTGTATCAGCTATTGCTCCCCCCAAAAGGCAGGTAATCATTATGACACTGATCTGTCTCTTGCACTCCACTAGCTTTAATGGGAAATCAGTGTGAATAAACTGGCTCAGATGAACTCTGCTTAATCTGATCTCATGATTTAACCAGGCATCTGGAAAAAAAAGGCTAATGTCACTTAGGCCAATGAATGAACACACATCTTGTTTTAAACACTAAGTTAATGAACAAGAATTAAACAGAATCTTGTCTGAACTTTTGAAAAGGGTATTTTACTTTGTCAACTATAACACACTTTAAAACCCCCACTAAACTCATGCTTACTCTGTGTCAGCAAAATCTTTACAGTACAGGACAGATTAGTCTTTAACTTTTTTACAAGGGTAGGTCAGCTGTATGGATAAGGACACATGTCAGAAAGAAGGTAATGCCATAACTACTTACAATTTCTTTCACTTGAAATCTGCCTGCTGCTCTTCTTGTACAATACGATGCTCATAGTTATTTTCTCTGTAGTGTACACATCTTCAGAAAACATCACTAAGGACAATTTTTGGCCCTCTGTGTTTCTTTGCTTATTAAGCTTCACTTGAAGTAAAAGCTGTCCTGGTCCTTAATTATGCTACGTACCAGAAGTCTTGGTCAGAGACTATTCTGAGTACAGTCCCATCTATCAGTGCCTGTTCTTTATCACTGGGACCTCCAGGCTTTCAGAATATAGCATGTTCTGAAATGTCATTGTATCACAAATCTCCTTCACTCTTTTGAAAAGAGCTACGTGCAATCTAAATATACTTCCTAAAAGAAACGAATTCTCATAATAGCTTTCCTTTAAAATTTTATTTTTCTTACAGGTGTTTACCTGTTTGCTAATGCCTAAATCTGCTTTTTCTCCTATATGTAAAGAATAATCTATGGAAGAAGAATCCTACATGTATAGAACTAATGTTATTAAATGCTCTACAGCTCCCTGGAAACACTTAAAATCTAAAATTCTGAAAAACACCTTTAAAGTCAAAAGCATGAACTGTACGAAGTTACAATACTACTTTGCTCAGAGAAACTCCAGTAGGATTTCAACATATTACTCTGTGGAAAATAATAATATAACTTAATAGTAACAACAGTAATAATAATAATTTTTCTGAAAAAAAAAATTGAAGTGTACTCTTGTGCAAAATTGTTATAGCTTTTATTAGTATTCCTCAGGGGATAAAATTTCCTCAGTGTGTACGACTTAATCAGAAGCTCACAGAAACCCCTTCAGCACATCATCAGACACAGATCCTAAGTGTAAATAGCATTACTGTAATAGCAGAGTAGTTTTGTGTGGGGGGGGGGTTGTATTAGTTCAGTTGCATATCATGAAGTTTGCTTTGGTTCCTGAACACGAACTCTCTCAGATGCTTACCTGTGTTTTGGGCTTATCTACCTTAACGTGTTTGAAATTTAACTCTTCTGGTACAGGGATACCTCATACAAGATCCTTGGGATTTGGGGGCAAGGATACATGAAAACGAGAGAAACAAAATCCTGATTCATCTAGTTTTTTGTATCTATATATGAAGCACCTTTTTGCTCAGGAATGGGGGTAACAAGGGCAGGACCGAGAGCTTCAGCTCCAAGCCGGACGCTGTGGAGTTTCAAAGCGGCACAAGCGTATGGTGAGAGCAGAGGGGCTTCCCGTGTGCGAGCGCAGGGGACACGGGCGGTAAGCGCAGGCCCGGAGCCCCTCGGCAGGCGGCGCGGGCCCCTCCGGCCGCAGGGCCCGGGGAGCGGCCCCGTCTCCCGCCGGGACCCGCGCCCGCCGGCCCTGGCGGTGACGTCACGCCGCTCCCCGCGACGCCTGCGCTCAGCGCGGAGCGGAACCGGCCTGGCTGGGGAGGGAACCGCGCTCCGTGAGGGAAGCGAGCCAGCGGCCGGGAGGTACCGGAGCACGCGTGGAACGCGTGGAACTCCTGTGCCCGTGGCGGGGCGGCAGGCGCAGCCCGCGCCTGGCTCGGGGCAGGGGGACGCGCAGGGACAGCTCGGAGCGGCCCCGCTGCCACCGTGGCACCCGCGCGCGCGGACCGCGCGTCCCGGCGTCCCCCGCGGGCGCGGCCGGCGCCGCTTCCCGCTGTCCGGGCCGAGGGCTCCACCTGCAGCCGGGCCCGGGCCGGAGCCCGCCTCAGCCGCGCCGCCGGCACGGACGGAGGAGGGAAGGAGAGAGGGGCCGGGCAGGGCTGCGGGAACCCCGCTCGCCCTTGCTTAAAGGTGCCCTCCTTGGGCTGGCAGCCGAGCGCCGCGGGGTCACGCGTTAAATAGTTGGCTCTGAAAGAAGAGCAAAGGTGATAGAGTAGCTCCGTGAGCCTGTTGCTCCAAATATACGCGGTTTTCCCTTCCATTATTTATGGGAACAGCGGGTCATTAGTCCTGCTGCAACTTTATTCTCCCAAGCCGCAACTCCAGGGAACCTGTGTGGTGTTTCTGTGTTGAAGCACAAACTGTACATTACTGCGTTGCAGGTAGGCCCTATGCCCCAGCTGTGAATGCCTTGTTAATGCACTAGGGGCTTTCTCTGCTCCGACAACATGCCAGGGAAAGCAGACGCGTGGGTTGGTTTCAGGGACTTGTGAATACTTTGTTAGGGAAAAGGACAGACCGTCTGCTTGTTCAGACTCTGTCACAGAAGACCAAAATCATCATGCCACTGTATGAGTTGGTGATGGCCTGGTACACTTAGTACCATGTGCTGTTCTGATTATTACTCACCCAGAAGGGTTTAATAGACCTCAGTGAAGCCAAGGGTAAGGACCCTTTAGTGAGGTATTGAATAGCTTCCACATGTGTAGGAGTAACTGAATAGACCTGAAAGAGGATACAGGTGGAGAGTGAAACAGTAAGGGGAAGGTATGAAGAGAAACACATAGAATTATCTAATCAGAAAGCAAATTAAGGACAAAAGGAAGTACTTTCCCACAAATAATAAAACTCGTTGCCTCAGGATGAAGACAGTATAATTGGGTTCAAAAAGGATTTATTCAAATGTATGGAAAAAAGATTCATTATTATTGCTTGGATTCTGCCTCTGTCTCCTCAGGAAATCCCAAAACAGCTGATTGGTTTCTAGAGCTTGCAGAATAAAAGATCATTTTACAGAAGTACTTTCTTTGTGTACTCTGTTCTAAACATCAAAGCTAGCTACTTCAGAATCATTTTGTATTTTAAAAAGCCTTTTTTTTTTTTTCTTCAAAAGCAGAAACAAAAAAACCCAGGCTAGTGGTAAAACACAGTCTGACAGTATTAAACCAGTGTAAATACAATAGTTTCAAATCGTACTCAGTGACATTTGCACTGGTGGTGTCCAACACTGATACTTGGGATAGTGTGAGACCTTCAGGCTAAATGACTTCAGCACAAGAATAGTGGTTGCAAGAACAATATCATTGCAACCAGTACATCAGCTTTGATAGCAGCTGAACGATACATCATGGCCTTAAGTACATTAATCACATAATTCTGTAATTGAATAAGAGTTACCATAGCTCTAATATTGGAATGCTAGATTATGTGCATGATTTTTTTTAATAGTTCAGAATTATTTAAGAATTAACTTTCATTTGTAGAGGGGGTGTCTAATTTAACTCACCTGTTTATTTTGAATAAAAAATAAATACAAATGAATGAATAAAAACCAAAACGCTGATTCTATAACCTGCTATTACAAACTGCCTCGAACAGGTAAAGGCTGTGATGTTGACAAGAACAGCAGTTACTGTCTTGCTGTACTGGATATG
The DNA here is from genome assembly GCA_910950805.1 of Acrocephalus scirpaceus scirpaceus. Classification (NCBI taxonomy): domain Eukaryota; kingdom Metazoa; phylum Chordata; class Aves; order Passeriformes; family Sylviidae; genus Acrocephalus; species Acrocephalus scirpaceus. The sequence continues at coordinate 7,718,054 of OU383778.1, read as the reverse complement.
CAGTTGATGATTTATTTGCAATTTGTGGATTATTTTGAAGATGGACAAGGTCTGTGCTGTTTTTGGAGGATCCCGTGGGATAGGCAAAGCTGTGGCAGAGCTCCTGGCACAGAAGGGCTGCCGCCTGGCCATCATTGCTAGGAATCTGGACGTGGCCCAGACCACTGCCCGTAACCTTGGTGGTATGTATGCTGCTGTGCAGTTATCTCCTCACTGCTTAGGTGACCTGTGAAAATATCGAGTCGTTAAAAACCCCTCGTTGTTTAACTAGATGAAAAGGAAAATAAAGGCTAAGACGTATTAAAAACCAGTGCTATTGGAACAATTTTGTTTTCACAACTGTCGTTGAGAAAGTAAGTTATCTATTTTATCTGCATGATGGGAATTTTAAGATGAATGGAATTGTTTGGGGTCACAATAGAGGTGGTGTGAATTGAGTCACCCTCAGCTTCTGAACAAGCCAGAACTGAGACAAGTCTGCTCACACTGAACTTCTGATTTCAAAAGGAAAAATTATATCACACAAGGAATTGTCATGAATGAATGACAAATGAATGACAATGAATACAATTTTATTTGTTTATGATGAATGATGAATGTTTATTTATTTGTTTATAATGAATGAATTTTATTTGTTTAATTGTCTGGGGATTAAATAGGTTCCTTAAATTATAACTAGTTCAACATTTGTTTTGCAACTGAGTTGATACATTCTGAAGAAGGTTTATGAATTAAATACAGCTTTTACTGTTAATTTTGATGTTATATATATTTCGATGCAGCAGGACATCTGGCACTTAGCTGTGATGTATCCAGTGAACAAGAAGTCCAAAAGACTTTTGAGGAGATGCAGAGGAATTTGGGTCCCATTAACTACTTGGTTAATGCAGCTGGGATCAACAGGTTGGTTCCTCCTTACAGGACTATAGGTGATTCTAGATGAAAGCAGCTCACTGTAAGGTGCTCTGGCCATTTGTGCTTAGTAAGAGTGTTGCTAATGAGCACATCTGAAAACAATAATAAGTGCTTGCCAATATTTTGTTCCTGATGACAGTAAAATGCTAACAGATGGTACAGCTTTCACTGTAGTTTCTGCATTCTGAGTTTGAGATCCCCCTCTGTTCTTCCACATTTTCCCCCAGAATGGTCCAAAACAGTGCTTGATACCACTCTGCAAAAGAGGCTCTGTGGCCAGAAGCATGGCTAACTTGTTTTTTGCTATGTGTAGTCATTTTGAATGCTTGAATGGATGGAACCACATACACCCCATTAATATTCTGTCCAAATAATGATTTTATGTGAATTATGAGTAAACCTGAACAGGGGGTTGTTCAGTCAATTCTTTGGGTTTTCTTGGTTTGTTTGTCAGGGACGGTTTGTTACTGAGAACCAAGACTGAAGATATGATAGCCCAGATTCACACTAACCTTTTGGGAACAATGTTGACATGCAAAGCTGCTGTAAAGGTCATGATTCAACAACAGGGAGGTGCTATTGTCAATATAGGTAAGTTGCTTGTGTAAGCCAGTAGAGTTCTGTGTACTAGTCTTCTAGAAGTGTTTAGCAGGTTTAACGTACTACATTATTTGTTACAATTTACTTACTTTCCTTTTCCTTGTATTTAGACATTCTGTATTTAGCATGTCTTTATAAATGCTTATTCTTTTGTGTAATTTCAGCAACTTCTACATAGCTTTTTGCACAATAAACACCTTAGAGTTTATGTTTTATTGAAAAAGGAACTTGGCTATTCTTAACCAATTCTTTCAACATCTAGATCTACCAACTGCTAGCTATTAACTAAGAACTGGTAGGTACAGTCAGTTTCTTTCTTTCTTTCTTTAATCTGGGCAAGGATATTTTTTTTTAGAAAAGTTTTTGTTTTACTGTCCTGGTGCCTGTCAGTAAACATAGATACATGGATTGTACAAAAATCACAGCTAGTTGGGAGATTTGCTTATCCTAGCAGGATAAAGTGCATGAAGTTACGCATATTTTACTCTTGCCTTGTGATCTCATTTTTCATTCCAAATTTAAAACTAAAATTATAAAACTAGTACAACATTTCAAGTTACCCATTTAACCTTCTTTTTAATGTTTCTTTATTTTAGGGAGTATTGTAGGACTTAAAGGCAACTCTGGTCAAAGTGTGTATAGTGCTACCAAAGCAGGATTAGTTGGATTTTCACGCTCTCTTGCTAAAGAAGTAGCAAAAAAGCAAATTCGAGTCAACGTTGTTGCTCCAGGTTAGTTTTTGAGGAATTCCTGCACCCTTGACTGTTGCAAAATAAGACTGTGGATATTTCTTGTACTCTGAAAGTAACTTAAGACAAATTTCTATTATTTTCTTCAACTTCTTAAGTAAATATTTTTAATGTCTTTTGTTTGTTTATTTAAACTATAATACATTCTTTTAGAAAACCTTCAGTCTTTTTAAGGGAACACTGAGAAATTTGGAAGAGTGAGTCTACCCATTCCTCTATCCATAAATAATGTCTTTTTTTTTTCTTTATTCTTCAAAACTTGCTGTCCTTGCAGATGGAAGGATTAGATCTAATTAGAGACAGAGAGCTATCCTTGTCTCCTGTTAGAGAATGCTTGTTTGTTATTAGGGAAACATGGCAGACCATGAGAAAACTGTCATAAAAGCAGCCCTGTCTCCCTGTAGTAAAAGGAGGGAGTCCTGTGAGTAAAGGCTGTGATTTCATAAGATGATCTAGTTCAAGCAAATTGGCACCCTTAAGGAAAAATCCCTTCTGTATTTCCTGAATTTTTCCACTCATAACTGTGTACACTGCTGCTCACCTTCTACTATCTCTGATGCCTTTCAGAATTCTACATGAACGTGTTCAGCTTGTGAACTAGGCAGGAAAAATACTTTTATTCTTTAGTGAGTTGAACACCTCATCCACAGCCATCATAAAGGGGCAGAGTTTTACAGTAGAAAGCAAAAGGGAGACTTTCCCTTCTTGATGGCAGCTAGAAAGCAGGTAAGATGAGCTTTTTGTAAAGCTGCAGCTTGTATGTAGAGTTGTGCAGCAGTGGGAAAGTCAAATCTCAGATAATGGAAAATTGTAAAGGGTCCTTCAAAAATGTCAAGAAATACTCTTCGAATGAGTGCTCTAATAGAAACTGTGAAAGCACTGCCATAAGTTCTAAAATATAATGCAAACATTTTAAAGTCTGAGAGGGTTTCTTGCCAGACATTTTGTGCTCGTGTTTTAATTGAGAACATTTTTGTGAAATTAGTGTATTTTGTCTTTCAGAAAAGTGATACTAAATATAATTTTTGGACTGAATTTTAGTTACCCTTTCTTGTTTAGTTGCTTGGTTTCTTTGGGTTTTTTAAATGGACTTCTATAGATCTCTGCACTTTGATTATTGCATTGCTGCTTCCAAAATGGACAGGTATTTTATTGGTTAGATAAAAAAGTGGTCTTGGCCATCAAATGATGTGGTCTGCTTTGGGAGACTTTGAAGAACGGTAGCTGGTGCTGAATCCTGGTAATAGATTTCACTTTGTAAGATTCAGTGGGAAAGCCACGAGACAAATTTAGTCGGGGGTTAGATAACTCTTCATATATCTCTTAGGTTTTATTCGCACAGAGATGACAGCTCATTTGCAAGAAGATCAGTTGAAGAAAGCAATTCTCCTTGGAAGATTTGGAGAGCCTCATGAAGTTGCACAAGCTGTTGTCTTTCTTCTGGAATGCCCATATGTAACAGGGAGTGTTCTGGTTGTAGATGGAGGCTTGCAGCTTATGACCTAAGTATTACCTTGAATAAATGACTGCTTTAATGTCATGATGGTAATATATAAATATATACTAAATAAAGGGAGAGGGTTGGAAATCGTTTGAAGATTGATGTACATAATTCACTTGGTCTTACTTAGAGGAGAAATTTGACAGCAGTGAAGTGCAACGTGTGTGTTTAGCTGCTTGAAAGAGTCTGTTTGGTATTACAAAGTCTGTGTATGGAACAATTTGAAAAAGATCTGGTTTTGATACGGTGATATCTTTAATAATGTGCTGATACATTTTTAAAGCACTGTATTTTTATAAAGTCCTGTTTTCTAATTTGGGATAGAATGCAATTTTATTTGAGTTATCATGTTACACAAAGGTTAATAAAGTGCAGAGACATGTTTATTGGGTGGCAGGTATGATTGCATCAAGTTTTTCAAGTAGGGCAAAGTAAACTGCATAGTTTTGCGTTCTTATCAGTTAGTGCCTACAAAGTAGCAAGGAGTTTCCTTTGAGCTTTGTTTATTTGTACCTAACACTACAAAGCTAGGAACTTTTAGATCTTCAGCATACCTGAATTTGCTTTAGAAGATTTAATTATATGCAGTGTGTTTTTACAATGAAAAAGCCTACTTGGTTCCATTCCTGGATGTATGTACAGCACTCACTCAATCCAGTGGCTCTTGTGTGTGCCCATGGAAGGACTGCTAGAGTGCTGGAGCTGCTAATCCTGTCACATTCTCTTGAGCCGGACGCACACTGCTGAGCACTACAGCTGCAGACCTTGCTGCATAAGACACTTTGCAAGGACTCAGTAGATGTTTAGAACATCTATCACTTCAAGAGCATTAAGTTAAGGTATTTTGTGTTTTGCTCTGTATCTTTATGAACACTCAGTTCAGCTGTTAAGTTGATGCTCCCTCATATGTATGTATGTATAGTCAATAAAGTAACCATTTATTTTATTCAAAGCAACTTTTGAAGCAGAGTAATTATTCTGCTGTAAATGATTCTGAGTGTTCCTGTCTTGCTGAAAACTTACCAAATGTTTGACCTCAGGCTTTTCTATTGAGCTCAAGTAATTTTTCATAATTTATGTTTTCATTATCTCTGACGAAAACTATGAATGTGGTTCAGGACCTTCACTTCTTAGCTGTGGTGTTCATTGCATCATGATCCAGATGTTGATTCAGCTTTTGAAATTACTTCCCATCTTGGCACACACCACTGTACAGAAAGAAGAGATCTCGCTGATGATAACTGAGTCTTTAAAGCTGGAGATTGTCTTCATTTGTGCAGCTGAGAAATTTTGTCTTTGTGCCAGAAAACAGTGCATGTTCAAGCTTCTTGCAGGTATGTATTGAGAAATAATACAAGGAGTACATGTATGATAGGAGATTTTACAGCTGGTTGTGCTACTCTGGAATATAAAATACCACCAGATGTAATCCTTCCAGGAGTCCCTGTCTTCCTGTTATCAGTGTTATCTGTCTTTGCACCAAATATATAATTGCTAATTATATTTTTCCTTGATAGAAGGAGTTGGCCAGAGAATACGTGAATTTTTTGCAAGGGCATTAAAGGTGAGGAAGGACAGCTGGTACATTTTCACTAGTCAAGTAGGAATATGTCAGTGACTTGGCTGCTGCCCATACCCGTCCTCGGTATTTTACAAACAAACCCTGTGTGACATATCTTGACCAAAAGCCAAACCTAAGAAACTAGAAATAATTTTCTTTTAGTGAGTTCTGACCCAAATTATTATCCCTTTTTTTTTTTTTTTTTTTTTGTACGAGAGCTGTTAAATAAGTTATTAGCAATGGAATTTTTAGTTTACATTTGCAATTAAAACCTGAAATAATGCTGTCAGAAGAATCTCAGCATGCCAGAGAGTAATTTCTTTAAAGTTCCAGTGCATACTATGTTTTTATTGCTGTTGCCATAGGGCCAGACTGAAGTGCTGGTAGCTTTAAATCATACTTTTAAAAAGCTTTTTTCCCCTCTTTTCTTCGAACTGGTAAATTGGAACCGAAAGCTGGTTAACATGATCCTGTCTGGCCTGGTGTGATGTCTCGGACAGGGAAGTTGGGAATGTGCAGGGTAGGTAACAGATCAGGCGGTTGTCTCCTTAAAAAGACTTTGGTACCTCCAGCAGTTTGTGACTGGGATGTTTGAATCTGCCAATGGGTAGCTATGGTTGAAGCCTGCAGGGATTAAAAACAGCCCTCTGGTGCTCTCTCTGTTTTGCTTTTGAATTTGTAGACCTCTGTCTTAGCCTGCTTGCCTTAGTTCTGTCTGTTTCATACTGAAGAGTCATATTTCTTTTAATTGTGTGTTGCTGGAGAGCTCTTTTCTATCATTTCTATCTATCTTTGTTGAACTTTGCTTTTCTTTTCCAGTTTCTCAAGGAAGGAGTAACAGTTAGAACTTCTTGCAGAATTCACTGTGGATCTATTTTTAAAAAATTGTTTTATGTTTTGTTTTGTATCGTTTCCAAAAATGATGCATAAGTGTTTTTCTTTTTCTTAACCTTTGCACTTACATTTTCAGAACAGTAACTCAGTCCCAAATAATTAATGGTCAACTTGAAGTCCATTTCCATATATATGTACAAAAGTCTGAATTTTTGTATTTTTTTCAGCATGGATTGTTCTCAAATATCTACAAAGTTTAGTTTGCTGGTTTTAAGACCTATTTCCTCAGTGAAATGATTCTGCAAATTTTTAATTCCTTAATCCCTTCGTTACTTTGAGTAACTTAGTGTTAACTAAGTTACTAAGTAAGTTAACTAACTGGAATACACTGTAGCATTCAAAAACTGCTGTTTCAGAACTCTTAGAAATAGGTTGTACTTTGCCTTCCTCAACACAGGAACTGAGGTGTTCTGTTGGCACTGCACATCCTTAGGAAAGAACAACTGCTGATTCATGCCCTTTGTCTTCTATCTTTAAACGATTTACTGATACGACAACTTCTTTTGGCAGCATAGTATCTTTAATAGGTTTTGGCAAGGGAATGTGTCAGATGCCTTTTAGAATTTCAAGCATGCACCATTATTAGATCTTGGTACTCTCATCTCTTTTAAGTTCTTCTTTAGAAGAACTCTGAAATGTTTATCAAACATGACTTTCCTTTGCAAAAGCAACTGTGTATGTTTATCCTGTTGCTTTGTTGGCATTAGAACAATTTCTGGCACTTTGCTATGTATAGAAAAATATAATTAGTCTTTAGTTCCCTGGATCTCTCTGGAATCTCTTCTTAAAAAACAAGTGGTCCTTCCACCCACTAAAATCACAAAAATCTGCTGTCACTTTTGCCAGCTTCCAGTCACTTGATAATGAGGCAGGTTTCACTCAGAAGTTTCATGCTGCAGTTACTTGGTTTCTTATAGAATTAGGGAGTGATAGTCCCCATCTTCCTCCATTTGTCCCTCTTTCCTCTGTAACCTCTCCTGATGTTTTGCTCTGAGGAGTAAAACTTTCAACAAGTTCCCTGTGAAGGTTCTCCTCAAGTTCCTGCATGGTACCAAAAACTGATCATAGGGATTTGTTCAGTCTGGGGATTTTTTTTCTTCAGTGGTCTTTCCTTCTCTGACCACTTTGCTTTTTACTTTGATCATTTGCTTGCCTTCTTCAGGCATGGCTCCTGTTCCCAAGATGCTGGTCACTGTCAATGCACTTTAGCAGATTATTCCTCTGCACTCTGATCTGGCTGTAAATGTTAGATTCAGTGACTGATTCCATTTGACTCCTAAAGCTAGACTGCTGTTTTTACAAAGGTTGATGATCAAATGCTAGGAGCTTCCCCCTCCTCACAAAAATAAGTTTAATTTGATGTGTGTATTTTAAGTTGTTGTACTGAAGTGCATTCAATCCTAGGGTTGTCACTGGGCACTGCATTTTAATTTTGACTTGTCTTTTTGGGTTTATTTTAATATTTTTATTATATATTACTTCTTTTTTATATAAGTCTGTGGTAGTGGACTTCTGTCTTTATTAATAAACTTGGTCAATAGAATTGGAGAAATAAAAGTCACCATTAAAAATCACTCTTTGAAAATAGCATTTTGGCTCAGGCCTTGTATGGTTGGGGTGACCACAGCCAGAGTTAGGTGGCGCTGATCAGCTGCATGGAAAAGAATATATTAGAAAAGTGATCTCGCCCTCTTCAGTGTGACATTTATCCAACGTACTCATGATTGCTGTCTGTCATCACAGTTTCGTTGTGGGCTTAGATGTTTCAGATGTCAGAGCTATGGCCACCATCTTAAAGGTGTGGGTACCAATACTGTCTAGTAACAGAGTTTGCCTTGCTAGGTTTGGAAATTCAATCAGTATTTGATTGGATGATTTAATATATTGATGTTTACTTTGATGACTCTCCTATATATTTTGTATCAATATCCTACTTTTTTATCTTACTTCCATCATATTTCTAGTATGTCTATTTTGTCACTATCCTTGATTAAAAGCAGACATTCAGGCTTTACATCTGGTGCTGCTGGCATTTATGCCAAGCTGCATGTAAACGTATGAAGTTTTTTTGCATGTGGCTGTTTGTGAGTCAGACTGTGCACTTGATATGCACAAATTTCTTACAATCATTTCTCAATCAAATTTTGAAAACTCCACTATCTTCTTAGACGTACATAGTTTCTGTGATTCCATTCCTAATGGGAGTGGGAGAATGTGCTCTTATCTGTCTGATGTTTCTTCACCTGCTATGTTGCTTGAAAGTCTTCTATAATCTCTTCTATACCAACATCTTTTTGCCTTTTATTTCTCTTTAAGAATTGATGATTTTATGGATTCCCACTACTCCATGTTTCTGCAGTTTCTAAAGAATTTGTAGTCCTCTTCCTACAACTGTTTTTTCAGGCATGCATTGAAACTTCACCTCATCCACTTAGTTTTGGGAGCGTTTAAAGAAGGCTGCAGTGTAAGTCTGGTCTTTAACTTACTCTGTGTTTTATTCTGTATCTTTTCTCATGCTCCACCCCATGTCCCTGGTTTCTACATGGCCTTTCACTACCACCACAGAATTTCTAAAGAGACTTATCAAGGCATGTTTTGAGGGTGGATGCTTTTGCAGCTGTCATTTAATTCAGCATGCAGTCCTCTTATACAGCAACCCTCTTTCTGACTCATCCATAATTATTGCTTTGAGTTTTTACTCAGCTGGTTTCCTGCTTCAGAGAGGATATCCTTGCTAAAAGAAGGTTGTGTACTGCAGTATTTACTTATTTCTGTGATCTGCCTTGTCACTGCCAAGTTAGGAAACCTAAAATTGTTCTTCAGTTGGCTTTGAGTTTGATTCAGTTGAAAGTTCATAGGTAGTGTGATTTGCATGTTCTGGGGTTTGAAGCACATTGTAGACCTAGAAAGTTAATTGTTTTGTTATGTCTTCTCTGCATTGTTGTAATGTTTAGGAAGATGATGGATTATTCTTTTTCATCTTTTGTACTAGGTAGGTCATTGGAACCTTACTTCTGCCATTCTCTAAAGAAATATGTTTGTAACTTAGAATTTACTGTAGTGAAGTGACTGTCTAACACAGTCTTCTCTTGCTCTTGAGACATCTGTTGCAGTTGATGGGTTGGATGGGGCTCTGAGCAACCTGGTCTCGTGGGAGGTGTCCCTGGCCATGGCAGAGGGCTTGGAACTAGATAATCTTTAGGGTTCCTTCCAACCCAAGCCATCTGTGATTCTGTGATTATTGTCAGTAAAAGTTTGTAGCAGGACACATAAAATGTTCATGAGGTGGTTTTGGTTTGGGATTCTTTAACATATTGCAGCTGTGTGGAGGAGCACTGGTGGGGAGCAACTTTTGCAGACTATGGTAACAGATGCATATAATGTTGGCTGAGTTGGTGCATGCTGAGTGAGTTCAGGTTGTATCCCATGAAGAGATTTCACTGTGGCCTCCTGAGGGCAGTCTATCCTAAGGCATTATTGTATTGGCAATGACTTGGTGAGTAAACCTGTATTGTTTTAGAGAAGTGGAGTTGCCTGTGTAGATGCAAAGCTGATGGCTGGCATCCCTGTTACTGGTTTTGTAAAATCCAATTCCGTATATCCTGAGCTGCTGGGGGTTGTACGGCATGACTTTTAAAGATGGAAAGGATTTCCTACTGAGATCAGTGAAATTTGGATAGAAAGTGGGTATCTAAATCCCAGCCTGCAAAATCTCTTACTTACGTTATTACCTACAGTTAAAACATACATTGTAATGATTATTTATTGCTGTAAGACAAATTTTCCTGCTTTTATCTGTTGCACAGTGTGAGGTTGTATTGCATGACCCTGAAATGTATATTGCCTGTTGCAATTAAGTGACCTTTTTTTTCTGGATGAATAGTGTAGTTTATTTAAGTAAAGCAAATTAAAAATGAACTCTCCAAGGCCAGGTGCATCCACTTGATTCAGTTAATCACTGTTTGAAAAGGCAGGTCAAGTGTGGTTTTGAAGTGTGGTTGTGCTTAGTGCCTGAAGAAGTAAGAACTCTGCTAAATCCCAAGTTATATTTAATTTTCACATACACGTTGTGTTCCATTTCAGATCATATGCTAAAGGCTCTGTTTTGCTGTAGATACGTCTATTAGTAAAAAATGTACCTTGCCAGACAACTTTGGATCAGCATGATTATGATCACAACTATTCTGGTATTTTTATGCTTTTATTTTTTATGTTAAGCTCGTATCTGTTAAGGTCTGGGATATGTTTTGTTCATTGTAGGTAACAAAATTGCCAGTTTGAGTATGTTGGTATCAAATGCAGTGAGACAACACCCAAGTAAAAGCCACCAAAGCTTACCTGGTAACATTACACACACATTAGGGCAGTGTCAGTGGGAGCACGGGGGCCAGATGTCACTGAACAAATGGAGTTGTATGGATGTTCTCAGTATTTCCCAGGCTGCTGGCTGATGGTACTGAGGTGCCCTTGCATGTGTAGCGTGCTGATGGGTTTGAAATTGCTGCATGGTTTCGATCAATTTGATTAAGAATAACTGCAAATATGGTTATTTGGTAACTGATTATATGGTGTTGCTAAAGCTTATTAGTGAAGCAGTTTGATGCTTTGTGAAGTCTAACTTGCAGATCTCCCAGCTCGGTATTTCTAATGCTGAATGCGCTAAACTACACGTTCCAGCTCTGTGCTGGAGGCTGTACTGTCAACACCTGGATGCCGATGACCTGTTAAAAGCCCTCAGTTGCAGTATTTTAATTCTGCTCCTCTCAATATGACCTTTTAGCCTACTTTTTCAGATAGTTGGTAAGTTTCTACTGAAAACTTCCTGCATCTTCAGAGGAAAGAAGAAATACAGTAATTTCTCATGTTATGTTTACATGCCATGTATGATTTTTGATGGTGAATTGGCCCTGCCAGCAGCAGACTGGAACAGCATCCATTCTCTGCAGGCTCTTGTAGCTCTATTGTTGAAATGCATATATAGAACAGAGGGCAGCTGTAATTCTATAGTTCACCATAATTTTTAGGACACCAGCATGGAGATGTCTTTAATTTGCAATAGATTAGACATTTCTTGCCTGTTGTATAGAAAGTCTTATATTATTTTCAGCACCTTTTGCTGTAGCTCAGAAAGGTCCTGTTTGGCAGTCTGGGTTTTGTACCCTCGGTGATGTCTGGGCCAAGAGTTGTCCAAAAAAGCTTGACAGTGTATTTCCCTGAAAATGTGTTGTGAAACATACAGAAGAAAAGTCCTACCATAATCCATTTGGTGTGATGAGATTTGTAGAGCTCCTTCTGTAAGTGTTGTAATCATTCTGTGCAGTGGCCGTGTACTGTTATTTTTTTCTGCTTTCTTGTTCTGCAGCTATTTTTGGAGCATTTATGCTACTACAGAACTAGAAAGTGATAGCAGTTACAAGACTTGGCCAGTCCCCAGGGTTACCTGTTACACTGCAGTTGGTCTATAAAGCACAAATTTCTTTTTCTAGGTGGTGTTGAACTAGAGTTAGTCTCCATCTGTATGGCTGCTGAAATCATTGCTGTACAGGTACTGCTGCTTATTGTCTGGCTTTTTTGCTTGAGATGTGACTGAGCATTATGTTCCAAACACGTTCTTAGTAAAGATGCAGTGCAGTTTAGATAATCTTATGCTTTAATCACTTCTGTTAGAGAATGCAAAGTGGCTTAATTTAGAGTTGTAAGCTTTAAGACAAGTCAAAGAATACTGTGTGCTGTCCGGAATACATTGTAAATTCCTTGGGGCAGGAACTGTGTTTCCATCCGCCTGGTGTGTTTTATGTGCTCATATTTCTGTTCAAACAGAAAACCTGTGCCGAGGGAAGGCTGTTTCTTTTAGTTCAGGAGAATGAGATACGTGTCAGTACATTTGAATGGTGAGGAAGGGAATTAGCCAACATGCTTAATCCAAGCAGGCATTTCTAGTCTATAGCATGAATTTCTCTACAGTGGGTTTGGCAGCTGGGTCATGCAGTCAGAGCATGCAGCTCTTCCCTTCAGCAGCATCATGGCATGTTGGATAATGTGAGCTCATGAAGTACTTACATATGAAATCTGTTTGGGCTACTTGCAGAGGTGAGGATGTAGCGGTCCAAATGTGGGGGATCAAGGCACTTCTTAGCATAACCCTAAATGAATTAAAATAGACTTTGAAAGTGGTGATACAGAAAGAAACAATGATTATAAGCTGGGGTTTCAAGTTGGACTGGTTTTGATCCCCAGCCGCCACTTAGCTGTGATGGAAGCTAATAGTGCATGTTAACCAATTGTTGCTGTTGCCTTAAAGCTGTAGGATAAAGGCACTGTGTGCTAAGGTACACCACCAGCTGCAGCAACCTTCATGCATATGGATTTTGCACCTCACTGACAGAGGTATTCTTGACAGAGGTTTCTGTCGTCATCCTGATCGTTGCATTGAGTCTTTGGTTGTTATGAATATGCTTGGACTGATCAGCTTCCTAAATAACTTGAAATCTTCCAATACCTGAACTGGAAAGTCTTGCAAAAAGTCAAGGCTCCTTTTTATAGTCCTAAAAAATGACAAAAGTACACTCTCAGGTCACACTGTCTATCTTTGGACTATGTGGAAGATTAAACTTCTGAAAATTACTTTGATGCTTCCAAGAATTTTTGCTTTTTGGCTTGAGAAGTTAATTTGCTTGTGCCAGGCTTCTATCTCTGACTTTGTAAGCCCAAACAGTCCCAGTAACTAAGTAACAGCACAGCTGAATGTTTTCATAAAAACAATGTTGCTGCTTAGAGATGTGATTTACTACTTGTGTCTGTACATATATACAGAGGCAAAAAGTGATGATGACCTCATCTTCAACAAGCTCAAAAAGCAGTCTCAATTTTTTAGTCCCCAAGCCAAAGCCAAACGTACTGTGAGCAGACACATCTCCAGTGACTTCAGTTGCAGTATCACCATTATTGTCAGTGCTCACTTAATTGCTGACATAAACCTGTTTGTAGTGATCAATGCTTGAAATGTAACCCCCCCAAAAAAGGATAATCTTGCATCTTTTCTGGTATCTTCACATTGAAAAAAGAAGGTGAAACTAGTTAATAGTCAGGATTTTGAAAGTAAATTTTTTTAAAAAATTTTGATCTTGTCGTGTTACCAGCCTCTTAAATGAATTTAAGAGTGCTCAGACCTTTAAGAGTGCTCTGCCTTTTACAGAGTCAGCTGTAAGTGATGACATATTGCAATTATTAGAAATACAAAACAGACCTGCATATTTTCTAACCTATTAAAAACAAGTATCTTCCAGTTCTTCTATTTGGCAAAAGTTTCTCAGAATTTATGAGTAATGTTCCTCTGTTCTGGTCAAACAAGATTCCGGGTCACAAGCAGACTATTCTGATAAATTCTAGCAGTTCTTAGATGCTGCATATAGGCCTCATTTAATCTGTATTCATAATATTTAAAATTTCCAAATCTTATGCTTGAATGCTTGTACCAAAACAGTTATTAATCTTTACCAGAAGGAAAACTTTCTATTTGTGTAATATTTATTGTTGTTAAACCCACATTATATCAGCACAACAGTCCAAAGTAATGATAATACATTTTTATAAATACAAATAAAAGGTGGCAAAATAATGCTAGTGAAGCTAAACAAAAAAGTAAATTGGCATGTCACAGTTGAGGAAAATTTGGCAAAAGATATGACATACTTCTAGAATAAAATCCGTTTATTCCCACTTGACTATGACGTTAATCTAGATTAGCCATCCCCAGTCCTAGTCATATCCTGCACCAGAATAGTACTACCTTGTGTGCTAAAGTTTATTAGTCACTAAAAAACAAAACAAACTTTGTGTACTTACAAAGCAATACACGTATAGCAGTAATGCAATATATGGTGTACACAATTACAAAATTAAAAAAAAAAACCAACAAACAAACCCCTAAGTACAGGACTTCTGAATAAATGAACTGAGATAAAAGATTTCAACACTTTTATTATAAATAATGAAAGATACCATATATGTGCTTCATATAAGGAATACAGTGTTTTCCTTTCCTAGCAAAGTATCATAGCTCGTACCATCAAATACTCATTTTCCTTGTCAGGCCTAGTAATTCTTCCATCCATATTCTCCTTCCCTCCCCTTCAACTGAAATTCATTTGGTTCTAATTTAAAACTACCTAGTCAGGTGTGACTTAAATGGGGCTCCACTTCCAAGTGGATTTGCCTTGCATTCTGTAAGCAGCCTTCAGGCTTTTCACCTATGGTGCACAGACTCAACCCCTCAAAGGAGTTGACATTTGCCTGCAGTCAGAAGAAGGAAAAAATAAAATCTACCAGAGACATGTTAAGAAGAAAAAACAAAAAGCAAATTGGATTTTTTTGCCTATCTTCATTTTCTATTTCTTCAGATTTGCAAACCTATCACCTGTGGTGTATACTTGTCACTTAAATCCGTATTGCAGTTTCAACCCATTTTTCACTTACTATACGTTTCTAAAATCCTCATACATGTTACACAAGCTTTAAACAGTCAAACATCCCATACATACACTCTCTAGTTTTCAGCTCACCTTAGAATTTCCGAATCTTGAATGGGAGTATTACAAGGTTACACACTGCTGTCTGGAAATCCAAATTTCCAACCTCTTGCCCAGTCCCCCTCCCACCCCTTGCAGTAACTCACTGCAGTGGTTTATACTATCAGCATTTTTTTCCATCTAGTTACCAATGTGTAATCTGGAGTAGATTGTTACTATATGTCAACTCTCCTTTGTTGTCCTACAGAAGTAAAATTCTGCTCAGATTCCATTGCTATATGTTTGTAAATAAGTCTCCTCCAAGATTGCAAAAAGAAAAAACACAAATGAATTGAAAGTTAGGATGTTGATGTCCATACCAACAGCACTGAAAAAAAGATTTTTTTTATTGTAGAATAGAAAGCAGTTTGCAGAGATATGGCATTTGCTTACATTTCTTTTCCTTGTCCCTTCCTGTTTTATTCTTATAATATTGCACTTGTTCATCGTAGCTGTCAGAATGTGTTGATAACCCTTCAAGAAAACATCTTGCATCGTTAAGATTGAGTAGCATCTACTTACTGCTTATGAAGGTATGTAGTGAAGAATCTTTCTCTCTGATGCATTTTGGCCTCTATGAAAAGGATTATGAAGCAACATAGGTTAAGGAACTGGTGAGTGTGATTTGTTGTGCAATGTGTACATTTCTATTAATATCTATCTATTCTTCTAATTTGGTATAATGAATAAGGAATATATGGTTACTGTGTTTGTTGTTTATCTTTTGTACATGAAGGTGTCTGCCCTTGCATAAAGTGACATAGGAGTATCATTGGTCAAGGCAATGGCTTTCAGTGTTTCTGTGTTGGAAGAAAATGATGGAAGCGGCAGTGGAATCTACAGATCATCGCTCTCTACCAGGCCAGGCTGCATTGTCAGGTGGACTGGATTTGCCTCCGGCTGGAAAGCTGCTTTGATGTCTAGTCCTTGGTCACAGAGAGCAGCGTATCGGCTGGCTGAGGGCCGCACCTTCTTTGGCTTGGTCTGCTGAGGGGGTTGTTGCCACTGAGCTATAGATTAAAAGGGAAAGAAAAAGTGTTAGTCTTCCTCAGCTGTGCACCAAAGTGTGCCAGACGCTCAGTCAACCCTTTGTGAAGGAGATGGTAATTTCTGAGAACTAGAAAACCATTATATCAAAGGTAAAATTGTTTAATTTCTTGGTGTTGTTTTTTGGTTTTTTCTTCAGCATCTAGTTTCACCTTCAAATGTGGTAAGTAAATACAGTAGTCTGTGTTACTTTTTGGCATTCTTTTCAGCATTCTTTTCTACGTTTCCTTGTGCCACTGAAAAGGATGACAGCAAGGAGGTTGTTTCTGTGCACTCCTATTATAGTATAAGGCCTGTTCTAGGGTTGCATATAAAAGGAAATAATCTGGCTGCCACTGCCACCCTTGTATGCTGAAGAATGCTGAGTCAAATCTCTTATTCACAATTCCCACTTCCAGCACCACTGCAGAAACCATCCTTTATCAGTCTCTCCCCTTCCCCTTCCCCCTTAATTCTTGCTATGAGATACTTCTTTAAGAAAACATTCACTATGTATGGGACTGCTTTGGAACAAACTGAGTAATTAAGCAGAAAGCCATAAAAACATCTACTACACTTTTGGTAGCTGTCACAGGTGTATTACAGATCAATGTACAAAGGAATACAAAAGGTTAGGGAAGTGCCAGCAAAACAATAGTAATAATGATCCACAAAAATCACACGATCATGCCGTTATCTGTTGTTAATTAGCTATATTTAATATACTAAGCAAAAACAGAAAGCATGCAAGCTTGTTTTGCTTTAGGTGTTTGAAAGATGGTGAAATATACTTTGACAGAGCATTTGTTGTCTTGAAGTGGATGTTTACTATTGAGGAGAAACTATAAACAAAAGAAAGAGAGACCAATGTAAACCATCCTGTGAACAACCCAAAACTTACAGAACTTTTGCTTTGGGGGGGCTTAATATGATCATGAAAATTGAAGCCACTTACTATAGACATCCAACCTGGCAGTGCAAGACACAATCCCAGCCTCATTCTTAGCTGAAACAGTGTACCAGCCAGCATCCTCCTTTGTAGCTCCCTGAATAAGCAGGCAAATGTAGCCGTAGTTATCCTGGTGCATGCTAATCAAAAGAAAAGTAGAAAATTACTATTTAAATCACAAACCAGTGCAGGCTGTTTTAAAATGGCATTATAAACCGACCCAATCTTAGTTACAGATTGATTATAGTCTAACTTTAATTAAAATTTTAATTAAAATGGCACTTCCTCTGAAATTAGCAAGCAGAAAATAAAGCCTTGAGTATGCTTGACAATTTGGCAGTTTAATATCCTGTATTGAAATCTAAGAAGAAAAAACACATGAAGTAGCTTTTCTTTCACATTTATGGATTAAGACATCTGGAGTAGCAGGAACACCAGATCTTACCCAGACTTGTGGAAAGGATAAAGAAAGTCAAGGAAGATCTTAAAATATAAAATACTGAATCTTAGTTGCTTAACTGTACAGTAGAATTATGAATCAGAGTTTCTGCTGAAAAGCACACAGTGTTCCTTTGGAACCTTGATTTTCACTAGCAAATTTCAGTAGTCTTGATTCAGGAAGAGTAAAACTAGTTCTCCTCTTGCTTGGAGTGCAAAAGTAATTGTGTAAGTCTAATGATGGAGAACAAGTAACATTTTATTTCTGGTTCAGCCACCAAGCTGGCTTCAAGTTTGAGTAAATGTCATAAATTATTACAATCACTAGTTAATATTTATGAGATGCCCTTTACACAAAGTGTTCATGTGACCTTTTAGGTTTTTATTTGTTTGACAGGATAAATCATCGTTGAAGTTACACACGGGGAGATTATTCTAAGTCAGTCTAACCTCACTCGGTCAGTGTTGTAGGTGAGTGACTCGTTCTCTTTCTTCCAAAATATCTGAGGAGATGGCTCCCCTGAGATTCGGCACTCCAGTCGCACTGGGAATCCCTCAGTCACACCTGTGTTTTGTAGCTTTTCTATAAACACGGGTGCTTTTTGTACTTCCTTAGCTGTGAAAATAAAGATTGCACTTATGTTGACATTTGTCTGTGAAAACATAGCCTTTCTTTCAGCAGTGTACTAAAAACAATTATGAATGACCTAAGTGGCAGGAAACATAAGTGTTATCTTCATTAATCTTGAAGTTTAGTCCTGGTTCCTCTGAAGAAAACAGTCCTATCATTATTTTAATAGAAGGAAAAGTGAGTGCTAAAAAGCTGATTCTTTCCTAAAATAATTGAAATATAGAGCATGACAATTAGATAAACTGGCTGCACTATGCTTGGTAAAAAGTGCTTCCCCATATTGCACAAAAGCATGGACTTTTAACTGAAGAAGGAACTGCTCTGCCAGAAGTCTGCAGTGGTATTAGTCTGATGTGCTGTGGAATGTGCAAGGCATTCCCACTGGCTGCCCAGGAGTACATGTGGGTCTGCACAGATTGTCACTACAAAGAAACATCCAGGGAAATAGTCTGATTTGTGGCCTGAAGGCCAGCAGCCCCCTTTTCTTAACTGTGCACAGACATTACATGCCAGTCAACTTATGCCACAATGTAACATGAATAGCTCACCTATAAATATACCATACTTCTGTTACTGCCAGGTTTCCTTTTCTTCTTACCCTCCACCCCTCAACGTGTCATTTGACATCAATTCATGTTTCCTTTTTTCATGCTCTCCTGGCAGTGCTCAGTCTGAAAGCTTAGCAGAAGATGTTACCTGCAACAGTGAGCTCCAGGCTGAATGAATTTTCACCAGCCCGATTGCTGGCAATGCATGTGTAGATTCCTGCATCTCTGGATGTGACTGGTTCTATGATCAAGGAGTGCACCCCATTCTCACGCACCAGCATTTTGTGAGAGCTGTCAGGGCGAATTGGTCTGCCATTAAGTTGCCAGCTTAAGTCTGGAGTTGGTAATCCACTAACCTTGAGTGTAAAGAGAACGGGGGAAATTGTTTTAGCCACATGAAACACTGGAGGAGTCCTGACTTGTTACTTCAGGGAAGTTTGGTTCGGTTTGCTACTGCAAGTGTACCAAAAGATTTAAAGATCCAAATCTGTCCTGATTTACACACTGAGTCAGCTGTAGTCATTTACTTACTTTCTGGCCAACTCCCTGAATTCCATGATGTCTTATGGGCGCGACTGAAAAAAGATCAGCTTGTAGATAAGCTAGAAGCTAAATAATAATACATTGCAAAACAAAAGGCAGGGTGACACCTTTTGTCTCTTGTATTGTTTGCTCTTCAGGTGGAATGAGAAGATACTCCTTTCTAGATTAACTTCTTGTTGGATAACTTGCAGACAAAAAGATGTTATTGACCTCTGAAGCTGCATTCCACTGAGGTGTGCCCTAGTGACAGCACCACCTGCACTTAGTTAATGCTTGGTCTGTGTGGGCAAGTCTGGTACTCTTGAAAGCCATGCCACTTGCTATGGGGAGCTTGATTCAGAGCAAACAGCTTCTCCCAAATGGGTCAGTATAAAGTAAACAGAAGTCACCCAAGCCTGAATTATTTCTGCTCAGCAGAGTCACAAATCAGGTTTATACTGTTTGAAACTTTTAACGGGGGTTCAAAACTCAATAGTAAAAGGACTTAAAATGTAGAAACACATTGTCTTTATAAGGTATGCTGCTTCCCTTCACACCCCAGCTTAGCTGAATTCTATAAATCAGTTTACTGTGAGCTCTAAGATTTGCCTGAAGCACTTTCATTGGAGGGGAGGCGAACTTTTATTGTCCACTTACTCACTCACAAGCAATGAGATTAATTACCCTACTAACAGGTGCCGAAACTGCCAATAGGCAAAACTGCTTTGAAAAGAAACCAATGTGGTTTTTGAGTCAGCTGATATTATCAAAAGGCTGCTGCTACCCTTTTCATGACACTTGCCTTGCAGTCCATCCTGCATAGTTTTCCTTCTTGAACAGTCAGGTCTCCAGGAGCCTGCAGAAAATGAGGCCGGAAGAATCGTTCCTGAATTGGTTCATTTTCATCACCACTGTCCCTTGATCGAGATCGTGGTCTTAAAATAACATGAAATAAAAGTAAATTATTTTTTTTGCTCTGCAAAATCAAAAGAACCATAATCACTTATAATACTGGTTTGGATTTTAAACCACTTTGACCTATACCATAATCACCCCATATTTACACACATGCACTGGTAGCATTTGGCCCAGACTGAGTTAATTACAACTGCAATTATTGAATTACTTTCTTTTAATTCACATGTTGTGAGAAACTATGACCTATAAAACAATATTGCTACAGTATAATAGCTTGTAATATTAATGGATTTTATGAATGATAGTATTTTTATTTCGTTTAGTCTTTAAATCACTGAAATAGAAATAAAACAAGTTGGCAGGTCTTGGCATGTAGCTTCAGTTCCCCATTTCTAGTGTCCTGTGTATTTAATCCCCTCACTGCTGCTGATTACACCAGAAAGTACATAGACTGTTCATTAATCATGGTTCCCTTTTAGCAAATAACAGCAGCTAGAAGGTAACTCATCTCAATTTGACAAGAGACCCTTCACATCAGACATCTTCTCTTGTTCTGCACTAGTGAAGACTGTACAGAAAATTTTACATATTGAATTGCTGTGGATATATTTCTTCCTCATTTAACAGGTTTTTTGTATGGGATACTCTTGAATATTTTCAACGCCACCAAGCTGTGGAATTGAAACAATGAGGATTTCAATTGTAAGCAATAGGGAGAATAAGTTTGGTTGCTAGTTTTTTGGTTTTTTTTTTTTTTTTTTTTTTAATAAAGGTACCATAAACAGTTTGATGAAAAATAAAAAGGAAAGAAAAATAACTCCCATCCACAGTAACAGTCTCCTTAAGCTTCCATGATATCATTTAATCCATTTTCAGCACTGGCTATTCATGCCTGTTAATTTAATCCATCAAATCTCTTTCTAAGTGGTTCCTCATTTAACTAGATTTTTTTTTCCATTGAAATTAGATTATTCCATTTGTGTGATTTAGTAATCAAAGAATTTTGAAACAAAATTTTACACCCATTTTTGTCCTTGCCTGATCAGCTCCAGTGGGTTCCATTCTGGAGCCAGCTGCTGCCTACAGTAAGATCCTGTGTAAAGAAGAGGAGCTACTCAAATATCCTCCAAAGACCACTTTTATCAATGACACATTACAGTGAAGTTCTCTTCTCTGAATCCCACATTCTGTTAAATTTGCCAGTGTTTCTGTTTTGGCTGCTGTTCACAGTGTCCATGCTGCAGTATAGGTGCCCGTATGCATTTTCTACTGCACAAGGTCATTTCTCCAGGTTAAAATAATTCACAACAAAAAAGAGCCTAAACCTCTAAATGGTTACATTTGGAGAACAAGATGCTGTACTACTGCATGGAACATAAACACTTCAGCTGTACCCTCTGCTCCACTGAGGCTACAGTTTAATTAGAGTTCCTTGAACTTAATTTATTCTGCCCTGCTCTGTTGTTGCTCTTTTCTCTGCTATTGCTGTGTTTGAATTGGCCAGGTGTCACCTGTGCTAAGGTATTCTCTCTTGTTAATAGTTCAGTGTTGACTTTAATGATCATCACAGTTTTCCAACAGCTATAACTAAAGGCAAATGGAGGGGCTGGGGGGGCTTGTGTAGATACCCAGTCCATACTGCTTAATAATGTAGGACTGGATACTGAAATGGGAAACACAGAATACATCCCTGCACACACTAAGAGCTCATGTAACTCTTCAGGTGCCTAAATCCATGTCTGAAGCACCTCATGGTTTTCGCCTCTTGAACATGTCTAAAGCTACTTCAGTAGGTCCAACATTGCAGCTCATAAGCAACTCTGAGCTTTAGCTGGTGAGCTCCTGATCAGTGTTGGAGACATAGATGCAAGTAGATGGCATGGAAGATGGAGAGCAATAAGAAAAAAATGTACTGTTTGGTAATGAGTTCTGCAAGACCAACTAGAAGTGATGGCATCTAGTCAAGTGAGTGCTGCACAGTGCAAGCAACTTGAGCAAAATCTGCCTCCACATTATTGATAATCATCCTGTTGATAAGATGCCAATAAAGTGCAAGTAACTGGTGCTTTGCAAGGTTTTGTGAAACTGAGCCAAACGGGTGAACTGGCACCGCAGGAGTGTGAAAGCCACCATCTCATTGCTGCAGCTGCAGGAAAAGTCAGCACTGGCCAAAGCTGGGAGGTGTGTGTGAAGGGAATTTATGCAAAATTAAACAGGGAACAAAGAAGCTAAGAATTTGTGATCACAGATCTTGCATTTCTTTTTACCTCTTCATAAGTTTACCCTAAAATCAGAGTCTCTTTTAAACCTTTGTCTTGAGAGGTGAAACTAAGGTCATTTCAATTCTAAAACGTTTTGTGGTTTTAAACAAATAATGAAATGAGTAGAGCCAAGTAGCTTCAGCTGTCGAGGAATGACAAATTGCAAAAGACTGGAATAACTCTTGGATTCATTGCGGGCTCTTCAGAGTTGCAATGCGGACATCACACTGCAGAGATTAGTTTCAGCAGAACTGACATCATGTACTAAATGTGTCCAGGGGAGACTCCACGGGTTGGTACGGTGCAATACACTGGGAATTTCAGTGAGCAAGAAAATGAAGAATTTATGACTGACCATATGGTAATGATCACTAATTTGGAATAAAGGAGATTAAGTTCAAATTAATCCCCTAATTGAGTGCAGGGTGATAGGAATGTTTAGTTGTTAAATCTTCTTTAAATCTCATGCATTTTAAGATTATTTTCTTATGCATTTTAAGACTCTGGCTATTTATTTGGAACTCTGGCTGTCATGCTTAGGTGACACAATGTTTGTTGAGCACCTTGTCATCTAAAGGATTGAGTCCAAGCTTTGTACACATCAGAAAATTCAAAAGTGGCCACCCACATCAAATGATGCTAAGAAAGCGATGTTTGTCAGCTAAGCAAATTTCAGAAAAATACATTAAGAATGAAATAAAACCCCAGAGTTCTGCCAGAATACATTCTGTAAGAGATTAAATATACTTCAGGAAAAAGCCTGTCAACAGTGTAACAAGTCATAAAGTTCATTAAGCTAATAAATACACTAGTAATAAAAGAAGCAAACAAACAGTTTTGTTACTCTCAAACAGAAAAACTTACAGAAATAATATTGTAGTGCCATAGG
This sequence comes from Acrocephalus scirpaceus scirpaceus, assembly GCA_910950805.1. NCBI lineage: Eukaryota > Metazoa > Chordata > Aves > Passeriformes > Sylviidae > Acrocephalus > Acrocephalus scirpaceus. The sequence goes on along the minus strand of OU383778.1, from coordinate 7,695,085 downwards.
AATATTACTTATCAAAAGTCAGTGGCAATAGACATGACAAATACAACAGTATATGGGGAAACAGTCATTTGGGATATTACATTAGAAAAGAGTCTGTCTTAGGAAAGTTTTATGTGCTCTCATTTCATCAGTCTTGGGTGAACCCTCCGGTGGGAGTAGTGAGAACTGTCACTAAAAGATTCTGTGCTGAATGCTTACAGAAACTGCTTTTCCAGATCAAAGATAATGGGATAAGCCCTTCACATGGTATTTTAACAGGAAATAAGAATCCCCAATAACTGCCCTAATTTTAATTAAATTGCAATTTAATTAATTGCTCTACAGAAGTTCCTTATTTATAATTCATTACTCACTGGACACCCAACCCAAGCTGCTTGAGTTCCTGTCTCCATTAGAAAATAAAATACCAGCCAGAAGCGGCCTCAGACTTTGAATGCATTTGGAGAGACTGAAAAGAGCCCCCTCCATTCTTACCTGAGGGTTCTGTCCATCACAGAATGAGAGACACACACATTTTGTGCTTTGGGAAGCTGCAGGAGTAGCAGCTGCTTGATGCCTTCACCCCTATCTACCTTCCCATCATCTTTGCTTTTAGAGGTCTTTCCCCTCTGTCATCCCTTATGCACTGACTTACTCAGCTGAAACCTGATTCTTCATGGCAGCTTTTCCCTTCAGAGGTTAACATGGACTTTCCATTTTTACCCATTATCTGAAGGTGTTAAGTGCATTAGTGACTGGACAGGCTACACCAGGTGGTCCCAGCCTTTTCTGTGCTGTTCTCACTGGCAGGATATTCCCCTCCAGAGGCACTCTGAGCTTTGAGCGTAACACAAAGGGTGACACACTGCAGAGGGAGCTGGTGGCCATCTCAGAGAAATGCTGGGAAATGCTTTCAGGGATGCAGTTTGCTCCGTGCAGAAATAAGACTGACAAGATCTTTTAACAACCAGTCTCACTTCCTAATACTTTATAGCTACCAGCTGGGGAAGAGAGCCTGTTTCACATGCAGCAGTTCTACATTACATACTAGTACCCGTACTAACTGTTACAGAAATCCTTTCCTGGTTGTACACTGAATGTGTAATTACATGTGCTCTATCTGTTAGTTGCGTAATATTGAGATTCTATGGCTGTTGGAACCATTAAGCAAAGCACATGCCTCATTACAGCAGAATCCAGAGCCCTCACACTCCCTCAAAAACTGTTCTGGTGACCAAAATTTTTTTTTTTGTATCATCTAAAGTTGTCTAAGCTGTGCTAAACAGCCTCATAAATGTTTTGAGCAAAGAAAAAAAATTTATTTGAAGGGAAAATTCCCTTCTATGGTCCAAAAACATAACCCACAGCTTCGTATGGGAATAATTGTAAACTTACCAAAGATAAGTTTAATACTTTATTTCTGACTCATAATTCCTTATAAGAACCTGAACTGAAATATTAAATACTGAAATACTAAAATATTTCTAATGTAAATCTGATAAACCTCTTTGGCATGCAGTTATTAAATGAACACTTACTAGAAGCTGCAGAAGATGGAGGTTCCTGGTAAAATCCTAATCACGTGAAATATTTTTAAAAAGCCTAAGTGACAACAGCCTTCCCTACAGCTGATAGTGTAATTTGAGATACAGAGAAACTAGTGAACACCACAGAGAAAGGAGGAAGAGACAGGGAAATTTAAAGATATTTAAAAGTCATGTCATTTCAGAGGTTGCTTATACTTCTGAGTGTGCAAGTTCTGCAGTAATTTTCAGACAGCAGAGGTCACATTTCTTCCTGAACGCCATGCTTTGAACTTATCTGCTTACCTCACATTCTCTATCTTACCACAGTTATTTTGCAAAACCCGTATTATTAAAAGAAAAAAAAAAAAAAGCATCAAATACCTTCTTATGTGAGGCTGACCTGAAGGTGACCAAGGACTGCGGCCTCTTTGATTTACAGCTTGAACCATCAGCCTGCCCGTGCAACTTACTCTGCCCTGTTAGGATGATAGAGAGAAGGAACATTAAAACACCTAAAATACGAAATAATAAATGTTCAACCTGCTCTGTTCTTTTTTTGCCTACCCATTTTATCAGCTTCCAATCTAACACAGAACAGACTGGAATGACTGTGACTATAACACATTCAATTTTTTTTAAAAAAAAGACTGTTAATATGCTGGCAATCAAGTTCTTATGTACTCTTATTTGTGTAGGCAGGAGGTTTCTCTGCGTGTGGCCAAGTGGGCAGAATGACAAGTTCAAGGTCCCGAAGATGGCCCATGGTGAGTGTTGGCAGTTAACAACAGAGTTGCTGCCTCCAAAGTGGATTGATCTACTTGATCTGGTGAGCCCACAACTCAAAAAACCCCCTCATTAATGAGAAAGCCAAAAGAATTTGACAGGTACTTAACAGGTCTTCTCTGCAGAGTGAATCTGGTTTGAGGAATTGCTCTGAAAGGCACAGCTGTGCTGATGGACATTAGTGGTAATTCAGGTTATTTTCAGTGAAATAAATAAAACATGAGGCTCTGATGTATTTGGTCCCCTTTCTTCTTTTACTTTGTGTTTTAGAAGACAAGTTCTCCACCACAAGCACTAGTCCTAACAGATTTGGGATGGGACTGTCTTGCAAGGGGTAAAAGCATCTGATGGTCCCAATAAATAACAGCTCTGCCCCCTGGGCTGGTAGCAGTAAGGCAACATCCACATCAGCTTTGCAGTGTATTTCAGCTCTAAGCTGTGAGCTCTACACTAAAGTCTGTCAGCATAAAAGACAAATATTTTAATCACAGTACTTCTGGGATTGCAAATAGCAGTTCTTTAAGAACTGTCCAAAGTCCATCAAAAAACAATTTCACCAGGCTCACAAGCAGCCTTCGAATAGCAACAACTTTTATGTTCACTTAGAAATGAAGTCTGTGTCCCACTTCTATTCCCATGACCCAGTTAGTCCCCGCAAGTAAAATCCCTGCATTAAAATAAGCCATTGTGCAAGACCCACTGCAATTCTTTATGTAAAAGCTTTATTTTTCCCCTTATGTTACAAGACCATTAAAGACATCTGGAACAAATGAATTTCTATTTTGGGTACCACTACATATTAATATTTTTTCTGGCAGGTGATGAATACACATAGTTTGGGATCATTTCTGCATATCTCAATACATGATGGTGTCACAAATGGAAACACAAAGGGCAATAAGGAATTTGGACAGGGAAGATTAAGCAGGAAGCCAAAGATTTTGAAAAAGTCACAGGATGAAGAGGAAGGAAGCAATGAGCGGGAAATAATTCATGAGATGATGTCCTAGAAACTAAGGGAACTCCAGTCTGAGGACTGTGGGTGTGTAATGCAAAGAAGCAGAGAGAATGGGATAAAAAGGATAAAAAGAAAGATGGTGAAAATAAGAACTCGATGCAGGCCCATACAGTTCATATAAAGAGCTTGGTTAAGGGATATGACCTCTAACTAAAGGCCTAAACCAGGCAAAGTTTTGTGTTTGTCTAGGCCCAGGGTCCATTTGCTCTGGATTAACTTCTGTGGCAATTTTTACAACAAACCCCACTGGTGTGTCAGAATTTTAATTCCAGCTCACTGCACTTTATGCCATGGGCAATGGGGCCTGCCGTGTTAACTACCGTGGACGATCTCCAGGGTCTGTCAACAAGGCATTTTACACACATAAATCCTGTTATGTTAGTCCAGGTCAAGAGATGGCATGAACGGGCAGAGCTTTAATGAACTGAATCCTTTGCTTTAGTAAAACCAATTTCTATCTGCTGAGAACACTTCTTTTGCTTTAGAGTTTGGTGATTCCAACAGCAATGACCAAACACAGCAACAGCCTAGCAAATATCTACCAGTCCATCAGAGTTCTGATGGGAGCTCCCTTATATTTACGTACTTGCTTTCTTAAGGAAAGGCTGCCAAATTTGCCTAAGTTTGTGATAGCTTTGAGACATGGACAACTTTCCATTAGAATTGAGAAGACTGCCAAAATTATTTCCACTCAGGATGACTTAAAAGAATTGGAATCCAGATCTTTGAGTGTGAAAGGCTAGTACATTAACTCAGAGCCCTTTTTTGCCTCCATTGTACTGTTAAATGCATAGTAAAAGCAAGCAAATAGTGGAAGAGATAAGTATGTTTGCTTAGGAATTACACTGTAAAAAAGAGAACAGAATGAGCTTGGTGAAACACAGATGTTTTGTTTAGGGGAGCCAGAGGAAGATGCTTCTGGTTCTTCTCCAAAGAGAGGGAAAAGCACAAGCATAGAATTTTACCATTTAACAAAGCTGCTTTTTCAAGCTCCAAGTGGGGGACCCACACAAACCCAGCTCATTTTAGTACATCCAAAACCCCACTAACAAAGTAGTGCCATCAATGACCAGAACTGGTAACCTGGGTCACTGTTGTGTCATTGAATGAGCATTATCCAGAACAACAAATGCTCCAAAGTAGGCTGTAAATATTCAGGGACAGAGTACAGTGCCCAAACACAAAGGCAGTTTGTTTACCAAGTTCTCTAAGACTTTGGATCACACAGTAACACTGCACAGTGAAACTCTGTGCATGCACTGAGACAAGACTCAGAGGAAGATGAACAGGAACCATTTCTTACCTTGAACATGCATGCATTTTTAAACCTGTTGTGAAATTTCACAGTTTAAATGGAACCAAGTATTGTAACAATGTCATCTACGTGTAAAAGCTCCCAGCTTGAACAATTCCATGGTCTTATGCTATTTCATTAGTATTTCTTTTACTTATATATGTAGAAATAATAATTAAATCATCACCTATATTTAAGCACTGCAGTTCATAGAATCTACCCAAAAGCTGCTCTCTGTGTGTTGCCCGTGTGTACAACCCCTTATATTCACAAGCCCTCTGCAGTATGAGCAGGACTGACAAGCTGAAGAGTGAGACAAAAATGGCAGCATCATGCTGAGTAACCTAGCAACATGCATAACAGAGCACAACACTCCTGCTTAGATTAAACTCTGTCTCAGTGATACAGTTTGTTATTCTACAGTGTGATTCTGCTTGCAGGCCTAGTCTTGGCAAGGTATTTGGCACTACAGAAGAAATTAATTCATTACATCCCAAAAGTTATGTTACTGCTTTGGTTTCTCACATGCAACTCTTCCCCTCAACTTGCTGTGGTGTAGGAAAAGTGGATTGAAAAAGCTACTTCAATAGGATGAGTGACCTGTAAGTTTGGCTATGTCTAATAAATTGGTGGGTTTCTGCTGTGTACCCTCCACTCTTGTATTAAATCTGCAAAGAAAAAATGGCATTGCTAAACTGGTAACATTCTGTGTTTCAGAAAAGCACTGTTTAAGATCAACACAGGACTGCTACATAATAGAGCTAGAATTTTTTTGCCTTATAGACTTGCAATCTGCCTAATGCAAGCATGTTGAGGTGTGATATACTCCCACTCATTTCAAAAAAATTGGCCTCAGTCAGTGAGTGGGGTGAACAGAAGAAAGTTAAATCACTGGACTGGGTTACTTCTGCTGGTAAACTGGATCTTTTTCTCCCTTTATATATATGTACTATCCATGCTCAGTTAGAATACTGAGATGTTATCAGCTGAAACAACTAGTGAAGGAGTAATTAAAAAATTATACCCCTCCCCCTGAAACCTCAAACCATAGGAAAAAAAACTACTGTTGAGTTGCTAATCTCTTGGAGATAGAAAGGTCCCACCCTACTGATGCAAGATGAAAACAGAAATCTAGCTTGCATACTTTAGGGTGACTTCATCATTTAATTAAATCATGCATATGTGCGATGAGATAGTTTTCTGAAGATTTATGTCCAGAAGGATGTTTGCTCTGGAGCCAAACCTTCATTTACCTGTGGGTTAGCAGCCATAATGGTGTAATTCCCATCATCATCCAGGGTGGAGGCTGCAGTATGCAGTGAGCAAGTTCCATCAGGTTCTCTTTGAATTCGGTAGTGATCACTTCGTTTAGAAATTTGCTTCCCATCTTTAAACCAATAAATCTGCAGGGAGAAAACAAAGCACAGCTGGTAAGAGGTGGGTGCTCATTGTCATAATTTCTAATTTAATAGCACTAACGAATTTAAAACTGCTGAAAAACTCTCTGGTAAGTAGTAAAAGAAAACTGCTTCGATCAACTCCTCATTCTATGAGCCACTTTCACTAACAGTTACAGTATTATCAGTGGACCAAAGAGGAACAACAGCCTGAACATTTTTCCAACAAAATGTACAGCTGCATAAGGGCTGAACATTTCAAGAACTGAAACAAAACGTCATTACAAAGAAAAGATTACTGATTTCAGCAATTACTAACTTTATGTTTATTTTGCTTAAATCTGAAGAAGCTGCAGAAAAAACTTGAGAATACTTTTGCTCTCTTTTCTGAAAATAAAAACATAAATTTAAAAAAAGCAAGACACTGATAAGCTGAATTAATTCGATGATGAATAAAATAGAAGCAATGATCTCACTGTTGAAACACCCATTTTGTTTCATATCCATTACGCTGACTGGACTGGACCAAAATGCCAGAGGGGATAGAGCTGCTCCCGCTGGCAGTGAGCAGCTTAGTGTGTGGAGGGGCCAGCTCAGTGTAATGACATGATTGAAACTAACAATGTCACCCCGGTGTGACAGGCCAGCTACACAAGTGAACAGCTTTGCAAAGTAATAGGAAATACTTCAAAGCAAAGCAGCACATCCACATCCGTTAATAACTGCATGCCAACACCAGCACAGTTCCAAGCTGCACAGAACAGTTACATTGGCTATCAAACAGAGGGCTTTTCCAGTACTTTTGATACATAATTTTATTCTCTGGCTGACCCAAGATATACTTTCAGTGAGCCAAAAAGATGATGTATGCAGGATAATATCTTACAGTAATCCATGAATTACACACACAAAAAATGTATTTTTAGTGCCTCAGACTTGAAAGGGAAAAAAATTAACCTAGCTTTCAGGATTTTTAAAAAATATAATAATAATAATAATAATAAAGTAAAATCCCAAACAGATATCTGCTGGAATCAAAAGTAAATGTTGTGTATGCATGAACACACACAGAGGAATATCTGAAAAATGTTATACTAGGAAGGCTGTACTTAGATGCCTAAACCCATATTTAAGTAGAACATTATTTACTTGTTGTTTCTAAAATGTGTACTACATATAACATCAATTGTGTTCAGCATTTGAGAGACTTGTGCAGATACCTACACCATTTTTACGAGGCCAACTCATTCAAAGTACAGCTGTATTTGTCCTGGTCCTGCTGGGACTATTTAGCATGAGGAAAACACACACATTTTGCTCAGCCTCATTCTTGAAGTGGGAACTTAGATCTTAAGAGTGAGGAAAAGGTGCTGGCTCTCTAGTGAAAAATGAAGTGACAGAGCAATGTGCAATTCAATTCCTAATAGTGTTTAATCTGCTGGGTTCTTCACATGTACCAGCATTTCAAAGTTTGAAATTCACTCACTTGGGGGAAAGTTAAGGATGTATTTTTGACTTTCACAAAAAACAATAGAGATTTTTTTGGTGAAAATGAGTCGAAATTTTCCTTAAAAATTAATTACTCTGTATGATTTTTATATTAACAAGCATTGTGCGTAAGTTGAAATTATTTCATTTCCTCAATAGCTGGTTATACTTGTTTCCCATTTTATCTGTCAGCAGCCTTGCAGAGACTCTGTGGCCCAAACAAAAGATTTAGTCATGTCTTCTTGTCTGCTGACAGAGCACTTACTGGAGATGTAAGAGATAACTGATCACTTATATACACATGCTAATAGGTGCTAAAGCAACGTTGCTGCAAAAAAAGAGTTTTAATTTGCATGCTTTACATGTGTCACAATGTTGCTTGGAAATCTACTGCATTAAATAGTAAGTCTTTAATAACAGTATACTTATCAGAAATGTCAGGAGACATGCATGGAAATACACACAAATATTAACTGAACCAGCTATCCAAACATCATGTATATGTTTTCCAAAACTTATTTCAACTAAGTTTAAAAGCATTGGCATCCCATATGAGCAGTAAATTCTTAATATTACCTTTATCTGACATGGAGTTAATAAGTAAAACACTACCTGTGCAGGAGACAATGGCCCTTGCAGTGAAGTATTTTCTTTCTAGGATAACTTTTAATAAATGTACCATTAAACTATGTAAGCACTGAACACTGCATCTGGATTGCTTTTATTTGCACCAGATTTTCAGAAACCAGTGTGTAGTGACTAGGAATACAATGGCATACACAGTACAAAGGGGGGTTTGATCTTGGTCAGCACAGGCATTTTTAATCACCAAGAATTATATTCAGCCAATGTGAAGAGTGAGCAGTATGAGATTTATGTAACATTTGTGTCTCAATTAACCTCTTGTATGGCATTGTCTTAATTCTGAGGTGAAATAATCCCTTAAAAAGAAGTATTCCATAGTCCCTCCTGTAGCACCACAGGTTTCTTATTTTGATGAGAGAACAGTTTTACATTATACCAAAGGTTATAACAAAGAGTATGCTCAGATCTAAAAATTCATATATATGAAGACAGAATTTGCACATCAGTATTCAATTTTCATGGCATGTTCAGGGGAAAAAATAATCAAGCCAATAACTCCGCTTAGAAAAATCCCTTGTAATGAATGCCAGATTTTAGAAACACTACAGTCCTTCCCAAAGCCATTCCTTGGCAGACCTAACAGAATACTTAGAAGGGAGGAGCTTCAAGTAAGTAAATTATTTCCAGCTTCTCATTTGCCAAAGTAAAAAAATCTATTCACAAGTAACACTTCCAGTTTCAACAAATGACAGCAGAAGGGCAGCCCTCAGCCACTGAACTTTTCAAAACTGCTGTCTTGGAATGCTCTGGCAGATGAGGGGAAGACAGGGCCTTGGACATTTGCAAAGCCTGGCTAACAAACAGCCGTACAACAGGACTGATATTGGTTCCATCCCAAGCAACTTAACAAATTACACAAAGCATTTGCGAGTGAATGGAACAAAGGGCCAGAGTTCCAGGTGCAAGAGCAAATCACTTCTTAATGTGCAGGCTTTGACACTGCAGGAAAACAGAACATCGCTGTGAATCACAGGGCACTCACATCAGATGCTCCTCTGTAAGGGCATGCTTTAGGGGAAGTACTAAGAATTCGGTTTCTTGGCTGTGCAATCCTTATCGCCCCAATGAGGGAAAGGAGACATCCCCTTTCATCTGTCTTAAATCAGACAGAGAAACTACACCTTAATTGGAAACTGTGGAAATTAGGGAATGGTGAAGTTGACTAAGGCTGACTCATAAGAGGTTATCTAGCAACTTAGTCATAAGCCTCAGGCAGAAAGAGTACATCTGCACATGCTGCACTTCTGTCAGCAACAGACCCATTTGCATTCCACCCCTGTTCAGCAGAACAGACTCTTACCTATGGTCATCTCAGAATGCTAGACACAAAAAGTTTGGTTTCAGTCAGACTAGGCTTATCTTCTCAGTGTGTGTGTTTTCAGTTTGAAGCAGAAGTGCTTTTTTGATACAAGTATACCGATCAACCCCACTTACTTTGCAGTGATTCACATCATGTTGTGCTCTTGGAGCACAAAACTGGATTCCTTTCAGATGAAGCTAAGCCAGAAAATGTGCTCCAAGAACTCATCTAATGTGCATTTGCCTCAGTCTGTGGGACGAGATTACAGCTAGCCTGGAGTAAAACCTTCTGACGTGTGCAGGGATACACATCTCATTCTAGAGATTTTCTTCTTCTGATCTGCACTCCTTTGCCGATGTAGATGTAGCCCTAGTTCTCTGCTGTTCTTCCTCTGCTACCTCATAAAGTCTTTTTTTTTTTTTAATTAACAGCTTGTACAGTACCGTACATATGTATCATTGGACATGTAAAGTCACTTGCATTTATCTCTGTTTGAAATCCTAAATGCCCCTAAAACTTACACTAGATGAGAGATTTGGATGTGTGTGCTTCCATGAAGGTCTTATATAACAGGTAGGGCATCTTTGATCTTGTCTAAGAAGACAAGAACCCCTGTCCACCAGAGGTCACTGTGAGAGTAGGGGACCTCACAGGGAAGACACCGGCTTTGGCAGGGGAGTTGAAGAAGCTGCTGCCGTTTGCCTGCTGCATAATCAAGTCAGTTGATTGCCAAGCAATTTTTGAAATGGTTGCATGCAACCTACCCAAGGAGGGCATTCTTCCAAACTACTGACATCACACAACTGGTACTTTTACATTTGCTACAAGGAAATGCTTCCCAAGCCCAACCCTCCCTCAGAAGTTCATTAAAACCTCATCATCATGTCTCATCTTGCTGCTGGGATATATGGGAGCTTATGGTATTTCATTACGCCCTCTTCTACATTCCAGTAAAATCTAGTCTTGTTAGTGTGTGTAGATGCTGAAGAATGAGAGATACCATGCTGGTTTCTGAACTAGAACCCATATATTTTTGCATTAGCATGTTGCCATGCCTGAACTAATTACCTATGCTAGCAAGATGAGGTAGCTTTTGGGACTCCTGTGCCAGCTCAAGTGGGGCTTTCCAGCATTGCACTGCATTCTGTGCTAGAAATGTACCCTGGAGGTAACTCTGAAAATGACAGAAGCATTTTTCCAGGTAAAATAGTTGAGAAGTCCCAGGAGAGCTGAGAGCAGAAGCCTCACGGTAGCATTTTCTACTAAATTTTGACTAAATAACTCCAGTTATGCCAAAAGAGATTTGGCAGTTTATGCCAGTTAGGTGTCTTTCTTGTCATGTGTGAGTATCTCCTGTTCCTGTAAGATACAGCCTACAGTGTCCACAGCCTGATGGTGAAGTACCAACACAGCACTCTTCCAAGAAAGTCTAGAAACGTTTACCATCTTTTCTTACCTTTGGCTTTGGATTTCCTGCCACTTTACATGTGAATGTGACTGGCATTCCCTCAAAGATTTTGTAGTGCTTCAGCTTTATCTCAAAATACGGTGACATACTGTTATCAATAGGTTCATCTCCATGTTGCACTTCATCATCTGATTCTTCCACAGGAGATCTCTCCAGCCTGTATTCAATTTCACTGATCAACCTTTGCTCAAAGCTGGAGACTTTATATTCCTATCAAATGAGAGGTAGATATTAGTGTCCAGCTTCAACACATTGCTCAGGAAGATATGTTCTGAATGTTTGGATTTTTTTATTTTACTGATCTTTAACAATCCATTAAGTTTTTACATATAAAAGGAAACGTATCTTTTGTTGAAGAAAAACACTGTAATCCATGTCTCCAGTAACATCCCTATGAAACAACTGAGACATCTGGTATGAGGCAAAAACTGTATTTCATGTTGTCTTAAGGTCCAATTTATAAGGGGAAAGAAAGTCATTGGTTGCTTTCTTTCAATTTTTAAAAAAATCCTGTAAGAATAAAAGTATTCTGAGGCAGTTCATAAAGACAAAAGGAACACACTATTTCCTTGAGGGTACAGACAGATTTAGGGTGGCTTTTGTTTCCAGATGGCTAGAAGACCATATGGTTCACATCTGCTATTTGCATAGAACTGTACCAGAGGCTGAACCAGAAGGATAAAATGATTTTGTTTACAGTTGCCTGTAAAAATGAAGAAAAAAATAAGAGAAAATCGCAACAGTGGCAATTCATGGTAGTTGTTTCCCTTTACTCCTGTTGTTGTGGTCCCCTTTGTGTGGGACAAAATTTATCCTAACAGTATTGAAGATACAGCAGGAAGAGCAGAAAGGTTCATCAAGTGTAAAACACTGTGACTTGTTTGAATTTGTATGATTTACTGATATACAGTGTTATTTGCTTTCTTGAACTGTTTACTTTGCAGTATAGAATTCCTGCTTGGAATTGTACTGATAACAGTGATAATGTCAGACTGTAAAATAGCTCAGAAGCAGGAAAAAAAAATATTAGTCAATGCTCTTCCCAGTCAGCAGAAATTCAGACGTTCTTTCAAATTACCTCTGGCCGTTGTCTCTGACCCTTGTTGTATTTAAGACAGAACATGCATCTCATGCAAAGCATCCTTTCACATCCCCATCCTCTATTGCTGCCTCTGGTCTGAGACTGATGTGGCTTCTTTCTACCATCAGTTCAGAACTAATCATAACCCTCGATAATCACAAAAAATGGAAGAGCAGAGGAACACCTTGTAAACTGCAGATAGTTTTCAAATTTCTTTGTTTCCTGAAGTGTACCATAAAAGTAAACCATGAAATCCACGACACAGTTAGTATCATATCAATGTATGTTACTGTTACAGCACAAAGATAGTGGAGCACACGATGATTGCTGTTAAACTGTCTGCACTCACACAGGCTTCTAGAACAACTTGAACAATCTCATAAACAGAATGCAGCCCAATTCTCCACAGTTATTAATGCTAGATGACCTCTTGTTATTGAACAAGAACAGCAGAATGGAAAGAGGAAAGGAAAAAAACAGACCAAAAAACAAGACAGAAAAAGGTGAAAATGTTAACCTTTTGAATATCCACAGGGCTCACTACAGAAGCACCAACAGAGCGAGCTTCCTGCAAGGGTAGAAAAAAAGATCAAGAGGCAGAAAGAAGAACAACAGATATCCATGACAGTTCCTCAGAGTTTTTATCAGGAGAATATACTTTGATCAGCACCATAAGCAAATGAATGCTACACATTTCTGAATAGCAACTCTGGTATCTGAACAATGGAGTGTGTGTACCTGGCCTTTCAAGCAGACTTTCTGTTGTGGTTTTGGTCTGCACCCAAAAAGTGCCTATTACACAAATAAAGAGAAGATGGTTTCAAGATAGTAGATGTATTTTTGCCTTGAGAGACTTAAAGGTCAGGACAGAATAGGATAAACGGAAGAGTTTAAAACAGAAAGCAGACATTCGAGAAGTCTCAACCTTATGGAAAAACAGAGCAATAGATATGTGATCCTCCAGTTTATTTCACTAATAGATAACATATGGCTTCTGTAATCAATAGCCATCCTATCTCGTGTATATTTATTGTTCTTATGTAGGACTTTATTTTAATGACAATCATAGTCTGTAAAAAAGAAAAACTGAAAGGCAATTTTTCATATGAAATTGTAGTTATGTGTCACCTGTATAGCAGGATCCTCTTCTGGTTCCTGTATATTGAAGACAGTTGCAGCGCTGTCTGCTCCCAGCAATCGACGAGCCATTTTTTCCTCATATGTTAATCTCTGAACAGAAAAAAAAAAAGCAGATGAGGGCAGAGGCAAATGAAGGAACAGGTTATTTCTCCAACTACAAAGCAGTACACAGTCAGCAATGCTTAATGTTGACAAAAGAGAGCAGCAATATGTTTCTAACAGAAATTTTCTACCACAGTTTGTAATGCATTTTTTTAGTATTACAAGTGGCTCCTTTGGCTTAAGCAACCCTTGCACTGACTCTGCCATTTGTTTCCACCCTTGTGCCAGGAACTTGGGTAGGAATGAGCAATAGGAACTGCTTAAATCAGCATGGCCATCAGAAGAGGGCATATCAAATCATCCCAAATCTTACCCAAGTTGTTCTGCTCAGTTTTCACATTAGAAACACAAGGCAGAAAACACTGCCAAAAATGATAAGGAGATTCTACTCTACTTGAATATTTTGTCCAAAATACAGAAAAATGTATTCTTTAAGACTCTTAAGTTTCTATTCCTTCTTACTCTTTCAGAAATTGAGGAGACAGCTTATAAAAGACAATTTACACTAAAAAGAGAAAACGAGTTAAAGGAAAACCTTTATGTATCAATTATTTCATTATTAGTTTTCTTGCTGCATTTATGAATGCATTTCAGACACTTTCTTACAAATTGACATTACAAAAAAATGCTAGTTTGTGGAAGACAAACTCATTTCATGGTGAAATGCTTCATTTAAAGAGAAAAATGAACAATGGACAAAGAATGGAAATTGTAAACATTACATCTGCTTCATGCTTGCATTTTTTAAAAAATTCATTTAATTACTTCTTTTAATGTTATATTAAAACATTGCTAAACCAGCAGGCTGAAACTCATGAAGACTAGGTAGCAGCGCTGTCTCTGTTATAAGCGTCCAAGAAAATCATGAACTTTTCTTCACTTTTATTTCTCCTGCAGTCATTCCAAGTGCCCACAGCCATGATTACACATACAGAATTTACTCAAGACAGGAATCTGTAAGGCCAAAGCCTCAAGGCAAGCACCAAAACAGAGTTCATTTAGTTCAAGCTCCCACATCATCTGATCACAGTTGGTCTTTTTTTTTTTTTTTTTACCTTGGGCCATGTGGGCATTCTCAGGACATTCCATTCATTTGCCCAGGCCAAACATCTCCCTCACTTTCCAAAATAGGCATTGACAGTTATTCTCAGCCCACCTCCTTGGAAATAAACTGGAACTAACACACTATGACAGTGATTTTGCTTAACTGCTACAGAAAACTGCCAAATGCTGGGCAGTCATTGGAGAAAGGTAACAGAAGCAGCAGACACTCTGAACATTCTCCATACCTCACTCCACTGATCTTATTAAGCACCAAAATCGAGCAACTGTTGATGGACAGTCTGACTCAATGGGCTTTCTTGAAATACACCACCACAGTTCACAGCTCAGACCTAGTAGCAAACTTAGTAAACTTCTGGGCATTGTCTTGAGAAACATAAAATTCATCTTCCTTTCAAAGTGACACCAAGGCATCCCAAGGTATTCGGATGTTTTTTAAAACACTTTATTCACAAAAGAGGGCTGACAGTTTACATTTTTAAAATTACTTTCCTCTTAAAAGAAAATTCCTGCTTCAAAGATAGTGTCTTAAAAACTGTAAAAAATTCTTAGAAAAGTTGCTTCTCATCAACTCTGAGCAGGAAGAATCTGGTATTTTATCTTTTATGTATCTCAAGTACTTAAAAATCAACAGAGACCTTTGTAGCTGTGCATTTCCATTGCCTGATATGCTTATTTTATCTAATTTCTGGACTCCTTGAGCAGGTCATTAACTCTTGAGTCTGTAAGTTAGTCCTATAGGTCATTTCTATTCTACTGGTCAAAATGCTATTGGTCAGAAGAAGCCCCCCAGCTGCAGAATCTAATGATGCCTGATTCCTACTGGGTTGTTTTTCATGAAGAACTGCCTTGTCCTCCTCTGATGTCCAGTTACCACCTATTGCTTACCCCATTGTCCAGTGGCTGGGCACAAGGTAGAATAAGCCTGTACTGAAAAAGTGCATGTTCTTCTACTCAGTAATGAACAGTTGAAATCAAATGGCCTTTGAGGCTCAAAAGGTCCTGGAGGTACAGACTGTGCAGGCTTCTTAAGCAAATTCACCATTTTTGTGACCTCCATTGCTTTGTGAAGTCCAAGTAAAGTTGTCAACCAGGAGAAGGAATGATAGAACAAAATGTACGCTATCATTCCTTTTGGAAATGCAGTTTTGAAAATTCAATTAAAAATTATAAGCACATAAAAAGCAATCTACAACAATTATTTTATATGCAGCATATCTCAGAAACTACCAATGATGCCCTCTCCCACCCATTCCCATTCCCCAGGGTATTTTATGTTTTTATACCGGTTGCCCATTGTTCAAAAGGTCTTCTTTGAAGCGAAGTTTTCTCTCCAGATCCTGAATTACAGCATCTTTTGACCCCTGAATCTCTTCATCTGATGCTATCCGAGCAGTTCTGCCTGTTTTCTTGGGAAATCCCCTGAAAAACAGTTAAAAAAAAATCATGAGCTTTTCTGAAGTAATTCATATTTAGGAATGTATCTGGAAGAAAACAACATTGTGTCTTTGAAATTAGAGGTCTGACATCTTTCTTTCTATAGTGTCCCTACTAACTCACACTACTGATTAAATGGTTAGTTTAAGGACAAAGATGAAACTATCCTTTGTTTGTGCTTTAGTTAAAACAGCCCTCAGGATTGCTTGGCAATGGCTGTAAACACCATACACTCACAGATGAAACTGATGAGCAGTGACAATAAAGCAAAACGAGAGGAAACATGAAAGATAAAACATGACTAGATAAGTGGGGATGGAAGATAAACTAGGTTCCTATGAAGTACCAGATGAATAAAGATCAGGAAGATGTAAGACAAGGCAGTTAATTATTAATTTCTTATGTTATTTATTAACTAATTCCTTGTAGCAACTTTGCAATACAGACTGCATAACTTCATGTTTATTCTTCATATCTCTGTGAACACATACCCATAAGGCAACATAAAAATGTTGTTGCTCAAAGAAAAGCCATTCACAGAGTCTCGGTTACACCGGCAAAAAGAAACATCATCCTTGTGAAGCAGCAAGATTTCCCAGTGGAATAGCAACCATTAGCAGTTCACATTCACAGGGCTAATTTATTCCTCTTACTAGCCTTCAGGTTAGGATCGTACTTTCAGCAATTTTCACTCCCATTTTCTTAAATAGTACAGGAAATTTTATTTTTCCAGACTGCACTAATAATTTAACACTTTTCACTAATGTTATGATGGCTTTATTGCTGGATATGCCCAACATGGGCAGTTTCCACTGGAGATCAGCTGTTTTTAACACAGTTTGAAGAAATCAGCATTGCTATCATATTTGAAACTTGTAGCACACCCCATTTTTCCAGTGAAGTCAAACGTGATTGTTTAAAACACTGATAACTGGTTCAATATTAGTTTACAGGGTTTTTATACCTTTGTTGACTAAACAGGGCTCAGACTGTTACATGGGAATGACATGGAAAACACGGGATTGAATCAGATAAATAGACAAACTCAGATGACAGAGATAGGGAAAAAAAGTCAGACTAGCATGTAATTGGTAAATTTATTTCCAATGCACAGCTTAATAATTTAATTACTGGTGCCAAAATTCAAAACAAAAATCATACAGTGATAACAAATTTTCTTGGATATTATTCAGTTCTATGTTTCTATGGTTAAAGAAACTTCATTCCTCGGCAAGTTTTCAATGGTAATTTCTAGCATTAAAAAAAAAACCCCAAAAAAACAAAAAACAAAACACATATACTGTCAAAAGCCAAAAAGAAATTAACTAAATACATGGAAAAGACAATTATTGGAAACCTTCCCAACTAAAACATTTCATATTCCGTTGCTGTAAGAAAACGTGAAAACAGTGAAGTTCTTGAAAAAGAACTGCATTTTTACATTAAATCACAGCAGAAGAGCAGACATTTGCCTAATTTCACAAAGAGACAGAGAACTACATCCCTTGCCCTAGAAATATTGATTTGTTAGCTGGTGATCACCAAGTAGAAGAATTCCCTCAGCTTTCAGCTGGAGGTCTTCTCAGTCACAAATAAGAAAGCAAGTCTCCTCCACTCTGTTTTGGGGAAGAGATAGGGAAACTGTCCCATCTACAGGGAGACAAGAGAATGTTAAGAGGAAGTGATAAGATCTCTTCAAGAAAGAGATGCCTCGATAAGTCCAAAAATTTGGTACAGTAAATATAAAGGAAGATATGGAAGGAAAATAGACAGGAGAAGGTGGGAGGAGGGGATCAGAAGAGAATGTCCCTCAGGAAGGCTTGACCATCTGCTGGAAGGCTAGTGGACAGGTGCATCTGTTTCTCCCCTTACAATCTTTCCCTTCACCTCCCAGCCCTTAATTATCTAGGCCAGCATTGCCATGAAACCAAATTTTGTCACTTTTTAGACTTCCGCCCCACCCCCAATTAAAACCCCCAAACAAACAACAATAGCCAAGCAAAACAAAACAACCCCAAACCCAGCCCAAAAATCAGCCAACTTCAAGGCAGCAAATTTCAAGTTTGGCTTCACCTTTGGCTTTACCCTGTACCAGCTTTTAATGGAGACATGCATCCTCCCTTGAAAATTCCAAGTGATACATTAAGAAACATCTTTCATTTTTCATTCTCACAGATTTCATACTTGGACTGATAAACAGAGTTTTACCAGAAAAAGGCCTGCCTGTGCTTGGAACTCCACAGGGTGTAAAGGTGAAATGTACAGTTCACCCAAGTGAATCACAACAGTGTATGAAAAGGATGTACTACGTGCTTGGGAGTGGATTTCAGGTAATGGATTTTCTAAAGCATTATTGATTATCTCTGAAAACAAAAACCCCTAAGCAAATACACACATTTTTCACAGGGGAATGAGTATCCAGAGAATTACAAGTTGTTAAGTTCAACATCCATATTAAACCCCAAAAAGCAATATCGCAGTCCATTTCTAAACAATGTAGGATAATAAGAAAATGAAAATTGAATCATGTCAAACCTCATGTTTATCTCTTTGTCAGGCTGAAGGGCATGCAGACAGGGAAAAAGAAGTAGCTTTAATACACTTCAGTTTATGGCTTCTGAGTTAGCCTTCAGGAGCTGCAGTAAGTTCCCCAGTAAATCAGGGAAGCAGAGTCTGGCTGAAATTTCTATGGTATGGCTGTGTAAAGCTATTCAGTCTGAAAAAGCTGTTCAGAGAGCACCAGTGATTTCTTTTTCTATCAAACTGAAATAATGTAGTCCAATGAGGCATTTCAAAGAGCTCTGTATACTAATCTGAGCACTCAGGATTTCACCCTAATTGGAAGAGTGAAATAGAGAAACACATTTCTCGAATTGGCTGATGACACTGAACTTGCAGAGGCTGCAATTCTTTTACAGGTAACAACTGTCATTTACAATAACCTTTATGATTTGTCTAGAGGTGTTCTAATGATGAAACTCAGGAAAATGCTCAAAGCACGATAGCAAAGCTAATGGAAAATTAGTATTAATATGGTAAATATCTCTTGAGAATCTAAGAGATTAAAATTTGGAAAATAACACTATTATTTCAAAAAGGAAGGAAATATAATTCCAGGACACATCAGTGAAAGACACGAAACTGAGCTGTTTTCCTTTATTCCTTGCTACTAGACACTGACTCCAGTTTTATCACTGCACTTCAAGAAAAGTACAGGAAACTGCTAAGTTTTAGAACAAGAAAACTACCACATGGTTTTAAAAGCATTGCTTTTGTGACTATGTCACACACAGAGAAGCAAAAATTCTTGTTTATTTAGTCAGGAAATGAGGAGAATGAAGATAGGCAAATCAAATGAAATGTCAGAAATCAGACAACAGGTGACATAAGAAAATAGCTGGTATTTAATCATTCTTCATGTCCATTGAGGACAAGTCACAATAACTTGAAGAAGAACAGGCCTAGCTTAGACACAAACAATGTGGAACTCTCCTTTCTCCACCCTACAACAGTGACATTTAAACCCTGGAGCAAGTTATGTAGCAAAGCTACATAGGAATTTTATTTAGGAACAAGGTATGCAAATATGACAGCAATGGCGTGGGGATCCCTGGGTAACTTTTAACAGGAGAGGCAGACTCCTTAACAACCTTCCAGATCTCTGGTTTTGTGTAAGATGATCCTGAGCTCTGCACAGTCAGTGTGGAACTGTCACCCAAGATCTAGTCAAGGCAACTTGCCTGAAAAGTAGATTATCTTCCCTTTATTAAGTATTTAAGCAAGGAAGTAGTTGGTTCAAAAATTTAACTATAAAAGTGAGCATCAGTCAAAATTTCTTCAAATATCTTTACAGAGCTTCTCTCTTTCTCTTCCGGTACTATTTTAAATTGGGACAAAAATCCCAAAGCAGGGCATAAGGAGACATTGCTCTTCCTCCAGATGCTCTGCTTCCACCTCCTCCTTCAGATTCTCTTTCTCTAAATATATACACTTTAAAAACTGTCCATATATATATATATATGCATACATACATACCCCCTCAGCAAGTTAACTCTTATGACACACATTTTTGGGATGAATTTCAAAATGTCTACAAAACAGTGATAACAAATAGAAGGACTTAAGTAAATCCATCTTCCAAAGCACAGATCCTTTCAGCCTGAGTAATGGTTTACATGGCAAGACAGCCTGGCAGCAAACTTTCTTCAGCTGCTTTTGCAAATATTTTCCACCATCCTTACATGCCCTTATCTGGATGCATTTAGCTCCAAAGATTTGTGTCCTCAGTGACGCATGAGTTTGCTTTCTGTCTTCTCTCAGGGATAATATCAAATAAAAAAAATCTGCCAATTCATTTATGTATTCATACATTGATTCCTTGCCCAATGCAAATTTCAGATCTATTGCATTAAGCTAGCAGGAGAAAGCATATTTCAGCATCAGCCTCGAGCACACCACTAGCACCACAAATGTGCAGAGAAACTAACAGCCTTGAGAAGAAGGCTGCAACTCACATGGATTTTAAGCACCTCTGAGATATACAACACCTAAGTCAGTGGGGACCTGAATCCAGGCATAGATGAAAGTGCAATTGTCTGAATTCTTTTGGTCAGAAAGGGTGTGATGAAATTGTCAAAACTTTCATCTTAATTCACACAGAGATTTTTGCAGCCTCAGCTTTGCTCTCCTTAGTTTTAAATATTTGCCCTGACATTTGTTTAGAAAGAAGGCCAAACCAGCAGTACTTTTCATGTTTTAATTACATGGAGTGCATGCTGGATGCAATTCCCTGTTTTCCTATGTACCTTTTACAGTGTAAACAAGGGCAACAGGCTGGCTGTTGTTATCCTTCCAAGGATAATAACAAATTCCTGTTTGCAGCCAATATGGCTTGGTTTCACAGAAATCCAAATTAATTCTTTGGTACTGAAGTAATGAACAGTAACTTGATTTTTTCCCTTACAACTAAAGCCTTCCAAAACTACAGCTAATTCCTGCTCACTTCACACATTTTTCACTTGCTGTAAAAGCAAAGCAACTACAAGCACTGTAACAGGTCAAAGACTTTGAAGCTGCAGCTGCATAATAAAATTGGTTTAGTCTGATCTTGTCATACATGCTATGGAGACCAGGAGCTTCAGCTCTGTCCAGTAATGCGATGTTTCATGCATCTGAATTAAGGGAATGCCTGAGGAACAGACCTGACTAAGGATGACTTCCAGTAAATGGAACAAATGTAACAAAAGTTCAATTATTTCTACCACCCAATGTTCTGAAACTGTAGTTGAAAAAAATAAATCACATCTCAGCATTGGATAGGGTTAAGACTGTCATGAATAATATGTATTTCTGAACATGTTTGATCCCTCTTAATGATTAGATAACAAGGAGTACAACTCACCTACAAAGTGCATGATTAACACCAATTTTTTTTCTCTAAAGCTTATGTTTAAAAATGCATTTTTACTCATTAAACAAATTACTACTTTTTCATTCCCCTGTTCCATTCCTGCCCCTCCTGAGCAAGCTATCTCTCTGCCTCATGCTGCACTGGTTACCATAGCTACATAAGCACCATTTACCTTTCAAAAGATGTGCATATATTTTGATATCAAATAAAAAAATCACATGCCTATTTTGTAATCTGTAATCTTATCTGAATTTTTGATTATTCCCAGCAGTATGCTGGAACTGATGGTCAAGAAGAAATAACTAAAGCAACAACTGCTCCTGAATGCAAAAAAGGCTGGCACAACCTTCAGAGTCCTGAAATCTTTAGAAGAACAGGTAACTATGAGAAGCACGTGAAGAAAAAGCTACACTGGACTGGGAAAAGGTATTATATCCAGAATATTAACTAATTCCGGTTGATATTAAGGTTTCCAAAACTATCAAGGATTGCACCTGGCTTTCACATCCACAGATGTTTTTGTGGCATTCAGACCTGTTTAAAATAAAGAAGTTAAAAAATTAAGTCCTCTGAAAAGAAAAACCTGCAGACCAAAACAAGCATCAAATTCATGCTGTGAACAGCCTCTCTTGTCTTTTCAACAGAGAAATATGTGTACTAATTCTCTTAGTTAAGTTCACTGCCATCTTCAATATTCTGAAGTATCTGCAAATACCATTTTGAAATAGAACCAGATAAAAATATCTTGAAAATTAACACTTCCAGATGCAATGATTGTCAGGATACTATTATTTTGGCTAAAGTCTGTGTGTCTCCATGTTACATCCTTGATCTCTGCTTTTGCACAGCTTTAATTGATTAGATCTAGGGCACAACCCGGATTTCTATGTTCAAGTGGAACAAACATGCATTCATCGTATTTCAGGAAAGCTGTTATGGGTATATATTTTATGATAATCATGGGCACATACCTAATCAAAAGGTACAAAACTGCAAAACAAAGCCCCCAATATGAACTATTTTTTAGCACAACCAACAAGAACTAGTCTAATACCACAGCTAAATCCTTCATGTGTTGGTGTAACAGCAACAAGTAGTATTCAAGCTATGGGAAAATTTAAACAAAAATGGTTTAATGGACAGGAGCAATAGCTTAAGAAAATTGGAGGCTGAGAATGAATGCAAATGCTGATATTTTCTGGAGCTTTTCCAGTTACAGCAATACTTGTCTTTAGATATGTTTTCCTGATATGTTATCTGGGAATACCCCCAGGTATGACTGAATAGGCAGCAAAGAGAGATGAAGTCTCTCTCTGAGAAGCAAGGAAACACCCTGACCTGTCTTCTCAGTTTGATGCTGGAGTTTTTAATGAAGGTACTTTCTCCTACGTATCATGATTTTCACATCAATCATACTGTAGATAACCTCAATTTTTTACAGTTGTGACAAGCATAACTTAGGGAAACAGGAACAGAGTAAGTCCCATCTACATAGGACAGCAATGCAGTTTACTCTCTAAAATGAAAGCTGGGATTTGTGCTGGGAGAGTGTTGAAGGCTGTAATATAAAAAGATAGAGAAGTGTATTTTTTCCTCAGAGTGGTTACCAGTTGACTAAAGGAACATGATGATTACTAAATTATTTATTTCAATTCCATTTGAGACAGAATGCAATGGACAAGTCAAAGTACACAGCTGCAACAGATCAATAGCTTTGATTCAAAGGGGAAAAAAGTGCAATCTCTTTCTGATATTGCTCTCCTCATGATTCCCACATAATTTCCGTTATGATTTGGATTTAATGTTCTAAAGGCCACTGAGACATCAGTTAAATTTTGTGTAGAATGATAAAAGCAGCTTATTTAAATACATTTTACAAGGTAATTTGGACAATCTTGCATTCAAATAATGCTTTCTTTTCAATTTTCCATTTTTTTTCCAGAAAGTAGTACATCGATATTCATGCTCTTTTACCAATTCTGTACAGTCTGATTTTTTCCTGTTTTTAACTGAGGCAGTATTACTTAAGATATCTACTTAAAGAGAAGGTCTGCTTTAAGGAAAAATCATTAAGTTGCCTTCAAAAGGATATACGTATAGGTAACAATATGTATTTTTTTATTCTTAGATCTCATTTCTCCAGGTTGGATAATTCCACACCCTTTAGTGGCAGGTTTTATACTTTTTAAAATCAAATCTTCACTAAAAAATCACCAAATCCTTCTCATGGGATTATTTGTGCTTTCACAGATACTAATGGAAACATATAATGTATGTGCCTATCTAGAACTTTTAGGTATACTTATTTCTGTTCCTTCACATGTAAATTGTTGAGTTTTTTTCTAGGAACAGTAAAGGTCAGTTTCTTGCTTCTACAAACTTAACTGTGAACTAAGCCACCTCAATCATATGTTTCTGTCACATTAACTCTGTTCCCTGAAAGTCTTTTGTATCCAAAAGCTAACCAGAATACAACAGACCCACCCTAGTTTTCTTTAGGTAAAGAAGGAAAGACCTGAGATTTTAAAGAGCAGTATTCAACAAACTTACTCCAGCCAGTCAGAAATTACTGACAAGTGCTCATAATTCCCTTAAGTACTTAATTTGCTATGCAGTTCCATCAGCACTTCACTTCCGCTTAACACAATGCTCTAGCAAGACACAAAGCCTACCAATTCTACTCCATTAATAAAAATGGGTTATTCCCAAATCTTGTTCAGCTCACACCACCATAGCCACAGCTTGAAAATGCTGGTCACTACAAAGTGTCTAAAGCTTACTGGAAAATTGAGATACAATTTATTCAAATTGGGATACAATTTTATTCAATAAATTTATTGAATAAAATAAATTTATTCAATAAATTTATTCAATTTATTCAACAAACACTCACCACATTGTTGCAAATAAATGCTTAAAATATTTAAAGGTGAATTAGTAGGTATTAGTGACACAAAGCAGTCTTCTATTGTTTCAGATGTCCAAATAAAATGTAGTAAATTCACAAGCAGGTATTCTCATAATACACACAAGACTGTAAGACCACATGCTGTTAAAAAAATCCAAAACAACCAAACCACAAAAAACTCCATTCCAAACAAATTAACAATTCCCAGTGCAATGTTTCCAAATCTATCCAAACTTAACTGGAAAGAATATTCATTGGTTCAAACTGGTTTAGCTAATGCAGTCACTTCCACAAAATCTAAGGGTTCAAACCCAAGGAAAATGTTGAAACATTAGACTGGCATTTATTGTTCATGGGCCCACAGAATAAAGAAACTGAAGAGAGGGTTAGAAATGTTTTTACAGAATCATAAAATATCCTGAGTTGGAAGGGACCTACCAGAAAAAATGAATCCAACTCCTGGCCCTAAACAGGACACCCCAAGAGTTACACCGCGTGCTTCAGAGCCTTGTCCAAACACTCCTTGAACCCTGTCAGGCTTGGTGCTATAATCACTTCTCTGGGGACCCTGTCCCAGTGCCCAGCCACCCACTGGGTGCAGACCCTTGTCCTAATAACCAACCTAAGCCTGCCCTGACACAGCTTCAGGCCATTCCCTTTGGTGCATCCTCAGTGGTCACCACAGAGGAGAGAACAGTGCCTGCACCTTCTCTTCCCTCCACAAGGAAGCTGCAGACTGCAATGTGGTCTCCCCTCAGTCACCTCTTCCCGAGGCTGAACAGACCAACTGACCTCAGCTGCTCCTCATATGCTTCCCTTCAAGGCCGTTCACCATCTTTGCAGCCCTCCTCCTGACTCTCTCTAGTGGCTTAATGTCTTTTTTGTATTGTGGTGTCCAAAACTGCACACAGGACTTAGGTGAGGCCACCTGAGTGCACACCAGAGCAGGATAATCTCCTCCTTGCCTGGCTGGCGATGCTGAGCCTGATGCCCCACAGGACATGCTAGGCCCACCTGGCTGCCAGGGCACAATGACTCAAATTCAACTTTCTGTCAATCAGGACCCCCAGGTTCCTTTCCAAATGGCTGCTCTCAAGCCTCTCATCCCCTAGTCCTCTTGTATATCCAGGGTTGCCCTGTCCCAGGTGCAAAATCTAGCACTTGCCTTCAATAAACTTTGTATAGTTGGTGATTGCTCCACTCTCTAATTTGTCAAGATCCCTCTGTAGGGCCTCCTTGCCCTCGAGGTAGTTGACAGTTCCCCCCAGTTTGGTATCACCCGCAAACTTACTTAGTATTCTTTTGAGTTCTGTGTCCAAGTAATTTATGAAGACCTTAAAGAGCACTGGCCCTACAGTGGAGCCACTGTGTAGAGCCCCACTAGTAACTGTTTGCCAGCCTGATGTAACCCTATTTACCGGAATTTTTTGTGCCTGACCCATGAGCCAGTTGTGCACCCATCATATGATGTGTTGATCCAGCTGAATGCTGGACATTTTGCCCAGAACACCATGAAAGACAATATTGAAAGCTCAACCAAAGTCCGAAAAGATTACATGAACAGGCTTCCTTTGGTCAGCTAGGTGGGTTAGCTTGTCATAAATGGAAATTAAGCTAGTCAAACAGGACTTTCCCCTGATAAAGCCATTCTGGCTGATGACTGCATTATCTTTCAGGTGTTTTTCAATAACGCCAAGAGAAATCTTCTTCATAATTCTACCAGGCACTGAAATGAGACTGAGAGACCTGTAGCTTCCTTCCTGCTGTTCTTGAAAACCAGGACAACGTTAGCTAGCATTCAGTCAAGTGGGACCTCTCCAGATTCTCAAAACAGTTCAAAAAGTTCACTGAGAGGAGCCTTGCAATGACATCAGCCAGCTCTTTGAGGATTCTTGGATGGCACCATAGACTCACAGGGATCCAGCTGGAGAAGTGATTCCCTCACAAGTTCAGAGTTGACTCTGAGTTTATAATTCTCAGAATCCTTGTCCTTCAGCTCAAGGCACTGGGACCCCCATAGTCCATGACTGGTGCTGAAGACTGAAGAGAGCATTAACCACCTCTGCCTTGCCTATGTCCCTGTTCGTATGGTGAACACCCTCATAATTTAACAGGTCACTGTTATTCCTGGACTGCCTTTTACTAGCATATTTTCAAAGTCCTTTTTATTGTGTGACACAGTACTGGCTGGCTTCAGCTCTAATTGAACTTTTGTCTCACAGTTTTCCCCCCATGGAGGCGAGCAGCATCTCTGTAGTCCTCCCATGTCATCTAACCTTGCATCTGCTGGTCAAACATTTACTTTTTTTTTGCCTTACCTCTAAAGAAGATCCCTGCCTAGCCAAGTTGGCCTTCTGTCTCGCCTGCTTTTCCAACATTTTGGAATTGCCTGCTCCTGTGCCCTTAGGAGGTGGTGCTTAAAAAGTCACTAGCATTGATGGACCCCAGCACCATCAAAAACATTTTCCCAGGTGACCTTACTCATTAGTTCCCTGAACAGTCTGAAATTTTAAATCTAATTCCTTCGTGGTCGCTGTGGCCAAGACAACCACCATCTTTAGAGGACATCTTACTGAGTTGGCTCCCTTAGTGTCTGCACCATGTAGTGATCATCCAAGTGTTTAGGAACTTTCTGGACCCGCTTGTATTAGCTGTATGGTATTCCCAGTTAACATTTGCCAAGGTGAAGTCCCCTGTAAGGACAAGAGTGGTTAACTTACGTATGTCCCTTAGTTCCTTAAAGAATAACTCATCAGCATCACCATTCTGGATGGGAGGTCTGCAGTAGACCCCCATGATGACATCTGCATTACTTGCTTGTCCCTTAATCCTTACCCAGAGGCTTTTAATCATGCCATTGCCAACTGTAAGCACCATTCATCCCAGACCCCCCATTACATACAGTGCCAACCTCCCTGCCTATCCCCCCTGAAGAGCCCGTGACCATCCTTCCCTGCACACCAGTCCCAGGACTCATTGCACCGGTTTTTGCTTATGCCAGCTATGTCATATCTCTGGGGCTGGGCCAAAACTTTGAGCTCCTCTTGCTTTGTCCTGCATCTCCTTGGATTGATTTCTCTTTTAAGTAGAACAAATATGATACATGCATCATAGGGAAAGGAAATGCCTAAAGAAAGCTGATGAAGGGAAGGTTTCACTCCATGAGGAGTAACAGAGACTACTGGTTTGTATACAGCCACAGAGAACTTTACTGGTGCTGCTTTTTGACCATTTCCAAAAATAACTGCCTCTACCTGCAATATTTACTATTTTACCCTTATTCTGTTCCTACCACAACACAAAACTGAGAAAAAAGATGCCTACCAATTTCTGCTTTTGAGAAGGAGATCTGTAGTTGTGCCACGATTTAGCAATGACAAAGTTTTTGAAGATAAATGGCTTGACTATGATTTCAGCTGCTGTGCAAAACTTTGAAATGCCACAATTTATTCCTTGCACCCAGTCTGTAAAGCACACTGTCAGGAAACAGTATCATCATTTTCAACCAACAGATCTTGGAGGTCATGGAAAAATGGTGATACTAGAAGCTGAAGTTATGGAATACTGTGTGAAGCTCAGAAACTATGTCTCAGAAAGATACATGTGCTGAAGAGGACTTGTGAGGACAATGGAAAATAAGCAAAAAGTGAAAAGGGCCAAAAAAAGAACTAAGCCTATAGCACAAAGCAGAAAAGACCTAAAGCTGAGGGGGAAACGGAGGCCAGGGGAAGAACTGGTCAGGAGTGGTATGAGAATTATGAGAAACAGAGTGATTTACTCAGCAAGACACACCAGACATGAACCTACACAGTAACATGAAAAAGGAGAAGCCAGGGAAAAATTGGCATCAAAGATACATAACAATAGATTATGGGTTTTCTGCATCACACAGTACATATTTTACCATATTTTAATGTTATAATTCAGATGACAAATGCTCACTGTGTATACACACACACATATATATACACATAAATTACACATACATACATTCAGTATAGTTAACATGATCCAGCTCCCATCTGGACTTTATTTCCTGAGGGAATGCAGAAAAACAGCCAACTACCTCATCCTCAGCTCAGACCCTGAGGTTGCTGCCTTGTCGGGGTGGGGGAGGGAGGAATACGGATAGACACACCACCATGTGCATACCCAGACTGGCTGCTGCACTTGGGGAAGTGAGGGGTATGGGGAATGGGGAAGGGGGAAGAATCTTCGCAGAACTGTTCTTCTGTCCAAAGATCAAAGAGAATGAAGAACACAGCTAATGCTTCAAGTGAGAATATATATCCATAAGCACAGCATAACAGGGAAAGAGGGACACAGCAGAGGCTCAAGCTGCTGCTGTTACCCTCACAACACACAGAGGTGAACTCTAAAATGAATCCAGTTCTTGTCAGAACTGTATAGCTGGACTAGAGCCTTTTCTTGGAAAACCAACGGTAATAGCAGGCTTTGGTGGGCTGTGCTTACTGGTCAAGCTGTCAGTAAATTCATCATGCAATTTTCAGTGCTTGGTATCAACAGTGAAACTCAGCCAGTGCAAAGGACACAGTAAGACAGAAAATCACAACTATTATGACTGCAAGGGCAAACAGCACTATTTATTGATTTTTCTCCTAAAAAAGTTTCATGGCCAGACTCCATAATGAGCTATATGACACAAATCAAGATAAAGAAATGCTTTTCAAAGCATATGTAAGACTTATTACTTTGATATCTGTCCTTGTTCTTCCTTCTCTTCCTTTTCATATCTTGGACTAAAATAACAGAAGTTCCCACTGCAACATTATGTAGCTGAGCAAGTCACCTAGATACTGTAGATATGTTTAGACAAACTTCTGGACAAAGTTATAAATAAGCCTTGGATACAGCTATTCTCATTTTTGTTCTTCAGCAAGTCTCTTTGTTCTCTAAGGATGGAATGAGAGTCTAGTGCCAGAGGAAAGACAAACTGATCTATGATGGGAGCTGACATGCTCCCAAATACTATTTTGGCCTTTAGAGAAGACAAAAGGGGAAAATAAGTGTGCAGAGTTGTTAGGGATAGGGACTCTGTTTGTTTTTATGCACTGCTATTCTAAATCCCTCCCTAAACACTTTCCCAAACTTCCTCAGAACAAAATCTCAAGCCAAAGCCAATGAATTGTTATGACCACTTTGTTATCAGATGTATGCTTTAATACCTTGTATTTTCAGTATCACAAAGCTATAGGGACTCTCCTTACTTGACATTTCTCTACCTGCAGATGTAACACAAACTGCAAATATCACTGAATAAGTGACTTTAAAAGACCTGGGCCATGAAAAGGGTTTTCTTGGATCTCCTTCCACCACCCTAGGCCTGCAGCTTTCATATTTTCTTAAACTCCAGTTCAAAGCTTCAGTTTCTCATCTTTTGTATTCCTACTGTAGGGCTCTTCCAGAAACTATCTCACATCTCTAGCATGGAAGCATTTGCAATTTATTCACACATTTCTCCCTCTCAGATAACAGCTAACAGCAAAGGACCCTAGAAAAGTACAAATGAAGCAAGTGCAACAATCTTCATTACAATCTTCAGTACATCAAGGAGCTCATCAGCTGATACTTACGGAGGCGTCACTCCTTTCGGAAGGCCTAATGCGTTGACAGAAATGGGTGGTGGCTGGGATGGCAGCATGGAGCTGAGAAAAGCTGCTGGAGACTGGCTGGAATTAGGAAATCTTGGAGTTGGAGACAGGCTGTGGGAAGGTGAAGAAAGTGAAGGAAGAGGAGGAGGTGGAGGAGGTGGAAGTGGAAAGGAATCACACACTGGGTATGTTGCTGTTGGACTAAAGACAGGTGGAGGTGGGGGTGGAGGGGATGGAGAAGAAGGAGACCAGGCATATTCCCCTTCTGGAGCAAACTGCTGAGAGAAGGGAGGAACTGGCACTCTACCAAACTGTTTCTGAGAAGCAGTTGGAGACATAGGAGAAGGAAGGCTAGATGTAGATGACCCAGAAGATGGAGTCACATAACCTGAAGCAGGGCTGATGTTCTGGGCAGCAATGAACTGCTTAGGCCGGGCATAGTTGAAGGAGCTGGAAGACTGCATGGTTGGGGAAGTATGAGAATTAAGAATACTCATTGGCACAGGAGAGGTGGCAGACTGGCTGGACTCAAGCTCCTGGAAGGAGGGGGGAGGAGGAAAGGAAGGAGAAGAGGGAGGGTGCTGATGATCAGGTTGCTGTTGGTGACGATACCACTGTCCACTTTCTTGCTCCAGACGAATTTGGTTCTGCAGCTGCTGTATTTTTTTTGGGTCCCTGTGGGAAGGAAAAATAGACAAAAAGATGATCAGATATGCAGTGCTGGCTGGGGAGGAGGTAAAAGTTCCACTGATCTATGGTCCAGGAAAACTGGAAGAGAAGAAAATTTCAAAGCATTTACAAATGTTGGAATAGCCCTATTCCTTCAGAGTTAACACATTGCTACAAAAGTCCATTTTTTCATCCTCAAAATGAAGGAAAAAAGGTATGCATAACAGAATTTAACAGATCCATGAATTCTTCAAAAAGGTAAATTATACAGCAATTTGAAGCACTTAGGATATTTGAAAGGAACATTCCAGATAGTGGAATTAAAGGTAAAAGTACTGAAATTCTTAAAAAGGTTTCTTTTTGTTTCTTGTGCTTTTTATTCAATGGTCCTGTTTCAATAATAAGGCTGAAATATTTACCCAGTAACAACTTCAGCCATAGCTAAATTTCTGCTGTAGCCCCTGTGGGCCCATCAGACAGACCTAATTACAGCCATACTTTAAATGAGGTACTTGGAGACAAGGGACCAACTTCTGTGTTAGAACCACCCATGTATGTAGATGAGCAAAGACTTCTGAGAAACATCTGTAACCTAGGGAAGCTGTGAACTGAGCTTCCCTAGTCCCACTTTTTCTCCCCAGTTTAATTTTCAACTGTAGGTCCTGAGACAAATCTTAGTAGATACTTAATATGGTTCTGAGGCACTGCAGTACTATCAGCTCAAATGGAAGTAAGAATTTCATTTAGAAATGCAGAAATTCACTGGAAGAAGAGTAGAGACTAAAATGTTAATATGCAGGAGCACTCAAAACTCTTAATTAAGGGACAAAAAAAAAGAAAAAAGTAAAATGTTCAGCAGCAAAGCAAATCAGAACTGGGTTTTTTTTGTCTCAATACAGTTGTTTGAAAGACATTAAGTTCAAAATTAACTATGTGGTCTATCAAGTGACAATACATCAGACTTGCTTAAAAATTGTTGTTTTTCAGCTGGAAAATGTAACTTTATCTCAATACTCCAGACATCCACAAAGTTTCAGCACATGCACATATACCTTTTCTGTATATTTAATATATAAATACTTTACTGTATACAAGTATGTCATTGTTTATATATAATTTAGGTCATCTAAGCAGAAATTTTAGAAGCAGTCTGCCTAATGCATGGCATATGAATGTATGATTCTGGCACAACAATATACTTTTGTTGATAGCAACAAAATTAGAAATGGTAATAACATCATATTTTCCACTTGAAGATTAATTTTGATATTCCAACCATCTACATTTCCCAGAAAATGTTTTCTAACAATAATTCTGCTTATGATCTCAGGCCAAAGGAGATTGCTTAGATAACAAAAAGGGGAGCAAGCTGTTTTAGGGTAGAAAACTGAAAAATCAGTCACTTATACTTAAGAGTTGCCTTTCTTTGGTGGTGGTGTTGTTAAGATGGTTTAATTCTAGCAATGTCTCACTAACTACAAATTTGAGTACTTAAGAGGAGATTAACTTTTTCTTTTTTAGTAAAATTAGCAACAAGAACATCTAAATGTTACAGTTCACTTTGTAAATTTTATAATTTAAATTGACAATAGAGACTCTAAATCCCTATCAGTTCAAGTTTTCACTCCACAGGGCGAAGGCTGACACTCTTCTATTTTTGCGAAATTACTTAACAGTTGCACTTAACAGTTGCCTTTATTTAAATCGGTTAAAACAGCACAATTTTAGTTCCCATCAGCGTTTGACTTTCATAGTTGATGACAGAAACAGTTCAGGTCACCTCTGATTGGACAGAGAAAACCCTGTAAGATTACTACTTTCACCTCCTTCAGCATCTTTGGCCTGAATATTTGCAGACCTACTGACCAATACCTCTAGAATTATTAACAAATAATAGTTATTTTATTTTTCATCATAATTGCCCTTTTTTTTTTTAATTAAAGACAGACTAGGGTAAAAAAAAAAAACCAAAAAAGTGAAAATCTAGCACTGTAAATAAAGTGTTGAATATAGAAGAAACATAGCTGTCTCCAACACTCCTATGTTTATCCAACATGTGCTGAAAGCAAGTAGGAGTGTCATGTCTTGAGACCTTTTTATTTGCATTTGCCAAATCACATGGCGCTGTGCCCGGCCAGCAGCATCCCACAAATGCCCATCTATGGCCCTGTCAATGCAAGTGCAGCACTGCAGCACTGCCACTGCACTGCAGCACTGCCGCTGCACTGCTGCTGACCCCGCCAGGCAAAAGCAGAGACCACATTCAGGGTATGTCTACAAAAAGGTGACAGGCAAAAACGAGGCTGCTCAGCTCTCACACTAAGCTTGACTTGAGGCCACAGGAATATGCATACCTGTCAATCAGGGTTTATTAGCCTGGGACAGTACGGATTCTGGTTGAACAGCTTTTGATCAGCTTAGAATCCACATAAATCAAGTGTTTGCTTGAAAAATAACATGCAAACACAATCATTATCGCATCAATCCACGGGACAAAAATCCACAAAGACCATCTTAGAGCTAATTTTCATGCCAGTTGTAAAAGTGCACAACCCTTGCCTGCAAAGGAATGTTCTCTACCTCAGAGCTATTCTTTTAACATCAGACACTGTCGTACTATTTTCTTGAGGGGAGGTGTCCTAGAGATGTGTCTTTACAAAGAAGAAAAGGAGAGGAAAGGGTATCAATACACCAGTGTTTCTTTGCAATGACACCATCAGTGGTGGAAGTTCTACACAGGTAGTTCCCTGAAAGATAACACTGCTGTGACAAAGACAGGGAGAGACTAGATGCCAAAATTATGAAAAGGCATCAGCCCTCATTAGTAGGGAAACAAAGAAGGGAATTAAAAGAGTTCGTTTTCAGATGAGATTACAAGAAAAACTAATTTAATTGTAATTACATCCTCTTTCCAATTAGCTGAAATATGTTTTGTAATTTTATAGGGCACACATGCTTTCAGGGAGCACATCAAGCTTGTCTAAACAATAGAGCATAAACTTATTTTCTCATGTGGAATTTTTTTTTTTGCCAAATAATTAATTAGAACAATATAAGAATGAGCATTTTAAAGTAATTTTTAGTAAATTCGATCAGCAAATGGTAAAGGTAATAATTTTAAAAAATCATAGCTAAGGTAAAATGAATATTGAGGAATTTCATCAGCTCACTGAAAAGCAGGACTAGTACTACATAAATATGTTCAAAAGTTCTGCTTTAGAATTTGTGATGTTTTACCAATACCAGATATTCTTAACCAAGATATTAAAATACATTTTCAGATGATCTAATAGGGATGATAAAACAGTTCAAAAATGCATGCAGTAAGGCAGTAAGACGTTAATGAAAGCAGACATTAGCTACAATAGAGGTGAGGTTTCTGACACATGTTGCTTGTAAGGGCAGCTTCATGCACAGATTTAGTACCAGGCACTTGGAATGTGCTCAGTAAGGTGACAACTTTCACAGCTAAGGGATAGCAAGAAACATTTGAAAAGAGATCTTAAAAACAAAGACTAGAGACACGAGACATTAGGTTTCTTGGTGGACAACTGTGAGTGCCATGCACTATAGTTTAATAGCTACTTCAGAAATCGTATTTTGAGGTATGCACTTGGTTTAAATTACAATAGACTGGTTTATATTTTTATCCCATTTTCATAATGCTTTTTCTTCCTGATAACCCCTTTGTATCACATGGTTTTGAAAACAGAGCAGTCTGTGACTGAGAATTAAACTGGTAACAGCCCCCATCAGGAAGTGTAAATCCAAGTGCCTGAACACAGCAGAGTCGAGGAGGAGTAGTGGTTCTACATCTCTCAAAATCTCAACAAGATCTGGCTACTGGATTGCAGAGAACATTACAGCAGATGGCATTTCCAGGAACGCAATAAATCCTTCATACTTAACTTCTCTCCTAGGCTCATTCACATATTCCCAGTATTAGGATATGTACCAGCTTTACTTTTATCTTACATACAAAGCTTATTTGGAGAAGCAATTTCCCTCTTCTGGGAAGTATCTTACTGTTTGCAGTTTAATCATCAACTTTGTGTACCTTAAAGCACAGAAGTTCATATGGAAGCTCTTCTATCCAAACTACCTCTCTTGGAAGGGGAAGTTCTCCAAAGGTAGAGAAACGCTGTTCAAGCCTTGAAGCCTTTGTACACAAAATGAACCCTACCACGAAGTATGCAAGGGCATTGAAATGCAGTCAGTGCTGTAAAACACAGTATACAGGAAATGGAAATAAAATGACCACAGCTAAAGAACGAAGATTAGGTGGTGTTTGCTATAACTTCTTAAAATTCCCGATTTTGTCCCTACTGATTTTAATAAAAGAAGCAAATGGAAAGTAGACAAAGAAAATCAATTTTGGTTGAAAGAAAAGAGTCCTATTTATCTCAGGTATGGAAGAATAATGAGCTCCCTTCTGTCTCCAGTCATTTCCTGAGCAAAAGCAGACCAGCTCCTTCACAATCCTACCAGTGACCTGCTCTTTGACAAACAGATTGTGCAGTTCTGCAGAAATACACAAAACATATCACTGAAATGAAGGTACAGGAATATTTTAAATGAAAAATAATCAGAATTAAGCACGACTTTTAAAAGTTGAGCTATTTTTCTAAGACTAAGATTCAAAAACAATGCCAGAAAATGTCTGTATATCTGGGGTAATGACTACTCACCTCCATGAACTCTACCTTCCAATGAAGATCTAGCTTCTAACTCAATACTATTGCTTCAGAATTATGCTGGAGCTCTACCAAAAAGGAGACAGTCACTATCATATTGTATCAAATGGCAGGGGCTCTTCCCACAGAGTTCCATGTCAGCAGCTCTCCATGTACAGATGTATTTTCTATATGTGTATATTTAGATATCTTTATCTCTAAACTTTGATATTTATACAATAAAAGCCAGGATGACTTTTCCCCCATGATTTGTTAATTTATTAAAATCAGAATGTATCACGTATCTCTCTCTAGCTCCTGGGCAGCCAAACAGGGCACCTGCTTCTGCATCTTTGGCTCCCAGGACAGATCTGCCATGTAGCTCTTAAAGACATTTTATTTACTTCCTACAAGCACAACATGTGTATTTTACTGTATAGTACCTGCTGAAAATTAGTAATTTTCTTAACTACTTCTGACAGTTACTATTTACGAAACTGAAATACACATACCAACTTATCCAAAATGTGATAGTAATCATGGATAGCTGGAATTCTACTCTTGACAAAATTCCTAATATAATTTAAAGTTTTCCATCAAACTTATCAATTACTGAGTTGTTAAAAACAGAAAAACCCCCAAACCTAACTTAATCTGCCGGTTAAATTATTAACAGCTGTACTGAACAGAAATACTCAGAATACAAAAGTAATTCCAACTTAAATAGCCACTGAAGAAATGTTTGCTTATTTTTAGAAATATTAAAAACGTGCTTATATCTCAAGGCAAGAATGTGAAGTAAAGGGAGAATAGTTGCCTCTTTTAACAAAAGCTCTTATGCATTCAACACACAGAGAGCCTCCAGGCTGTTTCAATACAAATACATTTAGACAAGCTTTAGGTTTTCTGAGGCTGAACAGCCCCTTATATTGTGAAAAAAGTGAACTGTTTTAAATGCTGCAAGGGTTCATATTTATGTAGGACAAGAATTATTAGTTAAAATAAAAATGGGAGGAGGCAGGTGATGGAGGGGACAGGATGGGGGAATGACAACAATAACACACAGAAACCAGCACCAGTTTGGGTTCTAGCATGAAAATACTCAGAGGTATATTTTGCCTACACAAACAGATTGCAGGGAGGATGAAGGTTGTCATTACAATTTAAACCTCATGCTGAGTAACTGGAGAACTATAACTAGGAACCATCTCCAGCAGCTACAACTCTTTAACATTTTTATTACCTTCCCTTCAAAGTTTAACAATCTGAATATGCAGATTCACACAAATATATTCCATATTTCAGGTTGATAACAGGAGTATTTATAACTGGTTTCAATGTAACCTAACACACTCCTAGAAGAAGAAACACAGTAAAAGAACTAACACAGGGACTGTGTTATGAGCACACTTTGAAACTGAGCTTAACTTTTCATCAAAGAAACTTCATACACACAGATGAGAAGTGTAAACTGTGAACTCTCTTGTAAGGAAGTCCTGCTGTAATTTGGCTGTTAAAAACTTTTCTATCTATCCTAAAAAGTGGCAGCTGTAGCTGTGCCCATTTTCCACTCTGGTTTGATTATCTGTCAAACACATCAAGGTAATTTCTGTGCTAAGGAAACCAACAGTAGAGATAGTGCCAGTATTCAGCAAACATAAGCCATTCTTTCAGAGACAGGAACCATTTTTTACCCCCCAATACCACTGTGGGGACATTTTTCAAAACATGCATCAGTGAGATAACACATTTAGCTTGGGTACAGAAAGAGAGGAAATGGTGCTCTTGTGTACATTGTTTCCAAAAGTCATAAAGATACAATACAGCTTTAGCAAAAATGCTAAACTTCATATCTCTGGTAGGGTTAGATCATAAGAATCGGTCTGGTAGTCAAAAATCTGTCTGGCTTGGTAATTCAATTGTTTTGCACAACTATTGCACAGGCTATCCAGTGGTGGATATAATAGTTAAAATATTACACAGGCAATAGGTTTTACTGACAAAGGAAACTAAAACTATAATGTTACTAAGAGGTAAATTGCATTGAGACATTAATTACAATACAGGTTCCAATCTGCAGCTGAATCAGCCCAAAGTGTAGGAAATCATTACTTGGAATGCAGCAATGAACTGGCCTGCAAACAGAAAAATAGATCTTCTGACTCTGATTATGCTATACTATGTAGAAGATTATGTTCTGTGCTGATTGGTATATATTCAAAGAAAATATGGGGTGGAAAAAAAAATATATCAAGGTATGAAAAACTGTGCTGGCCTAAAACCAAAAGTGAACAGAATAAAAAGACGTAGTTTTCTCACTGGAGCAACACATGCAAAGTTATCTTTTTTAATTTACATATTTATTTTAAATTTAATATATTTGATTACCAAGATGCTGTATAAATTGTCACATTTCATCTACTACTGAGCATCAGAGTGAGGAGATTAGCTTATTTTTATACCTACTCAATAACTGTTACAGTGGGCTTAAAATTAGACCTCCAGGTCTTCAATACTAACATTCATCTGTCAAGTGTGTTCTTTAGGTTACATATAAAGATGACTGCTTTGTACTATTTGTACTATTGAAAGAGATACTTTTGTGAGGAAGAATGGATAATATATTAAAAAGGGAAAAAACTGAGTAGCTACTGGATGTCCTGACATAACTCACAGTTGCTCTCAATGTGTTTTTAGGAAAATTAAAATTTCAACTCTCCATTAAAAATACAAAACTAAGGTAGTTTTAGAAGCTAAGTTCTAGGCCTTTTTATCAGCTATTCTGTATTCACAAACAGTTCTGACATTTGAGCAGGTAGCTGCCTCCTGTAAAGCTGGGATATTACCAGCTGACATATCAGTAGTTTATGTTACTGAAACTCAGTGGAGGCACCCTATTCTTAAACCACCATATGAACAGGAACAACAGAGAAGGAAATAAATACTTAGGAACTGGTATTTACAATAAAGAATTATATACTTCTGCAATTCTTCCATTACAACAATATGATGGACTTACTTTAGGTGTCAGCCCCACCTTAATGTCATAAAGGTTTAGTGCTATACCATTCCTCCTGAAGTCCTTCTGTGCACACAAAAATAACCCCTCAACAACACAGACCAACTTTTATAGAAGGAAGAGAAGCACCAGGAATTAAGACCAACTGCTAAAGACAGTAATAATCTTTCAGCCTGGTTGTCAGGAGCACTGGAAACTGAAAATAACATTGCAGCATTGCTCACAACTTTTGTGATATTTATTCAACCAATACAATCCTAACATATAATTATATCTTAGGCTTGATACAGCAGAAGATGCTATAATTCTGAAAATAAAATCATTTACAAGGCACTGTCATTCCTTATGTAGCCAGACATGTACTTCAGAGATGTGAGTTTGGAGGTTGAAATTTTTGTTTGTTTTTAAAAGGTGTCTTTCCCGATGTATAAAGAGACAAGAAAAATTATGATACCCAAAATGTTGCTAAAGCACCCTCAGATATGAAGAGCTGCTACTTTTTGCAAGGGCATTATAAACATGATTTCCCCATTGCTTGGCTAAAACAAACAAACAAACAAACAAAATCTTGCAGCAAGATTACTAAGCAGGGGCAAAATCCACCTACAGTACACAGAGGTCACTGCAGTCAAAACCTGCTTTTAAGTAGTCAAAATATATTATGTTCCTGAACATTTGAACAGACCTGACCAGTACTAATGACATTCCCCGCCATCACAAAGAGAAACAATGCATACTGGTGCTACACAAATTTGGACACTGACATACAACCTGAATTAGCTTCCTGCTATGGCATCACATAATTTTAAATACAATTTTCCTCATAAATAGATATAGTCATGTAAAGGTGAGAAATTTTTTAAATGCTAGCTAAGTGTACAGTATATTGTTCTGGAAAGCTTAAATGGAATACCTTATGCATAAA
This sequence comes from Acrocephalus scirpaceus scirpaceus, assembly GCA_910950805.1. Lineage (NCBI taxonomy): Eukaryota > Metazoa > Chordata > Aves > Passeriformes > Sylviidae > Acrocephalus > Acrocephalus scirpaceus. The sequence continues at coordinate 7,656,149 of OU383778.1, read as the reverse complement.
TGGCAGAGCAAATAATTTCTTTTGTACTTTAGAGTGAAAATACATTCCATAAAATGATTCACTTCAGGTACTATTTGTTTTTTACTACAGCAAACAACCTTGAGTATGGGAGACACATAGTAAGGACTTCTCTGAATTAAGCTGCACCTCAAGTGATGTATAATCACATAAAAAAGAAGGAATCATCCAGGCAAACGTGTAATGATAAACACTTGTAATAGACAAATACTGTGCCAATGAGTATGAATGGCTTGTTCCTTCCACAAAATTGTTTTGAATCTTACTTATGTCTCAGTGAAAGCAGTGAGCCATCTTATACAGAGGAAACAAAAGGAAGAACTATACAGAACTATTTTTTCCCAAATAAAATTGTGACCAACATAGTCACTAGCCAAAATCAAGGAAATTGGCACTTCTCCTAAGGGAACAGTAAGGACACATCTGCATTTGGATTTCTGCTTGGGTCAGAAATGTGCTTTTAAAACAAATTTCCAACCATTTCCCACTTCCTTTTTCTCTGGTTTGCAACCATGAGAAGCCTCTCAAGAACATGAACTCCCTTCCTATCAGGTAAAATGAACTAACCAACTTGAGCCACTAATGAGCTTCAGTCCATGGAACAGACTAGAGCTAGTCCAAAACGAAAAACCAAAACCCCAAGCTCAATGACCCTGAAGTGTGCAGATACCATGCCCTCAGCATATTTCTTCACTCTTTGGAGCCACCCTTGTTTCTGTGTACTATTTGCTAGTGTAGGGTATACATTGAATAAACTACCATGAAGTGGTAGCCAAACCATACAATCCAAGAGGCTTTTAAAACTAAGTGTGTACACTACAAAAGGTTCTGGCTTTATATATTTTGTGTCAATTTCTGGTAAGTCAAACACATCTCTTTCTAAATGAATATGCTGAAAATTAATTTATTTGATTTACAGGGTTTTTGTTATAGGATTTCTTTACACTTTCGAAGTGTACAACATACTGATGTGTATGTGCCCTGCAGTAAAAACCTCCCAGACAAAACAAACATGTATGTTTTTGCTTTCAGTGTGATCACAGAATAGTTTGTAAAAAGCTAGTCACAAAGTGCATTTCTCAGGATTTAAAACCATTTTGTCTGACAATTATGAAGATTCTCTCTTTATGGACTCATTATTTTGATGACTCATGCACCTTCTTAGCCTGGAGCTGGACATTCTCAGAGAAAGAATATTGGAAACAGCACTTGTCTGCTTTAAGGGTTCCAAGTTAAATCTTATCTTTAAAAATATGGAAAAGTATATGTTTAAAATGAACATTCCAGAATGGATGACAAGAAGAGTGGTTTATCTACTCCTACAGTAAAGTTCATTTGGTTTATATTGACCAGCAGTTTGTTTTGTCCTTATTGTAACTATTGTAAAATGTTTTTACATTGAATTGTATGTGCACTTTATTCCTGCCCATGTTCCTTGCCCACGACAGGAAGGTTGGAACTAGGTGTTCTTGAAGGTCCCCTCCAACCCAAACTGTTACATGATTCTATAAATAAACTGTTTCCTTAACATAAGTCGATTACTTAAATTACATTTGGAAACTATTGGTAAATCACTGTTAGTAAACTGAAATTAGAAAAAAGTAATCCATGCTTTGATTTTATCACTGTAAGTGCTAGCAAGATGTAAAAGTTGCAATACATATCTTTCACTATGAAGCCAACATTAATTGTGTGTAAACCTTCTCTACAAGTATCACAACATCTTTGACTTTAAGTATCATTTACCTGAAAAACAGCTGAGAAAAATCAGGCTGTGCTTTGATAAACAACCAATAGTTCCATATCAAATATGTTATTTAGGACTTCCAGGTTACTTCAAAGACAAATGGATATTGAAAATAACAATCTTGGTAGCACTAAAGTCAGCATCAGTGTGGATCATATGGTTCTTCCTTTTTTCACTATGAGTTTCCACATGGTCCTCTTCCTCTCAGCAATACTCAGATCGTGGTAAAATACTGGTCTGCCTGCCTCTTCCCTTGGGTTATAGAAAATCTTCACCACCCCTTGGCAAGCTTCAGAAGACCTACCTAGGTGTATGATATGAAAATTCATGATTTTACCTCCTATCTCACTACATATGCTAGCTTCTCTGGAAAACCATGCTTCATTCTCCGGAAAACACAGGTCTAAAATAACCTCATCTACTACAGTTTTCTACTGTGAACTCAAGGAAAGTTATTTGAGGTGTTAGAACCTGCACAGAACCCAGAGATCCTGGTGTCTCTGGGCCAGTTTACTTAGGCTACTCTGTAGCCACAAATAAAATTTACACAGTACATTGATCCTGTTTCTCACTTGAAGGATCCTCCTATTTCTATTCTGCTTCAGGTAGAAACCTCAAGCACAGCATTGAACAAAAGCATACACAGTGGATGATTTGAGGTCAGCTAATTGGTTTGACAATTCATACACAATATGATAATAATTTACCACAAAAATGAATAAGTAAAACCCCTAAAAGCTAGAGAAACCAGAAAGAATTTCAAAATATAGTAGTTTTTGTCACAGATGTACAAAATAAGGCAAGGAAGTTCTCCAACTAGTTGTGCTATATATCAGGAAAGTGAGCACCCAGAATTGCAGAAAAGACTTGGCTGCTTAGTATTTTTGTTTGGAGGAAAACAAGTACATTCCCCTACAGTCATCCTCTTTCTTATGCCAAGACTGTAATGAGTCCATGCACTCAGACTTACCACATTAATTACATTCTCACGCCCTAAAGGCAGTGTTGTTTGAAGCTGTCCATTTCTTAGTCATTTCATAAACCTTCAGAGACTGCAGTTTTCCAAATGAATTTCAAGACTTCAATATTAAAATTACTTAAATAATCAGTAATCCATCAGGCCTTAGTTTAAAAAATGGGGAAACAAACTTTGCTAAGCAAGAATTGATAGCACATAATTCTTGCTGTACACTGTCCAGGCAATACTTCACAGATTAGATATGTCTGATCTTCTACACTAGGGAGAACATTTGCCCGCAAGAGCCTAATACTAAAAATGGCATCTCATGATTCAAGATTTTTTTGTTTGGTTTAAATTTGTCTAATGTTTAAAATCTTGCATTTGAAATTAAGAGGAATCAGTAAGGCGAAAGTCCTAGTTTCATATAATTCATAATTGCAGGAAATGTTTTTTGACCCTTGGTTGACTCAAAATTTTTTCTCATGATTTTTAGCAGCATGATCTACTTCCCCAATGAATCACTCAGAACGAATGAGAAGAGATCTGGATACTTGGAAATAGCAACAGAATCTCGCAATCATTTTCAGATCTTTTATATATTACATAGCTTTATATTTCTGAAACAAACTCCAGATGCGTAAAACAGTAATACCTGATTTGTGATACTACTAAAACATCATTTGCCTTTTTCTACTGGCCTTCAGTTTGATGTCATGTTGCTCTAATTCTCCTAGTCAAAAGGAGCTACACAGGCATATGTTCTCATCGTTCCTCTTTGGCATCTCACTTACATAACTAGTAGTACAGCCTCCTAGAGAGTCAGGGAAACCTCCAGAGTGCAGTTCAGAGTGTGTAAATTTGATGCTAAACGTCAGAATGTATGAAGACTCCCTTAAAGAGCATCTTTAGAAGTCATCCCAATAAACTACAGGCTTCACAAAGAAGACAGATTACTCAGATTTGAGCAGAAAACACATAAAATGCTCAATGCATTCTCAGTAATGCAGATAAAAATAACACTACCCAAAATTCTTTCCCCCACCCACAACTTAAGTAGCTCATGAGACAACTGAAGAACTCATAATATATCACATGGTTTCACAGTCACACCAGACTTAGCATTTAATTTATTAAAGTACCTTTTTCTTTCATATACATTATGAGTTAGTTAACTAGTATGACAGTTCTTATTTATCAGTCAACAAATGTACTCAGCTACTCTTGATGGGGAATATTCTTTTAGGTGGAATAAGTATCAGGGAGGATCCATAGTTCCAACACTACCACACCCAGCAAGTGTCACCATGTAGGAGTAGAATTAATAGAAAAGGTCAAATTGTTTAACAGCATTATGAAGTAACATTGTTAGAGTCAGGAAGAAATCTTGTGATTATTTATCAACACCATCAGCTGTAGAACAAAGAGTTGAACAAAAGCCAGGGGAAAAAAAATCTGCTTGTTTAAAAGGAGACTCATTTACTCATTTGAAAAGTAGTCCTAAAGAAAGTCAGAGAAGGTGATGAAAAAAGATATGCCAAACTGATTTTAAACATTGCCAAAAAAGAACAGTATCCCACTGTATTCTGTATGAAGAGGAATGTGAATATTTCAGACCAGAAAATCAGACTGGGGCAGGAATGGCAAGCTTGGTTTTAACCACACCAATCTTGCCAATTGGTTAAAAGTGAGATATCTGCATTGCTTAGTCTAAAAAGGCTCAGATCAATGTAATTAACTTCCTTGTACCTTATGTTCCCTAAACAATCCGCAAAATAGTTCAATTAAAATGTTAAACAATGTTTTTCAGCACAGCAATACACATCTTGGAAGTATAAATGGTAAAAAAATACCCTAGTCTTTTTATGCACCAGGAGCAAATCTATAATTTACTTTTCCCAAGTTCAGGCTCTTTTATTTCTGTAAGATGCCCCCAAATCTTTTTATAATTCTTTCAATTGCACATAAACATAATCTCCTGGTATTAGTATATTAGCTTGGCTAAATATAGAAAGGAGCACTCAGTTGTGTTTTATGGAGCATTTTCTTTGGTATGCAGCTAATATAAATAAAATGAGCAGAGAGAAGCTGGCAGTGTTCCACTGACATTACATCACTTTTCCTTAATAGGAAACCTCTCTGCAACTTAACATCTTGCTTTAAACACTCAGAAGTGTCCACAAAGTCTTCAGTGAGGATCATCATATAAGGCCAGCAGTTAGCTGCAAAGGGCTAGAACATGAAGCTGGATCTCTCAGTATAACACTAAAAAGAAACTCTCTAGTGAAAACCACCTTTTAAATGTCACCAACCACAGAGCAAGGGAGTTGCATAATGTCTAAGAAAAGACATGTAAAATGTACATAATTCCCGTAAAAAGCAAAGGATAAAATTCTAATTTCTATGATGCTACTTCTGTAGACTCAGAAGTTCCTCTAGAAACCAACAAATTAAAAACAGATGCCTAATCCAGCAGATATAAATAGGATAGACACAAGCATCTCAGTTTCATTTGCTGCTTACTCTTTGTGTTCCTCAAAGAGACAAAACCCTCTGTTTTGAATAAATTAATTACTGTAAAAATATTATACGATATTTATTTACTAAGAGACAGATGTTTCCATAGGTTCACCCACACAGGTTCAACTTTTCACCAAAACAATAGGACTTTTTGACTGTACACAATGAAAATAAATTATATGTGCAGCAAAGTCCAGTGGACCTACAAGGTTTCCTCTGAGAAAAAGACAGGTCCTTGCACTCAGTTTTCCTCATCCATTACTCAGATTGCTAGTCTTTATTGTGTCATATATAGAGGGATGAAATGCAATCTACATAGTACATTAAGAAGAAAAAGAGCCCAGAGAAATTTATGTATATGTTGTAATTAATGTAAACATAAATTCTGGTTATTGTATTTCTAATGTGCATATTGCTGTGGAAAAATCCAATTCCCCTTCAAGTCTGCATGCTGTATTTGCTGGCATGGAATTTTAATGAGAACATAATTTATTGAGACACTGTCACACAGACACACACATGAACACAAAAATGTATTTACCAGAGTACAAAAAGTCATGGTAGGTCGTTTTGTCCTCTGCTTTTTCCAAAAAAGTTTGAGAGAAGTTCACTGAGTGGCTCTTACTGCTTTTAGTTGCAGCTGTGCAGCAAAGAATCTTAAAAAATTACAGTAATTGTTGCCATGTTTACATCAGAGGCTCTCAAGAATCTAGTAAAGGTATGCAAAAAATAAATGTAAGCTGAGCTACACTGCATATCACTGTGATTGCTCTCACTCAGGAACCACCTGGTCTTACAATACCATGAATTCTCTGTCCCCCTTGGGAAGACATCCCTTAATACTTATGTCCAACTCTGTTCTTTCACTTCCCTTTGGGATGGCACAACAGCTCAGGACTCTAGCAGAAAGGGCAAATGAATTAAAAGTTGAAAGTCAATACAGAACTGGGTAAATTGATGGGTTTGTTTGCTGGTTGGGTTTCTAGTGGCTTGGTTTGGGGTGATAAGTTGTCTTGTTTGTTTGTTTGGCTTTTTAAAGTCTTGAGTCTATTCACTCCTTCACACAATAGAGCAGCCACCTGAAGGCTTCTGCTGGCACGGCACTGAAGTGGTTCAGGAACAATCACCTGAAAGCTGGACCTCTCATAGTTCACACTGCCACGGCAGGGTTTGCAAAGCCTACCTTTAGTTGGTAAGTGTGAAGGATATGAATGAACTTCTGTATCCATTTTTCTGTGGATGACTGCTGTTAACTCTCTCAATGGCAATGACCAAGTAGGATCTTGAAGTTTCATTTCACATATACATTTTTAATTCAACTGCCCCCAAAATGAAGTCTTTAATGGAGGTAAAGCCAAAGTTTAGTTTACAACAGGAGAAAAGTAATTTTAGACTGGTTAGTGTGCCCAATGAATAACTGGAGAAAATTTCACCTCCATTCTAGAACTATCTAACTATCTAAATATTTCAAATAGGGTATTTATGCAATATTACACTTTTACCAAGAGCACAGGCCTAAATATGAGGACATGTAGCTTAAGACTTGATTGCATGAATGACAAAGGTATAAATAACAATATTCACTTGACCAGTTTCATCTTTGTGTATTTTTGGTGATGCATGAATTGGCTACTTACTCCATAATTAGGTTTTCTTTTTTATAAAAACATGTTAGAATTATTAGCATCAGCCAGTGTTCATTTTCTAAACAATCATTTCTGCAGTGGTTTCAACTAATGCCTAATTTTGAGAAAACATCAGGAAAAGCAGCTGAATGAAGTTAAACTCAAAACAAAATTGAAAATAATATTTATCTATACCTATATTTATCTAACATTAATTGAATCTTATTACAATACAACTTCACCAAAACCAGCTGACTGGACAGCAGAGTTCCTGCCAAGTAAGTTCTTATAACTCTTAGGTTTCAACTGTGATACTGTGTTGCTGTGCCATTTTAGAATCAGAGAAAACATCTGCTAAAATTAGCTGTAATGGAAAAAATTAACTGCAAGTCTCTCACTCATCCATCCCACCACTATTATTATGCAAGTTATCCTACTGTATACAGCAATCACAAGCAGAATTGATATGCTAGCTGGGTATATACATGTTGAATCCATCATCTTTTTGTTTTATCACAGAAAAATCAAGCTACAACTGCTTGATACAAGCTACTTCCAAACTTGTGTAAAAGAATTCAGGAATTCAAACCTGTGTGTTCAAGCACACAGACATACCATTGAAACCAACAGGAGCAACAGTAATTAGTAGCTCTAAAAAGCAGGCAACTTTCATATGAATTTAACTTCATTCAAGTGAATTTGAAAATTTATGTTTAAAATTCATCCATATATTGAAATACATTTTTAAAAAATATTAGTTTTCGCTCTCAGAGTAATTTTTTTTTAATGAGAATGAAGTATCTCAGTAATTTGCCGTTACTTAAATGGCATAAAAATTCTTGGAGATGTAAAGGTTTCATACCCAGGCGCCAGGTTAAGTCCTATCAGTAACAAAAGAAGTGGAAAGCACCTGATCAGCACTTGGTGGTGTGACTGAAGTCAACCAGTCTCCATGCTCTTTCCAGAAAATTTGTTACAATCTCTGAATATGCTACCTTTTGCATCGACCTTTATCAGCACATTTAAGCAGTGAAAATGCAGAAATCCTTCTTTTGTGCCTGGAAGATGCCCCTATATAAAAAGGAGTGTGAGAATTTTTTGGTGGATATTAACTCCCTGACTTTGGTGTCACTCTGGAGTTTTTTCCAAGATTTAATTAAACACTCAGATTACATGGAAGGCTTTTCATGGCATACAAATCCAGGTAGTCTAAATAACAGTGATGAATGACATCACCTGTTTCAAAAATTGGAATAAGTGGTATGGCAGAATTTCTCACAAGCTCAGGAGAACTTTTTGTTGTTAAATGGCCAAAGTAGCAATAACATATAACTCTTACAAGCTGTAAATTGGAATAGGCTGCCCAGAGAAGTGGTGGAGTCACCATCCCTGGAAGTGTTCAAAAAATGTGTGGATATGGCACCTGAGGACATGGTTTAATGGTGAGCATGGTGGTGGTGGTGGTGCTGGGTTAATGGTTGGATTCGATGATCTTAAAGGTCTTTTCTATGCAATCTTGAGACAGCTCACACAATGAAGTTTCACAAGAGGCATCAGTTGAATAACAGTTTAAAATGCCTAGAAATGTATAAAGCAGAAGGTATCTCCTTCAATACCACCTAGTTATCACTTAGTTAACTTTGGCTTAGCAACCAGTTGTACTAATTCTATGCAGTACTTTTCACCTACAGTTTAGAAATGCTGCTTTTGAGGCAGTTGGGCTGATGAAATTATATCAGAAAAATACTCCTAACACAAAAGGCACTCCAAACTACTTAGGTGTACATACTTATAGAACAGAAACAGCAAAGTTTAGAGTTAATGAAACACAACTAAGTATACCTGACAGTTCCTAAAAACTTCTATAACTTTGTGTTATTCCCAGCCATTGACTGACTTAGCCTGGATATAATGTACAACACTATTATTTCTGATGGCTTACCTATTTTTCAGTATTTAAGCCAGTGTGTAAATTCACCAACAATAGTAAATGTAATTCTTATTTTACTGGGGAACAAAAAAACCCAAACATGCCACAGATAAATCCTGAATTAGCACCTCAATTAGAATTTGAGTAGAAAGACAGTTATTCAAAAACACTGGAAAATGTGTACTATCATAATAGCAAAACTAATAATATTTTCTGAAAAAAGGCACTGAAATGGTTTCATTAAACCAAAACCATGATTTTTGTTTAAACATGCTCCTGTCCATACAACATGCCAATCTGCACATCAACGTGCAATACTAATATGACCGGAGTCTGTGCAATACAAGACCTGATTACGGATAATAAGACTATTAGGAACATTCAGCAATTTAAGAGGACAAACCATTAATTTAGACCTGAATGGATACATCCAAGAGCATCCAAGGAAAACTCTGAAAAATTAAACTGCTTCTCAATAAGGAAAATATGTTTTCCATGTCCCCCAGTATCCAAAAAACTATTTCACTACCTCTTTTCTGTCCTTAATGCAGCATGTTGCTGTTACTCAGCTTAAATTATTCTATAAACTTCACCATTGGTCAGTGAACTTCGCAAACCCTAAACTTTTCAAAATGAAAGTCATTTAATTGAGAAACTAATATATTAGTATCTTTTTAAGTATCTCAACAAAGACATTTTCAAATTCATGTAAAGCAGTGAACAACCTGTAACAACTTTTGAGGAATCTGAGGTAATTAAATAGAGAAAGCATTTGAGAACAATTTCAAAAACCAACCACAGAGAGTAACATTGGTAATTTGGAAAGACTGACAGCAAATTTCCATGATTCTACCTCTATCAAAAAGATCATCAATGATGACAGAAAGAATTTCCATAACTCAGAAGCACAGTAAGCATTATTATGAATTTGTGAAAATTTTAATCTCTTTGACAAGCAGCTTCTGTCTTGTATCACTCTTTATATGGGGCCCTGGCCTTTCCATTAATTCGAACGGTGATATTCACACGTTTTACAAATCTCTCCCAAACATCCCATTTCACTCTGATTAGTCAACTCCTCCATTACTCTGCAAAATTAACTTTGCTCTGCCAGTATCTGAGATTCTGGCAGACATAATAAATCTTTTTGAAGAAAAGAGAGGTTACTAAGAAAAACATTGGGCATCACAGAGCTCTGTATGTTCATACAAATTCACTCAATTTCCCCAGCTTTCATTTACTGCCGATCAGCTTCTTGCTTAAAAGCATTCCAATTCTATTCTGTTCTGCTCTTTATCAATGAGCATGTTCCTTCAAATATTAGCATTGCAAACAGTTCCTCTGATTCAGTACTCTTACAAGAATTCACTCAGTAAACAGGGCCTGTCTCTTGCATTTGTAGACAGTAATGCTTAAAGCACAAACATCTATCTTCTTAATCCAAAAAAGGACATAATGTGAGTGCTGTGTTTTAGTTACAAACCGACAATTAGCCTCAGTGGTCAACAGAGCTTTCTTGTAATTTATTATAATTCACTGTCCCTAGGTCACTCCTCTTTTCTAGTTACAGTCTACCACAAAAAAAGGTCCAGAGTTTGTACACAACAGGAATGTTAACTTCACAAAGTTACAAAACAGTCTCAAAGATTGTTAAAAGTGAGGATGCAATAGCCCTGTCTGCCAACTTGTAGAAGCAAACTGCAGCCAGAAGAAGATGAAGCCAAAGGTATTTTACCACCTTTTTTTGTAAGACAACATGTTAAATCTAACATTAAAGATTTCAATACTTTCTCTGAAGCAAACATTTCACCACATAGAGCCATGCCCACAGATAATAATCTGTTGAAGAAGTGCACAAATGGCTTACTTCATCTCAAGACCTGGATACCAAAAAAACATGAAACTAATTCATAACATTTGTGCTCACATGTTAGTACCCTCATTTATAACTGCAACCTGTAACAAACAGAACATCCACAACTTCTGTGTGTGTTTCTGAGGTCTAAATTTCTTGATACTTCTGTGATCCTGCAGAATCCCTGGGATCGTTTGTTGAAGGAAACTTCCAGTGAGATATGACACACCAGCTGGATAAGCTGAAGCTTAGATAATCACAACCCCTGCTCCTTGAAAACATCAGCTCCCGCTCCAAAAAGCACTGCTTCCCTACTTCAAAGATTCCTCGGAGTTGAAACCAAGACACAGATTTTGGGCTAAGCAATGCATGTGGTCAGTGCTAAGCTGCACCATCCCAGGAATGGTTCCACCACGCGCCAATCCGCACACCACATGACGCGCCTTTGACATCAAGACTAGATTGGTGCAATATGTTCCAGCTTGGGCTGCAGAGAAGGCTGACGTGTTGCTTGCAGCTGGTTGCTGATGGCAGCCATATAACTGGTAGGAGAGCAAGGGAATCCTGGCAGAGATCCTGATTCTGGGCCTCCTGCTCCTTTTTTCTGGGTATTTCATGTGATTCTGATAAATGTCACTATTTGTATTAACTGTCTTTTTATATCTATCCATCAACATGACCATTACCTTTTGAAAGGATGGGAGACATGGGAACCTAGAGTTTTAGAATCAGTGTAAAATTTTTATTTCTGAAATCACAGAAACACTTAAAATTGCTGTGGCCTATGGGTCAGAGACAACTGTAGATGTAACCTCAGAGTCAATAGCTGAAAGTTCATCCTTTGTTTTAGAAAATGTTGACATATCATTTTGATTTTATCTTAACAGACACTCCTTTTTTCTCTCCATCTATGTGGAAAATGTGCATGCAGCAGTCATCTAATTCAGTTGCATATCCATGTAAGCAGAGTCTAAGCATAAGTGTTTCTGAAATACAACTGACAGTATTTTTTTTTTCTCTTTCTTGGGAAAAAAAAAAAAGCTTAGGTATTTTAATACAAAGCAGAAAACAGAAGCAATCATTTTCCAGAAATTCCTGATGAACCACTTAAGAAAATATTAAACAGTTAATAACTGCAAAATCCCTAGAGAAACTCCAAAAGTCACTACAGATAAAGGAATGGAAACATGTAACATACTAGAGACTCATAAGACAACACAATGTACTTTCAATGTAGTGTGAACTTCCACAGTCTCACCTTATGGATTTCATATGCCTACAGACACTCATAGATGTCTCTTTCTTACATCACATACAGATCTTGAAATTTTGAAAGAGACAGGAAAATGATGAAGTTTTATAGGAAATCAAGACTAGAGCACAGCCAAGCAGTATGGCAATCTATTTGCTACCTGAAAAAATTGCCTACAAATGTTATATGTGAAAAAATAAGCATTATTCAGCAATTGATTATACTGAATATTCAAATGAAATGAATTGCTTATAAGCAATTATTCAGCATTGAACTCATGCATGTGAGAATTGCCATGGATATATGAAAACTACCAGGTAGTGTTTTACCAGGAAATTACCAGTAATTACCATCAAAAAGAGTAGAATTTGGCCATGTCAGATGAGGAAGATATGTTTTGTGGAAAAGAAAATAATTCGCAGTTTATAGAGAAAAATACAGTCTGGTAGCTTGTCAGCTGAGAAATACAGATGAACATTTCTGAAACCCTGGCAGTCTTTTAATGAAAATATCTAAAAGACATTTGTTGATATGCACGAACACCTCTGTAGGTGTGGAATTCAGTATTCCCTGTAAATATTCTTTATGTAATTCTGGTTTTAGGCACCTCAGCTTTGCACAGAAATAAATGGCATCATCTTGCAACAGACTTACCATCAGTACTGTAACATTAAATGCAAAGTAACTCATGCCTTTATTAAATTCCCTAGAAGTTTTAACAGGAAACACAAATCACACACAAACACAGACTGCATGAAAATACCCCACCCACAAAATATTATCACCCTTGGGATTTTCAAAGCTTCACTTGTACTAAAAATTTCACTAGATCTTGGGTCTAAACAAAAATAGCCATAAATTAGGTTGCCCTCCTGAAGTCTTCGAACACTGCAAAGCAAGGCTTTATATTTCAGAGCCAAAGTACGTTGAGTGAGGTGGGCTAAAAGAAATACAGTACCACTGAGTTTCTGAGCAAGGAAACTCCACCTTCATTTGTGTGAAACTTTCTATGTTGCCTTGGTGAATCTCCCTGCTGGCCAAAGCTGGCTATTAAAATTATTTTTCACTTTAATTAGCTGCTTTAAACAAAGCACCTCCATAAGTCAGACAGAGATTTTATGCTGTGTAAGGAGACATACACATACACACACACATATATATATTTTCACACCCCATTAGATTCATATGCACACAGAAACAGACTTGCATTATCTTCTCCCATTTAAAAAAATCTGCATAATCTGGTCTTTGAAGTTAGAAACATTTTACACACATCTAGATGTACATACACACATGGCACTTGGAATTGAAAGAAACAATTCTGTTTCTAGTGAACGCTTTCATACTGTGATTCAGCCTATTCAGAAGAATGAATTCACCCATAGAGTAAAAATTTAAAAATACCTCAAAATCCAACTACAGAAAAATAATTATGCTATTTTAAGGATAAGTCTTCCAAGCTGTGAGTAAGGTGCAAAAATGGATAGGAGCAAGCTCAGCTGAAAGCTTGGCCTACACCCAGCAGGTTGGCTCTCCTGAGGAAAGTTGCTATAACACATGTGGGTCTTGATTTAAACCAGATTTCTGTATTCAGTGTGGCTGGAGAAATGGGGTCATACTTCTTAAACGAATCCGTAGCAGAACAAGTACAAAAAAAATCTTAATATTCCATTCTCTTTTTTTATTCACTAAAGCCCAGGCAGGACCTCCTAATGAAGTTCGTCCAGTCTACCAGATAGTGCCTGCATGCATTTCTTGTTCTCTGATGTACATTTCTTTTCATCATAGGAGAGGAATTAATTTTAACTTGCAATTTAAAAACTAAATCCAGCTGACTGAATCTTTATCACAATTCAGTATTTTGGAAGAGATCTTTAAGATCATAAAGTCCAACCATCAACCTAGCACTACTACTGTAACTTCTAAACCACTAAACCATGTACATTTTTTTTTGTAATATCTAATCAGAATCTCACCTCTGCTTGAGGCCATTATCTCTGATCCTCTTACTGCAGGTATGGTAGAAGAGACTGACCCCCACCTCAATATGACCTCATTTCAGGCAGTTGTAGAGAGCAATGAGGTCCCCCTGAGCCTCCTCTTCTCCAGGCTAAACATCCCCAGTTCCCTCAGCCAGTCCCCTCATGTTCTCCAGTCCTTTCACAAGCCTTGTTGCCCTTCTCTGGACATGCTGGAGCAAATGTCATTTTCAAAGTGAGGGGCCCAAAACTGAATGCACTCAAAGTGTGGCCTCAGCAGTGCAGAGTACAGGGGGACAGTCACAGCCCTGGTCTTGCTGCCACACTAATTAAGGCCAGGATGTCATCCGTCTTCTTGGCCTTCTGTTTTAGAATAAACAGAAATCTTGTAAATACTAAGATTGAAACAAATCCACTTGAGATTTTAAAAGCTAAATATTAATGTTGTAAATGTAATGCTCTGTGTTTTCCCATTATTTACACGCACACATCAGGTTCTGTGTTGTCATAATGAGTACAGTAGCATAAAAACAAGTATCAGTCTTTACTGTGAATTCAGTGGGGTAATATGGTTAGTATAAACGTTAACACCACTAAAACAGTTTTTTTGTGTGCTAATCTATTTTTACATTTATGCCTGGAAAAAAATGTTACCATGTTGCCAATGAAAACCAAAAAAATCTTTTCCTGTACATTTTTGCTGGCTGACACATCATGTCTGCAAATAATAGTCTTTTTCCAAAAAACCTTTACTTTACACAATCCCAAAAGAACAAATAAGATATGTGCCACCTTATGAACATTTACCAGAACTTGAACACTTTGGCAATGCAGTATAGAAGCTTCTGATGCACAGACTCTACTCCTCAACTAAATAACTCTCCCATATTATTAAGGCTGAGGTAGGAACTCAACTCCACATTACCACTTTCTGCTTGAAATACACTATAGCAAACTGTGATATAAGATTGGTTTCTCAAAGAGAATAATTAGAATTGTTTTTTCTTATCCTGTGTTATATTCTAACACATATAATGCAGACCATCTTCTGAAATTGGTAACAAACAAAATATGAAGCCCATTTTAAAGAGGAATTTCAACAGGAACATATTTTGTTGATGTGAATGAATACAATTTCCCAGGCTCAGAAGAATGTCCTGGGAAGGACTGGAAAGAATTCTGAGTAATTGCTACAAACAATGGTTTAAGATAATCTAAGGTAATCAAAGATTTCTTACTCAAATTATCACTGGAGAGATATGCACACTATGAAAACTAGAGAAAGCAGATTCAGTTGCTTCTTGACTCACCTTACACAGGTGCATGAGGCAGAAAAAGCCCAGCAAGAAATTAAGCCCACTATATTTATTTATATAAAAATAAGTGTTTATCTTAAAATTCCTTCCCTTTGTGGAAGGGGGAAGTGCTGGGGAGTGCCATACACAATACAGTAATTACAATCACTTTCTGCTTCAATAAAGGAAATACAAACTTCCTGCCTTGGCAAAGGTTAGAATGTCTCAAGCAGGTGGGAAAAGGACCATATAAGTGTCTAGACAGAAATGTGGAGGAAAAGTATTTCCTAAATTTTCTATTCATGTGCTTATCCAGAAAGTGGACTACACATGTAAAAAGAACTGCCTTAATTATTGGTTCTTCTTCTATGATAATTATATTTTAATTATGATAATTATATTTTTAATTATATGAATACCAAAATGTTAAATGATCTATAATGCTCCAAAAAGTTCTGATACCTGCGGTCACAAGACTCTTCACCTTCTGCAGGTAAGAGGTTAAAATTAATCTTCTAGGCATACTATAATTTGGTTATATATTTTTTTATAACTACTCCATACATATTCTTCCTTATTCTTCCAAATGCATCTATTATTGCTATGAAATCATTGCTGAGTATTGCTGTTACTGAGTGGGCACTTCACTCCAAAGGAAACCTTATTACTTAATCTAGCACTGAAATGCTATCTGTTAAGAAAGCAGGATTGTTTCCAAGATGGAAGATGATACACTAATACAAAAGTCCATAGGCATATTTTGATTAAATAATATTCCCAGGATAAAAGATTTCCAGTCAATTATTATGTTCTCAAGAATATATCTGGGACTATCAGTCAATTTATATGTTCAACATAATCCTGAATTTTTTATTGGGAAAACAAAACCTTAGGGCCACCAACTCTCTGCAGATCAGTAAAGGTCCAGTACAACCCCCAAGTACTTGAATACACCTTTCTTGGACAATAAACAGCAAATGAAAAAACACACAGCAATAATATAAAACATTTCATATTGAAATCATGCAACTAATGTTGTGTATGCTATCTTCACCTTTCAGACAGTTTCTTTGCACTGTGCTCTATGCACCTACACATTTTCAGGTAAGAAACTCAGGTTTTTAAAATCAAACATCTTTATCTTCATGTCCTTCAGGTGTAGTGTCTACAATTCATAATCTACAGGAAGTGATGCTATATACACACAGAAAAAAACTACATACACGACATCACACTCTCTGACAGTCTACTCTGCTCCCAGGTACATGGATCCACATGAAGGTTGGCATAAGTAAAATTGCAAAGCAGCTAATTTAAGCAGAACTGGATGAGAAATTAGGTTGCCAATTGAGGAATACAGTATTTTCCATCAACTACATGATTTTACAAGTATGACTGGTTTACTCTGCCCAGCTGAGAATGAGGTAAGGTCAATAAGATAAGTCTCTCATGGATCATTTTGAAACAGAGTAATAGAAAGAAATTCTGTAGAGGAGAGAAAGAAGAAATTCTCCATATAAGTGGGCTGACCAGCATCCCACAGGTCAATTCCAGGCAGACTTCTGCTTTGGTCTTCCAATGCCTAAAGCCCAACAGCTGAACATTACTCATCAGATTTACCACTGTGTCCTTACAAAAAAGGAGGCATGCTGTTCTAACATAGCTATTAGAAATGGCTGCTGCAGTCACACAGACCACAAAGTGGATGACAAAACTGCAATCATGCTCCTGCTTGTGGAGCAGTTACACTATCATGCCTTCCACAACCATCATATAAGCTCAAAAAAATCTGCAGTGCAAAGTTTTGTATGTTGCAATCATCACACAGTCTCTGCAAAGAGAAAACAGTAGACTCAGGCTAGTCAATAGGTCCACAATAGTTGGTGCACGAGTATCCAGCAAGATGAGCTTTGCCAGTAAAAAAAAAAAAAAGAATAGAAGAAACTTAACAACACTTTGAAAATAATAGAGAATTTTCTAGGACTTCAGTAAATGTAACAGCATAAAAACATTTATCTTACTTCAATGCTTTTTAACAGTTAGTTAAAATACACTTCAAATTTTCAGGACAGTTTTTTACTGATAAAAATGTTCTTGACTCAGAAAGCTGCAAGAAAAGTTATGCGACATATATCTGCCAACTGCTAACAAACCTTTACCACATATCCACCGTTGCAATTTTAGGAAAACTGCTATGTCAGATTGCAGTGTGTGATAACTTGGTAAATTCTGACTTTGTGATTATCAGATTTCCACTATCTCGAAGATGAAAGAAATCTCATCTCAAAGATTACATCCACTACCAGACTTCCACTATCTCAAAGATGGTGATTTGTTTTATCCAAATGAGACGCTCCTAATTCCAACAATATCTTACCTTCATATTCCTACGTGTTTCAAACATCGCAAGAACATCTGTGTATCTCCTACCCCATATTTCCAGTTTCTTTTATTCAAACTCTTATCCCTCTGCCCCCACCTTTTCCCACAGGGTTTCTCCTTCTGGCCAGGGAAATTAGTACAAGAACATAATTTCACAGACAGTCCTTTCAGGTTTTGTTCCCCAACCAAAAGCAGGATGCAACACAATCTTGCTCAGAATCTTGTTCTCACAAGTATTTGCCCCATTTTCATAGTGAAGTGATTTAGATACAATCAATGGACATATGCTGAGAGCCATTGAACTCTATGGTTTTTTTCCCCATCCTCTTGTTATCAATTCTATATCTTAATCCTTTTATGTCTGGTATGCATTGTGAATCACAGACCAGCTCTGGATGTCTGGAAACTGCTGGGCTTAAGTAACATCACCATAACTTTTCCCACCCCAGAACGCCAGTGTATCTCTGTGCACACAAACCCGTGAGAGAGGTTAAAACTTTCTGCACAGTATGTAATACATCCTACAAAGTTAATTTCAGAAATATAAGGTTTGTTCACAGGAATCATGGTTTCAGTTCAATATAGCCACAGAATACCACGGAAGAACAGCTTCTTGACCTCAAAGCCTAATGAAACATTGACTGTGTCCACCCCTATTTTTAGATGTGTGTTCTGCAGTGCCATATTCCTTAATATAAAGCTGACCCAAATGTTCCAATAGCAGACGTTGGTTTCTCTTTGATAGCCAATGCATATCTCTGCTTTCCAAGTTTCTGTAAACACATCATTATAAAGAAGGCCAGTCTTACTTTTCCCAGCCTTGTTTCTAATTATGTGCCTACTGCCAGGAAACTTTTCTTTTTTCTTTTTTTTTTTTTGTCTTCACTACTAAAATTTAAACAAATGTCTGATGTGTGCTGCAGACTTGGAAAAGAAGGGAAAAAACCTCCAAAGCCTCCTTACTGTTGCAAGTTACAAAGTTACTTAGTAACACCAAATTCCTTTCAACACCCAGTGATAAACATTAGACAAAATAATTAGCTACAATAGTACATAAAGTGCTAGATCACCAAATACGTCTTCCTTATATACATATGATTGCAACAGAACAACCTAAAACTCCAATGTTTTGTTTAATTTTGGTAAGAAGTTGTAGTAAATATTCTAAAAGATCAAGTCTCCATTACAAACTCTCTTCATCCAGAACTATCACTAGGTTCCTACATAAATCTCGTACAAAGAAGGCTGGGAAGGCATTCATAGTTTACAGTCCTATGATATTCGTCAAGGACTGATTTAGCAAGTCCAGGGCTACAGAGATGCACAGAGCCGCTGCCGCCACAAAAGCATCCTTTCTTCTGCCTTTGGAAACACCAAGGGACGGCCGGGGTCGGCAAATAAAGTGCATCAGCCAAACTCGAATGCGACTACAGACGATGAGGCAAACTAAAGGAGCAGGAAAGCGCAGATCAAAAGTAGAAGTACTCGAAAGAAAGGCGGTCAGCCCGGTCCAATTACAGCATGATTTCATGTGCCCTGACCTTTCGCCTCCTATCACCGCTTCTGCCGTGCGTTCACCTCGTCTGAAGAAGACGCGTCACTGCTGCTCAAAGTACCCTGCCATCTTACCTCGGCACGGCGGAGCGGGCAGCTCTCACATACCCGAGCACAGGTTTCCCGGGGACGCGGCAGGCGCGGAGCGGAGCGGCGCCCGCAGGTACCCGTGGCTTTATAGGGCGGGCCCGGGGCGCAGCTCCGGCCGTGACTCACTGAGGAGCCGCCGGCGGCGCGTCCCACTCCGGCAGCTTCACGTTAAGAGTCCCGCGGCCGCCCCGGGCGCCCCGATGCGTGAGGGAGGCGTTACCCGGCTGCCGGGAACGGCAGAGAGACGTGGGTTTCCCGCAGCGAGTCGCCATCGGGATATTTCTCCCTGCTGCCGCAGCCTAAGTCTTAGTTACTCTCCCTCGGAGCTGCAAGAACTGTGATCCTGTGGTACACTTTTTACCAAAAAATGGTCGGGTCCCAGGCTGGAAGTTCACTTTTTCTGTCCAGGAACATCCATAGCCAGGAGAAAAACTTGGGAAGGCGCTGCAACAGCCTAGAGAAACATCCCAGGCTCTTCCATATTGCCATACAGCTGCGCAAAAGTGTTGTTACGAGAATTTACATCACCTCTTCTGCGAGGCAAAAGTTTCCACGGTTGCCACATCATTTTTGTCTGCATGACAGAGCGGGTGGGATGGCTACATTTACATTTAATGTAAAACTGCAGAAGAGATGTCTTAAGTTGGTCTTCTAAGCCCTTTAATACTTCTATGTTCTTTTAAAATAACACTTATGCCACTACTCATCACTACCAAGACCCCAAATTTAAAACTTTTTTCAGAAAAAAAGTATCACGTTATTGCACTGTAGTCATCTGTTTTACAAATAGTCTCCTGTGCCTTCCTCACTTGCCAAAGAATAGCATCAGTGATCAGAAAAAAAATTATGATATAAGAATCTATTTGTTTTGTGATCTAATTATGCACCTTCCAGAGTGTCACTTACTCTAAATACATTAATTACTACTACATATTCCACTAAGGCATTCATTTGAAGGTAGATAATTTTTTCCCTCTTTTTTTTTTTCCCCCTTCTTTTTCTCTACAAGGAGATAAAGAGTGTCAGATTTCTGTTGTAGGTTCATACCCTTCCTACCATAAGCCTCTTGGTCCGGATCCAGTGCTTTCTTACAGGTTACATGCCAACATCAGTTTTATAAGCAACCATAGAACACAACTATAATCACTAGTAACATCTACTTAATCATCTATTTAAAACAAGATCGATAATCTCAAAAGATACATCAATAAAATCACTGTTCTCAATTCCATGCTTAGTCCATGGAGGTGATCAGTGGTATCACTTGCATTTTCGACCTCATGTGCAGCAAGTAAGTGTATGAACATGCTGCCTTTTAACTCTCTGTTCAATATCCTGGACAACAGTTAGGAGATTTTAGGGCAGATGAAAGCAAGGGTGATCCTCCTTCTTCTCTGAGCTCCAGTTTCCAATCAGTGCATATTACAGTTCAGCTCTGGATGCTTGAAAATCTGTTTGGTTTACAAGAACATCACCATAACTATTTTCCCCCAACGGTATGAACCTCCAAAATGAGCAAGACCTCTACTGGAGAAATTTCATTCCAGAGTGGACAATGCAGAACAAGGTGGCACTGAAAATTTCTCTCCTTACTCAACTGCTTTCATGCCATTTCACCATTAAGCCCTCTTTAGGACTCAGAACTCACTCCACGTCACTCAATCACTCCAGAATATAACAGGAAGCACAGAGGAATACTGCTAGTTAAGAAAAAGGATGGGGAAAATAAAGCATCTCCCCACTGCCAGAACAGAGTGGCATGCCAGAACCTGGCAGTGAGAAGGCTGGCACTGCACTAGCACCCTGTTTCCAATTCTGGTACATGACTCTGGGGAAGCAGCATGGTAGCTTATACACATAGTATTAAGATAGTACAAAGATAAAAGGAGTATCACTCATGGCTGATCAGGCCTCTCTATGATTTCTGGTAGGTATGCTTGTCAAGAATAGTATTTCATCTAAAAAGCAGAACACAGCTCTGTTATGGCCTGTAACAGGTGCAGATAATGTAACACACAAAACAAAGAGCACACTGATGTACAGTAGGAAAGGTCCATGATAGAAAAACAGTACCTGGACTTCACATCTCTTAACTGCACCTTCTCCTTTGTATTTGATTATAACAGATTGAGATAATACTGCATCAAAGATATGCATTAAGAAGTTCTCCGCCATTTCTTCCATCACAGCTCTTAAAATTTTTGCACATAAGAGTGTTATGTCTGTGTGTGTATGCATATGTTCAGTTCATCAGCATGGAAGATGAAAGCAGAGACAGCTTGTACACATCAGCTTAGTTCAAGACACTTGCTTTTCTCTGACTCCACAGCGTATTTGGGGATGGAAAGTGAAAATGAAGCTCAGCTTACTGGGAAACAAGCATGAAGCACATTGTGAGATTAAGATCCAAAGAGAAAAGAAGTAAAACCATATGCTTAACTTAATATGATCTGTGATTCTTTCTTGTAAACAACTTTGCCTATAATTCCAGTCCCAGGAACATTTGTTTCTGGTTTAAGGAGTTTCCAACTATATCTACAGCATGACTGGCAAACTGAAATGAGGGAAACCAATTTAGACATAAAAAGACAATTGCCTGAAACTCCAATTAAGTCCTCATATTTAAAAAAAATAATTAAAACATAGTTATAATGGTAACAAACAGCTTTTTGAAAAATGCAGTAAAGGAGTTCAACAATTAATTTCTGTGGACCAGGGAAGATAATGGTAGATGCCACTAGCAAAGCAGGCAAACACCAAACTGCCTGAAGTTTTCTTGCTAGCATTTGTTCAAACTTTGAGAAGCTTCACAAAATTAAGATTTACTTTTCAAATCACCCCACAAGTAAAATGAAATTAGTATTGTTTGAAGCATAAAAACTAAAAAGGATGCCTTCAGGAAAGAAAAGCTGAAAATGCAGAGAGAAAACCTTACACTAAGAAATCACATCCTCACCAATGAATGAAAACAAATGAAAATGATTCAATGGACTTCATGAGAAAGTCTGTCAAATTCTTAAACTATTACAGAATAATTTATATCATTTAAACACAATCTTTTTGTCTGCAGTGTATCTTCAGTGAAGGAAGTGTATTTTAATAGTGTAATACATTTTTACTCACAACAGCTGTTTTCCAGGTGCAACTATAATACAAAAAACTACACACTTCTGTTTCCTTTCTTACCTTTGCCTCCTCTTATATTTCTTCATTATGGTATGCAGAAATGTAGCATTGTAGCTGCTGACTTAACTGAGACATTTAAAGCTATACTGGAGCGTGCAATTCTGATCACACTAGTTAAGACCACAACTCTCAAATTTTTTAAAATCAAAACAGGATGTTTTGACAAAAAAAAAAAAAATCCAGCAAATGAAACTTAAAACTTTTGAGATCTAGGAAGAAGTTGTCATTGAGATTCAAATAGTGTTTTCTAATGAGGGAGACACATGACATGAGATTCTTTTGGTCTTAAAAGCTGGAAATTAATGCAAGGATATAGGCTTGCCTGTAAATCAACCCAAATAGTATACAGCTAGCCACAATGCAGCTTTGCATCATATTACAGTTTAAACATCATTAAACTCAGATGGAAATGTCAGTAAAATAGACCCTGAAGGACTGACCAGAAGAGGGAATTGAAAGAGTTTACAAGCTTCCAAACTGATTCATACGCAGCTCACTGAATTCAATGATCTATGGAGGCCAGTTCAGCAATTGCCCTCTTTTTCCTACCTAAGGGAAATGCATCCCATTTACACTAGCTGTGCAAAATAAGCTTTGGCATGCCAACCATTGCAGATTTTAATTTTTTTATTTAAAACAAAAAAAAGTACCTCCATAAAACTACATCACCTCCCATACTGTACTTGACAAAAAAGTCAAAGCTTTTCTGCATAGCTTTGAATGGGGATTCCTAAGCCAGGAACAGGACACTGATTTTCTTGGAATGTGTGAGAGTTTGAGATTTCTTTAGAAGGCCAGAATGCAAAATTAGGATTTCCCAAAACCAAAAGTGACTGACTATGGTAGTTACCAAACATGTGCCAGTCAAAAGCATTTAGCATGATTTAAAGTATCCTGTACTACCTAACTTGGCTGGTGTTGGCAAACATTGAGGTAGGAACTGTAAATTGCTTTATTGCAATATTTCTGTTTGCTGAAATTCACAATGTCTGAACTAGAAGTTCCAAGCTGTTTGTGGCTTTTGTTGTTCTTAGCACTTCTGGAAAACAAAAGATCACGTGTTTGTTGCAAGAAAGAATATTTAGGCAAACATTTCCCATCACTTTCAATTCTGCAAATACACACCATTAAAGTTATATGCTTTACAAAAGGGAAAACATAGCTAGAGCCAACACTTGATAGCAAATCATACTGCAGTCTCTGATCTAGGAAAACATGTTTCAACAACAAAAGAATTCTGTCCAAACTTCTAACAATATCAACACAAAAATTAGAAGTTTCTATTGCTGAGACAATTTTCATAAGGCATGAGTTACCATTTTTGTGGAAATATACGTACACTCGCATGTGTGTGTACATACATGGTGACGAAGTGACTCACACTTAAGTCTTTGTTATACCACTATTTTACCTTTCAGACAAAAATAGCAAAGGTCCTCAGGTTAAAAATTAAATGATATTGATCAGACTCACTGTGCAACCCCTATGACAGCACAGAGAAAAACTGTGGGTCTACTATGTAGGCACTTTCAAATGAGGAACTGGAACAGTGATGGCTGAACAGCAAGAGTATGGAGAAGTCAAGTATCCCAATGATTTCCTAAAGTTCCTAGATACTTCAGTACCTACATGATTGATCTGTTTTATCCATGAGTAACCCATGAGATTTCCTGGCCTGCAGAACTACTGACAAAGCAACGTGTGAGAACTCTGGAAATTATAACCTAGAAAATATAACCTAGAAAAAACCCCACTCACTGCTCAGGCTTTACCTCATAGTGAAGCTGACCTAACACTTTTCAGCTGTGATACTGAAACTCACTTTTCCAAGCACTGCCGTGGGTTTATGACAGGTCCACCTGCATTCAGATGCTAAAATTGTTAGAAGGCTTATAAAAAGTCGTAGATGATTACAGCAATTTGAATGTCACCTGTAAGTCCTTCCCAGTTCTGAACTCAAATCTCAATATTATGTTCCCCTGTTTAATAGACCCAATATGGCAATAGTGAGTGTGTTGTATCTTTCAATTAGCTACACTTCAGTAACTTACAGCTGCTGTAATTGTGAGGCCTGTCAGGAAAGATAAAGAAGCTGTTTCTTCTGAGCCAGGCTTCCCTACAGTATTTAAAATGCTTTCAGTAGCTGTTTATGAGCTGATTTTGTCACAATTTCAAGATCAAGGCATAACTTACTTCCTTTCATCAGGATGTCAAGCTCACAGTGCATGTAATTGTTTGCTATAAAGGCTGTGACTTTAGGACACATTCTGTTGCTAACTTTTTGAAACCAGAGCAAACCAGGCCAGTATGTTAGATGTTACTACTGAAGTTTGTGCTCACAGCTATTTAGTTTTCTCTATTCTAGGTTTCACACACTCAGCAGAGATTATAGCTCTTCCTTCTGAATATTTGTTGTGTGGATTCTTCCTGCTTTAAGTGAGTCTGAAGTGAAAAAGTGAATGGTCCTCTATGTATTTTTCCACCAGGAATACAACCTTTTACCTTCAGCCCATATAAGTAGGTAAAACAATGTCCCAAGACACTGGATCACCGGGCATGAATTTTACACCTACGTTTAAACCAGTACTTAACTTGCATTTCTGAAATCCCATAACATTTTCACACATTTTATGTTGCTATGAAATGCTTTTCTATCTGAATTGTCAGGACAGTTTTAGGGTTTTCTAGTACTCATTTTCTTTCTTTTCTCACTTTGTCTACTACTGTTCTTAACCTCTGACTCTCAGGGGTGCCCGTGTACCGTTTCTAGATGAATTTCTAAGTTTTCATTAGAACACTACAGTAGACAAAAACGTACGTTTTTGTAATGCTTGAAATTATCTGCCATGGGACTCTTCTTTCCCCTGGCAAAGGATGACTCATTTATTTTCAGTCTGCTAACCAACGGGGCTGCCAAAGACCCCTCTCTAAACAAAATCTGTAGAGAGCTTTCAGAAACATGAGAAAATATGACAAACACAGCTTGAGTTCTTAACTCTGCTGGCTGACGATCACAGAAGGATATGGACAAGTCCGCCAGCCTCCATCCCCTGCATTCACCACTCGGCTAAAGCAACAGAGAGCAGCTCCGTGCACGCAGACTGCTTCCCCGGCTTCCCTGGCATCTCCCCCACCGCTCCTATTCTGAAATCCTCCAGCTCCAATTTCCTTATTTGGTTGCCGGGACTGTTCTTTGTCTGGCTGAGCCCCCCGGGCCGCGCCGCCCCCGGCTGGGCCCGGCCCGGCTCCAGCGGGCCACCCCGCCCGGGCCCCGGGCGAGCCGCGGCCATGCCCATGTAAGGAGCAGCTTCCCGGGCCGGGCGGGCTCTGCTCCGGCCGGGAGCTCGGGGCAGCGCCGCGGCTCCCTCCGCTCGCCCTGCCGCAGCCTCGGCTCCCACCGCACGGCCGCCGCGGCTTCCCGGGCAGCAGCGCTCCCCGAGCCGCGTCTGCAAACCACTGGCAACAAGACAAAGGAAAATGAAGCTATGAAGTTCCAGTGTAAAAACTCACAGATTCCTGTCATGTTTTCCATTGTTCTTTAGAACAGGTTACAGCGTGTCCTGTGGGGATTTCACTGGGGAAAAGGAATCCCTCAACACTGCTACCTACTTTTTAAAAAGTTACTATTCTGTTATGCTACGTGAAGAAAGAAAGCGAGACTAGTTTCACCCTCAATATATCCCCAAACTTTTTAAAGTAGCCTTTATAAAGAGCAGCTAACCTGCAGGAAGACAGTGAAATTTGCTAGGGGAACACTCCCTACGATGGCTTGATACTTAGTTTTAGTAGCACTTCTGGAGAAAGAATTGGCAGCAAGCAAGGAAGAATACTTAAAAAAAAATTTAAAAAACCCAACCAAAAAGCAGTTCTGCTGGTCACTGTATTAAGTCGATTTATATGGTAGCTTTTTTTTTTTTTTTTTTTTGACCAAGATCAAGGAATCCTGTAGGAAGTGATTTCTTTCTTTAAATTTAAATGAGAAAATGACAACAGTTCAGGAGAATATATATTGAATATGTCCACACTGACAACTGAAACAAAAGTTGACCCACGAAGATCTAGTTATCTGACTAAGGAGCTTATTGAGGTGTTACTTCTTAAAAGGAATATCCTTAACAACTTAACAAAGCAGTGACTTAAAATTAGTAGAAGTGTTCTGAGACAGTCCTTTCATGCAGTGTGACAAGAAACAACATTTTGAAAAAAATCAAAGAAGAAGGTATAGCTAAATTTCAAACTTCTAAATCTGTGTGGGAATCTGGAAGTATTTCTGTATTTCTCCATACGGTTCCTTAATATTAAGTTATGAAAACAATTCCTTATATAATGCTAAAACTCTTTCCATTGTTGCAAGCTCCCATGGATGTTGGGTGAAGCAGAAAATAAGTAGTAAACTGGAACAGAGAGCAGTGTTTTTAGTCACTGATGTACAGGGCAATAGTGACTGCTCCTGGGCACAAGTGCATGAAAAAAATAATTACAAAGAATACAAAGGTGCATTTATAACCACCTTCCTATAAGACTCCAGCTGCACCCAAGTCAGTTGTACTTTCAGATCAACAGAAAACCAGCTCTGGTATTTTTATACCACATTCTTGCCCTCAACAGAGGCCTGAATTAGTTTGTTTACTTGTGAGAAACTCTCAAACTAGAAAAACATAAAGAAACAGCTTAATAAAGTAACAGAAGAATAAATATATTGACAACATCATAATTACATTACATATTTAAGTTAGCACACTAAAATTCACCTCAGGAAAAAAACCCAAACAATTTCAGCAAAACAAGAAACATATAGGAACAATTTAGGAGAATTTATGCCCAGAAAGATCAGGTTTCAAGTTGCCTGTTTCAAGATTAATATAAATAAAACATTTCTAACTGACAAAGAAAATGTCGAAATAAAAATCCAAAATACAGAAATACTTTAAGAATAAATTAAACGAAGGTCACAAAGATATAGCATTGTCAAATAGTAATTTAAAACGTGATATCTTATGGAGCTCATCCTTTCTACTGCTAAAGGCTGCAGAAGTACCTGTTTATTTCAGAACTACTCCATCATCTTCAGCAGGTGTTCAGGCTACTGACAAATAACTCACTGCTGATTCTACAAGCAATTGTAGAACTGTACTGTCCAGGCCCTGTCATCTGACATCGGTTCATCTGAATGGAACAAATGACACCACAAGAGACATGCTCAGGGTAGGAGGACATATCCTTTGACCTTTGACGTACTGTTCTACATTTGCTCTTCTGCAAGGAGCAGTATGTCTGTGCTGCAACAGAAACTGGCAAGGCTCTCAAGAAAGCTATCTAAAAATCTAAGATAAATGCATATGAAAGCTTAAGTTTCTACCCTTGCAGAAAGGGTCACCTCCCAGAGGTCTGGAAGTTACTACTCAACTGACTTTCAATGAAAGTTCCAGTTCTCTCTCTGACTGGTCAAACAGGTTTCAAAATACAGGTTTTGTCTCTCTAAAGACTCCAGATAGTTAAATTGCTGCTGCTGACCCCAGTGGCAATCCTTCCTGTGCAAGTATATTTCCATGCCAGTAGAGCATATCTGCTCCCCATGCCATCTTCTCATTTCAGTATCTGCCAGTTTGTGCTTCCTTCACCTCCCCCAGTGAATCCCCTAATTCCAACTACTCCACAGCTCACAGTAAATCTACAGCTGCAACTAGACTGAGCCACAGTAGCCTATTTCTCACAGGTCTGAAGCACTGCCCTCAGAGAACCACACCATATCCCATCTCTCCTTCACTTCTGCTGGAGGTGCCTTCATGCTGTCCAGCCCCACATTCATGTTATAGCAGTTTCATGTAGTCAAAACCTAGAAGGCTCTGGATGAGCAGTGGAACAGAAATATGCCATAAAAGACCACATCATTAACCCAATGGACCTGAGTAGTTTTATCATCTGAATATGAAAGTATTCTGCACCAGTGCACAACCACTTACCATGGTTACAGTATTGGCAACAACTGTTTCAACCTGCTGCTTGGAAACACTGAATTCAAAAATTAAAAAATCTTTACTATTACTAAAAGAATTATGAAAACAATGAAAAGAAACATCAGCATTTCATCAGTAAATTAAAACTGATGTCCTGTGCTGATGTTCAGCCTTGTAAAAAAACTACTGGCATTGTAGAATAAGCAATAAAGCATTTAGTGATATTGTAAAACATATTCAATAACACATAATCGTATTTCTCAGACTAAACATCTTAACATATTCTGAAGGTATAGATACACACACTGATATGTGTGTGTAATGATAATAATACATTACAATAGAGCTCAAAAAAATTCCCTGCCGAAGTATGCGACTGTGCATTGACTTCACTGATAAAACAGGCCCTTTGTACACTAGCCAGTTTTTTCACTAGCACAACTGCCCAACAGTAATTAAGACACATCAGTTTATGGTTTTAACTGAATTATCATTTAATCTTAATGCATGTTTTTCTGATTACAGACCCATGCAAGCAACATTAATTATATAAGAAACCCAGGTGTATTCATATCAAAATAGTACTGTAAGAATTTTAAGTGCAGAAGTACTAAAGCTTATCCTGGGAGAAACCTGTATGAAAGCTACTCTGAAATGTAAGGTAGTAATGAGGAGTCAAAAGTCATGCATTGACTTATATTTAGAGCAGCAGTCAAGTACAATGCACATGTCTGAGAGAGCCAGACACAAATTCATGGAAGTGGAAACACTATTCTCCATATGCATAGCTGGCAAGCCTCATTGCATTTAGATCTGGAAAAAAAAATTGCCAACATGTTTTCATCAGAATGGAGAAAATACACAGAACAGCAGCAGAAACCACTGTCAACTGCAAGTAGATGAACATTTTCCAGTCTGGTTTTACAAGGAAATACATGATGCCTGACTTTGTTAAATGATAACTAGTAATATCTGCAAGTGGTAAATAGTGAAAAAGCACAGACTGCTGTGAGGAGCAGCAGAATGAAATGAAGAAATGAAAAACTGAAGCTAACTTTAAATGGAAAACCTGTCTTATTCCATAATTTGACTCAGCTCAGTCTGTCGGGCAAAATAGAACATTGACACATCAGACAGTGCTAAACAGAGAATAAAGCAGCACTGTAACAAAATTAACTCAACAAAACAAAATAATTTTAGCTTCCTTGGTGCAGCGTTCTAGTGAGATCTTCCTTTGTGGAGTAATGTTTGTTGGATGCTCACAAGTTGAACAGAACTCTGAGGAACCAAAATCCAACATAATGTATAACAAAAAGACATGCATCATGAAGGCTGGGGCTGTCAAAGCACAACATGCTAAAGACTTAATTTTGTCCTTTAGAAACCAGGTTTCTTCTTCTTAGACATTAAAACATATTAAAAAACCAAACCAAACCAAACCAACTCCCAAAAAACTTCAATAATAATTTGCAATAACTGATTTTATGGGTAATGTACTCCTTGTGGGAGTTCAGAATTACTTAGAAGATTTGTAGACAAGATTTTTATGCCCTGTTTACATTTTCTGGGAACTTAAGAGAAAACAGTCTGAAATAAGCTGCAGCTAATATGCTACAGGAAATGAAGGAAGAGAACCAGACTTCTCAAGAAAGATTTACATTTATATAATGGTGATGGCTATATTTTGGCTTAGAAAAAGGAATGCAATTGTTCTAAAATACACAGGAAAGCTGTTTACTAGTGTTTCTCCTTACTTAGTAGGTCGTGAACCATCCAACACTGTACACTGCAACAAAATGTTTTTTAAGAGAGCTCTTTCACCATTGCACGACACTTTGTTTACAGACCAAAACATCTTGCATCAGCAATTCCTCTCTGTATGGCAACCAAAGAGACACTAAGCCAGCACAACCCTCACCTACACCAAATGTGTTGGTGCGAAACCCACCAGGGCATTTTTTACAGTTTTCCATGGAGAAAGTATTCAGTCTGTTGGTAAGCAGTAATGCATTCTTTGAAATGTAACATAATCATTTATGAAAGGTGTCCACAGCACACTGATAGATGAACCTGCAATCAACTTCTCACTGCTTTGTAAAATTTCCATTTGTGGGAATCAGGTGCCTTTGAAACTGAAGTTTAGAAGTTGTAATTAATTAAAGGGGTGTGCTTACTTCATCTTAAGGACATTATAGCATGCTAGCGCTTCTGTAGAGAATGAATTTATTTGACAGATAATCTGAATAGTGCCAGAAATAAGACTTTTCCTCTACACTAAACTATGCCTATATTTGGCTTGATCACAAGCTCTTTTATTTAAAAAGAAACAAGCAAAACCCTTTGCTATCAAAAATTCAGCTTTGCACATGTTCAGTATGACATCATAATTTCAGCTAGATTTTTTTCCATTGGGTCAGAAGCCCATGAATCACACACATAGAGCGGCCTGTGTGAGATCTCTGGACTGTTCCTGGCTTAGCAGGATGTTTCTAGACATAGTTTTCTGACTCCCAGATAAAAGGTATAAGTACTGAAAGCAAGGAGTTTATCTTGCCTTCATTCCCAATGCTTGCTCAAGGTGACTACAGGCAACTTGATGAGATGCTGTATGGTGAGAGAACAGAGATTAAAGGAACTCATAGGAGACAAAAAAAGTAACTTCTTGTACCTGACTTTATCAACCCATTTTCATGTAATTTTTGAGATGTGTTTGGGTAGAAATGAATAAACATACTTGTCCAAATTAGTTTTAACTTTGGTTTTGATCCAGTCTTACATGCTCAACTTCCACAGAAATCCTTTGAGAGAGTTTGCACCAAACATCTCTTTCTGGGCTTCTTACTCATATATTTGGGAAGCATCAACTTTTGCATACATCAGCTATTCAGCTGAGATGAAAATAAACTGCAAAGGGATATAGTATCATAAAAATTCCTTTCAAAAAAGTACTGTAAGACAAATGTTTTTATACTGGAGTAAGCCTGAATATGAAAATGCTACATTTCATTCAAGCAGGATTATTGGAATGGTTTTGCAAAATCTGTGAAGTGTGGCATAAGCCTGCAGGTTTTGATGCCTCCCTAAGATGTATTCTTCTTAATCTAAATTACTTCACTTTAATCACTTCATTTTTGCTATCTAGTTTCCAGTGAACGCTGGGCATTTTTTCCCATTTCTTTTTTTACCATGACCAGAAATGGTAGAAAGATTTATGCTGTTTCTTCTTGAGTTTGGATAAAAACTTTACCCTGCTTGCTACGCAATTCTATTTTTAAACGGCTGTTTTCACTTTAAACTCAATTAAAGCAAGCAATAAAATGTCTACACTTCTGTTGTACGATAGAAATATTAACCTGCAGATATCCAGAAGATTCTGAAGTATTCTATATATGTTTCTTCTCTAAAAGAGTATTTTTGATTGTTAAAGTGAAAATTTAAAAACAAAACTGGAGGTATCTTTAAAAACAAGGTTGAACAGGTATTATGGGGTATCCTGTGGTAAAATATTCTGAAAAGTCAATGAAGAAGCAGATACATAGAGTTTCTTAAAAGCACT
The DNA here is from genome assembly GCA_910950805.1 of Acrocephalus scirpaceus scirpaceus. Lineage (NCBI taxonomy): Eukaryota > Metazoa > Chordata > Aves > Passeriformes > Sylviidae > Acrocephalus > Acrocephalus scirpaceus. The sequence continues at coordinate 7,624,245 of OU383778.1, read as the reverse complement.
GAAATGATATATATCGGTATAGGTTTTCATTAGGTACAACAACTTTGCAGGTATTCTGTTTCTGTGGCTTAAAAAGACCATGCTCTGTAAAAAAACCAAAAATCACAATTTTGGTGGTTTATTGGGTTTTTTCTCTTATATGAATTGTTATGAATGACATTTTGCTTTCACATGGCTTTATTAGTTTTTAAGATCCTACTTGAATTTATAACTAGGCTTTAAAATTAAAGGAGACTGATAAGGGGAATGGAGTAGATAACATAGATGCTAAGATGCTTTGATATTTTCCTTTCTACAGTGTTAGGCCATGAGACCTCTCTTTGACAAAGCTGAACAACATGCAGCCACTGTTTTCAGAACATGACAAAGACTGTGATGTGAGGTTTGATTGAGGAGTACTTCATGCTCAGGGATGCTGTGTCTCAACTACAACTTTTAGTCAAAGTTCCTTTGAGAAGAGGTACGCTGAAAGGAGTACTGCAGGCCAGAGCCTAGAGATGCCAAAAGTTTCATGAACTTCTACAAACACCCACTGTGAAGGCAAGTGCAACTGCAGCAGTTATTCTCCAGCAGCAAATTCAATTCATGGTATCACAGCTATGTGAATAATTATTTACACATTCACATTCTACTGATATCAATAGGTACAAATGACAAAAGAAACTATGTTTAAACATTTCCAGAAACAGAAACCACACCAAAATGAGTTTTGTCTTTTCAATGACTAAAGGAGCAAACCTGAGCATGGACCTCTGAACTATTTGCTACACACAAACTCCCCTTTATTGCCATCAGGCGTTTTCACTGGCACACAAAGACGTCAGTATCTCATTATTACCCTAAATTACTTGTTCTTCCTTGAACCTTCTGTTTTATATTTTAAGGATCTTTTGTCCCCCTCAGCCCACCTTAAAGAACTGCAATTCTTCTTTGGATTTTGGATACAGTCAGCTAGGTAACCACACCAGCTCACTCCTCAAAACCGTGCCTGTCTGACTGATTTATTTACATCGCTATTTCCTGGCTTGTTCTTCTAAGAAATACTGTATAGCTTCCTTTACTCAAGTACACATTCCAGAGAATACAACACACAGTGAAGTGAGGAAACAGTCCCACGTGTATGTAAAAGGCAATGCAGTATTTTTATTTCTTTTTAAATTACCCAGTAAGCTATGAGAAGAAACATGCCCTAAAAAATACTGCCAGGAGAATGGTATTATCAGTAGTAAGGTGTGATACGTCATCTGGGATGTGATTCTCAAAAAATGAAATAAATCTGATAAGTCTAATCACTAAATATACTTTCTTATCATACTTTAATCAGATATTGCCTAGACAGCATCCCATACATTCTGCAATAAAACAACATATAAGTAAAAGTCTGGGCTTTTATAACAAGGAGCTGCAATTCTGGTCACTGGTCCGGGAAACTAAAACACGAATCATTTCAGAGAATGGTAAAAGAAAAAAGAAAAAAACCAAACCAATAGCCACCAAATAAAGGAGAATCATTTCAGAAAACGGTAAAAGGAAAAAAGAAAAAAAAAAAAAAAACAAAACCAACAAATCCAAACAGAAAGAAAAAAACCCCAACAACCCACACTTCAGTAAAGCCTATAGGAATCAACTGGCTTCAGACCAAAAAATGCTAATGGTACATAGATTACCTAAGAAGAAGTGAAACAAGTTGCCAAGAGCCATGGAAGTTAAGACAAATACTCATTGTACAGGGAGAATAAAGCAATTCCACTGGACCATTTTCCAAACGCCTGATCTTGCACTCCTTGCACAGCCTAATTTCCTTTAAAGTTATGAGTTTAGGCTACATGTTGGGGTTATATAACTATGTCTTAAAATACAAATGCAAAGTAATTGAAAGCAAAATATACACAAACCCAGGATTAGGGAAAAAAAACCCCCATAGCTAGACAAAAACCCTAGAAATTTGGAAAGAAAGTGACAATGAAAATAGCTAGAGGTGAGGCACCTTTCTAATCCCTTTTCCTAGAACTGGAAAAATATTGATGAGGAGGAAATTCAGAGTAAACTGGGTGAAACTGTGAAAGTTAAACAGTCTTGACAAAAAGAGGAATATTTGAGTAACATTTCCTAAACTACTTTAAAAGGGAGTAAACTAACCAAATGCCATCTGAAATTGGCTGTATGCCCACCCCTTCGGTTGACTTTAGGGTCAGTAAGGCACAGGCCAGACATAAGCTAGCATAGCTGAAAAATCAATACAAATGTAGCTAAAACAGATGGAATTTATTATAGAGCAGTTGGAAATGCAAAAAAAGAATTCTGTGGATCCATACCGACGGTGTAACTTTGGAAAATATTCTCCAAGTACGAAAGTGATTTACAAAACAAACAATTTTAAGAAGTGGTGTTAGATGTAGTCATACTACAGAAAACAGACTGTTCTACTCTGAATGTCTGGCATAATATTTCTGATTGGTTCAATAATGTTAACTTTCAAATCAGTCCAAACAGACTTGCTAATGAAGATCAATAAATCTTTCACATGATAATATAATGTATGTATGACAAAATCCATTAAGTAGGCAGAAAACAATTGCACAAAATAAAATGGGCAATTCTAATTGGTTTCTTTCCCCCTTGATTTTCTTCTAATATATATTCTGGTTAAATTTTCAGGTATTTTGCAGCTTTAAAGAATTCCTGTAAACCTTTCTAGACATTCATCAATGTCAAGATTTTTATTCTGTAGAGAGTCATGTCAGAATCAACACAATAAATTTTACCACAAAGTATTGCTAATGAGTTGCTGTTCCAAAAAGTTTCCCAAGGTCCCACTGCACAGGACAGCCAGTGATATCTTCTAAGTTTTGTATCTCAGCAACCCTTATTTTAAAATACTCTGTACCAAGAGTAACATGTAAAAGATTTTTGTTAGGGACATATTGAAGCCACCTTCCAAACTAAAAATGCAGTTTCACTGTTATTTTGGGCCAGTAATGAAGAGGTAGTGATCTGGCTAAAAAACTACGCTTTTTTTTTTTTCTTTTATTCCTTACTTTTCAACTACATCAGCTTCTTAATTGATCTAGCCATGTGGCTGCATGATTGCTGGTGCCTTTGCAAGGGGAGAAATTGCAAGGTGAGGGCTGAGGAATACAGGTTTATCCTTTTTGTGGCAAAGTATGGCCTTTGATGCAGCATAAGCCAGACAAAAAACTACCCACTGAAAACAACATGATGGAACTAAATTCTGCCATGTGTCTCCATAAGGTGTATGTGGCATCTGAGACTTCAGATGAAGAGAATAAAAAACTGTAAACCTTCACACTTAGCAACTGAATAAACAGTGCATGAGAATATATAAAATACTTCTTAGTGAAAACTATAAAACTCAAAGGATAGTAAGTTGATTTGCTTTTATTACCCTTTTTTGTCTTTATTGAGACAAATTCTTCTGATCCTACTTTGCAAAGTTATAAAAAAGCCCATCTGACAGCAATGGCATTCATGCTCCATTAGACCTTGCAGTCCCCCTGATACGGTGTAGAACGGTTTGCTAAATAAACATTATAGGTTACTAAACATATGCTGAATTCTGAGATCAAAACTGGAGAGGTCGATAATCTTTTTTTGATGCTGACATGAATGTTGATGTTGGTAAGAATTAAGAAGAACTTGTGAAAACAACAGACCATGATTACAACAGCACACATATAACACTTGGGAGACAGATATGAACAGTATTTGAATACAGACATCAATTTAAGAAATATTGTTTTCTATAAATTGCTTCTCACTGAATTAATATGGTTGACTGTCATTCTTTAACAACAGTAAGCAGTATATTTCAAATTCTTCTTTGTATGGATAAAAGAAAAGGTCATGATATTAAATATTACTTCTCTGCTGTTGTTTCTCCAAAACATCTATGGGCTATTAGATATGTGGGCAGCAAAAAGCCCCATTCCCTCTTTAATCCTGCAACAAGAGGTTCAAGGAGCAGAAGTAGATCCCTACTTGGCAAAACAGCTTGGTTTCTGTGTTTCTGTTGCTGGAGGGAGAGGTAGTTTACCCTACCCTACCTACTCAAGCAAACCTTTCTCACTGACAATGACATTCACCTTGGGGATGAACTGATACCTCTACTGGCAGAGAGAAACCTGCCAAGGTACATACTGCCCATTCTATCCCCCAGCTTCACCAGCTCTGTCCCTCTGCAGTCCCATTGAAAGGTCTGGCAACATCAGCTGCATAAGTCAACCACAGGTTCCATCTACAGTCACTATTGAGCATCTAGTGTCTATAATTCATGCTTACTGAATACAGTCATGAATTAAAATATACAATTTTTTCTGAAAGTGTTCATCTCAACTTGAAAAAAATATTACTCAGTCATGTAACTAAATTAATTTGTATGCACTGGCCTTAAATCTAAACCACAGTTACTTCAGCTTCAAATCACTGGACCAAGAGATCTGTAGAGCAGTCTGTCTGGCTAAATTGTATCTCACTGCAAGGCAAGGGAGGAAGGGAAGCTATCTTGAAAGGTTTTCAAGAATTTCTCTAAGCCTTTCCAACTACTTAGCAACTAACCCTTCAGGATACACTAAGACTAAACTGTAAAGCTGGGCCAGTTCACAAAAGTAAATCTGACCACAAATAAATTTCAGGAATATTGCTTCATACTTGGTCCAGAACATAGATTGATGTGATGTCGGTCTTGATATTCTGCAGGACACTGTCAAACACTTGTCTTGTTTAGATCCTTTCTTTGGGAGCTTCAACTCTTGACTTTGATTTATCTGTCTAACTTAAGCTAAAGCTCTCCTCTCCTCTCCTCTCACCTCATGGTTGAGGTACATCACTCCAAAATATTTGTTGGTTTTGGGGTTTTCTTTTAAACAATGAAAAAGAACTGATGGACATTTAGTAATTATTATATATGGCTGAAAATGGGCCTGGATTAATAATTTTCAATCTGAACCATTTCTTGATCCCTAGGACAGTGAACAAGTTTTGGTGAAAAGTAATAGGGAAGTACATGAAAATAAATCCAATGTTATACTGGTTATATTAGTGAGACTGTTGTGGTTCAGAAAATGAATAGCCAAAGCACAGATCAGAAAATCCTCATGGCATGTTATAGTTACAACTGCCATTTGTAAGAAAAATGTACAGTTTCTGTGTAAACTGTTAATAAATCAAAATGTGGAGGTCATTAAAAACTGTGTTATTCCCTAGCTCCTTTTTACTCAATTTCATCAATCAGTATTTTGGCATTGTTTGTTATTAAAAACTTCTACCAGCTTTTATAATCAACTAGATAGTGGGTGAAAGTAAATGACTATGATTCCATTACCTCTTTTACTGAAAAGCAAATTCTCCCCAAGATTTTAAAACTCTTGCCAATTTATTCTCATAGTCATAGAAAGCAATCAGCCTTGCTTTAAATCTTTATGCAAAAATGTAAGCAGACATCCACAATTAACCAAGACAAGCACCACCTTCCCTTTGAATGGGTAAGACAGATTAATTAGAAAGTAAAAAGAAAATAAGCAGAAACAGTGGAACTGCCATTCTAGTTGCTGAATACATTTTCACATAATAGAAGGAGAGCTCTAAGTGAAGAGAGTATATTCCTAAATCCTCACTGTACTCTTGAAAGAGCATACAGGACACTTTCCTCATTATGGAAAACGTGATTACATACTCATTATTTTCAGCATTATTTCTGGCTTTTGACATGAAGGAGATATATAAGCTCTGCTGAAGTTATCTGTATTGGTATTTTGGTTTTCAATTCAGAGTTCTAGTAGTAGGAGCTATAAGCAACCTAGCCTAGAAATTAGCAAATGTCCAATAGCATTGATTTGCAAGGACATAAAAAGAAGAAGAAAACCAAGAAAATCAGTCTTAGATTGTAAAATAAAATTTGAGAAGAGCCAATGGTGTACCCTGAGTCTTTTCACAAGACAAAATCATAACATGGATTGATGGGGCACCTGGATACTGAAGTGCTCTCAGGCTCTGCAAACCAAAACAACCACTGTAAGAACTTGCCTCCTTACTAACAACATCAGTGATGTGTAAGCAGGCTCCTAATATAGCTTTCTTTGTGTGCGCTGAGCAGTGTGAACAACCCGTGTGCCTTTGCAAGCAACCTCTTGCACAGTGACTGGTAAGCATTTGCTTTATGTCAAACACTGGAACAGTTTTTCCTGTCACAAGGGAAGATAATTCCAGCAGTTTGTAAGTAGCTGAAATTGCTCTGTGTGCTTGCTGGATAGACCTGTACCCTGTGAAGTACCACGGTTAATATCAGACCTAACCTGATTTTGAGGCCGTAAGGCCTTTAACAAACCAGTAAGTTCTTTCATGAGATGTTAGCTATTAAATATTAAATGTAGTAAGTGCGCCATTCATTTAAGAGTTTTTAATTCTGGAAGCATTTGAATTTATTGCTAAAGTCCTAGCAATCAGATTAAGTCTGAAGTGCTTCATGTGTGGTCATGAGTGAAAATAAAGAAGTAAAATAGCCTGACAGTCAAGAAACTACAAGCAAGTAAGGGTTTCCTGAAATACCTCCCTTAGGGAGCTCAAACTAGGAGACAGGGAGTTACATTATGTTAAACTGGAGCATGAAAAGGAAAGATGAACTAGCAACTCACACTGTGAAAATTAGTGGGAAGACGCACCTTTACAGGCTCTTCCTAGTTTACAGTAAGCGGCTACGATCTTCCCCAGGATGCTTTTTTTCGCTAATACAATAATAAAAAAAAGTTCCATTCAGATTCTTCTCTAAAAGGCAATGCATGAATGTTTCTCATTCTGTTTCCAAGCAGACTGATAAATATATGCAAACAAATACATGCCCACAGGGAGAAGAGTCTGGTTCAGCAAGTTAATATAATTCATTCTGAAATGCTCGATTGTTCTGTCTGAAGCACCCAGTGTTTTTAATCTGCCCAGGAAAATCCTTTTTCACATTGCCACTTCAGCAAAAGAAAGCCATTGTAGAGGCATATTCAGAGTTATATTTTTTTTTTGCTTTGTGGAAATAGTTTTAGAGTCATATCTTCAAAATGAGAAAAACCAGCTACAGCATACAGTTCATATCAATGCACACGGGTCCATGCTGCAGCCACTCACAAATACCCAAACACAGATACCCTACAACCATTTTTATGGATGTTTAGACTAAGTGCTACTACAAACACTACATGCAATTGCACATTTATGTTTTAACAAAATTGTTTCCTTTTTTTTCCCCAAAAGCAGAGCTATGAACAGAAAAACACAGATACAGACCCATTTTCAACATTGGGCTCAAAAGCTCAGAATATTGCATATTGGTGTCTGACATTACAAGCAAAAAATCCTTTGGTGATGGAATATTGATGAATATATATGACAAATAGGTAACAGCAACAACAACAAAAAACTCCAAACATTTTTGCCCGTGGACCAGGCTTTAGATAAGAAGCTGGCATCCTAATTTATCTGATCTAGTTTACTTTTCTCTAATTCTGAGAAAAACACTCAACTGCAAATATAAGCTATAGAAAAAGAACTGTAACAATAAAAGAAAAATTACCTACTTGAAGGGGAAGAAAATTTGCCATATTTTCTGACTACTTTAACTATTTTACCTCAGATTGTACTGTTCGATGCAATTTTTGCTTTACACTCTGATATATATATATATATTACACCCTGTGTATATAATTCTGTGAAGTGTCTCTATGGCTCTAAAATAATCATAATTCTATATGAATTATTATGATGTTCATAGAAGATAAATGTTTTCATTACATTGTAAAGAGGTTCCAATGTCTCAGACATGCACAGCTGGTCTTGGCACAATCTGATGGAGACCAACATGTAGCTGGAGACAAAGAATGGAAATGTTAAGTGGAACAGAAACATTTTCCATCAGTAATTTCAGGAATTTGACTCTTATTCAGTCACTTCATCATCCCTCTAGGCACCATTGCTACAGTTTCCCACCTCTCTGTTGATACAATTATTTGTGCAATTTGACTGTCATGTAACATAAATAATATTTCTAATAAATGATTATGATTTATTCCTGTCACCTCAGAGGCACAATTTATTTTTATTCTTCTCTCTCAATTCAATTACTAGTTGACCGATGAAGCAAAATTCACAGTTTCATTGCATAAATTTGGAAAAAAATAACTGTTACTGAAAGTACAACATGCAAGATTCCCAGTAACACTACCACTGTACAACAGAAAGAAAGACAAGCTTACCCTGAAGAGGACCTGCATTTGGTAATTTTTATAGTTAGGGTGCTTGTCTGGCTTTGAGTGAATAGCAGAAAAATGGAAGGAATTTGGGGAGAGGCTACTGTGATTGAGGAGACAAGAATTGAGGGATGGGAGACAGGAGAGGAGGTGGGCAGGAAAAGGAAAAAGGACAACAAAATAAGTGGAAAGGAACAGTGCTTTACACTGCTCTGTCCCTATGGAAGTTTCTACAACTCTCCAAATGAGCAAGCATTCCCTCATACTTTTCTGAAGCCTAGGGTGAAACTCACTAACAGAGTATAAATCAGTTGCAGGTGTTTCCTTGGAGTCTGATTTTCTAGGATACTTCTTGCTGCAGCTTTATCTTTTCAGTTACCAAACCTCAAGGGACTGTAAATCCTCAGTGAGAAACAAAAATCAGCAACATAAGGAGCAGATAAACTCACGGATAAAAATGCTGGGCCAGAAACCCTTACGGTTAACTAAAAACAATTTATACTGCACTGTCATGAAACAGAGAAATAAAACCAGCAAAACAGAAAACCCCGAGAGCAACAGTAACTTAATTTCTTAACAATAACAATAATTTCTTCCAGTAGAGATAGTGAGCAGGAAAGCATCGTTACTAGAATGGCAGGAGTTCTGAAGTCACAGCTTCACACATAGTTATTTAAAGGTGTCATTGTTATTCAGAACCCACCGCCCACTACTTCCACCCTAGTGCCTGCACAAGCATTTATGTAGGCATCTGCATTTACTACTTTTCACCTAGCATGGCAGTCCTGGGCTACTCTTTATCTGATGAAGCAAAGAAGATCCATGGAACCAGCCTGGCAGAGGGAAAGCCAGAACAGAGTTATGGCAGCTTTGACTTACACTTGTTGAAAGTGCATACATGAGATTCCAGCCCAAACTAATCCTCTCACATCTTTCTGTACTGGTATGTTGAAAGTAGGCCAAAGCAGAAGAGGCCTCCTGGAATGCGTATCACTAACATTATCTATTACTGAGAATCCATAAAAAAAACTATGAAAGAAAAAGCAATATAAGCTACAGAAGACTGGAAATATTTCAGACTCCCATCCATCTAAGAAAACTATATTTGCTACAGCAAGTTTAAAATACCTCCTTCACTTGCTATGACTATGACTTGCTCTGAAATGATTCTTAGCATTAGAAGTTCTGTGAAAGATCAAAGCTGTACAGTACACAGTAAAAATGTTCTTCAAACAGAATCTTTTTCTAATGTTTCCATGGAGTATTTGTGGGTCATTTGGTTATTACAACCACCCACTAAAAACAGTAACCCAAAGTATGTAATTAATTGGTCTAGAAACAACTGCTGTTTTCCTCCTTCCCAGAGCATGTTTGCAGTGATTTGGATTTAACCTGCCTTGCTTTGGCAGGCTGTCTCTGACTGAGCTGAACAAACCAGTTCTAAAGAGTCAGCTTCCCTCTACCTGAAACATCTTCTTGTATTTTGGTAAAACAAGAGCGTATCAAACATAGTTTGAATTTAGAACTACAGACTTTTTGTTTCATTTAAGAATAGTAACATATAAAATGACCTTGCAACTATGTACTGCCAAGAAACTCAAACTGTAAATGCACTATCACAGTTTTTACATTTTCTGTGCTGCACTAGCAGCCTTATTTTGCCATAAGTAATGCTTATCTACATATATAAGTTAACTTACATACAAAGTTGACTCCAGTTCCAGCAAGCTTAGATTAGATACTTAAAACCTGACTACTAACAGATTGTGTGAACCCTGCGTGAAGAATGACCTCTAAATGACTATGTGAAATGAGCCTGACCCGTGAAACTCATACTCTACCCCATTGGAGAGACAGTGGGTTCTTCAGGTTTGCTCCTGAAAGACAATGATGTAGAGAAGGTAGTTGTAGACACAGTTCTTGGCAATCAAAGCCAAGAGAGAAAGGCACAGTCTTAATAAGTTTGAATCTGTGAAGAATAAGAAGAACACAACATCCTAATACTCTTGGAGTAGCAATATGCTGTATCTATTCCATCAATAAACATGAACCTAGCTTGAGGGATGCATCTTCAGCACAACTCTCAAATAAGGAAAAACCAAGAGCAACAGCCAAAAAACCCTTAACAAAGTTAAAATGCATACAGAAGTATTTTCTAAGTAAACACCAGAAAATCAAACCAGAAAAAGGTGAACTCACATTTAGCACACCTTATGCCTAGTGCAATGACTATCATACACAATTTCTAAATTGGCAAAATTGAGGTTTCCTCTTGAGTTCTTGAAAATATTTTAAAGTAAAGGAATCTTCAAAAAGGATGATCATAGGAATATACACACACACACATACACTACTACCCAGTATCATAACCACAGACCTAATCAAATCACATTTTAGACAATTTTTATTCATAGAAGGAAGATCTGATAACCCTATTATTTCTACATTCTGCAAGATGTGTGTAACATCATTGCTCTGAGGACTGGTAAGGAGTATAGCTGGATTTTACTCCAAGCAGCACAAGACTAAGGAATCTTTTGGGAGCTTAGAATTTACAGAAACTTAGAATGGTTTGCAAACATTCATAGGACATGAAATTATTAGTACCTGAAAAACCCATTCTCCTTACTTTCACATTAATATATACAGTTCATTTCAAAGGGTCTTGCAGAAGTCTATACTTTTTTTTTTTTTTTTTTTTTTTAAAAAAGAAAATAAAAAGTATTATTTACTTGTATCAAACAAGAACAAAATCCATTGGAATTTCTGGCTAAAATAAACTACAATATTACCTTTTTAAATCTCTTTCCAAGAATCTCCATACATATAGGGTATTAAGTAGATACTCCAGTAAAGCCAAAGAAAATCAGAGTCAAGTCATTGCAAATTAAAATGGGGGTCTGAAAGTTTATGGTTTTGATATTTGTAAAGTTCAACATTGTTTACTAAAACAAAATTTACAAAAATACCTTTGTCTTTTATATTTCCTTGTGATCATTTATATCAGATATTTTATGTTTATAATACTTTCTCATTTTAGAGAGAATATTGCTCTCATTCACTGTTTCTGAAGTTTAAGTGAATAACCTTCCTTCTAACCACAAATTAAAGCTCTAAAATACTTGGGCTGAAAACCAACTGCTTCCTGACAGCTTCTGAGAAATCCTTTTACCATACCTAGAAAGAGATTTTAAGTTATGTAGTATACTTAGGTGGTATATAACAATAACTAGAACTGGTTACAGTGTTTGAAAGTATATGGATTCCAAAACAAGTAAGAGAAAATGGGTACAGAAGAACTCATAGAATTTGTGCTTATTTTCAACAAGGTCAACAACCAATGGCCAACATCCAAAGCTGACAGAGTTACTGTCTGAAATCTGGACTCCTAAAAATGTTATTCTGTCCTTAAATAACGCTGTACTGCATTTTCCGTTGGCAAAAAGTTGATTTGGTTTCCCAGTGTTTTTTCTGAAACATTCCATGGGTGAGTAAACATGAAATATACAAGTGGTATGCAATAAATTGAGTATAAACAGCTATTTCCTATCCTTAATATTTCCTTTAGTTACATTTATGTTGTCCAAATTCCCAGTCATTGATTTCACAATGTTTTCACTAAAATCATACTTCTCTGTTGTTATATATTAACCTCTATCTGAAAGCTTTACAGAATATCATTATCCACAGCACTGTTTCTAAATGTTTCAGTCCAAATATTGCCTGATCAGCCTTGACAATCCACTGCTTGCTCTTTCACTGTTTGAGTATAAAAAGGGATTTAGATGTGGCTTCAGCAGAGGTTCTTACCATGTGCATGCGTTTTCAGAGGAATTAGATTTAATCTTATAAACTGTTCTTTTTGTCCTCATTCTTGTTCATCATAAAAGACATACTATACCAAGATTTATTAGAGAGGTAAATATTTTCTAAGTTTTTACTTTTATGCCATTACTGATACCAGTATTAATTGTATGGTTGTAGTAAAAGAACATAAACACATTCATGTACCTCACATTTTAAAAGAAAATTTGGGTTTTCTTCAGCTATAAAATCTTATGAATTGCTGAATGAATATTTTCAATATTTTTACAGAAAAAAACTAAAGGATGATTTCTGAAATTACCATTTGTTCTAGTAACTAGAAAGTTTGCTATTTATTCTGAACTGTCTTTATCTCATTTTGGAAACAATGCCATCATTTATTTAATGGCTTAAATAGATGTCTATTGTTAGAAGCATCATTTCACTGAGCTACAATCTTTCTTTCTTTCTTTCTTTCTTTCTTTCTTTCTTTCTTTCTTTCTTTCTTTCTTTCTTTCTTTCTTTCTTTCTTTCTTTCTTTCTTTCTTTCTTTCTTTCTTTCTTTCTTTTTCTTTCTCTTTTAATAACATTATACTTTTCTTAAATAAGGGTTAACCTTGCCTCACTGGTTCTCTGGAAGGAATCAGAGAGGCTTGTTTAGAAAAGGATTTGATGCATGCTCTGTCCTGGTCAGAACTGGCAGAACAAACCTCATATAAAAAGCCAGCTACATCAAAGCCTCGGAAGCTCATCCACTTGTATATTTAGCTTACTTTAAAAACCAAACCAAACCAAACCAAACCAAACCCCTTTTCTTTGTCCTTTGGCTACTTTTGATGAGCTATACTTTATGTCCCATAGGATTTCTTGTGGATTGTTCAGTTAGTTACCAAGCAAAACACCTATGTGTCTGTATCTTTTCTAAGTTCTAATGCTCATTTTCAAAACCATATATTAAATCCAAAATTTCAAGCATTTTGAGTTTCATTTTGACAAATTTATGGAAAGCAACTACATACCCTAAACAAAGATGACTGAATTTTGTCTTCCACAATTTTGTGTAAGTAACTTTCTGGTGATAACTCACTTCTCATTCTGGCACTAGAAAAACATGCAGCAAGGCTATTTACAGACTTCTTCAATGTTTTCTTTTTAATACCTTCAGAGAACTGGGAGGTATATTTAAAAGATCTCTTTACCAATCAGCACAGAGGATTACCCTGATTTGGGTAACTTTTATCCCTGGCTCAGGTTAAACTGAAACACTTTCCTGAAAGTCACATATGATTTTTTTTCTCATTAAATCATCCTGTCATTTGAATGCTGATAACTTGGTAGAAATTAATGTGTATCAAGGATAAAACAATTGTCCTATAATGGTCCTACATTTCTTCACAACAGTCTTCTTGCCACAGAGAGAAGCAGAGAGTCTTAAACGAGGTGTTAATAACCCCACTATAAGAGGATTCAGATAAAAAATGGAATCCACTGCCAGACACTGCCTACAACAATGTGATTTTCCTTATTCTTGAAATATTGTGAGAATAGTATTTAGCACTTCATGATGTAAATGAAGTTATAAAATATGTTTGGGGAACATAAAATTCCAAAATTCATATCTGTAGCCTTCTGCAGTAAAATACATTACTGCAACTACGGTCAATTATGAAGCTTTATGAAAATTCTATTGACAGAAAAACTCAAATTCTCTTGTGCCTCTTGTCTTTCCACTACAAGGGACAAATATCCACAAAGGAAAAATACACAGGACAGAGTAAAAGTACACCCATCAGCATCAGAACTGCAGATTCCTGTCTCAAGGACCTTCTCATATGTACCATGCTGTCTTTAATTAAGTTAGCAATTCTGGCAAAAAAAAACCAAACAACCCAAACAAAACCAAACAACATAATATTTACCTATACTACAGCAACAGCCAGGCAGGACATGTGTAATTCGGGACATTTATAAGGGGTTTTTTTTAGCTCCCACCCCCTGAATATTTTGAGTCAGGTGTTCTATATACAGGACAACAGTCCTCTGCTGTGGTGTGTCATCAAATTCTCCTGTGATTTTAATGAAGCAAGGAGGAGGCTCATTACATAATCCCAATGGCTGTGTATGCTAAAACGATGCTTCTGCACATTGAGTATTTTTTAATTCACATTTCCAGGGTGTTTGCTGATAACCAGCATCATGTTATATGTTTTAGTGGAAGCTGAAGGCACACAGCTCTGCCTTCAGGGGCTGACTTGGCAACTTCACTCAGACAAACATTAACTAGATAACAAAGTCTGGAAATATCACTAAAGCCTATTTTAGACAGTGTTGAGAGTTAAGTAAACACGATTAGCAAGGGAACCAAAAGGGTAATTGTGAATTTCTATTTCTGACAGAAAACACTTCTTATCTTACATTACTTTAGGGAGGAAGAGTTAATTCCCAGTGAGCACTATAAAAGTAAACAAAAGTTGAAGTGTATCCAAAACTCAAAATTCTAAGCAATTTCAGCCACTGAACAGCATCTAAGCCAATATGATAACTATTTCCCTAAGTATTTAAAATATTACAGATATGAATTTAAAAAGACAAAATGAAGCACTTCAGAGGACTTCTCACTTCTGTATAATCTCCAATGACAATTTTATCCTGTAAGCAGTTATGAAAATTTATGAATTTTAAAGATGTATATTATTAATATGCATATTGGAGCAATTAGTATTCAGAAAATAAAATCAGACTCACAGTAATGTCTCCCATTTTATAGATTTTGAATATTTAATTTTAAAATAATAAGCATTTTTCTCGAAAATGACACAACAGAAAATGTTACTAGTGAATTCTGAAAGCTGTAAAACAAAGATGCCTCCATCCTTTAGGTAAAATCAGAAGCAAACTGCTGCAATAAAGCTGTTGTCACTTGTGACTGCTTGAGCTTTCCCTCTGTATTAACAGGTCATTTTCTCAAAGGAAGGGTGCTATCTAGCAGACATTAAACTTTTCCTAAACTATAACAGCAGCAATCCATTGCATTATGCTTTACCTTTTGGAATGTGCTGTGTTGATGCTGCAATTTATTCACCTATCAGGGAGAATACACTGCTACTGAACCATAAAATTGCATTCTTCGACCAGATCACCACTTGCATACCTACTGCTATTCTTAAAGCCTGAAGAGATTCTGCAGAGATACAGGGTTTGCTTACAAAATTCCCATCATAGAAACATTCAAGTACTCTGAATGCATTAGGACTCTATAGACTTTAAGATTAGTTAGGCTTACTTCCCTCATTCTCTTCCAAATTAAAAAAATAATAACATTGCACTGTACTTGCCAGCACAAATAAAAACCAAACAAATCCTTAGTTTAAGAAATCAGTTACGGGGGAAATTAAAAAGGAAACTGGTACAGATAGGAAAGGTGAAAAAATGCCAAAGGACTTGCGCAACGCATTTACTGGCAAGGTACTTTATAAAAGTCCAGGAGATAAACTTAGATAAATTGCCCTAAGATCAGTGCTTGTTAATGTTTGGCACATATACTGCACACACACAACACTATAGAACAGCATTTACTTCCAGGTTCTATATCAGTGTCTAACACCAACAGAATAAGCAGAAAATTCTATAATGAGAAAATATCCTCCTGTAATAAGTGAGAAATATTAAATATTATCCCACATACCACTTGCAGGTTCAGATATGTTTCTAATATTTTTCTACTTTATTTGGATATATTTAAAACTAGAACCAAGGTTCAGCATATTAAAATCACATCTGCCACATTCACAAATAATCATCAGCTTATAATTTGCATGGCAGGTCCTTGGGTAAAACAGCTGGTTTATCAGTAAGAAAATATCTCACCTAGAAACTGATGAAATAGGAACTGCAGGTATACTTTTGTGTGTGTACATTGAGATCAGATCAATTTCTGCATGCAGTGGAGAGGAAGTTTTGCTTTTAACAAAATCTTAATCACTGTATGTCAGTTCCAAGAAGGCAGTAGAGTTTATAGGTGCTATACGATGGTTTTCATATTAGGAAGCTGTAACAGATTATAAGCAATTCCACAGCTATCTGTACAGGTTTTTCTTAGATGGTCAACACACTGTTTCACAGGCATATATTAAAAATGTAATACTAAGACATAGAGAAATTATAAGCACTTGCACACACCGAGAACATCAGAACAACAAATTAGAACATGATTATGGAAGAACACCATAGGTGAGATTAATAAAGAAACATAATAGATTTTTAACTCAAATAGGTAAGAAAATTACTTAATTATTCAAACTCTAAGCATACTGTTAAAACAGTCATTTCTAGAAAACTTAACACAGGGCCTTGTAATGTCAGTTCTATTAACACAAACCAGTAAAAACATTTAATATTCCAAAGAACTTACCAGTTCTCTAAAATAATTTTCCATAATGTCTTTAATGGAGCCTCTTCAATCAGAATTTTCACATAAAAAAATTAGGCTTCTACCTTGTCTTTCTTACCCACTGAGAACTTAAGCAATTTGATCTGCATTTTATACATCTGTCAGGATCATGCAAGTATTTAATTCCTCCAAGGAGGAAAATGAATGCATCAACTCAACAAAACTCACAGAAAAGGAATTTCTACAATAACTCTGATATTATTGTATTTGAAACTGAAAATATGAGGTTTTCCTCTGACTCTGCTGAGAACCCTTTGAGGCCTCATGAAGATGTGATAATGCAATAAATGCAAAACAGTCCTTATCCTGATTTGGTAATGCTTACGCTAACAGTGGTTCTTCTGAATTGTCTGAATTGTGAAGATTTTTAATTGTGAAGACTCTCCATCAGAATGAAAGAGAGAGAGAGGTGAGAGCATGTATGAGTGAGAAAGCATAAGCAACAGCAAGTGAGGGAAAGGGAATGAAGGAAAAGCTACTTCAAGCTCTAGTTACTTTTTTTCTATTACAATTATTTTAACAAAAGCTTTTGAAAAAGAGAAGTTTTAGGAAAGTCTTTCCTTTAATTGCACTTTTCAAATCCTAGAAAGAGAAATTTTCCCTCTGAATTCTTATTACTATTTTCCATTTGCATTTTTCACTACAGAAATATATCAGCAACTGCAACAGGATTTGAGTAAACTACTACCACTAATTTGACCTTAATGAAATTAGTAACAGTCAGAAAATAGAAAATGTTTGTAAATTTTCAGTACTACCGCTCTGAAAATGGAGAGAATTTCAATCATTGTGAACATCTCCATAAAATTTTAACTGAGTAACCTTCTTCACTCAGTCTAAAATGCTTCTGTTTTTTTAAATATAGTTCCTGCCCTTCAATTATTTTATTGATTTGGAAAATTCTGGGATACAGGTGTAAGACAGATGTAACAGAAAACGTTAATTAGGTTTTAATGCTACTCTACCCATTTAATGCTACTCTACAGATTTTTCAGCTACCACCATCATTCTCTGAATGTCAAATCAGCTTATCATGGATTGATATTTATCAGCTGTATGAAACAGATAAAAATACAGACCATGTCCCATAGAGAACTGGGGGTTAAAAAGGTTATTTTAATTGTACTTCCATTTGCAAACATGTTTTTCTCATTTGACTTCTTTTATTTTCCTTTTCCTTATTGCATTTCATATTATTTCCTAGGTTGTAAATGTACAATCTTCAGATTTCTGAGGAATCCTGACTAGTGAAAACCCCCAATAAATTTATTGAAAACTATTTTCTTGCATACAATTGCAGCTGCCAGTTGTTTTACAGAAAACTCACTTTGCCCAAAATGCAGCATTTAATTAAATTCACATACCATACTAGTTCTAACTGAAAAAAAAAGGCAAAAAAAAAAAGCTTAAGTATTATAAAATACTTGAACTGAACAATCCTATGTCTGTTACTTACAGGATTTACCAAAGAGAGGTGAGAAGGTGAGACAGGAGGATGGCAAGCAAAATTTTGGTTGACAAACTCTTGCACTTGAGTAAAACACAAAAAAACACAGCCCACATATATTTCTTAAAACGTTTACAGAAACAGAAAGAAGATACAAGCAGAAACATTACAGAGGTCAAAGTTGTTGGGGGAGGGAGAAGGAAAGAGAGAAGGAGAGAAAAACGAAAATTGGCAACTGTGTCTTTCAAATACATGTAGGAGGACAGGAAAAGTGTTTTCAAGGATAAGTCCATAAAATACAGATGAATTCCAGAATTAGGATAATGGAGATAAGATAAAAAAATTCAAAGAACATGCAAGAAACGAATATTTTGCCTGTGTAAAGGTATGTGTAGTATGTCACAAAATAGGTAATACAGATAAATACACAGAATTCCACTTGCACTGAGTTTATGCTTCACATTCTTGAAAACTAAAGGTATTTTATACAGTGTATATTACCAAACACCACAAAGATCTGCTTCAATAAGTCTGTGATGAGCAATAACTATTAGTCAAAAGAAAAAAAATGCAATGCCTTTGAGATGTTAGAAGAGGCCTGCCAAAACCTCCTCCTGGAAACAAAATTCTCAGTGTTTACTAGGTGTCCAATTCCATTTAGTTGCATATATGCTAATTATTTTTCTTACTAAATACACTGCAGAGTTTGGCAAGGATACCTAAAGGCCTGACACAAGGTAACAGGAAGGAATTCTAGAACATTCCAGATATCAACCAAGTTAGGTTTTCATTAGTATTTTTTTTCAGACAAATGCTATATATATGCTATGTATTATCAAGTCTTCCAAAAGATAAGAGGGTGATTATATTTCTGGTAAACAACAGTTCGACTTGATACTAAAGCCAATCCTTCATCATCTCCTGGAGACATTTTCTATACCAGTGGTAGAACTGTTTTGTGTAAATACAACTAGCCTTTAGCTTTGGGGTCTTTTCTGCCTTCTCTACCACTATTTTCAAACCAAATACTGAACTTTGCCTCTGCAGCCAAATTCTAGATTTGTGCTTCCAATTTGGTATTCCTCCTAGGATATAAACAAGGCCTCTGAAAGTGGTCCAGTCCCTGTCTCTTACATGTTCTTGTCAGTGTTCTAGAAAATATCAATTTGTTTCCTCAACAGATATCTACTCAAGCAACACAGCACCCTCCACTGGATAGGTCTTTTCTGTTCTTACCTCCACAAAACATCTGAGAGAGCGATAAAGCTTCTTACGCAAGAATAAGGCTGACAGAGCAGGACCTGAAGCACTTGTTCACTTCTTACATGTTTTCTGATATATTTTGTTACCTCTAGTGATTGTGTTTATGACAAAAAAATACGATATGGAAAGTCTGCTAAGTTCCATAGCATGCACATTGAACCAGACAAAAGCCAATGCCACTGAATTCCAGCCTCTTGATTTCATCATCACCAGGAAACATTTCTTAACATGGGGCACAAATTTAAACACAGTTAATATAAGTAAATGCAACAGATAATGGCAGATATACCTGAGAGTAAGGATGAAAACTTGAAATGACACACCAGAAAAACTTAGTAGTACCATTACAGATAGAAGAACCATGGAAACCATCAGACAATTGCATCACTTTAATAAAAAAAAATCTGGCATATGTCAGGAGGGAACAGAAAAATAATAAAATCAAGTAGCTATATAAAAGTAGCTATATAACTATCTGAGTTTATGATTAAACTTTGTGAGCTTTGTCCAGCAAGTCTTACTCACACTAGGTTCACACTTCTGCAGTGCTTTTTTTAAAGCATGGGCATGACCAACTGAAGGTAGATGGGTAGGACTAATTGCAGGTGGTTTCTATGATAAGGAAAGTTCCAATAACAAGTTTATTAAAGAGTAGGCACTGGCAATTTGAGGGTAGCCAGCACTTGAACTTCTGTTTAACAAGTTTAGCTTGTGTTTAGACAGTTTAGCTATTTTTTTGGCTATATATTAAAAAGCATGCAGTAAATTAGCTATTCAGAAGTTATCCTTGCTAAAAACATCCTCAAATTACCTTATTTTCTTTAAAATTATTTCTTGAAGGAAAGAATAATAAAACAATTACTAATCAGTCTTCATATTGTTGAAGATTTCAAGCCAAAGTAATGTAGCTTTGAAATTCCATTCAAACATAATAACTCTTTAACCTAACTACTATTCACATAATTATGCTTGTCTATCATAGAGAACTGTAGTGTCCATAATACTTCAAAGTTCATGTTATCAAAAGGAACTTTATATTTATCTATCCAGACTCTACCAAACATATTTTTCAAAGAAAATGAGGATTGGCAGAACAAGCTTTGGCCAGTACCTCTCTCTGTCTCATAAACTGATACTGGTTGATCTTTTATTTCAGCTTGTTGACTAACTGAACATCATCAAAAGTACTGTCAAAACCTGTACAAAAGGGACAAGCAGATTTTCTAAAATAATTATTGTATTTTTCAATATTAATCAATTTCCATGTCATATCTCAGTTGAGTAAGGATTTCGGATTAGAATACTAAGTGCTGTATGCAGAAGTTTTTTTAAAAATTTCTCAACAGACCTGGGTGCCAAAGGAAGTGACAGTGCAATCTTCTGTTGTATTAGTTAAAAACTCTTCACCTGAGTCAAATGGGATCTTTCTCTAGGAAGTCACTCAGAAGGCAAAGATGACAGATATACTATTATTGAGACTTTAAAATTTAGTTTTTCCTGAAAACCAAACCCAAAATTATGAACACCATCTGTTTCAGTTTTTCAGCTTCATCTTCTACCTTCTACAGCTGAAGTGAGCAGTCCTGGCAAATGGGTTTAGCTGTACCAAGACAGAGTAAAAAAAGGTGGTTCAAAACAAAAACTATATCCCTTCTCACCTACCTTCCTCCTCATAACCAGCATACGATGATATATTGACAATTTCAAAGTTATGTGTAGACTGGATACTTACATATCCAATGTAAACAGGGATGAAAGAATACCAAGAATATGGTTGCAAGCCATATTCAAAGCCATGTAAAACTGTACATACGATGATTAAACTGCAAGGATTAGCATGCAGAGATGCATTTAATAATTTTGTTTAAGATTTCTATCCTGTAATACCAAGAGAATCCTTGAATATGTCTGCAGGAACTCCCTATCCAAAAGTATACTGAGAACCTCTCAGAAAATGCTGCATTTTAGAAGAACTGACCACTTGGATTTCCTTTGCTTGATAACTTTCAAGTATTAAATTCACCCAGTTATTTAGGCAAGAAGAAACAACAACCACAAAAAAAAAAGTCAACATAAATGTTTAAAAAATCAAAATGTTTAATTTCAATGCTTTTAGTTCATGATTACCAGAAAACTATCCATAAACTGTTGGCAGATGGATAGTACACCACTTCCTGCTGTATTTGCTGGTTCAAAGGTACATCATAAATTGTTGGCATGGTATTCTACTCAACCTTGTCACACAAAAACCCAAATTGCCTTAAATACACAAGCCACCCTCCAACCTTTGTTATCCTTTTCTTAGAAAAAAATCCACTCTTGGTACCCTGAGGAACTGGTGATTCCAGATGGGAACTGGTGGTAACAAAGGTATGAGAAAGGTAACAGAGCTATAAAGCAACATTCAGGCAGAAAAGAGCGGGAGAATACTTTTGGAGGAACTAAGGATTTTTAAAGTTTAAAGCATGTGTTTAACTGAAAACTTTATATGCAGAGGCTCAAGCAAGTGGCTGAACTTGTGCACTCGTAGCCTAGAAGACCAACCACATCCCAGGCAGCACCAAAAGAAACATTACCAGCAGCTTAAGAAAGCTTAATCTCCCTCTCCTACTCCACTCTTGAGAGCCCCCACCTGGTGTGCTGCATCCAGGTCTGGGGTCCCCAACATAAGAAAGACAGGGACCTGTTTGAACAAGTCCAGAGAAGGCTACAATGATGCTCAGAGGGCTGGAGCACCTCTCCTATGAGGATGGGCTGCGTTGTCCAGCCTGGAGAAGAAAAGGTTCTGGGGAAACCTTAGAGCAGCTTCTGGTACCTCAAGGGGGCCTAGGGAAATCTGAAGCAGATAGGACATCTAGTGATAGGACAAGGAGTAACGGCTTTATACTGAAAGAGGGGCGGCTTAGATTACATACTAGGAAGAAATTCTTTACTGTGAGGGTGGTGAGCCACTGGAAAAGGTTGCCCAGAGAAGCTGTTGAAGCATCCTTTGAAGCATTCAAGGCCAAGCTGGATGTGGCTTTGAGCAACCTGGTGTAGTGGATGGTGTCCCTGCCCATTCCAGGGGGCCTGGAACTAGACAATGCTTAAGGGTCTTTCCAACTGAAACCATTCTACGATTCCATTAATTTCCCTCATGCTCCTGCTTGTCCTATAAACTGGATTACTTTCAGTGTTAAATTACAAATATGAAAAAATACCAAAGTCTTGTGTACATACCATAATGGTGGCACACACAGTAAATGTGTTTCTTGACTGTTTCAAGGATATTTGACTTTTCTGCTTAAAATACTGATTAGCTTTTATGTAGGCAGGATGTACACTTAGGTGTCTCCGCCTACTTGGGTCAGAAAATATCAGTGCCAAAAGGAGAAAAAAACTAAAAAATAAATCTATCACCTTTAACCTTTCTTGGTTTTCATATCTATTGTTAGAAAGAAATTCAAACTTCTATTGCTGCAGATTTTAAAAGGCTTAAAGTTCATTTGTGACTACCCTTTGACACTGTTAAAAAAAAGACACAAGTAAAAAGGAAATTTCTCAGCAATAACTGCCACTAGTTTTGGATCATGCTAATCCTTGATCTGAATTAGGCAATGAAATATGACTTTCAACCTGTATTTCATAACACTTCCTATTTCCTCTCTCCTGTCTTCCAGTGGTCTCAGAGATTGTCACAGTGATCCAAGATCACACAAAAAAAGACAACTAATGCCTTGTTTTAAACTTCCTGTTATGTACTGCATTCAGTCCACAGCTGTGTCAGAAGACATTCTAACATTTTTTATTCCTTTTCAGGATTTGCAACTTTTGCATAAGAAACAGTAAGTCTGAGAAAATGGGGGAAAATCCTGTTTCTTAGTATATTCTCTCATAAAGCCTCCTCTATTTTCATATATTATTTGTTACTAGTAAATTATAAACCCTAGTTCAAGTGCCTGTTGATCACTGAAATGTAAATGCTTCACAAAACTTTTCCCTGTTTTAACTCCATTTCTGATAAAAATGTATTTATATAGAATGAGAGAAAAAAAGCATATCAAATGAAACATCCATATATTAATTGTGAAAACAGATGCAGAAAATGCCCCGGACTTGTACCATTATCAAGGGATTAACTTCATGTGAGTTATCCTTCTTTACATTTTAGCAAATTTAGTTAGCATTAGTTATTTCTACTACAGTAGAAAATGTGTGCAGATCAAGGTTTTATTGAGGGTAGACTTTAACAGCAAGATAAAGATCCAAAGGTCCTTATCGACCTTGAAAGAGCACAGCAGGTGAAACAAAAGAAATTGATATGCATGGACCTTGGCTCATGAATGTAAAGTTACATGAATCATTGAACTGTTGCCTATTCTCACATAGTGTTTTTCTATTCTGCTCTTCTCAATATATTCTAAACAGTTTCTTACTATATACTGTTTACTATCCAATACAATTATTATGGAAATAATAAACTCCCTTTAAGCTTATACTCTTTGTAGTCATTGTATATGACAGACTTGGGTATCACTCCAGCACAAAGAGGCTGAATGTGAGACAACTGCAGAGAATTTTGAGAGATGCAAAATATCTTAAGATAACATACATTGTTGGAGATCTTCTGAAACCTCATCTGTGCATTACACCATTATGGACTGGAAAAGTCCAAGGCATAGTAATAGCTCAAACTCCTCAAACAGGTCACTGCAGCAGAGATCAGAATCACAGAAATCAGGGGGTTTTGTCTCAGTTCAACAGTCCTTCCACTCCACAGAAACTCATGTTGCAAATAAGATATCATGAAATATTGTGGTTTTTAACCATATTTAGAATTATTGTCTTCTAGATTTCACTTCTGCAAAATATCTGCTGTTGGCTACTTCCCCAATTCATTCTATCTATATTTTTCCCTGAATTTTTTTTGTATTGTCATATTAAACTCTTTTAAATGTTCTTAGCAGCAAAATGAAGCAACAACTAATGATGCCTTAAGGATTATTAAAGTGTCTGTAACCACAATCTGAATGTTTTCTAGGATTTTAAAAACACTTTTCAAGCCTGAAAACAACTACAGTAATTCTCAGTAGCATGTCTGCTCTTGCAT
Organism: Acrocephalus scirpaceus scirpaceus; assembly: GCA_910950805.1. NCBI lineage: Eukaryota > Metazoa > Chordata > Aves > Passeriformes > Sylviidae > Acrocephalus > Acrocephalus scirpaceus. Next base: position 7,599,943 of record OU383778.1, on the reverse strand, counting down.
TAGATTGAACTGTGATAAATCATTCTTTATCGGTGTATGTTACAGTTACATTGCCAAGATGCAAATGTATTTCATACTTCAAGAACATACTCATTCTCTCCTTCCTGTTAAATTAAAAATAATAATAAAAACCACAAAATCAAAACCAGCCAATCATTGCCAAACCCTTTGCAATTACTTTCAGTGTTGGCTGAAGAAACTGTTTTCAGAGAGTTCACAGATAAACCTGTTAAGTAATTTATACTTTAAGATAAACTTGAAAACAAAAGATTATTTTGGAAATTTCAAACCAGTCTTCCTGAGAAATAAACCTATTAATGATTTTCAGAAGCTTAAAGCTCTCTCCATAGTTAACAATTTAGAAGTTTAAATAACTTTTTAAAAAGGTTATAATAAGTGTATTTGCTCTTATTCATTGCTACTGTATGCTGATACTTTATGGACAGATACAATTCTATAGATGAGTTATTTTCATGAGAGATCATTCTCATGGTTGAGAAAGTTACTTTACTACTCAGCTAATTTTAGTATCATTATTTTGTTCACTTCTACTAGGGAAGCAGTTTTCCAAATGCCAGAAGCTGATTTCAAGTCTCTGCAGTCAGACATTTCTTTTTCTCCCCTTGTTGGCACTCTTTCCCTTCCTTATGCTATCATTGTGCTTGGGAGCAAAATACTTGGCTGAGGAGAAGGCAAGATTTCAATTTCTGACAGCAGCACAGACTCACACTGCCTTTGGCCAAGCAAAACATGTATCTTGACTGCAATCAAGATCAGTCTCTTGAGCATCAAGCGTTGTTAATCGCAAAACACAGGAATCAAGTGTAATTACACTGGGGATTCCAAGGTCATCAATTTGGACATCAGCAACTGAAGAGACTTTTGCAATAGCATCACTCTCACATTACTGTATTTTATGTTGACTTTATGTTTAAAAATAAAAAATATTTTGCACACATAGCAGTGAAGATTATACAATGATTATACAATGAGAAGTCTTTTACACCACATTCTTTCCATTACTAAGGCAACCTTGCTTCTGGGAAAGAAAGCTATGGGGTGAAAGTTCTTTTTTACTTCTCTGGAAGTAAACAATGGCTGGAGCCATTGTTTCCTTTCTGCACGAGTGAGTCTTGCAACGCATATGCTGGGTGCAAGACCTGGCTTACTCCATATTACATATCATCTGCAAGTTGCCATTCTCAGCAACCTCCCTCCCATATATACAACCACCATCATATATACTGTTATTTCACTACTATGTCTTTTGAGTTCTTTCACTCTTCCTCCCCTTCTACAATTGCCAGAGACTGCTTAGAATGACAAAGAGCAACTGAAAGAAAAAGTGTTGAGAGTAGAAAGGGAATACTACTGGCTTACTGCCTCAAATGTGTTTTTGTGCATTTAAATTCAACATGAGTGATAAAATAACAGCATTTTTATATTTTTAAGGTTTCCTGTGAAAACATGGAATAAAGCAAATGACCTTGGTAAGCCTGAAGATCATGTTTCATGCTTCTTCTTAAACACATTTTTATAATTTACAATTCCCTCTGATTATTGATGCAAATGAAATAAAGTAGTGTATTAGTTCATCACACTCCAAATATTCTTGAGGGAGATGGAAAAGAGGAGTCTGCGCAATGTTAAAATCAAACTATAAGTTACAGGGAGCATAACATTGCTTATGCATAAGGTACCACCATTAACAAAAGGTAAAAATGTTACTGTAACTTTTTTACAACTCATTTCACTCTCCTTTCCTAGAGCTTTGCCTTCTCAGATGGTTAGCTATGAGAACTATTTTAATCTGGCTGAAAGCTGGATGAGATATGTGCTACACATAAACATAAAAAATAATAAAAACATTACACACCTGAATATCCACTGACTACACAAACCCAAGCACATGCAGAAAAAAAAAGACCTAACCAGTACTGAAACAGAAATAGCATCCAAAAATCTCAGGCCACTATGATTTAGGTACAGTGACTAGGGGGAAAAAAAGCACAAGCAACAGTCACTACAATATTTCTCTGTTTGTGACTTTATCTTAAACCTCTCTAAAGGCACTGGGATATAAAATGTTCTTCCCTTTGACGTAGCACTAGGTAAATAAAACAAGTGTCTCCTGTATTCAGTTCTTTGGCACATAAATCACAGCAGCAGGAAGACTGTTCAAGGGACAGGCACAGTGACTGTCCATTTGTCTAATGCTAAATTGCTTCAGGCAAAAATTTGCTGTCAACAAGTATCAACTTTATAGGAAACTAGAAAACCAAAACAAAAATACTCACAGCTTTGGTTTGGCAAGCACGGGTGGTGGCTCCTTTGTGGGTGAAAGCAAGACAGCTGGAGGTGGGATGGATTTATCACCATTTGGCTTGCTGTTAATCATTCCATTTACTCCATGAAGAGGATGAATGCCATTTGATTTTTCCTCAGACAAATTGACCTCTTGTTGAAGGTCTACCACACCAGGTCTCAACTCAGTGTTGTTTGTTTCATGGATATCTGTATGTTTCTTAGGAGGAAGCTCAAGAGAGCTAATTTCAACTGGAGGAAGTGGTGAGAAATGATGGAAATCATCACTAGAGCATTCCAAGTTGGCTAAAAGAAATAAAAAAAAAGTCTCTTCAACAAGTCATAGACAAAGTACATGGTAAATACAAGGTGTATTTTCAGTTTTTTAAAGGTGAAGTATTTTGGTTTTATGAATTTATTTTTCTAGTCCTCCTATTGGTAATTTAAGCTGAATTAGATACATGGGTGGCTATTCGTTTTTTGAGTTTGCTCTATGAAAAAGGCACAACTAGAAACCTTACGGCTCTCTCTAAATCTATTTCAGGAATCAAGGCACTAACTGAGATTGGCAAGTATGACAACAATAGCTAGAACAGGACTTCCTCTTCCTGGAGTTTCAGGATCACTGAGGAACAAATAATTTAAAAATACTGAAGAATGCATGTATACATGGCAAGTTTGCAATGGCAGCTGGGTATGCATCCCATGGCAATATATATGGAAACATATCACAAAAAGAAACATACCACATCACAGTGTTCCATATTACAGAAGGCCACCTTTAGTAGCATAATTTCATCTCTTTAATTTTGCCTCTGCTGCCATCTAGTCTTGAGCCCTAATGCTTAAGATATTCCAGGCTTGTGGCAGAACTTTAAAAATGTATTTCACATTAATAAAAATATTAAACCAGGAAATGAACATAAGAAACATCCAGTTTGCTTTCTATGAATGCACTGAGGTTGACAAGCCCCATGTCTTACAGCAGCTATTTTCCACAAAGAAAGCAGACTGACAACTTCACAGGTAAATGAATTATGTAAGATTTATGACTAAAAGCTCCTCTTTTTTTTTTTGTCACATACCTGAGCAGACAGTTAGTTGTGCACTGCTTGTTACTGAACCATGTTCATTTGTTGCTGTGCAGGTGAAAATTCCTGAATCTTCAGGAAAAGTTTCTGCTATTACAAGTGTACATATCTCTTCTGGAAATAAACAGAAAAATAAAGTGCATCATAAACTATTTAAAGTACCATGCAGTGTTTTTGCAATGTGTTAAAAGGACACCAGGAAATAGACTTTTATAAAGAAATACTGGGAGAACTGCAGAAGAGCTTCCAACATAAATGGCTTTAAGGAAAATCACTTCGCATCTGAAAGAAGTAAATTCATCAAGCTAAGTTTTCAAAACTAGCTTGAACATTAATTCTGCAGTTACAAGTCTGTACAGTCATTTTACACACTCAATGTTTTTAATGCAGGATATTACTAACTAACACAAATGAATCTAACCGTTTCCAGAAAAAAAATTACCTTTGCAAGCTCTTTTTGTGTCTCTAAATAACACAATCAGTACAAATGTCACACAATTCTTTCTTTCTCTTATTTTTTTCTGTATTTAATGCAACATTCAGATCAAATCCCATTCCCAGTAAAACTAGAGAGCATTTTATCACCACTTCCAATTAGCATTTCTGTATATACTAATCAGAATTTAAAACTCCAGATGCATAAATATTCCCCTTATGCAGAATTTGGGAAAATAATTTGTCTCTGTCTGCACAGTGGTGAGAATAGATACATTAAAAATATAATAAAAAACCAAATCTCCCCAAAAACTCTTCAGAATGTTGTGACAGACATATTCTGTAGCTGTTTTAAGTTTGTTCATTCTACTTTGATAAGCCATGATATATGCTTTGATTCTACCAGGGCTTCTGTCAGAAAACTTGTGTTATGGATATTAGGTCGAGTCTAACAATAATTATTACTAAATGAATTTTATCCATTTATAATGGGCATACTTAACTGTTTAGGCATATATTTTCCAGTTCCTTCAAAGAAGTCAGTTCATTTTATCTCTACTTGTGATGGTACTCTGTTTTTTTAAAGATGTCACAGTACAGATGATTTAAATAATCCTACTATTTACATAACATATAGATACAATTTTATACCTGGACAATTCTACATTGTGTGTCTCCTTAATTAATTCAGAGTTTATTTTGTTTATGCTGATTTTTAGTCTCGAAACCAAAGCAGAAAAGTTTTATAATGTTCAGTTTAATTAAAAAAAAGAAAAGGAAAATGCATTTTGCAATTTGGACACTTACACACAATCCCATATATTATCACAAAATCAGCTAATAAAAGCATACTATAAAATGAGGAAAAGTACTTTAGAATCTAATAACTTCCATATGAAAATTATTCTGTAGAAGTTCAGTAAGGTCAACTTCAGTTTTTATAGTTCAAATAAGGAAAACATTTTCAAATAGGGGTTGTTTGGTTTTGGGTTTTTTTTTTCCCCTGTGGAATGACAGACTACTGTCTCATTTAGACAGTTAACAAAAAAGTTATTAAATTTTTCCAATTATAAATGACAATGCATTCAAAAACTTCCTGTACTGGAAATGGGCTAAAAATGAATGACTGACTAAATATTTGGCTCAGAGCTGGTTTTCAGACAGCAGAACATGCCTTTTATTTGGCAACGCAAACCAGTCATTCTGTGTAGCTGCAAGAGTCATGTCTGGTAATACTGTAGCACGTTGGATCTTATCTAACACAGATGAAGATTAATGACTCATGAAAGGTCTTATCAGGAAAGTAATGGGTAACACAAGCTAGTTTTTGAACTACTGAGATCAGCTTTTTTTAGAGCCTTGGTGTGTCATAAGCAGTTGAAGCTGTATTGTTAACCACACGTGCGTACTCCTGGACTGAACTGACCCTGGGGATGTAATCTTATACAGGCAGCATTCTAGTTTCCTGTTCATTTAACAGCAGAATGCTGAAAGCTGGGTATTTCAGGACTGCAAAAGATTACTCCACCAGGCTGAGAACTGCTCTCTGAATGAGGGCAAAGGCACTATAAAACATAGCAACCAGCAGAAGTCCTATTATTCAAACAGCAGAGCTAATTAATGCATAACATTCTTCCAGCTTTTTAAGTGCATAAAATAATCACATGAGAAGAGCCTACCTTCACTCTTCAGTGACAGAAGAATTCTAATGGATTCTACAATGATGTGCTTTGTTTACTGAGGAGGTATGTTTTAAAATTATATGTGGTAGATTGTGGCAATCTTTGTAAAAAAATTTCAAAGTAAATTAATGATGAAAATAATCAAAGATTAAAATTTAGTCCTTTCAACCAGATGAAAAAACTGCAATATATTTGTGATTTATCATAAGAAAACTGGCTAAACTAAAACATGAAAATCCTAAGAACAAATCAAAGGGAGCATGGGCAAAAAGCATGTGTGAACAACACATTGCCATCTTCTTTATTGATTTTCCTCCTCCAAGCCAAGAATCACTCACCTCCAGGTCCTTGCTAAAAGGTTTACTACTGTGGAACACATAGAAATGAAATACTAATTTGGCAAAAGAAAGGTTTTTTCAAGATTTCCATAACACACTCTGGAAATACTCAGTGTTCTGAGTATATTTCTACCTTTACATCCTGACTCATGTAATTATTTTACTTTCTGGTACTGTGCTAAGCAGAATAGGAAGAACTAAGGGAAATAATATCTGTTCTACTTCCTGATGATCATCAGCTGACAAGTAACTTCATCAAAGAAATGTGTTCCAGAAAACAGCTCTGAAATGCTGTTCTCAGGGCTTTAAAACATATTTAACACTTGACTAAATGAATACAAAAGCATTTTGTTCACTGAAACATGTAAAATGCTTAGGCATGCAAGTACTTGACTGTTTTGTCAGTTATTTAGTAAGAAAGATTACATTTTACAGAGCAATTCTTTCCCTTTATGATTCATGAGTCCATCAGGAAGAATAAACTTTGGTTTATTAAGAGAGATAACTGTTCCATTTTAACAAATTTTATTACTGGCAACGTGTTTACTTCAAAATGTTTCTCTGTATTACATTAAAGGTAGAGTAGTTCTTATATGTGCAATTTCATCTCCAAATGTGACCGTTAGCCTCCTCCACTGTAATGCACACACAGTTGGGGGAATAAGTACAGTCCTTTGCTAGTAGCCATTCATTCCAATGCAATGAGCAGAGCAATTTCCATAGCTGTAAGTTCAAAGCTCTAAGTTTGCTGATACACAGAGACAGTGGGAAGTCACAGTTGTGGTTTCCTGGTAAAAATCCAACAAAACAGAACTCTGCCAACTTGTAGACAACTTGTGTCTAATGCTCCCTCATGTTCCACAAGTGTTGAACTCCAGTTTAACTCAAAGCAATAGGCCCACTGAGTTACTTCTCATCTAGGTATCTGTGCATCTTTTATATAAAGAGAATAGAGAAGAGTGAAAATAAAGAAGAATATGCATAGTAGCATAATAAATGGTAGTATAACAGAGCTCTAGATGCCTTAGCTTGCAATAACATAACAAAAAATGTATTAAATTTGCTTGTTTCTGATGATCACTATTGCATATACCTTTACCCAGACAGACAGCAGTTCTGGCTTATTTAATAGGCTTTATGCCACTCAAGGAATGAAGAATGAAGTTTTTAGAAGATGCACAAAACTGACCATGTTTGAAGATACATGCACTTACAAAAGACTGATAAGAAAACTGAACAACAGCAAATGTGATTGTGAGCACTAAAATGCAGTTTTAGGGCGGAGAGCCTAGGTCACATGATATGTCACCAATAACCAAGATGTCTGCTATCTAGCCAGATTGGGTACAATAAATAGGAACACTGCTATGGCAAGAAAAAATTTAGCCCCTAAAACATTGTTCAGGTTTGAGGAGAAATTAATCCATTTATCACTGTCAAGGAAAAATTTATACTAAAGCTTACCCTAAGGTACTTATGATACTGTAGAGGCCTAAGCCACCTAGTCTGAAGTTAAGTTCGGTATATACACCAAGGCTGGAATGAATGCAGTCAGCAACATAGCTGTGAATATTACTGCACTCCAAAAAGCTTTAAATGTTTACAATCAGAGAGGAATGACAGGGTTGTTTTGTTTTTTTCTTTTAAACTGCATAGTACAAAACAGATCAGATGTTTACTTTCAATTTGAAGCATCAACAAGCAAGGATAGTCCTAGCAGTCAGACTTTTAATGAGGTCACTGACAGGAACAGAATTCCATAGGTATCTTGGGAGCACGGAGTACAATTGAAAATTTAATTGAAAAGCAATAATATGTAAGTTGATCAGACCACCCTAAATGAAGGGGAATTTTAGCCTATTTTCATTTTTTCTCTTAATCTGGCTTCTTGAGATATGGTTCACAGATTGCTCTCTCTAAGCCCTTGTTTGCATCTCAGCAGTGAAAGATCACAGACCCTTAGTTGTAATTCTCTTGTATTCACTAAAAAGTGCAAGGATCTGCAATGCCTGCTAATCTACTAAAGCTTCTATGTTTTGAATTTCATCAGCTACCAGAAAGGTGATTTTCTTGGTGCAGGGAAGCTGTACGGATTTCTGTAACATTTGCCATGTATTTTCAGTTTCAAACATTATGTAGAAATAGGGGGGATTTTCTAAAGGAGTTACTTACTAGAGTGGAGACTCTGGAACAGACCAGTTAAACAGGAAACAAGCAAGCACAATCCAAGAGAAATGATGACTATCTTTTGAGATGTGTTTGGTGAACATACACAGTATTGTGCTTAGGAAAAAAACCCCATGCATATGTGGCAATTCCCTGGCAATTTAAGCAAAATTACTTCATACAGTTTTCTTCTTACATGCTGTTAGACAATCGTTCTAATGTAATTCAATACAGTTTGTGGCTGTCTCCAGACAGCTGAGTAATGGTCAAAATATCAACAGCTGGCAAGTGATTCCATGGGATTTTTCATTCTCAGGCAGCCTGTGTTTGAAGGATTCAATCAGTATAAAGTCAAAATGTCCAAGAAAGAAGTACAGAACAGGTAATTTGACAAACTGTGATGTTGGCTTCAAGTAATCTGACTAGCTATTAATTCACAAAGCAGTCTGGAGGGATTTGCAATGCAAACTGATTTCTGTCTAGACAGAAGAAGGAGTGCAAAACACATTAGAGTAGATAGAGTGTAACAAAAAAAAAAAGTAACCAAAACCCCCCCTTTTCTTATTAATTTTCTTTACCTGTGTGAGTTCATGGAATATTTTTCCTTTAAATCATTAGTACTGACCTATCAAAGGACAAACAATGTTACTGAATGCTATAACCAAAGTTTGGACTTTGGTTGACAATCAGCAATTAAAGTCATACTACAGCTTGTTACAACTTATGTAAAATTCCATGGATGTTTTACACTTGGAAAAAATTTTAGGAAACATGTCCATCTTTCAAAATTCTGAATAATTATCTAGTATATACACGTTTCCCTGTCAATCTTCCATATGTATTAACCATATGCATTGAATAGCAGTTATGTGTTTGCTCATGAAAATTTCCTATGAAGGCATTGTTTAGTCTGGCTTCTAAGAGTATGAATTACATCACAAACCAGTGCTGCATCTATTACATTTCTGATACCCAGGTCCAGCTTCCTGTTCTACAAATTTTAAGATTCTTCATTACCTCCTAAAGCACAGTGTTACTTATTACCAGTGGTACTACTAATATACAAAACATTGCTCATTATTTATGCCAAAAAGAAATATTTACATTTTGTCCCAAACTTTATTTACATTCCCTTTTCATGCACAGTGTCAATTCCTACAAAAATAAGTCAGTAAGTGTACTGTCATTAATTTTTGTAGTGTGTAGAACAGTGCACTATTTCAGATACTACATTGTTTAATAGGGCTTAGTAGGAAAAGGTAAGTGCACAAATTTTAAGGGATAATGTAGTGCTTAGCCCAGTGAATCCAGGGAGAACAAAATACCAAACTGAAAATCTTTCACAGACTGAAAGCATAGGAAGGTACTGGTAAATATATATTGCAACATAATTACAAGTACAAAAAAAGGAATAATCCAACAACAAACCAGCCAGACTGCAGTCAGGCATTCACTACTGTTATGTCTATAAAACTGCAACAATACAGATACCAACACTGAGACGTTTTCCTATTCTTGTCTTGTCAACTCCCTTGAGAATGGCATGAGATACCTCAGCATTCAGTAACTATTCTATACTTAAGAAGACTCAAGAAATGCACCTTTCATGTAAGAATCCATTCCCTAGTACCCTTAAGAAGACTTCAGGTATCCTCTCTCAGGGTCTGCAAGCTACCCAGAAATGGGAAGGAGAATATTCAGCACTTTCAACGTGATAGTGCAGGTATGTGAGTAGGCTGCCAAAGGGATGATCTCTTCAGACTCAGAATCTCACCTTCTACTTCCTATTTCAGGCAGCAGTTATGAAAGGAAGTTGATAGTTTTGTGAACTAATATCAGTCTTCTTACTTCGTCTACAGCAATAACTGTCAGAGAGGCTATACAAACCTTGCAACTAACAATATGAAAATTAGTTGTTCATGAAAAAATATCTTCTTGCAAGAAGCATAATATATGGTTTCCTTTGTACTCAACTATTTGCACAAAGGAAACCTTTTCTTTCTAGCAAACTGTGCTTCTGCTTTCTACTAGATGATGCTGCATTCCTGCTCTAAAATATTTAGTTCATCAAGCATTACATGCATTAGGTTTACTAAAGAAGGTGAAACGGTGAAAAAAAAATTACCAAAATGAAGCAAATATTCATGACTGTGAGTTTTGACAGAAGAGTCTTAAACTGGTTATTAAAAACTCTAAGATCACCTGGTAAATTTATACTTCTTAGAAACTTCTGTGTAAAATTTCACTTTGTTGAGAGACTATCTATCATGTTAAAGGACTAATTGAACACAGTTCAAATGATTTTCTAGAAAAGAAGCTCCAAATAAGAATGAGCCAGATACACTAGGCATGATTCTGGTAATGTTGGTAGATTAAATCTAGAAAAGATTTTGCTACTTTGACAGGAGAAATGTTTCTCTGTGAAGGGAAAAAAAAGCCAACCTGTTGATCAGATTGTTTTTTCTTTTTAAAATATCAAGAAAACTGCTGAACTGGGAGACTTATTCTGTAATATACGTTACAGGAGAATGTTCTAAGAAAGATCAAGAATTAAACATATTTCACCACAAACCTATTTGTCTTAATTTATATTTATTATTTTCATATCCAAAGGCTTGAAATGATATTGAAACTCTCTTGAAATTGTTTCATACCCTAATTTACAATATTTAAATCTTAAAGTTTGTGTTATGATTATAAAATACTAATAGGCCATTGCCAGCACTTGGACAGGTTTTAATTCCTCATTAGAGGCTAATTTGGTTTTGCAATACTCTTCTTTCCTTCACATGGCTCACATTTCAAGCCTCCACAAATCAGATGATTCAGTCACATGTATTCAGGGCATCAGCTAATACCAGAGCTGATGATTGCACACCATGATTAACATTATTAACTGTTAGGATAGAGCATGCACACCTGTGTGTGTGTGCAATCTATATGTATAATGGACATGAGGCAAAATACGTATATAACAATTTTGTAAAGTAACAAGAAAATCAGTGAATAGCTGACAAAGAAAAGATTTTTACCTTTTTCCTTCCTCTCATTTCCATGAAAATTAAAGGAAACCTGCATTTTTCCTAGTCTGTATCCTCATAGTCACTGTGCTGCTTTACAAGTATCTCTCAGCTGCTGGGTCTGTCCTGCCTGTCAGTTCAACTCCTCAGAGTTTACAACATCCTCCCACTGCTAACATCCTTCAGAGACACTTGTTGGAAATACTCAGATCCTAGATAGAAATCTTCTCTGGTTTTTTCAGTGTCATAATTAAAACTCCCTCCAAATTCAAGAATATTCAAGCACAACTGGCCACCCTCTTAAAGCAAAGTAAGACTGTATTGCTGTCTTCTCTTCTACATGTTTGACTCAGAAACAGTAAAGAACATTCTCAGTCTTCTAGCATCCACTTACTATTCAAGAATCTCCCCCAGTATATAATGATGTATAATGGGAAAATGAAGCAGACAGAAAAAACCTGCAGCTGGAAGAACACTCTTTACTTGTTGAAATCTAGGACTTTTATCTTGTGAATAGGCTTAGAAAAATTCAGTCTGTACCTCTTTTTTTTCTTTTTTTTCCCTTTTTTTTTAGTATCAGGTTTTACTTGTGTTTAAGACACATCAGATCTGCCAAGCTGGATTGGTAAAACTAGCACTTAGTGGTTGGGTGTTACGTAATTCGTATAAGCACCATTTGGGTAATGGAATTTTGTGGGACTTGTCCCTTTTCCCTCAGTAGCATGCAAACCATTTACTCTCCTTGCTGGTCTAAATGGAATTTACTGTTTAACTAATAAAGGAATTGATGTAAAGGACAGAGTACAGTATGGGAGGTGTGATAAAGCAGCATTGTCTTTAAGGGGGTTTCAATTTACCAATGTTCAGCAGAAACACTTTTCTATTTATGGCTTCAGTACAAACTCAAAGAGCTAGTGAATCAAGAGATTATTTTTTCATATGATTCTTACCAGGTTCAGTTGCAGATCGTGGCTCTGCATATCACATCATAAGGAGGGAAAACAAACAAGAAAAATTATATTAGAGGTTACATTAATAAATACCAGCATTCTGAATAAACATATTATACTGAAATAATGTAAATAAGTAGAGAACCTGTGCAAACGTTACAAAATCAACAAGATTTAAATTGTCTGTCAGTAGCAGCAGTTCAATTATTATTTCTAGCCATTAGCACTGAAAGAGGAAGAGGAAAGGACTCTGTCCAAACTGAATCCTGACAGACTAATTTAATGATCTTTTTCCATACTGTATTAAAAGCAGCCACTTCGGATTATTGCCTGAGCTGGTTTTGGCTGAGTGCAGCTGTGCCAGATGTGCTAGAACTTCAATATGAACTGGAGTCAAAGGCAGCCAAGTGGGATGCCACAACTGGCATCACTATTGTATTTTTCTCAATCCCTTTGGCAGCAGAGCGCAGGCCAAGTTGGCTCTCACTTGGAGTGGTGTCCAGTACATCTGGAATTGACTGAGGTGAAGACAGCCAGGACCTCTTGTTGCTAGCCAGGCTAGAAACAAGGAGAGGAGTTAATTGCAATGTTAAATCTAATGCTAGGGTCCAGTGGGATCACAGGTGAAGACTGTAATGGCAATACCTTTAAATTGTTGTAACCTGTGATTTGAGTTGCATGTTACAAAGAAAACATGAGACAATTGAGAAGTCCTCACAAGATGCAGTGCAAGGGCAGTGATGACCTGGCCTGGGCTAGCTTTGGTGCTCAGTAAGTCCTTGCAACACACCACCTCTCCTGTCCTGAGCATCATCATAACAGACGGAGCCCAAAGACATGGACTAACTGAACTCAAAATAGGTTTTGTGAAATTTTACAGGGATGATGCATAGACTAAGAGAATGAACTCTGTGTATGAGACCAAAGGATGCAAAGTGGTGGTTCATGAGGATCTCCTGGCTAGTGTGGGACCTGAGCATGACATAAATGGTATGGAATAACGGGGTGGAAAATGTCCTGGTTTTAAGTGGGATAGAGTTCATTTTCTTCACAGCAGCTGGTATTGGGCTGTGTTTTAAGATCTGTGCTTAAAACAGTGCTCATGATACAGAGACTTTTTTTATAAAGGCCTTTTCTGCTACTTGTATCTTGCTGATAGTGAGGAGGCTGGGAATGCACAAAGAACTGGGAGGGAACACAGCCAGGACAAACAAACTGCACCGATCAAAGTGATATTCCATACCATATGACATCATGCTCAGCATATAGATCTGGGTGAAGAAAAAGGAAGGAGTAACATTCAAAGTTAGGGCATTTGTCTTCCCAAGCAACTAACAGGTAATGGAACCTTTCTTTCCTCAGAATGACTAAACACCTGCCTGCCCATGGGAAGGGGTGAAAAGATTCCTTGTTTTGCTCTGCTTCTGTGACTTTTGCCTTCCCTATTAAACTGTATCTCAACCCATGAGTTTTCTCACTCTTACTTTTCCAATTCACTTCCTCAGTACACTGAGGGAGAGTGAATGAGGATCTGTGTGGTCCTCAACTAATGGCTGAAGTTAAACCATGACACTGCCTTACTTTTTTGGAGAATTCTGAAGTCTGGAGAATCTTGAATTTCAATGCCCTGTCGAAACCACTTAACATGAATGGGAGGGGGTCCTCTGACCCTGCATTCCAATACCACGACTTGTCCTTCAGATGCTGTGGCATTTTGTAGCTCCTGAAATATAAACATCATAAAATTCACTGGAGCACTTTACATTCTTAAAAATAGTCTTTTCTTCCCTTTGTAATTCAACTTTATTTTATTGTGTCATTACATTTTTGCAACAGACATTTTCTTTCATTCTGATTAAATTTAATTCATCTATATATTTAAAAATTATTGGATAGGCTATTTACATAGGCTAAATACATTCTTAAAAAGACTAAAGATGGGAGAATTGCAGAAGTATTTAATTCCTCAAATTAACACATGCAGATCACTGCAGTTTGAGCTTTCCAGTTTTAGTCTTCTTTTACAAACTGAAATGAAAATTCTGGAACTAACTACACATTGATTGACTTAATCCTGAGAGAGTAGCTGAGCTGCTTTTGGGTCCAGCTCTGTAAGGTGGAGCTGCTTTTCATCTGAGCCATATACAACAAATGAAGCAAAATTAGATGGCACCAATATGATTAGGATATATTAACTAATGTATGGATAGCTTCTGAGACAGTACTCTGGCTGTAATAAATCATTGTACACATGTGCAAAATTTCAGAAAAGTCTAGATCTTTAATGAAGAGCTGCAGTGAGAGGGAAACACAATATTTTAAGTAACAGAACTGACAGGTGATAGCCACTATTTTTACCTTCGTTATCTTTTTTAACATTATAAATCAAAGAGTGTTTTTTACTCTGCAGTGGCTGTCTCATTTCCTTTGCAGTTTATTGACAAAGTTTTAGACCTTAATGCAGCAAAGCATTAAGCCTTGAAGTTAGGGCTAAGCTCAGTTATTCCTAGTTTCTGTTCACAGATCTCTAATTAATCAAATGCATAAGAATTTTGTTATGTGGAAACCTAAAAATCTTTGAGCTGCTCCCTGAACTTTGTATGGAGAGAAATTCATGTCAGGAAGCTGGATTAGGTATATATTTTGTTGCTCATATCTGGTTTGTTTCTTCTGTAATTAGCTTTTTTGGTTTGGTATGTCCCAGCTGTCTGAAGCAAATTAATAATCAATTTCAGGGACAAGAGATATGAGCATTAGGAGGAAACAGAAGAGTTTTAATTGCTTTGGTAGTTTCTGGATGGGGGATGAACTTCTCCTGTTTCCTACTCTTATTTGGAAATTGCCTGCCTCCCAACCTTGCAGTAATCACATTCTCCAATCTCTTGCACCTCCACTATTCACCCTCCTGTGACACCTGCAGTATGGGTGCAGAATTATGAGGGACAGAATCAGACCTTTCTTGACATGAGACAGGAATATGATGGAGCCAAGCTAGACAGCTGTAGAGAGCAGGGCTTAGTCTTGCTTACTCTTATCTCTAGGCAAAACTATTTACTGTTCCATATTAATTTTTAATCAAATGTTTTCCTGAAGTAATAATCAGAAATATTTCATTTTGGCCTCAATAAGTAGTGACTAAATAATCATTGCTACTATGAAAATCATTGTTTGAGGCACAATGAAATAGTGTTTTCAACTGAAGTTGTATTTTATAGATCAGGGAAGTATGCCATCCTTTTTTTTTGCTGCTATCTAATTCCCAGTTCTTAAGTTTGATTTGGTATGAACATGAAGATAAATATTGACTTAAGTAATTACCTAGGATATACTGAATAGAATTTTCTGAGTAGAAACTTCTCTTCTAAAAAGTATGATCAACAGGACTAGAGAAAGGACTGGCTCTTGTACTCAGCACTGGTGAGGCTGCACCTTGAATCTCATGCTCAGTTTTGGCCCCCTCAGGAAAAACACTGAGGTGCTGGAGCATGTCCAAGAAGAGCAACAAACCTAGTAAAGGGTTTAGAGCACAAATTCTATGAGGTGCAGCGGAGAGAACTGAGAAACAGAGGTTTGGGGGGATGTTATTGCTCTCTACAACTACCTGAAAGGAATTTGTAATGAAATGGGGGTTGGGGTCTTGTCACAAGTAACACACAATTGGACAAGAGGAAATGGCCTCAGGGTGTGATAGTGGAGCTTTAGATTGGATATTGGGAAAATTTTTTTCAGAGAAAGGGTTACCAAGTACTGGCTGCCCAGGGAAGTGGTTGAGTCACCATCCATGGAGGTATTTAAAAAACATGTAGATGTGGCACTTACCAACATGGTTTAGCAGTGGGCTTGGTTGTCCTGGGTTAATGGTTGGGCTTGATGATCTTAAAAGTCTCTTCCAACCAAAGTGGTTCTATGATTTCTACAATTTTTTTGCTAAACCAGAGTTCAAAAGCCTGTATTATTTGTTCTTATCAGTAGGTAAATTATTGTGAATGAGGCTTTGTCAAGACTATTATATGTAATTGGTGCTTACCTTGCTTTATTTTACAAAGAGTTATCATTGAAGAACAGTCACGGATATATGACAAACTCATACAGAATATTCATTTAAATCCACTAGTAGAATGCATAAGAACTTCATTGTTGCAGTGGAAAAGTATTTTCTTAGGAAGCCATTGATACTGAAAAGTTCGAATGTGATCAAATCTTCCTGCATTAGGATACATAATTTTGATATTTTCTTTTGGACTATGAGAGTATGATACAAAAATCATGATGGATAAAACATACTTTTGTAAAAATAGGTGCAGAATAGATAGGCTTGGGTCCATCCAGATGATGTAGGTATGAAGTAGGACTCTGAACCTGCAAAGCAATGCAACAATGCTATAAAATGGAAAGAGTACTAGTTTCAATGATATGGCCCTGCGTATAAGCAAAAATGCAAACTCTCAGATGTGCAGTCTTATTACAATGTTCTCTTTCTACCATACTTCTTCAGAGACATCACTGTTTGACATCTGCTATATTTCTGAAATCAAAATGCAAGCTTTGTAGGCTTCTGTACTTCCAATGAGAATTTTGTATCCAATTGTCTTTGCTTAAAATATCTTGAGAATTTGACTCCTGTTAATAGATTCAGGTAAATCCTTTGCACCAAACTATTTTTGCTTCTCCTGCTATTACATCCCATCACTGATGGAGTGATAAATAAATCCAGGTACCTAAAAGCTTATCAAGGTTAGCCTAAGGAAGGGAAAAGATTTTACCATGTACAGGCTGAAAAAGATTTTGTTTGTATTTTATGATTTACATGTAAACTCTTAAGTCAGCCACAGCAGCATTAAAGACTTAGTACAAATGAATAAACAGTGATTTTTTATATTTATCATCTAGATAGTAAAATTTATTTTTCTCTAAAAAGCCCAAAGAAATGACAGCAATATTAAATTTAATAATAAAACTTAAAATTTCTGCTAAAAAAATATTGCAGGCATTCATTTGTAGTACATTCTTTTGGGACAAGAACAAGTCACTATTAAGTGATGAACTGTAATTTTCATCATCACCAGATCTGTCTGCTGCTCAAATGCTGTGTTGATTTACACACTGTGTAAGAGTCCACATGTATATTTTGTTTTATGTCCCATTCAGTGGATAAATACTTAATTTTTTAAAATCGTAATTCTTAATATAATAATGTAAGTTTATAGTTTAACAATAAAATTCCTCAAAATGACAGAGTTTTTCAGGAGTTGCAAATCTTGGAAAAAAATTTGAAATACTTTTACTAATTTAAAAATTGGTGTCTAAAAATACCTGCTGACTGGGCAGAGAAATAGGCTGAATTACAGCTGTGGTCACTCCTGATTTTGGTGTAGAAGATCCTATTGTCAAGGAAACAGAAGTGGTTTTCTTTTGGGCCCTGAAAAATAAAAACCCAGGAAGTGCTTTATAAGATCTGAAATGAGAATGTGTTAGTTTTTAATATGTAAGCAATCTTGCACTTTCTACATATTTAAATATGTCATTATCAACTGAAAAGATCAACACGAATGATGAAGATCAAGATGGACAGATAAAGCCTGAGTAGAACACAACCTTTGGCTAATTTATGCTTCCTCACACAATAAAAAGTACTGATTTAAGATGAAACTAAAAGGTATTTTGTTTCTTTAATTGTAGTCCTCTGCATATTTCTTTGGAGGCACTGGACTGGGTGACTACAAATGAAAACTTGGTTACCTTGAACTTACTTATGAATATGAAAAATTGGTATCAACAAATACAACTGTTTTACCATTTACCAAATGTTGCTAGGGTTAAGGCCAGCCTTCTCTGACAGAACAAGCAAATTAATACAATTCACAGTTATAATACTGCACATTTATATCACATGAGAGAAATACAAAAGGCAAGGCATACACAAGCGTACCCCAGATGCTATTTAGATCGTAAAACTACCAAAGATTTTCCAGTATCCCTTATTAAGAACATTTAAACAATATTGGTACTGCTTTACATACTTACTGTGGCATAGCTCCAGATTTTAATTTGAAAATTAAACTTTCAGTCTCTGAATCTGTAGAACTCGCTCCTGGAAAAGAAAGCTTTTTCAATAATCTCACATCTTTTTTATTGATTTATTTAATGTTTCAATGCTGAAGAGAAAACTATGATACTTTTGCATTTCATTTCAAGAACTGAGAACTCTCTGTAACAAACTACGGCATTTTTTTATCTGATAAAGATTATAACTATGTACTTTAGACAGTTACAGAAATCATAACCATGCCAATTTAATTGCACACTGCTTTCCCTGGGCTCCTAGCTGTCTCCCTTCATACTGAAACAAATATGGCCAAGACAGAAAAAAAAAAAAAGGCTGAGTACCACTGCTCTATGGGAAATGTATAATTTTATTTGCTTAAATTTTAAATTTGAACCTTAAGAAAACATAGGGCTTATACACAGATAAAAAATCTCCAAACTTAAGTAAGAGCAACTCAGTATACCAAGACATTTTCAGACTAAACTTGCTGCCCATGATGTGCACATTTCAGACTATTTACATTAACCTACGCATAACATTTATGTACTGCTATTTCTTGCCAGTGGAAGTCTTGATATAATGTATGTGTTTGGCAATACTCAGAGCTTACTTAAAGAAAAAAATATGGAAGCATTTATTCCCTTTGTCCTAATTTTTCCTAACAAAAGATACTTCACACATTCATTCTAGACATGTATGCAGTCCATATTATTCCTAAAGGAATTTCTGCATATATATGGATAGCTGTATGTTTAATACAAACCATAAGCACTTCATAATCAATATGCATAGTATAGCATAGATGGATTCTAATGAAACAATGCTGGGACTGAAATACCCAAGAACCCTATTGATTTACAGAGTTTATACTATTAAAAAAATCCAAGCAATAAGTAGAACAGAACAGATGAGAAGAGAGAAGCAAATGTCCAGTCACCAAAATGGGTCTACATGAGAGGATTTCTTAAGAACACAGAACAACCAGGTCTTGCATGGCTGGGCCTGCTGCACAAAAGAAAGTATGAATCATCAGTGTCATCAAATCTATTAATGTACAAAGCAGTGCTTGTGTGTCAATCTGCTTTCCTTAAAAATGACAGAGTAGGAGCCTAACAACTTGTACAAGGCTCTCTCTTTCAAAGTAACATTATAAAACTTCAAGATAGGACTTCCATACAGCAAGACTGGCAGATGCCAAAGAATGAATTGTTTTATTCACAGCATCTCTCTGCCTAGCTGTTTCATCTTTTACAGTTGCTTCTGTCCTTAAAACTTCACACAGCAATATGTATTTGTACCACACCTGAGTATTTCTGAAATCATGATACTTCTGTAAAGAAAACTCTTATTAGAATCTGTAAGATTCAGAAAAGTCTTGGGGATTTTGTTATTATATCCCAATGGGGCATTAAAAAGTTCTGAGAATAAAGAGCATAATGTATAAAGGCACATATGTCATGATTTAGCTAATTAACAGCAAAACGGTTTTTGCTTTGTTAATCAAAAGCTATTTAATAATTTTGGTGTGTCATTATTCAGATTTCTTAAGACTAATTCTTATGTTAATTTATTTTATGCTTTCATATGACCATTTAAATTAATTTTAATGAGTTACAAAACTGGTAAAAGAATATAGAGTAGCCAATTTTTTGGGAGACGTATGAATTAAAATAAAATAAAATTAGTATTCAGTTAAGATAAACTCACCTGAAATACAGTTCTCTGCTAAAAAATAACTTAATGGTTTTACTCATGGTCCTCATTAACTTTTCTCAGAGAAAATAATACTTGAGTTATGACTAATTTTGCAGTCAGGAAATATTTTGACAATAATGAGCAGTTGTTTCTAGACAAAACCACTATGACTGATTTTAATCTGACTTAAAAACAGTATACCAAAGATAATGGATTTTGGTACATTTACACATGACTAAAGAAGACTCATTTGGAGCAGCCACATAGAGGCAGGTAGAGCACAGGGAGGCAGTTCAAAACTGAGATGTGGGTTACTGCTATCATGAAAATCATTATTGCTATCACTAATCAAATCTTTAACTAGTAATTTACAGAAGTACTGCTTAAAAGCTAATGATAGGCCAAAGTTTTTGTTTGTTCCTTCTATTTCATTCTTTATCTCTTTTCTACCTTAAATATATAGCAATCTACTCAGTGATTCCTGATACATTCTTTGAAATATCTTTGAATTAATGTGATATGATGTTCAAAATGTGTTGTGTTAAAGAAAAGCAAAGGAATATAATAAAAATACCACCATATTGAATGTCATGTTAAGATAAAGAACCAAAAGTAAACTTCAGCTTAGCTATCTTTTCTTATATGCATCAAGTGTTTTACTATTTTATCTCTTACCTTCAATGAATATTTCAGCTGATGTGCTATCTGAACCAAAAGAATTTGAAGCCAGACAAGTATAGCGTCCAGTGTCGTCTTCAAAGGCTTCTACTATAATTAGTGAATGAAGTCCTCCACTTTCAGAATGGATCTGAATGTCAGGGGAATTCTGGAGTTCTTTTCCTTCACAGAACCATCTGCAGCCCACACACATTTAGAAAGACAAAGAAGAAAAGAATATAAAGGATTGGTTCAGGCTCATTGCACACAAGAAGACATTACACTCTGCTGCAAAAATCTAAATTGCTACTGAAATCAGCACATGGTGTTTTGAAGTGTTTAACAAAAAAAAGTATTTCACAAAGAAATAACTTGCTAGAATAAACTTTGTTTAAAAGACAGGGAGACATTTGTGAATACTAAGAAAATTGTACACAACACACCTACATTTTAAAACTATCTCCTGTCCTGGTTTTGGTAAATGAGTTTTTCCTGCATAACTTGTGTATTGGCTTTTTTTGACCACAGTCTAACGCACTTCAATATAATTTATCACTCCCATCTATCTAAACCCCACTGATTCTGCACACAAAACATCTGAATTTGTGATCAGTGGCACAGGATCTAGCTGCAGGCCTGACAGTAGTGGTGACCCTCAAGGGTTGATATTTGGCCTAGTATTATTCATCAATGGCTTGGCTTATGAGAAGGTACCTCCTCAGCAGGCTCACTGATGACACAAAGCTGGGAGGGCTGGCCGATATCCCAGAGAGATGTGCAGCCCTTCAGAGGGACCGTGGCAGGTTGGAGAGATGGGCAGAGAGGAACCAGCTGAAATTCAACAAAGGAAACTGCAGGGTCCTGCACCTGGGGAGGAATAACCCCATGTACCAGTTCAGGCTGGAGGCTGAGCTGCTGGAAAGCAGCTTGTGGAGAAGGACCAGAGAGTCCTGGTGGACACCAAGCTGTCCACGAGCCAGTAGTGTCTTTGTGGCCAAGAGGCCAACGGTGTCCTGGGGTGAATTAGGAAGAGCATTCCAGTAGGTCAGGGGACGTGATCCTGCCCCTTTACTCAGCCCTGGTGAGGCCTCACCTGTAGTGCAGTGTCCAATTCTGGGTTCCTCAGGACAAGAGAGACATGGAGCTTCTGGAGCTCCTGTTGTGAGGGCAACAAAGATAATTAAGGAACTGGATCATCTCTCATATAAGAATAGGAGCTGAGCCTGTTCAGCCTTGAGAAGAGACAACCTGAGACAGGACCTCATGAATGTATGTAAGTATCTGAAGGGAGCATATCAAAAGGATGGATCCAGGTTCTGCTCAGTGTTGTCAAGCAATAACACAAGAGACAACAGGCAACTGATTCACAGAAAGTTCCACCAGAATATTAGGAAGAACTTCTTTACTGTACAGGTGACGGAGCACCAGAAGATACTGCATAGAGAGGTCATGGAGTCTCTCATATTTGAGATACTCAAGAACAGTCTGGATGAAATCCTGTGCCATGTGCTCTGCTTGAGCAGGGAGGCTGGGCCAGATGACCCACTGTGGTCCCTTCCAACCTGACCCATTCTGTGATTCTGTGATTTTTGTCCATCTTGCCCAGTCAACCTAACATAATCCCATGGTACAGGTTCCATACTGGTAAGCTTTAAATAGGTTTACTCTTGCTTTAGATCAAGAAGATAAACTGGTTTCCTAGGCCTGGAATTTTATGTATGTAAGTAATACATTTTCCACTACCAAAAAGGTATGCCCCAACAAAAGTGCTGGATTTAGGTACAGACAAAACAGACACTTAGGATGACTTATAAGTAGGTAAAAGCACAGCATAATTTTGTTTACATCAGGTCAACCAAGCATTTGCCAGTGTAAGCTATTCTATGTTCTCAGCCCATACTGTGGCCATGAAAGTACCTGTTCTCACCTTTTTTCTGTTTGATGCCCTCATATCAGGTAGTCCTACTACCCTAGGCTATGCCCTAATTTATTTGTATCTCTGGCAGCTCAGCAAGTACGAGAAGAATAACTCTGGTTTATAGTGTCTGCTGTGCATTTCTGCAGAGAGGGGAGGCAGATTGGAGAGTCATTAAAGGAAAATCACTCATGAGCAACCATCCTTCTGTTCTCAAATTGTCCCTATATCCTGAAAACAAATTTTGCCAATTCCCATTCCATGGGAATGTTATTCCCATTCCAGTCCTGCTAACCTGTCCTCTGAGCTTTACCACTCTTTCTTCCCTTCTTCTCACTCCATAACCCTAATCTGTGTTCTCCATGTCCTCTCCCTTCCCTCCTTTCCCTCTTTTCCCTCTGCCACCCCAAAATTAAAATCTAGCTCTAATGAAAATAAAGACAAAATGAGAAATTCTTGACAGCAAGACTCAAAAGGGATCTTCCCCCTGCCAAATTTTAGTTTTCTAGTATGTTTTGTTAAAAAATTAACAAATATAACTTCAGAAATTTGTAGTCAATGCAAAGTAAAAAACGACTGAATTTTAAAAATAATTTTAAAACATTTAAAATTTGCCACAAAAATTCAGTATTTTTCCTTTAATTTGTATGTGTTGATGAGAGAATTTTTGCAGTTACATCCCAGTAATACCTCGGAATGATTTTTTTCCCCCTCTATCAGATGACTTCCAATTACCCCCCAAAACCAAAATAATCCCAAGGAGTTACAGAACTCTCCCTACCTATTTAGGACAAGCATGCAACACTACAAGATGACAGATACTATAAAATAACAATTAATGAGGAGTCTTTAAAATTGACCTGCCTCACTCTTATTGTTCTTTTTAATTACAAACTTCATGCAATTAACATAAATAAAAAATGTTTTAAAACATCCTTCTGAAAAAATTACATTGTGAAACTTGAAATAACATGCTTATTTCAGAATGCGGAGTTAAGAAACCTACCAGGTTTACACATAACACAATTCCCCTTAATAATATAATTGTGGGCAAGCTCTCTGTGTTTATGAACAATAGATGTTTTATTCCTGAAGGCATAACCCTCATTTGGTAGTGGCAGTAAAGCTATATGCAATTGTCTTCAGTAATTAAAATAGGAACAAGTTCCTTTTCTGTCTTCTGTTGCCTAGATAGTGCACACAGAAAGCATCATTTTTGGAAAGAACTAACAAACTTCCATTTGTTTACTCAGCAGACCCCTTTGGCCTACTTTTACAACTATTTGCCTTGGAGACAAATCTATTCTGTCAGCTCTACTGCCAAAATTAACATTTCTTTCCCCCCTCTTCCCCTCATTTCCTCTTGTCACAAGTTGTCCCTTCTACCAGTGTGAGGACCTCTGCTACTATTTCTGATTATTAGACCTTCAGAGTCCCAACCCCTGTGTAGCCTTTCCTAAGCTACAATTTTAAACAATATGCACAAGAGAGAGGTTAATTCAATTTCTAGACAATCACAGACAAGAGCCTGTAATATGAGGCCCTACATAACCGTTTGTTCTATTTTTCTTTCCTTTCCAGCAACATCCTGCAAACGAAAACCTCTCCTTCAAGCCTAATTATTTTCTCAGACAGATCCCATTTTAGTTTCAAGCAAGCTGTATGGCTTTCTATTGTTTCCTAAATTCCATGTTCACAAAATGTTTAAGAAATCATCATAAGCATAAGAACCTAAAATAAAAAAAATCCACTTATATATTTTTGTCAGATAACATTCAATAAGAAGTGAACTGTTTTCTTAGGAGGACAAGTTCTACATTGTCCCTTGACATTTGTACATACACACGGTCAGTCTCAAAAAGTGGGAGCTATTCCTCAGCACTAGCTGGGATTAAGACTTGTATCACATCAGTGTCATCCTGAAAACGAGTCCTGACCTGCTACATCATAGAATGTCTGCCCCAGACGAAAGCGCAGAAGTAAGCAATTCAATACCAAATTACCTCAGCTATCATTAAGGCAATGTTTGATGCATGGGAAACACACCTGGTGTGGGACTCCACTGTTTACTGTGGAAAGAAGAATTCACCTTCACAACTGGCAAGAGCACAGGTATTTGAAATGACGAACACTGGAAGAGGCTTAGTTGTACTCTCTTTTCTTTTCTAATTGTATTTTTTCTCCTCTGTACATGTTGATAAAAGTGGAGGATTACTTGTGAATTTCTTTTGGTGATTACATCAAAATAAGATGAAAAAAGAAAATATGCAATTTACATACTTATTCAGCAATAACTTGCCAGTTGCCAGTTCAGTTCAAGAGAGTTTGTGAATTCAAAAAAGGGTCATCAATTAAAAAAAAGTGAAGCATTCTTTTCCCAAACACAGACGGAATTCTACTTTTTCATCTTTTATATATATATATATTTGTGCAGTCAGCCTTACTGCATAACAATCAGAATAATCATAGAAGAGCATTTTTTGCTCCTAAGGACTGAAAAAGAGTCAAAGAAAAATCTTTGAAGCATTCCCTCTTTCTGCAGAGGGATCACTAAAGCAAGCAACAAATCACTATCAAAGGGAATCTGAGCCAAAGAAACCAGGACTCATGGCTAGACACAGAGAAATAGCCACAAAGCAAGTCTTGCAAGAAAATTCCAGTTTTATGCTAACTAGGGCAGCATTAACTCATGTCCAGTCTGTTCCAGCCTACTGATCCTCTTGGGGATAAGAGGATTACTTTCTAGCTGCGAGAAGGCAACAATACTTCTGGAGAGTTAAAACACCCCAAACCAAATCCTACCCAACCCAACCCAAAAAACAGTGAAAATAACACAGAGGAACAAACGCACGGCAGATGCTTTGAGAAAATTCTCTACATAGGGACCATTGTTTTAAAAAGACACCTCTTTCAAAACTTCTTCAAAACCAATGTAAAAATATCAACTCATTTCTCTGTCCCTGTGTTGCAGGTTCTCAGTATTGTATTAAGTATTCAAATAGAAACAAAACAGGCAGAGACATCAACAAAAGAGTTTGCAGATATGTGTACATATCAGTCCACAGAACAGGACTTCCAGCTTGCACCATGGATGCATTCCTGCAGGCCATGCTACCGTTCATGTAAATTAGTAGAGAACTGTCCTCTTGGAAAAGATCAGAAACTACTATAAGATGTCAGATAAGGGCTGACAAAAAAAACCCCAAAAAACCCAAACAAAACCCTCCAAAAAAACCAACCAACCAACCAAAACAAAACAACCATATTTTATATAACTGAAATAAATTTTATTAGTCATTCTGTATCTTACCAAATTTCAAATTACACTGAATTTTTCTGCTTTTTTCTACTTTCTTCCACATTCTTGTTCTACAATTTCTCCTCTTATGTGTATTTCTACTCTTTGCCTTGCTTTTTCTTCAACCATGCTTAGATTACACCTACATTGTATCTCCTGTATACTAAAATTATAGTAATTAAATATTCAATGCAGACAGTGAAACAATCACTAGACTGGAAAGTCTCACTAGGAAGAGATATTTTGGTAACAGGGGAACAATGATTAGGTACTCATATTTCATGCTCCAAACCCTCATTGCTTTTCCACTGGCTACATTGCAGCAAAACCAGAACAGCAAACAAAAAAGGACAGTCAGATGCCAGGTGAGCAGCAGTTCATGCACACTGACATCAAGTAGCAAGCCACACAATATGCCTTTCTATTCACTCGTCTTTTCTTTACGCCCTCACAATCCTCCATGCACGGAAATACATAGGAGCACGTGTGTCTGGGATTTTAATGACCCTGAACAAAATATAAACAGAGTTGAACAGTACACTGACTAAGTAAGCACAAGGGTCTTAAGAAAAACAGTTCAAGGTTCTCTCTAATGCATAATCCTGCTGGAACTTATATTTTTTGAGAGTCACTGAGGAATAGAGAGGTTTTCCTCTCTGCACACTCTTGAAGTTAATTTAAAATGGCAGCTGAAGTGAAACTTTAAGATACAGCCTTAGGGAGAAATTATAATAGGGAATTCTGACCACTACAGAAAGTGCAGAGAGATAAGTTGTAAATTAAAAAGTAATTTTATCCTTAGTGGTGTTAAGTATGTCCAGCAAGAAAAGTCAAAATGAAATACTCTGACATTCCCATACTGGCAGAGTCAGCATTTCCATCACAATACTGTGTAACTCAAATTTTGTTTTTCTCCATTGAAACTAAGCAGTCCAACACTTCCAGACTATAAAACATTACTACTTAAAGAACTTAAGCTGATTTTTAAAAGAAATCAGCTTTGTCATAAAAGATTTAGAGTACACTGCAGGAATCAAATTATTCAGATGCCTATAATTCTCTACGCACTGGCCAATTTTTGTGCAATAGATATTTCATTATTTGTACAGGTAATCCATGAGAGAGTTTCCAACAACAACATACATACTTTAAATATCTATATACTGTAATCCTAAAAAAAAAAAAAAATCTGAATATAAATGCTGATGCTTTGCCTGAACCTTCAGTTAGGCAATTAAAAAATATCTCTATATACTGAAAACCACAGAAGCCAATTTTATATTAAAAAGTGTGTTACAAATAAGCAATGTACATTAATTTAACTAATTTAAGTGATTCTTCAGATGTTGCACAGTGTTCTCCCAGCTCTCACAAATTTCAGTGAGGACTTCACATCCAGCTGAGTAAGCTGCACAATTAGGTACTTGGAGACCAAAACCGTCCTCCTAAAGTGCCAAAGAAATGGCAAGAGGAAATAATATAACCAAAATAGTTATATTTTTAAGACGTATCAACGTTGCAGTCTGCCATTTCCTGCAGGTTAATTCTGCTTCCTCTAAAGAGAAGCTTTTCATCACATTTTGTGCAAGGATGCAAAGTGGAGGGGTACAGAAGTAACAGATGAGACCAGCTGAGCCACGGGCTGCAAATCTTCCAAGAACAGTGAGCAATGGCCTCTATCACTGATTGCAACCTGCAGTAACTCCAAAGATGATTTTTTTTTAGCTTATTCCTGCCATTAGGAACATTTCCTCCCTATATTCTTGTGTAGATTTTCCAAGCCTCTTTCAGTTCACCTTACCCATGGAACAAGGACTCTACTCTGTTTCAGCTGGGGAAATAATCTGAAAGTTAGCTTGAGATTTTGATAGATTCGTACAAGATGCTCAGAGTTACAACTTGTAGCTCATGTCAGTCTCTCTGGGTATTGCAGTGTTCCACAGCCTTACCTAGGTGTGTATAGCTAATTACAAAAAAAAAAAGACAGCATTGTCAGATTGGATTAAAAAGAAATTGTTCTGTCTTAAAACCACACCTTAGAAATTCTCCATTTTTTTTTCAAGATTGTATCTTGTCCTTGACTTTGCAACTGTTGGCCTCACTTTGTAGCTTCTAAGTACAGAAGCTTTAAAGAAAATATTTTCAATGGAAGCTTTTAGTTACCTGAATGATAGAGGTAGTCACACAAGAAAACACAAAATCGATGTTAGAAAGTATGAAAATCAAACAAAACACTGAGCAAAGCAAAGATTTCTAAATTTACAACTTTCTATATACCTTCTAGAGAACATTTCTTTTACTTTTTGGATTATGTGAAATTTAAATTATTTGCTTAACAGTTACCACTGTTTATTTTGCATTTCTCTGGCAGTGCTATAATGCATGCTGCTGATTTCAGCTGTTACTACT
This sequence comes from Acrocephalus scirpaceus scirpaceus, assembly GCA_910950805.1. Taxonomy (NCBI): domain Eukaryota; kingdom Metazoa; phylum Chordata; class Aves; order Passeriformes; family Sylviidae; genus Acrocephalus; species Acrocephalus scirpaceus. The sequence continues at coordinate 7,571,937 of OU383778.1, read as the reverse complement.
AAACTATTCTCAGGCACAGTAAGAATTTTTGATACAAATGTATTTTTCTGAAGTTGCTGAATGTACTGAAATTCACTCCTACAAATTTACAACTGAGGCAACTACCTCTTGTTTCCTCAAGACAACAGGTCCTTCTGTTTTATCTCAGCTTCCTGTTATATTTTTAAAGAAACATCATAGTCAAAACTACTGTGACCATTATAATATGAAATGAAATACAAATTGGTATTTTTTATTAATTACTTTTTAAAGGAATGCTAACAGCCATATTAAAATTCATACTTGGTTTTGGGGTTTTTTTTGGGAGTTTAAAAGTAGTTGCCTTGGTATGAGAGAAGCACAAACAATAATTTAAATAAATAAACTGACCCTTTTTTTAAAAAAAATTTAATTGTAATTTATGTACTATGAAAAATTAAAGAAAAGAATGAGTTCATAAAGCAAACACATTCTAATTTAGTGAAATTTTATTGCTATAAATTGCATGTCTCCCTGTTAATCCTGCAGTGTTATAAAAGTTGGAAGATATGCATGCTGTGATGCAGTAATGAAATACCTGGATATTAGGTGGAAATATGCTCATTTCTGCCTATAATGCAAAAGTTTAATGCTAATCCTTCATGTACATAACCAGAGACACTATATCATGTAGAAAAGAGGTACCTTCTGTATGACTTACATGCAATCCAAATGTACTGATCTCTGATTAATATACATTTCTGTAATAATAAACTGTGTAGGAGATTAAAGTAGTATTCACTGCTTCTTATTAATTTCTTGCAGGACAAATTTTCTATAACTTTTTATAAAACTGGATATGCTCACTATTTTTTTAGAACTCTGATGATAAAGAAGATACATAAATATTTAACATGAAAATGATGAAAAGTATCTAGCAACTTTGTTGTTGATCTGGCTTCAAAGTCTCATAGGTACATTTATGCCATGCTGCAAAGAAAGCAGGGAAGTGACTCTTATTGCTGACTGCACTGTGGGGTTGGTGCAAATGATATTTCGCAAATGTATCAATGGTATCCAAATGAGATACCACATTTCAGGTAATCCTGTTTCATCATGCGGATCAAAGACATCTGTGCAGCTGTTTTCATTCAACAAGAACAGCAGGGAGATCATATTTCTTTAACTGGCCAAAAAGCAGTCAACATTAAAGGAAAGATCTGTATGCTTACTTCTCTAACCAGAATGAACAAATATCTCTTAAAGAAGTTTCTCCTACAACAATATTGTTTATGTTATAGCCAACCTTCAGAAATAACAGAACGCTGAAATGCATGAATAACTTATTATCCGAATGCTGAAATGCATGAATAACTTATTTTCCATTTTTGAAGCCCAAAGCTTAAACCCTAGTTCACATGCTATTTTTATCTAGATTTACCCTTTGCCACAAAAGATTTATCTTTTTTCCCATATCTTTGTCCATTAGCAAAACAAAAAGTACTTATTATTCTTGACCTTAACTATATGTTTTCTGAAGACAAAAGCATTGTCCAGGTGTAGATATAACCTGCAGATTTCACATTTTCAGAAATCCTTCAGAGAACTTTCTTTTCCCTCTTTGGTTACAAGCCTGTGCAATAAAAGTGTCACTTTGAGAAGCTGCAATTTAACTGACAATTAGATGTAAGATAGATAATTCAGTTTCTTCTACACTTTTGCAATCATCAGATCAAGAGAGAGTGAAAATTCTGTGCAATTCAAGGACCACTTATGAACTGCAAACTACATTTTTTACAACAGGCATGTTGATTATTTGCAACACGTAAGCTACTTATTCAAAAATAATTCATTTCATTGAGCAAATTCAATAACTAGGGAATTTGGACATATATATAAATTTTAAAGTTATGTGACCATGTTCATATATGTGAATAAAAAGCATGAATTAAAAATCGAGGAATAACTTATATGTGATTTAAGATATGAAGTTTTCAACACATCTATTTGTAAGACATTTTTGAGGGCTGCTGGACTCATTAGATAACTGCAGGCTAATTTAGTGAGATTTTTTTACATCAGTCATTCTCTAAAGAATATTCAGAGAACTTACTGTATTACAAGCCATTAACATTATTTAATGTATCAATTTCCCTACATCATTTCTTCTTGGACAATTTATTATCACTTCATTTTCTGGAGCACTGTTTTACACCTGACATCTAGATGTTTATAGAAGAATATTTTATGTAATCTGTTTGACTAAACCTGAGATCCTGCCACATGTGTGCGTACTACCACCACTTACAACTCAGCCATACATTTGGTATAAATCTAAAAAAGGATTTTGAGATCCAGTGCAGTCTGGGCCAACATTGCTAGAGCCTCTTTGCGAATGCATAAGAAATAACTCTGCTGTCTTCCAGGTTAGCTACACTGAAGAAGGATAAATCAGAATAACTGAAGAGAAAACTGCTACTCTCCTTAAAATTCATAATAGGCACTTTCTGGCACAGCTGGAGAGTCAAAAGAACTCTTTGCTTCACTCCAATTACAATTCTGTATTTCAGTAATGAACGTGACCACTCAACAGCTTGGATGGCTACGCTTGACAATATTTAATTTTTTTCTAAGATCTTATTACATGTTGAAATTGAAACAAATTTCCTTCAGAAAAAAAGCCAATATTGTGTCACAACAAAAGACTTTCAACGTTAGGTTGCTAAATTCTCTTCACAGAAATTTGTTCTCCTTAGCTGTAAGACCCCAACGTTTAATTATAAAAGTCTGCAAATATCAGGGGGAAAATGATATTGCATTGGAAATACCTCCAATTTGCAATAACTCAACAGTGCGATAGATAGATAGATATAGATATATATCTATAAATAGGTATGTATCTCTATAATGTATAGTACAATTTTTCTTTCAATATTATTAAATACAAGATACGGCAAAATAATTGAATAGTTGCAAATTCCCACTTGTTCTTAGTCCCTAACGATAGCATTTACTTTTGGAAAATGCTGTTTGCTTCATAAATACAGTAGCAAAACTATCTGTGACCTCTCTGGGTTTCATTGGTTTCAGATGAAAAAAAATTACAAACTAAGACCTGCGGATTCTAAGGAATTATAATCTGGTCTACAATTTCCAAAATTAATTAAAATGCATTGAAAAGGAAAATTCTTTGGTCTTCTGACATATCTAAAAATGCAATTCTCTTTTATGACTCAGGAAAAACAAAAAAAGCAAATGAGAAGAAATATACAGAAGAAAAATGCTCCCATAGTAGTTTTGTGACACATTTACCTGTATTTCAGAAGACTTTTCACTTAAGTCGGTAGGTCATATGAGCAGGAAGTGACAGAAAGAATTAAGTGGAGTAAAAGATCAACTTACATTCATTTATAGCCTTAACATTCCTTGTAACTTTCTCATTTTATATTTTTAGGTTTCATATTTCATGGCAGGTTTTTTTTCTTCTTTTGAAATATCTTCTACATTTTGATCTCCACTGCAACAGCTTGCCCCCAATGCCAATAAACCTGGAAGCTGTTTCCATGTGTCAGAGCACAAAGACAGAATGGTTTATAAATGTGATGAATGAGCAAGTACAGTCATAAAAAGTTTGATAATAGCTGGCTCTGCAGTTCTGTGCTTAATATAACTGTAGATATTTAATTAATTTTTTAACATAATTCAAGTTTAAATGATTACCAGATAGAGACATTTATTTATTTGAGAGTTTTATACTTTCAGAGGATTGTCACAGAACTGTGAAACATGTTACACAGAAGAATTCAGCACTGAACAGAAGAAAAACCCCTGCACCTGAAACACTCAATATATGCATTCAACTAGCTATTACACAGGAGCTCCTATAGTTTTAGGGCATGAAAAGCCAGACACTGAGCAATAATTTCTTTCATTCTGACAGGTAATTAAATTGACTGGGTTTGTACAACTTCCTTCTGGGGCCTGGAACATCCTACCCTGAAGTCAAAGCGTGGTAGACATTATCTGCATTTCAGATTGTTCCACTAATTCATGTGTCAGTAAGTCAAGCAGACCCCTTCTGCTTGTGTCTGTAGTTGTGCCAGCAAAAAAAATTGATTTACATGCTGTTTTGTTTCATGCAAAGATTATCATCTCTTCCCCCAAAAATCAAAACATTAGATTTCCAAAGTAGAGATGCTGCTCTGTATTTTTCACCCTGCAGCTAAAGGATTTTGCTACACATGGAAATACATACATACAAATTTTCTCTCCAAAATGGACTTGAAAGTTAATCCAGGAAATTCTGCCTGGTTTATGTCCCATGAAGCATCCTCAAATATTTGTTTAAACAAAGTTACAGAAAGATATCCCAAACATATTAAAAAGTAGTCCTCAAATGCATCCAGCCCTGTACTGAGAATACAGTAGTGGTGCATAAAGCATATGAGAACAGAGCTTAAGTTTAGTGCTTCAGAGAAAACACACAAAATGGTATAGAGGCAACACTCATTCAGATTGTTCTCGGTTTCAGAGCATGTGGGAAGAGCCCACTAGAGCAGCACAGTAGGTCTCTCTCATTTTATTCCACCATTTTCTCCCCCAAACATTTTTCCCACTCTGTTAGGTTGGCCATACCCTTATGTGTATTTTCAGGAAAACATTCACCATCATTTTCCACAGTGTCTAACATATGGCACATCTTACTGAATATAAGCATTGGACTACCTGTTAACAACAGTCTAGACAGGATCTAATTGCACAGTGAATGTTCTTGTGTATGCAGGAACTGAATAAAAATGTATCTCTAAAGAAAAGCACAATGAATAGATCTTTAAACACTGAAAGAGTAATTGGACATGAGATAATTAGATATGTCTTACTATTGAGAAACTGAGCTTACGCACTTTGTCCACTGTCTTCCAAGAAAGGTAAGAGCCATCTCAGAACCCAATTTCCACTGTCTTAATTTGAGGGCCACCTTCTATGTGCTGACCATGTCTCTAAAATAAAACCAGATTCTCACCTTGCATTACCAGATGTACTGCTAGGCATAAAATTATTCAATCTTTTTGGAAGCTAGCGGATTGGCATGAAGAGATGGATGTAAGTTATTATACAGCCCTGCATGCCAATGAAATACCAGAATTTCATTCTTAGGGGTGTGTTTACCTGTTGCAGAAGGATTTTATGTGGCCACCTTCCATGAAGTCTGAAGGCAGTCATGCACCTAAGCTCAGTAAATAGCTGTAACTTTGCTCACTTAGATTGAAGATACCATCATTGGCTTATGTAAACCTATGCTTAAATGAAGTTACCACTTTTGGTATTTGATAGGAAATTAAGAAGATCGTGGAAGGGAACAAAAAGAAAAAAATTAAAAGCAGTGAAGATGGTTAAAGAAGGTTAAAGAAAGCAAAAAGCATTTAATAATCCTGTGTGAAATGCTGAACATTTTTTCAGACACAAAGAACTGTTGAGGCTTGTAGGATTAACATGATTCCTTGTCTAGCTGAAATGGAATGCATAGTGCCTATAACTGAAATGCCGCTCTTAGCTATCGCTTATACTCCTTCAGCCAGAAATGGATTTTCAAAGAGCACGCTGTCATTACTTTGCCTTCACGGGGAAGGGTACCTATTACAGAATTGCCAGGCATAATCTTCCAGTGAAATAACATTTTGAACTTTGAGGAAGGACTAAAAAGAGTTAGAAGTAAGAAAAAAGATGTAAAGTTATAAAGATGAAATTGCATTTATGCAATTTGAATTCTACACATAAGGTAGACTGCATTTAATAAGATTGTGGTGAGTTAGTGGCTACTCAAGGCTGACAATACACGTCAGATGAAGCAGTAATACTTCTCAAAACCATAATACTTAAAAAGGGGAAGAAGATGAAAACTGTTTGAGACCAACCACTCTAGTCCACAGAAAATAAACCAACAATATTACATTATGAAACCTTAATAACTTGCAAATCAACAATAAGTAAAAGGAAACCTCCATTCAGGAGGTACAGTCTTGTGCATACTGAACACATGGAAGTGATAACCATAGAATTTGTTGCTTTACCTTGAAAACTGGCAAACATCTTTCAATGTTTGGAAAGGTAGAAAGCTATTACATCAATTGTTATATATATTGCCATCACTGTGCTTTTTGTAGGCACAGCTATATGATGCCTATAGAAGACAGTCTATAGACTGTGTACAGTCTACAGACTGTCTACAAAAGACAGACTACATGATAGTAGCTGAATGGATAAACATTTAATTGGCACCTGCAACATTAGCTAAACTAGATCAAATTAAATGCAAAATGAAACCCCACATAGCCAATACAAAAGGACTTCATTTTTATATAGGTACTTTTCCTACTATCATCTCCCTTTTTCTTACTTCTTGATTATTTCTAAGCTAGAGACAGTCACTGTAAGTTTGTTGAGCAGACGCTAAAATACTTGCTTTATTTGAGTCAGGTCAGCAACTTAGTAACTGACAACAAAGCAAAGAAGCTGTCAGCAATTTCATCAGTGCCTTGCATTAAGTATGACAGCCATCAAACTTACTCAATGAGACTCAGCCTACAGAGATTGGCATCACTCTGCAGAGTGCCAAAGGATGTAGAGAACAAGCACCTCAGTCCTGCTCTGACCATGGTTTTCAATACTGGCAACAGGTCTTGGAAGGCTGGGATGTCAATGGAGGAAACCGTCATCACCAAAGAACTCAAGATTAGGATGTCTATATTCACAGACATTTTCAACAGTTGTGTTTATTTCATGTATTTACAGATACAAAACTCACCATTTTAACAAGTTAGCTTCTACGCCTACTGGTCTGTAGGAAACTGGAAGCTTTCTGAATTAGTTTCCAACATTAACTAGCAAAACAATACTGATAATACCTGTTCTGATTCATAATTTATTACTATCAAACACAATTTTCACAGTTGCTTGTGGAAAAAAAAGTCTTGATCTCTACATAAATAGCCTTCATATTTACAAGTAATGGTACTTTTCTGTAGGATGCAGTTTTCTTATATCCTACCTCAGAGGCAAATAGAATCATAGATATAGCAAAAAGTTATCCATTAAAAGAGGTAAAATAAGATTCAATACTTTGGACTCTGGGATAACATCTGTGGTGTCCTAGGACATATTTGGAGTGTACTGTGTAAAAAGGTCTTCCTAGATAACAGGAAGGAAAGGGTGGGGAAGGAATTCCTGTCTTTGGAGCCTCTGTTCTCCCAAAACTTATGCCACTTTTTCATCAGCACCCTTCACAATCCTTTACTGAAATTATATTCCACAGGCAAAAACTGACTGATTTGCTCAGTTTATACAATGAGATACCTGTCATTAGGGTTAACTGCTGCAGTACTGGGCATTTTACAGCACACAAGCAATCTTCCTTACGGGAGGATAACATTCACTTCGTAAGCCATGTCTGAGGACTAGCCATCACCTTTTCTAAATAATAATGACTAACTTATGCTACCTGTTCAGGTATCAGTCGAGTGCTGTTACACGCCTCACTAGCTGCATGACACAGCCCAGCTCTTACCTCAGTCTTTAGTTTCAGCTTTATCAGGCAAGCTTACATCCATGTTTGAAGCTGTCAATATGGTATGATCCCAGAGCATGCATGTAGCCATGCATTATGCTTTGGTGACAATCTACAGAATTATGACTAGTGTCTGCTTGCTCCAAACATTCATTTCAAGATTATTTTCAAATTTTCAAGATTCTTTCCACCTACTGACATACACTGGCCTAACCAGCCATGCCTCAAAGAATACCATGAGTATTTTTCACAACCATTATAAAACCCAAAATATGAAACGGTATCAAGAGCAGGTTTAGTGCAAAATCAAAAATTCCCTAGGAATCCAACAGGTTGAGGGTCAACACTCAAGACTGCTTTAAGGTCTACTCCTTTTGCAATGACTCGAGTTTATATATGCTTGTTATGACCCCTGTAAATCCTGGAATTCGTTGATTCTTGTTTTCTTTTCCAATGTGCCTCTGTCCATTGTTTGAAAACTCACTAAAGAGAGGGTGTCTGTTTTACATATGCACAGTGCAATGTAGACTCCACCAGCATTATAGTTAGAAAAGAAATGTAGTAAGTCACTGTTTAGGAAGAATGACAACTTTCAATCTAGCAACAGATGAATAACTGTATACAGTTACATGTACATACCCTATAAAAGCTGGCCTAAAGATGTCTCAAAGAACAGGATATTCTGGTATATATGTGAAAACACAGGAATATTCCCACCTATACAACACAGCAGAATCTTACTGCCTTTGCTTCACTTGATCTGCAAAGCACTGAGGGCCTCTGGAATTTGTCAAGGACTTCAGGCACAAGATCTGTCTTCTAAGACTGGGCATCTTAAAGGCCATGTTTTCTTGTGTATTTGTAGAAAAACTGCACTGTTTCATCCACAGTACAATTAGGATTGTGTAGTATAAAACCAAATCCAGTTGATTCTATGTATTTTATATGCACTAACTTAGTAAAACGGAACACTGACAGAACACATTAATATACCACGGGTAGGAATGTCAAGGCACTGTAGTATACATTTTGACCTCTGATAAATTCTCACAGTTATTCAGAAATAATAATAGCTTTCCTACCTGTATTCTGCACTTCAAAGTTACAAAAATCTGCAAATAACTTTTAAACATTTACATTATAGTTTATGTGAGGCAGAAATTAACTAACAGTGATTCATGAACTCTGGTTAACGTTTGGTTGGTTGGTTTTTTTTTTATCTTTCAGCCTTTTTTAAAGTTAAGAACAAAGTTCATGCGCAGTCTGTAAATTTGAGAGAGATGTAATGTTAAGCAAGAAACTAGTTGAAAGGGATGTATACTAGTTGAAAGGGAGCTACATGACTGATACTTTCTTCTTTTTTCCCATTTTCCCCTAGCTAAATTTACCATCCCGGTCCTTAAAGATAGCAAAAAGCTCATAACTATTGTTTATATGGTTTCCTGTTGTAGAATACTCCTTCTGTATTATTTCTAGATAAATTACAGTGAATTAGTGTAAGAACTGTCTTTCATCGTTACTTCATCTTCCAAACAGAGGCAAGAATAAACAGCATTTTTCAATGCTGTAACTTTTGATTTGCATTCTATGTTTGAAACGCCTTGGATTTTTTTAGTAATTTCAAAAGTATCCATATAAAATAACTTTCATAATCTAATCCTTCCCTCTCATTAGAGGGAAATTTGGATGAAAGTTTTACATCAAAGCTATGCACCAGCTTATGGGAGAAATGTTATAATTGAAAAGAAAGAAGAGAGAGCACTGAGGAAAGAACAAGATTTTATTAAGAATACTTCAGAATAAAGAATATGCATAAAATATAGATTATTACAATTTCATTCTTCATGGTAGGGATATACTGTATCTAGATAGTTAAAACAGTTTAAAAATAGTTTAGTTATATAAACTTTTCAATCTTCTTAAGAGCAACACAAAATGCTGAGAGTAAGCAATTAAATTGTATGCAATAAAAAAGTTTTCCTTTTTACTTTTGGTATTTTCCATAATATATTTGGAGTGGAACACATTCACCGTGATTTATGACAGGGAGATCTTCCCTTATCTCTGTCTTTCTCACTCTCAAATCGGGTCACCAATTACCCTGTAATGGCCAAAAGAATTCCTGAGATACATTCGCTCTCTTTTAAGAGAAGCATGTTTTCATCCCATGCAAAATATTCAAAGAAGCTATTTTTCATTTATTCAAAGGAGCACTAAAAACTATTTGTTTTAACCCTGACCTTACCATTAAAAGCTATGACCCAAACTCTCAGCCTCTAGGCAATTAAAAAAAAATAAATCGTTTGAGTACATCCAGCCAATGATTTCCATGTTAAAAAAAAAATCTAAGTTGGAGCCATGTGGTCTCAATCAGGCAGTAAAAACTCTCTGTATTTTCTTAAATGCACAACTACAGTATGCCCATAACCTCTCTTTTAAATCATCTTAACCAGATCTGAATCACTCTCACCACAAATGATTCGGTGTCCCTGGAATGTGCTGGGGTAGACAGAGTTGCTCTACAATGAACACTGAGATATTTCCCACTTTCCTAGTGTTAAGAGAATAGTCTGCAGGAAAAAAAAAGTTTTCTAAAAGGTTAAAGCCAAGACAAAAAGTGACATCATAGTTCAATCATTCAAGAAAAAGAGAAAAAAAATGCATCTACTGCCTAATAAATCATTGTTGTGTGCCACAAAGCACAGCAAGCCAACACAGCCAAAGAACAGCTTTTCTTGCTGAGGCAGGGATACCACAAGCAGCTGGCACATGGATATGTAATTGTATTCACAGAGAGCCACTAAATCCATTAAGCTAGCCAGAGTAGGAGAAGCTGATTAATTAAAAAAGCAGAATATACACCATTTCGGCAACAATCTGTGCAGCCTCCTACACCACATTACAGTATTTCTTACCATAGGCCACCACAACTTTTTGCAGTTTAGTATATACATACACGGCACTTTCTTAAAAGCTTATAGGTAGATCACTTAGGATCAAAAACCATTTTAAGGTATTTGCATTACCTGAATGTATGCTGTTAGCCTTCTTCACCAGTCTCCTTGAACAAACAGGAAGGACAGGCACAAAACCACCTTAGCTTCCTCAGCACATCTCATAAGGAGTTCCAAAATATTACTTACATCTAAAGTTATAACAGAGGAAAGGGAATGTAGGTCCTTGGGGGCTCCTAAAAGTCACATTTAAATGGCAAATGAGCAAGCTTTGCTTAAATAACTGTAAGATTCTTAAATGCCATTTCCTCTTTAAAACTGTGTCTGGAGCCTGAAAGATTTCTTTCAGTCTTAATCACCTCAAAAAACAATTTAAACATGTGGCCAAAGCGATGTGCATTTAAAACAGGAATAGAACAGAGCCAAGACATTTGGATCCAGTTATTAACCTTCTTATACTTCATGGATGTAGGAATCCAGGGATTTTGGTACAGGCCCATCTCTGAACTCAACACTCATTGCCAAACCTCACAGTCAATAGAAAATATGCTTTAACATATCAAAGCAGGAAAAACAGCATAAAGATGTCAGATTTTTCCACCACATCAATGAGAAAAAATGTCATTATAGCACCCATGTAAATTGTGAAACTGAAAGCAGCTGCTGAGGCAACCTGACATGGTGCCATTGGCAGAGGGGGGTCCAACTGAGGAAAACAATATTCCATTTTTAGCTCTGAAAAAGAATCTTTGCTAGTTCTAGTGTGTGATTCCCGTTCGGTGAATAACTTGCCATAAATAGAGCTAGTAACTACTGTAGAAAGAAATGCCTTAGTACCTGGCAAGCAAAGTGTACTAAACATCCGCAACATCCTAACTAATTGTATGCTGTGCTGCTGAACACTGTTTCACAGTCAATCCATAGGAACATAACTTAGCAGATCATTTTTAACAATTACCACACCAAACCGAGTATTCTCCCAAGTGAAGGGAGAAAGTCAGAATGACAAAGGTTTGGGTTTGAGTTTCTAAATTAGAAAAAACAAACACACAGACCTCAAACAAACAGTTAATTGACTGTGACTGCTATACTTTGCACAACCACACATTTGCTCATTCAGCGTATTTTTCATGTGACTAGATTCACCTTCATAAACACTTGATCACCAGCAGTTAATAACTAGGTAGAGGGAAGGGACAGCTCACCTCGTCAACAAAAAATGTTTGAATAACTACTTGAAGTAACTGATGGAGCCAGAGTTAAGGCAAGCGAAAGGAATTTTTTCTCCCTTTTCAGGTCTATTGTCCCAGTAAGGTTTCCTTGGTCTTACTGTTTTAAAAGTACATAAGTACATTCAGTCACCTGATCTCCTCCCCTTTGTCAAATTTATTATACAGTTGACTTTCTGGATTTCAGGGGTTTCTTACTTATCACTTTATTAAGATAACCCACAGAGCAAGACATAATAGCATACTGATAGCAGGGCTTATCAGTACTTTTAAAACAAATGGGTCCCTGCAGTGAACTTCCTTTGACAGCTAGATGGCATTTCTGAAAGCAATGCACTTGGATTAATCTGCCTCTGTTCTGACCATTATAAAACTTTTCCTAAAGACAATACTGAGAAATAAAAAAAAAAAGTCTTTGTAACAAAGCAAATCATTTTGCTAGTAAACTTAAGGAGCAGTCTTAGCACTTTGAAAAAGCAAGAACAGCTAAATCATTTTGCATATTGGAAGAAAGCTGTCTCTTGCAGGACTCCTGTCCACTCTCAGAGTCACTTATTCAAGACTATATTCTTTTTACACTGTACATTAGCTTTCACTTGTATGCCCTAGAACAGTAGACTCTCAGAGCTTTTTGTTTTTAAAAAGAGATTCACTTTGCTCCTAATAGCGGGGGAAAGGAAGGGGGAGGGGATGTGCTCTAAACGAATGCCAGTCATTTAAAACAAACTTATTTTGGGTGAGTATAAACTAGTCCTGGGATGTATATCATCCCTCTACACTCCCCATCCTCCTGAACTTTAGTTCTGCTCATATCCTCTGTGATGGAACACCTTTTACTTTCCAGGTTCAGCTCTTGCACTTAAAACAAATGAGTTACTCTGCCAGTTAAAGTTACTCCGTACTACACATGGTTCAAAACAAAACAGGTTTGCATAAAACGTAATAATAAAGCCATTTTGGAAAGCTTTCCAAAATTGTACAGACACTTAGGAATTTTGTTAAAATAGATACATTCTTATAAAGCTTTTTGGAAAGGGAGAAATGAGAACATTTTACTGCTAGGCACTGTTCCAAGACCACTATAACAGCACACACTGTATGATTCACTCACGTACTTTCTCCCCTCTCCTATTGTAGCAAGCTAAAGCACCTTATAGTTTCCTGCACCTTTATACACATTTAATGCTGGCACTTACCGTTGTGTCACAGAGGGACGCCACCCCCGCAAAGAGGCTGAGAGCTGATCGTCTCTGTGTCCTTGATTTCTTGACTAGCCCCGGCTCTTAGCTTTGCTGCTCTAAATTCAGCCTAGTCCACAGAGGAGCATAGAAAAATTTAATAGACAGCTGAGCTGCCAAATTCCAGCCACCACGACCGGCAATGAAGACGTTCTCCCTAGTTCTGAGTGAGTCCAAAGAACAAAGCCTGCTGGCAATGAGGAAGCAGAGTTTAAGTCCTCTGGCTCCAGTCCAACTGTTGCTCTTGCTGTTGCTGCAGAGTACGTGAGAGTGTTTGCATGAGCTTGTAACGCGTGTAAGAGATGGGGGCTGGGGGAAAAGAGGGTGTGTGTAAGGGGAGGAATGCTAGTCATATCCAAAAATAACATGAAGGAAGTCAAGTAGTGGTCCGTCTCCCCTCATTCTCTCTCTTATCACAAGTACTGAGAGTGTCTCTACCCAAAGATTCTGATCTTAAAAAGTAGAGAAAAAATTCCATTGTGACTTGCAGCTCATATGATTGCGCTTTTAAATTGTATCTGGGGAGCTGTACACTCACAATAGCACGTCACGAAATGCATGATTTAGTAGCAATCTACTTGATGATACTGCAGCCAGCGTGCATTTCACACTATGTGGATCTGTTTGCAAACTGGAGAGAAAAACCAGAAACTAATAACCTAGTTTACTACACACTAGAAAAAAACAGTGTCACTTTTGCCTGTCCAGAAGTTCCTAAATTCCAGTCTTAGGTATTTCCAGATAGTGCTTAGTGTTGATTCTCAAAATAACAAATGTTGCAAGTTTACAATATAATACAGAAACGGGGATATAAAAATCTTTAGTTTAAATTTGCCCTGGATTTTTACAATTATTTAAAAGAAATTCCACATACAGAAGAGTATGGTGTCAAAAAGAAAATCAACACCTATGACACAACACAAACAAGAAAACTCTTAGCACCATGTTCTGCTCAACTGAGCTCATCTCATGATAGCCCCAATATTATTTTTAGTACTTGTATTTAACCTGGTTTCTGTCAAATCAACTTAAGGACCTCTAAAACTCTTCATAAACTCAGGAACAGTCTCTGTGATTAGTTAACATTTCTGAAGAATCTTTACTCAATCCAGTAGGACTTCAGTCTCAAGGAACTCCCTTCAAAATACTAAGATATGCACTGTGTAAGATAACACAGTGCAAGTTGTACTTTTATTGTGATACTCTCTGTGAAGCATTTAATTAAGTTTTAATTTAAACATTACAATATAAAGAAAGGTCAAAGCAATTTTGGGTTTAATTTAATCTCATGCAGATTAGTTTAGACCATGATTCTGAGGTGTTTGATGTGGTGCTAGGTATTTAAGAAAAGCAAAACTGGTAAACTTCAATGATGAATGGTTTTGAAATACCAATTTTCACAACAGAAATAACAGTGGGAAAGAAGGCAGAAACTAGTTAGAAAATAGACTTCAGTGTGCTGGTTTCAACAATGACAGCATAAACCAGCCACCTGTTTACACAAGACTTTGTTCCTCAATATGGGAGACATATTGATTTCCACATCCCGGGTCAGTACTTGTGGACCTACCCTTGTTTTATCCTTTAGTAAAAATAATGAAGCTTTGAATAGGAGTGTAGGTTTTATAGAACAGATATAATACATTTCCCTTCATTCCAAATACATTAAAGAAACGACAGCGCTTTTCCAAAGCTACTAGCAGAAATCTTTTATGATAAATTTTAAAACTACAAATACACTTTATGTTGAAAGTAAATCTCAGAAGCCTATAGAAACCATCTGGAATGTAAGGAAGTTATGATGATTTAAGTTTGCCTTCCTGCATATTCACTAGAGACTGCATTTCAATATATTAGAAGGCCATAAAAGTTACAGTAAATCCAAGTTCTGTATCAAGAAGTTCAGTCCTACTGTGTGATGTACTTGTCTGTGGGTACTTGGTAGCATTACAGAGCTTGGCTTCCTTTGTTGTCTCGAAGTCTGCCAGCCAAAATTTAACCTGACAAATTTAAAACGTGAGGAAAGAGCAAGAACAGATAAGATTACCTGAGGGTTTTTAGTCTACACCTCATCCTATCTTTAACATCAGCTGCATTCAATTTGCTGAATTGGCTAATTACATTTCTAACTTTAAAAACACTCTTCAAGTGGACAACAATAAGCCCACATTTAGTTAGCTGTGCAATCCAGTCTCCACACAAGAGAGGTTAGTCCAAAACCCAGTTTTAGTCCAGAAATTTGAATTTGTTTTGCTATTATGGAAAAGCACAGGCCTGAAAGAATATAAATTCATCAAAATTATACAACATAAAGACAAAAAAAGCAAGCAAAAAAAAAGAACAATGTGGAGCTGTCACCTCCTTTTCCTGTGTCTGTTGTCATAACCAGACTCAAAGCTGTTTTCTGGAGAATTTGAATCCAGACAACCCAAAATTCCAATATATATGATAAATTAAGGTCGAGTATTTCAGAGCTGATACTCCACAATGTTTATCTAGCCAAAAAATCATTACTAGCATAGATACTACATTCTTGTTATTCTCCAATGTCTACATAGATGAAAGGCATGCAACACATAAAAAAGCCCCAAACCTTGGATTTATTTATTATTGGGTAATTAGTGAACTAGAAGATAGAATTTTTGGGGGGTCTAGTTGCACAAACTATTACAACACTAATATTGTTGTTATTTAACTCAAATGTAAAGCAACCCTGTGACATTTAGGAAACTTACAATAACTGTATATTTGCTAATTTGCAGCTGATCTGCTTCAAGTAAGTCTTATTTTCTGCCTACAAACAATTTAGCTGCAAGCTTCAAATTATGATGAAGCTCTATCAGAATTCTATAATAATTTCTAGTTAAAGAAGGACGGAAAAAGAAAAGATTCACATTAAAAATTCTTTGAATGAAATGCCATTCTTGTTACATGGAGAAATGAGACACTTTGTGTTAGAAATGCTTTGACCAGTAGGATATAGCCATCATAAATTGATTTGTGCTCAGACTAGATGGTTATAGTAATTTTTGAAGCATTAAAGAAATGTATCCAAATTATAATCAGCAAAAACGAATAGATTTTAAAAAGTCTTTAGGTGTGATCAGCTGTTCTAAGTAAAGTATGAATTAACTGCTGGCAGTAGCTTTTAAAAATCAAGGTTTTCTTATATTACTCTATGGGAAGGCCCATTCAGAAAGGTTATGGCAGACCCTCCTGGACTATTTGCATCAAGAAGCTATCATATTTTACTATTTTGGTCTCCCAAGAATAATAGTATAATAAAATAGTAGCCATGTATTTAGAGGAAAGAACACATTTTACTCTCTTCTTTTGAGCACTTACTAGACACATACTCTGGTAAATAGGGCAATTTAACAACTTCAGTGTCATGTATTCTGTACACACAAATAAATGTGTTTCCAATATAGCCTAAGCAAATTTGGCATTCAGCAGTAAAGGTCACACACTGTTTGGATGTAAGGAGCACTTGCAAGACGAGGGCTATAATCTAATAAAAGAGACAAAAGTGGTGGAAAATGCAAAAAGATAGAAGACTGAGGTCAGACAGTCTGTATGTTCCTAATTCAAACATTTTCCTTTTGGTATCTACATACCTAAATTGTTTAAATGATGACTCAGGCTGCATTTATCTTTGATTATAAAGGTTTTGCTTTTTCTATCCATACATCCTTTTCGTGATTTCTGTGGCTACTGACCCAAAGACTGTTTTTTCATCGTCTCCTTTGCTCTCTCCACTCCTCCTAAAGACTTGTGTTCTTTTAAAAAGTGAAAGTGGTTTTGTGACATGGGTTTATGGAGGTACTTTTTCTCTGTAAAGATAATTTGTGAAGTATTTGCATAATCTGAGTTTATTTAATGCTGAAGTTTCATTCTTGAAAGCTAAAAACGCCTAAAGAGCATTTAGGCTTTTTTAAAAGTTAGACTCATTGTGTATATTGAAAGTATTTTTTTGCTTCAGAGGTATAACTCAAGTTGGTTTTATTTCAAGTAACTATAACTTCCCTCCTTCGCCAGTTTTTTTTCAATAAACTTTCACAGAAAATATGATTTGGATCAGAGGAAAACAAAATTTTCATAATGTTTTCCTTGCATGAATATTTTCTTATTTTAAAGACAAAAGAATATACATAATTCTGTCCTTGGGTTCTCCAGTTTTTCTATTTATAATAATTGTTAATTTGCTTATAAGCTGTGGAGATGGAGAAGAACAAGGTATTAGAAGCAACTGCATAAGCTATGTATAAAAAGGCATGCATTCAGGTTTCTCAGAACAAGTTATTTAATGAGATTTCTTCTACACAATCCAAGGCCAGAATTAACACCACATCTAAATGGAAGTTTTAAAGAAATCACAAGATTTTCAAAGTCAACAACTATTAACAAATGGTACCTATAAGCAAAATGCTCTCTAACTTTGTATCTATATCACACTAACAGTATATGATCAAACAAGCTTGGTTTTCAAAATGCTCTATTTTGCATCATAACATAAACCAAGAAAAATACATATTTGCTACAATTATACACAAATAAAAATTCTCCTCATCTATATTTGGGCCTGAATGTCAGTCAAACAACATAACTGATACTTCAGAGCAAGAGAAGAATGTAGGAACCTGTCATTTAAATGACAACAGGAATTCCCCAATGATCAAAATGCCCACAAACTCTTTTACTAACCATTAACAATTACTTGCCAAATCAGAAGCTATATTTGATTTCAATGGAAATTCATTTACATTGAAGGGGGATATATGCAGGCATCCCAAGCCCAAACAAGTCAAATGGCTGAAGTATTTGTTCCCAGAACCATCTACTTCTTTTCCTTGTTTATGGAATCCATTGTAATCTCAGGATAAGTATATAATAATTGGCCCTGAAATAGATTCCATTTTAATTGCTTAGTGACTAAACAAAAGCTCTTTAAAAGGATGCATGGACTAGGATAATGGTAGGGTGGAGATGAGGGAACCAAACATTTCCAAAACTAAACTCATCTACTTGTTTAATTCATGCACTGTCCATATGATTCATAGAATTCAGATATTCTGCTTGAGATAATTGCTCATAGGCATTATTCTTTTGTTAGCTAGTCTGACAATCTTATGTTTTCTCTGATACTTCTATTTATCTGCAGTTTTTTATCTGCAGGTCACCTTCATTCTCATGTTTAGAGAAAATTCAAACCTAGACACTGGAAATTGGTAATGATTCTCCATTATATTCTGTTGGAAAATAAAAAACTCAACTACATCTTTCTCAATAGGGCACATATTCTCAGTTGGAATTGAAGGTTTTCACAAATAAGTGAATACTTTAAAATATGTTAAAGGAAATTACATTCCTCCCTTCATAAGAAATTGTAAATCTAGTATAGAGGTAGAAAAAGGTGTCAGCTTTAGTTGTAAAAAAATGAGTAACACCTAAAAATTGTCTCTAATCAAACAATATAATTTGCAGAGTGAATGCTCCCTAGTTCTGCCCCATTCCATTCCATTTCCCCCCCCTTAATTTTATTTTCTGCTACTATTTACTAATGAAAATCTATGAAGAATTAAAAAAAAAATTTGCTTGAACAGAGTGTTCAAGCAACAAGTGAGAAAATCCATGGCCTCATTACAAAAGAAACTGGAACCACAGGCATTTCAGTGTCTTTCTTTCCAGGCTGACATGTCAAATGGTTGGGACAACTGACCAGACTCCAGGAAACATCAATGCAACTCTTGTGTTCTGTGGAAACTGAGCAACTGGTATCAGTTCTTAAAACAAGGCTTCCAACACTACCAGTTCATCCTTCTCTATGCAAAGTGATGCCAGCAGACAATGCTGCTGCCACCTGATCATGAAATCCATTCTAGCTAAGAAGCAAGAAGTCAAAGTAAGAAGAAGCTCATAAAAAATTTCTTTGAGTTTAAACTAAGAGAAAATAGTTTTCCTTAAAGTAGCAAAATAATCACTAAATCCTCTACAATATACTCTTTCCCCCCCTTTCATTTGCAGTTCTAAGAATCCTTGAGGAACACAAAGTTCTCCTTTCTGTGAAGGAGGACTATTTATATTAGTTCTTAGCATAGTTTCTGTGTTTTTAAATGTGTTTTTCGTTTATTTGTTTTTAATATAAGCAATGCAGAAATCATTATCTTACAATCTAGTAACTGTCAGGATTTAAATAATAAAATGTAGCAATACAGCAAGAGGTTTGTGGGGTAAATCCTTCCACCCACCACACATCTCAAATTCAGAAGATGGGATTTTTTTTGTTTGCTGGTTTATTTTTAAAATCACTGTTCTTTTCAAAAGTATAGGAATAATTTTATCCCATTCTAGTTGGTCCTTCAAGGAATACATTTCTGCAGCCTCTATTAGTGAAAGAAACAGTAAATGAAAAAATCCAGCAACGGCTGAATGTCCATTTAAATAAAAGTATATTTAACATTGAAACAACAAGCATTAAAAAAAAAAATAGAATTAAATAAAGTGTAGCTGAAGCAGGAAAGGAACCCCTCTAGTTTTTTGCTTGTGTCCTAAAGATTCAGCTCTTGAATTGTTTTCAAGGCTTTAACTGACAGCAAGGCATCTGCCATTGCCTGTAAGTCACATAACACCTATTAAAAAATAAGTTGCATTATTTACCACAAAACCATGTAAAATTATAACCATCCTGCCCCTCTCACTATAAAATAATAAATCATTCTCTTCTCAGCAAACAGCTTGTTGAGAACCAGCAACCAAAAAGTTTTTAAATGGGAAGAACAATCTCCTTTTAAAGAAACACAGTGATTAGCTTAAGCCAAGTGAAAAATGTTGCATTTTTTCAAGATGTGTTTACTAAGCAGTAGAAGCATTTAACAGATTTGATGGTTAGCCAGCATTTATAAATTGCCATAAAGAAAGTAGATAAATTGAAGAAAAAAATCCCCTTTATTGGCTTCTGATGTTAAATTTATTCAGTACTCAAGGCAGTCTTATAGCCAGAATACCAAGACTTAGATTTCAAAAAACCCAATGATTCTTGGATTTACTTTTAACAGAAAACATAAATTGTTTCTACAAATGCCTTTTGTTAGATGAGAGTAGAATCTAAGTAAGCTAAAAATCCGTGTCCTACTGCTATGGCAAAAGCAGTATACATTTCTACTTATGTAAAAAGAGAACTATCACTTGTCTTTTAAGAGCAAGTTACAAAGGTAGCCAAAATTTTTCCTTTTCACACTTTTGTGACATTATATTTTGAGACATATTATATTAAAAAGTTCTATTTCCTATTATGTCTAGAATAATTTCTATATCAAAGAAACAAAAAAACAGAAATTACATTTGCATATAAAGAATAAGGACCAGAAATAACTTAGGAATTAACATTTGGCATAAAGGAAGCATTGGTATCAGCAGAAAATGAAATTAAAAGTAAATTTAAATAATATATCAAAAGTATACCTTATTTATAAAATTTTTTTAAAATAAAATCTAATTCTTTGCATATTCACATTAGAGTTGATGCACAATTTTTTAAAGCAAACTATGTAATGTCTCAAAGGATGATTTCCAGAAAAGATATTTTGGCACAAACATTGAGGATTAGGTTGGGTGGGGGGAAAGCCTCCCAATAGATCACCTAGCAGTGACTGCTGACAGGATCATAAGAGGGTCCCAGTTCATGCATCGCCTGGAACAGACCTCACTTGAACATCAATCAATAATTTTTATATAGATTCAAGCTTGCTTTGGCTGTTTGGATAGCTGTGGAGCGAGGGTTGAGTTTTACCAGGCTGCTTGCTTTACCTACTTCTGGTACAAATCCCCTTTCATGATTTGAAAAAAATCTTGAAAATGCTATTCAGATGGATTAACCATGCAGTAGTAATTCTTCAAAAGTAACTTGAGGTAAATGACATATTTCTATCCCTAAGTTCAGAAGAAAATGAGTTCAGGAAATGAACTCATAGCTAAATTGAAAAATAAAATTAACCCCCCTCCCCGAAAAATCATACTGAACACATGATGCTGTTTCCCTTCTAATGCATTGCTTAAACACTTAAAATGAAGATTTTTGGTAAATGAATGCTGATACCTGGATTGATCATGTTTCTAGCCAATAGTAGCCAAAACTGTACTCAGGATTTTTTTTTTTTTGCCGGTGTTAATGGGATTTTAAAATCAAGATTTTTTCTGTAGTCCCTCAGTATGGCATCAGCACCAGTAACCAGTATCCAGAAATAAAAGCAGAGACTGCATGTGTGTTTCATGGTAGAACCTGGTCACATTTCACATCATTCTGCTCTGCAAGTTCTGAGCTAATTGCATGGCAAATGGGATTTATGGTGAAAAATGGATACTCCACGCATACACTATCACAGATTTCTTAATCAGCAGATATCCTACTGCTCTTCAGTGCAGTATTTGTGTTCTTTGCATACCTTCAATAATAGCCTCACAAACTGGAGGGCAAACTGCCCAAGCAGTTCTGGAAACACATTCTTAAAAGTCTCCCTCTTGCAGCATGGCCAGCTGCTCTATAGCAGCTGATGAACAAATGCAGAAAGCATCCACAAAGCATTCGAACACTCCCGAACACTCGTTGCTCTCTCACAGCTTCACTGTGCACAAAAGGGTTAAGCTGGGCTGAAAGGACTAATGAGTAATGCAGCTGGCAAGACTGTTCTCCTTCCCCTCTCACTGAAAAACTGGCTTTTGTTTCTGCCTTCAGTGAATGAACTCATGCAGCAATACCTGTTGGCAAATCGAGGCTTGTTGTATTGTTAAGATACAGACAATGCTGCCAAGTCCTTGATGTCTTTGCAGATCTTTGCTACACAGATTGCTGTGCCAGGGACTCATCAGATGATCAAGCCCACACAGTGCCAGAAGTAACATCCAATTGCCACATACCAGTCAGAGCTCTCAGGACATAGATCATCTCTTCTGCATATCCACAGGCTCCCCTCTGGATACCACTGAAAATGCCAAATTCTCATTTAAAATGAAAAACATTTTACTTTATGCATATAGTGAAATTAATGAAAAAAATTCTAATTCCTTTTCCTTCTCTTTCCCCTTACTATGTTGAACATAGATATCATTAATGCTCATTTCTCACTATTTGTAGCAGTGATCCATGCAAGTGGTGAATTGAAATAAATTTACATTTACTTGCTTACATATTTACACAATTACAAACACTGGGGCCCTTGACTTGGTGGAGGCAGAAAGAGATTGCTATGCTCTAGCCTTACAATGAAATTAAAGTTGTTATGTAATAGTGCTCCATTTTCTCTAGGCAATTTACCCACTTTGAAAATAGCCAAAAAGCACATAAACCAAGTTATGTCTGTCTGTGCCACTGTGGTTCCATCAGCAGCTTTTCTGTTCCAAGGGCAGCTGTCTTTAGGAGAACTCACATAGTAAGTGCCTTTCAACAGAAGTGTCTTTGGAAGGAAACCTGGGCATTTCTAAATCTGTCAAGTGTGTAGCGTGCTGAACAGCATTCACCCTTCTAGTCTGGGGAGGAAGGGATGAGCCTGGCTGGTTCTAGATGGTTCAGAAACAACCACTTTGTGTTCCCTCTTACTTTACTGCTTTTTGGAAGAGTAGCAAGCTGCTGAATGATAACGAGAGTCAAGTGAATTTTGCTCCAAATACAAGTTACTGGGATATGAAGTAATATCCTAATATAAGGGGCTAGCGGGTCAAACACATAAGCGTGAACAGTATTTTCATTAAAATTGCTAGTACATATATAAAAATTATATTATATGAAAATGCATGCATTTCAAAATGCAACATTGAATAAAAATATGAGAGTAGTGACTTGTACAACTGAAGTACTAGAAAAGACTCTAAAGACTTTGAACTCTTAGAGCTCATGATATGATTCATGTAAAGCACCTCAAACTGCACAGTCTCAATTTTGCCAGCATTATATTATCTCTGTACTAAAATATTGAACACGTTCCCTGTAAATATGCATTCAAAACCAAGAAACTTTTCTGGCTTTCTTTCCATGCTCATCAAATCTGAAAAGAGAGAAAAAATCCAAACCAGATGCCAGCCAATAGTTAAGATAAATAGTCCATATCCATTATTAAACTTAGATCATGAAATCACAGGTTCAAGAACTTGCTTCTCTATAGCAAATTTTTGGTAGCAGTTCATAGTTAATGCTGCACTGCTTTTTAAAGGGAGAGCAAGACTTTTCTTATAGATATATGTATACATTTTTAAATTGCACATAAGATTTAAATATTTCTAAGAAATTAAAGTTATTTGCTTTCTGTTCAAATTGCTTATCAGAAACAAAGCTTAAAGACTTTTTCTACTGAGAATTGCATCTTTTTTCCTTTTGCAATCCCACCTTTTGCTACCTGAAAAAAAAAATTAGTTAGAATACAGAAACGTATGTTCTGAAGTGTTCACTAGAGAAAAAGACAGTTTAATTAGGATTTAGTTTGCTTTTTAACAGCTATTTATATTCTAGACAGAATTTGATTACTTACTTAGGAACCTGAGTGATTGACACAGATTGTGGGCACACACAAAACTATCTCCATCAGAAGAGATTACTTTTCTTTAGATTTTGCACCTCTTGTATAATATGGATTCTCATGCAAATGTTCAGGATATCCCAGCTCAATGTCACCACAAAGCATATCTAGCACCATTGGCACCATTCCCTAGTCAAAGAAATGCAAAGATAAGCTACCGAAAGGTCAGATCCTTTTAAGCACCTAAGTACAGGCAACGTTAACTCAAAGTTAAGCAGGGAAATACTGAAATTTTCTTTTAGGTGACTCATTCTGAAAAGCTGCATTATACCCCTGAAAGCATCAGCACACAAATGAAATCAGGTAGTGTGAAGTTCCATTTGTCAACATAAGGTCACTAAAACGTCTTTTCAATAGATGTCAAATCTCAAAGGAGGAAGCAAACCACAGAATATCACATTTTGTTTTAATGTTTCTTATTCTGTCTCGAAAACCAAGAGGGGAAAAAACAACTTTAGCCATCCAAAAGTCATGAGAATTTTGGAAGTACTGTGTGTTCGCATAGGATGGGGGAAATCTCCGGATAATACACTAGAGTGCAGTAGAGAGGCGTCTGAGGGAGCGTCTGTCCTGCTGCTGACGAGGACAGTGTGGGATGAAGATGTTATGATTCGAGTACTTTAATCTGGCAAAATGGTATCAACTAGTCTCTGAAAGTCAAGTGAAGTGAAATTTAAAAAGAGGATTAGGTATAAACAACAGTATGTCTACAGATATTACACAGAACACAAAACCCAGGCTGTAATGAGCATAAGCAATCTGCAAAGAGCTGACAATCATTCTGCCAAAGACGTCCTTTTACAAGTAATCCAAGATGAGACGTTCTACAATTGACTAAAAGAATGTAATCTGACATTTCCAATTTTCTTTTTGGTTAAAATTTTGCCCACCACATTTAGTAATGAATACAAATTAACACACAGCAGGATAAAACTAAGAATTGAACTACACTCAGTACACCTGCTTGCAGCTTTCCTTTCTAAGAATGTGTATTTTATATAACATACCTTAATGGCAATGATAATCCTAGAGACTGGACTGTCAGTTTTCAGTCATCACCAGAGAGAAGACAGGCTCATACCACACCAGCTAAAGCACGGTCACATGGAATGTGACATTACATAATATTTTCCCCCAATACAAGGCGATGGAACCTTTATGTATTAATTAGTATAGTGTACAAGTTTCAGTTTAAACACCAACAGTTTCCTTCAGCGTCCTTGAAGTGCTCCTTAAAATAAGTGCTCTAATGTTTAAGAAAGAGTAGCAATCTGAGGCTTGCTAGTATCAATATACAGTCAATCAAAGACATGACCATTGAGAAAGACTTGACTAACAAATTATTTAGCTCTAAATCAGAATGCTACATGCATCTGCTGTTCTTACACCAAAAATGCTTATTCTACGGTGAGTTGATTTGGCCCCTGAGGTAACACTCTTCATGAAATGAGACTCTTAAGATGTCACCTTCAAGCGTTTGGAACACTGACCATTCTAAAAATTGTGTAGCACTTGCCCTCCCTGGCTGCAGTGCTGTGTAACATGGAGTTGGTAGTACAGTCAAATGTTTGAATATTTTCCTTTACTGCAAGACCATTCCTGCAGAAGAAAGTGCATCAAATTAACACTTTTTTTCAGCTTTCTATTTTTCATGAGATGAAATTTCAGTATGATTTTCTCAGCTGTGCATACCTAAAATTAAATGTTTCCCTCATAATGTTTAGGTAGATGTATAGAAAACTGGTATAACAAATCTCTATGCAAAACCTTTTGGAAGATAAAATAGCATCTGCAGTGTCTCCAGGTAATTTGATTTTGCCTACACAGTCATTCCCTTGTAGCTTTCATCCACTCTTGATTGAACATATACTCTCACACCCACATATTTACAAGAAGCAAAACATGTATTTAGTGGTCTGGCCATGATCACTCTTATGCAACGTGGAAAACAAGGGATGCTGGCTATCAAGCTCTTGTGTTTTCTTTAAGTTTCTTCTTGATCAGCATAATTCTTTTTTTTTTTTTTGTAATGGAAAGTCTTTGCTATAAGATTTCTTCTTTTTTGTGCTAACACAAAAAGAAAAAGCACATACTACAACCTTGTTCCCACCCTTCTGTTGTCAAAATGCACAGTCTTTCACGGAAAAAATGCTAAAGACCTATTGAGGCTTTTTTGGGTTATGATAGAAGCAACATGTTATTTCACATATGATCAGCTGGGAATTATGTTCTTTACTACCATTTGAGGCCATTCTTTTAACATTTACACTGTTTCTTCTGGTGCTTATATACACATTTTTATTCATGCTTCATTCATAACAATCCTAAAATTTGATATAAGTATCTCAAAAAGTTATTTCTGTACTGATAATGCCAACTCCCTATCACCTTTTACCCCTTGGGAAGATCCCAGTCCTATATTGCATAGACCTTTGCCTAGTAGGATTGGTAAAAAACAAAAACAAGGTTTGCTTTCAAAATCCTATGGGTATGGTTACTGTTGACTGATAAATTTCCCAACCAGTCTGTGCAGTGTTTTGAAAACAGTTCTAGCCTTCATTGCCAGGGCAGGATCAGGAATATAACAGATAACCCATCTGACAACTTACTGTACATAAAAATACTTACCAGACCAAAATAAGCATATATCCATACAAAGGAGCACCCAGTTTACAATTAATACATAATGCAAAAGTAAGTGACTCCTGCCCAGTACCTGTGTACCAAATCAGCACTATGTCTTAGTCCCTGTACTCCTGCAGAATGTGACATGGCCCTTCCTCCTTGAGGGCTTTCTGAAGGCAGAGCTTCAAACAGTCTCAGGCCAAGACTTCCAATACTCTCTGGATAAAAGAGGGATGTATTTATGGAGTGCACATTGATACTTTGGAAAAGTTAAATACAAAATAGATAACATTCAGTAGAGATTACTGATGTTGATTGCATCTCTTCTCAATGAATGTAGGCACTTCTATGAATAAGATCATGGGAGCTCACTAGCACCTATTACTAATCTAATTTAGAGGGGATATCCAGGAATAATAAAAGCTATCTGCCAATTTTCTTTCAAGTTCAAAACCTGCTTCCCTTGCGTTTTCAAATATGGCAGTATGATATATGCTCAAATCATCAAAATGCCCACAGCTCCAAAAGACAAGTTGAATTCAAGTATGCTGAGCTTATTTACTGCAATTAGTTTGGCTGAATTAGCTTATAAAAATATAAACATTTAGTCTGGGATGCTATTGCATACAATACAAATAGTTGTAGTCAGAAAGTAAAAACAAAAAACCCAAAAAACCCCCAAAAAACCAACCAAACAAAAAATTAAAAAGCCAAAGACCTAACAGTTTACTACGGAATTTTCATTTTGTACATCTTTCCCAAGACTGAAATTGTTCATCGTTTCTCCTGCGCCTAGGGTAGATCTTAATTTATAATAGATAACTACCTATTTAAAAGCTGAATCAACTCTTAATGATGCATTCCCAGAAGCCCTATGGAGCTTAGAAAATGCAGGTAAGAATGTTTTGACTAAAAAAAAGAAAAACAAAAAGGAAAGAAGGAAGTCTTTAGGTGAAATATTTAGGTATGCAATCACACTTGCCTTTTTTTAGTTTCAGCAGCATTTGAGCTTTCTGCAGCTATGAAGCTAAAATGGTTCACAATAAGCCAAAATTCTAAGTTCCTAATATATCCAGGTCCAGAGGTAAATAATTAATAGCTTAAAAGAAATACCATGGAAGTTTGTTATTAAGATACTTAATCTAGGAACATTCTATGATCAAATTCCTTTCTTCTTTTGTAACATTCAGGCTTAGTAAAAACAGAAGTTTGTCTACCTTTTAATCTTATTTTATCACTCTGCTGGTATGCTAATCTGTCATCAAGATGTGGAAATCAGAGACTACAAAAGTTAATTAACACAATTCAGTTTGGATCCAAAGGAAGCCATATAACTCAGGGCTTGAATTTCTCTAAGTGTTCCATGGGAAGGTCAAGATCAAACATGTATAAATGCAACATATAATGACATCATTTTTGTGTTGCCATAGTGAAGAGGGGGAGAATCACTGCTGTAAGATGACATACATTTCATATGAAAGGAAACTCTTGTTATCTTGCTACCGCACAGACTAAATCTATTTTGTCTCTTAAGGTGAGATGTTTCAAACAAAATTTGTCTTATGGGGACCATATTTATGCAATTCTGGTACAAGTAACCTGCAGCATGATGATCCTTATAGGGATGAGTTCCTCCAGGAAAGAACATGAAAACAAAATGCTTTGTGAGCAGAGCTTTTACTCTTCATTCAAGGAAGCTTACCGATTCCTTTTTATATATTCTTAATTTTCAAAGTCTTCAAACACTCATTTCACTAATTTGCCACTACAAAGTCAAGATCATGGGGAAACATATGATAGAGAATTAAATGTCTAATGATGGAATTGTTATAAATAACAAGCATAAATGTTAGAACTTAAATGCCCTAATTTTTATGCCAGTTTTCTCTTCTCTAAAAGCATCCAAAAATGTTTCAATCTATGATTTTCTGTTACACAGAACACATAATATTTCTGGCAAGTCCTGCAACAAAAGGTCTTCTGGATAGGGTAAACGTTAATTCACTTTAAATTCAGGAGTAGAACCAACAGAGGCAGAAACCAGAGTGCAAAGACAAAACTTCAGGGAAGTATTCAAGGCAAGAGAGTCAAGTAAAACCAGGGTATTCCTATGCTTAGAAACATTTTCTGCTGAAAAACCTGTTTAATATTCTTTGTCAGCAGTAGAGCATGGACATTGGAGTTTTAGACTTTTAGATCCCAAACAATTTTAAATTTAATTGTGCAACTCATGTTTAAGGACTGTGAGCAGAAACCATTATATCACTGAGCTTTCTGATCCTTAGATGAAGCTGACCGATCATTTTACATGGCCTACTGAAATCATTAAGAAATCTGCACAATCAACAGGAATCAGAACAAGAACATGCTCAATACACAATGCATGAGTTTATGGCATAAGAAATTATTTTGTATTAAAAATTTGCATAAACTATAATCTTTGTATAGATGCTGCACATCCAAACAACTGTTCTTTCTGACTTAAAGAAAAGAAATCTGATAGAATATGCCTCCACAGTACTGACTGAAAGTGGTCCACAGCAGATAGCTTTTGAAAATATAACCCTACTGGTTTGGTCATGTATGAAAACTGGCAGGCTTTATTTAATAAATTTGAAGTCAGATAGCTACACTGAATTATAAAAAATTTAAAATTTTAACCTTTTGAATCTAAAATTCCACCATTTTAGATTCAAAATACCTCTGTTTAAAATTTGAGTTTAGAAGTTGGAAGAAACACTACTTTTGTATTTTTGATATTTTTGGACCTTTGTTTCTATATTGGCATATACAATCTAACTTCACCTCTCTCCTCAAGTCAGAAACAGTATCTTTAAAACAAGAAACAACCATATTTCTAAAAGAAAAGTTAAACTTAAAGTAAAGGTAGCATTTTCCCTACTGGCCCCAAAGGACTTAAAGCCTAGATTCCTTACCATATATGCAAAAAGTGTAAGATAGTATTCTTTATCCTGTTCACTGGTGTAGTATATACCTATTAAAACTTCTACTCAAAAAACCCAAAATACTGGGTTTAAACTAAAATGAAGATGGAAGTCTCTATAATAGAAATTGTTTTCATATAGAAAACACCATTAAATGATAGACACCTATAAAAACCACCTATGTTAAATGTTCCAAATACTTCTGGATTTACACAGTTCATCTCTTTGGATACATTAAGTATTTCCTTTATAAAAATGTATATTACATATTAAGAAAATATAAAAGGAAAAGCAGACAATATAGTATTTCACAATTTGTTCTTCTATCCAGAGTAAAGCAAGGGTATTTCAGCAACAAAATGAAGAATTTCAGAACAAAATGAAAGAGGCATTACTAGGTGGCAGATGTTAAAATCTTATAAACAATAGTAGCGAAAAGATTTATTTTTTTCCCAGTCACTGCCTGTTTATGAACAATAAAAAGCAGCTGAGTGCACTTCTACTAAGAGGCCCTAAGGACAATGAGGACTTGCAAACACCTAATACTGCACACACTAACTCTTACTGAAATTAGGAATAAGTTAGCATAATTATGTTTTTTGGTAAATATTTGTAAGTCATTAATAACAGAAAATTAAATTTCCTTCCTACCTAAATTCTTCAGGAAGCAAGCCTCAGCACTTTATAATACTTTCCTGTCATAAAAGTGCCAAGTATTTGAGATTTTTAGATGAGATCATATTCAAAAATGTCCACATGCGTGAAGCGAGGAGGGGGTTGTCAGGAGGAGGAACTGCAGCACAGTGCTATGGGCATGACTAAAGCTGCCCCAGAGTGCCCCGCCTCTCACTGGCTGCTCTGGACCACTGGAACAATATTTGCTGGTTGCTATGTAGACAGAGATCATTGCCAATTCATCCCATTAACAAGACTGAACCTGGTTCTGGTTGATAAGAATGGGTATTGTTTGAATAAAATGTGTTGATAAAATACCCCCCACAGGTAAAACTGATAATTTTTATGTGCTTGGAGAATGCTAAACTCATGCCTTGCAACCATGCATTTAGTAGAAACTTTTATTTCCATACCATTATTGTTGGCTTTTCTTTTTTTAGCAGATTTGGAGGAATGATACCGCATGTTTTTTCAAAAGCCACATAGAATTTGTAGTGTATTTTAATCTTTTCAAACCACAGGTTAAACAATCACTCTAAAATAACTTTACAGTTTATTATTTTTTAAAAAAGTCAGCTGGAGCAGCTGTATATCTGACAAGCTGACTTTGTGCATCTCATGAGTAATGACAGAGGGTTCTGAGTTTTCAGTATTGTATTTGGAAAGAAAAGGCATTGCATACAAGCCTAGTGCATTGAAAAGCATTGCTAAGAGGTTAAGCACTCACATGCTAGGAAATGCCAAATACCAAACACATACTCTGGAGACAACTAGCTGAGCAGATAATGGTGTTTGGGAGAAGAAAGGATGAGACTGTTTGTTACCAGTTTTTTCCCAACATCTACTAATGGCACAGGAAGGGCAAGAATAAAGATCTGAGAGACTGAAAGGAGCCTGTTCTCTCTCCATTTGTCTTTAACTTTATATATCCATGCCTATTCCTGTTCCATCTCCTTCAGAACCTTGGTTTCATCAAACAACATTTGGACTTCTTTGCTATATAATGTCTACCTACCTTTAAAACTATTAGTATGAACAATTCAAAAGCAACTTCTTTTCAGAATTAACAATGAGATAAAAAGTGTTATCACTGCTTAGCAAAGGGGATTGCAAAATTCAATTTGAAATATTTAGGGGCTGGTTTATTCAGAGAGTAAATTATGCTGTATGTATTTAGAGCAGAATTTCTATTAGTTTCAGTTGCAGCTGAAAACACCAACCTCATTACCTGGAATAATGTGTAATTTTCATTTATTCATTAAATAACTATGCATATTAATTCAATACCTAGTTTTCCAGCTCCAGCAACCAAAACCAGTTAAGAATCCTACAAAATTCCTTTCTTGATTTTACCCTTCTACTGTATTGGCTGAATAAGATCAGGTGGGAAGGGGAAAATGTGATTATATAACTACATAATGTAGTGTACTGTTTGAGTGAAACTTGGTTTTCTACATTTTGAATCACTAACTTTATAACTTCAATAGTTATTTAGAACTGAAGGCATTTTTATGCTTCTTGGAAAAAGCCAACAAGTTCTATCATACAACATTACAAAAGCCATGGAATCACATCAGAGTGTTTTAATCTACCATGAGAAATTCTTACTAAACAGCAAGTGAGAGTTGAATGCTTTTATCTTCACCCATCCTGGTCCCATCCTTTATATGTCTATATCTTTTGTATAGGCAAGCCCTAAACCGTGTATTTCACATTTCCTAGCACAGCTTCCTGGCCTCTAATTCAGTTTTCTTTGTTTTCCATCTCCTTCCATTTATCCTTATTGGACTGCAATTCCAGCATTATTAACCAGGCACTCTGTCCTTCCCTCCTGTCCTGGTTTTCAAGAGCTTTTATCTGGTCAGCTCACAGCTTGTTCACAGCTCCTGACAGTGTCCTCTTATGTCATTCAGTGCTGATCCTAAGTGCACCCTATACTCCTGGCCAAAGCTTCTCTTCAAACTGCCCCAGTCTCTTTAGCCTAATGGAGAGCATAGAAATCCATCAACCTGTAAAGGTTTTAAGCTGCTTGGATTGGGTTCTGAGATGAACATAGCAAGTACAATACATAATCTTTGCTTCAGGGCAAAATTCCTCAATCATGGAACTACGTAGAAATCCAAAAAGAACTGCAGGTTGCAACTTGGCCAGCTCTGAGTGGATTTTCATAGGAGTGGCAAAGGCGCATCTCTAGCACAAAGGTTGCCCTGTATCAAATTTCAAAATATGCCCTGAAGAACTGGCAGGATAATATATATATGTTACTGGGCACCATTTTCTTGTAATTCAGGCAAACTAAACACCTAATTTTCTGCTCATTCCTCTCTTAAAAAGAAAAAAATAAAAATCCCACACCCTTAGCAGTCACAAAATCCTTCCCAGAACCTTTTAATTGGTTGGAACTTTTGAAGTTAAGGGATAACGAAGCTGTAATCAACAGGTCTTCAAAGGATAGAAACAATTAAGGGAGGTGTGGATGCCCCCAAAGAAATAATTTATGATGTGATGTGATGTCATTACAGTATCTGGCATTATGAACCAGAATGCACACAGCACTAACAAGACTGATGTTGATTCTCCCACGCTATCCATGGTAGAATTCCTGCACGAGACTGATAAAGGAGAAGGAATCTCACATTTCTCTCCAAGACATTTTCTGTTGCAACATCCATCTTACTTGAGCAAGTGAGGGGATCAGGCTGCCTTGATGGAATAGAATGTTTTTATTTAAGTCTTAACTCCTGCTACTCCACCAGGTCCTACTCATGCTTTTTTATGTTACATGAATATTATGACTGTTCAATTATTCACTGAGACAAGAAATAATCACTATCACAATTCATATAGCAAATGTAATACAGGTAGTGACATTTCAAAAGCATTATAAACTGGTATACTTTCTGAAACAACTTTTTTAGTACATAATAACATATATTGTAGCTTTGTCCCCACAAGTAGAATAGTAGTCAACAATTTGCAACTGCCTTGAGCAAAACCCTATTTCCCTGTTCAAATTTTAACAGCATGCAGTTTTCTGTACAATAAATAACAGTTCTTTTAAAGGTTCAATCAGTAACCAAAATCCTTTCAAAATTGATTTGAAATCCCTCCAACCATCTACAGCCTTCCCCTTCGTTCCTGCTCTTTCTCCTGCCTTAGTTCTGTATAGATTCATTCATGCAATGGTCTTGCCACAAAGACTTTCCAAAAAGTGAAAAAACTCAGTTGGTACAACAAACAGGAGAAGCAGAATATAATTGCAGGACCCATCACTGCACTTCTAAGGATTAATTGCTAACACTGACTATGCCAAGAGTCAGTTCTGTTAAGTGAAATGCTGCAAATATGGTATTCTAGTGTTTGACTCTATGGTGACACATTTGTACTATAGTCATGAATAATATATGTTGTTCTCTAGTGTATTTCCCACTATACTGCTATTCACTAGTAATAAAGGTTCTTACAAAAACAATGGTATTCTGTAGTTTCCCCCTCTTCCCTATCCAATTAAAGCATATTTTAAATAAATACAGAAAAAGAGTTAGACTGCAGTCAACTTCTCAAACAAGAAGTCTGCTCTTTAAGGTGACAATCCAATTCTAGAAAGCAGTGTGAAATGAAGTTAGTGTCTTTAAAAATATATTACTTTTCAAGTTACTCGATACCTTCACTCTCCCAGAGAAAATTTCCTGCTCTGGCTGATGGCCAAAGAGATTATATAGTAAGAGGCCATATCCTTTTGCCTTTCATTATTTAGGCAATATTTCATACAACTACAATGTAATCAAAACACTTCCTTTCTAGCCAATATTTGGCTTTAACACAGATCAACATTTTTTCCATTGGTATTTTTTAGTAGCTGCTCTGAAGAAAAACATCTTTAAACCTCAGCATTTCTTCATTTTGCCTTCGTGCTGTGATAAATATCAAAAGTATTCTGCAAGATCTATGATGACTACTCTCAAAGGGTTCTCAGGCTATAAGGTTTCATGAAACAAAATTAGAAAAGTGAAAGGGATTCAAATATGAAGTGAAAGGATAGTTTTATTTATCTAAATCCAACATCCAGAAGAGGTACTCATAGAAATAATATAACCACATGCAAATAAGAAAAAGCATTCAGATACACTTAAAAAACTTGCAACAATCATCATTTGTTTCCTTCACACCAAGTTCCTTTCCTGACTCCTGAGAAAAGCAACAAAAAAGCAGTTTTGTTCTCAAACCAAGACAAGAGAATGTCTACAAAACTTGCTGGGTTTACTTAAATTACACAGATCATCTCTAATTTGTATTCCTGGAAGAAATTGGGGTTTTGATCATCAAGTAGCCAATACAGAGGTTTGCATGAGAGACACAGTGTATTGTGAAAGCATGGCAGACTATCATCTTTTCATAAGTGTCTTTGTATGTATGGAACAGACTTCAGCAGGTACAGGCAGATTTGTTAACAAGGAGCAGAATAAAGGGGCCAGGACTTCTAAACTGTAATGGTAACTCTGGATTGGGATATGATGCTCTGGTTACAACCACCACAGCCTTGTCATAGTCATTCTCTACAACAGAGTGACTTCATGATATTCTGTATCCCAGATAAGAGATGGCTATAGTTAGGGTGCAGTAGACCTACAAAAATGCAGTAAAACTCAAGTCCAGTGAAAACTGCAACACTCTCACAAGATTAGGAGAAGTAGTAGTAGTAGTAGTAGTAGTAGTAGTAGTAGTAATAATAATAATAATAATAATAATAATAATAATAATAATAATAATAATAATATTGCAAACCCCAAGCTCCATCTAACCAGCTACACCTTATGCTTTAGAGCCTGAGTGATACTTGCCTTTCTTGCATCGTGTAATATCTTTGTAGTCCACAAGGAGAGTAAGTAACTAAGGGACCATGAGGTTTGTTGTTCTACAGATTCCTTTAGTTTCATAAGCTTGTTACATTAGCTAGAAGCCAAAGCTCTTTTCTGTTCACTAGCTTTCCCTGCCCCACAGTTATCCCTCACTGGTGCCCATGTTTCATAACAAGAGTTTAAAACTTGAGAAATAAGTGGAAAGTGCATTAATCTGCAAGACTCTTGAAATCAGCTTCCTAGCTTTCTGTATACGGCACCATGTTTACGATAAAGGGTATTTTGAAATTGGAACTGGTTGTGCAACATGCTTGCTTTGTTGAAGCTTTAAAGTATGAAAGATTGTTAGAATACTGAAATAACAGTCAGGAGCCCTCCTGTCTTTTGCTTGCTCTCTTTAAACACTGATGGGCTTCAAAATCAATCCACCATGCAACTTCTTCTTGCTTTACTTAACTACCAAATTGGTAGAACTGGATGCTTGCAAGCCATTGCAAAATATGACTGCAGACTTATCATTGGCCTGAAAGAAGTCCCTTTGCAATGGAGTCCTTTTCTACATATTGTACTTTCCTATTTATTCAGGACCTTTGGCTTAAGAGAAGTCTTTAGTACAAGAGCTTGCGTTGAAGGCGGTACTAAAATAGTGATCTTTCCTCCTCTCTCTGCCAAACTGTGAATAGCTAGCAATATCAAGAATAATTTAAAACTTTCCCAGAGCTTTTATGTAGAAGGACTGCATCTGTCAGAAATTAATCTCCCTCCAGCCTAAGTGGTCAATCTCAAAGACTTTGTCATTCCATTCTTCAGCAAGCCAAGATAAGATTCAGTTCTATTCCGTAAGATTCACTAAATAAACCTAGCAGAACATCTGATATAATTGATCTTATAGCTGAAGCTATCCTGCTTCAGCTTATGCAAGAAAGATTAATTTTAGAATACCAGCTGCCTGCAGTATTGTAGAAGCCTAAGAAATTCTCCTCCTCCTTTTCGCATTGGCCCACAATACAAGGTTTTCTTGGAAGTCAAGATGATATGTGCCAGATTGAATATTTTATACTGTGTGTTAAACAGGTTTTTTTTTAAAAAAAAACCCCAAACCCAGTAGTTCTTTAATCTGCCTCACAGGACTTCAAATAGGTGACAATCTAATTTGCACTTATTCATACATTTTGTTTTGCAGGCATAAAGTTCAAATAATACTGGTGATACATTAAGCACAATATGAAACTAACATTCACTGCAATAAAAATGGAAAATGACTAATTAAAGTTTTCAAAGAAACATCTAGTGTTAAAAATGAATAAATAGCATCTTCTTAAAATGGATCAGAAATATGCTCATGTATGTCAACCACTACTCCTTTATTTTAATTTCCAGTGTGTTTGTTTCAGTAATCTTCAATGTGCCATGCAATTTGCCCCATTGTTGCTGGGATTTTTTGTGGGTTTTTTGCTAGATTTTTTGGTGAGGGGGAGTCATTGTTGAGAGATTTTTTGGTTTCGTTTGGTTGGTTTTTTGTTGTTGTTTTTATTTTTATTTTTATTAAAATAAGGAAAAGAAAAGCACAGTTCTTTACAGTAAAATAAGTGAATTTCCCTGAGACTGACAGTCATGTGTCTTCCTCCTGAGAAGATTATGTTAGCCCTTGATACACTGCAGAACAAAGAACCAGCAAAGAATCTCCACATTTTAAATAGCCTACTGTCACTCTAAACAAAGGTGCAAATAATTATTTTATAGCAAAGATTATATGTGTGTTAAGTCACCACTGAAATCCCTTCTACTTCAGGTAGTGGGTGTTAACAATTATCATTATGCTTTTCAAGACTTGAATGAGAAGTTCAATGACATGTTTACACCTAAGAGATACATGTAATATGCATGGAATGGGTAATGGAATAGTGTTAAAAAACACCCACTAGCTCCCATGCTCCAGTATCTTTGAGATTTTATTTCTCATATTCAAAGTTTTTTATGCTTCCATTGTTAATGTCCACATGGACCTTTTAATCTTTACTGATTTTTAAGTCAGCTGTGGATTTAGTCACTTTTTTAATGACCAATGAGGGAAGAAAGCATTTCTGTTCAAAGACTATTATTAGATGCCTCCTATATGACCAACTATTTTGAGGGAGATTATATAACTAACTAGATGGTTTCCATTTTGAGTGCAGGGAAAGGTACTGAGAAACTGTATTTGTGCTGCTTATTAGAAGTAAATGAGCAAACAAGAAAATAGAACCAGTACAATATGGAAGGCAAAAATAAAATGATGTGAAGGTATGCCCTGTGCACTACTCACCAAACAGCAATCAAGAAAGAATTCAAAGGTTGAAAACTTACTAAGCAACTAAAAGAAACAGAGTTCTTCTAAAGAACAACAGAACAGCATTTTGATGAAAGTCTTAACACATTTCACATATCAAGAACTTCATATTGAGGGCGGACTTGTTCTATTTGTGGGAAGACAAGAAAAATCAGCACCACTCTATGGAAATGGAGGACAGCCTACGTTAGATGTAACTAAATGTACTAGCTCAGCTGAGGCAGTTAAAAAAAAAAAAGACAGCAAGAGGCTAAAGTAGAGATACAACTACTTAAAAGTTTTAATTGTATTCTAGTGGAAACAGAATAAGCATCCAAGTAAAACACCTTGCAACACATGATGGAGCCTCCTTGTTCTAACCAACATACCTGCAGCTGAGTTTCCATAGCCTGCTTTGATCTCCAAATTATATTTGAAAATCAGACGTAATCTGAGGAAGAAATACCCCTAGATTTAGATTCTGGCTCCTATGCATGACTGGAACTATTTTATACTGTGAAAGAGAAAAGTTTCTGAATACCTAAAGGAAAAAGTAGGCAGAGATGAAGACTCTTGGTAGACAGACGTAAAGGGTTGTGAATGCACTTTATTTCTCACAGATAGTTGCCCTTCTGAGAAAAGAAATTGCTGTTACTTGAAATACAGGTTTTAGGAAAAGCGAAAAAAGGACAGGCACAGATAGTAGTATTATATGGTCTTCCACAAAAAAAAGTACCCCCTTTTTTTTTTGAAATTACTAAAATCAATTTTTAAAGCAGAATACTCATTAGTAACATAGACAAAAAGTATACATTAAAACACTAGGAACCTCACCTGTTCTGTTTTATGTTTATGTATCTTCTTTATAATGTCCTACTTGCAGTTTAATTAGTAGAAATAAATAAAGGATCTTTTTATTGAAAGACAATATGCAACTGGCAGAAAAGGAGTCAGATTGTGGTATTCCTTCTAAATCTCCTCCCAGTAACCTCAGCTTCATCACTTATGAGCACGATGGTAATAGTGGGAGTCCTAAAAGAGTTGTCAAAACCAGATTGTACTGGAAAGAAAAAGTTCCAGTAAAGGCTGTGCCTTAGTCCTCTCTCTAGCATTCCTAAGTAGTGGCTGTTTCTTCAGTTCTTTCATTTCATTTGCATGCAGTGTAGTTTTCTTGCACTGCCAATTCACAGAATGCCTTAGTCATATATGGGAAGAGCCACGCATAGGGTCTGTGGTTCCTCATATCTCCCACATTCAGACATTTGCATTCCAAGAATCTTTGTTAGCTGTATGGAGAGCCTTCCTAAGGAATCAGGAGTTGCTTATTTCATCTCTGACATTCTTTATCTAATGAAGCTATTGCATGGGTAAGCACAGATAGCTGCCAAAATGTAGCTACAGTGTTGCCAGCCACCACCATGCAAATTTCAGTAAATATTAAAAGTAGACATTTCACTTTGAACTAAGATGGATAAATTGTTCTAATCTACGTATCTTGGTATTAGCCTAAAATTCTTGAGGCAGCAAAGGGCAATCTATTTATAGAACAATGGTTTTGCTTTCAGCTTGTTTCTCAAAACTCCTGTGGACTGGAAAAGCAAACTTAATAGAACACCATGTAAACTGGATGTAAACAGCTTTAACTTATGTGAGGACTTCTGTTTCTATACTACTATGCTTTTGTTTGTCCCATGCTTCTTGCAGCTGCATAAACCCTATTACAACACTAAATCAGGTTTCAGGTTGTAATAATCCCTACTGCAAATGCTAAGATTAGTAAGAGTAATTTAAAAAAAAAAAAAAAAAAAAGAAAAAGAGAAAAAAAGGAAACATACTTAGGTCTACTGAGATTACTGCAACTGCTAGTTTCATTGATGGTGGAGGGCAAGGGGATCTGGCAAGGCTTTGTACAAAACAGAGTCAGGAATAGATTTATCAGGCAATATGTTTCAGTTGGAAAAGTGAATTCGCTCAAATACAGAGGAGATTCATAACATGTACTATAAAAATGGCCTGAACGTGGGCCTTTCCTGAAAAACTGAATTTGGTTTTCACAAAGATTAGGATAAATTCTCTTAGTCTCACTTGAAAATGGGGAACTAGTAGTCTAGATTGAATAACTTGCTTTAAGAGCAATGTGCTCAAATTCTCTGTGATATTAAAGGAGTTTATAGTTAGTAATAGGTGCCCTCAGTTGTACAGTAAATGAGATATGGATTCTATTTGTCTAAAATTCTTCCCTTGACCACCTGAAAAGCACAACTTTATCAAGTAAGAGGGGATAAAGAAAAGCTGTTCACATATTATACAAACTGTTTATAGAGCACTGAAATGCTCATGTGAAAGGCACTGCATAACTGCGAAGTAAGCTATTTTTATAATGTTAATGTATGCATGAATTGCAAGTACATAATATTAATAACATGAAACAATGAATCACTTTGATTTGAAGCAGCATGTTAGCATTAGACTAAAAGAAACATAACAGATATGTCTTCATAACAGATTTGTTGCAGAAAAATTTTAGTCTCCTAAAATCTATCCTGAATTTAATCCTAAATCTCCTAGTCTCTGTTTTGACCTGCAGGTAGCTGAAAAAAAAAGAACCCCGGTATTTTAGGAGTTATTCTACCTGTTAATTACCTCCAATCCCCAGGCATTTTAACTTATTTCCCTTTCCCACAGGAAGTCAGACCTATTCAAGTTCACACTACTCCCAGCTGTGTACTCATCTATGCTGAGTAGTATCACACCAACTGGTAGCACACTACTTGAAGGCAATAGGGTTCTTGGAGACAGGTCAATAACAAACACTTTGAACATGCGGTAATTCAGTACATCAGATGAGATACCTCTGTACAGGTGTTTGGCCCTTCTGTAACTTCACCTTTGTAAATGCAGGTGAAATTATCTAGTTGAATTATTCCTCTTGATTTATTTAATAAAACAGCACCTCTTCTCTATCCAGATTACCTACTTATTTAAGAAGTATCCTAATTTCCTGATTTATAGAAAGATACCATATGGATATTGATTCAAGTTTTCAGAACTTAAACAAGTCCCTCACTGTTTCAGTTGTTTGCAATTTTTTCCTATTCCTACTGATCAGTTCCCTTTTTGTGAGTAAGGCAGATAAGGCAACTTACAGAGACACAGAAATAGAAATTAAGTACATTTCTTAAATTAATATATGTGAATTTTTTTCTTGAGAACAAAAGCTAAGAAATGCTTAAAACTCTAAGAGGACAATATCTTAGTAAAGATTTATTCTGTACAAAGCTAAGCTTCCAAATTTTGTTCATTCTGCTATATTAAAGAAAATTCTATCTCCTAACTACATCACTGCATCACTTTTAAATATCCCAAAGTATAAACCCCCCAAATAATCTTTTTTCACTTTTTTCCTAAAGCATGTTCAATGTGAAAACTCATGACAACATAAAATGTCTACTTGATGCTCTTCTCCCACCACACACCTCAAAATGTGAACAAAATTGTACAAGGTATAAAAACCTCCATAGCTAACTCCTTAACTTTCCTGCTTTCTTTATATCTTTGTGCTCAGGGAAGGAAATATGGATACTATGAGAAGGATTTGAACTTGGATGATCCTCATGGGTCCCTTCCAACTCAGGATATTCTATGATTCTATGACTTACTTGTTTATTTTCCTATGTTACAAGGAATTTTTTTTTACTCTTTCTTTTATCATTGTATAGGCTGGAAAAGCAAGTCCATTTACTGGTAAATGAACCATGGTTCCAGCCCACTTAACAGAACCCTATCAAACTATAACACTTGTTAGAAAAAACACACTTTCCAGATGGGTCCCAGAACCAATAAAACAAGCTCATTATTCACTGCTTTTTAACAATGTTTCTTTTATGTTTGTTCTATTTCAAGCTTTTAGTCCACACAGACTTTCTAACCTCCCTTAAAGCCCTGCCAGCTCGAATAGCCTAAACTGAAGTTCAACATTTTCAACCATCAGCTATGAATGTTTGCAGAGAAATCCTATTTGTTCGATTTCATTATCCATATCTTTAAAAGTAGCTTTCACATTGCCAAGAATGCATTTACAGAGAGTATTTCAGACATGACATGTTTTTATTAGAATTTTTAAACCATCAAGTTTCAAAGTTATACTTGTATTTACTTAATTTATATTTATAAAGTACTGTATTGTGTTTTAAAAAGACATGTTCTGTTTAAGTAACATTAATAAACTGCTATAATTGCTCTTAAGAAGCTTAAAACAACCCAATATGTGGTACTGCCTTTAGGCAAATGAGCAAACATGTCAAAATGTATTAAGCATGATATTTTAAATGGGATTTGGAATAGCACTTCATACCTGTTGAACACTGATAAGTAATGATGCCAGAACTACTTAGTCCAAACATTTCTCTGTGAAAAGCCTCACTACTCTTTACTTCTCTTTCAGTACAAGTAAAATAGGCCTAAATCATGTAGGTTCATTCCTGCCTCTGTTCGACTTAGCCTCTACTTTTAGTTTTAATTTTCACAGATCACTTTCCATAACAAGCAGATTGCTGATGTATTTCCTCACTGTCAGACTTCTTGGCTGTTGATGCTTTGCACAATACTGGAAAGGCCCAGAGACAGCATATAAGATTTATACAAATAAATGCTGAAACATGAAGTAAAAGCAGCCTCTTGGAATTATGCCTCTGGCACTATTTTAGAACCACTTTGTGGGAAATCTGTATTTTAAAACTACTTCAATTAAACTTTGTTTTTAAACTAAAAATGTTTAACATGGACAAAGCTCGTGTAGTGAAAGGGCTTTCTGAAGAGATGTGGTGCCACATTATTTTAAAGTTCATCCAAGTCTCATCCAATTCCTATGTAAATACAAGGCAAAAGTCCTTTATGTTTTTTCCACTACGTAGATAGCAGCATAATTTTTACTACTTTACTTTTAAGCTTTTCATGTTAGCCATCAAGTATTTTGATAACATTTTCATTTAATCTTTGAGTCTTTTTATAAATACTTGTCCATACATTATTTTTTTGGGGAGCATAGCAAGGAACTTTAGATCTGCATTCTTTTACTGAGAGGCAGAAGAATAAGAATAAAGAAGAATAAAAGAATAAAGAAGTGAGCTGAGATGTTTTTAAAGTTTCAGTAATGCAATCAGAAAAACTAAACCAGAGACACTGGCATTCACAAACAGAGAAAAATAAAGTACCTGAGCTGGAATTCTCTTTCTAATTCCAATTTAGGAGAGTAATTCTAGTTCCAATAACTATCCCTTTGTTTTTACAACTGCCTCTTTTAGCACTCGTCTTCATGTACCTAAAA
This sequence comes from Acrocephalus scirpaceus scirpaceus, assembly GCA_910950805.1. Taxonomy (NCBI): domain Eukaryota; kingdom Metazoa; phylum Chordata; class Aves; order Passeriformes; family Sylviidae; genus Acrocephalus; species Acrocephalus scirpaceus. The sequence continues at coordinate 7,529,691 of OU383778.1, read as the reverse complement.
GGCTTTATTCTTACAATTTTCAGGATGAAAAAAATCCACACAAAAACCAAACCAAAAGTTTGAAACTTTCAAATCCCCAAATTTACAAGGGCTATTTCCGCAGTCATGAAAAATGACAGCTCCAAAGACAGAGAGCATGGTGATCCACAGAGCCTGTATAACAAAGATGAGGAAATGCTTACACAATGTAGTCAAAACTATTCTAGAGAGACAATAAATAAATGAAACATAAGAATAACCACAGTGTCCAGAATCTACAGATCCTCCTTAGGGCTTTTACAAAATCCAACAAGTAGAGTTCATGTCCCCACAGAACACCTTCCCAACCACATCCACACATTCTTTTATATGTTTGAATATTCATTTTGTAACATCAGTGGATTGCTCTGCCTGTTTTCTAGCAATTTTTTTTATTTTATAAGACCTATATAAATTATCTTGCTATCACAATCTGAACTTTGTAAAGATCAATTCACATTGGAAAGAGCCATGCTTTCCAGGTATCTATTTTAAATACTGTACTCTATGGTGTTAGACAGGCAAGCAAGGGAAAAAACCCCGCCCTTTCAAACAAAACGTTTGGTTATTATTATAACCAAAGTGGTTATAATGATGGGTTAACTCCAGGAGGAAATTAAACTCAAAAAAAAAGTAACTCCCCTTTCCCCTGCCCCTTCTGGTGAAGGAGGGACAAAACCAGAGCCTATAGGTTGAGATAACAATTTAGTGAAAGGTGGTTTTCTTAACATCTAAAGAGAATCCAAAATGCTTGAAATCTTTTATAGGAGACTTGAAGGAGGGGAAGGGGGTGGAAGGGTGGGGAAGATCATCCTCCTCTGTTCTTCTTATAGGCTGGCTATGATTATTAATGAATACCCAGAGGACAAGACCAGGCCAGGTGAACAACACTGAATATACATCCCTAATGACCCTCACTGCCCTCGACATTACCATGTCATAAACCTGTATCATGTGATACATCAACAAAGCAATCCTAATCCCTCTCCCTACTTTGAAAAACATCTTCACCAGCAGTGCATATGGGTACATGCACTGAGTTAGGTACCATACCCCCACAAATTGACCAAGCAAGGTGGTAAGCACTCACTCCTATAGAGTAACAACCTGGCTACACCCACACCACACTAAGCTCTGCCCCCTCTCTGTAACCAGACAATCACATACAAGAGTCTCCCAGATGTTGTTCATGGAGCACCATGGCAAATCTTCTTTCCAAGTGGTTCTAAGGTAAAAGAACTATTACTTACAAGTTAAGAAAACCGACACACTACTGAGCGTTGCTCAGACAAGCCACACTTTTTTTTAAAGCAGGTGGGTACATCACCTATGCAGGCATTGGCTCCACCATATATTTTCCCCAAATGCAGAAAATCCTGAGGGTGTGGACTCTTATTGCCACAAAATGAATGGTGAATGGAAAAGGAAATACCTCAAAGATGCACACTATCTACCTAATACCTGCAGGCAACAAATCCCTACAGGCAGCCACTGCAATAGCTTTACCATTTGTGCTGGACTGTAAGCCCTCAATTCCCCAAGAAAGCCCTCTAGTCCAGAGCACTGTTCTAAGACAAGCAGAATTAAGGAGCAGTTTCACAAATCACTGAGGTGACTTTCAACACAACATTTCAGATCTGCTCTAAAAGAAAATTCAGACTCCAGGGATGCCTGGAGATGGGCAGGCCTTACCTAAAAATCAGCAAAAATGAACAAATGAAAGTCACAAGAATGGCATAGTATGGTCCAATAAACAGAGTATAAAAGGAGATAAATGAGAAGGGAAGAAGGGCTAAAATAATAATGAGGTCAACTGCAAATAGCCATTATTTTGACTTGTAAATGAAGAAAAAAGCCCATGAAAAGTAAAGAAGACATTAGTGATAAAGAAAAAAATTTTTTGTGACAGAAAAATATTGAGGATGCTGACATATAATTTTCATATTGATATATATTTTATTTTCATTTGATGTAAATAAAATACTACATGACAACATATTACTTCCTGAGCAGATTTCTTAAATGAGTGTACTGCCAGATTAAAATGGCTAACAACATCTCTCTGCTTAATCTCAGCAATAAGCATACTGTTAACACTTTCAGATTGTTCTCAATGCTCCTTCCATACACAGAAAAACACCCAGATCTGCAAACAGAACATTTTTGATCCAAGGAACTCCGTAGGTACAAAAATATTCTTCCATTCTTAACAAGAACCCTCTGTTTGTAAAAGGCTAGTAAGAAGACAGATTAGCAGGATTCTACTCTGAAAAGATTAATAGAGGACTATGGGAGATTTCTGTATAAAAGTATGTTTATTCGGAAAACATTTTAATAGAGAAAACTATGGAGAGAATATTAAAGAAAAAGTTTATATTTGTGAGCAATTTGACATTTAACTTCATGAATTATCACCCTTAGGAAATAAATGCAAGATATTCTGGAGACATTATTTGCAAAAGGTTGCATAATAAGAAAACCACTATTTCTTGTTGCACTGTTCTAAATATTAATAAACAGTTATAACAACACTGAAATAATGGGGCAGAAACAATTGCATAAATTGTGGAAGTATTTTAGATCAATTCTTACTGCAAAATATTGCATTTTGGGAATCAGGTAAGAATCACCTCAAAGCTCAATACAAGACTTGATTTTTTTATTATGTAAGAATAATATATATAGCTGTTACTGATTTTCAAGTGACAAGAGCCCTCTCCTCCCACACAGAATGCATCCTAATCTTTTTTATCTTTTATGAATAATTTCTGCAATCAGTGTAGATAACATAATGCTTGTAATTTAATAAAATAATTTTTAAGGCACATTAAGCATTTCATTGTTCAGAAGCAAATTTTGGTCTGGGGCAAGCAAACAAGAATGGAATTAGCAAATACTTTAAATAAGTTCATAATAAAATATCTTCACTTAAGTTTTCATCTTGAATAACACGAGTATGTCTCTAAGCAAATAAAAATATTTGAAAAGCAGGACCAGCACCATCTAATCTAAAATCTAACTTAAATAGTTAAGATTCTACAAATAAAAAAGTAACACAACAATTTTGATGACTATTTAAGAGTTTTTACAAGAAAGCAAGGAACACACTCATTAAACAGGTTTTAACTTTGTTTAAGGACACCTAGATGTCAATGGTCAAGTATGTCCCGCTACCACACATACATAAATAACTCTTCATATTTGATAGAAATAAATAGTAGTAAAGCCTTGAAGCCTTGCCATTATAGAATTAGTAGAACATCTCTATCTCCCGCCAAGGCACTGGTGTTTCATTACAACTACAAAATTTACCTCATAAGAGACTTCAAGAAAAAAACCTAAATTCTGTCTCTAAACCGCAGACTTTCCTACCTCAAGTCAAGTTCAGTAAAGTAGCAGAAACTACATCTGTGGCACCTCTTACATTTCCAAGCCTTAAAACTACCAACTGCTGCATAGGTAGTATAACCACTGTTGCCCTGTACACCTGGGTTTCTACACAGCTGTGCAGATTTGTGCTGGGCATGACTTAATCTGATGTTCAATTTTCTTTGCAACTGTGCCTGATGGGAGGACTATGGTGGTGACATAGTTTACTGCATGTTTTAGTCTTCAAAGCCTTTAAAGACTGTAAAACTGGGTAAGATTTTGAAGCTGTAGAAGTCAACATAATTTGGTTTTATTATAAATTTAAGTATTGTACTTCGCATTTGTTTCTGTATTTTCTAAGAACAGTTCTGGGTTACATGCAAGTAATGTTTCTAGGTGGGGATTTTGGTATTTGTTACAGTCAAATCTAGATGAACAGCACTTATGAGAAGAAAAGGATTATAATGAGAGCAAATTGTTTCCTTAAAGCAAAGAAACCTTGTTCTTGTCATGTAGTAAGTGGAAAGTGCCTTATTTTTAATTTTGATTTGGATTTTTTTTTTTGCATCAGTTTGCTGTGGAAAAAGGAAAAGAATATATTTTGCACAAAAATTTCAATACCTCTTGTGCTACAGAAGCTGGGTGTATATGTGTAAATATTTTAATCACAGCTTACAACTCAGGGTAGACCTCAGAAAATACTTCAATCACGACTTTCAGCTCCAGGCAGACCTCAGAAGCAATTAAATATTCAGGTGGTGAGGCAAATGCTGAAGAGGTCTAAGTCACACCCAGCTGGGATTTGCTTTAGCTAGCTCAGGGTTAATACGAGTATTTTAAACAGAGCATTGCTGATGCACTTGGAAGGACGGCTACTGACTGATAAAATGGTTTTGAGAGTAACAGAAATTTTGTTTCAACTTATATTTTACACGTTTTAGATGTTCTTTAGAAGGCAGATATCCTAGAACTTTTCAAATTACTCTGTACCTTCCTAGGCCTTAGGCTGGAATCTGGGTTGCTCAGCAATGTAAGAATTCTTCTGACCAGTGACAAAATATTTATTCATACCTGTTGAAATGTAAGAAATGTGATTTTCTGCTAGTAGAACTAGTAAGTTAGACATTGAACTTTGAAAAAAACCTTACTGATTCTTGAAATGTAACTAATTATTTTCTTTTGAATTTCAACACTAAGGTCCTAGCTGTAAGTTCTTCTGTCAAAATATACTTTTTTCCTATTTGTAGTACAAAGCTACTTTGGTCAAGTTTCTTCACTCAAACCATAACATTTACTGTTTAAATTTCAGCTGTATATGACTATGAACATCTAAGGAACTTAAAATTTAAGAGGCTTTCCTAGTCAAATAACCTTCAAATATACACCTTGTCCTTACACTACATTTGATGGCTTATTTAATTATCCTAATATTCTGCACCATTGTTATCTTTATCCTCATAAGAAAAGTAGCAGGATAAAGAAGGATTCAAGCTCAACTTTGTATAGGCTGAGGACTTTGAAAGTTTAGCTACAAAAAAGCTATAATAAGAGAAAGAGAGGAAGAGAAAAGAAAGCCAGTTATGAAGATTACTTGGATCCAGGACAAAATGTGAGGCATAGAAAAGCAGTAACATGGCTAAAAGATCAGAAAAGCCTACGTAGATTCTTTTGAAGGCCTTTTGCTCTGGTGTCAATTGGATGATTTCATAGTTGTCAGTGCTTGATGCTGCTTAAATATCAGCTGTATTCATTATTATGCTGGACAACTTTTTGAGTGCCTGGCGAAATAAGAACTTTGTGAGTTTCTTGTCACCAATGAACTATTGTTACTTCCTTATGACTTTAGGAAATGTGGCTTCCGGTTTTCTTCCCAGCTGAGGCAAAAAACCCCTCAAAAACCAAACGAAAAACCCCCACAAAAATCCTAACTGCTTTCTGCTTTAATCACACTTATGACACAGAGTTCCAAAAATCCCCTCTGCAGTGGCTGTTATTAAAACTGGGTTTTAATAACATTCTAGTGAAATAAAGACATTAGAATGTGTTATTCTTTGTGCTTTGTAAAAGTGCATGGTTGACTGCTCTTATGTGACTGCCTCTAAGCAGGTCACTGTCATACCTGTCTTTAGGTAACTTCCACAATCAAGTGATTGTATGTGGTGACTTACCTGAAAAATCAGAAGAAAAATCAGAAGAGCTGAAGCTTGGTTTCTACAGATTTTATTGCTATATGCGAATGTACAGACTATGGCAGCCCTGGCTCAGGCCCTTGTCTGCATCTCCTGTTCAGCAGATTTTGCACGTGCCAAATGGCTCGCTCTTACACTTCTCACACCAGGTAACTGTTCAGCTTGTTCCATAGCCCTTCTTTTGGCAATGCAATATGATACTTTCTTAATAGCCATTTCTATTTTCTACCTTTTCAGAAATCTTCAAAAAAAGCTTAATATCTTTTACACATTTTTTTTTTCTGGCCAGTTTCTTCAGAAAACTGTAAATATTTTGGAATTAATATGAGTATGGCCTGAAGATTGTTTTCCACATATATTACAAACCAGAAATCCAGTCTAATTAAACACTTGCCTAAGTAAAGTGCTTTAGAAAACTGGATTATTTTCATTACCAAAATACAAGAGAATGGTCAACTATTATTGTATCATTGATGTTTTGCTTTATTTTTAAACCATATAAGACTCCCAATTACAGAAAACATTTCTGAAAGTAGCACAGACATTCTTCACTTGCTCTGCAATATGTGGGTGGTTTTAAAAAGGCTTGTCTTTTTCCACTGCAGCAAATTAACTATTTACTGGATATATATAGGATACACCATAAAACTCCTTTTCATATCCAGAAAGGACAGTGATGTGCCTAGATGACACTATGAAACTTGAAACTGTTTAGAAGTTCCCAGTAATGCTATTATAGATAAAAAACCACTACACATTTTTCTGCATGCTTGCTCATTTGGAAAGAAGCCCCTTCTTTCCCAAGATTCAGACTTAGGAGTCTCATGCAAACATCACTCAAATGTTTGCTGTCTCTTAACCCCTGAGCGAGCCTTGGTTTTTGCTCTCTTGGCTCCTCAGCAGCGCTCACTTGAGGACTCTGTGCTGCCGGTGCTGTGTGTGAGTGACCTCTTCAGCCAAGACGGTGTCACTACAGAAAGGACACGAGAAAGAAGTGTATCGACTTCTGAAATGAGTAGTTTTTTGAGGTGCAGTTGCCATATTTTTCCTCTTCTGAAGACCCATAACGAAATAGAGAGGAAGGAGGAAATTTGGTTTTTGTGGAAACTTAGAAAAAGTAATTTTTATTAGTAGCTGATATGTCTTCTTTCAGTTGCCAGATGGAGAATTATTAATAATTATTAAATAAAACCAATTTGAGAATGGACCATGAAAGTGTATTAATTTGACCATCAGGGAGCTTTGCAAGGGCCTGAAAAGTTAGCACGAATCATATTTGCCACGATTCAATAATAGCTGTATCTACAGACTGCTAACATAGCACAATTATGTGTGTCAAAATGGAAATAAGACAAGCTACAAATTAATTTATATTGACGTGATTACTTAAAAGTATACTTGATTTTACAATAATCTACTATTATGTCAGCAATGTTTCTCACTACTCATTTTTCTTGGTCATTAAGAGCCTTCTTATTTTATGATTCTGCCCAAGTTAAGATTCAGAAAAACAGTTTACGTAGATCTTGGAGACATTCTAATTAATCAGCAGTAAAAACTGTATCATCTTCTTGAAATATGCTCTTTTATGCTTGCTCTAGGGGCAAGTTGTCTCTTACCTGGATTAATGAAGTAACAATCACATAGAATGTTGCTAGAGCCAATTCTGTTTCTAATTTTGCCATGAGACCCTTAAATCAAGAAGAATTTAATTTCCCAAGCAAATAAAGTGAAACATTCTAGTGAAATAAAGACATTAGAATGTGTTATTCTTTGTGCTTTGTAAAAGTGCATGGTTGACTGCTCTTATGTGACTGCCTCTAAGCAGGTCACTGTCATACCTGTCTTTAGGTAACTTCCACAATCAAGTGATTGTATATGGTGACTTACCTGACATCAGGGACTGGGTTGCCAGCAACTCTGCACTCCAGCAATACTTTGTTTCCTTCGGCAACTTCCTGGCTCCGGAGCTTCTGAGTGAATAGAGGTGGTGAAAGTTCATGCTCTTCCATGTTGATGAAGGGACGGCACAGGACCATTTTGCTCTCCATGATGCTCCCCCTTCCAGAATAGTGCTTTCCATTCAGATGAACTCCAGGTAATTTTTCCTCAGGCTCAGTCTCTTGATGTGGTTTGTCGAACTCCTGGTTCACCAAGGTACTTAAAGCTGGCTGTTTCTTATTAGGAGACAGGTATCCACTGTCTGGAGAAGAAGAGTCCCCATCAGGACTACGGCCTCTTGTCTTCGCTGCCTGTCTAAATATAGATGATAACTCCTCTATGAATGTGGCAGCTTTGTCACACAGCTTGTTCCTGAAAGGAGCTTCTCCCTGGGATGTCAGCTCAGAGTTTGGGCTTGTCTTAGGCATATATGGACCACCTTTCTCTGAATATTTCAGGCTTCTGACAAAGCTGGGACTAGCAGGTAAAAAAGGTGAGGTGCTTGCTTGTCTCCTAGAAACTGTGACAAAACTATCCTCTGTCTGAGGTGCAGTGGATTGCTCTTTCTGATCCCTTGGGAGAACATGACTTTCAGCAGATGAAGTCCAACTGCTTGCTTGAGGTGTCTGTAAAGCTTCTTGCTCATGCAGGTTGGAGTCCCTGAAAGAAGGGCTTTCTGAAGGGCTAGAAAGAGAGGTGTTGAGATAATGAGTAAAGTCTGGTTCTGTGTTCTCATCTTCCTCCATGGAATTGGCAATGGCTTCTCGAGCTATGTCAAGGCTCTTACTTATCTCCTCCTGGGTAAGGAAGGCAGAAAGTTCATTTGAAAATTCACCATTCTGTGTGTCTGACAGGGAGTCACAGAAAAAGTCATGGTAAGATGAAGCTTCTGACATATTTTCAGGATATCCTTTATTGCTGCCTCTCTCTGGAGAGTAAGTCTCCTTCAGCATTAAAGAAAGAGGCAATGCCTGACCACAGCTTCTGTTTTGCATCCTGGAAGACACAAGAACAATTCCTTAATGAAAAAAGTTATATCCTAGTTCCCATAAGCTAGACACAAAGCTGGAATATAAGCAGAACCTAATGGTGCATGACATACCATAAACCTTGGTTTCTATGAGAATGAGCCAGGACTGCAAATTATCTAGGTGGAAATGAGAGCATTTAGAAGTAATTTTTTCTCATGAACCTTCCCTCAGAAATATGAAGACATCCTTTGTCTGTTTATTGCCTAAACAATCTTGATTCCATTGGATCAATATGTGTATATGCTGTTATTTCACATCTGATTAGTTATTTTGCATCAATTCTATTACGCTTCATTTTTTTCCTGGTTTTTGGCCTTATGAAGATTTTGGAAAGATATTTACTTTTCTCTTTCCCATAACATTGCCTTCCAGACACTAAACCATCAAATTCTGAGAGAAGACTTCAAGTGGATTAGAAATTCCAAGTTATCCTTTCTGTTTAATGTTGATAATGTGTTTAATATTATTTTACTCATTGTGCTAACATTTTTAACTTGTTACCAATTTAGTAGCACTTTCCTCAACACTGAAAAATGAAATATCAAGCTACCATATGCTAAAAGTAAATAGAAAAAAGTAAATAGAAGAAACAGAGGAAATAGATTTCACAAACTATATATCATCCTGCACAATGGAAGTGTATAATGTATATTTTGTACCCGTTTCACAAAGCAGACAAGCATTTATACCTCCAGTTTCCCACCATGACTTCAGAATTAGGATGAGCATTCTCTTTAAAGTCAGCAAGAAGCAAGACATCAGGGAAACCACACTTTTCCCAAGGGAAGGACTGGCTGGAAAATCTCCTCGTTGAAATGTATTTGTCCAACTGGTCACTAGATTATGGCTGATGTGATCTGAAACATATTTATTGTTTCTGCAGAGCATTTAATTAAATTGAACATCAGTGGGTTTATTTACCCTGGAAAATTCTCTTCCTCTAATGATAATTTCTACAAGAAAAAATTTTACATAAGATTTATAAAAAACATTTTACTTTAATTCTTTACTGATAGTGGAGAAATGGCTTGGCAATCATGCAATGCACTCGGATGTATTTTACATCAGCTTGTGCAGGCTCCAATTACCTTTAGTCACTAAACCAGGGCTTATCCAGCATGTAGTCATTAAATGACTGATAGATTATTGGAATTCTTGGCTTGGCATATGCATCTCTTGATATGCCTGTTCGTCTTGACAACAGATTACAACTCAATGCATAAAAGAGAAGTATAAGAAACCCAAAGCATTTAGGATTTGATATATGTTTTCATAGAATCCAGTGATAAGTTTATTATTTGCTGGGATTACATCTTCCTTTCTTGTTATCTGTGTTTACAGGGCAACAAATTTAGCAACCATGCCAATCTCTTGTCAACAAAATCTAAATAAGTATATACAGTATAACTGACTGCCACATAGCAACTTTAAAGAAAGAATTTGAGAAGCCCAGCAAACAGTTGGTCTAGAGGCTCAGCTGTTCAGGCATAAACTGATTTCCCTGAAAGAATGCCAGGGAAACAAGGGTTAAGCCTGCAGAGTTTCTGCCTCTTTAATTTTAGTTATTTTTTAAAACTTTGTATTCAAATGAACAAAGGTGCTATTTAGACAACATGTAAATATCCATGCTTCATATTATATCTTTATTTAAATCTGACACACACTGGTTCCTAGCTTGTTCACATCTCAAAGTGACACATTACATACTCAGACAAACCTTCCTGACTTCCAACACCGAGCTGCTCTAATGTTTCAATGGGCTGTTTCATGGGTAGGAGGACAATTTTACTTATTGTTAGCCACCCAACATGATGATTAAAATTAATGTATTATGAGTTAACATATTTCTTCCCAATACTCAGTCTTATCATTAGAAAAATGTAATGACTATATATATTGTAATTTTCAAAGCCTGGTGTCTAAATTTAGGTGAATCAGTCTATACCTGGATATTTAGATAAAGTTGATGGATTTAAACATGCTGGCTTATTGGCAATTTCTAATGCTGATAAGCCTTCTTGGTGTGAAGGTGCCTGAAAATGGATCCATATGTCTAGCTTTAGGGAACTGAATGGAAGCTTTCAGGAGAAAGACTTTTTTCAGCCATACTGTAATACATAAACTCGCTATTCTTTTAGTGCAACTTGTAACCACAGTGAGCTGGAGGTAAAGTATCACTAACCCTATCAAGTAGCTTATAAGATCATAATTAGAAATTTTGAATGCTATTTCTAGCTTCTCCAAGTTAGACTACAATGTATTTATAACGCTTTCCATCATCATTCCTCATTAGGTAACCTGCAAAGCCATATACTGTATCATTTAAAGACACAAACAAAATACAATGTTGTGTGCAGATCACTGTTTACCTGTACTTTCAACATTATTACATCCAGACTATTTATGGGGTCCTTCTTGTATATATTTAAAAATTACGCCCAAGTAAACCCACGTTTTTTATCATGCAGTTTAAATACTTATTCAAAACCCAGTACAGATGCTCTAAAGAACCATATGGTAAATATTAAATTTGAAATGTACTGGATTACAATTATTTCAGAAAAAATAGAGTAACTAATCAAATTAAGGTTTTGAAGAGATATATAGTAAAATATGGAAAAACACCGAAAATTAAAGGACACATTTCAAGAAAAATATAAACATCCTGAATTTGCAGAACCTGCCAAATAACAAATGATTACTTAACATGACCCAAAGCCTATCTCTTCAAAAGAATTGTATGCAGGGTAAAATGTATCTAGTAAAATTTTTTAAAACAAAAAAGGCACCTAGTGTTTCTCTGAATTTTGAAATCCTGCAAAATTACTCCACAAATACAACAATTATGTTTAGCAGAAAATATAAAACAGATCTTACAATGAGCAGGCCAATATGAAGAGTTCAAGTATAATTAATAGTAGGTAAAGCTGTTTTACTCCTTCTCTATCTGAATAGGCTTAAAGTTGCTCCAGCTCTTCGCTCAAGCTTGCTTGGTCCTTAGTCGAGAAGACTGTGGCCTGTGCATTACATCCGTCCTCTGTGACTATGAAATTCGTACCCCACTCATCTATATTTGGTAACTGAACTCATGTTTCAGCAGACTGCCACTATCTGGAATTCCAGCAGAAGCAACGTTAGTTGCTTAGTGCCTGGAAGTGGCACTAAGTTCTGTGTGCTTACTACTCAGAAATTCAGCGAACTTAGACATTACCTTTCTATACCATTTTATGGCAATAGATTTTTAATTTTTCAAACAACATTATTTACATGATAATAAATAAAATAATTGACTTTTTCTACTAAGACTACTTTAAAATCAACAGCTTCCTTGTGTACCTTAAAATCTTGTAGAAAACAAAAAATTAGAATCATTTAGGTTGGAAAAGACCCTTAACATTTTTGGAGTTATGAGTAAAATTCTGGCAACTTTTTAAAATAATTGATAGTTATTAATCTGTAACCATATACTACACTGTATAAATAAATTAACCTGCTGAATTTTTACGTTCCAAGTGAAATAATACTATATAATCAGAAAAGAAGAATCTCCCTCAGAAACACAAAAAATCCCTGGAAAACATGTGCTTTAAAAATACCCTCCACCTCTGACACATATATTAACACTGAAACAATCAAAATATGCTTTTGGTTTCTATAGAGTTGTAGAGCATAATGTGTAACAGAGTCAATTCTCCCGTGCTGTCTCTGCTAAGGAAGTACTTTCACCTCATTAAAACTCCTGTGACAGTTTAGTCTCAGGGAAGAAGAATCTGTCCAAAAGCACTTTTTCAAGCAAATATTTTCTGTTAAAACTCAGTGAAAGGAAGAAGTAAACATGAAGGCTGCAGGTTTAATCTACAGACTATAGCACATAGTTTCCAGAAATAAAAGCAGTGTGTGGGCAACATGGTTTCTGCCAGATTGCAACCTATTGGGAATCACATGCTCCAGAGGGGATAGAAGAAATTATAGCTCCAAAGAGATGTTACAGACCTCTGTCCCTTCTGCCAGCATCCATTATATCTGCTCTTGGATTTGAAATCATATTGTACACTGGCATTTGCTCTTAGCTCAAGGTCTTCTAGATACTGCCTTACAGTTTTTACTAACATTTGTTCCTTGGCAACAACGGAAGTGCAGTAGATGTACTGTCGTGACAGAAGTGCACAAGACTCTCAGAGCTCCCTACAGGATCCAGACCATCTTTATGTACTAACAAGTGCCAGTACCACACATTGTATTTTAGTGGTTGATAGAGAATCTTAGCAGCTTCACACAGGCAATTACTGTCCCCTAATCAAAGCTTGAACAGATTCACTGCTGGATTTGGAATACATTCATAATGTATACAAACACCATTCTTGCAGCTCGAGATCCTTACCATGTCGTAAGTGAAATTAGTATGGATTTTATTTCAGGTCATTTTATAGTGTCATTTCAGTGTGTCAAATAAAAACAGAACCATGATTCTAAATATTCCAAGCTGAAAACTGCATAAAGAAGGAGCTGGTTATCCAACAGTTAACCACTGTAGGCCTAATTTTTACACAGTCACCCCACAAAGTAAAATCAAGGTCCTTTTTCAGGCACCCAGCATCTCCACTAAATGCATAAGATTTTGCCACCTTGGAATGGGAGTCAAAAATAGCCTGCATATAAACAGCAACAAGCTGCCTTGGGCTATCTTCAGCATTTTTACAGGGAGTGGGTGGATGAAATCCTGGTTCTTGCAATTATGTGTTTAAATTTTCACTTCTGGGAAGAAAATATATCTGCCTGTAGATAGCTGCAGAGATATTTTAAAAGAAATCTAGCTTTTTGAATACAAATAAAGTATTGTTTTGTGTAAATCAAGTATGCCCAATATTTTTTGTAGAGCATGATAGAAACATTGTCCAGAAATGTGAAAGATTTGTGTTCAATTAATTCTTCTTCAACTGTTAATGAAATACTCCTAATAAATAAAAAACTTAATAGGGCAAGGTTTTATACAGCTCTATTAAGCCATGAAAAAATCTTCCCAACATTGTTCTTCTGTGATTTAGGGAATGCTGATATCCTTTGATCTGTACTGAATATTTTGGAATCAAGACATTCCATTTTTATTGCAAAAATTAATGTGTATTCTCCTTTATAAAAGCAGTTAAGGCAGTAAATCACTATAAAAAACAGCAAACAGACTAAAACTTTGGAACAGCTACACATTTTGCAAAATAAACACACTTTAATATGCAGTGATGTAACAATTTAGCATTTGCATATAATATTTTAAAATGAATAAAAACCTCAAACAAGATTAGAGATATACAGCTAATATGCCCACTCCATTCCTTTTGCAGTCTTATGGAAAATTCAGCTGATGAACAGAACTCCACAGAGATAAGAGTTTTCACTGCCAATAGGTTTGATGGAACACAGCTGCAGTTTACCTGAAACCTTAATAATAGTTTCTAACACTAGTCAGCTCGAGTCATTCCAAATCTCATGCCAAAACCCCTAAAACTATTCTGGTTGTACAAGTTTTCCATTCCATCTGATGAAGATGTTACATAATGCAAAAGATTTTCATTGTTAATTGCGTAAAACCAAAATACAGTAATAAGCTCTTTACCCTAAGGATGAATGTACTTACCTGAGAAAGCAGAACACCTCTGTTATGGTCCTTGTTATTTTGTAACTTACTCTAAATAGCAACAGGATAAAATACAAGCAGATAGGCAATCTCCTTTCCAAAGTCAAACACCAGTATGCAAACTTCAAATAGAAATCTCTAAGAACTGCTTCTACTTTAAGCAGCAGAGAGAGATACAACCTCCTTTACCAGTTGCCACAGAAACCTCCAGTTATTTTGAGTTACTAACAGACATTTTTTTCCACCTCTGAAAGAGCAAAAAAATAATCTGGTTGCCTGTGCTTAAACAGAGTGGGTCAATGTCTTGCTGTAGTTTGATGCCATACATGGCTTTGTTCTTTAGTTTTCCCTCAGTATGCAAAAACCGTTTAATTTTGCTTGTAAATACATAGTAAATGGATTTTTTTACAAAGCTAGAGCTAATCTCTGTTTTCATAGAGTGCATTGGAAGTACCTACCTGTCATACATGTATGAAAGTGTCAAAGTAGCAAGCAGGGTCAATGGTATTCAAATACAATTTTTCCAAGTTTCTCTGAGGATTTTCTTCGGAGTGCAGTGGGAAAGCTTATGCATCTTCAGCTTTTCCTAGGAGTTGCATCGGTAAGTGGTCTGGAAGAAATACAGCAATTGTTAAAATTAAACTAATAGCAGAACAGTAATAATAGCCTTCCCTGTAAAAGCCGACTTTTACAGAATATTTCATCAACAAAGAGATTGAGGGGATGCAAGTAACAACACATCAATAAACTTGAAAATAGTAAAACTTTCTAGAATTACCACAGCTGTGAACAGGAAAGGAAACCATAAAACAGAAAGGAAGGCTAAGTAACTCACAAAGAACTAATACCATTCTGTAAACTGGGAAACAGATGAAAACTTCTCAGTCCAAGATCTATAGACTCTGAGGCCTTGATGAGGCAAACTACCTCACACTGAGAAACTTGTCATTCTGCTTCCCTTATCTCAAGACTACTAGAACTCTTGTAATACTCTGTCTCAAGATGCCATCTTCTTCAACTTTTATTAGCCAGAGAGGTAATAATAGAACACATGTACAAACAGCTACTTGACCGGGAAGTGCCCCCAGCATCCCTTAAAATTTCAAAGGAATTTTGTTAGGAGTTTGCACCCCTGTGCACTGTGATTAATACACTTTTGCACCTGCGACTGTGAAGCACATTGTGCTCTCACGGATTTATCACAAAGGTGAAGACACAGGGCAAAGCTGTTTGATCTTTGCCAATAATACAGCGCCCAGGGTAGAGATGTCTTTGTCCACGTTACCTGAGAGCGGGCAGGGCCCTGGGAAAGACGGTGCTGTCTGAGCATCCTTCTTGCCAGGTCCTGTGTTCATCAGACTCCCTTCAGGGCCATGTCACTATGACATGCCAGTTCCTAAACCTGCCTGGCTCCCTGGCCAGACTCTCCACTCACTACACCGCACACTCTGGTGCGTGAGGCGCTGAGGGGAAAACGCGGATAGAGTCCGGGTTTGGAGAAGCGAGTGGGCGCTGGTGAATGCCGGCGGTGCTGGAGGTGATGAGGTGCCGGCCAGGCCCGGCGACATCGACTGCCCAGGGGGGCCAGGCACGGTGAAGGCCTGCGGGGAGGGGCAGGGAGTGTGGAGACGGTAGGTCTGTGCGGCTGTGGGACGCTTTGCTGTGCAGTGCGCCTTGGAGCTGCGGCCACACCGCACCCGCGGGGCCCACAGCCGTGCCGTGGAGCTGGGCCGGCAGTCGTGCCATGGAGCTGCGGCCACACCGCACCCGCGGGACCCACAGCCGCGCCATGGAGCTGGGCCCGCAGCCGTGCCATGGAGCTGGGCCACACCGCACCCGCGGGGCCCACAGCGGTGCCGTGGAGCTGGGCCCGCAGCCGTGCCATGGAGCTGCGGCCGCACCGCACCCGCGGGGCCCACAGCGGTGCCGTGGAGCTGGGCCCGCAGCCGTGCCATGGAGCTGCGGCCGCACCGCATCCGCGGGACCCACAGCCGTGCCATGGAGCTGCGGCCGCACCGCACCCGCGGGCCTCAGCGCAGTGAGATGGCTTAGAGAAGGACTTTCCACTGCCCGGTTCTATGAAAATATTTAGGGCATCTTATCTAGTGGTGTCAAAGAAAAGAAATGAGGTGTCAACAGACTGAATTGACCGTCTTCTGTGTTCAAATAGAAAGGCCGTTCTACATTTTAGCATTTGGGAATGTATACAAATAAGAATTCAAGCAAGCCTGTATTACAGCTGATTTTAGCTGACAAAAGCTTAAGAAATCAATTTCATGTTGAATTAAGAAGCAAGAGGGAGATGAGTGAAAGTTAAAGAAGGCAGGACCGATGCAATCTCATAAGGATAGAAAAAGCAAGGATAGAATTTGTCAGTGTAGCACATAATCGAGATTGTATAGTCTAGCATGTAAAGATTTCAAATTATATGATAAATTAAAGAAATCTAAGCTGTATCAGCTCAGTGTAGTCTTACATAATTTTCTAAAGAAAAGAAGGGAAATAAATAGAGTTAAAACACTCTACTGGAAAATCTGTGTCACAAAAGTAATGCTCTAACTTAAATAAGCTGTTAGAAGCCACCCATTCATGTTAGGTAGGTAATTTTTGTCCCAACTGTGCAAAGCAGAGTTAACATTAGTCTCTTTCTTAAAATTAAGTTTTCTTTTAAGAAGTCCATATACAAGGCCTTTGCTCTAATTTTGTCTAGTTTTGTTTAACTTAAGTGGTTTAAGCATTACACTTCTCTCAGTTGATTTTGTCCTGTATGCTGTACATGTTAGTCATATTCATTATGGCTTTACCAATTCTTTTATTTTTAAATTAATTACACTTGTTATAACTACCTGTGCTGTATCTGAAAAGTTACTCATCCTTCTATGCCCTGTGGAGTATGGAACTGCTTAATTCTAAGTGCTGCAGTTTATTCACAGTAGATATTTCCTGTACCTCCGTGAAGATTCTATTTCAAACAGAGCTGATTTTTTCTTTTGTATAAAAAATACTTGCACTTACGCATGTCATAAAATTCCCACAGTTGAAAAAAATGTTTTATAGCATCACATCTCATCCTTTAATGTTATATGTGCTAAGATTTAGACTTTCCTCTTCATGAGGAAAATGATCTCTATTAGATCAATTTTAGCTGCAAGCCTACAGTGCAAATTTTACATGTTTATATTCACAGCCAGTCATGTATTTGGATTCCTTCTTAGCATGTGAAATGTGTTTGATCGAAGCAGGCACAGATAGTGCTGAAGTTCAATACCAGATAAAAGCTTCCTTCTTTACAAGGGGATTAACTTTGAAAAAAGGAATGTGCTTCTTTCAACGAACTGTGAGATACTGATCTGTAGGAAAATAAATATTTACTTCTCTTTCTGCTTTTATCATAATACAGCTTTGCATTGCTTTACCTTTGTAACAGCTACTGCACACTGTCTTTTGATTATGCCAAATGTACTCCTGTGGCCTGTAGGAAGACTCCACCTGCCACATAAAAACATGTCTGATGCCAGATAGTGGTAGACAGCTGTGTATTGCTGCCAGAAGTCATAGCACTAACAAAGACAAATGTGCAAGAATGTGACATCCATACTTCTGGAAAGAGGAATGAATGCTGAAGGAGGAACATGGAACAGCTGATTACTTCCGCTGTTAGCTTCAGTAGAACTAAATTAAAAAAAAAGTTAAAACACAGCTGTCTATTTAGAATGAACTGCTGAGAGATTTGTCAGTCAGTAGCTCCTATTAGGGAGACACTTAGCTTGGGGATATTTTTGGAAAGAGTTTCCCTGGAGTTGGAGAGACTTCAGGCCTTTTGCTTTTTTCTGATTGGCCAACAGACAGGTGCTGAAAAAGGTGGTGGCAGAAATATTGCAGACATGGTGAGTATCACACAGACAAGCAACAGCAACTTACTTCTTGTTTTATGATAGGCTATACCATATAAAAATATAACAGAATTTTTCCTTCCTCTCTGTTGTGAAATGAAAAGAGATCAGACAAAGGACTGATCCATGTCGGCTGAAAATACAACTGCCTGCATTTAGAGTTTGGGAGTGGCGTGTTCTACCATAGCAAATGTTTAATGCCTTAAAACTAAAACCATGTGGGTTTTTTTTTCCAGGGTGAAATGTTCTATGTACTTCTGATTTACAAATACATAGGTTGTTTTTAAAGAGTCTATGTCCTTCAAACAGAAATGTACTATTGCATTATATATTAATAATCTCCTTTTAGAGAGAAATCATGTAGCAAACAGACTATTTTTTAAAATAGGTGCTTTTAGGAATGACACAAAGTAGGCCTCTGAGCTTGTGAGAGAAGTAGCCTTTCAGTGGCTATGACAACTTGTGTGGCAGCACTGAGAATGCTTGTATTTCTTCATTTTGGAGTCAATTTCTAGAGTTTGGACCTCAAAATTGAATCCACTGCATCAAAATCAAGAATTAGAATTTTGACAGAGTACTGATCTTGTTCTAATAAGTCCATCTCTCTTTCTAGGCATTACAGCTTCAAAGCAAATAACTAAACATTGATGGGGTACAATCCTGATACTTTGGCATTGATGGATTGGAAAAAATTGACAGACAGAATTTTTTAAGTTAAACAAGCTGTCAAACACGGTCTCTATTTAGACCGGATCCAGCTTTTTCTTTCCTAAAGAGTGATTATTTCTAGTGAAAAAAAAATTGCAGAGGCAAACTGAGGACATTTAGAAGGCAGTGATGAAAAATTGTTTAAAAATATATTTCAGACAAAACATGATAGGTTTCTACTCACCATCAAACATGAAAAGTGCATGATAAGATGTGAACACCTTCCTTCTGTCCTGTTTGATATCTTGATTCGAATCAGGATAAAGAGGCAAAGTATGCAGTTATTCAAAGATATATTTTTCCATGCTTTAAATTCTCCAGCATCAGATGTGGACCTTGTATTGGTTTTTCTGTATCAAAGAAGAAACAATTCATTGTAAATTCATGTATTTCATAGTTGTTTAATGAGATGTCATTTGAGTTTCAGTGGTTCTTTATACAGCAATTTTCTGGTCCTTACATGAGCCTGGTGGTATTAGCCTAGAAAAGGGAGTCAGACTGATTGATCAGTGAACTAATGAATTCTCTTTAAAAAGTGAAATGTCTCTGATAATCATGCAAAATATTCAACGACTTAGAGAAAGAATGCAGATCTGGAAGGAAGCAGCCTAGAGAGCCAAGACAACCACCCTTTAATGATGATGCAGGTATGCGTTTGAGAGTTAAAAGCATGAGTGGGACAGCTGAGAGAGCCACTGAAACAATGATTCATCTAAATGGGTTACTGGAAACACCAGTTTCCGACTGTTTGAAATACAATTTCTGGCTTTGCCATCAAAACCTGAATAAATCCAAAGAACCTGGCAGATGAAAGAGGAGGTTTTTATAATACTATCACAAAAGACTCTAAAATTCTAAGATGCTATATGAGCAATATAATCCATATATTATTTGCTTTGAAATTTGGACAGTGGTAAAACCTGGCTATAACCCAGAGAATTTAGGCAATAAATCCTTTACTGAAAAACTTTTTGCAAAAGCATTGACTGTACTGTTGCACATGTGGTACAGATAGAAATAGAGGGATATCTGGTATGCAAGATTAGGATCCAACAGAACCAACCAATCTAGGTTTTTCTTTACATAACAAGAGAGAAGGAAAGGTAATCTAACCAAAACAAACCAAACAATAAGCTGTTTAATTCCCTTTTTTGCCACTCTCAGATCCAAACAGTCTGGAGAGTTAAAGTTTGTGTTGATATAAACAGGTTTAGAAGAGGTGTTAGATATATTTTATATGGAATTGGAATAATAATTACTATATAATACATGCATTAAATATATAATAATTACATATGTATAATATAATTGAAAAATATCAACACATATACAGGTACAATATGTAAATATACAGTATTCAGGAATTGGGAAACAGAAAACTTTTTTTTTTTTGACATAATTGTACTTACTGTATGAGAATATATTGCACAGTTTTGTGATCAGTTGATGTAGAATATCTATATAAACAAACCAAGACAGCATTCTTATCTCTGTTTTTCATAGCATTTTCCTGGAGTATTTTAAATCGTAAATTGAAACCAGTCTTGTGAGTGAGTCTCAGGAACCATCAACATCTAAAGCTTTGCCTTGGGAAATGCTGTCTGTGAGTTTTTAAACACAGAGTCGATTACCTCAAAAGCCCATAGAAGTTAGCACCTCTCCTTTGAAAACATTTAGCTGTGTTTGACCAAGCACGCTTTCCTTGACTTTGTTCTATAAATTGAATGGATGGTGTAATATTCCAACAAGCAGTGAAGGGGTTCCAGCCCTGAGAGTTTTCTGCATAGCCAGTTTTGATGCTCTTTATTTTTCTGTGCACTTTTACTGGTGTGAGTTGAGAGTGAGCTTGCAGTTTTGGGAATTGCACAGAAGAGATGTCAGAGACTATGCTTAGGGTTGTTGCTGTCCATTGACTTCAAACCCTTAAGTAAATCAGGAAATATAATGTAACAAAACTTTTAACAATAGTTAGCTGCCATCTTTCAAAGTTCATTGACTTAATGTATAAAGTTATTTAACTAATAAAGGTCATAAGATTTTTTTTTCCTTACAAATATACAGAAAATGTAATTTGTGGAGATAAATCACCCCTTCTAAAAATTGTGTTATGAACTGAGAAGTGACAGTGATGGCATCTAGAGTTTGTTTTCAAAATGAAATGAGAATTACAATCTCACAGTTAAAAGTTGTAAGAAAAATTAGTATCTTTTGAGGATCAAGGCAAAAATAAAAGTGCAGAGAACTTTCTAATATATTTTCTTGGAGAGGAAATAGAGCAGTTATTGACAGTGAGTTTCACAAACAAAACCCCAAATAGAAATCCAGGAAGGAAGCTAATTCTCTTTTGTCTATATCAAACTTTCATATGGTTTGAGGACGGTCCTTTAATCTAAACTCTTTTTTTTTTTTTGGTAATGTTTATTATAGAGCTTTTATTCTAAATATTTCACTATTATTAGAGCAGACATCATTGTTTTGATACTTTGCCAGCATTCTACATGGATAGGTAACTTTGGAAATGTTTTTAACCAAATACCTTATATTTTGGTCAGTTGTAAGTCAAGTAGAAGCTAGTGCCTTTCTAGTACACACTTCAGTCCTTTCACAAGTCTTTCAGCTTTGTGTAACAGCTTTGAAAGCAGACTGTACATTTGTTCAGACTCATAGTTGTACAGACTGGACATCTGCCTCACTGCTGTGGTCTCTTAGAGGCTGCATAGGGTTTATATGACAAAGCCTTTCACTTTATCATGATGTGATTTCTGAATGTTTGATTTTGCAGCCTTAATATTATTCCTGTACCTTGCTTGAATAAAGATGGAACAAAGAGATATTAGACATGATTATATAATCCTTGTGATAGTTTGTAAAGACTTTCTGAAATTTAACTTTTAGAATTGCACAGATGTATGTTAGTGTTTGACTAGTGTTTCATCATATGATCTGTGTATAAGTTAATTTGGTTTTTAGGTTCTGCCTCATGTACTGGCATCTGACTGATTGTTATTTAATATATCCAGACACACATTTCCTCAAAAGTACAGTTCAAAATATTAACAAGCCTTCATCATAAATCTCTTTAATCTAGTGTTTGTTTAGTGATGCATAGTGATAACAAAGGGTCAATATTGGCCCTTTACTGAGCTTTTGGCCCTCACATCTTTTCAGAGTGTTTCTTATGGGAATAGAGGCCTAAAAGTGAGGTCGTTCACACTATTATGTGGGTAGAACACTTACTTTGCTTCTTGGGTAATACTCAGAAAATGGGACAGGACAGAGGAATGGCAAATGCATATGAGGGAATCAGTGCTTTAGGTATTATTATTATTATTATTATTATTAATAATAATAATATTTTGCAAATGAGTGATTAATATTTTTCTTTTTAAATGATTATTTATTCTAAATGGGTTTTTTTAATAGTTGCTGATACAGAGTTAAAATGTATAAATTTGTTTTTAAAACTTTGAATAATGTTATGGAGGCTTTTTGATTACCTCTATGAGGGTCCGATCCTGGCCACAAGTCCCGGACAGAATGACACCGTTAGGAATCACCCGACCTGAAGCTCATGTGAGGTATCCAGCCTCAGGCAAACTTAGCAAGTAAGTATCAGTGAATTCAGCTCTTAGCAGTGAATATCAGCTCTTAGCAGTGTAATTCAGCTCTTGCTTGCTAAGTGCCCTGGCAGACACAGGGAGCGAGAGGAGAAGGCCGTATGCAGTTCCTCAGATGATGTTCTTTATTTTGGCATCCTCTTCGAAGGGTTGCAGTGACAGCTCTTCTGGCTTAACAGGGCAATATTCGGGGTTTATATAGGGTAGAGGGGTTTTGAAAAGTGGACCAATGGGAGAGTTGAGGTACAATTTGGCCTATAGTCTTACAGAGAGATAAGAGAGGTCCGGGGGCTCCAAGAGGTTTCTTTTTGGCTACTCATCGTGACTTGCATTTCCTTATCTCAGGCCACTGACCGCCAGGGAGGCCTTGCAGCCTCCGTGGCTGCAACAGAATAACACAAGAGAAAAATATTTTAAACTGAATATGTGAGGTAATCAGTTGAATATCACTACTGCTTTGTGTGGGTTTTTATTAACCTGCTCATATGGTTAAGTACGTTTGTGTCCTTTTACTCAGAACAAAAATCAAAGCGTTCTCAATGCCTCAATATCACTTTACCCTTGGACATGTTTTCTTCACAGTGTATGGATATGTTTCATTTCCACTGGGTTACTACTGGTGCTGTATGCACTGACTATGATTTGCTTTGTAAATATTTTATATGAGAGAAAATGGAAAACATAAATCAGTTTTATAAAGCAATGAACTTGGAATTTATTGAAGACATTTAGAATTTCTTAGCTGAAATTGCATATACACTTGATACATAATTTGATAATCAATAGAATTCAAAAGCAAAATCGTTGAAAAAAATCAGAAAAATATAAAAGATGAATGGGGAAAAGAAATTGAAAATTGAAAAAGCTTTGCATTGACAACCAAATTAAACACAATTTTAAGTCTGGAATAAATAACGTAAAAGTTTTCTTGGAAACATGCAAAAGTAATTCTGTAAAATGTACTGCAGAAGTGTCTGATTTCAGCTGTGGAAAAATCAATCCCTAGATAAAGATAAATGTACATATTTTTGTGGTTTCTTTGGAGGGGATGGCAGGAATTAACTCTGTGAAGATTAGAGAAGAACATACTAATAAACTTTGCCTACTGTTATGGTAGTGTTTTCATACTAAGAGTTTTGTGTGCAGCTCAGATCACTTCAAGGAAATTAGTTTGTGAAAGAGGCATATTCTGTATCTGAGGAGTTTTCTAGTCATAACAGCAATTCATCAGCTGATGCCCAGCTGAGATCAGTAAGAAGTTATTTTTCACAATAGGTATGTTGTAGATTATGTCGGGCCAGCTGAGTAGCAGAAGAGGAAAGAATGCTTCAACATGCTAAAGTACACAACAGACCCATATTGTGCTTTTTGAGGGTGTATTTATTACGTCAGGCTTGAACATCTCAGTACATTCTGTTTCTACTAAATTCCTAGCAATAATGATGAACATACATTCTTCACAGGATGAACAGTAAGGTGTAAAAAGTCCCTGACTGAGGTATGCATCCACTGGGTTTGATGGCCTCTCTTCTGCCTAGTATTCCCCCTCAGCAGGGTCGGTCAAGGAGTGCAGGACCTGGTGCAGCTGATGCATTGCTCTTTTGTGATTGCCCAGACCCCCAGGCCATTCCATTCGAGGCTGTTGAAGCTGCTCGATTTGAGCAATTTTGATGAACTCACTGATAGACTCTCTAGGAATGAAAGGGAATTATTAATAACTTGCAGGAGCCTTTGGTTTGGAATTATAAATAACTTGCAGGTCCTTCGGCAGGACCTTTTCACATCAATAATTTCCACTTTTCTGCATACTAACTTCTCACAGCTTTTTTTTCCCCAAGGTATATCACCTAACAGATAAAGTTTAGCATATCATCAGTTAGTGTAGAATAACTGGGACAGTTACACCTAGTCACTAGCTGCAGCTAGTCACACCTGAAGCAATGACTGAATTAAGGGTGGGCTGGCATCAGTAACTATTCACCCAGATCAGCAGGTTCCTAAGGTTTATAGGACTGGAGGCCTAAAATGATGTGGGAGATCACAGGAAAATGCATGCTTTTGCAGAGAGAACGTGTATGCATTCTCATTTTCAAGCATACCTATAACGTATGCTGATTTCTGTACACATTGGGACATCTGTGAGAATCACTGATATTTGAGAGTTTCTTCCATTAGAGGAATGTTTCTTAAAAGTAAAATTAAAGAATGTGACAGTCATTAGGGCTGTCGGTTTTTGTTTGTCTTTTTTCCCCCCAAGGCAGAAGAACAAAAGATGTAAGAATAGCTACTGAAGCATGAGAAGAATTCATTCTCTACTGGATAAATAGCATGATTTACTGGAGACAACAGATAGTCAGGGGATTGCCAAATGCCTTAGGTATTTAGGATTTGAGAATTTGACAAACAGTGTGGATTATTCACAGATTATAATAATATAATAATCACATTTTTTCGTTTTTCCTGCATGTATTTGTTGCTGCATGGTTGGATTTTTTTTCAAAATCTGAAAGCAACATTTGAAAATCCTAATAGAGACACACTTACATTGCAAGATCAAGAACTGTAAAGTTCAGAGATCCACTATTTATAAGTGCCTGTAGTTCTTAGGCATAAAGATTTTTATATATCTGTAGCTTTATAGATTTTAATGTGTAGCTGCATAGTTTCTAACACTTTGTCACTTTAGCATAGTAGTTGCACTTTCTCATGTATTCTGCTACCTTCTTATTCTGTTTAGTCTTGCTTTTTAGTCTAGCAAGGACACTTTGTTTTGCACCATACATCATAGACATAATAAAATGTAGGATTAAAACATCAGGGTGGGGGGCTCCAATGGGGTGAACCCAGGGGGAAATTACCTCACCAACTCTCTTCTAACTGGACAATATTTGTTAGATATACTAATTAGTTAACCTTATAAAAACCTGTAGAAATACTGTATCACGTGTGCATATAGCCATATTGTCCACCAAAAGCTTTCAATTAAGGACTTGCTTTTTATATTATCATTCTATGACATTGCTGCCTTTTGCAGATGTTCTTAAATGCCTAGCACTGCAGGAGTGAGTGCTTATCAGAGAGTGGTGCTCAAGAAGCTCCTTCCCTGTGAAGTGTGTAAGCTTTTTTCAGTGCCCTCCAGTGGTTTGTTCAGATTTAAATGACTCCCCAGCAATCCCATTCACTTCCAAATTATGATGTCAATAACATTCTCTCTAAATTATGCTTCTTTTTCTTTTCAGAAAAGCATATACTGCTTGGCAGACCAACTGTGATTTTCTTTACTCTATTGCCTAAATCTGCTCCACACATGGGATTATTATATGCCACCTAGTACTGCTTTAGATGGAATACCCTGGTAATCAGCTATTTGGGATCAGTTTTGAGATGACTGATCATCTAATCTTACCATTAGAGGTTCCCATTCAAGAGGCAAGTTTGTCTTGTCCCTTTGAGCCAACAAGGATGTCAATTTTTATGTAAATTTGTCTGTAAATATCTTTCAGCTCCCTAATGGCTTTTTGAGTTGCTTTGAAGGCCAGTTTGAAGCTCCAAAAATTGTACTCCTTTTGAATTACTTTGTGTTTTGTATGTTCACCTCCCTAAAGAATGCAGGGCATTGTATCCATATTTGGGAAAAGCACAAAGCTTGTGTGCTGAAATCCTTAACTGAATGTCAGATAATTTCTGATATATTGGTATGTGTTTCATGTTATTGCCACATCTTGTTCTTTTACCCATTCAGTTTGTGCAACTGTTTTTTTAAACTTTTCTTAACTCTTCTTATACTGATGTCTCAATAATTTGTAGGGCATTTCTCCAAATAAGCTGTTAGTTTTCTCATGCTGGGATGTACTTTGCATGGCCAGAATCCAGAACACATTCAAACAGATCTTTACATTTTCTGTTGTTGAGGGAGTAGCTTGATTTCTTCTGAAGCACAAGGCCATTTCCCATTTTGAGAAGAGAGGATGACAGAGATCCCAGGGTGAGGCGTTCCCTGTCTGCTGGCATGCTGCTTTCCCAGCTAGTCCCGCTAGCCCTGGCAGGGAGCAGTCTTAGCCCCAGAAAGGTCTCGCAGAAGCGGCCAGACCCATCCGGTGGGTGAGTGCATTGCTGCACGGGCGGTGGAGAGGCGGCTAAGGCGAAGGAAGGAGAAGGAGACTTTCCTGAGGCGCCATGAGGTGACTTTATTGGGGTCCCTCCTGACACAGCCCAGAAAAAGCCCGGAACTGCAGCTGCGCAGGGGGTTTTAGGGTACAGACAGTAGGAGTGGTCACACAAGGAAAGCCCAATAACAGAAAAGGGGTGGTACATACAATACCAAATGAAAACCGAGGGGTGGGGAATTTCCCAGACTTGCCCTAATCAGGTACTGAGCCCCTCCGAGCCTTCTAGAAGGAGGAGAGGCCTTCCTGAGACTGGCAAGGTCTGGGAGGGGAGCAATATATCATTGACATACACAGACTCGACAACTCAAGGGGATTTCTAGAGGCGGGAACTGTAACAACTGGGGAAGGGAATAGGGGGAAACATGGAATGAACCATTAAATAAGCTTTTACAGAACAGAAAGAAACTACACTTAAATCATTAGGTAAAAACACACCGCAACAGCAGGGTTCAAAATTTCACTCAGATACATGGCAGGTAATACCACACATTGTGAATTTTATTTAATGTATTTATGTTTATGGGTGTGCACATGAAGATGCTGGCATTACAAGAAATAAATGAAGTTCAAAGTTAATCTTGAGTCTGGGGTGAGTCTGGGGTAAGTCTGGGAGTGAGGATTGTATCAAGATGTACAGAGGGATTCTTGAACCCAGGGACACAGGAACAGCAGCCCCAAGCCTCACCCAGAGCTGGAAACTTCTGCATTGGCAGAAGCTGCTTAGGAGGTTTAAACCTCTCTGAACACCCTGGATGTATGCACAGAGTGAGGAATAAGAGTCTGGAGAGCAGCCCTGTGGAAAGGGACCTGGGGGACCTGGTCGATGGCAAGTTGAACCTGAGCCATTGTGCCCTGGCAGCCAGGAGGGCCAACTGTGTCCTGGGGGCCTCAGGCACAACATCGCCAGCTGGACAAGGGAGGGGATTGTTCTGGAGGGCTTCACCTTTAGCATTGTGTGCAGTTTTGGGTTCCACAATATAAAAAAAGACATTAAGCCATTAGAGAGAGTCAGGAGGAGGGCAACAAAGATGTTGAAGGGTCTAGAGGGGAAGCATATGAGAAGTAGCTGACATCACTTGGTCTGTTCAGCCTGGAGAAGAGAAGGTTGAGGGGAGACCTCATTGCAGCATACAGCTTCCTTGTGAAGGGGCAGGCATTGATCTCTTCTCTGTAATGACCAGTGACAGGACTCAAGTAAACACCATGAAGCTGAGTCAGGGTAGGTTTAGGTTGGATATCAGGAAAAGGTTTCACACCTGGAAGTGGTTGGGCACTGGAACAGACTTCTCAGGGAAGGGGTCACAGCATCACACTTTGTCTGAGTTCAAGAAGCATCTGGACAATGCTCTTAGGCACATGGTGAGATTCTTCAAGTATCCTGTTCAGGGCAAGGAGTTGGACACAAACTACATAAATGAGGAAAACTCTTTGATCCATAGCAATCCATTTACATACTATTAATCTTCTGCTGTCCAATGGCTGTTAGACAAATGGAAATAAAAAATGTGTTTCTTAGTGGCATAACATCACCCTTTGATCTGTGGATTGTGCACTAGTTCTTGTTGTCATTTTGAAGAAGTTTCCAAATTTGTGTAGCTATATGAAATCTAGAAAACTAATACAATGTATTGTATTCTAATTTTTTTAGATCATTACTACAGTAAAGAGATAGTGGCAACATGCTGAGAGGAAAGAAGAAATCTCCAATTTGCTGTCAGATTCCAAAGAAAGTAAGGAGAAAGCAGAGAATACCAACCAAGTAGATAATACAGTGGTAAGACTGAAAAGGGGAAACTGAACAGCTTTAATTCAAATATTAGTATCTTTTGAAGTGGTATTAAACGTACAGTTATGTTTGTAAATGTTGGCATCTAAGTTTAGGCACTTAATTCAGTATTTGAAATTTCATGTCATGCTTGTCTGCATCCTCAGTTCCTACAGTTACCATTGTTATAAATGGTAAGCATCTTTGTAAATACTTTTTTTCTGAAGATTTCTGAAGATTACCATCAGAAACTCTGAGCCAAGACATTCTAACAGTTTGCTGGAGCAAGAAATGGTCACCCTAGTTTTGTTTCTCTCCTCCACTCTTTCCTCTCCTGTACCAGCTGTGTGAGCTGCCCCATCTCATACTGGCTCTGGTACTTGTCTGGCTCCACTGTGAGTAAATTTATGAAGACATTGCAGGAGAGAACTAACCCAAGAAAGACGTGAATAGTTTTCTACCATCTTAGTGAGTTGAATCAGCAAATGAGTGACAGGAACTAAACTCAAACAGGGATGATGCTGTGTAGTTGAGAGTGAGAAACATGTGGAAAGGGAGTGAAAGAAAAGAGCTGAAATAGAGGTATTATAAAAATGAAATATTCCCAGCAGCTGCAATGAACTGTCATCAGCTCACAGGTCACACTAACTTGTACTTCACTATTAAATGCATTGTGTGCAGTGGGGAAGATAGACTACAGCTCTTCCTCCCTCTGCTGCTCATCAGCTGCAAGTGTAAATGTAGTTGTACCGCTGCTTGTATTGGTACAAAAGTATAGGGATGGAACACCTGCATGATCCAGGCTGAAAATAATCTTATCGTTTTGGCTGCTTATATTTAATTCTGTATTGCTCAGTGACCCAGGTCAGAGCAAAGACCAGAAAGTTGTGGTTTTTTTCTTTGGAACAGTAGATGGAAAATATGACTTCCCTTCAGACCTAGTATTATCACTAGAAGAAATTCTTATTACACAATGGTAAAAGTCAGGAAAAACTGGCCAAGGGAGCACATAAGTATACATTGCTATTATTGCTACAGCTGTTGATTTCTTTGTTCTGCAAAGACATTCCTCAGTGGAGCCCGTGCATGCTGTCCAGACATGCTGCCCACAGGGGCTATGGAGGAGAGGCACAGGCTGCACTTGCTCCCTCTGGGCAGTCCTCCTGGAAGTGGGCAAGGGCATGGGAAAGCTCCAAGGGCCAACCAAGTGCTGGTTCTGGAGGTGTGGGACCTGCTGGGGAGGCAGCGCTAAACTGAGGGATTTGGAGGTCTCTTCTGACCTGGAAGAATCTGTGACTCAGGGATTGCACCGACCCAGATGCAGCACTTGGCACTTGGCCTTGTGGAACCTCATGAGGTTCTTGTCCCACTTCTCAAGCTTGTCCAGGTGCCTCTGGATGACACCATCATTCCATGGTGCCCCTGCCCTGCTCCGCTTCCCATCCCCTGCAAATACAGGTGCTCGGTGCCCCTGGGTGTGATTGATAAAGGCACTGGCAAGTCCTGGTCCCAAGGCAGAGCCCTGAGAGACACCCCTTGAACCTGCCTAGTGAAAGATGCAGGGGAGTTGAGACTACAGAATTCTGTAATGGCCCAGCTTGAAAGGGACCTTAAAGATTATATCTTTTTTCAACCTCTCTGTCATAAGCAAGGACATCCCCCACTAGACCAGGTTGCTCAAAGCCCCATCAAACCTAGCCTTGAAGACTTTTAGGGATGGAGCCTCCTCCACTTCTTTGGACATCCTGTTCCAGTGCCTCACCAACTTCACAGTAATGCATTTCTCCCTAATCAAAACCTATTGCAGTTTGAAGCCATTCCTTCTTGTTCCATCACTACATTTTTTGAAAGTGTCCCTCTCCAGCTTCCCTGTAGGCCTCCTTCAGATATTGGAAGGTTGCTATGGGGTCTCCATGTGACTTCTGCTTCTCCAGGCTGAACAGACCCAATATTCTCAGCCTGTCATTACAGGGGAGGTGATCCAGTCAACAACTTCATGGCCCGTTTTCAGATTTGCTCCAACAGTTCCATCTCCTCCTACTGGGAACACCAGAGCTGGATGCTCTGCTGTAGGTGGGGGTCTCACAAGAGCAGAGGTAAAGGGGAGAATCAGCTCCCTCGACCTGCTGGCCAGACTTCTCTTGATGCAGCTGAGGATTTTGTTGGCATTCTGGGCTGCGAGTGCACATTGCTGGCTTCTGTTGAGTTTTTCATCAACCATCACCCCCAAGTACTTCCCTGCAGCGCTCAATCTATTTTCTGCTCAGCCTGGATTTGTGCACCAACTGCACCAGACTGCACCAACCCAGGTGACTGACTAGATGGGACTGACTAGATGGCCCTTAAGGTCCTTGCAGCCCAAAACCTTCTATAATTCCAGTATTTCAACAAAATATTGACTGTAATAAAAAACTGCCAGGTGGTATTCTTAATTAGTAGGAACTGAGTTTATTAACTTCTTTTTCGGTAATTAGTGGTCCTTTCAGCAAAACATAGAGTCTTCATCATTGATAGAAAGCTCACACAATCTCCTACTCAATTTAACCAGCAGATCTGTCTGCAGTGTTCCAGTTTAGTCTGCAACAGGTTATTCAAACAGTTGATACCATATTCTCAATATAATATTAATAAATTATCTTTTCTAATACTACTCATGAGACATATATGCTCAATGTAATTATAGGAACATGAGCCTCTGCAGCATTATTAGTTTAAGCTTATAGCTGTTCTGCAGTGATCCCAGGGAACTAGTGTGTTAGTATTTGAGGTCATGCCAAATGCTCTCTGCATCCTTACCCAACCTACACAACAGGGTTTGTTAACAATGAACTCGTTCCAGTATGCATCTATTTGACATTTTCTTTCTTAGGTTAAATGAAGGAGATGCTTACTACACACTCGAGGATTTTTCACTCCTTATTTACTCTATTTGGTGTCATAAATTTGTGCTTTTTAGAATAGAATATATACCTCATTTTAAAAACACCTTAAAAGGGAACAATGCTCCTTTTTTTTTTTTAATTAAACCAGAACAAGTCTGAGTGAACTGTGATGATCCAAATAACA
Source organism: Acrocephalus scirpaceus scirpaceus (assembly GCA_910950805.1). Classification (NCBI taxonomy): domain Eukaryota; kingdom Metazoa; phylum Chordata; class Aves; order Passeriformes; family Sylviidae; genus Acrocephalus; species Acrocephalus scirpaceus. The sequence goes on along the minus strand of OU383778.1, from coordinate 7,498,293 downwards.
ATGTTCTACTGGCATTTAAACAGCTGGAAGAAATTTATGAAGAGAAACGGAAGTATGTTACCTGAAGAACAAAACCCAAAGCAGCAGTATTTAACACTCTTGCCACACAGATCAGCAGCCCTTAAGTTAGACAGTTACTACATCTGAGTTATCAAATACAATTTCAGAATAAAGCTTTAGTTAATAATCAATAATACAATAATAAACCAAAAATACAAAATAATGCAAAGTTTGCTTTAGGAAGTTAACCTTAACAAATTGACATTTTAGCAGCTCTAATGTCAACTAAACAATTGTTTTTAATAAATTGTATTTTTTAATAGTTACAAAACTGAATAATTGTACTTTATCTTTCAGTTGCACTTTTTTCCCAGGCAGTGACATATATGTTAATATAGCTCAGACAAACATCACAGTTCTGACAGCTGGAGAGATTAGTCCCTCAGCAGGACAGCACTAGAAACTTTCACATCCTTTTTGAAGTATGTTTAACAAGTAGTTTAGCAATTATAATAAAATAAAGTGTTTCAACTGTTTTCCAAGATTTCTATTAAATGATGAAGTAGTATCGTCATGAACCACTATAAAAGCTTTCAAACTGGCCTGCAGATTTAGTTTACAAAATCTGAAATATGTAGAGGGCTTTATACCAGAATAGCAAAGTTTGATTAACAAAATTTTCCAACCATATGTAGAATTGCTTCATTTTTTACCTCTTGTATCTTAAGGAAACAAAGATATAGCACTGTATAAAATAAGTTACTGAGTTTAGTAAAATACGTTATTTTCTTGGTGCTTTGGGGTTTTTTTTAAGTTTTGTTTGTTTCTTTTTTTGTCTTTGTTTTGTTTTCTTTTCAGGAAGGGCAAAGTTCACATGCTTCACTTTAACACTGTCTTTTTGTTTACATATACTCACATACTTAAGTTTAGACAACCTAGGAAAGTGAGGCTTTAACATCAGTCCTCATCGCCACACAATTTTATGATGATGATGACTAAGACAGTGGTATAAGTTATTCTCTATGGATAATAAGCAAAATACGCATCACAGACAACTCCTAATCCCATTTCTTTGAATTAGCGCTGGTGTTCATCCAAGATCACTGACTGTCCTGCTTCCAGCCAGGCCAGGGTTAATTTTTACAGTAGTCAGGAGGAGGCATGCTGAAGACCTAGAGGTTATTCTGTACCTCACAGCATTTCAGGGAACAGGGGAACGGCTCCCTTCTGGGTCAGTGTAGTATGGCCAAGAGAGTGGGCATGTATCTTATTGTTGGGGGTTTCTGTGTGAATCTATCTGCCCTATAAAGCCTGAATGCTGAACTATAAGGCACTTGGACAACAATGCTTGAGAAGCAGCCCTAGGACTGTAGCAACCCCCCACACCCACACCTACATTCAAAGTAGTATATAGTAGTCTATTTGCTTTATGAGTCTATAATGGTGTCTTTCACTGAGACAAAGTATCTGCATGAAATTTTAATTTTATCAAATTCTCATGAAACAACAGAAATTATCAGAAGACAGGTTGAAAATATGTAAGCTTCAGAGACTTTTTATAGCTTCTGATTAACCCTACCTCAATAAGATTTTTTCTGTCACTGTAGAAGAAAACAAACATTTTCTGTAACTTTCTGGCAATGAATTTTACAGGTGCCTCATCTGACTCTAAAAGTATTCAATTTCTCTTGCTTTTATTAGTGACATCAACCTCCACCTGTGACACTCTGCCATTACCATCTTGCTCAGCCTTTGTCTTCCAGTGATTTGAATTAACATTTCTCTCCTACACATGCAGAACATGACAAAAATGTCTAGAAATACCAGCAGAAAAAATCTTAGCAGAAAACTGAAATACAGTCAGGTTTAAGACATGAACAGAGAATTTTCACCACCTTCCTTACTATAATGCAGACAGAAAAGTAGTATTATTAATTGTTATAAATACTAGAAACTATTTTTTCAGCACATTTAATAAAGGAATGCACTGCCACAGAAAAAATTGAGGCCAAGAACTGAACACATATGAATTTAGGTCAACATTTCCTGAAACAAGAATAGTTCTGCTAAGTATTATGTCACAGTAAGCATATTACTACGTATTGCAGAGATTTAAATTTAATTAATATTTTTCTTACAGAGTTAGAGGTAATTTGCAGATTACTGATTTTTCTAGTTGCCAGTGAAAACTTCTGAAGGAATATTAAATATTCTGCATTTTAATACTTGCCAGTTGAAATATCTAATACAGAATTAATTTCTTTAAAGCCTAGCATCAGCTTTTGCTGAAGCACAAACAGTAAACAAAATAGAGCTTTATTCTGAAACAGTACTACTGTCTGTGTATTCCAATAACTAAAGCACAGTTATCTCTTGGATCCAACAAAGTGGCCAGCAAAGTAGAAAACATGGTCTTTTTATCCTTACTTTGTATTGATATTCAGGCTAAAAATTCCATGAGTTCTAAATCATTAATACCTATAGTGATAAGTACTGTTTACCTTTTTTCTCGCCATTACACACAGATTTTAGAAGAAATTTTTTGTGTTTTAAAAGCTAGGTTCTCCAAAAGCTTTCAATAAAACAGCAAGTTAATCTGTCCAAGTATTCCTACACTGTTGCCAAAAAGAGCTGAAATTTAATTGTGATGTTTCTTTTTTCTGAAGGCAGCACTTCAGAAGTGTAGCTCACACCCTTCTGCAGTGTGTAAAAAGAACACCGATACAATACTTCCATTTCAGAAGCACAAGAGAAATTATTGAAATTACATTCAAACTTACATCTTCAACATACACTGAACACATAATAGAAAAGTAAACAGCCAAGGGGAGATAAGCAAAACAATTTTTAGTAACACCTTCAATATCCTTTATTTTTGTTGTGGCTCTCCTCCCTCCCTGCCTGTGAGTTGAATGTTCTTGGGCTGTTCTCTTACCCATTTAAGTGCAAGTGCTGCTGTACACAGACAATTTACTGCCTCGGGCCACTGAGTCTTCACCCAACTCTCTTTCTGGGACACCTCAGTTCCCCATCCCCCAAACATACCCCAGAAGGTTTGCATTCTTGAAAATGCAGCATCTATGGCTATGCTTTGGTCTTGAGCCAGACATGACATTTTTGGTTGTTCCTTGAGTTTGTGTCTACAAAAATCACTTCACTGCATTGGACTGCTCATTAGTAGTTATGTTTCCAACACAGTGATACCTTGATTGGCGAGAAGCAGGGAGAAGAACAGCTGTAAAACCACAAGTATCCCCACCTTTAAATGTGTTAAGTAGCATTTATTTGATTCAAGCTTATTTTCCTTTTCAGTCTCTCTTCACATCTGGTTTTCTTCTACCAAACATTTTGTCTTCAGCAACAGAAAACTATTCTGATGCCTGGCTGGTGTCAGTAGAGACAGATGTTTAACTTAGCTCTTAAGTGTCAGAAATGCTGTTTCTAAGCATTCCTCCTGTCTCATTTGCTGCAAGCACAGAACCTCCTAAAGATGGATCATTGCATGTGCCAGGAACAGAACAAGCCGTGTTTTGAAACTGTACAGGCTCAGGTTTATCTTCCCTTCTCGGACACACACAGTTGTTTTCAGGAACAGTTTCTTCATCTTTTACCTTCTGTTGTTGTTGTGTTGCTGTAGTGAGTTGAGTGGAAGATGCATTCTCACATTCAACAGGAAGGACTCCTGAACATAAAGGCTGACAAGGAGTGTTACCATCAGCAAGCCTTTCTGCACTTTCAGTGTTTTTAGATGAGTTCACAGGCAAACACAAGCCTTCGCATTTTGGATGACTATGAAGAGAAGCAGGCTCTGCACACTCTGAAGATACAGGTTTCCCTAGATTTAGAATAGCATTATCAGCAGATTTCATCTTCTCCTTATCCATTTTTTCTGTTCTGTTTCCAGAAAAAAACATAGAAGTCGTCAGCAAATCAGAGGTATTTCTGACAATGCCTCCAAATGAAAATACTGATGAAGGCAATGGAAAGTTACTTTTGAAAGAAAATGCACAATTACTGGTGAGAAGGGGTGTCTTGGAGACACCATTTACCCCAGCTCCAGTGTTGGTTTCTGAAGTACCACAAGCTACAGTTGTGCTGGATTCTGAAGTGTGAGGGTTTTGTTCCCCTACGACAGATGGCTTCTGTGTACCATATCCTGCAGGTTCCTTTGCACAAGGTGTTTTTTCCCCCATGTGAGATGTTTTTTTGTCAGATGGCTTCTCAGATTGGCTAAAAAATGAGGATGATGGTAACACCTTACATGAATTGCTAACTTCTGATCCTGCAAACCAATCTCTTTCTGAGTTGCCGAAGGGAAACAAAATGTGTGGTTTCTCACTTTCTGCTGAGTCTAAATTAGGATTTGTTGAAGCATCATGAACTATGTTTTTGGTTTCAGGACCATATTTATCCTGGTTCCTGGTTTTATCCACCTTATCACATCTCCCTAAATAAAACTGAGGGAAAGCACATCTCTTGTCTTGCTTTTTAAAGGAAAATGTACCTCTATCTTTACTAAATCTTGGTAATGAGTTGCTAGATGCACTGAAAGTAAAAGGTACACCTGGAGGTCGCTCTGCTGAAACATCTACAGATTCTGAATTTGAAACAGTAACAGCCACTGTTGCTGCTGGCTTGAAGTCCAATGAAGTGCCAGAATTTGAGTTCATTTCGTTGGAAACAGGACCTGTTGATGCTTGTCTTGGCCATTTTTCTTTAATTAACAAGTCTGGAGAGGTTTCTGACAAGGCTGGAGTTGATACTTCCTGGCCACGTCCCTCATGAAATAATTTTAAGTCACCATTTTTTTCAGAAAAAATCGTATCTGTGGATGGGATGTTATGAGCACTGCTTCCAGGAAAGTTTCTTTTGTCAAAGCCACCTCCTCTTTGCAAGGTTCCCATTTTTATTTTATCTCTGTTATTTGCTTTGGTAGGTGAAGATATAGGAGAAGTTCCTGAGGACTTATCCTTGGAGGCCTCAGCAGTCACAGATTTATACTTTTTGTTTGCAGGGAAATTTTGAGTCTTAAACACATTGGTGATCTTCTGAAGTTCCATATAGTATTTGTAACGTAACTCCTATAATAACAGGAAAAAAAAAATCACATTATCTATCATGGCATTTGTAGATTCAGAGGTTATAGAACTCACGTATGACTAAGACTCAAGAAAAGTTTTCCTATATTCTAGAGAATTTATAATATATTTTTCCATTGGTACTGGAAGGCAACAGGACAAAAGTCATTACAGAAAAAAGTGCTCTAAAGACAATTGAACAAGATACACATAGAATCCTGATGACAAAGTAGGTTTTGAAAGAGAAGACTACAGAAAACTGTATTTAAAGTCACTATCAAAACCAAAAATAGATAAAAACACTAACTTAGATATTAAGCAACAAATTCTCAATCAAATTCTCATGAAAAATAGCCATCTGAAATTAAGTTAGATGGTGGGTCTTTTCTTTTTTCTTATTATATATAATTACATTCTTAATGGCAATATAAAATAGTTATTTTCCAAAATAATGCAGAAAAAAACTTCTATTTTTAAAGGATCTAAGCAACTTTTTAATTCAATCATCTGCCATTGGTATTCTCAAAACATGCATAATGTGATTCACTGCCACAGCCATGCTTCACTAACTGTAACCATTCTGTACAGAACAATACTCAGCCACCCACATGGAGCTGCTAGTAAGTAAAAAAAAAATTAAAAATATAGTTCTAGAACTACATAATTCAAAATGAAACAAAAAAGAGACTTAATTCAGTTTCATGTCAAATTATTATGTGGTCTTACAAGGTGGAACTCTATTCTTTAGAAAACAGAACACAGGCAGATGACTTCCTCTTCAAATAGACACCAGGAAAGTTTATTTGGATTAGAAAGCTACAGATGTGACTCAAAAAGCTACACTAAATATAAAAGTAAATATTTGAAGTTAGTAGTAAGATTAAGTTTCAGCTTTCTAAAGGCCAAAAAAAAGGTAAAATTCTGACAGCTTTAATACCTAGTCAGGTTTCATTCTAGGATTGGAAGGGTAACTTTCTACTGAGGAAACTGAAAAACATTTTAAAAGCTTATTTAGAAAGTTGCATCACAACAAATAGTTACTTAGCCATACTTACAACTGATATTCAATCATACCTCATGGCTCATATTTTGAAATTCTGACATTTCTGATATTGACATAAAGCGAGTAGGGGTCCTGCTACCATCTGCTTCATCCTGTCCTGCTACAGGCTGAAAAATATTTTGCAGCAGACATTATATTTCATTTTGATAAGCCAAAACAGACAAAACAGTACCATGCTGAAGACCACATAGCCAATAACTTACAAGAAAGGTGTTGGGTGTGTTCTTGTGGTCCTGCCACTGCTTTAAGGTATCTTTAAATAGAGTTGAGCTCTCATTTCCTTCATAAGGTAACTCTATTAGAAAGAACACAAGGATAGTGATGGACAATATATTAAATATAGAAAACACTGAAAGGCTCCTATGCACCTAAACAGATTTAAGAAGAAAAATGTAGTGCCCTAAGTGAGACCCCTAGCCCTTGTTGAATTTTCTGTGATACAAAGCAAGAAGCCTGGGTAATACATTTTTTAAATGCTGGAAATGCCTGGCCTTACAGAAAATGTAACACCTTTTAGGTAAAGGCACTTAATGTGAGCATAGCCAACATTAGCATGACACTACAACAAACAACCATCTAGTTCACAACAACACACTTCTGTCAGTGGCACTATTGGTTGGCTGTGAAATGTATGGGACTGCAGATTCCAAAAACACAGCCTAGGAACTTCCTAGAGAAAGCACATTCATAAAAAACATTTAAAAACTCCTCACAAGTTTATCATTCATTCAATTTGTTCAGACATTTTCTTGCATGTACTTGCCATGCAGATTGTTTATTAGCAATTGTTCCAGGTTTTTAGACTTCCCAAATCTTGTCTTAAGTTCTTCTTCCCACCTTGAACAATGCCTGCATCAGCAGGTGTTAACTCCAATGCTAAGATTTCATTAACCACAGACTTGATATCTATCTTCTTTGGCATATACACTGGTTTTTCCCAGTTGGATGCTATATTCATCACATCAAGCTGTGTTTTCATTCTGGAAAAGGAGAAAAAAAAAAAAAAACCAGAAAAAAATGAACCAACTTACAACATTTTTCTTCATGTTTATGTGCTAGCAAAATTAAACCTGCCTAATATAAAAAAATATTTTATAAACAAATCACTAGGAAGGAGAAGGAATCAGAAAAACAATGTCTACAATAAAATTTCAAGTTCTCTACCTTTTTTTTTTCTTTGAACTTGTTCATTTGAATTAGATTTCATAATCAATGAAAACTGCAAGAAGTAGTGCTGGTAGGTCAGCAAAAAATTAGCCACCCCACTTTCCTTAGTGTACATCACCTGAATCTCAATTATACTCCGCTTCAGAGGGCATTGCTAATGTTAGTCTGAAACACAATGAATTTTAAAGAACTTCATTTCCAATATTCTTTCTTAAATACAGGTTAAAAGATTCTAAGAAATGTAATTAAGAACCCTTAGAAGACACTACAGGGTATGTGCACTACCAAGACAAAAACAAAGATAGTGCCAAATCTCCACACACTCTCTTGCACTGCTGTTGCTTTGATTTTCGAAGCCTTCTGATGTTTACATTCTTAGAGTCAGAATTCCCACACTTCTTACCAAAACACTATGTGTTTTTCGCATTCCTTCTTAGAGGAGGAGAAAATTGACAGACTGTTCCCCTAGCCAGTGTGATTCAGAAGAGGGATGTTATCCTCCAATCCACTCTCACTTTAGAGAGTCTATAAATTCTAGAAAACTGTAAATAAAGCTCTCCTTTTTACCTTAAGCAACTGAGCGTGTGCTGCGTGCTCATTTTGTGTCTCAACGTGACACACTGCAAGATTTATGTAAAAGCTTCAAGCATGCTTCAGTGTTCCTGAATTTAAATAAGATATCTGAAAATATCCAATCACCAAGTATTAATGGATTTCTATATTTGCTTTTCATTACGGGGATAATTCAAAAGCTTGGTTATCTCTAATTCTAGATAGTATGTCACTCAAATTCTTGACACATTTCCTAAAATTTGGAATATTTGGCATCCAAAAATCTGAAAGTATTACAATCTCTTAATTACTCAATACTATTTTAATTTTAAATTGCTTATATTATGATATCCAATGTAGCCATTTCTTTAGTTTTTAATCTTAAAAATCTAAAAGAAAATTACAGAACTAACAAAACATGAAAAAATATACCTTGTATTCAAGCCACAGGCAACCTATAAATAAAACAAGAATTTGTAAGATATAAGCATTTCTCCAACTATCAGGAAGTTATTGCTTTATCAAAATACTTGAAAGACTAAAGTCCCTGTCTTCATTTCACAGAACTATAGAATATAAAGCTGTTAACATTAAAAAACCAACCAACCAACCAACAAAAACCCCAAGCTAAACAAGTATGTCTGTGACAACTATTTATCTTACAATATTTTGTAATAAATACAAAAAGAACTCCTTAAGAGCCAAATGAAGGCATTCAAATCATGGCTTATATTATCAGTTTCAGAAGTTGAGATACTTGTAAACATTCAAATGAAGGACTGGTTTGTATTTCTTGGAGAGGAAAGCCTCTGCTATGTGCTCTCAATATGCTATTATACTATTTAAAAAAAAGCTGTCTTTTAGTTTTAAATCAGGCAGATAATTGTGGTAAGAAGTGCAGTGCACTGCACTGTGGTCAGGCGAGACTTCCCAAAGAACATGTAATGAAAAGTAAAAAAATTGTCTGATTTGAGTTGCTTCCCTATAAAAAACCTGGTGATCTCACTGTACTGCATCTTTATACAACAAAAACAATGTACTGTTACAGAGGACAAGCAGGGAGGTGCTAAGTTAAAGTGAAAGAAAACAAATAACAGAAAAAGGAAGTAGATGAACAGGAAGAACGGGAGGAAAAAGATGAGGAAAGTAAGAAGGAACCAAAGGCAAAGTGGAAGAACAGCAGGAACAGGTAGAATACAAAGCAAACCAGGAGACATAGGAAGAAGGAGATGAAAACAGGATGGGGAAGGACAAGAAAAGGGGGGGAGAAGGAACAACAGGAAGAAAAGGAGGAAGTTGAGAAAGAGAGATGTGGCAGTGATTAGTGACCTACTAATCACTGGAATCACAATATTTCTTCCAAAAGTGGGAGTTGCTTTTATTTCAAGTAAAAGTTAAATTTTCCTTTGCAGGTTGTTACCAGACACTTAGTCAAACTCTGTACTTTCTTAGCATCCCATTTATTTAGAGGCACCAAAGGACCCATTGCAGAAATCAGCAATATTCTGTTTCTTAGGAAAGCAAACAGTAAAAATCACTGAAAAGCTGCATATAAAGCTTTTTCAAACTTTTCTAAAAATGAAAAACATTATTATAAAAAAGTATGAAGTGTTAGATGATTTTAATCTATGGTTTTCATTTGTTGACTGTTTTTCCTGATTGATTATAATGATCTACAATACAGCAGGCTCTATTTGAGTTCTTTATACAACTGATATCAAAAACAAAAGGCCATCACCTCCAGGAAGCACTGAGGATCACACTCATGGACAAGCTTTTCACAATCCTTCAAAAAATTCTCAATGGTCTTCTTGTGAGTTTCTTTCATTTTCTTCCAAATCTGAAATTCTTTCTCTTTTTTACCTCTTTGATTTTCAACATTTTCTAGTAATTGCTGTTTTTTCATTTCTAAAGTTTTGAAAATTTCTCCAAATTTCAGCTCAATTATCTCCACATCATTTTTCAGCATCATCTAGAAGCGCAAGAACAGATGCAAATGAAATAGCAATGTCCACACAGAGTCACTTCTCTAAGAAAGCTCAGAGCACATCTATGCTACAAGGAGCACCTGTATGCTCCAGGCTGTGAATAAACTATCATGAGAAGAGAAAAAAGACACACACACATATCCAGCATTTGCAACTCACATCTGCATCATTTGGTCCTTTTGAGATCTCATTTACCAGCTTCTCATTTATTATCCTCATTTGTTTCAGAGTGCTAAAGAAAGTTAACTGCAAGACAATTGAAACACTTATTACAACTTTATCCATTCCACAAAATAAATACATTTCAGTGCTTATCTAGAATCAGATCAAGACAAACAAGGAACTACTGGAGAGGGTCCAGTGGAAGACCGCAAGGATGACCAGGGGTCTGAAGCATCTCTTTTATAAGGAGAGACTGCAGGAGCTGGGCCTGTTTAGTCTGGAGAAGATTGAAAGGAGATCTGGAGATTGATGTATATAAATACCTCAAAGGCAGGTGCCAGACTCCTTTCAGTGGTGCCCACTGAAAAGACAGGACAAGGAGCAGCGGTCATAAACTAAACCACAAGAAGTTTCACCTCAACATGAGGAAAAACTTCTTTACACTGTGTGTGGAAGAGCACTCCAACAGGCTGCCTAAGGAGGTTGTGGAGTCTCCTTCTGGAGACACTCAAACCCCACCTGGTCACAAATCTGTGTCAACTGCTCCAGGTGACCCTGCCTTGGCAGGGGTTTAGACTGGATGATCTCCAGAGGTTCCTTCCAACCCTATTTCTGTGATATTCTGAATAATATAGTAAAAAAGCTCGTGATTCAAAACATCACTTAATAACATTTAATGCTTTCCTGGATCAGTACACAAACTTTCTTTGGCGGTTTCTCAAAGTAATGTTCTTAGGTTCACCTACAAGAATGACTACTTTATAGTTAAAACATTGCTTTCCTCAGGCTTTTTTTAACATCTCCCCTCGCACACATCTATCACAATGTAAGTTTTAATGGTGTTATTCCAGTTTGGCAAAAAACTGTGATCCTCACTTTTTCTTTTTATGCCTCACATTGCTAAAACAGAAAGCTGTTCATAATCAAGATATTTCTGTTTGAGTTTAAACTAAGATTATCACTGAGTCTTCCTCTTTTATTTCTCTACAGTATCACTACTTTACATTATGCAGTAGTATGTCTAGTGCAAAGGCTTTTTTCCCCTGGTTTCCCAAGTGACATACAACTGGTGATGGGAAAGGCAGGAGGAAAATCAATGTAAAAGCAACTTTTGTCTTTAAGAACAGTCGGTGCTGTATTTAAACTTTTATACTTGTACTTTTTTTTCATCACTGCCCTGCAGTTGTTTCAATTACTGCACAACAGAACTGCCACCCTGCACTCAATTTGCATAGGGCATGAAAAGCTCATTCTACCCAAATAGTCCCTATTTTGTTAAAAATCACAACTTCTACAACCAGGCAACCAACCATGATGGCAAACAGCTGTCTTCTTATGGAGACTGTAAAGCATCTTGATTATACATTTATTATTACTCACCCAAACTATCTATTCCTAAATATGTAATTAACTGTGACCCAAATTACCTATCGCAGCTAGAGAGCCTATAAACAAAACATCTGTGGGTGGGTTTTTGGAATTGTTAGATCTTCCTGAACTTGGAGAAACAACAACAAAACGAAACACCAACACCCCTCCCCACCAAATTCAACCAAAAAAACCCGACACACCCCAAAATCAACTCTACAGGTCCTTCCGTAAACTGAGTTCAGATATCTTGCTACTGTAATACCGCCTGGTCGCCTGTGCGCGTTGGATGGTGTGGCAGCTCGGAAAGGCACAGCCGGCAGTCCACAAACAACTCCTTACTGCCCCAAAGCAGCACAAGGCCTCTGCCTCTCTGCCGACCACCACGCCGCAGTTTCTCCCGTGTTTCCGAGTAAAAACAGCCCGTGCCCGGGGGGATCTCCAGTGCACAGCCCGACCTCCCAGCCAGGCCCCTAGAGCGCAGGGGGAGCGCCGAGCTTACTTTTTCTTCCTGGTACACCGTGTCTATGAGGTTGACAGAGTGGAAGATGCCCTGATGCTCCTCGGAGACGCACTGCCCGCACCCCGCCTGCCGGCACATGCGGCAGTAGAGCTGCACCGGCCGGCTCGGGTGTTTCTGGCAGCTTCCCCCGAACGCCTGCAGGGACAGCAGGTCGGACCCCGGCTTCGGCCCCAGCGCCGCCTCCCCGGCCGTGGCAGCGCCCGCCACGCCGGACCGGTAGAGCTTGACCACCTCCGCCAGGGTGGTGTTGACGGGCAGGGCGGCGACGCCGCCGCGGGGCAGCAGGCACAGCTTCCTGCACAGAGGACAAGGCACCCGGGCGCAGGATGGGCCCGGGCCCGGCCCCGGCCCCGGCGCCCCGCGACCGAGACGGGCCTGCCCCGGACTCCGTTGCAGCTGCCGCAGGCGGCCAGCCTCGGCCGAGGCCAGGCACTCGAGCACGCAGCCCCGGCAGAAGTTGTGCGAGCACAGCGGCAGCGTCACCGGCTCCTCCAACAGCGACAGGCACACGGCGCACGTCAGGCTCGCCTCCATCGGCGGCGGCGAAGGGACGAGCGGCCGCCGCTCCTGCTGCTGCTCCGGGCCCCGCTTGTCCCGCTGCTCCGCCACTTCCAGCTCGACAGTACCAGAACCCGGTTCAGCTGCCAGAGAACCCGGGAGCGCCACGCTCCAAACGCCGCTTCCAGCCGTCAACTTCCCAAGAAGTGGCGCCAGCCGCGGGGGGCGGGGTGAGGAGAAGAGCATTGGCGATAGGTGGAGGCGCGAGATTGACAACCCTCTTCTCCAATAAAAGCAGGCGAGGGCAAGGGGGCGGGGCAGAAGCGTTTGGGGCCCGCCTCCTGCCTGGCGCGCGAGCGCTCGCGCGCCGTGGGGCCCGCGGGGTCCTAGCGCCGCCGCCGCCATCTTGTGACGGGTGGAACTCCCGCCTCATGTGCTGGGACGGGAGCTCTGGAGGCTCTGGGAGCTCAGCGCATTTGCAGTCGAGAAAAGTGTCGCTGTTCCTTTGTGCAAAGCTGCAGAGTTAAAACGAAGTGACTGCAGTGCCGAGGTACGACTGTTGGGAGCTACCTCCAGCTACAGTTGCAAAATCTGAACATAACTTCGGTTTAGAATTGTTAGTGTTGAGCAATTGGGACAGTGCTCAGCTCATTCTCCTCCGCTCTTCCCACCCGTCCCCCCCTTCCCTCCCACGCCTTTTAAAATTTATTTTTACTCCCGGAGTCGTTCTTCCTAAAGTTCTGGCTTAACAATTTTATTATCCACCCGAAGTGTTTGGAAATGAGTCAAACTCAGGAGAGATTCGAAAGAAAATTAAAGTTTATTATAAATCAAGGTATTTGTAACACATTTTGATACCAGTATTTGCAAAGAAGCCAGTTACGCTGTAATTCGTGCTCTTTCCAGAGGCTGAGGGAAATGACAGGTGCAAACGGCTCGAAAGCAACCACGTATTTGTGCCTTTCTGTAGCAGTGCTTTATTCAGTCACACGGACTGCACCTGCAGAAGGTACCTCTCTAAAAGCATCCAGAAGCTCTGTGTCCAGTTGGACACCTTGTGGCTGCGGGAGAAAAGCCACGGGCAGATATTTTACCACATTCCCTCACTTCTTTTTCCGTACGAGGCCGACCGGAGGGACATACGGCCAAGGCTGGGAACTCTCACGGATAGGCTACCCTGACAGAGCCGGCATATTTAAAGCAGCGTCACGTTTTTCCGTGGGGCGAGGACTCGAGGCCGGGCTCTGCCGCCTTTCCTCGTTCTGTGGGAGCTGCTGCCTCCGGCTGCTGTCACCAGCTGCTGTCACCAGCTGCTGTCCTCAGGTTGTTCGCGGGTGTTCCAGGGAGTGCCACATCCTTCAGCCTCCCTCGGAGGTGCAATGTTACCCATTAGCAGTCAATTCTTGAATTGTGCCCACCTAGGGCATCCTGTGTATGTCTCCATGCTTTGAACGTCAATAGTCAGTTAATGGTTAAAATGAGATAGGTAGAAATGGAATTCAGAGTTTAATCCTCTGAAACTTTTCCGCTTAAAGCTAAGTAGTGCTTCATCTTCCAGGTTTCCCAGCACATGCCACTGGATTAAATGGAGTACTTGATTCTAATTTTTACTTTGTTTCAAGCAGAATAGGGGAAAAGGCCATTAAGTATGTGAACTAAGTAAAAGAATACAAAAGCACTCTGGTGAGTGACTGATAATAGATGAGGAAGATGCTTAGTCTAATAGTAACTAAAACAATAATGTTCAAGAGCATAAAGTATTAGGTATAAGAATAGGAAAGAGAAGAAAAAAAATCCTTGAAGGAAGAAATCCTCTTGCTAAAAGTAAATAAAGCAAAATATTTTTTTCTCTCCAGTGTGGGAGTGAATAAATTCTTCCAGAGGCTGTTGATAAATGTTTGGGATGTTGTGACACTAAATGATGAACAAGTGCTTACATGGAGTAATTTCACCACTTGCTCCATTAATTTACATTAATTATAAACCCAGAAATATTAATCAGAACTAGGGAAAAACCATGTTCCTGCCAACATTTTTTTCTGTCTCAAGAAAGATTTAATATTAGCAAGTGTACAGCTAATAGAATTTATTATTTAATAGAATAACATTTTGCTGTTCTATTATGTAAAAAAGGGATCTCTTACACTTAGTGCATCGCATATAGCTTCAATTTCTATTTAAAATAGGGTTGTACAGCCTTCAGAGTTCATCTTCTTAATAATCTTCTGTATCACCAGCACAGATAGCAAGTAAAGCACTCTCATAATGCCCTGAAGCAAAATGCTGCAAGGAAAAAAAAAAAAGAAAAGAATTTTTTTTTAAAAAATCAATATTTCTCTGATTCTGTTTTCTGAATTTTTCTTTCCTTGGTGTGTGCCAAGGACTAAACTGCTGTAAGGTTTTGTAAAACATTACACTGCTTTCATAAGGATTCCAGGCTGTGATTTTTTAAATGTCACTTGCCATGGCCTTTGGTTGCTTGGACACCTAGAAACAATCTGTCTTTGAAAGGCTCAATCAAATCTGTTTATTAATTCTCAAGTTCAATACCAAAATGTCATGAGTGATTTTGTAAAGTTGCTGCACATCTTGCAGTTGGATTATAGTGACATAAAATAGGTAGTGTCTTAGCAAGAGACATTTTTTGTGAAATTAAACAGATTTAAAGTTTTATTTTAAGAAACAGACCAAGAGTACAAGAGGAAGAGGGTTTGTGAAGGTACTACCTAAGCACAAGGGTAAAACCATATATTTACTTCAATTTTGCACAGAAGCGGTACCAGCCTAGCCTTATAGATCAACATGAGGTAAGATGTTATCAATTAGTAGAAACCATTCATACAAACTCTTGTTCAGCTCACACAGTCATGCCCTATTTATATACACATCTTGCATTGGGGAGGGATAAAATCATAGAGCGTGAGTTGAGAGTGAATTGTTCGCTTACTCAAATCAAACTGAGGCAATGAAAATGTGCTGGTTTTACACCTTGCTTTTTTGTTTGTTTTGTTTTAAACCAAATGGTTAAACAGAGTGGTACAGTCTGTGTGATAGCAGTGCTGAATATACGCAGAAGTTTGTAAAAACTTACTTTAATGTCATGGAAGAGTGATTTCCCATATCTCTCTTTGTATCGCTGGCGTATGTTCATCAAGTCTATCTCACTCCTGCCAATGAGAATCCTAATAACTGTTTTATTGTGAAACCCAAAGTCCTAAAATGAAAAAAGAAAATAAGAGGAAACTTGATTCTTGGATGTGTTTGCCCATTTGTGTATGCTCATATAAATGTTTACTAGATAAAGACAAGATATACCCATATAAGATATATAAGTATATAGCGTATAAAAAGTGTACCCACAAAGGCATTCTAGATGTTAAAGGAGTCTAAGGGTTTTATCCTACTGAGTTTTCCTGTACTTAAATAATAGAATTAATGTAACTGGTTTAGAGGGGGTCCCCATATGCCAGTGATTTATCTATGCACTGAAACTTTTAAAAAGGAAAATGTGATGAACTTTTGTCAGTATTCTTGAATACTGACAGTATTTGAATTCTTAGGAATTCAATTTGTGAGTAGCAGTTGTGACTGTTGTTGTGGAGTCTGTTCAAACTATAATGAGGCCAGTAATCTATTTCACAAAAACTGCTGCCTCATGTGAATTCTGTGAGGTTTTTAACCATAGCTGTAGAATTTACATAGCTTGTGTTCAGATGTGTTTTATTTTAACTGTTTCTAAATAAATTTTCATAATGTAATTGTGTGAAGAGTGGGGACATCTAGTGGCAATAAAAAGTCAAAAGAAGTTGGCACACAAAAAATGAGAGAATCTGCATGAGGTCCTACAAAGAAATATGACCATTTGTCTTTATGTAACATTAATTTATTATTTAAGTTTTAGCCATACTTATAAATCTCTAGAGACAAAAAATTACATAGTAAGAATAATGCACATTGAGTTCTGCACAGCAGGGGGAGTTACCCTGCATAGAAAAAAGTCTTCAATTAAAAAAAATTAGCGGTTACCAGACAGATAATTTTTAAGGTATCTAAATACTTAACCTTTTACTTCTACTGTTAGGCACTTCTACTGCTTAGTTGCTTAGGCACTACTGCTTTGAAATTTATGTAGGTACCAACAGTTTTAAAACACACAATCACACCTTAAAGATTGAAGAGACTGATTTTTAAGTACTTGTTTAAGAAAAACCAAACAAAGAAACAACAACAACAAAAAAAAAAAAAAAAGAAAAGGGAAGCTTCTTTTTATGACATGTGAAGTAGAATGACTACTTACATGAATTGCATTATAAAGTCTGTAAGCAAAGTAGGAAGGCTTGTCACGAATGCAGAGAACTAGGAGGGAAGAGTTGCAACAGGTAAACAGATTATTATAGAATAATTTATTTTGGCTTTGGGCTCCCTTAAATATAAAGCTGGGTAGTGCTGTCCATGCCTCAGGTTAAAATTAAGCTACCAATATTCACTAATACAACTATGTTTATGATTTTGAAAGTTTGGTGGTAGGTGCTCATTGCTGTTGCATCAAAGGGCCTATTAAATATCAGTGAATACACTCACACGTGCTATTTGTAGAAATATTTTTATCCTTATTCTATAAATTAAAGGCAAATGTACATAAAGCTTGAAACTTACTTATATACCACCAAAGTCCTGAAAACCTAGTTGGTTATTTAATATGTGTAAAATCAGTTGGAAATGCTGTTATCATTGATCACACAAAATTTGTTATCAAATAAAGTAGATACTAGTTTTTCTCAGTCAGAAGCTAGTGTTGCATAGATACATTTTTAGATTTACACAAATGTGGGAAAGTAGTTAAAATATTCTTTTCTAATTATTTCTAAAAAAATTAATTGCACTCTATAGGAGATTAAAGTGGATAAAATAACTGAAAAATAATATTCTTGATGCACAAGAGATAATATACTAGAATTTATTAAGAGATTTCTGCTAATAAAAATCGTATGTTTACATTACCTATTGCAACCAGTAATTCTTGAAAGTATCCATCGTAACATTCATTAATGGCATCTACTATGTCTTGCCCAGAGATATTTTGGAACTCCTGGAAAACTTGGGGAAGATGGAAAAAAAAATCTTGTTTTATTCAAGGTCATTAGTAATGATCAGCTTGCCTTTTTTTTTTTCCTTCTCCCCAGTACCATAACTATATTGAGTTTATTTTTTACCCTTATTATTCTCAGTGTTTACTTCTGTTTATATTGCCCAGGTCAGGCAACCCAAATGAGTAGCCTGAAACCTGGCTTCTAGGACATTCTGCCCCTGGGTTCTTCAGCCTACAGTATATGACATATCTAGCAACATCTGTTTATGACACTTGTAAGAATGTCCTGCTGGTAGGAGAGCTTCCTTGCTTGACTTGGGTAAAACTGGCAAGATTCATGGATTATGGCAAGGAGCCTGGACTTGCATGATGTGCACACTCGCTGCAAGATGCAGATCTGCAGACATGCAAGTATCCAGGGTGTGCTTTCTCCATTAGGGGAGGAAGAAAATTCTTTTTCTGCTGACTGCAAAACTTATGGAAGACTGCAGTACAGGCAGGGCCCTCAGATCTCAGGAAGAGAGCAGAACATAGAGCAGGTGTGTTAATCCTGTCATCATCAGTTGAATGAATTTGTTGATCCATGATAGCAAAGTAGTTCTAAGCTGCTGTTGGAAGGTGATATAAGAAATACAGCTGGCTGCACAGTGATAAACTTGTCAGCAGACAGACTGTTTTTCTACTGCAGGGCAGAAACTCAAACTTGTCACTGGATAAAATAGGTTTGTCTTCTACAATAGAAGATTTGGAGGAGCTCACATAAATTTCCTGCAATCTATAGCTATGTCTGATTTTCTCTTTCGAATAAAAATGGCCCTTGTGTTTCTATGTTTATGTTCATTGCTAGAGAGCAGATGTGAACGCTGAAGTGCTCCCGTCAAAAACTTCTATGAAACTTCTGGGGAAAAGCTTCAACACAGCAATGTGTTTTCCCATGCAAACATTTCTTGAAAATACTCCATCTCGCTCTCCCAAAGTGTTTTCCCTCATAAGAGTTGCTTAGGAAAAATGAATAAAATAGTTAAGAAAAATCTCCCTCATCCTCTTGTGTCATGTGTAGACTCAGTGCAGCTGTAACATTTGCCTTTCTTCAGTTATGCATTTCTCTCTGGGTTATTAGGCATCCTGATGCCTGTCTGTTCTGTCTACAGCTGTCAGTAGTCATCGGGCAAAGTTCAGTTTTGCATTAATTCCAAATTCCCATTAACATCAGTGAAAGTCTGAGACCTCCAAGAGTTCACACTTAGGTTTCAGGCTAGTGTTCTGCTGCACACTGACTGTCTTGGTATGCAAAGCATGGCTTTCTCAGTGAGTCACATTTTTCCTTTCCACTCTGTATTGGAACAGCTGAACTGCTGGATTACCCATCCACAACTGTTGGTGACTCCTGTTGCAGAGAATCATTTGCAGCATGTTTTTGTGTTCGCCTGTTTTCTGCTGACATGCTTCCCATAGAATCTAATATATCAGAAAAAAGGGGAGGGGAAAAGCAAAATATTTGAAGTCAGTCCTAAACCATTTTTCAACTTTTTTTTTTTTTTTTTAAATGTTTGACATTGCTCACATCTGAGCATATTTACCATTGCATCCTGAGCAGCTGTAGAAGGGTCTGCATATCCTTCCATCCTTGTTCCCTGAGGGGAAAAAAGAGAAACATATTCTTCAAAAGTTAAATCCTAAACCACTGTAGGAATATAGAGTTCTTTGTATATGAAGCTATGTTGAATTTCTTGAAATAGCATATATAGGCTTTTAGATTGGTTCAGTATATTGCATGGTTGAATTTGCAAATGTGGACGATATCTTCAAGTTGTCATGTTTTGTCTTAATTTTCTTTAAAATTAAGACAAGACTGTTTGGAATGACAAAAAGTCTTGTGAGAAGAAAAAATGGGTTAAGTGGATAGACCTATCCCATTTTTAGTTCTATTTTAAATAAGCTTTTACCTGACCACCACAATCCCACCACCATTTTCAGAGGATAGATGTTATATTGTTTACTCTAATATGTAGCTCTGAGGGGAAAACAAGGATAAGAGTAACATTTGCCAGTCACTGATTAGTTATTAGCAATGTGCATATTATCAGAAGAATCTCTTCTCAATGTATTTTTTCTTCCTGCACAAACCATAGGAGCAAGCTCATCAATTAATGGAGATTTTGGTTGCTTGTAATCACTGTCTAAACTTAAGATCTAAGACTAAGAAATTGTTTGGCAACTTTGATACACAAACCCCAAAAGAATACTTCTAATTTCCCCATACATTTAATAGCTTTTCAGTTACACAAATCAAGCTAAATTCTTTAGTAAACACACTATGATCTGAATTATATAGTCAGAAAAAGAGAAGAGCACACTACTTTTGGAATTGCTTTTATAACCATGCTCATCTTGTAAGGATACAAATCAGCCTTGTTTGCAGAACTCTTAGGAATCTGAAGCTCATGTAATTACTGCCTTAATAATATGTGCTTGAAGCAATGTAGTTTAAATTTTACAGTCATGTTACCTTGTATGTGAGGGGGAAGATTAAAATAGGTATTGGCTGTCAGTTTGTAGAATGACTGATTTTTAGTTCTTTTTTGTTAAAAATGGTAATGTACATGTTAATCAAATGGTGAGAATTTCACACAGTGAAATTTCTAGTAGTAAGATAAATTATCTGAAATGAATTATGATTGAATGCATAAAATTACATACACAAGAAAACAAGGGAATAAAGACAGGGCTGTGAACAATAAAAGAACTTTAATAATACTCTAAATGAGTCAAATGAGCCTACTTTCTCCAGTAACATTTGTATAATTATGTTTTAAATTGTAGGAAATTATCATATTTCAATTAATACCCCCCAAAAGAAGCCTGAATTTGAAACTCTTTTAACTCTGTTAGTTTCTTTAGGAGGGACCACAACCTATAACTTCTAATCTGCCTCAGGCTGGACATGAAAAGCATAAATACAGTACTATAGCAATTGAATACTTTGCTCTGCATATGTGGAGCATGTTTATTTCTGTCAGTTGTCTGATTTAATAGAAATCAAAGCAGAGGTTTTCTGCAAAAAAGCCTTAAAGGATGCACTGGGAATGTTGCATGGTTATAGAACTAGAAAGGGAATGTTTTCATGAAATAATCACTGGGTTTTAATATAAGATGATATGCAGGCATGAGTAATTTGACTAAAAATCTTCAGAAATATACAGTATAACTGAGTTAAGTTGAAATTTCCTGCAACTCTTCCTTGACTAAAATAGCAGATTTTGTTAGCCGTGAAATTGTTGATTTTAGGCCTCTTTAGAAAAGCCTGGGGTTTAAGAAAATTAGGACTAGTAATGTATAATCTGAAATTATTTTAAATTTGGTTCATTTGACAGATAAAGCATGTCTCATGGTTTTAATAATTGCAAGAAGTGAAGTTGCTTAATCTGTAGCTCTTCATTTTAAAGCAAGAAAGAATTTTCATTATTAGGGAAAAAAATCCAGCATGAGAAAAAAATATTTCCAGTTTATAGCTTCTACTTTTGAAACTTCTGTCTTTTTTATTTCAATGAAGTCTACCATTATTTCAAATTTGTGTAAGAAGTTTTTGCCCAGACATGCATGTATATAAAAGTACAGATACACCTTATGTATGCTGTTTTCCCATGGCAGTCCTTCATTATTTGTTACTCTGGTTTACAAGAGATTTTAAAGATAATGAGCACAGTGACTACAATGAGAATGACAAGGATGACCACTTTGTTGTATACACTACAGGCTAGTAGAGCTGCAAAAGTCAGTATGTAAAGGTGATACTTCCTTTGCCTCTGTACTAGCATTTTGTGATTTAGCATATGCAATAGCACAAAGAGCATTATATTTTAAGCAGTGAACTCTTTAATTCTTTATTTCTTAGCCATATGTGCATATATCTCTATTTTCACAAAATGGTTGACTGGTTTATGATATATTCTGCTAAGGGAGAAAACACATGCTTTTGAAAATGACAGTCACATTTGTACATGCAAGTAGATTCCTTTCGAGATGAGACAGATGGAGCAAAGTGTCAGCAGTTGAATACCAAAGGGATTTTATAAAATAATCTGTTTACCTTTGCTTCCATCTGATATCCAAACTCTAAGACTAGATGAAGGAATTCAGTTTCTCTTCCTCATCAGCTTCTGTCCTGTCTCTTGTTTAAAAGCGCAGCCTTATTGAACTAGCTTTAGTCAGAGTCACTTTAAAATGTAAAACCTATTCAATACTATCAAAAGTCATTATAAATCTTTTAGAAATGCAAGTCGTAGTTCTTGTTTCTACAGTACCTGAGCAAGGTTCATGAGTGTATCTCTGAAGTGACCTGAAGTCTCAGAATCGATATCTTGTTGAAGTTCAGCATTATATTCTAGGTTAAACCAAAACCATATAAATCACAAATGAATATACTCTGAATAGTACAAATGAAGATTATCAAATAAAGGATAAATAGGCTTATTCTATTCCAGCGTAACCTGGGCAGGTTCTACAAGGACCTAGCTGTGGGGCTGGCACATCCGTCTTGCCCTGCTGAGGGCCCTTGGCCACTGTCCCCACTGGCCTGCCCAGCCACCACATTGCTTCAGCCTTTTGTATGTAGTTATGGGAGAGGATGTGGAAAGGGAGCCAGTCTGTAGCGAGGAGTCATTTTTTAGTTCTGTTCTTTCGTGTGTGCTTATCCCTCCAGACCACACATAGTACAGCTGCTACTCTGCACTTGGTAAAAACGCTTACGCATTAGGTAGGCTTCTTTCATTTGGAGGATCTCCATATTTGACCTTGAGGCTAATATGTCAATTAGACATTTTTCTTCTGTGTCTACTCCCTGTATGGAAAGAAGTAAATATGAAAAGATGCTGTGTAGTAGAAACCCCAATTTTTAGAAGAAAGCAATGCTGTCCTTGTCAGAAATAACAAAATAATAGCAATTTCTGCAGAGTGTACTTTAGCATAATCAACTGTTTAAATTACTTTAATAGTAAACCCCTATATTTCAAATATATTTCTAAATCTGAAATTCAGCATGTACATTAGCAAGTGGGAAATGAAGCAAAACTACTATTGACAGAAACATAATGGGAATAATTTGAGCTTTAATAAGAATTATTGCTTGCTGAAAGAAATCAGATGCAAAGATTGAGCATACATCCCTAGCAAGTGTTCAGGAAATCTGAATTAGACATGAGCATAGATATTATGTTGGTCTTCTGCATTCTTTTCTTCCTCCATTTCCTGGGTTTTTGTTTTTTTTAAATTTTTTTAGGAATGCTACAGTCTGTAATACCTAGCATAGAAATTGGTATTAAAGGAAAATGTCATGGAGTATGTGCAGTGCTGAAAATCACTGTATTTTCTCACAGGGTTTGAATGAATTTTATAAACTTCAATTGACATAAGATGTGGTACATATGCTGCTTTTGATATGCACATGGATAGTGTTAATGAGTATTCTGCATTGGGGATAAAAGAAGAACATTAGAGCCCATAGATACACATTGGCCGTAAGAATTCAGGTCAAGGTAGAATACTGTAAGAAAGTTCAAGTTTGATCCACATTTAGGAAAAAATAAACTTCGGCAATTTTGTCAATAATGTTAAGGAAAGACATGATTCCTTTGTTAGCAATGATATTTCACAATCCTTTTAATGCCAACTATAATAAAGACATACCAGTAGTTCTAAAAATTGATTTAGGTGTCTGAAGAACAAGAAAAAACTATTAACTCTTTTTTAGGGAGGGTGGGCAGAATTCTCAAAATTGGCAAGATAAATCATCTTGCCCAAAGTCATGTAATGTGTCTTGCTTGTGACAGCAGACAGTAGCGAATATTCACAGAAAGAAAAGAAAAACAGTTGAACTCTGATATGCCTTCCTGTGTTTTAGGAGTTGGTAATTCAGGAATTTTCTGAGAAGAATTATTATTTTCAATAGCCAGCAGTCAGCCTGGTTTCCAAGCATATATTGAAGTTCCCTATGAACCAAGTTGTGCTTTTGGTCTCCACAATGCCCTGTGGGAATGAATTTTACCATTTAATGACCTAATAATTTAAAAAATATTTTTGTTTGTTTCAAAATTTCAGTTGTGTGAGGATCCCAGTTTCAGATCCAGGGAAGAAAAGGAAATATTTTCTTCAAAATGGGAAATCAGTTCTGTTTCATGGAGTTTCCATTGCTTTGTCACAGAGTAATTTGTAAGTCTTTATGCAAAGGCATGTTCTGCTAAGGAGGTATTGGTCTTTAGAGAGGCGGAGCCTTAATGCATGGCACTGGCTGTGGAAATAAACTTGGTTTGCAACATACATAAGTGCTTTCAAAACCAGCATCTTACATTTCCCTGTATAAATATTTCTTCATTTTCTGAGGTTACCATGAGTGTTAAATGGGTTGTATTTGTTCCATGACAAGGATATTATTTATGCTGGTTTTAGCATACTAATGAATAAACTTGAAATAGCACTGTATTTCTGATGACTGGTGGACTGTGTGATAATACACTACTCCAATGTACTAACTTTCAGTAGTTTATCAACCAATGAAATATAAAAAAAAAATTAATGTATGTCCAGTACTCTAATTTATGACTGCAACTCTATGCAATTCTGACTATGAAGATTACCTTCAAGGCATGCCAAAGCTCATGGGCATCATACGAGGCTGGTGGATACATCAAGCCAACCATAACTTCTTTAAAGTGATGGGAGAGATTCTCTTTTAGGTCTGTTATCAGATCCTTGAAAAGAAAAAGAAAGTGCACAGACAGGATTATCTCTATAGTCAGACTTTATTAAGACAGCTTAAAAAATTATTAGTGGTTTTCTCTGCAAATGATTCAGGATGAACTGTCAAAGATGAATTCTGGCTAAGATTAGGTAACAAAAGAAATTAAAATAGTACATACTTGTTCTTCTAATATGAGCAAGATGAGAATAGGTGCACAAACCAGTCGGCCACAATGGATTGTTGATTTCCGGTTTGTTAGAGAAAAAAATGCAGATGTTTAAGTGCAACTTAAAGTCTTGGAAAACTGAATATCACATCAGAGCATCTGCAGCTTCCTTTAACATATTCCCTGTGCAAATCCAAGAGAGGTAAACACCTTTGGAGGATGAATCTCATAAAACACGGGTGGCTTCTTTTGATTTTTTCAGTGTTACCATGTGAATAATTTAAGAAAAAAATCGTTTATATTGCTTCTAGTACGTAAAAATATCAGCTTTGGATAGCTGGAAGGTTATGTGCCTCAGTTCAGTTATATTTTGCATTCAAACTGAATTCACTATTTTTGATACATGCTGGATTAATAACATGGATCCCCCCTTTTCCTCCTCATATTTCTCTGTTCTTTCTTGCCAGATAGCTGAGTAATGGATCAGAGTTTCCACCCCATTCTCCCCATTCCTACTAGCACCCTGCAAAACACTACAAATACCAAAGCTTGTTATCTTACTATTGATGTTTCCTGCTTCTGATTGAGGACACTTGTGCAGTCTTTTTTTTTTTTTTTTTTTTTTTTTTTTTTTTGTGTGTGTGTGTGTGTGTGCTGCACTAGATAACTCTAAGATATGTTCTAGTCTAAATCTGAATTGAAAAGCATCCCAGAAACAGTTCCCATTATATAAACTAGTATGTTTCTAGAGCTGTGATTTTTCAGGCCTGTACTTTTTTCTGAATATAATTAATTTAATAGCTAGAGTAGCAATGAAGGAGGACATATGCATATTAAAAGTTAAATTTATGATGAAGAAACGTACATAGTCTTCAGTGAATGCACTTTAGATTCATTTGACAACCTCTAAATCATACATGGAGTGGAAATTAATTCATTAAGACATTTTACTTCTGACAACATACCTGTGGGAAAATGGATTAATAATACAAATGGATACTACTTAAAAATTACTCCTGCAATCAGAACTAAGAGAAATATTGGAAATAATACAAGACAACTCTAAGTTGTCATTATTTTAATGTCCTAATCATCTTTGCTGCAAGAAATCTTTGAAGGCTACTCGTAAGAAGGAATCTTAAAACTTCTCTGTATGTCTGAATCATGCAGCTAGTTCAGGTCTTTTTTTTCCTTTTTTAAATATTTCTCTCCTTCTAATGTGTCCTAATTTACATTTGTCTAATGAATGGGCATAGTGGCTACCATATTGATCAGAGTGAAGTGAAAAAAGAGGGAAAAGGATTGGACCAACAGGTTTACCATAAATTGATCTGAGAAGGTTAAAACTGTTGCCTTGCCATGTCTCTTCTCTGTCCTGTGGTATTTACCACTCATAAACTGTGATTGCCAAATGGTGCATTTGCTCAATGCAATATAACCAGTGGGACAAATTACAGCCAGGGAACTGCCATGTGTGCTAAATCATCTTTCAAAGCACAAACTGGAGCAATTCAAGGCAAGATACATCACATTCTTGGTGGGGATTTTTTAGAAACTGTCAAGAATATCATGGTGAATCTTGCACTGTAGTCTACTCAGTGCTTAATTAATTCATTTGAATTAAAATTGTAGGTGTATTGCAGTATGTTCCATGATCTTTAGAATATTCTGTAGCCCATTGCTGAAATATGGAAACAGTTTTCTTGCTATTCCCTTCTATTATTATTCATAGATTTAGAGACTGAGATTGTTAAAAAGGACATCGGAGGTTTTCTTTAGGTTTTTTCTTTCTTCTAGGTATTTAGGTCTGTGTCCAGTGGCTTTATAGCATTTCATGTTGACTCATATGGCTAAAAGAGGTATGAATTTAAAGGTGATGTGTTTTCATAGGGACTTACTGATTTGTTTATATTTTTATTTTTGATTTGAAAAGAAAAGCCAATTAGATTAGTGGTGAGCAAGTCAATAATTGTTCTCTGTGAATATGAAATAACTGCATTCTTGAAGGACATTTGCCAATTTTTTATTATGATACTATATCATCTCTAGATCATCTTCACACATCAGAGAGCAGAAATTAAAAATAAAAACATGATACAAAGCTTTAAAATATTTTCCCTTGTTGAAGTGATAGGTCCAGTTGATACATGTAGAGAAGAGGTTAAAATGGACCAGTCATCTTCTATAGATGGAGTGGAGAAGGACTGTCTAATGATGAAGGAGATAAATGAACACTTGGAAAGAATCAGCTTGGGTGTTTCACATCACAGGCACCTTTGGTTATCTTGACATACTTTAGTTTTCTATAAGTAACATTAAAACTCAGTGAGGAATATTGCATGGATACACACCGAACTTGTGCAGTTTGCATGTGTGATGGTAACCTAATAAATACCTCATAATAGAAAAAACAGGTCTAATAATTTAGGTGCACTGATTTCGGTCATTGTCACAGTCTTTGGAAGTTGTATAGCTGTGATTCAGTTATTGTTCTTCTATGGTCTCTATAAAATACACTTATTCATTCAAGGCTACATCTAAAATATCACAATTATTGTGTGTTTCATTTTTCTAACAGTCCAAATAAAGTCATTGATCTCCTGGAGATGAGTAACAACACAAAATCAACCTACTACACTGATTAAATCCAGCTGTCTTTCCTCCAGATCTAAGACAGTAAATGGGTGTTTTAGCTTATTTGGGGGTCAGCAATTTTGAGGTATTTTAGTATAGAATTGGCACAAAGGTGGTCTCTAGATAACTTCTTGGCTACCCAAAGAAAAAAATACACTGTTCTTCTGGTTAATGAACTGGTGGTGTAAATGCACCACATAATGTGGAGGTTTTGAATGAACCATTTCTAGTTAACCCTAATTAAGAGAGATGGCTCTGTGGTAGCATTTGTGCAAACTCATTGTCTTCACTCTTGCTGATCGATTCAATGGCAAGCAGATGCTGGCCTTCAAGGAATTTTCCGGTGAGCCCTTAGTTTTACAGGCTTCAGAAAATGAAGAAAACTGGATTTTGTTATAAGTGTTTAACTGGCTTCTTTCAGAAGGGCATGTCTAGTCAATTTAATCAAACAGTATCTAGTTTCACACTGCACTTTTCATGACTTTCACAGGAATTTTGCAAAAGGTGTTACTAGTATTATTTTTGTCCTTACATAGCTGTAGCAACTAAGGAAAATGCAGGCATTGCAACGTTCCCATAGTGAGTTGGTTAGCAACTGCAGATCCGGAAATAGAATGAGAATATCTATCTCTGTGTATGTTTAACAACTTGGATAACAAAAATTACATTGTTATATAGAGTAAGTATAGATAAAATATATTTTTTTAAAAAAGTAACTTTTTATATCTTAGTTTTCTTAAACACCTTTGAAAGTTTCATAACTTTAACATTAAGGAACTCAGAAGAGTATTGTGCTTAGTGTATAGATGGGATTATGTGGAATAAGGTATGAGAATGTCGGTGCTTGAGATGTGAACATTAATCATTAGGTAAGAAAAAAATCCTATAATTCATTGTATGGTGTTTTTCTTTGGTTACAATACTATTTTATTACTTATTCCAAAAACTTGAAAAATGTATTTCAGAACTCCTCATAAGCCCATAAAGGAAGAAATAAATCTGTTCAGACATTTTAGGTTGGTCAATAGAGAAGAATGGACTGTAGAGAAGGAACTTTTCCCGTCCTATTCTTACTCTGTCTGTGCCAGACAATACTTCTGCCATAGAAATGACAGTGTGATACCATCAGAGGTATCAATAGCCAACAAGCAAAGTTGTGTGCCAACCTGTTGTGCCAGCCAGCTGTCTGACAGGCTTGTGTGGTTCCAGTGACTGACCTGAGAGAAGGGCTGACAGTCACATAGGAGACAGGAGAGAAAGAAGTAATGAAAGTACAAAGTGTTTCTGTCATACCCTGCTGTACATGTCTCTGTATGCCTCGGCAATCATGAGCCGTTGGGAGTTGCAACGCTGAGTTAAGATTTCAATCAACACATCTTTTTCACAACCTGAAAAGGAAATGACACAGAGTCTAAATTAACACACTGGAGTTAATTATTTACATTTGTGATTGTTCGTGCTTTGTTTAAGAACATTATACTAATTTTTTGAAAAAATTGGTCAAGAGACTAATATCCCACTAATATTTACCAACATCAGTTATATTTACTGTGCTTGTGTATCTTGCACTTGCTGGTGTAATACCGTCAAAAAGTGAAGCAGTCTGTTATTACCAGGTGCATCATCACTTCTCACAAACTCAGTGGATTTGAAAGCATCAATAAAACAGATAGGGGTTTTCATGGATTCAGAACTAGGCCCAGTAGCAGGATTTGTAGCTGAGCCTTGGAAGTTATACTTGTGTGTCCTCTTGATATTGATTAAATTGTCATTCAAGAACTAGAGATCTCTTTTATGGGGATGAAAAATTGCTGTTAGACTATTTGTTGAAAAACTCAAAGTTATAATTTCAGAGGAACTGTATAAAGTAAGTTATGAAGTTTTAAAATATAGTATTTTACTTGATTTCCAAAGGGCATTTTATTGAAGATTACCTATGATGGGTTGCTTGATAGGTAGAACATACTAGTAAACTTCTGTAATGAATCAGTATTATTGCTTATGAAAAATAATATTATTAGCATATTCAGAAAAATATTTTTGAGTTTTAAAATAGATTTTGCACCCTAAGGGTCGGGATACTGTACATAAGGATTTCTTTTTACTTTTCAGAAAATAGTTACCACTAGGAATCTTTACAGCTTACATAGTCTCTATAGTAGTAAAAACTGAGAAGGATCCAGATATAGGAAACATTATAAAACATAAATAGAAAATTTTATTCACTTGTGTAGTACCACTGGTACTAGTGGGACATCAGAGATGACTGAACATCCTTGTAAGAGTGAATTTCATGTGCGGGATTGAGGGTCAGAGTGTCAGTGCCTGTAAAGGATATGGTGACTTTACCTCCTCTAAAGCTGAACTTTTTATTTTGTCAATTGTCCTTTAAAATACAGCTTTGTTCCATGTACTTTGATAGTAAGATTAAAACTAAGGTTAATGTACTTCAACTTAGAGTATTAAATGAAGAATATAATCTCTATATTTTCATGTTAGCAACATTATTGTAAAAGTTCTGTTTGAAGTGTAGGGAGATGTTTAAAACTTTTCATCTGTAGCCAATTTGGTCATAAAAATGCTTCAGATTCCCCTTGATGAATAATGCTTATTGTGGTTCATTTGATATTAAATCTGAGCTTTCACATTTTCATTAAAGAAATTGAAAACAGAATGCAAGATTTGGTGTTGTATAGTCTTGTGAGAAGCCCAAGGGGTATAAAAGCTCTGATACAGAGAACAGTTTTAAAGTGAGGAAAACATTTCAGATAAAAAAAAAATAGATCAATATTTTTACCCTCAGCAATACCATCAAGGTTCAATAGGAAAATACAAAAATCTGAACTGAGAAAAATGCTTTTGTGAAAGCATTTAAATTAGATTCAAAAGTTGTTTGGAAGAAACACTGAAAGCAAAAATTTCAAAGATAATGATTTCCTTAAACTTTCTACTCCATTTGTTTTTATTTCTTATGACTGATTAAGAGACTTAGCAGACCTTGGTAGCTCTTAATTGTTGAAGTTACAGCTAAAATACTTTCTTGGCCCTCACTCTAGTCATGTAACAGAGAATTCCGTTTTACTTGTTTTCTAAATAAAGTGTTCATTACTGTAAGTGTTGGTAAGGATTTTAGATGAATCTTGATCAACTCTTAGTTCCTGTAAAGGCAAATTATTTATTTGGACATCATCAGTATGTCTTATTGTGATTCCTTGAAGAATCTCCAGATAGGTGGTGACAATTTTATGAGTTTATATTTTGCCTAATGTTTTATGAGGGCTTTCTGAAAAAGAGGGAAGTGGTGTTAGAAGCAGTCAAGATACTCACTAATTCCTTGTAGGGCTCCTCCTAGCAACTGGGCATCCATTATAGGGTTAAAATTTGGAGCGGGAAGAATTGTTCCTTGTGTCTAGAAAAGGAAAAAACAGACTTTGAGATGTTTAACATTTTTAACATGATATATGTAATTCTGTTGCAAACCAACAATCATAACATTTCCTTTGCTTCATGGGGAGCAGGATGTATAGTTTTTGATTTATGAAACAGAACTTAAACGTGCAGCTATCTGTAGGAAGACAGTCCATATTGGAGGAAGTTGTCCCTAGCATGAGTTAGGCCTGAATAGGGAAAAAAATGGTGAGGATTTACATTAAAATGTACATCCCTTTGACAACCTTTTTAAAAATATTATTTTATATTTCAAAGTTAATCCATGGTATCCCTGACAGTCTTCAGTATTTATTCCTCATGGTATTTCTAATTTGGAAGGACTAATGAGAAAATGATGGATTAGATCCATAGGTTGCTTACAAACTTGGTGATTTATTAAAGCAGTGATGTTACTGCCAAGTGTGAGATAGTTTTGAGATTGCCATGTAGAAGGCAACATAATTTTTCTAGTTGCTTTGTAACTGATTAAATTATTGTCAGCTCATTCTCAATGATACTTTATTTCATGTACTTTTTCTTATTCTTTCTAAGAAATTCGTGAATAATAAACAGAGCTAATTTTAATAGAATCACAGACCAATGAAAACAGAGGAAAATAAGTGAGGTTGACAGATACTTAGCTCTGTCTCCTGGTTAACCTCTTTAGTTCACCTGAAAATTCTATCTGCTTTACCTGATGTATCAAATATAAAGGTTCTCTTTTATGATGATTCCTTGACTCACTAAATCCAATTAAAATGACACCATTAACTTTATATTTACATTTCAAAGAAAAAAGAGATATATTTTATAAATATGAATGGGATATTTTTACAAATACTTCAAAGAATCAGGACTTACATGGATTATGCTAATTAATTTGTTTGCTTGCTTGCTTGCTTGCTTTACATACACTTGAAAGTCTTTTGTACATTGTGCTTCACACATGATGTCATACACACAAGTTTTGTGCATGGCCGCCACTGCAACCTGGATTGAAATCTAAGCAGAGGAATTAAAAAGCATCAAACAAGAATTGTATATGTTAGCTGAGAAGGAAGACACCATTTCTTGATACATTTGATCATTACTTTGAACCCACCAAGCAAAGGTAGGAACAAATTGTCTGTGGCTAAGTGAGAAAAAGTGCATAGTCAGAAATTTCAGATTTTTGGAGGAGTTACTTTAAATAGTACTTATAGACCAGCATGCCTGTACACAAAAAAGTACTTACTGGTAGACTGACATCCTTGTGCAGTTTGTTAATCATTTAAATATGAGGTCCAACTTTTACAGCTGAACATAAAGTACTTAGGGCCTTTTTACTCATAAACCAATTGGGAAAATGCTGAGAAGTGTTTTGGAAATAGGGAGATAAATATTGGCCATAGAGGACACAGTGATATTTTAGCTAATTTTTTTAGATTGATATATGTTGTTCTATCTAAAACGAATTGCAGACTCATCCTTAAGATATGCTCTGTACCATCTTCCTTTTCATGAGAGAATTGTCTGTGTACCCTGGGCCTCACTTGGCACTTAATGTATATGTAGAATAGGGATCCACAGATATTAGCTTCAGAAATTGGGAGTTTATAACAGCTCTTGCTGGTCAGAAGGGTGGAGGTGAGGAAAAAGAAAATGTAGGATGTCTGCATTTATTTGAATCTAATTTAAAATACTGGTGATGACTCTTCATCTCTGCATCAGCTTTGTACAGGCTCAGTTCCTGTAAAGATTAGTTATCTCAAAGTATTTCCTTTCACACATCCAGGTTTGTGTTGTCACAAAATGAACAGCTAAATCACTGATTTTTTCTGTGTTTATGATACTTGCACTAAAACCAGACATAAATGATTAACTTAGTGAATGTTTTAAGGGTGGATTCCTGCATAGTATTTGGAATAAAATATTAGTAAAAGTTGTTTTCAAAGCATATATCACCTCTCAGTCTGAATGGAGGTAAGTAGTACTAATTTCTGAATATATATCTTTATTCATGAAACAGTCAAAGAAGAAAAGGACTTCGCATGAATACATAATTGCAAAAAGTATAGTGGATGAACTGATCATAGAAAAGACAGTTTTGAATATACAGATTTGCAGCCTCATAAATTTTTGACCAAAAAAGGCAACACAGCGTTTGTGATTTCAGGCAAACTAATGGATTTTTGAATGAGCTGTATTCTCCCTTCGTTCAGCAGAGTTGTTGAACAGCTCTCTAATAAAGTATTCACTGTTTTATTATTTGAGGCTCACCATCAGTAGATTAAACCTTATCCAGTAAATGCCTATCTCTTATCCAGGATCCAAAACATGATGCCTTTAAGTGGAGCCAGATTAAAGATGAAGGTTCACGTAAAAAGTTTTAGAAGATACAGTACAATATAACTTCTTTTGGAATAAAAATGAATAAAATAAATTTGATTACAGTTTTCTTATAGTGTACACATTGTACTTCATATTCCATCTCACAGAAGACATTTTTTATAAGGATTTTCACTGTACCTCATGTTTGGATTTTCAGAGGGGTTTCTCCACAAATTCAGCATTCTGCCAATGTATATCAGTTCTCTGAACTGAGACCCAGGATTTATGGCATACATGCTATCAGGGTCCCTGGAAAGAATTTTTGCATAACGAGTAGTATCTTACTGCTGGCATAGCTCACAGAGTTGGTGCAATGTTGCATACTTTGAAGAAAGTGCTTTGGTACTTTACAGTTTTTACACAGGCTGCCTTTAGGAAGATTTATCCCATCATAACCTGTGTGAGTTTCTTCTGCAATCTCTTTCATAGTTTCTGTCTTTGACTACCCCACAGAAGCATCCTTTATTTATACACCTAATTTCAAAATGTTAGGGTGTTTATTACTTATTAAACTTACTCCACTTGTTTTCATTGAATTTTTGAAATATGGGCTCTGGCAGGTCTGGGCCAAATCTTTAGACCTGAACTCTGATAATTTGGTGTCTGAATTCAATGTGGGTATGTAGCAATTTCCTACTACTTGCTGTGAGTTGTAGCTTTTTTTTTTGGGGCGGGGGGGAGTGCTATGCAATATTTGCCATGGAAGGCAAACCCAAGGAAATTTATTGTAGACAGTTCAGTGGTGCCAGGGATTGATTCTAGGATGAACAATGCTATTTATACCCCTCTGAAGTAAGTACTGTGCAGACAATCCACAGAGCTATCAGATGATAGGTCTTCAGTGCTATGGTGGCAGGGGGCACTGATATGAAACCCCTCAAGATCTGAGCACCTCAAGACTTAAACCAAGCTAGTAAATTTCTTTTTTCTAGTTGTTAATCAATAGCTAGAGCTGGACAATTATGATTAAGCAATGTCATTGCTAATCTTGCATGCTTAGGTAATCTTTTGTTTTAAGGGAAAAGGGAAGATAATCCCAAGATGAATGGGGCATCAGGACGAGAGACATCAGAATTGAAGTCAGCAGAACTGAGCAGTAACTGGAGGAAAGGTAATTTGGGCAGTGGGAGTTCATGACCGCCAACTCATTGACTACCTACCCAACACAGACCTCAGACTCAAATGGAAGTAAGAACAGCACTCGTGGACTAAGGACCATGAGAGGCAAAAGGGATAGCTAGAAAGTAGGAGTTTGACTACTAATTGACAAAAAAATTAGGCAGTTTGTAGCCAGTGAATGCTATGCCTTTGTTTATTGAAATGTATTCTGTAAAGTTCAGATGATCAGGCAGCTGGTATCTTGTGGGTCACCATATAGCTCATTGCCCTGTGCAAACTAGAATTAAAAAATAGAAATGCTTCACCTCAGTGTGTGAATTGGTGTTTGTGCACCAGGTAGTGAGGCTGCATTTGGTACAGCAGCACTTCTGTCCTGTGGCAACAAGATGCTGTACAGCAGGTGAGAAGGAAAACCTTGCTTCTAAAGTAATGCAAAAATGCAAGAGGTTTATTTTTCTGAGTAAATAACCATTCTAATGACCTTTGATGTAGTTATCTGGGGAGAAGGAAAGGTGGTATAGTTTTAAGTTGTTGAGCAAGACTTACAATAACCTCCTCTACTGAGACATAAACTTGAATGTTGGGGCAGGCATTTTGTTTTGCAAAGATTTATTACAATCTTGTCATACTTCAGAAGCATCTGTGCTTACAAGGTTTTTTTGCTTGCAATACCTCAAGAAATTCAGGAAATGTATAGAAACAATGTTATTGTAGGAAAGCAGGGGTTCTGCTTCCAGAACCTAGGGCCCAAGGTGTAAAATCATGTTTCCTCCACAGTTATACAGGCTTGCCCAGCTGAAATGTGCCTAGGAAATGTCTAGCTAGCAGCATTGCTGCACAAACTCAGGGAGCAGAGCAGTAGAGGCATTTGGTAACTGAATGAAATTACAACAGATTGAATGTTGATCAGGGAACAGGCAACTATATGTGAATAGATTGTTCCTTTCTGTTATTTTTGGCTAGAGAATTTCTACCACCCCATTTTGAAGCAGGAAATTTTCAGGTTTGATTGAACACCTGACTGTAGTTACATGTATTGCTATCTCACTTCATTCATTTCCACTGAAGTCAGCTGTGACTGACCCCTGTAACAGAAGAATGCTCGGTGGAGCTGAGCAGGAGCAGTGTGCCCATGGAGTTCAGGGGAAAATGCAGGATGTGGCTGACCACAGCTGTTGCAAAGAAAGCTTATTTTAGCTCAACACAAAGCAGACTGAGTGTAGCTATCAACATTTGAGAGGATGAACTGGTGCTATAAATGTTTACACCTGGCTTCACTAAAAGAGTATGAAGGTCTTCCTGACTTGGCCAGATCAGCATGAGGGGAGTGGATACCTGTCTAAGTCCAACACAGAGTATAAATACTAAAAAGGTAGCAAAATAATTTGGAAAAAAGCAAACTACTTGAGTTGACTTAAACCCATAAATTCCTTCCCTATGATGCCCTGCAGCAGAGAGCATATAATGAAAGGCAGTAATGCAGATCTCATCTGTATTACATCTGTGTTATGTTTTCAGTACCTTTTGTATTAATCTGCTAGAAAAGCCTTAAGTGTAAAATCACTTAACTTGATATTATACGTTACAGTCTCTGTGGGTGAAATGAAAGAACCTAGTGACAGAGTACTGGACTCTGACATCAAGATGACCAGTTTTGAGTCTATGGCCATATCTGTTTTACTTATGCAACATCTTTTGCTTCCCTAAGCTCTGGAAGGCGTAGGAAAATTACCAGTATGATCTCATGACCTTTCTTCTGCATGCCTTAAGATGGTTCACTACAGGGATCAGCAGAAATTTCTCTTCATGGCAAACTTAAATCAACAGAAGTGAAAATTGCTTTGTGGTTTTCTTGGTGATGTCAGAAGAAGAGTTTATGTTCACTGAATATCATTTCTCTAAATACAAAGCTCTCCAGCTCATCCACACAAGTAAAACAAATTGTGACAAAGTGACAGAAATCCTTTTGTAAGTTGAGAAGAGCAGGGACATTTTTGGACTGCTTAACATTCTTATTATGAGAACTTTATCCTAATTTCACAGATAGTATCAATGGAAGTATTTTTATTGATTTCACGGTTCCTACCCTTAATGAGCAAAGGCTGGGGTAGATGGGCTACCAACTCTCTATTCAATCTAATACTTCTCTAATGTTTTTCAAATAAAGGAATTAACAGGAATTTCTCCAATAAAAGATTTTAAATAAGTAAACATTATCAAACACTCATTAGTCTCAGAAATGTGGGATTGAGTGATAAAGAAACTTGCATTATGCTCTGGATGTCAACTTGTTCTGTGAACACTGCAGATAAAAACAACTGTTTTTGTTCTTTTTTTCCTGATTCTTTTGTCTCTGTTTTTTACTTATAGTTAATTTCCTCTCTAATTGTTCCATCTACATTCCAAGCCATGGGGTCCTTTCTGAGACAACCACTGGCTAAGTAAAATATGGTTTGTCCCTTGACTGAGTCCAAAGTTTGGATGTATTATTTGGCTAATGCTAGGCCTATGGAATAAATGACTGTTGAGTTTCAACTGATGTATTTTTTAAACTGGAAATAGAATTTGGTTTCCTCACCCCCACTGAACAGTGTTTTCATAAAACTTCAGAAGAGGTTGCAGTCCTCTAGTGATATGATTGAATTTCATTATAAAGTTAAAGTTACTGCTAGGAACTTTAAACTTTATAATGAATTTTTTCATTATAATCCACTTTAGGTGGATTGACAAATACACACAAATAAAGCCAAATTTTCTGAAGAAAACAGGGAAAATGTCTGGTATAGTCACTGAAAAGATGTGAAGAATTGCACAATTTAATTTTGATACCTGGATTCTAGCATCCCTCACAACGTATTCATCGTTTTGCTGGAGCTCTCATTGTGAGCTTAGGATTTAGCATGACAGACTTTTCTGCATTGAAAATGCCTTCAAAAAGCATCAGAGGAAAGTAATTTCCAAGAGCAATTTGGCCTTTTTGTGGATAGGTTAGACAAACTGCTGTATGTGAGCATGGAAAAATGGTTTTCATACTGGCTTTCCTTTCCAGCATCATAGTGAAGGGGATATCTGTTTTTCAGAAGGAAAAAATAAAAAAAAAATGCTTTTTTTCTCACAAAGTGTTGAAGCACTTAAAGATAAGGCAAGTAAATCTCCAGGGGTGATTCAGTGATTTTTGACATTAAGATATGATTTCTCTTTCTGATCACAGGATACCCTCATGTTCAAAACAACAGATCTGTCTCTACAGAGGTGATGCAGGTGGGCACTTTATACCTATCGCTCTGTGTTTGCACGTGTTGTTTTAACTCTCCTGTAAGGAACTGATTCCAAAATAAGCTGAGCACACAGAACAGGTTTGTGTGGTGTTGGCAAAATGAATCAAATCAATGAAAGAGATTGGAAAGGGACTGAAAAATTTATAATTGTTCTAGAAAATGATACTTCCTTCTGTGCAAGAGCAAGAAAGTAACAGCTTTTTCTGACCAGAGTCATAAGCAGTTCACCAAAAGTATCAGGAAAAGGTGAGGCTGTTCCTATCAAATTATGATCTGTAAACTTCAGGCAATTCAGTCTTGTGATGGAAAAAGCACTCTGAAGTATGAACAACCTTCTAATAATATTTGTTCGGTAAGTCATTCTGCTGATAAGAAACAATTGAAGTCAGACTCCTTAGTCTGAATATTTCCCATGGGGAATGTCTACTAAAACAAAATGCTTTCTTTATTAGCTAATCACGTGCTGTGAGCTAGCTATACTTCTGCAAAGATATCCTTTCTATGCAACTTTATTAAATCAAAATTTCATGAGTATTTTGGTTTGCTGTGAGTTTATTGTATGTGCTACATTTAATTTTAATAATATATGATACAGTAGTGGAAGAGATACTTCTAAACATAGAAAATGATTTCTCCAAAGCCTTCAATCTCTCTCTGTATATGTATTTCAGAGAGGTCATAGATGTCATATTGTCTCATTTCTGGTAGTTTTACCCGTGGTACTTACTATAGGGGGAACCATTTTTGGTGATAATGATGATGCCTTGCATTGCTGAATCTGGCAGGGCTGCTGCTGCTAACAGTTTGTACATCTCATTCTTGATCTTGAGGGACATTTTTCACAGATAATGTATGTAATTACTGATATGAGTAGCATAAAATATAAAGAAGATAATTTTAAAGAACAAAGCATATTTTGAAAGTAACGCTTCTGATTTTTTTTTCATTTTTCTTATGCTTCTGAATTAATGGTATATTCAATGTTCTTGTATTCCTTGAATAATATCTCTAAGTCCAAAGTATACTTCTAAGACTTTTTCTCAATCTAGAGTTGTATTTAAGAGGAGTAGGGAACAAATTATTGTGAGAGTCTCACCACTCAGTCCTGCATAAGCCCTGTTTTCTTGATTGAAATTTGCTGGAGTGATTTTTCTGCTATTTTGTTGCTGAGTGTCTTCAGTGAAAACTGCCACTGCTCCATGACCAACTTTATCTTGAAATACCAGCAGCATCCAGGGGAGAATGTTTACATGCAGCTCTGCCCTACATGTCCCCATTCTGTCTAGATGCCTCAGCAGGGAAATCTGTTCCTAGGATCCAGTAATCTAGTTCATAAAAGTACCTAATTTCTCTCCCTTTCCATTCCATAACACATGGAAATTGGAATAAATAGTCAAAATTTACCTAACCTGAGAATCCATCCCAATACTTTTCAAAGCCTGTAATCAGGTTTTCCTGTCTTTCCTGGGACTGATATGCTCTCCATTGTCTACTGTTGCTTCTCTGCTCTCTTGTTTCTGTGATGATGAAAAAACAAGGGGTTTATAGTGTGCCTTTTTATGTTTAGAAGAAGAGGGAATAAAGAGATTGTATTAAAACCATTTATTCTGGGATATTTTGATGTAATTCAGTGTATCAGAATTAGAAACTTGTGTTCCCTGTGCTCAAGTACATTAGGCTGACTAATATGTAATGGTTACAGTATATTAAGCCTACATACCATTGTAAACATCTGCTACAGTTAAAAATTGTCTTATCTGTTAGATTTTCTTTATAATGCTATCAAAATACTGCATTATTATTGTAAATATAATTGCCAACTGTAATGAATTTAAAGAATTTCTTCTGTAAGTTATTTTATAATGTACCATCATTAATATCAGACAATATATTATATGCAGATGCAGTGTCAATTATTTAAATATAGTTGGTTGCAATAAATCAGTAGAAGAAAAGAAACTGTATTTCTTGACTTCTCCAACTGAAACTGATCTACTACCTTTTAAAGGTATAGTATTCTTACTGTCTCCCTTAAATTGTCAGGAATAGATTACACAATCACTTTAACTAAAAGAGAAAAAAAAGAAACTAAGAAGAATATCTCTTTTAAGTTCTTAACTGTCTTGTAAATTATGCAAGATCCCAAATTACAGAAAACCAAACATATTATTAATCCTGATTCTGTAGCAATCACTTTAGAAAAGCAAATATATGCAGTATGATCTTATTAGAAGAAATACTTTACTGGCAATTTGGGAATAATTAACCAATTATACTTTCTATTAAAATAAGAAAGGGAAAAATATTTATCCTTTAGAAAATTCCATATTGGTTTCTAAGTTCACTGGGAATGTACATGTAAAAAGCCTTTGAAAGGAATGAATCATTATTCATACCAATAATAATTGAAAGTAAATCCTTAGAGAGCATAATGATCAGTATGCCAGGTACAGAGAGAAATTCCATATTTTGTTTTCATGAAATACTAACTCTAATAGTTTCCAGAATGGAGATTTAAAATTTCCCTATAAACATTTTTCTCTCAAAGAGCACTAGAGAAGCCATTTAATATGTTGTACAGCTTTTTGATGGGGAACAATCACTGATAACTGTGATAACAACACAACTTGTGTTGTGGCTCTTGTAGAGGTAGAATTTTTTAACTTTAAAATATTTTTCATGCTATGAACAAAACCAAATATTTATAAATGATAAAGCTATTCTATTACTTAATGCAGCTACAGATAGTCTTGTCAAATTATAACCCGTCCAAAATAGTGCCAGAAATAGGTATATTATGAAAAGTTCACATTTTTATCTTTAGTACAATTGGGTAATATAAGTACAAGCATAGATAACCCACCTAAAGGACCTCACAAGGAGGCTTGAGTTGTTTTTTCTTTAAAGGTGTAAAATTATGAGACAGGAACTGATAATTCTTTATATTTTAATCTTCATTTCAGACACTTAGTAGATATAATAAGTAACACTAGGGTTAGACCCAAATCACGAATAAATTATCTTCACCTATGATTAATTTCTACCAGTGAAGGGAAGTGGATCCTGACACATGTGATGACAACTCAAGAGGAATCAAAAGTTTTGGAATATTTCAGAGAACAAATAAGTATACTCACATAATCTCCACAATACATTTTGATACGAGTCTTCAAGTTCTCTTGAGATGGAATAGTAGCTACCCTAGACTAAAAGAGTAAATGCAATTTTTATAGTTAAACCTTGTTCTGTTTTGGAGATTTGGGAGAAGCTTTCCAATCAAACTGATACCAGGTACATTAGG
This sequence comes from Acrocephalus scirpaceus scirpaceus, assembly GCA_910950805.1. Taxonomy (NCBI): domain Eukaryota; kingdom Metazoa; phylum Chordata; class Aves; order Passeriformes; family Sylviidae; genus Acrocephalus; species Acrocephalus scirpaceus. The sequence goes on along the minus strand of OU383778.1, from coordinate 7,457,772 downwards.
CTCCAAAGTAACAATGAAGCAGAACACCTCTTGGTACCTTGTGTCCTTGGGTTTTATAGATTTACTGTGTGCTTAGTCATTAACCATGTATTGAATAAGTGTGATTATATCGTAAGTAAACAGAGTCATTAGCACGACACCCCCGTTCTGCTGTGTTGATTTTAGGAATCAGAATTCAGCTAGCCACAGAATGAAACACCTACCAAAAGTGCTTGTGTTAATGATTTACTTTTCAGATTGGATCTGGTCTAGTTCCTTTTTTTCTTCCTTGTGCTGAAATCACTCAACTCATCACTTGCTCTAGTAACTATTTGTAGCTGGCATGCACAGGAAGATGCTTTATAGCCCTTATATGTCACCCAGAGTAATCAGGTAGCCTTAGTGGAACTCTGTAAATGAGGATCTTTTCAGGCAAGTTACAACTTGCAAAATCCTGCAAAGAGCTGATCAAAAATCCTGTACTGTTGCTCTATTCAAGGACTTATACAGAATCCTAACTATCCAACTGACAGTAAACTCATATTTTTCATAGCTAATACCATATTTTTCTGCTCATGATAACTATTATTGTAATAAACCATTGACAAAACAGGAAGTTTTCTCACACACACACACACACACACACACACGAAGGAATATAAAATAGAGGAACATAAAAATACAGATGCAGAATCTATATATCCTCTACTACAATTTGAGTGGAAGGCATAGGCTACTGTTATCTTGATTGAGTCTATTTTAGAGGGGTAATGTTTTCCAATAGTTTTGCAGTGAGAGTAGCTCAAAATCTGAATTAAATTACTCCAGATTTTCTTGGTTTTCTTAATGTATCCATCACAGACTTTGTAGCACTAGTTAAAACGTGTGGTTTTTTTTTTTTCCCTACAATTTAGGAAGACTTTGGAAAGAATTAAAAAAACCCCTTTTTTTGTAGCTGTAATACCTTACCAGCTCTTCTAATCATTTAAAGCAATCTCTCAACTTGTATAAACACAGAAGTATTGATTTGAGTATAAGCTTTTTCATGTCAGCCCATGTTATGTGTAAGGGCTACAGCTGCATTCTCAGAAACAGTTGGAAGAATTTCACAAAGAAACACGTGAAACATGGGCTTTGCAGTGGCACGCCTTTACTTTCTCTTTTTTTCATTAGGGCTGTGGTAGATATTTTACTTTATTGGGATTGTATCAAGTACATACTTTATCTCTGTACCTCAAGTGCTCTTTGAGGGTGGCTGGGGAATACAGTTTCACTGTAGTGGTAAGAAAAATGATCCATAAAGAATCTGGTCTGGCTGGTTAGTTGTAGCGGCGCGTTTTATACCTTTTGATTTATTGTTAATATTAATTTTTTCTGTAATGGTTTCTCCCAAGTTCCCCCCCTGTATTTCTTCCCATTTGGTTTCCCCTTGTCTTTGTTCTCCACAGCCTGTCACTCTCTGGGAAGCCTCTCCTCTTCTTCCAGAGTGTTCAGAGACACTCGGTCCCAGATTGGAGCAGGTTGGGGAAACCCCACCCCTCGTTTCCCATTCGCTGTCTGTGTGACATCCATATTTCCCTGATTGGCTTTCCCTCTTGTGTCCACCCCCTTCTCCCAACCCCATATAAGCTGTTGCCACGCCTCGGGCGGGGACACTCTCGAGAGAGGCTCAGAGAGAAGTGTGGCTCGCCTGCAAAGAGCAGGTGACAATAAAAACCATCTAGCCACAAAGTAGCCTCCTCGCTTCCTACCTTGGTCAAGCCTCACCGACATCTCTCGTGCAGCTCTGACCCACCGGGGGGGTGGTGGCCGGTCTGCCTGCTGCCACCAACCGAGTTTGGAAGTATCCCGAGCCAGGGCTAGCTGGGAACAGCTGGAAGCCACTTTCCAGCCAGGCTCGAGGGATATTTTCAGTTAGTGGTGCTGAAGGTGAAGCTAGAGTAGGATTCAGTCTCCTGATGATCTATATTTTAAAGCAGTGACAAGGATAAAAGAATAGTTTCAGCCTATCTGTTTTACAGACTGCTTAATTTTATGTCTATTTTATTGCTGTGATTAAAATGTAGTACAGTTTATCTTCAGTACAACAGAAAAACTAAGTTTACAGGATTATGTTTTAGTCTGCATGTGTCCAAATCTTCAAGAACAATAGGGTGTAAATAAATAGTCAAAACCTGTTGTTCTATGAAATATTCACACCTGGCATATAATGTGACAAAAGCACTTAATTGATTACTGAACTAGATTCTGTTTTTAATGAAACTTTCAGAGAAAAGCTGTGAGAGAGTCTAGAGAAAATGGGAGAAAGGTTTTAATCTCCTTATCGCTTTGAATGTCCTTTGGCTGCGTTTTCCTGCCATCTCTCCCCCAAGGTGAGAGGCAGGGCTTACCAACAAGGAAATGAATAACATATTTGTCCATGTAATGCTCAGCAAAATGGATCCAGTGTTTGTGTACCAGAGTGAGCCGCACCTTCACATTTTCTTCAAGACTCAGTAAATCAGAGATGTGAGTCATTTCTAGGAGGGGAGCTTATCCTATCTTTTAGTGGAAAGCCGAAGAAGCTATGTTCCCAGGGGTTTGGCAATCTCACGTTAAAAAAAAAAAAAAAAGAAAAAAAAAGAAAAAACCCAGCTATTTGGAAATACTGCAGAAGAGAGCAGCAATAATTACTTATGTGGAAAGGCAGGAAACACTTGGGGTTTTTTAGATTAAGGAACAGTGAAGGAGACCTTAAAAGTTGAAGAAAATAAAAGATGTTGCAAAGGGAAGGGAAAAAAAAATGTCTTCCAGTTCACAATGGACTGGACAGATTAAAGCCTATTTTTCTGTTTCACCTCTATTTAATCTTTGCAACCTTTCTCTCACAGTTACCAGGTGAGATTTTCATTACTGTTCTGGGTACTTGCTTTCTTTCCTTCCTCTTTTTCCTGCTAAAATTTTTCCTGTTTCTATTATTAGTTAATTTTCTCCTCCCTCACTTTGTTACCTCTTCTTCTTTTTTTGGACAGTCCTGATTATTTTCTGTCAAAGCAAGAAGGGGCTGGTTCGTCTTCTTCAGGTCCCTACAACCAATGGAATTTCTCACCTGTGCTAAAGGTTCTTAGTCAAACTTCCCCTGTCCTGCTCATTAATATGCTTAGGCTTAGACATTGCAACTGACCATTTCCGTGTTATTTTAATGGAAAGCTTGAGTAAAAATAATGAAATATAATCAATTTTTATTAGGGATCCATCTAAAAATGATTATTTATTTAAAGTGAGAAGTAAATATTATTAAATATGAAGTGATTCTATTTGTTTTCCCTGAAAATTAGCTTCCAGTGTATCAGTTGCATATAAATTAAAAAACAAAATTCACATTATTGGTATAATAATCTTCAGGTATTGCTCTGGAGTATTCAAACAATTGAAATGCTTGTCCAGTATTACTGCAGCTGCAAGCAGTAAAATATGGAACTTTTTGCTGCTGAGCATGTGGTTTCTGTGGTGGAAAGAAAATCTGAATCTAACTGGAGCTGGTGTAATTTCTAGTTCTCAGCAGAGTACAGAATGCATGAGTACAGTACAGAGGTCAAGGAAAGGTAATCTTTAGCTCTGGTGTAGTAGTAACAACCTTGGGCATTTGAAAAATGTGTCTCTGGGAGTTTGTGTAGAATGTGTGGAGCATGTTACTCACCATGATTAAATGAAGTATTTGATGTCAAATACCTTAACACAGTGAATCACTGTAGGACCTGTGACTCAAATTTTAACTTTTGCAACTCCCAAGTCTTCATTTATATTACTAAAAGAACTTGGACATTTATCTACCTGCCAATTGCCCTTAGGGTTGCAAGGGACAAGTTCTGCCGTCTTTCTGAGAAGAGCTCTGAGCATGATATGTGTACACAGGAGGCAATTTGAGATACTGTGAGGGCTGTGGTGCTGGTACTCTGTGCCTTGGGAAAGCGACTGCCAGTTCCCATTTGGGATATAGCTTTTGACAGAAGGATGACCGCATGATGTGGTACAGACTATTGAAGAAGAGAAAAGGGTTTGAATGAGAAAGTGGGTAATGAGAGGCAGTGGAGGGAGTAGCTTTATAGGAACAGCAGAAGCACAATGACTTAGTGAGTGTAAAATTCTGGTTTCACCGTTGTGTCAATATAATTTAGAATTGCAGTTTCAGGTGGTCCATGAGTGGAGAAAACTGAAAAAAACTTGGCCGTATAGACTGCTTCTCAGTCCTGAATGTCACTGAATTTGAAACTGGGGAACTATGCTAAGCTTGCACTGATGTTTTTGACTTTCTGGAATTTAATGTAAATATATTCACCAAATATAAATATAAATATATTCACCATAAAAAGGAAATATTTTTATGAACTAAGATAGATTTCTGCTGACACAGAAAAACTGACTGTAGTCCAGCACTACAGAGCTATTTCTTTAGTGACTTTTTAAAATGAAGGTTAGCTGTTCATAGGTTGGGCAGGAGAGTTAGGATTTTTTTGTGGAGAGAATTATTTTTACCTGAGACAAATGTAGAATTATAGAAGATACAGAATATATCTATGATGTATTCAGGAAGTTACATAATGAGGCAGTGAAAATAGGGTTGAGTGGAAATGAGTCTTCCTGGGAGCTTTTTCTTATGCTTAAGCAGAATTGTTCTGAATACTGTTTAAAACAGTCTCCTGGATGTTTATCATAGTGTTCAAAAATGCCTTGTTTTATTAAATTTACAGAATTCACTTCTGCTAGAGAACTATAGAAGAAGAAAAAGGAATTCCTTTGAGAAAAGATACACAAAAAGGAAAAAAAAGGAAAATTCAATAAACTACATAATTATCCCAGCAGCAATGTTCCTAAAGCTGCTGCCTTTATTACTGCAAATTACTGCAAAATGAAAGAGAAACATATACCAAATTTTTTCAATGCTAATTTGTGTAGATGGCAGCAGTGTTTCATAGCATACTTGATACAATGATGTTCCAGTTTAGATTTAACATGGCTTTATGAAAATGCAAGGATGAAGTTTTGGTTCTGATTAACCGAGTATTTTATTACTAGCTTTATTTATTTCATGGCATATGAAATATCGTAGACATGTTACTTATCCAATAACAGTTTTTTAAAATAAATCAGATAATTATACATATATAATTTACGGAAAGCATTTGGAGGATCTGATGTTTTTATGAAGAACACTTAAGAATTACTTTATATATACAATGAAATTCTCATAGATAGCGTATTATTTTTTAAATGAAATGTATACAAATATAATATAAATGCTATGAATTTAGGCAATTTGTTAAGACCAGATATGTTTGGAAGATGTTGCCGTAACTTTCTGCATTGATTCTGATTGAAATATTGTTAAATCTTATTGTGTGTTGGGAGTTATGCCAAAGTCAGTGTATACAATGAATTAGGGATTACAGACCACTGATTTACAGGGACACTTGTAGAAATCATAATGAATGTATGATTTCTTGTATGCTGTCAAATTAAAGCACTGTTTCCATTATGAAGGCACTTGATCTTGCAGATGATGGAACATTTCTCTACTGCATGTTTGTACTGACAATTGATTTTGTTCCTCTCCCATGCAAGCTCTCAGGGAGAAGCAAAGTGGCTGTGGATGTGTATGTGGGGAGACTATGATTTAGCAGGAGAGAGTAGCTTGTTTGTGAGCTTTTGTTTCTTGCAAGGGACTCTTCTGTTGTAATGACATGCTTAAATCCATTAGCATGTCTCTCACCATAAAGACTGAGAAATATAATTAGCAACTTGTTTACAGCAGAACTGCAACTGCTGTGACTAAAGTGTTATTGATAGAGTGAATGAACTTCTGAGAACTGTTTTCCAAAGATTAGTTTAATAAAGGTTTGATATGATGCTGTAACTTAGCCTTGATTAGTTCAATGTAAGGCTTGATATTATTTTTTCACTATCTAATTGCTTCACATAAAAATGACATGATATTTTGCCTACATTATTCCAGATAGTTGAGCCTGTTCTTACCACTTTTAATCCTAGCAGTTCTATTAGCTTTGGAGACTGGTAGCTGCTTGATGCTAAGCACTGCTGAAGTTTCATTTATTTGGATGCCTGAATCTGAAGGAAGGAATGATAATAACTTCCGTACTTAAGCTAGAACAATTTTCTGCTAAGAAGTGAAGTCAAAAAAATGTAAGTGAAATGTAGTGCATGCAGGAGAAGAAAGAGTAAAATTAATGCTGTATGTTTAATAGCCTAGTGCCAGTCATCTGTTTTTAAATCCTTTGCCAATGCTGATTGATGCTGATCATCACAACCCATGCATAAACAGGAGCTGATTTGATCTGGCTCAAATGCATTTTGTGAGTGTGTTCTTCTTGTCCTAGTAACTGGAGTAAGGTTGGCACTAGCATATGCACTTTCATCAGAAAAAAAAAAATTATTTATCTCTATTATGCCTAAAGAAGAAAGGTTAGAGACATATCCAGTAACATAAGTCCAACTTTTCAAAGTTGGCCATGAAAAGAAAGAATCATCTTAAACCACTCCCCAATGTTGAGATTATGGCTCTTTTCTGTGATAATTTGAAGTTATGATTTCTATAGTTCCACGATAATTTTCAGTGCTATGAGAAAGACAAAAAAGCCCCCAGGGGGATTTTGGGATACTTGGTTTGTGTTCTTAGATATGCAACCAATGGGCTGAGGCTCCGTAGAAAAGTTAACTGCCCTGTCCGTCTCCATCTTCCCTCCATAAGTAGATATAACATTACCTTTTATAAAATTCCTTAGATGCTCTTACTTAATGAAGAGCATTAAGTAAGAACTGATACATGTGTCTTTATCTTGTATGCAATATATTATTCTGTGAGTATAAATAAAAAGTGGGAGGCAGGAAACATTACATTAGGCTGAAAACAGTATAAACTTTATTTCTGACATCTCCATGGCAAAGAAAGTATGAGTACCCTTTATTTTATTGTTCAGAGGCAAATGGAGGCTTCAGTTATGATTGGTTTGATCTCTGTATTGAAAGATCACATTAATTTTTGCACACTTTTGAAGGCAAAGGCCTCCAGACTGCAGAATTTATGTATACCCAAACACAATTTTCATCATCCTCTGTATGTATTACCTATTTCCCTGGTATATTTAATCAGTATTTTATAGTTATCCCTTTACTCTTGGCAACTTTTAAGGGTTAAAAAAAACCAAACCACCTCAAATCCTTTTGTTTATCTATCAATAAGAAACCTACTCAGTAACAGTGTCTTTGTGTTTTCTTGATGATGTGCAAAATCTCTAATAAAAAGGTAATTAGAGTGACTTCAGAAACACTCAGTCCAAATTCTGCAAAATCTGTCATCAGGACTGTAGTCAGTGAATCTCTTTTTCTCTATTATGCTTTATTTCCTCGTTTCATTGTGTACTGCTTCCAAATGTTGTACAGATGACTTATGCAGACATTTCATCCTTGAATATTATAGTTTATGTCTTTGATTCTATATCCATGATCTGACATTTTCCTCATCATTGACTGATGGACTGAAGATTTCACAGGAGAGACTATAATTTGTATACAGCCTTGTGTTTACACTCCTGATAACTGTTTATCTTTGAACCTCAATTGACCAAAATTTTGATTACAAATGTTTCCCTGTTTCTCTGGCTCTAGTGTAAGAATCATGGGTTAGCTTTTCTTGGCAAAGCACAAAATCCTGGCAGGACACAAAGAAGTGAATTCACATCCTTCAAAAATACTCCTGCTTTTCAGCATACAGTGGGATTAATCACTCCAGTTGATGATGACACAAATTAAGAGAAGACTGTGAGCCTCTGCAGCTTTGTGCTGATGGCTAAGGCCAGAGGTGTATGTAGCAAGTGTGGGCACAGGAGTGTTACTGACCAAATGAATCTGCTGACGTACTACCAAGCAAAAGCAAAACATTCAGTTGATACAAATACTGTTAAATTTTAAAGAAAAACCAAGCTAATACTCATCTGGGTTTAGGCTGTTCCTCTAACATGAGAACAAATAATGAAATTTTGAGCTCTGTGAGGACTTTGACTAAGTAATAATACTGTTGGGGTGAATGCCTTAGCTACTTTCCCAGGTTCCCTGGCAAAATAGGTATGAGGATCTACAAGCAGAACCAAACAATAAGGATGGTTAACAAGGACAATAGTTCATTTAGCTTGGAGGTGTCAAACCCTATGCCCTGCTTCAAAACTGCTTCCATAACGTATTGGTCATGGTAAAAGGAGACTCCCTTCTGAAGGGAACAGAAGGCCCTATATCTAGACAAGCAAGTCTGCTGGCTCCCCAGGGTCCAGGATAAAGATGGGAAGAGAGAGCTTTCTGCCCTGGTGTGGCCATTTAGGACCTTGGGACAACTGGTTAAGGGATCAGGAGAACAAGTAATGTCCTCCTCTCTCCTTCCAGGTGCAGTGAAGGATGGAGAAAACAGCAAGAGCCAGCAGATCAATACCTGGCTCTGAGCCTGTTGTCACAGGCAGAATTTGGGGACTTTTTATCATGGGTCAGTTTATGCAACACCAAGCCTGCAGGTGAAAGGTGGGGTACCACTGTCTCACTAGCTTAGGAGTTAGCAGAGCTCATTGGAAGAGCTTTAAAAGAGATTTTAGGGAGGAAAAGGATAAAACAAGGCTCACCAGAGGGGTATGTGTGAGCAGCATGCCAAAGTTTGGGGAATGGTGTGCTAGCGAGGATCATCTCATGGATCTCCATCCACTGAGAAGCAAACCCAAGGAACCAGAGAACTGCAGGCCTGACCTTGGTGCTGGGGAAGGTCGTGGAGCAGATCATGAGTAACATCATGCAGTGCATACACAGCAAACAGGTGATCGGGCCCAGGCAGCATGTGTTTATGAAAGGCAGGTCCTGCATGATTGCCTTCTGTGACAGGGTGATTCACTTAGTGGATGAGGGAAAGGCTGTGGGTGTTGCCTACCTGGACACTAGTAAAAGCCATTGACACATTTCCCACAGCATTCCCCTGGAGAAACTGGCTGGTCACGGCTTGGCCATAAATACATATAGGTGTGGTGCTTAGGGAAATGGTTTAGTGGAGTTGCCAGTTTGACTTGATGACCTTAAAGGCCTTCTCAAAGGTAAATAATTCTATGAGTCTATGATTCTCTGATCCATGATAACAGAAGAGGTATTATGGTTTTCAAAATCATTTGGGAAGAAGATGCTGAACAATAAATGTGGCATGGACAATTAAAATTCACTTCATACTTACATGGTAACTGGCAAAAGCCTATCCTGTAGATACAGGGCAGCACATTAGACAGACAAAATGCATTAAGTTTTGCATTGCTGAACAGCACATCAGACATAATTTTGTATAATGAATATTTTTAGATACTGCCTGGTGAATCCAGTAAATTATTAATTTTGGCAAAAAAGGTATTTGAGGACATTATGGACAGTGATAATCCTGGAAGTAAAACATTAGAAAAAATATGTTGATCTTAATTAACAATTTACTGTTGGTCTTTAACAACCAGCATAATGGATTTGATCTTCCTATGGCTTGTAATAGGCCCATGGCTTCTTAGGGCTTCTCTTTCCTGCGACAAAAAGAACTGAAGACATTAGGAATTCTGTAAAGCAAACCTCTGATTGGAACTCAGGTTTAAGTCCTATCAGAGGATCCATTAGTTTTCCTCTCAGGTATAAAAATTGCTGACTCTTCTGCTGATTTTTTTTTTATTTGAGGCTAAGATCTGTTCCCTTGATTTTTGCTTCTGAGTGGGTATTTGTTCTCAGCACATTCACATTTCTAAATGGCTCATCAGAGAGTCACTTTTGTTTTCTTGTAATGAGGGCTAGAGGCAGGAGGTAGAGATGGCAATCCTGTTTCATAGTACTTCTGAAACCAGGTCATGAAAGAAAAAGTATCTGAGAAATCTTTTCTGTTTCAATAGTGATTCACTGGTTTTTCAAGAAGCTAAGTTGGATGGGTATACTTATTGTATTGGAACTTTTTAATTAAAAAAAAATAAGTTTTAGCAAATACCACTGAAGGTGAATCTATAGCCAAAGTTATAATTTGCACCAGCTTGCCTGGGGCCACTGAAATGACTTCTGTCTGCCTGGCACAGTTCTTATCTTGCCTTGGTGTGAGGAATAGTTGTGTTTGATAATGCCTCTAATTGTTAGTAAGTGTCCAGAACAGTAATGTAGCATTGGCTGGTGTTGCTCCAGCAACAGCAACAATCTCCCCTGTTTTCTTGTTAGAGAACATTTTTCCCTTTTTGGTTGGTACATTTGGGCATTTTTAGCTGGTCCATATACAACTCAAAAGTGAAAAGCAGTCTGAGTTAAGGTGAGGCAGCTGTGTTTAGTCAAAGGTAGGCCTTGACTTTATTAGCCAGCTGACCACCAAGATTATAGGTGGTGAGGAGCTGCAGAGGAAGGACTACAGCACAGACCTTTGTATCCTCTGGGCCTGATTTGGGTGTAGGGTGCTGCAACAGTAATACGACTTCTCTAATGTTGTTTGAGGAGTACTGTATAGTCTATTCATTAGATCACTGAGAATAAATTATGTCTTTAGACAAGGTTTAACCATGAAAGAATGGTTTTATTTCATCCTATTCATGTGAAGATGAAGACATTTATGTGATGAAAATGGTTATGAAGCATACAATCACATTTCAGAATATATTTTGCAAACTTATTTGTTTGCTTTAATTATTTTTAATTGTTCTTTATTTGCTGCAGCATTTTCCTCTTCAGGAGGATGACAATCTAAATGCACTTTTGTATCCCAAGGCTGGCATTACTGTGAAATTCTCCCCACTCTCCCTGCTTCTGTTGCCAAAGTACTTTCTGCTGATCCTCCACTCACTTTACCTGGAAGTGTGTGCAAAGAAACAACAGCTTAGTGAATCTTGCTGTTTCTTGGTCAGTCTGTAAAATGTGAGCTTTGTTTCCAGTCCTGTAAAGGATTTTAATTTTTGTTCCCCCAGCAATGATTAGGCAGTGGGAAATCACAGGACAATAGAAGTCTTCTGTCCAGCTGTTAATTCTGCTCTTCATCATGAAATCGTTTGAATTAACTCTTCTTTTGTGTCTCAGTTAGTACACATTTTTTCGGCTTGCCTGGCTGCTTCTGTTACAACTCTCTGAAGATACAATAGTAAAACTTCATAATCACTTTATTTGACTTACTCATTCTTCTATGACAAGACAAATATACCACCATGGATAGTTAAAGAGGGAAAGATGATGTTGAAACCCATGTGCAATTAGCTTTACTGGGATCTTTTCTGAGGACTCTGTCGTGGTAACCTATCCCCATTATTGGAAATTATGTGCCTTATGAAGAACACTTGTAGCCAGGATCTTCCTAACTCTCAGGGGACAGATCAAGACTGTGAACCCAGAAACTATTTTTAAGGAGATGAAGACAGTTCCAGTTGAAACAAGCCTGAGGACAGGCACCATTCTCAGCACCTCAAGTAGCAGTTGACAGTGTAGAAGATTTGTGCTTTCTGGCACAGGAGGGATCACCTCTGTGAGCTTCATGCAGACCTCCCCTATCATTCTAAAATTTTTCAGCTGCTGTGAATTGTCCCAGAAATGCAGTTCAAACCGAGTGCCTACCAGCATTTTTTCATGAGTCTAGAAAAAGCATGGCCCTTTAGCATGGCACAATAGTAAAATTAAATTTCTTTCACGAAAATCTGTCCTTTTCATCTTCCTTACTTACTTATGATGTATTTATCATGAAGGTCTGTGCTGCTGACAAGCTCACTATGAGAGCTCTGTACATGTTCTAATACACAACAACTGACTTAGAAATATAGTTCTGAAATCACATGTACATATTTGTGATGCATAATATTACCACTGAGTCTAGGTCCTTTTGTTAGCTATTCTATGTAGAAGCATCTATAAATAGCTAAATAGGATTTAGAATAGCAGAAGAATTGAAAGACTCTGAATTGTCTTTTAAATTTCATAATTATTGATATTTGGCTTCTTCTACAATGGAATGGTTCTTCTTAGTTTGAGGGGAAAAGCCCAGACATTATTACTTGACCTTCATTAAGAGACTCTTATTTGTGCAGGTACTGACACGTTGATCATTTAAAAGCAACATTTAAGTATGCTGCAATTCAAGGGAATTTGTTATGCTATCAGATCTTAGGAAAATAAATAAATACAAAAATATGCCTAAATATTTTTCATGAAACAGAGAGTTCTTGATAAAAGAATTTCCTTTTAGGTTTAACCAGGTATAGTAGTTAGGAAAGTAGCATGTTTAACGTAGCCATCCCACAGTTTTACTTTCTTTTTTAAAATTTTTTTAAAGAATACTTTCAACTCACGCTAATCTAGTTCTAATGAATATGCATTAGATTTGGTTAGCTGCAGGAAGGATACAACTTTACTGGCTTTGGAACAGAACTCTGCAAAAAGTAAGCACCTGAATAGTAGGCACTTGCAGAGCAGCAGCTTCCAAACTAGTGTAGCTGTGCAGCTGTGTAGAAACACATGCTGTATTGTATGCTGTTCAAAAGATTGCTAAAAATATAGGGTTTGGACCTGCTGTTAATGCTGCTAATCTCTGTTAATAATGCTGTAAAAATCTGCCTAAATATTTAGAGTGATATGTACTGTATATGAAGCTAAACTGGTTTTATAATAATATGGACTTTGTGATGAAATGGGCAATACTTTAGAAGAAAATTATCCAAAATGATCCATCAGCCTGTTTATTAGATAATTAAACACATTTTGCTAGTTAGTGTGGAGGAGTTCATTGGAGTTTTTCTGGCAATGCTTGTGTGTTCAGAAAGGGTAAATGGAAGCTGCTAAATCCTTAAGGGTTGAAGTGCAACATGTGACAAATATTGTCTCTGTCCTCCCACAACTATTTAATTATGAATGCTAAATACTGGAAAGGAGGATAAAGCTACTTCACAACTCTGTTAACATCCCACTTCTTTTTAGTATAGGGAAAGAGAAAAGTGTAGGCAACTGAAATGAATGTTTCATTATGTGTCTTAAGGGGAAATGACACTGGGGACTTGTAATTATGCTCCCATGATTGAGTCCTTGGCTACAGGTATAGGCTTTAATTCCACTATTTCCAGCACTGGAAAGAAGAGAAGGTAAAGGAAAGACAATTACTCTTAGGGAGCTGGCAGATAGGTTTGTGGGTTTTTTTTTTCTCTTTCCAGGTTTGGGATATTTCTTTAGTTGTGCAAGTATAGTTGGAAGGTAAGGAAGAGAAAAATCCAGCAGAGCAAATGACATTTTCCTTGGGGGTAAGGTAGTGCTTCCATGAGATTTTTGGGGGAAAAGTCAAGAATTAGGTCATCAACCAACATGCAAGCAGACACAAACCTACTGTGCCAACTGTCTCTGTATTTTTCTTATAATTCTACAGTGTCTGAGTAGGGTGAGGAGAAACATTCAAGGATCCAAAACACTTTCTTGTATTCATAAGATTTCAAATTGTGTGTGTAGATGAAAAAATAGCAATAAATTTCAACATCCAATGCATGTGTATCTTTTCAATGTAAAGATATGTCACTTGGAACCCTACCTAATAGGCTAAGGCAGAATTCTGGGTATTAATATCCTAAAATTTTGAAGTGAGAGCACCTCACATGGGTCTAATTGAAAATTTGAAATCCTGTGGGTTTTTTGGGTTATTTTTCACTGTTCTCATTTATGTTTCTCAAAGAAATATTTCTGAAAATCTTAATCTTAACAATGTTATCATGAAGCTGAACCCTGATATGAAGTTAATTTGATGATACACCAGTGAATTTTGTTTCCAGGATTTCAGAACTGAAATGCATGACATAGTTCCCAAATCTCATTTTCATGCCTAATTAAGTATCCTGATTTTCAAAGTTCCTCCACTTCTAGCATCTCACTTCAAATCTTGGCAGGAGCATCTATAAAAAATGTAGATGAACCACTCTTCTTTTTAAAAACTTGGCTACCACCAATTAATTACTTGGTTTAAAAACCCAAACCAAAACCTTAATCAAAAAACCTTAAAGCTGCAAATAACTGCAGTTTTGAGTCTGTAGCAAACAGGTTTTGAAGCTTAGGATACAGAAGCATGTAGCAAATAGTAATTTTGAAATTTTGAAACAAAAGCTTTTGTTTCCTATATAAGTAAAAATTTGAGAAGAACTTTTATAAGAGAGAAATATCTTAGAAGTATGATGAGATGCCATTGAAATGAGAACCTAATCCTAAGTAGCTAAAATGTTAAGTGGAGCTGCTATAAATATAGTAGGTGGGATTCTATTTGGTCTCTCTCCTACATATCAATGAAGAGGTGACATAATCTTCTGATGCCTCTAGCTAATCAGGAGTTTGAAGAAAGAGAAATCAGTAAATACAAAAAAAAAAGTGCATGTATGGGTTTGCTTCAGCTATTCATGATCTATATTGAGTAATGAGGTATAAGCCCCAATGGGCAAATAGATGCAATGGCTGCCCTTGGCCTCTTTTAATTTGGAGATTGTAAGTCTGAGGCATTTTCTGCATCTGGAGTAGAAGAACTGTAAAATGATGAAGACTTTTAAACTGGTAGAAAGTTTTGCAAGAGAATATAATCAAGAGACTTGAGATTCTCTATCACAAGTTTAATGAATCAACAGCTACTCTTTTTATCTGGACCTAAACGAAAGAGAAAGCTCAAAGCCATTTGTTTTGAGTAAGCTCTTACAAAACTGTACATATTGCTTCTTAAGGGATTAATTTAGATACTCAGTTTCATAGAATTCCTTTGTTTACATATGCAACATGTGCATCTACAATACCTGATTAAATAATTTGTGAGATCCCCTTAATTTCCATGACAACTCCTTTGGGAGTCAAACTTACAGGATCAGTTTTTCTGGCAATGCCAAGGAAAATGACAGAGAAAATAATTACTTAAGAAAGATGACTGGTTTTAAAAATTTTTATAATCAACCATTTGTTTTTGACCATGACTGTAAAAGCATGCTAGACCAATTGTGCATCTGTTTTCCTCACTCTGATAATGACAATAGTAAGTGCCTGGAAAAGAGTGCAAAAGTAGGCCAAGAATATAGGGGTTTTTTCTTTTCAAATTCTTTGTGGTTTTTTACATATGCAACCATTATGTTCTCACTTAAAGAGAACTTGAGGCTGAGGAACAGAGGAAGCTTTGGAAGGCTGGCATGGAATAGGAAGAGACACAGGGATTCTGAGGGTCTGCTGGAAGAACATGAGGGAATCTGTGAAGCTCAGAAGTGATGCGAAAACTGGCCAGTGGGTCATGGTGAATGGCCAGATTGCTGGTGAGGTAGTATTATTGCTAAGGAGGGTGAGCTGGAAGTGCTCAGAAGGTCTTCAAAGACTGAGGAATGGTTTCCCTTGTCTTGCTCTCCAGTCTCCATAAAAAACCCACTATACCTGCACTTGCATAACCACAGGAGAATGCTTGTGTTGCCCAGCAGCAGCCCTTGTGTCTCCTGAGGGACTGCTGAGTCTGGGAGCAGCCTTCCAAATGGAAGCTTTTCATAAGACTTCTATAAGGAACCCAGGTAGATGTTTTCCTGATGCTGCCAGGAGGGGCTGGGGTAGTGGCTCTTGCTGTGTGGGAGGTTTTTTCCCGAAACTGTAGCTAGCTCTGACTACAACTTGCTGACACTGGTCCAGACACTGCTGAAGGACAGAGGCCAGTTGGGCTGTACATGGCACTAAGAGCTAATCCCTATTTCCTTGGTACAGGTGAAGAGCTGGTTGTCTGTGTTTGGCTTATGTTTACTCAGTGTGCCATCCATTTTCTTAGGGAACACTGATATTTTTAGCTTGATCTGATCTGAATCAGCAAGCAGTGGTAGCAGAGTAAATGTTATTACCTTGACAAATCTTTATTTGCAACAGGCTAAGAAACTGTTGCAAATTTTGGTCATAAGCATACTGTCCAGAATAAGGCAGTAGTCAAAGGAGATTAAAATATTTTGATATATATAAATGTAGTTTTTTAATATCTTTTTTTGTGTCTGTGCATGAGTCGGTGTATAATATCCACTTAATAAGAGACCCAACAGACAGTGATATATTTTTAAAAAGTATATGAACTTCCTGAGAGCTAAATAGATAAGTAAGAAGTAAAAATGTTGGGATATATTGTCAGAATGGGTTAAGTGCATAAGGGTCTCCATTTGCTGCAATTATTTATCTGAGACAAAAGTGGAAATGAGGATAAAAGTATTCTATCTGCCAAGTTCCATGGCAGGCACAGTCTGTAATGCTCACAAAAGACAACAAGAACTGTTTTTTGTAATATAGATAACGTGTGACCAATGCTCGTACAGTTCCTGTGCTGTTGAATTGCATGAGAAAGCTGTGAAAATGGGTATCACAAACAAAAATCATGTATTGATTAAAAGGAAATTACAAACCTTTCAGCCTAATCTTTGCTTACCTTGTAGTGGTAGCCAGTGGATCTACTTGTGTAGTACAGCAATTTATTGGTACAGGAGCAACATGTAGGAGGTCTAGCAGAGACCATGCAAAAGCAAGGAAGTTTACTCACACAGCATTTCCAAAACCCATGAGAAATACTGAATTTGGGTGAAAATCTGAGCTCTTTGCCCTGTTAGTGTCCCTGTGTGGGCTGAAGTAACCAACCTGAGGCCTCATTAAGTCCTGCTTACCAAATTATTTGGCATTATCTAACTTGCATGTTTCACTGGTTACTTAATGGTCTATAAAATGATGACATTGACATTTCCTGCAGATGTTACATGTTTAATTTTTTTACTTCTGCAACCCAGTTTATTGTCAATGTTTACAGCTTCTGAGTTGCTGCAGTTCTACTCTGTTACTCTCTGTAAGAGCTGCACAGGTATATAATACGCTCTTAACTAGGGAAGCCTTGTTTAGCTTAGGCTTATGAATGTTGTGCTCCACTTTTGCTTTCTTATTGTTAAATATTTGTACTGTGTTTCAGCTGATTCTGGTTCATTAAGCCTCACTAGCCCATATGCTGCTGCAATGTCCACTCATGTATGAATCCTCCAGGAGGGAAAATGGTGTTAGTGCAACTGCAACTGGTTTTGTAGAAGTGGAGGATTCACCTTTGCAGGAGTCCTCTATGGGCCAGGTATGGTCAGCTGACTATGCCATATGGAAAAATGAACTAAAGACAATTGGCAAGTAATGCTTTTGTTTCTTGGTTAGGAATGTTGATTATAACTGCTTAGTGGCAATAGAAATGACTAATTAATGGGGCTGGAGAACAAAGAGGAGAAAGGAATCAACAAATTTTACAAGGATTCATATATATAGTTTGTCACATTGAAGAGCAATATACTTTCTTTGTGTGTGTGTGGTGGGAGAGGAGGGGGCAAACAAAATCTGTCATAAAGGTAGCTCCCAAATACTTTTTCTCTTTGGAAAGTCTAGAAAGAAGTATTCCCGATATCTGTAGAATTCAGTATGACAGAGTGTGTTTGAAATGCATCATCTACCCCAAGATAACAAAAATATTATGCAACTATATTTTGTTTTCAGTGTTTTGACTTTGCAGGCATCTTTTATGGCCTGACCCTGTGCCAGAAGTGAGAGCTTATAACATTAAATATCTGACCTAAATACCATTGAAGTTAAACTCCCTGTTCTTCTGGTCTTCTCCCCAGTAACTTGTGATCAAGTTCTTGTAGCTCTTGAACTGATCCAGACCTATTACATGCTTCCCAAAGTTTTCTTTAATTTTTACTGAATTCTGTTTCCTGACATTGACCTTCATTTGCTCTGTTTGTTCAAAACCTAATTTAGTCTGTTTAAGCAATAGCAATTGAGGCTCTGGGCAATTTCAGGGGATTAATGACTGATTGAGAGGGTTGATGGCCTGAGGCAATGACTCGAGGCTATTAACTTCGTCTACAGAAAATGTATCAGGAAATGTTTTAGACTGAAGTTGATGCTTGGCAGTCTGCAGCTGTGCCTGTATTGAGGGGGGGTCACTGTATGGCAAAAAAAAAATTGCCTGTAAAGTCTGAATGGGTTTATTAAAAGATACTATTACAATTTTGTTTTATAACAGTTCTAAAAGGCCTGAACTAAAATGGAAATAAGACAGGAAGGTGGAAAAGCTTGTTCTTCAGTGTGCTGTGTAAAAACAAGGTAATGGATGGTTCCTCTCAAAAAGATTTTATTGCCTTTTTGAAAAAACAAGAATGTATTGTAGAGCTTCAAAAAGCAGGTGATTCCAGTTTCTCCTGTAATTTTAAATATTGTTCTATTCAAAAGTATTCCAAAATGGATCTCTAAATAGGAATTGTCTTACAGAAGTATTTGATATCCATGACCTTTTCAAATTGTGTTTCCAAGTGCTGAAATATTAGTAGAGAGATATTCAAATGCATGAGAATTAGACACATTGATCATGTGTGTGTGAAGATCTAATCTGTGTGTCATAGGCACTGAATTTTTTCATGTAAAACTGCTTGACGTAAGGTTGTGTCCTTACTCCAGTTTACAGATGGTAGTCAGACTGTTTGAATGACTTGCCAGAGGTGAAAGAAGTTACCTGCAGAGCATGCAGAATACTCACCCTTGGAGCTTTCCAAATCTTGGCTGGATAAGACCCTGAGCAACCTGCTTTAACGTCAGAAGTAGCTCGGCTTTGAACAGGGGTTTGGGTGAGATGATTTCTAAAAGTATCTTCCAATCTGCATGTTCCATGATTCTTTGCTTCTACGTATATGTAACAAAGCCAAGACTGGAAATTTAATCCTGTTGCTCCGACAGGATTTTTAACAAAACACCATATAAATATCATAATAATCTTCCTTAAATCTCTGACTTCCAGTGGGATATGAGCTTCTACAGTTTTTAGCACATTTTAAAATCATTCCCTTAATGCTTCTTTTATAAGCTAAGGAGATCCATGCAAAACTAAAGGTAGTAGCTATGCTGATGTTTTTGCTTCTGCTGGTTTTCATATTTAATGTTGGCATATTAGTTTATTTTCAAAATTTATCTTCACTGCAGATTCTCTTTTGGGGACAAATTCCTGTGTTTGATAGTTGGTCATGGAAAAAAAAATGTTAAATGCCTTTTTCCCAAGTAAATGTTCAAAAGTGCATTTGGAAGTATTTGTGTGTGCAAGCAGTGAGCTTGCAGTGTAGCACAGCTCCTCACAAGAATGCCATTTCAGGGTGCTGCCGTGAGCTGGCCTCTTTGCATAGAGCATGGACCATTTGCTCTCCAGCACCACAGAGCTCCTTTTCTATTCTTATGCTTCATATTGTTGTTTCCCTCATGTAATATTGTTATTGTGCTGGGTTTTCTGTCTGTGAAGCCTGTTACTTTTGATCTGGGATAGGTGTTACAGCTAAAGGAATGTTTTCAAAAAGTGGGCACCAGGATTAGATTAAAACTTGACTGGAGCCTGTACATTTTGCTTTGATTTTCATTTTTTGTTCTTCACTTCTCTTTTTGACTATATTTGAAAAGAGACAACAATATTAGGGATATTCATAGATATCATAGATATCTCATATGAAAGAGCCACAAATATCTATACTGAAATAATTCCCTGTGCCTGCTGGAGATGGTGTTCCAGCGAATCCCGGCTGCCCTGGCAGGGAATTGTTTCAAGTCTGGTTGGGCAGTGGCTAGCAGACCGGCCACTACCTCCTTAGTAGTTCAGAAGATGCACGAGAGCTGTTAGTGAGGCTCGACGAAGGTAAGAAGAAGGAGGCTTCGTGGCAAGACAGAGTTTATTGTCACATGCACCCCATGGTGCAGGCACTCACGTGTCCCAGGAGAGAGAGAGAGCTAAGAGGGCCAAGGCCAGAGCCAGGCCCAGGCCCAGGGGCCTGGGCCCTGAGCGAAGCCCCAGCCCGAGGCAGAAGCTGAGAGGCAGAGAGAGAGCTGGGGGAGGCTCACTGCTTATCAGGGACTAGGGGAAGGGGGTGGACACAAGAGGGAAAACTAATCAGGGAAACGGGGAGGGCACACAGCCAGCAAATAGGAAACGAGGGGTGGGGCACCCCCAGCCTGCTCCAATCCGGGACCGAGCCCCTCTCCGAAGCCTCTGGAATGAGGGGGGCAGGCTTCCCAGAGGAGGGCAGGCACTGGGAGGAGACAAACAGATGATTGACTACATATAGTAACAGAGGGGAACAAAGGGAATTTCTCAGGCGGGAGATTGTACCAAATGGGGAGAAGTACAGGGGGAACTTGGGAAGAACCATTATAGAAAAAATGATTATTAACAATAAGTAAGAACTAGAAAACGCGCCGCTACACTATACCAAGGAATTTTATGCCTGTATTTTTAACTAGTATTGCATCCAGAAAACTTGGGTGAATACAGTTCACTAACCTGTTCACTGTTTGTCCAAATCAAAGCCTAAGGTGACAGCTTTTGCCAGGTGTTCAAGAAATATAAAAGTAACAGTTATCATGCATCTTTCCTCCCTTGCTAATACATACTTAAACAAATGGAGAAATGTATTACATCACTATTTTGAGTTTTCTACTCTTTGAATTTGCAGCTTTTCTGAATTTTCATTCTTTCAGACTTTGAAATGCATTATCAACATTTTTAGTGTCATTTTTCTTTAACTTATTTAATTAGAAAAGACTATATATTGAACATCAAGCTATGGAAATAGTTCTCTCCTGACAGCACAAACTTAATCGAAAGAATTATGGATGTTTTCCCCCATGTTATTTCGAGAGTCTTAAAACTCCTTAATGATATATATGAACAGCAAACAACAGAGAGCTGGTCCACATACCATCTGGGTATTTTTTAGAACTGAACTACCACATTGAGTTAAAAAAATGAATACAGAAATCTCTGAGAAGTGATACAGAGTTGGATTAATCTTTATTTCTGACCCAAAAATGCTTTGAGGGGCCTATTAAAGTAGGGAAGCTATTACTGGTTTTTTAGTGTATCTTCAATATTTAGCAGCTCAGCCTAAAACTGAATGATTATGCAGTAGAGGATGAGAGGCATTCAGTGATTGTGATCTCTTTCATTCGTTTGTTGGTTTCAGCTGTAGCAACACGCGTCACAGCAAGCTGTAAGATATATTTCTATATGGGATTTACTCAAGAATTGACAAATTGCATATATTTGTAAATTAGAACATTATTTTGTGTCATCTCTCCAAACACCACCTGCATGTATTTTAGTGTCAGTGTGGAACACAAAGAAAGCTGATAATATTTCACTAAATTTTACTATAATCAACAAATTGAGATTTTATAGTATCACTGCCTTTGTGTCTGATACACCTGATCATTCTGCTTTTTGTTCTGACATTTTTTATCCTAAATCTCCCAGAGTTGTTCGTTGTTCTCTTATCAACTTGGTAACTTTAGGTTTAATTCTACAGATCCTTCTGTGAGCACACCAGGACTGGAAGCCCTGGCCCTGCTGGGGTGTGGAATAGTATCTGTGTTTTGCAGAGGTCATGCTTGGTTTCATTGTGCAGATGTTGAATGAAGATATATATATTTCTCTTGAGAGATATTGTTTTCTAGTTTCACTGCTTCTCTGACTACTCTCATGAGAATCTCTGGCTATGTTGTCATTGTATCTGCATAACAGCATGTAGTAATGAGTTTTGACTGTATTGCTCGGAAAGTTTCTTTTTCTGGTTTCATTTATGCCAGGTGATGGCAGTAAAGGACCTTTGCTCTTTCAGCATTAGTTATGAAGTGCAGAAAACATTCAGACTCCTAGTCTGCCTCCAAGGGAGAGGACTCGCTTCTTTCATTCCTGTTGCTTCCTTGCATCTTGTTATGACATCCATCGCAAGACGGAAAAAACAGCGTGGTTTGGATTGTAGACTGTCTAGGGTTTTTTTGTCCTTCTGAATAATTACTAAATGCTGTATCTGTTTTTCCTTTCCTTTCTCTGTATTGGCCTTCTCATACTGTATATCCTAGTATAACCTTTCAATGTATTCCATACAGTGCAAGCTGTAGTGTTTGGTTTGGGGCTGAAGATATTTAAAACTGCTCCTAGAAGTTTAGCATAGATTGCATGTTAAGGGACAGAGAGTGTCCCAGTGAAGCTGTTTATCTGGGATTTGTCACTCAGGCAGATGGTAACGTAGCAATGTTGTGTAGAAAACATTTTCAAAATGAGAAGCCTTACAGTGAGTCTTGAGTGTACCTGCTGGAAATGGAACAAGTCAGCCATTCACAACTAATGTTTTATTGATGGTCTAAATGAGAGGAGGGGGGAAAAAAGGACCAGACCAGAAAACACAAATTAATTCAGGTTGGCCTTGAAACTTTGTCTCTTAAGCTTATATTTAGTAAGCTTAGGACAGGATTGAAAAGTGACTAGCTAACCACTTCTCAAACAAGCCACAGTAATGGCTGTTAATAAAGAGTGTGCTTTGCCAGTGGTTTTGATTAGTGCTCTCATGCCATCAATGGGGGTAGTGAGCTAAATGTTTTTCTTGCAGCAACAGAGGCCATCTGAAACTGGATGTAGTATACGATCATCAGTGCTGTAATGAGAACAGCCTCATGTTTTAATTCAGATGAAGAATGAATTGTAGGAATTCATCTAATGCACTCTTGGCCACAACAGAGTCAGGCTACTTTTGCTCATGTTTTTCTTCTGAAGAGACATTTCATAAAGTTGCTGTGCAGCCACCAGATACTGGACTAGTCCATTAAGGTCTCTCCTTTTTCATATTCAACTGATGTTATTATCTATGCTTATAGTAGAAGGTCATATGGGAAGCTGCTGTCTTCTTATGTTTGTATTTGGTTGTGTTAGATCTCATTCAGCTTGTACTACTCCAGTTTTTCAGTTTGTCTTTATTTTATTTTTCCCCAGCATATTCCTGCTTTCCTTTGTATCTTTGTCAACTCTAGCCACTAGTCAAATTCTTTAGTACATATCTATTCCTCCAGCCAAGGCCATGAGTGGAAATATTAAATAAGACTGCTCTCTAAACCAACTTACTAGGAACTCCAGTAGCAACATTTTTCTAGGCTGAAAATTTGCATTTTGACCTGGCTGATTGATGTGACTGATATAGACACCTTGACCTTGTGCAGTGAAAAGGCTTAATATGTATGTCACAGAACTTCAAAAGAATTATTGAAAAAAATCAAAATCTGTTCTTTAACAAGAGATTAATTACTGAGCACGCTGTCTGCTCCCTAGGAGGTGGGAAGCTGAGTGTGATAGTGTGACCAGTCGAGGACCTGGATCAAGCAAGCAGGGCAGACCAGAGCTCACAGACAAGCTTAAGCAACAGCTGAGACTTCCTGCTGGGTTTGTGGTGATAAGGCAGACAGGAGCTCAGGCTGGGAAGTCAGTCCACAGGTCAGGGTCGGGACTCATGGGTTGCATGGTAGAGCTGGGAGCTGGTATTCCTCTATGACTGCCACCCAGGGCTAAGATGAAGTGGACTCTGGGGCCTGTAAAGTGGGAGCTGACTGGAGAAAAAAATTTGGCCAGGGCCATTAAGACATCTAAGAGTCAGGTCTCTGGTGTACATTTAGTTGCTGAGGTTGGATTTGATGATCCTGAAAATATTCTCCAGATTTACTGATTTGATTTCTTCTAATTGAAGGCGTGAAAAGAAACATATCTGCCTAATGTGAGTTTGTCTATGGAAAAGTTTCTTAGATAAAATACCTATAGATGAGGAGAGTGTTTGGGGCTATAACTTTATATGGCACAAAGTAATTCTTCCTGGTGCAGCCTTTTAATCCTTATATGTTTCCAGAATGAGGAAAGGGAGAAATAAGGAGTTACAAACTGGTTTCTTGTTCTGTGTACATTAAAGGTTGAACGGATCTGTTTACATCTGGTTTTCAATTTGCATTATAACATTTCCTCAGTAGCTAAGTGCCCAGGCTGTGTGTATGTACACTTACACAAATAAGTTAGGCACGCCCAGGAATGTTTCTGAGCACTGATACCAAGTAATTGAATTGGAATAGCCTGCACTACTACTTTTAAACTTTCTTAGAAACATGAGGCTACCAGCCATTAGAAAACTGCAGATTTTATAATGGTCCGTATCCTGTGCTAATGTCAGAACTGTGTCCAGGCCAGGAATAATTTTGAACATTTCTGGTTAATGCTAGGACTGCCTTTAACAGTTTAGAAGATGAGTGGTTTGGGCTGCTTTATTTTACAGGCATACACAGGCATTTAGTACCTTTCAGCTTTTGAAGGTCATGAACAAGACAGTTACATGTAAACAGAGGAAGCAAATCAGCTAGGCAGGAAACTCATGAATACTTGGAATGTCAGCTAAATTCTTGAGAAAATATTCAGTTTCTTCACCCGAAATTTTCAAAGCATATGGTTCTGATATGGGTACAGTGATAAAAGGTGATGTGAGAAGGATACTGTACTGCTGAAATGGCAATTTCATCTACAGTCAGACTCTTCTCCAGTTTGTTGTTGCAAAAATGCCCATTAAATAATTGCTTAGTTAATATGTTTTTGCCTTTTCAGTGTTGGTTAAAGCCTCCTGATGTTGAAGAACTGTGTATAGAATTGTACAGATTATGGATTTGGCAGAGTGGTGTAGGTATTCAATTATAGATAACATAAAGCTGGTGATCATTTTCTATTCAGCCTGTAATAATATAGGAAGACAAGTCAAATACTGGTCTTCAGAATTGTTTGCTTTGAGGTCAGTGGGATGCAAGATCTTCGGCTGCAGGAAGTTAATTGTTTTGGATTAATAGGAGAAGCTGGGAAGCAGGCTATCACAAAAGTTCAAGCTTGAATATTTTTATAGTGCCACTTTTCTTTGACTGAAAGGATCATTGGCCAGTCAAAAGATTCATATGTATAGATTTCAACAAAGTATTTGACATTGTGACACATGGGAAAGAAGCAGTTAGATTATGATTGAAACTGTTAAGATGGGATGAAAAACATGGAAGTTATGTATGGAACAGATTAAGCAGAAAGTGTTACACTTACTGGGATATTATTAAAATAGAAGGAGCTTTCAAGTCAGGTTCCTCTGAGCTCGGGGTTGGGAGAGATAATATTTAATATTTCATAAGTGATTTAATGATTTCATAAAGCACGAAAAGCACATTTTTAAAATGTACTGCTCAATGTATACTTGCAATATGCTGACTGATCCTCAAGAAACTGTGGAGAGCAGGAGGAAAATAAGCTGGACTGTGAACAAAAGGAACTAAAGGATGATGTAATTAAACAGTAAATCTAATGGTACAAAGGACAAGACAAACACTTAAGGATTAACAGTTAGGATTGGTAGCAAGACTAACAGTCCTTATTCATGTCCAGGACAGATGGAGTCTAACTGAAATGAGTAAAAAGAAGCATTATGGTCTTCTGGAAAAACAAGATTTGTCTCATAGGGAAGGTTAAAAAAGTTTTTCTAGCTTGGCAAAATAAAGACTGAGAAGTATAAGAGTCACCAAATTTTTTAGAATGGTAAACATCATGGGTAGTGAAGGTAATTTCTGGGTAATGAACAGTCTTGACATTGGAAGAAATAAGTACAAAAAGTGAATAAATATATTTACACAAAATATATCCAATCTTAGAAGGAAGAGTCGTAGTTTTTCTGACATACTGACTAACTTTCTGGCATCTGAGGGTTTTTATTTTTCCTAACTTGTTTGAAAATATAACAGTATACCATGAAGGAGAACAGAGTACAGTGTTCTCAAAATTAGAGATACAGTCTCATTTATACACAACAATGTTACAGAAGTATTTGGGAGAGTAAGCAAAACATTTGAATAATTGCTTTCCCTTTTTTATTAAATATTACTGAATAATTAAGTTAGATACAACTACTCTGCAGAAGATGACCTTTCCTTTGCATTTGTTTAATTTCTTTTTTTCAGAACTACTGTGTAGGTAGAAATGCCAACCACTGTTTTACTCCAAACTTTGTGGGCAGAAATGAGACACACCTCACATAAACCCAGGAATTCATTGCTAACATAATTGAGATCTTACCAGTCTAATCCTAGAGCCATTACTGGTCCAAATGCAATTATTGCATGTACGCAGAAAAATTTAATAATAACAATAATAATATTAATGCAAAAAAGAGTTAAAATTCACAAGCTGATAAGCTCCCTGACACTTCTGGGACATAACTCTGGTGGTTTCATTCTGTTGTTGGTGAAGGTGCTACAAGGATTCCTCACCCTTTGGTGAGAATAACATACGCATGTTAATGCTTTCTTCTCTGTGGCTCAAAGATCTGTGTGGGACTGTTTATGTTTGTTTTCTAACACACTTTGATACTTTTGATTTTTCTACCCAGCTGTCATTCTTTCTTCTGCAGCTTCATATTCAGATTTTGCGTCTTTTACATGTGTTGGATATGACTCCTTTTTTAAGTCCTGTACTCTGTTTTGCTCAGTTGCAGGCCCACTTTTCTTTTAGTGACCATTGGTGGGTTCATAGCTGCAGTTCCAGATGTGTTCCCCATCTTTTATTTTCTCATGCCTGTACTCCTCTCTGCTCCACCATGTTTCTTCACATCTCGAGCCTCTGCTGTTGCACCAGGTCTGTGTTTTCCTGTATTATGTTATCCATAAATGTCTCATTCTAGATGGAATTCCTTGTTATTTCTATCTGTATAAAACTATGATTGTACTGTAGAAGAGAATACAGATAAAAAATTAGTCCTAGAACGTGAGCATTTAGGTAAAAATGCTGTTAGTGCTGTACAAGTAAAAAGAGGTTGCAGGCAGGCCAAGAAAATGTTAAATAGATAAAGCTGGACAAGGCTCAGTCCTGATGCGTTGCAAATTCAGCATGCAACATACAGTCCATTTTTACAGGGCAACACAGTTACCTACCCCATCTTCATCCTGAACATGGGAGTTCATGTTATAACAAGGTCTTTACAGCAGTTATTATCTTAGGAACCAGGGTGGGGGGAGGCAGGCATTGAACTTTTTTTGCTGTAGGGAAGCAGTATGTTAATTTTCCATCACTTTTGTCACTTGAACAATATAATCTATAGATACCTTCATGAGATCTATTTTGTTTCAGTCTGTCCTTGCTATCCTACTGAGATTGTTTTAACCTGTCAAACTTGGTAGCACACTTAGGCAACATTCTTTTATTGCATGTATTCTGAATTTGACTCTTGTTCTGTGGGGAATGGAATGCAACTGCCAACAGTAATTTTATTTGTCACCTTTAACAACCATCAGGAAAATGGAACTGTGTCTGTATACGATGAGCTAGAAGGTACTTAGTCACCCTTAAGCTATTCATTGCTAAGTCCACCAAGACTAAAATTGTACTGTTCCTCTAAATGACAACGACATCTAATGTAATAACTCAGAATGTATTAACTGACTAAATGCATGGCATTATTTTTCTGTGTTAATTTGGCTTTAGACAAGAAGTAATCAAAGCCAAAGTGAAACATCATATTATAGATGTAGTAGAACATGTTTGGAAACCCTTCAGAGCTTCATGATCCATTTTTATCTGCTAGTATCTTGCTAATTCTTCTGAGTATTCTTGGCAAAAATGTGTAATAGAGATACAGTACCCTGACAGTAGATACCTACAATGATACACTGAAACCACTGTGTCTGGCAAGTTCATCTCTGCAGTATGGCAAATTCCTTCAGAAATTTAGGATAAGCCTCACCAGAATACTAGTGGTCAGATTACTATAACCTGAACAATTACAGACTATCATACTACTTTATCTTCCTGTTCACCAAGATTTTTTAATTGGCTATGTCAGCTATTAAAGTCAAAGAATGAAATTTCTGCATTCTGTGAACAGTTTACAGAGGCTTTTTATTAAATGCTTAGTTAAAAATTTCATCTATTCTGTGTCAAACCCCAAAGAAGGTAAATGTTAACAATATGGTAGAGAACCTTTTTGGACTGTAGCATTTTCTTTAAGACACTTACATTTTCTGTGTCAGGAGTTACCGTATTTTGATCCAAAGCATTGCTATGCAACCCTTGTTTCAGCTGTGTATATATTAAATAAAAATGAAAACAGCTTGAGCTGCCTGTCCTGAACGACAAGACTGTCTTGGAGATCTGATTCCCAATAACTCTTATAAATTTTCTATTATCAATTCCAGGGTCTGATTTAGTTGCTAATTGCTGTACCCACAGTCAGTTGGGTAGGAGCACATAAATCTTACTGCTTTTGGGGTCTTATTGTAGTGTAATAACAGCAGGTCTGATAAGTACTTACAATGAAACTAGACAAAGCAGAGCCAACAATGAGCAGAAGAAGCATCGTACCAGAAATATCAGCATCTAGGGAATAGCAGATACCTTTCTAGTGTTAACAAGTTTAGAGGGCACGTTGAATAAGAGAATTTAAATAAGAGGAAGAGGTAACAGAGGGGGTAACAGAAGCAATGAAGCTTTGAAAAAAGAAAACTGAAGTGAGAAATGCCAGGCTACAGATGTGACTATCTTCATGGAGAAATTTCTCTGACTATATGAATGTCCAGAATTTTAATGTTACTCTTTCTCTGTTTGGTTTCTCTGTACATCCTTCCTCCAAAATTACCTGTTTGGGTGAGAGAAAAAGACTTAAGCATCACAACAGTGATAGAAAGTACCAGAAAATTAAGCAACTGAGATCTGCAATTTTGCAGAGACTGGTTGAGTGAAGACTCTTACAAAGGTTTTGCCTCAATGCCCCTCAACATAAGGCCTGTTTTTCATAGGATTGCAAAACTTGTTTTGCAAAAAGAGTTCTTCCTCTTTTTAGAATTTTGGCTGTGATCTAAATTCTGGATTTAACTACACAAATACATCAGCTGAAACTTTCCATTCTTCTTATCTACCCAGGAGCAGCTCTGCTAAATTGCTTCCATGTCCTTTGTGATGGTCTTTTATCATCACATTATTTGTTTCATGATCAATTTCTTCGGGTTTTTTTTTGTCTCCCAACAGCCTTTGGAAAGAAGAAATTCACCTTTTGTTAAACTCTCTCAAAGCAGTAGTAGAGGGAGACATATGCTTAGTGGATAGTGACATCTGTGTATCCTAACAAGATACAGAATGACAGTGCCTCCCTTTCTGTTTTTCAAACAGTTTTTAGAAGTCCAGTTCCATGTTTCCACCAGCATGTCAAAGAGTGGGAAGCAGGTGATGTCTCAGAGGAATTCACATAAATATATGATGTCACAGGTTTTGTTCAGAGTAGAACACTTTCTCCAGAAGAAGAGACTGACATCACTGAGAAATCATTGACAAGAAAACCTGGTGAGTCAGTACTTCTAGGTCAACTCAACTCTTCTGCAGGACATCTTGTCTAACATTCACTCCTAAGTCCTTGTAACCAAGCAAGGTGAGACCTGAGAATAGAAAGAGGCCAGCCTGGGAAATGGGAAACAAGAGAAATTCAGCTTGTGCTGTGATGATATGTGTGCAGCATAAGTGACAATTATAGAGAAGGATTTGATGAAAGATGATCTTTTGCTAGTAGAGTTCCTGAGAGATAGGGTAGCTTGATATATGAGGCGGTGATGAGGAGAAAGAGTACACTTAATGTTTTTAAAAGCAGGCCCAACTATAACTGCAAACAGTGAATTGCCTGAGGGCTGGAATGCTTAGGCCTACTGTAAACATGAAATCAGTGTTGTGTTATTTTTAGACAGCATGAAAGACACCCATATCAAAAATGTGCTTGTTCACACTGGTCATTTCATATTATCTTAGGATAATAGTTATTTGTGTCTTATGATAGTATTAGTGTCTTGAGTGAAATCTTTTATTCAAATGTCAATATTGGCTGAATTAATGACTTCTGGGACCTATCTGTACATAGCCATGTTCACAGTCTTATTTTGGGATATGAAAAGTAAAGCCTAGCTGAGTGTGTCAGCATCTGCCTGTCACCCAGTATTTACTCACGAACTCTGTTTAGCTGCCTCCTTTTACCTCTCTTTGCAGCTGATGCCATACAAGAATAATGACGTTTCAGCTGTTCTAGTGAGGAATGACCCCCTTATGTTTGAGCTCCTAGAAGTCTTGGCAGGAAAACAAGAAGTCTGCACCTTAACTTGATTCAAAGTGGGAACTGAACCTACTTTTTACTTCTTGACTCTTTTTTCCCCCCATAAAAAGACCTGCTGACACATCATCAAAAGATGGCAGGAAGACTTAAATAAGCAAGCCAAGCAAAAACTATCAGGAAGAAAACTTGAAACTGCAAAATAAAATAATGTGAAAGACTATTCTATATCAAGAAAAGGTAATTGAATTTGTGAATAGAAGGCAAACAATGCCTAGTTTTAAAAAAATGCTGAAATCAGGTAGTCTTAAAAAACAGGATATAGAATAAATCATCTGTCTTAAATTTCTGGCAGGAGAAATATTGTAAGGCATCTTTGGGAGGAGGCTTTTGCTATATAAAAAATGCAACTTCAGATGAAATATTAATGAAATTACTCAACAGAAAAGGAATAGGGAAAAAAAAAAGAGTAGACACTCTTCTCTACAAGTTTATTCCCTGGAAAGATCTTGGCATTAAGAAAAAGCAACCAAAAAGGAGTATAAAATATTCTTTTCCTTCCAAACTCACTGGTAAAACTTGACCAGAAAGATTACCTAAACAAAAGTTCTTAAAAATCAGAAAATTACCTCATATGTCTACTATTTTCTTACAAATAGATATGTAAAATAAATGAATACATAATTTATCCTAGAACACACTGTATGTAGTATGAGAAATTTTAATACTGGCACTATATACAACATTATAATGAACTTAGAATACAAATTCTTGACCTAAATAAGTAGAAAGACTGCAGTACGAGGTTTTATGTGTAACATATATGTGCTAGAAAATCATTACTATTATTCTGGATGTCAGTAGTACTTTTTATTAGTATTTCCCTCCCTACTATACAAATTTTTTGTTGTGGTACTTTCAACAGTTATTTGAAATAAAATATTCTTGCAAGAAAAAGGTTTCATAAACAAATATCCTATGATCAATATTTAGTCAAGAATGGGTTCACAAATTATTTTTCTGTTATATTTACCTTTGTGCAATTATGTTGCATGTGGTCATTATTAAAAGAAGTGATCAAAAGATCTCAGTATTTGAAAAGAATTTCCAGGCAGTAGGATTTGTGATTCTATGTTTCCATTATACTGCTTTCTATTGCCTAAGTGATAGCGAGAATTGATTTTTTTGTACAAACTGAACAGTTTGTACAAAAATCCAACTCTGTAGAAGCACAATTAAGATCTTCCCTGGGGAGGTCAAGTATTACTTTCAGGAATGCTAAAACCCTAAAGAAAGAAGGTCTAATAAAACTAAGGGGAATAAGGAGTACAAGCTATGGGCACATCTTGCATTGTCATCCAAGTTGCAATTACATGCAGTGAAACAGTTTGTAGAATCATAAAGTAATATATTGGCTTTTTTCTTCTCTTCATATTTTTAGTACTTGGAGTTCTGAGCATAATATTTCTAAAAACATTTCCAGATTTTTAACTATCTGAGGGGAGTTTTTATGAATACTTTAAACTGAAGTGGCTTAGATAAACTGCATAAATCACATCATATATTTTAGTTTCTGTGAGAAAGATGAGTGTGATCCTTCCATCTTTGACTCTTTTGCCAGTGTCCATACCTGTTTTGCATATGCAGTCACATTTCAGTTTTGAAAACAGTCTGCAATACATCATGTTTTCAGATCACTTCAAATGTGTGAATGTATAGGAGGAAAAATAGCGGAGGGCTGAACAGTTATGCAAGTAAATTAACAATACTATTTACCCTCATGCTTATTGCTTCTACTGTGCTGATTTCTCAGCTCACAAGGCTGAATCACTTCCATGCTAACTACAGGTATGGTTTGGGTCTGAACTCCTTGGAAGTGCTGTTCTTTCCTCCAGGCTAAATGAGGGAGCAGTTCAATGTGTTTCTGTTAGTAATTGCTAAATCAATGGAGGCTTCAGTCAGTAACATGAACCTGTGGAGCTCAAATGAACAGAGGAAAGGATATGGCATGTGACTAAATTTTTGAGATGGGGTTCTGGTTTTGGCTGGGGTAGAGTTAATTTTCTTCCCAGGGGTTGGTATGTGGCTGTGTTTTGGATTTGTGCTGAACACAGTGGTGATAACATAGAGATGTTCTTGTTATTGCTGAGCAGGGCTTGCACAGAGCCAAGGCCATTTCTGCTTTTTGTATGGCCAGACTGGTGAGGAAGGTGAGTGTGCATGGGAGGCTGGAAGGAGACACAGCCAGGACAGGTGACCCCAACTTACCAAAGGGATATTCCAGACCAAATGACATCCTACTCACTATGTAAAGTGGGGGGAAGGAGGATGGGGGGAATATTTGGAGTGATGGCACTTGTCTTTCCAAATCACTGTCACACATGCTCTCCTGGAGATGGCTCCATACATGCATGCCATGGGAAGAAGTGAATTAATTCCTTGTTTTGCTTTGCTTGTGTGTGCAGCTTTTACTTTCCGTATTAAACTGTCTTCATCTCAGCCCATGAGTTTTCTATCTGTTAAATTTGGTTGCTGGCTGTGGTTAAACCATTGCAGATGGTGGAGAAATGGAAAAGAGCTCTGAAGAGCTAGCAGGGGGTAGAGCTGTGTATATGTAAGAGTGCCCTGGGGAAGCTGGAGCTAAAAGCTGGGTTCTGGCTAGTGGCACCATGCAAGAATGTGGTTCCCAGGAGCCCCAAGGAGCACCAGCTTTGGGTGTGGCCCAGACAACTAATGTTTGACAAATTAAATGGCTGAAGTGGGGCCACTGTTGTGATTTTTGAGAAACTACCAATATTTAAAGGAGTAAAATATTTTTTTCTCTTTTCTCTCTGCAGTTTTAGAGACAGAATGTTCACCAAGGTGAGGCAAAGGCAATGATTAAATTTGCATAATGAATTTGGGTTTCTTATCTTTGTGTTACTTGAATTCCTTGGAAAAACAAACTGATTATCTTGTTGCATATGACCTTTCTGAGAGCTATCATAGGCTTAATAGCTGGTGATGGACTAAACTACCAAAAAATTAATGTTTTTTCCTTTGCTCTTCTTAGTAGACTCCTGATCTTGAGCTGCAAAAATATACAAAGGTAAGTAAAATAGACACACACATAGGCAAATGAATCTGATTAAAATAGTAATTAAATATACAGGTAATGGCTTTTTACCATTGGTTGTAAAAATTTTTCTTAAAGGAATTGTGACTATATTTCTTTTAGCAAATACAGTTGCTTGTTTGTTTTTAATAATGTCTAGACTGGCAGTGACAGATTCCTAGTGACTTTTGCTAAAAAGAACTAGATGGATGTGCAAGTTTTTATATGATTAAAAGAGAAATTTGGTTTCCTGAGCATAACTTTTCTTGTGAAGAGGATTTCTGTTGCCCTATAATATTTTTATGCCTGGAGTACTCAAGGAAAGCAATCTAAAGAGAATGCCTGGAATAGAATACCAGCTGTGAAAGGGAGTAAGTGCTGGAAGTAACTTCCTTCTACAAGCACGTACACTTTTGGAATAAATAGAAGAAAAATTGGAGTGCCTTTAGCAGCCTAATTGGTTATTTTCTGTTACTCTATTATCATGCTCCTAGGGAAAATCCAGACCTCTTGGTTCTGGATCTCCTGGTTAATGCCAGTGTTCATTGGCTTACAGCTTCCAGTATTTAATTCTTTAAAATAATTTTTGGTGTGAATATTTTTTTCCTTTTACAGCTTTATAGTCTTTACTGCTTTCAGGGCCAAATAAGAAGTAATGGTAAAAAGGAATTCCACTGATAATTATTGAATTAAAGTAACTGTGGAAACATCAATCTGAGGTCTGAAAACAGCATTTGGAATGGTTTAAGATAGTAGTATAGATTACCCATCACAAACAATTTGTCTTGCTAAACAGAAATGTCTTGTACTGTGAAGCAACATACTACGTATGGAAGTGTATAAAAACAAAAAAATGAACCCAAAATTAACTGAAAAACCTAGGAAAAATACTCAACCCAAGGGGGAAAAAACCTCTTGAGGGAGGCTCAGCCTCCTAAATGTACCAGAGATTAAAAGAAATAAGAATGCTTATCCTTCAAACCAAATTTCTTGAGGCTTTATTTTATTGGAAAATTAAAAAGTCCTTGTCTGAATGCAGATTGTTAATCCTTGGGTTCTTTTTATTTTGTACTGTTCGGTTTTTGAAAATGCTGTCTGCATTCCTTCTGTATTTCATACAGCTCTGAGAATATATTAAAAATATGCTGCTGTTTAGAATCATATTGAAAGGTTACAAAATACTTAAACATTTTTTTTTAATTAAAAAACCACCATTTTTCCAGAACTTAAGTTGTTCACTGATTTCTGAAAATCTAACCAATTGAATTTACTTGTTCAATAGTTACCATTTTACTTTACTTGCTTCAAAATGTGATCTACAAGTAGTTTAAAAAATAGATTGAAAAGTCATCTAGTTTAATTACAAAGTAATTTATTCATATGCATCTATATTTCCAAAACCTTGTAGAGCTATACAAGGCAACAACGACAGATCTATTTGTGTTTTTTATTCCAGGTCTTTCCAGGGCAGAGTGGCTGTTAGAAGCAAAAATTCCTTTTAGGCTAGGGAATTATGGACCTATTTTAGCTATCTAATATCAGAATAGACTTCAAAACTCACAGAGGTGTAGTAAATAAGTTATGAGGCTGTGATGAACACTCAGCCAATGCAGATACTTTTCAAGCTGGACATGAATTTATTTAATACTCTCAGTATCTCCATTTGAAATCTGTTATTAAGTTCTTTTATGTTTCTGTGTTGCAAAATTCTAACCAAAGTTTTTTTGTTTCTTTAGAACAAAGTTATTATATATGCTGGAAATGTTGGAAATATTTTTTTTAGCAATTTCTAAAACAAATGTTATTACTAATGAATACTTATTTAAATAAGTCATCTGTCCTGGATCAAATTCCTCCTTGTTTGTTGCAGTGAAATGTTGCAGTACTCAGGGATGATAAAAGTAGCTGAACCCAAAGCTTACAGGTGGATGTATATTTTAAAACTGAATATGTGAATGAAAAAGAAAAAAACCAACAAAAGCCAAACCACAAAAAAAAACTCCAGAGAGGGGTTGGTGTGTGTATATGAGTGTGAATTCTCTCATCAAGGACAGTTTTGAAAACAGTTTTGTACTCCAAAATCAGAAAACTGAATCAGACCCATCAAGTTACTTGCTGCCCATGGCAGTAATCTCTAGTTTCAGTCAGTTCAGCTACAGAGTTCAGCAAGCCTGTGTGGAAGAGCTGAATCTCCTCAGTGGTGTGTAGGCATAACTGTACAATCCAGCCTTCTTTAAAAGTATGTTGGGTTTTTTTAAAGTGGATCCTTTTCTTCTGTGAACTGCCTGTGCTCAGACATACAGCCTGGTTTGAACAGCTGATCTTAAAGCTCCTGCAATTGAAATCTCTTTTGTTTCCTCCTCATGGCTTTAACTGAAGTTGTAGTTACTTTGACTGTTTCTGATCAAAGATTTCTACTAGGAGTTGACACTAAGAGAAAACAGTTTTTGACCTGCAGATCGGTACAATTTATTGATCTGCCATGAGTGTTGCTCTGTGTGCTGGTTCCTACTTCACAGTGATGTGGCTCTTCCCTGGCAGTTCAGCGGCCAGCTCAGCTTACACTTCACAACTTCCATACTTGCAGGTTCTAAAGTCACTGCTTGACAAGGTGGTCTTTGGGTGAGGCTGAGCTCTGGAAACATCCTGGCTACATCAGTATGGAGCTAGGAAAGCTGCTTGTTATTCATATTATTTGCATTAGCATAAATGCAATTTCCCGTAAGTTTCCTCTGTGAAAGGGTGCACAAATTTAAGTCTGTGTGAACTAGGAAAAACCCAGCACTGCTAAAGTGAGGGTTTGGCTCTAACACATTATATTTTAGGTGAGAAAAGAAATACTCCACTATTCAGTAAGCTGGAGAAAGAAGAGAATCAGAGTTTGATTCACTTGAGTGTTGTGGTATTTATGCAGATGTCTGCTATTCACTATACTCTGCTATAATTTTCTTTAAGAAAAAAAATCTCTTTTCTAATTTATAAAACAGTCATGTTTTATAAATTATATTTAAATGACACTGTTTCTTTGCACCTAGCAGAAACATTACTAATGTACAGAGATCAGTGCAAAAACTTAATTTGCCTCTATAGCCAGACATCATTTTTCTTTGTAGGCAGAAGAGGCAAGCACTGGTTTTAAAGAAGCAGCAATGTTGTGCATGCAGTAGTCAACACAAAAATCCCTTCTAACTGCATGAGACAGACACTGCTATTTATATTATATGAAAGGTTTTACTTCTCTTTTTTAAAAAATATTTTTAGTTTAAATATTTTTAGTTGCTATAGAGATATCTGAAACTCATCACTGTCTCTAGCTACATTCTGTGACCTATTATTCCTGAGGAATAATCCCCAAAGCATCATAGCAATTGGTTACAATTTTCCTCTTCCTAAAAATTGCCCATTCCCTCTGCATGAATTGCTCAAATAAAGGGGTTGTCTGCAGATGATCTAAGCATAGGTGTAGGAAGTTATTTTGCCACTAGCAGAACTATTGCTGTATGAAGAGAAACCATATATCTGCAAAGCTATTTTTCTGCCTTTGTTCTGACTCTTTGGCGGCCAGGAGACTCTATTCACTGATGCAACTTCTGATCTCTAAATGCTCAACTTTTCAGTGCCCTGTTCTGCAGTGGTGTGAGGAAAGACAAAGTGCTTATTCCAAAGTGTGGAGAGGGATCCAGTTCCCAGGTATGGTATTCTTATTTATTGTTGTAAAAGCATATTAGCATATGCAAAATAACCCTTAATTAGGACAATGCTGGCAAATGTGTTTCTGGTCATAAAATGACAAAACCAGTACATCAGCTGGTCACTGCTAAAAGAGCTTATGGTAGTTGAACTCATGCACTACATAAACATGTGTTTATAAAAGTGATTAGTGGCACGTTAAAACTACTGTACAGCAGAAAATACTGGGCATTGAGGAGAAGAATGGAAGGTATCTGGGAGGAAAATTGTCTGATATACAATTTCTGGAATTAATTTGCTTTTCAAGTTCTTGTAGCTTGAGAAAATTTTGTGATGCTGACTCTTTAACAAGCTTGCATTGCACCTCTGTGATTCTTACAGGAGAATTTACAGCAGGACATAGGGCAGCTGGGCATGGATCTATCCCCACTTCACACAGAGAAATGAAACCCCATTAATCTGGTTCCCCTTAAGCTCTGGGTCCTTTTTATACCAGTTCATATTGAGGAGTCTTTTCTGTAAAGGCTTCCAATACCTAAAGGCTTACAATAGCACATTTGGTGTCACTAACCCACCTGAATGGACGCTGTGTGATATCATGTTAATTTGTGGTTGCACAAAAGAATGCCATTCTTAAGAATAAAGCAACCACCACAAGTAAAATTTGTTATGCAGTTGTATGGATATGTATGGATATTTCTGTGAGTTCAAGGTTAATTGGTGGGGGAGGAATCTTCAGTTTCATATCAAATATTAACCTGGCTTAATGAAGCTGCTCCTCCTAGCTCAGCAACCTGCCAGGTAGATGGACTCTAGACTGAGAACATGGCCACAACAAATAGGTGCTCATTTATCAGCACCATTCCTTCACTTCAAAATACTGGTTTGTGACAGTATCCTGCGTACTGTCTAAATTTCATGTTTGATTGTGAATGCAATGAAACCACCACCAATAAAAAAACAAACCAAAGGTGTCTGAATTTTATACCTGTGCTTTATCATATGGTTGTACTTTAATTTGTCAAAAATCCTTACCCAAGAAATGTATGCAGTTCGTATACAGTTTGAACTTGGATTTGTCACTTGCAAATAGCTGTGTTTTCTTTTGCAGACTCAGAATGTAATAGTGCTAATTCAAGAGCATGTGCCACACAAATCAAAAACCTGGAAAGTGTTAATTTCCAGGCCAGGTTCAGACCATCTCAAGTGTTCCAGGGAAGGTTAAAATGAACAGGTGAAGCTATTGCAATGCATAAGGAGCTGGCAGCAGGAATAATTATCTTAGCTGACTGCCAGGTGGTTATGTCTGCTGAAATATGCCAAAGGGGTGGGAAGGAGAGTAGGGTACTGGATGTATTATTTTTAAGTTATGTTTACCTGAGTGAAGAAAACAAAGTCTATCATAGTTTTGTGCCTGCTTTAGGAGAAAATAGGAGTAGTAGTTTGTATTTGTTGATGGTTGTTTTAGGTGTATCATGGTGCCTGTGATTTAAAGGACCTGTGTAGGTAAGGATTTAAGTTTTATTTAATTGTCTGCATTCTGCTGCAGATGTTTCTCCCTGCTGTATATTCCTCTCTTGTTTTAGTCTTCACTTTGAGCTTTGTAACACCTTCCCATGTCTGTAAATTAATAATTCAGATTAAGTCTCTGAGAGTTGTTCTTATGTGTCCTATAAATTTGGTAAGTGGTTCAAATTCATCAGCCAAATACTGATTTAGGAAAACTTCTCCTGTGTCTTCTTTTTGGTTTAGTTGCCTGTCTGTTTGTATATGTTTGCCATCAAAAAAATCACATAAAGCATAGGAAGGCAGATTGCCGTTAGTGGGCTTTGTTGTAAGAAAATAAACCCTGAATAAGATGAAATAGATGGCATTATTTTTTATTATAGAGTGGAGGGATTAATTCAGGAAAAAGTAACCTCTAAACTGAGGGGGAGCAATGTTATTTAGAACTGGAGCATGGCTTGGCACTCTGCTGAGGGTAAGTTGCAGCGTATTGATGCAGCGCGGCAGGAGCAGATTGGAGAATCTGACTGCAATCTCCCTTCATTTACTGTCATGCTGGGTGAATAGGGTAAAACACCAATTGTTTATATGACTAAGGAATATTGAGAAAGTACTGAATGAATTTTACCTGCCTTCCTTAGCAATTTAGCTGCTGGAAATTATTGCAAGTT
Organism: Acrocephalus scirpaceus scirpaceus; assembly: GCA_910950805.1. Lineage (NCBI taxonomy): Eukaryota > Metazoa > Chordata > Aves > Passeriformes > Sylviidae > Acrocephalus > Acrocephalus scirpaceus. Next base: position 7,418,839 of record OU383778.1, on the reverse strand, counting down.
GTATAATAAGATCAGTCAGAATGAAGAACTGTTGTTGGAGAACATCTGTGTTTAAATGATCAAGCAGCGCTATCATGAAGATTTTTTAGTTCTTGTGCCACATATATTTGTGTATGAGTAACCATGAGTAGTAATAACATAACAGATGTTATTTATTTTTTTAAAAGTTAAGGAAGTGGCCTAGATGTGGGGCTTTTCAGTGAAGAGGTGATATACTCATAAAAAGCCAGAGGGTGGTATGCTGCTGGCATATCTGAAAGGCTAGAGAAGTCAGCATACTGCTTTAATGTCTGGAAGAGTTCCAGGTTTAATGAGCATTTAAGCTCCTTTCTGCTGTGGGAACACCATAATGAATACCGACAAGCCTGTGTTGCAGGTTGGCTGACACAGCTGTCCTCAGAATTCAAGGGCTTTCATAGTTGCCCATCCCTGAGTTCTTCACTGTTTTTGAGTAACCTCCTGGCCCCAGACTCAGTATCCTTCCTGACAATGAAAGCAAGTCAAAGACTTGGAAAATTGCTTTCTCACCACTTCTGGAAGTGATAAAGAGTAGTGTCATCTTAAAAACAAAAACCCCTCCTGTGTTTCAGTGTGCTGTGCATAAACGTCGATCTTTGTTATGAACTGTTTTGTCCATGCATATTTGGGGAGGAGAGTGATGGAAGTTCATAATGCTGCCATTGCTGAATAATTGTGGAGTAAACTTCTTTTACTGAGCATAACTTTGAACACAAGTGTAAGGGACCAAGTGTGTTGCACAACACTGCTCTTTGTTCTTATACTGACAGCAAGTAGGGCTGTTTTAAAAGGGGTATAAAAGAGAAATAGCCATGGTAACTATCAGATGAACTCTGATGCTCTTTTGCTATGTCTGTTAGGTAGGCTCAATTGTGAAGGCTCAATTTTCTTAAATGTGCATGAGCCATCAGAGAAGAATTTGTTACTCCACAAAGATGAACGTAGGAGAAAAGTATCAACTACAGTGAAATACAGAGGAAAAAGGCCAATTTCCATTTTAATTGGGGAGGGTACACCATGTAAGTCTGTGGATATCTAGGTGTGGGGTTTTTATATATTTAAGACAAGTTTCTCAAAATCTCCTCTTTCACAAGGGGTACCTCACTGTCTACCAAACCTGACAATCACCATGAAGAAAGAGCTCTTAGAGGCACTTGAGATAATTACTTACAGGAGCCAGCCCTAAGGCCTTGCAGTATGATTCTTTCCTCAGTCATGCCTTCCATAATGTCCTATGCACCTATTATTTTCAGAGCACAAGCTGAAAGTCTCTTGAAGATGACATAATTTGGTTCAGACCAAGTTTTAGAAAGAACTTGAAGCAAAATCTATGATGTAACATTATGCTGGGTTTCTTTTTTTACTTATTCTGCCACAGCAAGTGAATAGTAAAATGTATCTCCTAAAAGGTGGATCTGATTTTTAAATAGCAGCTTTGGCAGGTGAGACATCGAAAGGACTTACAAGGATAGCATCTGTAGCATTCAAAGTATAGTTCTGAAACACTAGGTCACCTTAAAAAACAGTAGGTGGTAGCAAGGTTTGATTGTGCGACACTCAGAGCGTAAAAGCTTCCTATGTAATTTGGAAATGCATTTGCTAAGGACAGAAATTATTCTTGAGTGGTTTAGTGTTTTGAGTATTGAGTAGTTGGTGTTCTTTTTTGGTTTTGATTTTCTTTTTTTTTTTTTTTTTCTTCAAGCAGTTGATGTGAAAGGCTACAGCTGAAATCAGGGCACTAAATGTTGAATCCACCTTTTGTGTGTAAGTTGCTAGATTTTTATTCAACTGTTCATGATAAATCATGCTTGCTGTAGGCTGGAAAGGGCTTTGGAACTGTCTAGTTTGATCCCTGATCAGCTTGCTTATTTTTACTTTGCAGTGAGAAAGCTTTTTGATGTGGTTCAAAATATTTCAAATAAAATGTACTTTGCTCCAGACAGATTCAGTAAGTAGTGTGACTAATTCATTAACAATACCTCCATTTCACATTTGCTTTTAACTTTCACTCCCACCAGATGACAAAAGAAATTAGAGGTGTGAGAGATTAATCTCTGGGCTTTGTGCTAGGAACTCTCTTGTCCCCAGTGTTCCTGACTGTGTACTTGTAGTTTGATCTGGACTAGCTTTCATGTTCTCCCTTCACTCCTGTTGGTGATGCCATTTCTTGCACGAGAGCAATAACCCTGACAGGAGAAATTCAATTCATAAATTGCTCTCGAATCTGAAACCTACAGAGTTAAACTCGTGTAGCTCCGTGCTTCTCCTTCAAGCACTTTGAGGTTTGCTGATCGAAAACACGTATCAAATTGAGCTAAATTAGTATACTACAAATTTGGGATGCTCAATTTAGCATTACTGTGAAAAATCCATTTGGGATAATAGACTTTACCCCAGGGATTTAGAAGAGCCACAAGGAAAAAAAAGTTCAGTCTTGGATTGCTAATTAAAAATCAGTAGCATTGGGAAATGTTTCATGCTTCAGTCTAATTTTTGACAAGTATGAATCACAGAATATCCTGAGCTGGAAGTGACCCAGAAGGATCATCAGAATCCCACTCCTGTACCTGAGAGCCTTGTCCAAGCACTCCTTGGACTCTGTCAGGCTTGGTGCTGTAACCACTTCTCTGGGGAGCCCAGGCACCCTCTGGGTGAAGAACCTTGTTCTAATATCCAACCCAAACCTGCCCTGACACAGCTTCAGGCTATTCCCTTTGGTTCTGTCACTGGTCACCACTGAGAAAAGATCAGTGCCTGACCCTCTGTCTTCTCCTTGTGACAAAATTGTAACTGCAATGAGGTCTCCCCTCAGTCTCCTTCAGGCTGAATGGACCAAGTTATCTCAGACACTTTTCATACTGCTTCCCCTCAAGGCCCTTCACCATCTTCGTTGTCCTCCTCTTGACTCTCTCTAACAGCTTGGTGTCTTTATAGTGTGGCACCCAAAACTATGCACAGGACTCGAGGTGAGGCCTCCCCACTGCAGACCAAAGCAGGACAATCCCATCCCTTGCCTGGCTGGTGATGCTGTGCCTGATGGTACCCCAAGACATGGTTGGCCCTCCTGGCTGCCAGGACACTGCTAAATCCTAATCAACTTGTCATTCACTGGGACTCCCAGGTCTCTTTCTGCAGTGCTGCTCTCTAATCTCTTGCATCCTAGGCTGTATGTGTGTGATAGCTTCTATAGATAAGTTAATGCAGAGAGATACTCCCAAAGATTTAAGGAGGTCTGTTGTAGTGTCTGTTCTGCTACACTAGTGTTGTAGTGACTTTGAGTCTTGCCTTTCTTTATAGATGACCTGAGCTGAAAAATGGGATAAGTTGCAGAGCATTTACTCATTGCACAAGGCTGTTGGTCTCCAGAAGGGCTGTTAGGTTTGCAGATCACTGATGTTTAGAAAAAGGACCATATTAGCAATTTAACAATATAGAGTGCCGCTAGAAGATATTGAAATACTAATGCCAGAAGAAAAAGGTAAGTCTTCGCAGTAATGTGTACAGTCTTGAAATTGCAGTCAAAGCTGGTTTTCATCCATCATTTCTGAAGGCATCTTAGGACCCAGAATTTTTTGATTTTGTTTATTTTAGCAAAATTGAACCTATCTAGGCATGACATTGCTCTTTGTTAATACACAGAAGGGTTAAATAAAAAGAAAAGAGAGAAGGAAATAGACAATGAAGACAATTTTTGTGTAAGGAGACAATTGAATCAAGCTGCAATTTAGGATACAATCTAGTTGTAAGAGGAAATTATTTTTGTGCATACCTTGATGGGAGTGGGAGAAAAAGAAGTTTCAACCTCTGTTTCCACAAGAGCCTTCGTAAATCTAGAAAATTTATTATAATTGACTTTTGCAGCACAGAAATTATGTTCATGATCTAGGAGGCCTTTCCTAGTCTTCATTAGCAGAAACTGTCTTGCAATTATATTATCTACTTGGTTTTACCTTTACAGGAAAATAATATAATACTGTTAAAGGGAATATTTGTAAATTCTCATGTAAAAAAATGATACATATATCCATTTGTGTAAATAAACCTGCTTCCATTCAATGTGGGGAATATGAAAATAATTTTATTATCCTCTGTGCCAGAAAGAGTATTCTGAATTATATATAGTAATTATACTGCTGATAGCTATAACATTTTTTTTCTGCTATATTATTGATTTTAGTCACAAAATGTAACTTTAAGCCAATTGTCATAGACAAGAAAGCCAAGAAAAATACTGGGGGAAGAAAAGTATGATGACAAAAATTGGAAAGTCTTTTCCCCAATCTGTCCCCCCAAGATTATGTGCATCTTCCTAGAGTCTTCTTCACGGAAAACAATATATTGTATAATGCAGATGTTGTAAATCCCGCTAATTTTTCACTGAAGTTGCACCCTCCCTCCCCTGCAGGGAATATTATTAATTCTGAGTATGGTGGAGATTGACACCAGTGTAATTATGCAGAAAATCTTCTTGTCATCACTTTGAATGCTAGTTAAGATGCTGCTTCTGTTTTCCTCACTACTGAAGACTGCAGTCTACTGAGTTCCTACTGAGCATGCAGGAACACAGTCTGGAGTTTGTGTACGTTTCAGTATAGAAAACTGAAGATTGTTTTTGGAGGGGGGAGTAAAAGAACAATCATGACTCTAGGCACTGTTTTCTGGACTGGATCTTTGAGGTTGGATTCTGTATCTGAAATGCTGTAAAATAATTTATTGAGGATTTCAGATGCCCTTGTGAAGAAAGTTTTTGGAGTAAGCTGAAGCAGGAAAGTGTTTCTATGCTCTTACTAATGAGGAAAAATAGTTAAAAGATGTATATGTTAATTTTAGTGTAATACAGAGTGTGAAGAAAAATCTTAAATTTTTCTTCACACTCTGTATTACACTAAATCTATCATCACCTTCTAAACAAAGTGATGTTTAGAATACTTTCTAATACATCTAAAGCACTTTAATCAAAGCAGTATTACTTTTATTAAATATGCTCAAGTTTATGAAGTCTGTCCTGAACTAATCTCTGACCTACACATATATTCCTGCAATCTTGCAAGTTATGCACTTTTGCCCAGCTCATATTGCATTCAGCCCAATGTAAAGCTAATGACTGAATATTGATTTTTCTGGGAGAGCTGCATTCCCTACACTTCAATTTGGATTCTATGAAAATTGAACTCCTGTTTGGATGCAAGTGGTCTCAGAAGAAAACCCATTTTATATGAAGAAGAGTAAGTCTTATAGAGAGCTATTAAAACACAAATAGAATATATATTTTTGGAGAGAATATCATATATTTATGTGTTTCAGGGTTTTTGGTATAATCAGGTCCCAAATACTGGTTGCCACTGTCTATGTTCTGTCCAACTCCTGCCTTTCTGGTGTGTGTGACACAATGGCAGCAGTGGTTCTTCAAGTCTTGCTGCCCAGAATGTGTCAGCACTGACCAAAAGTAACATCGGTTAGAAATTTTTAGTGTCAAATTGAAGATAAAGGCTTGGCACTTTATCAGAGTGTTCATCTTTCGTGATGCCAAAGGCCTCTATTGATTTTAAAATCAACTCAAGACTCCACATATATTTTTCTGTTTTTCCAATGTGATAGATAGCCAACATATAAAAGATTATGAAGAAAGTATTGCAAAAAAGCAAAATGATCTTTTAGAGGTGCAGTGCTTGTAAAGAATACAATTTCAATTGTTTTGATGGCATCTTTTTTGCCTCCACTGCTTTCAGGGAGCAATCTCCTTTTCTGGCAAAGAAAAGTCAAAAAGCCTTATTTATACTACATGCATGCATATTTTTTGTGGCACATTCCTTTTAAACAAACACTTCAATATGTTTTCTGTAAATTACAAGCTCTGCAATACTTTAAATACATGAGAATGTACTATATTCAAGAAAACACTCTTCTGTTTCCCTTATGTTTTATAAAGATCATTTTAGGGTATTGCATGTTTTTGGATGTTGTTTTATATCAATCATTGTATCAGTTGTGTTCTTGATAAAATCCAAAGCACTGGGCTAGTGAAAGTAACTCTGTTGTAAATCATTTTGAGGGAAAGAAAGGGCAAGTATGTAGATAATAAACTTGGGATTGTAGAGGTCTCTAATGGTCCTTACCCTAGAAAGAATTTCATTTGGGAATTTGGTTTAGGTCTTGAACAGGGTTACAGAGCTCACAGCTATCTGCTGTGTGGGGAGGACAGCCATGAGGCCCTCAGGGTGTGGGGTGTCTGCACGCCCTTGCTCTGAAGAAGGGCTGGTGCAGCAGGAGGAGTGCACGCAGCAGCCTTTGCCAAGGCTGGATTTCCTGGGGTGGTCAGCCCTGAAGCCTGAGGGGTGGGGGGTGTAGGAGGCTGAGATGACTGGAGAAGCCCAAGGTGGTCAGTAAACTCCTGGGTATGTTCAAGAGGTTTAGAAGGCTCAACAGCCCCCATGGACTTCTCCAAAGAGCTACTCCCTAGGCAGATAGTGCCTGGCTCCTCTTGCTCTTTCTTCCCAGGTGCAGGGCTTTGCATTTGCCCCAGCTGAACTTCATCCTCCCTTAGTACCCTCCCCCAAGCTTCCCTGGGGCCTTCCAGGTGGCAGCTCTGCCCAGGACTCTGCTGCCTTTTGGAGAAGTGCAGTATGACTACATGTTAGGGTGGAGCTGAATTGGTATAAATATAATTGTGAATTAAATTTATTCCCGTGTGCATCCATTTTTTATTTTCACAAGCTTTTACTTCAAATACATTTCTGTGTTTTGTCATAGCCACTGTGAAAGGAGTTAGGGATTTTGTTTTTGTATTGTTTTGGTGTTGTTTTTGAGAAGGGGAGCACTGTTACCTAAGTGACAGCAGTGAAAAACTGGGTGCTGATGCTTAACTATACAGGCTGTTGCTGCTGCAGGGAACAGTTCTCCTGGGTGATGTGCCAGTAGGTGGAAAAGGAATAGCTGTCCTTCAGCACAGGCAGACTAGAGTGCTATGCAAACGTTACTTGGATGTTTAGTGGTGCTTGATATGCGTCTCTTGGGGTGAATGTTTTTAAGGTGAAGTAAACAAGGAAAGGTCTGCTGGACTCCAGCCTTAGTGATATATTAGCAGGAAATACTAATGAGCCTTGCAATTCTGTTTTCAATATAATATTTGCTTTTTCTAATGGATATTATCCTACCTACCTCTGCCCATAGGATGATGTAGCTCTTTGCAATGATAACAATAACATTATATAATGAGAAATATATCTGTGGAGCTGGTATATTTTATAGAACCATTTTTATTGACAATGTTAGTATTCAAAATCCTCATGTGGGTTGATCATTAATGCTCATTTAAAAACCATCAGAGGATTGCTTATAGCACAAATACAGTGCAAGGAATTTAAATCTTAATTATGTGCAGAGAGATATATGAAATAGAATTTGTAGTCACAATGCATTTCTTGATTGTGAATCCATAATATATTATTGTTTCTTTAGAGAGTTGAAGAGACGCCATTAATGTAAAAGGTGAAAGTGCTCATTAAATCAGTGGTGCAGCACCAGGCTCTTAATTTGATAAAATGAGACTTGGAATTGGGTAACTGCTGCACTTATGGCTTTTTTAAAACTGTGCTGGTTGTGGTGGAGATATTTTGATAGTGAGTTCAGTATTTTGACAATGTGCAAAACTTAATCCTTTAAGGCATATTCCTTGCTTTAAGTGCTACATGAAAGTGATAAATAGCACTTAATTAATCCATAGCTAAAGTGTAGATTTTGCTATAGTTGATGGTTAAGATTTTTTTGCACCTTCTCAGTGTTCAAGGTTAGATATTAAAAAGGCAATTACTGAAGTGTGATACTATTCCTATTGTTTTACAATATATGTTTGGGTTTCTAAAATTACTGATTTGATTCCATCTATTCTATATACTTGGTATACATCATCTATACACTTTTTGACATTGTTCTTATTTATGTCTGGCTGAAATTTTTAACAGCCCTTTTATAAGGTGGAAGAGTACCTTTAAGTAACCCGAAGCATTGTGAAAGTTTGTTTCTGCTTAGCTGGTTCATTTTAAGTCCATTATAATTGAAATATTTGAAATATTTAGTAGTTGTTTTTCGAAACTCACAAAACACATGTAGGTGAAAATTTTTATTTCAATGTTATTCAAAGTATTTATTTGAAAGAGCTCAAAGCCTACCAAACTTCTTAATTTTGGTTCAGCAAAGGACTTTGGCTATATAAATGGTATTGTATAAAAGGAAAAATAACCTTTCTCCCTGTGCTATGCTGATCTGCACATGTTCTTCCTGTTGCTCTGCACTAAAACATGGCTAAAGTTTGTGTATGTTGAAGGTTATTTATATCTGTATGCATACCAGTATAAGATTCTTACTGTACACATGGAAAATGAAAGTATCAGCATGGAGACGAGGAGTTAAAGTTCTGCTTGTGTCATTGATCTCATTCACAAATTATATTAAACATTGGCTTGCTAGCAAGCAGAGTGAGTGCATGGGTTCAGAGCTTCAAAAATGATCTTTTAAGGAACAAATTGGCCTGGTCTTTGTACCTGGATTCATACAATGTGCACTCCAATGTATCAGTGCTGTATTTGAAGCCACATCTTAAATGAGGCACTGGGATTTCCATTCTATGTGGAAAGCTTGCCAGGTTCTCCAGGGGCTGCTCTCTCTGGGCACTTGTATCTGTGACCTCCGGCTAGAAGTTAGTGCAGACCTGGCTGCTGGTTAACAGCAATGTGGTGGAGCCTTGGGCTGTAGCACATCAGAATAAAATTAACCGTGGCCATTGTAGGCCAGTTGTTAATGTAGAGCACCTGATAAGATGAACGGTGACTGCCTCTCTGGTGCTGATGACACACTGTATAAAATAAGTAAATAGCATAACTGATTTCTTTGGCCTCAAATATTTTAATGCCATGCTTTATCACAGGGAGCTGTTCTCTAACTCAGAATAACTAGTTTAGTTTATTTACCTAGATTTCTAGGAAAGCTATAGGAGTACTAGGCTATATGAAAAAAATCTGTTTACTCTGACCCAGGGAATATTGTTCTCTGTGTGGTTTGGGGGGTTATTTTAACAGAGATGAGTTGGAATTGAAATACTTACTAGCAGCCAACCTAAACCTCCAATTACCTGGAAAACTTCAGGCTGAACATTCAGCACTGTAATTACCTCAAAATTACTAGCTGAGTCTGGACAAAATATTTTTCTTTGGCATTTTGCTTCATGCCTCTAGCTCAAAAGAGAAATTAAACCTGCAAATGCTGGAGGTGCTGTCAAAACAAGACAACCAAAGCAAGAAACAAGCTGCTTTTTAATTTCTATTGATTTTTCTCAAACTTTTTGAACTTGTCTTCTGTAAAATAACTGCAAGATGTTATATCATTTACTACTGTTCTTAATTAAACTTCAAGGTACTGAGCAAGGAGGTGAAGTCAACAGACGAAGCCAACATAAGTAAAAAGACCAGAATCTGGGAGCAGATAGCACCGAAGTACAAGCATGCTGCAAAGTATTTCAGTCTCTGTTCTAGTCTCAAGAACAGTTTGAAATAGAGAGTCTTGCAATTGGTTGAGTGAGAGCTTGTTTCTCAAGAGACCTGTGAGACACAACTGTGATGCGTGTCTATTTTTCAGTCATCTCTAGACATGGGTCATGGGTAGCATAGTCATGGACTATTTATGTTAGGGAAGTATGAACCCCCAAAAATGGTAAGTTAGTGACCCTAAACAAGTTGTAAATGTAAACTGGCCCAGTGCCAGACAACAGTTAATGGTTGACTGTGAATGGAGTCATCAATGGGCTTGAGTGTTTTCTGGTCAACTGGATTTCAGAGGAGTTCAGACATTTTTTCTAATTTTGATTTATAATGGGCACTAATGGACTCCCAACAGCTCTTCAGATGTGATTGATGAGGGTGAGTCTGTGCTCATTCTCATGCTATGAGAGGGTTTTCAAACTTGGAACATGTGCCACTTTGGCATGTGCTTATTGACAGGTGTAGAACTAGTCTCTGTGAGACTGGTCTCAATAGCATCTAGGAAGAGCATGGAAGAAAGGAACTGTGAATCTGTTTTCCCCGAGGGCACACCAACCATCTGACCTTAAAACTTGTTCACCATTAGAGAAATCAGTGTCATGATGGTGTTGCTTGCAGATATCTTACGTTAATCTTTCAATAAACCTGTCTAGGCACAAAAACTGCAGTCCGGTCTTTTTTCAAAGCTGAAAGGGTAGTGCCTGAATATGATTCTGTGGTTCTATGCTATGATTCTATATAGCTGAGGATAAAAGATAAAAGCAGTGCAGGATTTTCTGGAGTATAACTTATCTAATGGGATTTTATGTCTTGACTCTTTTATGTACTGTTCTTCAGATGTTAGCTTTTAGAGTTTTAGAAAATACCTGTGGAATCACATCAGACTTCTCTCTGTGCTGCTCCATCAATTTCCATTCATGTATTTTAGGCTGTCAGTTGTTCCAGAAGGACCTGTACTTGAGAGGTGTGGTTGACAGTCAACCCTCCTCTTCTTAGAGATGGTTTTAGATGGACTGAATGCTTTGGTTAAAATGCAGGAAAGAGAAACTCCTTCTACAGCATAATGCTTAGCAACTTAGCAATGCTTTGTGACACAACACTTGGTTTTTTGGAGGCTTGAATAACACTCAATTAGCAGGTGAGGAAAAGGGACATAAATGCTAGTTTTGATGGTTTTATAGTAATTTTACTGTTTCTTAAAACCATTTAGAACAAATGATACTGTGACGAAATGTTAGTAGTTTCAGTGAGTTGAACAGAAAGGTGATGTGTCTGCTGCCTTTGTAAATAACATTTTCTTTCAGTCGTGGGGCCAAGATTTGGGCTGAACAAAGTGAGGATTTTTTTTTATCAATCATTTTAGAAGGCGTAGAAAAGACAAAGTAAAAAGTCATCAAGGACTGTTGTGTGTATAGAAACCTAAAGAAATCTGCATCATGATGAAACATTGTCAGGATTTCCCAGGTAGCTTTTTGGTTTATTTTTTTCATTAATCTCTGCAACAAAAGCAAGATGACTATTTATTGAAAAAAATCGTCATGTCGCTTGCTTTAGCTGTTATGTGATCCCTAAGAAAACCCAGCAGCGTGAAGGATATGCATTCTCCCTGAACTTCCCGAAGAATTCAAGAGCAAATGAGTAGGTTGTGACTTTCAAGCCTGAGCAGCCTTTGTCTGAGAGACCCAGCTATAGTGTGTTCTGGCCAAGAAGGGTAGAACATATCCAATCCAAAGTCGAAAAAAAAAAATAAATCAGAGTTTCTGCTTGAATGAGTAAGTAATCTGAGTTGTTCTAGGAAAGAGAAATTATGCTTTTGTAAAATATGATTTAAACATACCTTGTGTCTTCCATTAGAGTGAAGACTAGAAAATTCTTATGTCATAAATCAGTTGATTCAAGCAATGAAGAATGGAAATTCTGCTTCCTAAATGCTTACTCTAGTTAGGTTTATGAACATGTTGAAACATACAGTAATTGCAGGCTTCAGAACTATTCTGTTACTTACAAATACTTACAAACAATCTTGATAAAGGTCCTTTTCCCATAAGTTGCCTGTCAATGAACTCCAGTGTCACTTCAAAAGATATTTTTAAGAGGAGATTTGTAGTTGAAAGCTTTCATGATTTTAACAGTGTTTTAGGGTTGTTTTCATTCTTGCGTGTTGACAGCTTTTCAAAATTTTAGCAAGTCCTGCAGGTAGAAAATATGTACATATCGGAATTGGATAGATGAATTTAGGGGGAAAATGAGTAACTGCTTGGGGTTTTTTACTTTTAAGAAAAAAGATGTTGCAATTATTGAACTTTTTTTCATTAGTATTATCTCTTTTACTAGAAATGCAAAATTTCAATGATGATATTTAAGATTTGTATATTCCTTCTACAAATTGTAAGTAATATGAAAAAATTTTCTAAATCAAGTTAAAATAATTTTGCTTACAGAAAACTTTAACAGTTTTTTCAAAGCATTTGGAAAACACTTGTTACCAAAACATTAAGAAAAATTTAATTTAGAGGTTTGAACAAGAAAAGTCATAAAGGAAGAATGTATTTTGAAATGGAAAAATCCTTGTCATTGTGGGTGAAACTGGGATATGTTAGACTTGGCATCCAATGCCCAGCATGCTGAGCATTGTTGGACTACTGTAATTTACTGAATGTACACCTGTATTGTGTGTAAATTCCATAGGGACAGGATATTATTTTGAGAAAAGAAATTTTGTTATCTTTATAAACACTTGATTTTTTTTTCTCAGATGTATTTATAAACATTATTCTCTACATAAATCAGATGTAAAATGCAAACTTCCTATTTAATGTAGAGGATTCAAATACATCCTGATACATCCTGATATGTACCACTAGAGTGATTCAAAGAACATGCAAAGTTCTTTAATTTAGGATGATCTTATTTATTTAGCACATGGTAAATCTTAGCTCAGATTTCAAAAATATTCAAAAAAAGCTATTGAAAGGAGATTGTTTCTTTCTGTAAGGAAAATCATAACTTTCCTTTAACTTCTGAACATGATTTTACAGCTCAGTGACAGAAAGAAACATATTCAAAGTGAAATATCCCATCGTGGTTTCATCTCACCCTTTGAAGACAGTGGTAGGAGGAAATACGCATACTTCATTGGCAGACAATGACAAATTACTTTTTAACATGTTTAAGTTTTTGCAGTGAGATTAGTTTTCTACTGGAAGGTTTCTTATCTTATCTGGTGTAAATCTTCCAGCTTATATTTTCAAACAGGCTCTCTCGTCAAATTTAGTTTTTGAGGAATCTCAAATACATCACATCTCCCTGCCTTATGCTATTTCTTGCTTTAGTAAGGAAGGAAAAAAAGAAAAAGAAAGAAAGAAAAACAAGAAAATAAGATATTGAGGAGATATGTCTTCAAGCTACTTTTTCCATTAGATAGGAAAGTAAAACCCAGAGGTTCAGCTACGCTGATACTTTGCCTCTGACAAAGGCCAATATCATATGCAAAGCCAAAGCAGCATCTGATTTTTCCTGCTTTATTTTCCCTGGTTTCAATATAATCAGAAGATGGAGACATCATATCCAGCTACAGCTGTTATTTATTACTGTGCCTTCAACTGAGCAGTGGGAAATTGCCTATGACAACAAAAGATTCTCACAAAACTGTTTTTTCCCATTCTGATCTCCTCCTGCTTATGAGCCATGGCAAAGCAGCTTGAGCTTTCTTTGTACAGTTTCCATTCTTATCAATCTGCTGATCCACACTCTTTGTACAAAATGAACTGCTGATCGTCTGCTTCGCCATTCCTTGCCATCTTTCAGGTAACTCCTACCCAATCTAAAAATGTCCCTGGATTAAGCATCTTATATCAATTGCTGGATACAACCAGCAAGAGTCTAGGCTGTTCTTTGTGCTCTTGTCTTTCTAGGGAATAAATTTACAGGGCAGACAGGATTGGCACCTATTTATTCTCTAAGGGATCAGCATAATAAAAGTATGCCTTTTGGTGCTGCCACAGTAATAGGAAAAGCCTTGCAGAAGATACAAAAAAATATCTTCAGGATATAATTCAATCCCAACTACTCCAAAAAAAAAAAAAAAAAAGCGCACAGTACAGCTAGTGTGGAAGTAAGTTCGAGCAAATTGGACAAATGAAGCCTAAATTATAAATTTGTCCTGTAAGAGAGGATGGAGAAATAAACCAGAAAGAACAAACAAACCCCAACTCCCTTTTATCTACACCTCCTGCCCTCCTTTAGCCCCCCTACCCTCGCCAATTTCTTAACTCATGTAAGACAGCACAATTCCTTGTTAAATAAATGACACAATGGGTATCAGAGAGTCTATTCCCAGCATTTTAGATCAGGCACTAGTTACTGGAGAAGCAATGAAGTAGGCAGTGTGTATTCATGGAGTCATAGAATGGCTCAGGTTGGAAGGGACCTTAAAGGTCATCTAGTTCACACTCCCCTGGCATGGACAGGGATGCCTTTCACTAAATCAGATTGCTCAGAGCTCCATCCAATTTGGTCTTCAACACTTCTAGGGATCTGTGCTCTGGGCAACCTGTTCCAGTGCCTCACCACCCTTACAGTAAAGAATTTCTTCCTAATAGCTAATCTGAACCTGTCCTCTTTCACTTTGAAGCCATTCCCCCTTGTCCTATTACTATATGCCCTTGTGAAAAGTCCCTCTCCAGCCTTCTTGTAGGTGCCCTTTAGGTACTGGATGGCTGCAGTTACCTCACCATGAAGCCTTTTCTTCTCCAGGCTGAACAATCCCAGTTCTGTCAGCCTTTCCTCATAGGAGAGATGCTCCATCTCTTTAATCAACTTGGTGGCCTCCTCTGGACTCACTACAACAGGTCAATGTCCTTCCTGTGCTGGGGAGCCCAGAATTGGCTGCAGCACTACAGTTTGAGTCACGAGAGCAACGTAGAGAGGCTTCCATTTAGCTAAAGCAGAGGATGGGCATTGGCATATCTGAAATTGCCTCAGTTCAGGACAGGGAAAGCTTATGCTTTCTTGTTTCTGTTTGGCTTTTCTCTTTGATTAGCTTTAACACTAAAAGCAATAGTGTGAGCATCTTTGTTCAGAAAAATGATCTTTATGCTTTGTGCTTTATTGGTTTAGTCTTTCTCCTTTTCTGTGTTTGGCATGTGCATAGATGATGTTTGGTTCAGTTCCATTAGGAAGAGGTGTGTATTTCCAGCAGATCCTTGGTGACTGAGCAGACATTTTTATTCCTCTCCTCCCCACCTTGAAGTTATGTACAAACACATCTAAACTTCAGCTAGTACTTACCACTTGGTAAAGATGTTATTAAAATGGAAATATCCCTAGCAAGAAAAGGGAAAGACAGTTGGGATCATAATGGCTTGCAGTGGCTGTTGCCTGTGTTTTAAAAAGCAGCTAATGAGAAACTAAAGAACAAACTGTGGTAAGAGATCAAAAGAACACCAAGTAAAGCTGATAATGAACAACCTGAGAAGTAAATTACGGAAAGCAAAAAAATGTGTGGAAAAGGAACAGGAGAATTGGTCTTTTTTTTGATTAAAAGGTAGTGATGTAGCAGAACTTCAAATGTTTATCTTCCTTCTTGGGGTGTGTGCAGTATGAGTCACTGAGTTACTTCCTACCTAGTGTGATAAGATTAAAACACTGGAGAAATTTAGAAAGGAAACTATAGACGATATACAGAGAATGACCTTTATTAAGGATACTTTTTTTTTTTTCATTGCATGAGGTGCAGCTCCTTACCAGTAGGGAAAAATTAGCATCCTACCCAGAGAAATAGGAACTAAGTGTGGAAAAGATTTTGATGAGTTTTGGAGCTGACTTTTCTTGTCTCATGTGGTAAAGAACCCATGAACTTCCTTTCTTATTATATCAAAGAAAGATCACATAGGTTGGAAATCATTATTGCCTTGCAAGATATGGGAAGATAAACTCTCAAATCTAGGCTCCATTCAGCTGCTTTGCAAAGCAACTCCCAAAAGACTTAAAAAGAAAAAAAAATTAATTTTTTTTTAAACAGGATGGTTTTATTTTTGTATTGAATTAAAGCTTAAATTCTTTCATTTGGTGTCCTGTAATCCTGGATTACAGGGAAGTAGACCTCCAAAATAATGGTGTGTCTAGATGTGCTTTTTTTTCCCCTTCTGGTTTGAGAAGCTATTATTATTGTTACTTGCCAGAAGAAGCCTAAAGCAGGAAAAATATTTGACAGTCATGGTTATTTATGTGAACGCAGCACTGATGGGCAACAGTATGAGTGGACTGTGTAACTTTTTTCTTTTTGTTCCCATCAGTACAAATCCAACTGTTCTTCTGATTTGATCAAATGCTGTTGGTTCATGTAAAGATTTAACATAAAAAGGTTGGAAGCCCTTGATGTTTATTTATTTCATAATAAAAGAGCTTGTTTCCAGTCTGCCTTCCTCCATAACTGGCATTTTATTACCTATCAAATTACAATGGTATAAAACCTATGATATAATGGTATAAAAAACCAATGGTATAAGACCTATGCAAATTACATGGTATAAAAGTTGAAAAATACTGTGAAAGAGGACTGTGGTAGAGGCCTGGACCTTTCCAGGCAACACTTCTGGGAGAAGTGGAATATACAGTCCTTGGGCAGGGTGTTATGGTATAGTTGACTTCTGACTGGTTGGTTTTAATTGGCTGGGTCATCTGAGAATGTTGTGGTTACTAAATCCACATTTTACAGTCTCCTTAGTAGCATTGCTCATCTGTTTTACCCTTTCACAAATGGAGAAGTAGGAGGGAATTCACCCCAGGGAAGAGAAGATTCCGGTGGAGAGGAGGGGCATCCATGTCCAAAGTGTTTAAGACACATCCTCTCACCACCAAAAATCTCTTCCTCTTGTTTTTGAGTGACTCCTAATGTTGGAATGGACAAGAAGAGAATGGAACAAAATCGGAAGTTTGGAGCTCGTATGAAAGAGAAGTAAATTGAGACATTTGTAGGTAGCTTTTTCAGCAGACTAGGTAAAACATAAGGATTGCAATAAAAAAACCAATCATTTAGAAGCGTGTGGTTAGCATTGCCAATATAAAAAGAGCTGAAAAGAAATTTCTAGATATATCAGTCTGGAATTTTTAAAGTGCACATAAAAGAAAACTGGTATTCCAGTAGAAACTAAAATAATTGCCTGTGTATTTCATTTCTGTCATCCTTCAAAGCTGCAAAGTGGTAAGAAATTACAGTATTAATGTTCCCAGTAAAGCTGAATGAAAGCTGACTCTGTTTCTAAGGAGAGATATCCACTACAGTAATATTGCTGTAAAGTAAGCAGTTGGAACTACATTTGTAGAATTTATAATCCAAATTCAAACAACCCAAATCCTTTCAGTGTTCCATTTCTATGTTCATATTTTAGTATCTCTGATGCAGATATTATTTTTATTTTATGGGCTTAAGGGAATGCCTGCTCTAGTTGGAATGCTTTCAGGGAACAAAGTTTTATTTTTAGATCAAGTGAATCTGACCCAGATAAAATCTGGACTTTAACTTGGCAATTACGTAGTTTCAAGCAATGAATAGCAGGTCTGAGGAGAGAGATGAGCTGAGTTTTTTATTTCACTAGTTAATTGCTATGCAGGATTGTGTCAGTATGCACAGCATATCTTGTTTGTATTGACATATTAGTTTATAGAAAATTGCAATAGATAGAAAGCATTAAAATAGGCAAAATATTAGTGTTTTTTGCTTAACAAGAGCATAACTAATTGCAAATTGGTTTAAGTAATTCAGCAAGATTTTGTTAGTGAAGGAAAAGGAATTGAAGACTTGTGCCCTTTGTGGGAAGGAGTGTGATATTTTAGCCATTCTGGATAGCATTTAGCACTAAGTCTGACTGTGCCTGGGAGGCACGTCTATTACATGGTTCCATTGCATTTTTTGCCAGTATTTCTGCTTTTCCACAAACTATCTGAAAGTAGTAAGTCAATAAAAAAGTCTATCAAATTCTCAACCTTGTGGTTGAATTATTTTAAGACTTGTCTTATTAATGGAACTCTTGGGATGTGACAAGTGATGTTTACTGGGAGAAAATGGTGACATTCTCCTCCACATAATTTTTTGCTTATGTTTGAGTGTCAGTGTAAGGGTGAGTGGTCATGAGTTACAATGAGCAAAGTGCACAAATGGTTCAGTTAAATGATGCTAGCTGATGTGTTCTATAGCACTGAGGTCTTTTATCAAAGAAAAATCTAGACTTAAATATTTTTGGATTATTTTAAATTTCTAAACTAAAGGAATGTCAATAGAATTAATAATCTTGTTTTTACTGAAATATTATTTAGAAGAAACAGTGACTTGTTCCTCTAGTTTCCTTGGATTAAAATTTCAGGAATTCAGAATTTTCAGGAATTAATGACCATATTTGTTCTTTCAATTGTATATATTTTTTAAGGGTACAACTTGTGATATCAACATTCCAGTTTCTTAATAGAGTAAATAAGGAGGGGATGACATAATGCTAATATCAATGCTTAAAAAAGATGAACTTTGTTTTTGTGAAGGAAAAATTATTACTACCAAGGTTTACTCTTCCTTTTATATATATATATTTATATAAAAAGTCCCCTTGGCTATTGGGTCTTCTATGTGATGAGATACATTTCTTTTAGTTAATACGCTTGAAGTAATGCTTTATACTGTGTACTCGTAGAAGAAATATTTTTTTAATATTAAGAAATTGAGCAATAAAACTTTTTTTCCCATACAGAACTTGCTTAAACCTCACAAGATGATAAAATTACTGCTTGCAAATGGGCATGAATTTATTGGAAAAAAAAAAAAAAAGACAGCCAAAGAAAACCTGGGTAGAGTCTGTAAAACAAGAGATCATTATCTCATTTTGAAGAGGAGACAATAAAATTTAGAAATTAATCTAGCAAGGTTAAAAAAGCTTTCATGAGATCTGATGAGGCTGGTCAGCACCTGTCTCAGTTAGCACTGTAATAGAGCAAGAGGACCTTGTCTTCCAGGCATGTTACATTCCTGGTATAGTATCATGCTATGCTGAAAAATCTGTATTATCTCCAATGCAGACACTCAGGTTTAGAGCAGCATGAATACCTTTGTTTTTAGCCCCCATAAATCAGAAGAAATTCTCCTAGCTGTTGGAAGGGATCTTGAAGCAATTTTGTAGCTGCAGTCCGATCAGATAATGCTACTCTCTAAGGGGTACAATGAACACAGAGAAGAAAATATTAATATCACAGCTCACCCCAGAGGTGACTGCATTTCAATTTGATAAATGGTTTATTATCATCATCATCTTATCTGTCAAGCTTTGAGTGTATTTTGGAGACTTTGGGAAGAATAAATCTCTATAGGCATTGTTCATTGCCATTTACAGCAGTATGCCAAATGGTGTATGTTCTATTAGACACAGCCAAAAAAGACTAATTATTGTAATTTGTTGTGGGGGGGAAATAAAAAAAAAATAATTTTTTTTTCCTCACATGCTTGTTGTAATGTGATTCCAGAACAGCAATATGGTATTCCTGCAACAATGCCTCATCTTTTCCAGCCCGATGTGCCTGCATCAGCCTCCATTGTCATCAGAGAAGATTAGTGAACTTGCATCACCTTAAAATTACTGTAACAGCTCAATCAGCCTCAGAGTTTTGTTGTTGAGAAAATTTGATAAATGTTCAGATTGAACATTAAATAAATGTTTTGTTTTTCTGTCACTTACACAATTTGGAGTTAACTGCAGTTTTAATACACAGAGTACTTCAAATACAGCCAGGGCTGTGCAAAATTTTTAAGTCCTTAGAGATTATTTGAAAATGATGCCCAAGAAATCTTTAGCCTTGAAAATTGACATTTGAATGTAGCATAATGCTTTTCTCTAAACTGATTCAGTGGGTTTTTTGTCTCCATGCATGTACGCACACAAATACATAAATCTAAACTTTTTTTCTTTTTTTTTTTTTTTTGTCTGTTGCTATGATTTGGCAATAGTACTGACCAAAAGGGATTTGTTTCAGGAGATATAATACTTAGCAATATACTTTCATCCTTCCAGTGAAGTATGCTGCATGTGTATCTATAAGAAAGAAGATGCTGTGGCACTTGATTTACTGAAAGTGTTGATTGAACTAAGTTAATTTAAAAATGAGTCTGTAAACTATATAGGTAAAACATTCAGCATTTCAAGGCCAGATGTCTCTGCAGTTTTTCCAAAATGTACACCCTCTGATATAACAAATTTTTGAAATTTTGCCTAAAATTGAAGCAGAAGTTTAAATCTGTGCTACGTCGTAGTCATTCATCAAGTTTGTGATTCAGTTTTGAACTGTTCAAAATGTAGTTTGAGCCAGTGTTGGTACCTCTGACTTTGCTTTAGACAGTTTGAGCAAAATGGCTGTGTCTACACTTAAGGATGGGTACAGTTGGCACAGTAATGCCCAGTCCGCATTCCCTAGTAAACCTGGAAAGTGAGGATTGCAAGGAGATGCACAGAAACTTGCTGCTCTTTCACATGTCTGGTTTTTCTGCTGTAGGAAACTAAAGTGCATCTCTTATCCTGGAATGCAGCTGGCCTGTAGTGAGGGTATGTACTCAAGCACTGGGACTGAGATGAAGCCAGTAAAACTCCTGGCTCTAAAATAGTGATCTTTTACAAGATCAGCCAAATTGCTTGACAAGACTTAAAAATAATACTTGAGATTTATCTCTGAATATTTCTGTCCTCCAAAAAAGTTAAGTGAAACTTTTGAATACCTATCATATACTTTGCAAAACACTAGAAAATGTAGTATTCTGTTTTATTTGAACATAAGACCCAATGCCTTGCAACGGACTCTAATATTAGCCATTTCCTTACAGTTCCAGGTCAAATGAAGAAAAGTCCATATGTCATGTTCTTTCTCTTGAAACTACTTCTTCCACTGCTTGCTTTCCTGGTGCCCTTATCTAAGCTATTAAATTGTTTTTTTAATGAATTGATTCCAGCTCATTTAATATAAAAGCTCATATAGAAGTTTGCAGGAACTTCTATACATCTCTTCCTCAAATTTCTCAGGAATTCAAGTCAGTTTCCTTGTCTTGAATAGAGTTAAAAATAAACTATTGAAAATCTTGACAATTCATTTATCACAAACTTATTCCTACTTTTTTTCTGAGCTTTACAGGGGCTTTTCTTTGATATTTGGCAATGACACAATTTTGCCATGCAATACTACCTCCTCTTAAAAAGTAACAAATAAGTTCCTTACCTGTACAGGATAGTAGCATTAGGGCATAATGAAAGGTATCTGGAATTAAGGCCTTTCTCATATATAGTAAGAAACTGCTTGGCAGGTAAAAGAGCTGTTGTGGATAACACAGAGGTATAAAGCCTCTTTCTGGAAGAGTTTTGGATTTTTTAGAATCTGTCTGTCTATTGTATCATATTCTGGTTTGGCTTTGCCTCTTTGGTCTGATGTAAGAGAGAAGGAAATGCACACTCACTTGGAATATGTCTCATTCTAACTACATTGGACTACCATCTTTTACACTAAATTACCAAAGCTGCTTGCTTGTGCAATTTCTTATAAGCTGGAACCTTGAGTTATGTGCATCCAGGTAGCTTCTTCACAGTAGATCAGTTTCTGGCAGATAAATATTTTGCCTGTCTTGGAAGAAAATTTTGAAAGTTTTCTGTCCCTGCTCTTTTTATTCTATTATGTTAAATTTATTGGAAATGACTTTTCACTTCCTGATGATTTTTTGTCACAGAAGCCATAGCAAGAGATTTGGATGAAAATGGCAGAACAAGTAAAGCTTCATTTCAATAGCTTTTTGTAGTACTCTAAAAACTGGCCTGCCACGTCTTCCTGATTTGTAGTGAGATTGGTTCAGTAAAACTTATTTGAAGAAGTTTTGAAAGTCTCTGAATTTTAAATGTTTCTGATGAATGTATACGTGATGTGTTTCAAACTGTAATCCAACTCCCATTGAAGTCTATGGCAATGCTGCCATCAATTCCTATGGTGCAGAAGTGGACTTATAATGAGCTATTTAATGTTTCACTTATCTAAATTGTCACAGCTTGAAAGCCGTAGTAAAGGACTGGGGGTGGTTGTGGAATGACTGGAGGGTCTGTAAATGTAATCAAAGAGACCAGATTGTGGGTGAGAAGCTGTTTCATCTCAATCTCTTTCATCTGTGGAAACCTGATAGATTTTGTTTAGTACATTCTGGCATACAGAAATGCACAGTCAAATGCAGTATTTAGAATGGCTCTTCAGAACAAAAGCAGACAGATGAATCGTTTTACAGTTAAGCAGCTATAATTCAGCAGTTTTAAGTTCTGTCACAAAACTCCTGATGAAAATGTCCTGTTTGTAAACCATATCTAACTGGTTTTCTTATCTGTAAAATTATAGAAGCATATATTTGTTAGGACACTGAAAATACATGCTCTAATATTTATAGAGTGTTGCAAATGAATGAAGACTATATCCTATGATATCTGGTTTAATATAAAAATATTTTTCGTATATCTAATCCTAATTTGTTGTTCAGAAGTGCCAAGAATTATATAACAACTGATCTCAAATGATGGCTGTTGTGAGGTTTTTTGTTTTGCCTTTTTTGTTTCTTCATGAGTTTTTCTCCATTTCCAAAATCCATTGTGTCTAATTGCGCTGAAAGGTTCACTAATCCAAATTAACAAAAAAAAAGGGATATTCTTTAAAAAAATTCTGACAAAAAATGGAACCAACTGTAGTAATGTTAGGTGTATTTGCTAGGTCAGTAAATTAAGTATGAAAAAAATGTGATTTCATTATCTTCTTTTGAAAGACTAGAGATTTTAATGATGGAAGAGCTAATATGTGTATTGTGCATGTTACCACAAGCTGTCAGCAAGTTATCTGCAGCAAGGTGGGAAGAGTTGCAGTGTATATGACATAGAACTGATCTCGTGATTGCCCAATGTTCTAAGCAAAAGATAACTTTGAGTTATCAGGAAAGCTTATGTAATATTTTCTTTGAACTTTGCTGTTCTAAAAACATTGTCGAACCAGTACAACAGTAATAATCAAAGCTTGGCCAGATCACAGCATGTCTCTTCAACCCCAGTGAACTGAACTGTGGTGAATTTAAAAGTTGGTACTGCTACAGAATTTTTTTTTAAATTGATCGTAAATGAGATGTCAATGAATGAATTATCCAGATTATTATTCAGCATCTTCAGGCTATGCCATACTTTCTTTTCTGTTACTGAGTCAAACTTATAGCATGTGATTGTGTTGACTTACAGCATTTGCTCTAAGCTCGTAATAGTTTTATAGAATGATGAATAAATGATCTCTCTCCCCCTTTTTCCTTAGTTCTGAGCTATCAGCCTAAATTTCCTTCACATTTTGTGTCCTTCACTCAGATATGATTTTTGCACAGTTGTTCTAGCAGCAGTTCTCTTCTCAGACTACCTTTCCTCTGGCTATCCTGTGCACTGTTGATTTGAAATGTTTTCTGACAAAATTAAGTTCTTAAATTAGGGTTGCCTTGTGTAGAAAATATTTCCTAGGTAAAACTCTGCTATGGAAAAGTTAAAATTCTAGCAGTGCCTGTATTTCTTAGGGGAACTCTATATATTAGGGTTTTGGGGTTTTTTTTTAGCATTGATGATTTGGTTGCAAAATGAAAGGAGTACACGGAATGATAATTGTTAAATACCATACATTTATGCTTGCAGTAAAGGGTACTGAATAAGACCTGTTTATTCACCTTACCATGTAATATTGGTCCTATGAGCTAAGTTCCTGTATCTAATCAAAAAAGAGGAAGAAAAGATATTTCTTCTGAATTTTTCAACTTCCGGCCAGCTCTAATAAATGCTAATTGTAGTTTATAGGAGAAAACTAGTCTGAAAAATCCTGAATTTTTTATTATTCAGGTGTTTTTCATATGTGAAAGAACACCCAATGCTTCTGGAGACAATTCTGAGTAAACTATTTGGTAGGATATTAAATGATGTAGGAAATAATCTAGAAAAGCAGTAACTTGAGATTTAACTGCTCATGAAGCTGCAGAGGGAAGTAACAGATAAGAATTAGACTTTAAAATAAATGACCAAGAAATTGTGAAATCATGGAACAATATATATCAGAATCTGATAACATGCTGTATGAGAAAGGTCATATAAGGGAACTGTATTTTATCAGGTTGAAAATTTGAACATTACTGTGATTTATTTATGACACTGATAAAGGATAAGCAAGATGAAATATGGGCCTCAAATTTAGGTCAGCCAGCTGAAGGCAAATTGACATTTGTTCTTTAAAGGATGGAATCTATAAGTTTGTCCTTAAAGCAATGCTTTACAGATTTCTTGTCGTTGGGTAAAAAAAAAGCCAGATAACAATGCCAACAAAGCCCCAAAAGGGGAACTGTTGACACCATCAGCATGTTCTGATCTTGTGTTCTTAATGGCAGTATCAGGTGCATTTGAGCAAAGAGTGTGACTTACAAAGTTACATACAAGTATCCTTTTTTGTTGTTTGTTTGTTTTCAACTGAGTCATGCAGCAGTTCTAAGCGTGGTGGGTGACATGTAGTTTGAATTTGGGTGACTGCAATGCTGTCATGGGACAAAACCCAGACAGTAGGATTAAAGTTTTGAAAAAAGTTACATTGATACTTTACTCTGCATAATGGCAAAGCAACAAACAACTAAGTAGTTCTAGATAGCTTTTTCCTTTTTTTTTTTTTTTCCAAAGATGTGTCCATATTCTTAAGGTAATGTTTAACAGCTTTGAAAACTCACTTGATATGTGTAACTGTAAAATCCAGGAAAGCAGAATTCTAAGGCAGAAGTAAAGAAGAAAATTAATTATGGAACATAGGGACCAATTCCTTTAGGCTGATTTTACCATTAGTAACGTTGAACTGGGCAAATGCAACAGTAAAACATTAATGCAGTAATTGATATTTTGTTGCAATATTCATGCACACATATGTATGTAAAAATATATGCAAGTGTAGATATATTTCTCTCAGCCTCTGGACGCTTGCATGTCTGTATATAATATATATGTATCTTTTCTAGCTCTTTTTTGCGTGATAATGCTTCTCAAAATATCTTCTAATATATCTGCTCAGTTATGAATGTAGTCTGTCAATGACTCTTATGGGCTATTTAATCTGTTTTAGCAGACCAAAATCATTTGAATGTCAGAGAGAAAAATCAAGTTTATCTTAAAACTTGCTTTCCAATTGCTAATCAAAACTGTCGTCTGTCCCAAAGGCTGTTGAAGTGAATATAAGTTTGGATGTTTTTTCTCCACATTTACTTTTGAATCTGACCTGTGTATGGTGATTAACAAAGAGACGTGGACTCCATTGACTGCTCATATGAAGCCGTTTATTGATCTCTCTAGCTGAGTTTATATACTCCTGCATTATAAAACAAGTAATATTACCAAATAATATTGCTCAACATATGCCTTGTACCAACTAACATAGGTATGCCTAGAATCTGCTAGCAGAGCATGTTCCGTACCAGGTACACCATTATCTTCTGCATTCCTTTCTCAAAATCCCACTTCCCTTTGCCAAGGCTTGAGGCCTAGCGTACTCACTCCTGTCATGAGCTGAACAGAACTACCAGTTCGGCTCTCTAGCTGCAGGCCCACATCTGTGTAGAGTATGCTTTGGCATGAGATATCTATTTGTGCAAACAAGGAGAGGGAAGGTGGAAACAGCTTGCCTCTGAGTCATGGGATTTTGACTTTCAGAGGTAAAATGTAACGTTAATAACCTGGTACAGGACAACAAGAGGTGAAAACTAGAAATTATTTATTATGTAGAGTAAAAGTGTCCTCATTGTCAGTTCATAAGTTCACAAGTAACTTGTATTTTGTGCTAACACAGTTTTAAAAAAACCCAACAAGCATATCATCACTATGTCTCCATGAGCAAGTCGACTCCTTATAGCAGTTTCCAGTTAAAAGTACACATTCCCTGGCTGAGGCCTGTAGTATTTGCAGATAGTCTGACTCCAGCCACTCTCCTGTTAAGAATGACATGACTTTTAAATTTTGTTTAATGACTAATTCTTAAATTTACTACATCCTTTCAATTTTAATGACACTATTACTTCTGGTTAACTAAAAATAGTCATTTCAACACAGCCAATTACATGTACAGCAGAGGAGAACCTAGTCTTTCAAAACCTGTTTTATGTGTACACAAACATTTTTATGTTGTGCGTATATGTATGTTTTGTATTTGATACATTTGCATGTGTTCATATGTGTTGTTTTAAATTAATGCAATATTTTCACAGCATTTACTTTTGCATGCAGCAAAATTTGTCCCTAGTGATCAGCGGCTGTGCTAACTAAAACTGGATATCTGATTTAAATGATCTCAAATTTGAAGTCAAGTTTTTCTTGAGAATCTTTATGAATACCTTGGTCTTAAATATAGAGAAATATTTTCCCCATAGCAAGTGTTCCACATTGATAATCAGTATAGTAGAAGGAAGAATATAGTTTTCTGGGGCTGCTTTGGAGCCTTTCTGCTGGAGATTTTTGATATTTGTTTGCAGTTGTGTGTTTTGGGCTTGACCAACAGCCAATCTCTGAGAAACAGCTACTTCAGAAGAAAACCCCCCATTTTTACTATTGAACATGATGATATATGGCATGAACTCTCTTTTGGCCAGTTTGAGCCAGCTGCACGAGCTGTGTTCCCTCCCAAATGCTTGTCTACCCCCAGCCTACTTGCTGGCAGAGACCAACTAAGGAACTGAGAATGTTTTGAGTCATGCAGAACTTCAGAACTTCAGTGTTACCCACTCTGTTATAGCCACAAATCCAAAACATTGTACCACCAGGGTTCCTATGAAGAAAATGAACTTCATCCCAGACAGACCTGGTGCAGTCTTCTTTTCTTACCCACCATGCATATGTGTAATGATCATTTCTTCTTAGCAGCATTTTCTTGTTAATTATTTTCTCTCAAATAGTTTTTCATATCTAGAAGTATACTTTGAATGTTTTCTCTGAATGATTTTTTTGCTTGTAAAATCCATTCTCAAATAGACTGACCAGAATAATGCTCCACCTGAATGCACACAGAAAACATGTTGTTCTCCAGTCTGAACAGACCAAGTGACCCCAGCTGCTCCTCATTCAGCTTCCACTCAAGGCTCTTCACCATCTTTGTTGCCCTCCTTTAGACACTCTGTAATAGCTTTATTTTCTTCTTGTATTGTGGTGCCCAAAACTGCACACAGCACTCAAAGCCGCCCCAGAGCAGAGCAGAGCAGGACACTCCCCTCCCTTACCCGGCTGGCAATGCTGTGCCTGATGCACCCCAGGACATGCTTGGCCCTCCTGGCTACCAGAGCACCATGACACATGTTCACTTTGCCATTGACCAGGAACCCCAGCTCCCTTTCCATAGTGCTGCTTTCCAGCATCTCATTCCCCAGTCTGTACATACATCCTGGGTTGCTCAGTCCCAGGTGAAGAATCCAGCACTTTTCCCCTGTTAAATTTCATGTGGTTGGTGATTGCGCAGCCCTCTAATTTATCAAGGTCTCTCTGCAGGACTTCCCTGCCTTTGAGGAGTCAACAGCTCCTCCCAATATTGTATCATCTCCAAGCTTGCTTAGTATCCTCTCTTTAGCTTTGAAAGCTCCCACTTCTGAGGACCTTGCTTTATGCTTTAATGTGTGCTATGTATATGCAATAGCTAAAAGTTTCTGCTAATGGGTATTCTGCAAATCTTCATAGGGTAGATAAAAGTCCATAGGTATTACAGTGCAGCTGTAATACAGCTCTATTTATTTGAAAAACTGCACAACTGATTTTTCTATAAGTTCCTAATTTCTGTAGAGGGAAAAAAATCCACTTCAATTTCTACTCCCAAGATTTTTTTTTTCTTTTTTCACCTACATCTGGTTACTATTGATATATCATACTGCCTCCTGATTGAGAAAAAAATTCTGAATATACAAACTTAAATTTAAGCATGTACTGAAAGTCAAGAGATATTGAAGCATGTGTTTAGAGCTAACTCTGAACTGAACTGAGTTAGCACGATCTTAAATAGTAAAATTCCCATGTTACTGGTCAGAGGTCACATCACTTCTTACATGTCCTTTGTCATTTTTAGTTATGAGGTTTGCTGATGCAAAAGGACGTAGCATTCATAAACTACATACTACAGGAACAACCCTGCCTTTGGCATTTTTTGATATTCTGGATTTTCTGCTATAGTGTATTTGGTGCCCTGTTGTAGCAGCAACATCAAATAAACAACACACATCTCAAATGACATTATTTTATTTTCTCAGTTATTCAGTGTTTCTTCTCCCCAAAATCTCACTCTGGCTGTGATCATCTATAGCTCTTTCTATGGCACACAAAGGTGAAATAAACACTTAATAAGCACACTGTTGCAAAACACTCTCACATCCTGCAATAGAGGGCTTTCAGCTCTCTACATGTGAGTTGCTGTAGGCCAGATATGGCTCTTGAAGTATTTTATGTACCATCACAGGTAAAGTTTCTTTCCAGTCTCCCACATGTAAAAGACAGTGATGTTGCAAATTTAGTTGCAGATCATTTATCAGGGTTGCTCTACACAAGCACTTTGGTGACATGTGGCCATCAGTGCAATTTCTGGAAGAAAAAAATATCACAAACTCCCTCACACATGCTTCTGAAGATCACAAACAGGAGGATGATTTCTGAAACATTAAGAAGACTTTGATGCAGAGCATTGTCTGAGGTCTTTTTCATATGGTCTCAAAACCAAGCTGGAACGTAAGTCTCTTTGACTGATGTGATCGGAGTTCTTTTTTGCTATTAGTCACAGACAGCAGGCTCATAGTGGGGTGTGTTCAGAGCACATTTTTGCACATACATAGTATTGTTTCCTTCATATGCCCAAAAAATGGAACAGCAATTCTGGCTATTTTTTGCAAATAAGTGTGGGAAGATGAATAAAACCAATTACTAGTATGCTGTTCTTAAGTTGGTTCTTTGAAGGCTTTGCCAGCTCTGTAATTGCTCTCAGACTAATCAATTATACAAATTTTCTTTTTACAAATTAGAGCAAACTGCTTACCCAATTTTCTGATTATTGTGCTTTTATGTATTCTTAAAGCTTTTAGAATAATTAATTCTTAGAGGAACATAATTTTACAAGTAATTTTTCAGTGAATGTTTTCTGGAAAACAGTCATTAATCATTGCAGTTTATGACCTCAATCATATGTTGTCTCTTAACAATGTGCTTTTCTATTAATCAGTAATTAACTTTGCCTTTTATTATGGCCTATGTTTAAGAAACTATCTTTGTTACTTGCACCTGTTGTTTGTAAAAGGTAAATAAAATACTTAGGAACTTCTCATGGTACCTTTCTCCAAAGCTGTCAAATGTCAGAAATAAATGAAAGAAACTTAAAGATGCCATCTCTGATTGATTAATTGTATGGGAGGTGGTGTTTTAGGCACAATGTTCCTCCTGTATCAGCATCAGTACATGTGGAACATGCTATGCATTGCATCAGCCTGCAAATTTTAGTGTCAGACTGCCTCTGTAGGGTGGTTTGTAAGCTTCTCCTGAGTCCTCAATGAGTTCAGCATTCAAACCCAGTTTGTTCATCAGCCAGAAAACTGATTATTTGTCTTTAGCATTACAGCAAAAATATGGAATTGTTCTGAAATTAAAGGAAATATAAGATATTTTGAAAACATGCACAGATACATGGATATGTATGTGAGTTTGTGTATTGTCTATTTTTCTGGGTTGGGAGGATCTACTGGCAGGCTTTTCCTGACTTTGTGTGACCTTGAAAAAGTCTCTTAAGGTATCTCCTCTGAGCTTCCTTAATTTTTAATTGAGAGACTGATACACCCCTGCCTTACATTATGTGTAAGTTGCATCTTCTTTTGCAATGTATTTTAAGACTTTGGGATTAATAGGTTTAATCGCATAGGAAAAGCAACTTACATCTTCTGTCTTCCATTCTGACTGAAATCCTCTCAATGTCAGATAAAACTGAAATATACTAGAACCATACAGAACAGAACTAGAAGCACAGACTACCTATTTTTTCTATGTTGCAAGATGTGTTTTAGTTTGAAAGTCAAAAAAGAATCATGCATGTGTGTTCCTAGCTACAGAGTAATGGAGAGTTTTTTGGTAGTGCAATTTTTAAATAAAACCGAACTTATTAAGGAATATAGTTTTTCAAAAATGATTCATGGAAAAAAATCTTTATTTTAACAAATCTAATGCACTTGCAGAAAAAAAACTCTCAAAGAAATTAATGTGAAATATCTCCTAGTGACATGCCTTTATTTTGATTCAAAATGAATGTGTTTGGAATTTTGGTCACTCTCTTCTATGAAGGCTGAGCTACTTAAACAGTTGTAACTTGAGTGAAAGTAGTTCACATTTCAGCTCTCCAGGTGTGATTGCCATGTCAGGGTATTTCCTACAGTCAGATATACTTCTAGCTTAGGTACAGTGGGAGTGGTTTGTTTCTGAAATATTGTCATGGAAAACAGTTGCAGTCTGCAGAAAAAGTCACCTTTTTGATTTTTTATTGTGCGTGTTGTTCATTCATACGTTCCCAGATAAACAAAATCTTGCTGGAAGAAATATATTTAATTCTGGTATAACATCCAGGTGTCTCATAAAAATGGTACCTGTGAATATTGTTATCCCCTCAGTGGATTTCATCTTGTATGAAACTCAGCAACCATGACCTCACATGCATATCACTGCATGACCTTTCAAGAAAACATTATGATGTTGAACACAGGGTGTTTCATGAAAGTGACATCAGCAAATATGAAATATTACTATCATTTTAACAAAGCAATATGGTGTCACTTCTAGAACTGGAATTTTAGGTTTTGAATGAACTGTTTCAGTAACCAGATAAAATTCTTTAATCTACTAAATAAAATTAAACTGTTTGCTATGGGTATGGATCATTCTGGCATATTTCTTATAGTATACTTTTATGAATATATAATTAAACTGAGAACACCAGTTCAGTAGTTTAAAATAACAAAACCAGCTACCATGAATTTTTGATCAAGCATAAATATCTCAGGCTAGGGATCAAACTTGTTTCTTAAAAAGGTGAAAACATGATTGTTCCCATGATTGTTCCTCTGGACTGGGATATAAAATGTTACCTTGAGAGCTCATAAGTTTGGGATAGAAATAAGCATACAGTACTCTTGGATGGAGGCTGGTGCGAGACACAAACCAATCTTCACTTGTTTGAACTTCCTACTGCTGTCGTGATATGATTGTATCATATTGTACCTCTGAAACTGGACTTATTTTTCAATGGCTGAAACATCTTCTGTGGTATTCATTTAGATTCATTACGCTCTTTTAGAAAACAAATGAGTTAGCACAGGAAGGAGCTTAATAAAATGAATCCAGAGGGCTTTTCCTACACTGGGTGTTAAACATGTGCCACAGTGGTACATCTTAAGAATCCCTTCCTTATATTCATTAATACATATCCAGTACTCACCAGTCTTAATTCTAAATTGTATTTTAAACTTTACAGCATTGTAAAAATACCCATGAGATTGATGAATGTGTTTCAAGCCACAGGGAATCTGAATCATAAAGTGGAAATACAAAGATGTGGTTTTGTTTCTGGACCCACATTATTGTTTATAATAAATTAATTCCTGTTGTATTACACAGTTTATATTTTCATTACAGTAAACCAAAGTGCATGTAGTCACAGAATACCTCCAGAAAGCTGCAAGTATTTTTTAGTTTTAGCATTTTATATCTCTTTGCCATTGAAGATACCAGATCATTCTGGAGGAGGGAGTGAAAGGGAGTGAAAGATAAATAATTTAGTAATAAAACTATAGATTGAAAACCGACCTGCTGCTTCCCTCTTTTATTACATTTTTCCTGCAACATATACTGTTTATGAAGTTATGTGAGTGAAAACATGAAGTATGAATCCTCTCTACTTGTCCATCAGTTTTGTCTCATAATTCTCTTGGCTTAGAGTATTCTGTCATCTTAGACAATTGCATCTCTGTTGTCAATAGCATGGGTGGCCTTTTTATCTCAGGCATAGCTGTACTCACTTATTTGTGTAATGTTCTGTTCATTCTTTTTTTAAAGATTTATTGTATTATTAGTTATTGCTCAGTTTCATTATTTTTGTCAAAATATGTTTACAGTAGGTCTCTGGACTATGCATCATTGGTGTTATTTTATGTAATGTAACTTTCAGTGGCATAATTTGATGGGATTTTCATTGTTTATGCTATTTCATAGGTTAGACAGGGCTGAAGTGCCATTGAGGTGGTTAAAAAAGATGTGTCTTTCAATCAGTTTAGTAAATGTAGAGAAAATATTTGGTATAATACTTGTAGATGGAAATGAAATCTTTGCGAAAGCTGGGGAAAAAAAAAAGAGAGGATACACATATGATATTAGAGGAGATTACATATAGGAATATGCTTGAAACAGTCTTCCCCCTAAAGTTCCATTCTCTCATCCCTCTGGGACTCAGTAAAACAGGATCTTCACTTTTCTAGAAGTGCTTCCTGAAGTACAAATACAATTGAGCTGCAAATGCTGAACACCTTGAAGGCACTCAGGAGGGCATACCTGTATGCTTGGGCTGTGCTCCACTCCTGCTTTCCTCAGCATCTGCAGCTGTGAACAAAAGGTTGCAGGTTTAGATAGAACTTTAGAAAGGCAGTTCTTTGGAAGTAATTTGGAACTTCTTGATGCTCAGCATTTTTTAAAATTAGGCTAGCTGTTTGGTTGTCTAAAGGGAGATGACAGTGCCCAGGTTTGGAATGTTGAAAATCCTCATCAGTTTCCTCTGATTAATGGCTTCTATATATAATTCAAGAACCCTAAGCATGAAAATGCCACAAAAAATTCAATAAGAACATACAAACAAAAGCTTTTTAAATTAATTAGAAATGCTTTCTGAATTTGCAGAAAGCTTTCCCCTGGGGAAATATGCATAAAACTCTAGAATACACAGACTAAAATCTCACAACAAATCAACGAGTTTTCTCTCTACACTCAGGGCAGCACAAAAGAGAGTTCTGAAGGAGTTAGCTGGCTGCCAAAATAATTTGTCAACACTCTTTCTTCCTGTCTTCTCATTTAATTGGTTCACTAGCTTAAAAACATAATTTCTTATTTTATGTTTTTGTGCTATGTAAAAGGACAAAAGATTGGAAGCATTATGATAAATTCCCTGAGGGCTCTTGTTTCAAGAATGAAGCCTAATTTTATTTTTTTTTTTTCAGTTGAGGTTAGAATTTTTTTTCCTTCCTCTAAATACATGTCTGTCTTCCCTGACTACAGTGATAAAAGCTTTACACACAAGTGTTTTCTGCAGCATTTATTTGGGGACTCTGCTCTGGGTCTGCACTTCTTGAAATCCCAGCATTGCAGTTTACAGATTTAGCTCATGCTCTTGTTGAGGAATGCCTCATAACTGTTCATCATGCAGTTCGGGCTGAACTGAACTGTAGTTTGAAAAAAAAAATGCAGACTTCTCTCCCACATGTACAGTAGATGGCATATGAAGGATATTGCTTTAAAAACCCCTAGAGTGAACATCAAGGCTAAATGAGAAAAGTGTGTCCCTGTTGTCCTCATGGGTATGCTCTGGCAGAGCTGCAGGTAGGGTTTCCTGTATTGCATGCCAGATGTTGTATCTGTGAAAGGTAGCACTCTGATAGACCTGTGACCTTCCATAGACTGAAAGCATCAGTGTCTGAGTATTTTTGAGGAAGCTGAGAGCAGACAAAGAACAATACAAAGTAAAAGAGCAAATGGCACTCTACAGCATATTGGCTTCCTATGGCAAATATGGCAATATTTCCTATGCAAATATTGGCCTATTTGCATCCCGGCACCAGTCTTTCAGAAATGTGCTGGTGTTAAACAGACATCCAGAACATTGTTGCTGCTTTATGTTGGGCATACATTTCTGAAATTCTAAAAGGCCTAATGAGTACTAATTAGGAATCAGTAATTTGAGCAACAGTAACCAGTGTAGCAGGTTACTGTTTCTCCTGGGCTGAGAAACCCAGGCAAAATGCCAAAGTCACATAGCTATGCAAGTCTGAAATTTGGGTCTTTTTGTAGGATTATATTTTGTGCTATGTTGGAATCTCTTTACAGATTAAATTATCATGTGTCTGGCTTTACCATGTCCACATAGAGGAGTGAAATGACTACAAAAATAAAAAGCAGAAGTAATTTTATGCTGAAAGAGCATCTAATGTGTATTAAATTTATCTCATGTTTTGTAATGACATTCTGATAGTACTTCTACAAGAATACCTGTGGTTGTAAACAACCTATTGACACAATAGCTTATGCAACAATCCATATTGTTTGAACTTTTAGAGGTTGAAACATCATTAAACTCCTATAAGCTCTTTACAAATGCTTCTTCTAAACAAGGTGTAGGCAAACATGACAAGTTGCTCTGTTTTGTGGTTCTGCCTCTTTCTGTGTGCCATGAGATAAGGGAAAGTACAAGTAAAGTCAGCCAAGTATATAGTATGAAAGCCATTCAATGGATTACTTAAATATATACCTATTTTCAAGTCTGAGTTGCAACAACACTGAATATCAATGAGGACAGAGAAATAACACCTGTGAAGAACTGTAAATGTCTTTTTTCTGAGATGGCACTATCATTCATACATGCATGATATGATACATAATCAGGCATTTTCCACTGTTTGTCTTCAGTGTTTGCATTAGACTATTAGGGTTTTTAATTAATGTTTTACATTATATCAAAGGGGGTAACATGTATAAGGCTATGTATGCAAGATTAAAATGTCCCTATTTATGATTACATCATAGTTTATTTTTTTCCATACCCTTCTAATTAGGTAACAGAGAAAGAAAATATACTCAAAAGTATTCTTTCAGAAGTAGATAGAAGCTAGCAGGTCTAAAAGTAAAGAATTTGCCTTTTGCCTGTTAATATTATGCTTTGCATGCAATAAATCTTTATAAGAGTTCTATTAAATATTTTTAGAAAGGGGTTTATACTTGAAACCAAGAGGCTCATACATATCAACAGAGCTCATTTGACCACCAAACTGGGAGATAATGATTGGTATTATGCAAAAATGGCAATAGCTTCTCAAAGTGGCAAGGAAAATTGTTTCTCCTCCCTGCTCAATTTCTGAAGAGGCAAATGAAAAATGTGATAATATTTTTCTCTCTGTTTTCTTTTCATGCAAATTTTGATGTTCTGGAACTGAAAAAGATCAAAGTAATATCAACTGCTTTCTGTGAAATTTAACATTTGGTATTTACCAAATGTATGGATCATTTTGGAAATGCCCATCTTTTCTGTTTTGACAAGTTCTTTTTCTGCAATGATTTGTGCCAGAGATGTTTCTCAAAGCAGTGGGCCCTTTCAAAAACTTTTGTTCAAAAAATATTTTGAAAAAATATTTAGGGTTGAGGAATGAACCCCTTGTCATACCATAAACAGCCACACTATTTCTGTTGAGAAACTGAGAAATTCTGTTGAGAAATTTTATTCCCTTAGCATTAAATAACCTTTTTAACTCATAGTTCTCCTGCTCTACAGTATTTTCAAATAATTTTTTATCAATTTATTGAAAGCAGGTATAAACCCAACAACTTATAACTACCTGCTAAAGTTCTTTTTCTGAACCAAACTTCCTGACAGAAGTAATTTATAAGATTAATGTAAAATTTTGCATTTTCCCTTCACCTAAGGGATGTTCTTTATTTGGACATTGTTATCATGCCTTCCTTCATCAATGGCACACAGCTGCATTTGTCACCATGCCTGTTATACTCTGAATTTGAAACATACTTCCTTCTTGATAATGCATCTGCTCTGAAGCACATCCTTAATGATGAGATATTAATTTTTCTGAAAACTGTCCAAGAAGGTATAGGAAGTTTATGATAGAAAGTTTTGGGCTGGATTGCCCTCATCATCTCTTGACTGAAAATGGTGTCTGATACCTCTGCACTCATGAACTCATATGTATGCCCCTCTGCAAAATTAATATTCTTTTGACTGAATCAGATTTAGCTGCATATGAACTATGCAATTCAAAAAAGTATGAAGCAGAATTCTTTTTGTGTTGCAGATCTTGATTATACCATTAAAATAAATCTATTACTGTTACCCTTGTTATTTTTCAAGAGAAATGTAAGCAACAATTCAGATACATTAGATCCAGTCTTGTGAATTCGAACGGTTTATTAAAATGAAGAACAGGCTGTTCAAGTGTACCTTGGTGGAAATGAAGAAGGCTAGAATCAGAAACATAAGTCATTGTGTAATTAACTTTTTTTCCCCTTTGTGTTGTATTGCTGTATTTACACTAATGGAATGTTGTCATTAAAGAAATACACAAGGTATTGGAATGTCAACTCCATTTAGTTCACTGGTACACTTGAAGAGGGAAGCCTTTTATATCAAAGGAGTCCTAAAATGTGCTCCTATAATTATTGTACTATGAAAGACAAAAATTAGTTTTCAGTATAATCCCTGGAAATGGGTGGCACCATAAAGCATGACAAATTAATGCTACTGATCATTATTATAACTTTTTGAAAATTAAAGCTTTTTTTCTTTTTCTGGATGATTGCTTGTGAGAACAATTCTGGTTTAATGAATGAACTCTACGTGCTTCAATTTGTTCAGGAATCTCTTTTTTTTCTCCCACTCTTTAAACTTATTTTGAGAATTAAATTTTCACTGAGGTGCAGAAGGCACCTAAGTACCTCTGAAATATACCTCTTCTGCTCTGGTTATCATGGAGATGTTTACAAAGCGTACCACTGCAATAGGTGAAAGCTTTATAAGCTGACTTAAAAGGAAGCAGAATGATACTTTAGAATGTAATGTATTCATGAAAACCCATAAAGTAAAGATAGAGTGTTTGAGCTGGTTTTTCAGAGCTGTGCTAATGAAGAGTTAGTAAATAGTTTTGAACATACCTAAAAGTTGGTAAGACTTTTATCATTCTAGTCTACGATTATTAGATTTATAATAATGTAATTTGCCACATTTTTCCTCTGATGGCAATTTTTCCTCTGATGGAAGTACAAAATAACTCTCAACTGGGAACAGAAAAGGATATGAATTGTGTTTGAGGTATTTTTGTCCTCCAGAGTTTATAGAAGTCTCAGATATTTACTAGAACAGATCTGATACAGTGGGCTAAGTACTTGGGAGATATTACATTTATTTTTTAAACTTCTTATGGGCCTGGCACAAGATTATGATACATTTCCAGAAACTGATTGTCCTGTGATGCTGGTAACTTGTCTTTGTTTAGAACTTTCCGTATTTCTTTCAGATATTTTCTATCTAGTTTTTAAATTTTTTTCTGAGAGTGTGTAAAATCTAGACAACACTAATAAAAAGACTTTAATTTGCAAAATCAGAAACACAGAAAGGCTGTTGATTACCCTCTCTTTTTTCCTTCTTTCTGTTTTTTGTTTCTTTTCCCTTTAAATTATGTGGACATAGAAATGAACACCACGTATTCTAGCAAGCCAGTTCTTTTTCTTATTCACTTATTTCCCTCTTTTCCTTACATTCTTGTTTTGCTTTAGTTCTCTCTTGTTAATGACCACATAAGAATAATAGGAAAGATACACAATTTAGCAACTGGAGGACATCACTTATAAATTCCTTAAAGTTTTTCTGCATCTCAAGATATGCAAATTTATACTTTGTTTTAGCAAAGTATTGTCATTCCTTAAATACTGTAAAAATCAATTCCATATTAGTTGATTAAATATTAGAAAAGTCATAGGAGCTTCTATAATGTGAACACCAAGAAAATTAGGATGGGAGTCCCACCATGCTATCACTGTATAAGCACATCCTGACATAGTTCTTCCTTCACACTAGAAGCCTTGGTGTTTAAGTGTTTTGTGCACCTTCTTAAATTTAGGGTGATCCCATTGAAGTTTGAGTCATAGAATCATAGAATAGTTTGGGTTGGAAAAGACCTTAAAGATCTAGTTCCAAAACCCCTTCCACTGGCAGAGACACCTCCCTCTAGACCAGGTTGCTCAGAGCTCCATGCAACCTGTCCTTGTTATCTATATGCATAAGTTTGCTCTTGACCAGGACCTAGCAAACAGCTGTGTGTCTTAGGAACTCATTTGAGATAAAACCTTGCTAACCATTTCTTTGATGCCTAAGGAGTCTGGAAGTCCCAAGAAGCCTTGTTCATGCCTCTTTTTGCATAATGAACCATATCCTCTTGTCTTTTTACCCTTCTGTTTCTCAGAGAAAAAAAAACAAACACAACCATGAAAGTGTGCCATGTCCCCTACAGTGTAACACTTCATTTCTGGTGAAGGCTGATAAGAGGAAATTTTCTCTACTCTTTTAAGAACCTAGAGTTGCAATAAAATGTGTCAGCAATAATAGAAACCATTGTCTTAATCTGGCTTTCAGCACAATAGTTTAACTTTGCATATTAAGTATGTAATGAGAAATTCTGTTTATCTCAAGAGATGTGTGTGTGCTCAGATTTCCCATCACATTTTTGAGTGCTTGAATATAGAAATGATGATAATTTCTTTTATTTACTTGTTGTTTATAAATCAACAGAAAGAGGATGTTAAGAATGCATAAATTAGAGAACATAAGCAAAGTAATGGATGGAAGTTACTGTGGAAACTTCAACTCAAATGTTAATGTTAATATTCCACACTTATTCTTGCATTAAAAGGTATGTAATGAACTAACTGAAATACAAGATAACAAAAACTTCTTTAAAACAGGGAAGTGACTATTAAGTGGCAGTATTAAAAATAGGCTAACATCACTCTCTGTTTATCATTGGCCAAAAAAATTAAGTGAAATTTTTTGATCAATCATTTATTATTTTTGCTAAAAAGATGAACAACATGAGCTTAGCATAGATGAATATATCAAGAGAGATACCAAATATCAACAAAGTGTTAGTAGCATCTTTTTTTTCTGCAGTATTAGAAGTAGAAGGAACATATAATGGTTGATGAAAAATAGACATAATTTGCTTTAAAGGAATCAGCAATCACCTAAGATGTTTGGTACGACAGGTGACGCTAAAGTAGCCTTCCTGCTATAGTTCCAGATGGTAAAAGCGCAGTAAGCTTAGCTCAGTGCTGTGATTTTTACAAGCACAAAGAGGCCCACAGAAAAATTAAAGTCAGCAAACAGCCTGATGTGCTACTAATAGTATTTATAACAACGTACTGTTTCACACTGAATGGCAATTATAGTTGTTGTGGTCTCACCCCTTCAAGAATAATTTCTATGTCTGTGCCCAGTATTCTATCAGAGCAAAACATTAGCAGATACAATATCTGCATTATTTCTGCTGTGCAGGAGTACTTTTGAATGCTTCAGCAGATGAAAAGAGTAGGAGAAATGCTTGCTGATAGCTAGAAAAGTGAACTGGAGTTCAAGAAATTCGAATCATATTCCCAGTTCTGCTTCTGTCTTCTTTCATCATTTTTTAAAATTTGCCTCTTCTGTGACACCTGCAATGTTGTGCAGTGTAAAAATCTGGTACTGTCTGGCTGTGTTTACTTGCTGGACTGTTTGGTGAGCACCCCCAGCATATGGAAGGATGTTTCTTCCTCTCTTTGGTTTGCAGGCTACACATTAGGTACACAGTCAGTGGTAACTGAGCAGATGAATCAGGGAGTTAGCCAAAAATCCACATTGGCTTTTCATCACCAGTTTGTAAAACAAGTCATCCAAAGCATAGATGAAGGCAAGGGTTAAAATAATATCGTTCAGTTTTTGGTGTATTAGAAGATGCTAAATGGGAAGGTGTAACAAGCTGTGGAGGAGAATTTTCTGACAGCAAATGGATGGATACTTGCACTTAAAGGGAAATGGAGATTAGCTGTCAGAAAAGCAATAATACCAGAATTTAAAGGAGGAATCAAAACTGAGAACAAAAGGTACTGTGCAAAGAATCTCTGACAGAAAAACTGATAAGAAGCTGTCAACAGAAACAAAAGAAATTGCAAATACTCTTAGCCATCAGGTTAATGGATGTAGTTTTTGCCAAGCTCAGCACTGCAGGGAAAGGTGTGATTTGCATTCAACTACACTTGGGAAAAACTGGATGAATGAGAGCATGTTAACAAGATGGGATACGTCTTTAAGTGCAGAGAAATTTGAGGCCCTGGAAAAGAATTAGTATTTTTCTCAAGGAAACAAGCAAATAAAGGTAAAACAGCAATGAGTATGTTATATTGTTTATTAAATAATATTTTTTAAATCACACATATTGTAATTGTTATGTACAGAGTGGAAATCTTTTACCCACCAAAAGTGGTTTTTATCTGTCTCTTCCTTTAATTAGCTAAATTGAAACTATATATTTCTTTGAAAAGCATTTGTAGAGCTTAAAAACATACTTTGAGAAAATGACAAAGCCTACTGTAGAGAACAGTAGTACAATCTCCCAATATTTGATGAGATGCAGTCACAGAGAGTTTATGATGCTCCATATTAATTGTTACAAAATGTACTAACTCATAATACCCGAATTACGGAGAAATTTGTGAACTAGCCTGAACAACAAATGTCATCTCCCGTGCATCCGTTTGGCTGGCAGGGTTGCCTCCCCACTTCCTGTGCAGAGGAAAGGTAGACAAACAGCAGAATATGGATCTGAACAGATTTCTTAAGAAAATGAAGGGAGTAATTGGCTCTGTAGTTGTACTACTAAGTAAAGAAGGCAGAGTGAACAACCCATGGTTGCCAATGTGTAGGGAGCACAATGGAAAACAGATGAAGCTGTGATTTGCATAGGGCAGCCCACAACTTTCACAAGCCATTGCTAAAGAATTGGTTGGGGAACAGCTTACAGATGCAAAATTGCAAGGCTGGTCATGGAAGTGTTTACCTTTGTTTGCAGTCTACTTGGGTTCTCCTTCCTGAGCTATGCTTTTTGCTGTTACAGATGTCTCTCAAAAGAATTTTTTTTAATGTTTGCTGATTTTTCAAGTGCGATTTCTGTAGTTAGTAAGAAAAAATTTTCAGGACAAAATGTTCTAGATTGGAAAAAGTTACAGTTGTTGAATATTTTGACTACCCCTTTGGTGATAGCATTTGGGTTTTACCCTGACGCAGTTCAGATGTTCTTTCTTTTCTTTCTTTTCCTTCCAAGAATTTGCTAGTTTGCATGTATTCAGCTGGGTTAAATGGAAATATTTCTCAGCACCTTTACACATAGATCACATTTATCCCAGTGGAAAAGTGAATTTCTGCTGACCTACATTTCTCATCGTACGTTTAAAATATTTTTTAACCACTGCTGACTTTACGAGAAAATTATTTAATGAATTTTATTAACATTTTCCAAATACCTCTGTGGAAACTAATATATGATAAAATTAGAACGGTTTTTATAATGAATATTTCCACATATCTTTTTCCCAAAAGGCTGAGCTCCCAATTTGGGTCTTTATTATCTTTGCAAGTTTCTTTCTTTACTGTATATCTACTTAAAGCAGTAAGTAGTCTTCATTCTGAGACTTAATGTAGAAGTGAGAAGTGTTCCTGATGGTGGGATTGTTGAACAATATTCAGACATGTTGTTAGATGAGAAATGTGTCTGCCAAACAGGAAGCAGGTCTGCTTTACCAGGAGTGAATCACAACTCCTGAACAGACGTACCTGATAACCTAAGTAGAACTTCAATCTCATTCTTTTTTTCAGGATATTTGCATCACTTCTTCCTGCCATAGGTAATCCCCCTAAGATTTTCAGACTACTGGTCAGGAGTAATGTATGGTTAACATGCTCTTTTAGTACAATGTGTACTTCAATTACAGAGAAAGTTTTGTTTCTGGTGTAGGTTTCCTGTTCCAGTACCATTCTTTTGGTTCTGTGAGTTTTTGTAAGTAGCTGTGTGAATTTTTTGAAGGGCTCTTTTCTCTTTCTTTGTCTGCTTTTATGGTATTCTCTATTAAAGTTTGATTAAAGATTAAAGTTTGACTGTGAACTTTGGGCATCTCAATTCTTATAACCATAACCAAGAAATTTTCATTCTTCACTCACTATGAACCAATAATACATTTCCAAACTGTCTTAGTAAGAGGGGATAAACTGAATAGCAGCTGAGCAGATATATTTACACTGGCCACATTGTCGGCATGGGAAATTGTAAAGACCCAGAAAAGTATTGATTGTGCAGCTTTGTTTGCATGTTTTGAAGGGCAGTAATTGGCCCATTATTTCTACTGTGCAACTCTGGTATTTGCACGTATTTCAAAGCAGCAATTGTTTATCCAAATAACTGTTTGGCATAATTTTTTTTAAAGTCACAGTAATATTACTGCCAAATTTAGAGTAAAAGAAAACATTCTTTGAATCAAAAATTACCATGTATTTACATAATTAACATGTTTCAAGATGGAGCAGCTTGTTCTAGTAATATGGAGGCAAATGGATAGTACTACTTTATCCTTTCTGGATTACATCTTCAGCAGTTTTGCAGAAGGGAGTGGGTTTCTTTAATAATATCCTTTGATATTTTGTGTTTGTAAAATTATTATGGCTACATAATAAATGGCTCAAAGGAACAAATGATCTTCCATGGAATCAATTCTGCTAAGCAGAAATGGCAGGTGTTCCTTTGTATTACAACAGAAAAACATCACCTCCATTATTTCAGGTCTGTAATGCTACTGCTATTATTATCAGCATCTTTACTAGAATTCTTCAAATTGTGTGATCAGTGGTTATGAAGGCCATTAAACTAACTATTGATTCTATTGATTATTTTAAAAAGATTTTAAGCTGAGTGCAGAACATATTATTACAGTTTTATTTTATCTCATGTTTCCTGTTCTTTTTTTTCCTTTTACTGAAGCACATTTATTTTCCTTGTCACTTTCTTCTTCCCTTAGAAGACTGTGCAGAAAGAGTCTTAAAGAGAAGCACATTCTTTGGGGTGCTGGAATGTTTTGTCAAAACCAGAATGCTAGCTGGATTCACCCTCACTTTCCTCTTTAATGCTTGCCTCCCTTCTCTGCCACTGACAACAAATTGCTTATCTGGCCACCACAATCCTTTGTGTATGACCTCCTTCACTCTACTCTCAGTTCTTTCCTGTTTCTGTTTTCTTAATTCTGTGATTTCTTGCCTTTTATATTAGAGAGTTTCTGAAGATTTGCTTTTCATAGCAAAGCCATTCCGAATCTCTCTGCTTGTCCATCTGCATTATCAGCTCTACGATCCTCCAATGTGCATAGGCAGAGAAATTTCCAACTTGGTTAGGGCTCTGTTGACTTATGGTATAGTTTTAAACTGTCCTCTCAATCTAGACTAAATTGCAACTTGTCTGGTTGAGGGTCATTACATCACTTGCACTTCTAGAAAGAGCTTCTGAAAGAGTCTTTTTTTGACAGCGGTCCTAATAGTGCCACACAATTCTGAATCAAGAAAAGAATGCCTAATAAGGGAATGGGCTATAAACTTTCATTTTGAGCCTTTGTTTCATGCAAAATGAGCTGAACTCGGTTTTCAAATACAACAAGCACTATTTCTGAAAGTTACCCTTTCTTAGATTTCGTATTTTAGCAATCATTTCTTGTCCTTTTCTTGTCATATTCATGTTATAATCAAACTGTATTATCTATTCAATGATAATTGCTTTCCCTGATAATGTTTGAAATGCAGA
Organism: Acrocephalus scirpaceus scirpaceus; assembly: GCA_910950805.1. Taxonomy (NCBI): domain Eukaryota; kingdom Metazoa; phylum Chordata; class Aves; order Passeriformes; family Sylviidae; genus Acrocephalus; species Acrocephalus scirpaceus. Next base: position 7,375,564 of record OU383778.1, on the reverse strand, counting down.
TATTTCTAAATCTAAGAATATATTTACCATAGAGGTGACTTTTGTCTTTAGCTTTCTAAAGAAACATCTCTTCCTCTTGTACACTGTGTAAAGCAATGCTGTCACTGTTTTTATTGTCAGATCCTTGGTTTACACGCAAAATTATTTCTAAAACCCGTCTCCAGGGCAACCCATTTTCAGATTTATAGCCTGTCCTTATCAACATTCTATTTTAATGAGTGCAATTCATATCCCTCTGCACTAACAATCAAAGGCCCACTACTTTCACATCAGTCCATCCTCCTTTTAATTAAGGCATGTCATCTTCTTGTACATCTCAATGAAATATGGGAATTCAGTGTTAAATAAATACTCGTTTAAGTGGTGATATAAGGATTAATGGTATTGTAAACAGAACAGAAATAACAAAATCTTTCTCTTAGTTATTGAACCAGAACTTCTCTGAGTGTGCAACATGAAATCTCAGCCTTCTCCACCACAAAAATAAATCAGAACCTTTGAAGATTACTGGACATTCTGCAAAATTTCAAGTAATTTTACAAAGTGAAATCTCTAAAGCAACATCCTAAGTCTCCAAAAATATATCCACAAAATTCACAGAATTCTGTGTTTTTCATGGACTATATTGTATAGCATATAAGCACTGGAGACAGTCCAGAGTATAGTATCATATTGTCTGATATTTTATTGTATCATATTTTATTTTCTGGGAGTTTTCTGCTTTATTTTTTAATCTTTTTGTTGTGTGGTGGTGCTCAGCTGTTCTCCTTGATTTTTTGGGTTTCAGTGCTACTACTAGAATTAAAGGTGTAAGACCTGTGACATTAAGAAGTAATACTCCAGCTAAAAAGGAAAGAAGTCCTATCAAGTGTGTAAGTCACTTTGTGAAATCGTGGTCATCATCCACTGAAATATGGGGAAACTTTCATTAACTTGATTATCTTCACATTAATGGGAAGTGAAGTTTAAATTTTGGTCTGGTCTTCAAACTGGATTGTCCTTAATTCTGAGATTGAGAGGGAAAAGATTAATTGTGTTTTACATAATTTGCCCTCATATCTCTAAACAGGTAGGCTGGAATAAGTGGCTACTGTGGGACTGAACCATCATGTGAAGATAGATACAGAGGAAGAAAGATTGTAATGGCTCTTGGTTAACATGTGAAAAAGACTCAGAACCTATATGAAACTTACCTTTAGCAAGAAAAACAGCACGGTATCTAAATAATGAAAACATATTCATTGAACTACTTTCTGCAATTAAAAGCTGCCATGCAAAAAGGACAGTGTTTAGACATGAGCTCTTGCATTGAGGGATAAGCATACATTATTTTGTTATAATTGTGACTGTCTTCAGAAATTAATTTGTGAATGAGGTTTAAAAGTCTCTATGGTTAATGTCATCTGTTGAACACAGATTTTATAGCATATTTCAGAAAAATATCAGGAAAACAATTTTTTATCAGGAGCCTTGAAAATCACTTACTACTGAATATAGAGAGCTGAAGTCAAGAGATCACAAAGGGATAGCAGAAAATGAGTTTACTTTTCTCTGAGAAATCTGAGCTTTAAAATATGCATAGATTACAGGACGTGACAAAAATGGTTTTTCAGAACTGGTTTCTTATTTTTATGGTGTTACTGTAATACTTTATGCATAATATATAATGTATAATGTTGCAGCCATATTGTGGATGAGAACAAATTAGCTGTGTGCACAGGTGAAGTCCCCAATTTTTTTTTCATGTATTTATTCTGAATCTTTGTAGCAAAGAACATAATTTCACAGAATTGCTGAGAACTATGGGAGGGCCAAGCCCTGAAACACACTGCCCAAGAGACTGTGGACAAGACTTTACCTGGTAGGATCCTGGGCAGACTGATTTAGTTCTGAGTTGCTCTGCTTGCAGTCTCCAGAGGTCTGTCCTAAGTTTTTCTGTGGTTCTTTTCTCTGAAGTAGAAGTGGAGTGGCTGAGGTGTTCAGGTGCACATTGACAAAGTCCATGTGCATGTGCTTTCTGTAGTGCTGGAGTTCAGGGAGGAGCATATATTTGTGATGCCCTACCTGGTGCTCTTCAAGATCCTCAAGGAATATATAGACTCAGAGAATCACTTAGGTTGGAAAAGAACCTTAAGATCAAATCCAATCATTAACCCAGCACTGCCAAGCCCACTACTAAACCACATTGATAAGTGCCGCATCTGCAGGTCTTTTAAATCAACCACTTCCCTAAGCAGCCTGTTCCAGTGCTTGACAACCCTTTTGGTGAAGTGAATTTTCCTAAGATGCACTCCAAACCTCTCCCTGTGAAACTGGAGGCTGTTTGCTCTCATCCTATCACTTGCTACCTGGGAAAAGAGACAACAATTTTATTAGGACCACATTTCAAGTACTTGTAGACAGCAATAAGGTTTCCCCTCAGGCTCCTTTTCTCCAGACTAAACAGCCCCAGCTCCCTCAACTGCTCCTCATAAGACTTGTGCTCTGGACCCTTTACACCATACACAACGTGTCTTTCATTTGCCTCAATACAGACAGTCTGGGGGGCAGGTGAAGAAGTGGGTGGTAAATGTTGAAGAGTTAGTGATAAGAAAAGATAAGTCAATGATAATATTTTTTTCAACCAGTCCTTGTCTGCAGTTTTGTGTTAGAGACAATGCTAAGCAGATGCTCTACGTTAGTTTGCTCAGATGTGATTTTGCAAGCATAGAGCATGCCATGAATCTATCATTATGCCTGTGAGATGGCATAATATCTGTAACAAGTACAATCAAAACTCCAGCAGACTGCCTTTTGTATGGGATTGAGGTGCTTCTTAAAAAAGGCAGAGAGGCATCTTGAGCTGTGGTAGAGTATTTACATATCAAACATATCTGCCCTGGTGATTCCATATTGTATTCTCAGCATGCAGATTGTCATGCCATTAAATTTTTCAGCTTTTAATATTAACAGCACCTAACTATTTCATCTAGTGTAAGTGGAAGTTAGGGAACTATCATGATGACAATTGAAGAGCTGTAAAGGAGAAAGAAGTTAGACAACTCTCAGGGATTATCTGACCAAAATTCTTTTCTGCAAAAGTTTCTCTCATTCCTACCTGTAGCATCAAGTCCCTTGAGTTACAGTTGGGGAGCCAAAACCTAGAGCCCTGGTGACTGTACTCATCCCTACGCCTTGAGATGAGTCCTGAAAATGAGGCTAGTGATGAGCCTTTTAGTTCTTATTGGTCTAAATGAAAGGACTCCTCAGAGAAAATGTGAAACTTTCATGTCCTACGCTTCAACCACCTAATTTGTTTACTATGACAAGCAAGGAAAATTAAATTTCAGACACTTCAGTGAAGCCACAGGAACTGGAAGGAGAAATATTTGTCATTAGTTTGATTCTGAACAACAACAAAAAAATCACAACCAAAAATAAAACCCCAAAGGAAACTTAAAAAAAGAAACTAATGGCCCTAATCCATTGACTGCAAAACTTTTGAGGGGAAGAATTTCCTCAGAGAGAGACAGAGGTGCTAAGTCCATCACAAATAATGAAGGGTCTCTTTAGATGTAAAAAGCATTTTCTTCCTTGCAGTAAGAAGCAGGTTGACGTTATGAATAAAAAGAAATGTAAATAAAAAGAGATTATCCTTTAGGAAGATTGTAGTTTCAGAAAATTTTTAGTATCATTATGCAACAAAACCAGGCAGGTGGATATATCTACCTATTTAAAGTGAAAACTTTCAAAAAAATAACTTTATGGCCTATATTTGGTCACTTTTAGATAATGCAATTTTATTCCAGAGATAGAAACCCTGGCACCTTGTTTAGTCAATGACAGGACAATGACAACCAAGGACAGTGCACATTTAAAAAGTCAAATTTAACCTGTATGGAAATCCAAAATTGCCCCATCATCTGCTGTCAATCACAAGATTGCCCCTGCTAATATGCAGCATAAACAAAATCCAACGTGATTGAAATGCCTCAGCTCATTCCTAAGTGACAGTTAACCCTCTAACATGATTAAGACCAGATTTGGACTGGATCAGACTTGTACTGAACAAGCATATATAATTATATTCAGAAATCTGTTACTTAGGTATTCACTTAAGAAGCAAAAGTTGTGTCATTCCACTGGCTTTGTCTTATGAAATTAAAACCTCAAATACAGATTTCACACGTCTAGTACTATTTCCAAGCAGTGGGTTATTGATGTTTGCAATATATTCTGTATGTGTAGAGGAAAAATAGCACAAGATTTAGCAATCTGAACAAAATTATTCCACAGAGAGGTTTTCCACAAAGCATCAGACACTTCATTCTTTTAGGCAATGACATTTAGTGTGGAAAAAATAAACATTTCTTGCAAACATTTTTTAAGGAATTTTCCATCCTCAATAGTGTCTAAATAGTAACTAACAATTCGTAACGTTGCTTTCTCTACCAACATATATACTTTCTATATTCTAGATCTGTTCACTCACATCTCTCAGTGACTATTGCAAGGTTTCTCAAACTTTTTAAAAGCTGCGTTTTCTAGAAGACAATTTCAATTTCAGCAACCTGATCTTTATCAAACATTGTAGCCTCATGCACAGCTCTCTTGTATGTCTTTTTTAATAGTCCTTTATTTGCAGTAGTGAAATACATGAAATAAGGTAGTGTTGACCTTTAAATTATGGCAATCTCTATCCTATTGCATCCATGAGTAGGCAGAGGAGTTTTAGGGTGTGCTGGTGTTTGAGTTATGACTAAAATGAATGGTTTTGTCTTCAGAGCTATTTGAGACTCATTGCTGCCCTCCTCCTGTTAGGTAAGAGAGAGGGAGTGAGCTCTGTCCTTTCTTAGAGATCCATTAAGGATTCTTTTATTAGCCCTCGTTATAAGTTGGCCTAGAAGATAGTGATTTGAAGAAAAAATGACTCTATGTTAACAATGCCAGCTAGATGGGCCAGAGCTGGCCAACTTGGCTCTTTTAATAGCATCAGGATAAAACCCCTGCTCTTTCATATCTATTGCTGCTTGCCTGAAGTGGGGGGTGAGGAGGTGAGGTCCAGTGTCAGCAGTCAGCAGAAGTAAAATAAAAGACGTCAAGCCTTTCATCAGTGTGCCAGGGTCTGTCTGTCAAGAGGTTTCTGCATGGGTGAGCTTTGTATAAAGGCCAGACCTTTGTTCCTAGGGGGAACAACTCCTATCTCTTGGCACGACACTTAAGCTGAGTGGACAAAAAAAGATTTTGGTTTCACCCCTTCTCCTTAGCTGTGCTATCCTATAAACCTACCTTGAATTCAATTTAGGCCTGGTAGGATTACAGTACTGTGCCTCTGTGCTAAAAACTGTGGCAGTTTGCCATTTTAATCTATGCTGTGTGTCTAAGTAATTCTTGCCTGCTCATCTGAGCAACTTTTCACTATATTTGAGCTGGGGGATAAGAAGGAAACGACAGATGTAGAAAATGCAAGCTGAACAGAAATTTCAGCTTTTGAATAATCTGCTCCTTTCATCCCTTATTTTCCCATCTCAGCTTTGAAACTTTACTTATTCAAGTGTAGCAAAACTTATATTTATTCATTCTTTATATGAACTCCAGCAAAACATTGGAGATTAGTCTCTTGGCAGAGAAAAATCCATGGCTAAATTTTCATGTTTTCTCTCAACATCTGAACACAAACCTCTTCTGTCTCTTCAAGGACTGCTTTGCTTATGACATTTTTTATTGTTTTAGATAAGTACTTGGCTTCTGAAGTGGGTTCTTGTAGTGTTTGTTGCCTCCAAACAGACAAAGGCAGCAGTGCTTTTATCCTTTTGACTACACTATCTTTGTATTCTGAATGCATTTGTGAGATGGAACCTCCAAGAGAGGACCAAAATAGTTACGTTGCCTTCAAGCATGAATAGCCTGCACCTGGGGATGTACTTATTGGGTACTTATATTCTACTTTGCAAGCCTTGCATGTTAATAGTTTTCACTCTCTTCTTTCACGTAACTTAAAAAATATAAAGTTAAGGGTCAAAAACAATCTCAGCAGGAAGTACATTGGTTTTTACTCTGAAGTCTAGGCATAACAGAAAGGAGTCTTAAGGATCTTCTGAAACTTTGCCCAGAAAGTTAGATGCAACCTTTGAACATAAAAATACAGTTACAGTAAATGACTGATTGACCTTTCTGAAAGTATGTTTACTCTTCTTTTTACTTCTAGGACTATTACAGAACCTTGAAATCTTCATACTTTTATAAAACTCAAACCAAAGTGTAGATGGCTGTACAAATATCTAGAGGATGGTGCTCTGTTGCAGAAAGTTGTGACTCTCCTGCTTTCCATTTGGGGTAACATACCTGCATAAATGGTGAAATGTTTTGCCCTTGTTGTTGATGCAATTCTTCCTAAATTGCACGTTTGCAACCCTCTCCCAAAATTCTTTTACATTTAAGTTGTAGTAAGCTCAAGTTTTTATTAGTACTTGCCTTCTTATCTGGACCCTGATGCCACAGTCAATGACACCGTCACAAGCTGATGCTAAATAACCAAATTATGAAAGAATTACATCATTCCACTTGCAGAGCTATAGAACCCAAAGAAGGAGATCACAGAGCAAATTAAAGTCGTAATCATCTTGAGATAATTCAGAGATTGTGTTTTAAGTCAGCAAGCAGTTTCTTTCACACATTCATTCTCAGTTTGTTCTTCATACATTTTTCATATAAATTCAAGTGCTTCAAAGAACTGATTATTGTACATAACTTCCAGCTTTTTTAAATTACAAGTTGTTTGATCATTTTTGTGTTAGTTATTTGTGAGGCGGGTGGTCTGCAACAATGGACTTGGTGTGCATTCCTGGGTGTACTGTGCCCAAGGAAAAAGGGTGCAGAAGCCAGGAATTCCCACTCTTTCCTTGACAAGAGGTGCTAGTGTAACCCAGTGTAAATATGGGAAAGGTGCTGGTTCAGCACCTGAATTAAAATTCTCTGTCTGTGGAAATCTTCCAGAGCAAGGTGCTGAGGCAATTAATGGTCACAGACCATTCAAACCCTTTTCTCTTGCAGCAAGTTAAACAGCAATATTACCAGAAGATTTTTTTTTACTTCAGAGGATTCCATTATGTTGGACCAAGAAGCTAAAAAAAAAAGATGTATATGTATTTTGCATTTTGTATTCAGGCAAAATATGTGATTTTTTTCTGAGAGCCTTTTTTGGTGAAATGATGGATTATAGATCCTGCTTGAAAACCCATACCTTCAACTTGAGCTTTTTAACCTAAAGAGAGAGTACATCTGCTTTAATGGGATTGTAATGTGATATATTAAAAAAAGCAGTTTCACAGGTGATTGAGAAGTAATTAACATATGGTTACTCCATAAGCTCAAGTAAACAGAAATTTGCTTAGCAGCATACCACAAAGTAAGCAGGACAACCATCAATGCTGAGTGAAATTCTCTGTCATGTCATAGCACATGAAGAGGCAATAAATGGAGTTTGTAATGTCTTACTTGTTTTGATATTGATGTAATTTACTTACAGAGTACTATTTTACAATACTTAGTATCAAATCTCATATCAATATGCAGCAGCAAAGTCTGAAAATTACATAATAAAATACGAGCAGCTGTGAGACATCATAAAGATGACACAAAATTATGTGAAACAAATAATATTTTAGAGTAGAATTACCCAATTTGCTAGAGCTATTACTAGAAAAACTTTCTCTGCATTTGCTATTCACAACCCAGATATTTCATAGTGTAAATCATGTGATATAACATAACATGTTTTCCAAACCAAATGCCTTCTTGTTCTTCTGGACCACTTCTTGAAAGATACTCCTTTAAGCAAATGATTTTAAACAAAAAAGGAGATAAAACCCTGTTATTAACCACTTGAAAGAATTGCAATGGGGCACAAAGTTTTTTCAGAGTTCTTTTTTTCTATTCAGATGAGTGAAAGTTTACTAAGATTTTTCCATTATTGCAAAGAAAACCTCCACAAATTCTCCCTACCCGTCAATAAAATCTAAACAAAGACAAAAATAAATATTATTTATAACAGAAATAAATATTATTTATAACAGAAATAGGAAAGAATGATTTTAAGCAGAACAGAAATTCAACAGTTTGACAAATTTATGTGTGAAAGAGGGTTGAATGAGAGTCATAAAGCCTTAACTAGAATATAGTAATCTGTATGAGTAGTGGTATTTTAATTAACCAGCAGTTTCGAAATGATTGTCAGCCCTCACAGTCTGACAGTGTTTATGAATAGAGCTCATTCAATTCCATCTTTCTCCGCTTATGCCTCCATAAAACTTTCATAATCAGTGGAAATTTCATTTCTGGCAGTGCTGCATAAAGTTGTTGAAATTATCTGTTCTAAAAAGGCATTCTCTGTAAGCCTTTTTTATTCTTTTGTTTTTGTTTGGGTTTTTTAGTTAGTTTGTTTAAAAGAAAGAAAACACACTTTTTGGCATAATGTATGTAGCATTTATTTGGCTATGCTATGTGACTGGGACCAAATTTATAGCATGTTACATTCCAAAGGTTTCATTCAGACTCATGCTGGTTCTTTATGGTTTTAGATCTTGCTGGATTGCTTTTGTGGTGGCTGTTTCTACCTGAAGATACCTGTAGTTTTTTCAGCTTGTTCCACCTGTTTCAGCTTTTGCATATTAAATAGGTCCAGAAGCTAGGACAAAGGAAGAAATTATACCTCATTAGAATGATGTTCTGTAGAGTTTTCTTCATAATGTAGATGCTTTTCATTAAAAGCTAGGATTCTTCCTACAATGTTCCACTTCTTCAACCATGGAAACAAAGCAATACATATAAAAAGTGCAGAAAATACTTAGGCAGCTGAAGATGTATTTACTCTGTTTATGCCTCTAATTTGGCTTTTCATTTCCTTCACAAGCAAGTTTATATCTTAGATAAAATAAAATGGGAATATTAGAAAGCAACCTAAATCTGACAAAATCAAAAAACATGACAAGCTTGTTTTCCTTAACATGCGTTTCTGATGTTAACATGCTTCTTTTTAGTCTGCAGGAGTTGAGTCTCATGAAATAATATTGTGCTGTTTATATATATACTGTGCTGACATAGAAGCATTTTCAAATTGTTACATGCTTTTGCAGTGGTACACAAAGTGCTTTTGGTGGCATTATTTTTATAAAGATACCTTACTAGCACTTCCTACTCAGTTTCCCAGAGTATTAAAATGTTACTTTATTCAGCTGATAGCAATTGATTGTTTTTCAATTTTGTTTAGCAAAGCTTATAAAATATAACAGAAAAAATTCTGACACAAGATGATTTACTGAATATAAGATAACCAAATTCTTCTGCTTCAGCAGCAGCTGCCAAACTGGAGAGCTGTCTCATCCTCTCAATTAGATTGAGGCTGTATTGAGGCCTTATTATTGCTATTTAAGCATTTTAAAAGTTTCACATGGGTTGGAACTTCTGACTACAAATTAATGAAAATGTGCATGGTTCAGTGTGCGCTAAAAATACTGTGGGCGGATACTACTAACTCCTTACATTATCAATTCATATTTGGCAACCTCCTGAAGAGGAAGAGCTACTGGCAATTTTTTTATATTTGCCTCATTTATATCATTGCAAATTAAATCATAGGCAATGATAGTAAGTGCTGAGTAAGTAAATAAAAGAACATTACTATTTAGCTGTCTTTTTTGGTTACATTCCTATCTGAATGTGTCTTGCTCAGCAAGTAAATGAAAAACCCATAGGATATTCCTTATTCTTCACACTTTTAAAATATGTAAAGAAATTAGTTTATTTACAAGTGAAGTAGCTCTGCTAGCACCCTCCAAACATTCAACAGCAAATTATTGATTCAGCAATAATTAGTTATTGATTCCTCTCTCTAAAAAAAAAACCACCAAACCCACAAATAAAAATTCATGTCAGATTCTCTGTAACACAACTTCTGGGAAAGAAACCTCTCTATATTGCATTGAAGCTGTTATTTGATTGCACAGCATGTCAGTTCATGGTGTTCTCTTGCAGCCTCATGTGTGTGTTTAAAAGGAAATACTGAAGTAAGCTCAGTGGGACATTGTCTCAAAGAAGATGATCAAGCACTGAAAGCAAATCTACTGTCTTTGCCAAGACAAAGAGGAGGAGCTAGCTTAGGATGACTCCTCTCAGCCCTCAGAAGTTATACCAGAGATATGATGGCCTTATAATCAATGGGGGAAGAACAAAGAGGTGTCAGATGTTCGTTGAGTAGCCTGATCTCTATCCACAGTGCTGAGCATGACCATTTCTTCTACAGGCACTGGCAAAGCCATGCTCACTGTGTCCAGCACCTGGGACAGGCGGCAGAGCAGTGGGGAGTCTCCTCTACAGCTTGTGTTCTTAAGTGTAGGGCCCTTAAGTGAGGGCCCTCTGACCCTTGCAGTGGGCCCTTGTCCTAGCCTGCATCGCTGTTCAGCAGCTGGAATGAAAAGCTGCAATGGGAAACCATGGGAAGATTTAGATCACAGCTTGCAGTCAGTCATAGTTTGATGAAACCTACTGTTGTGAATTCAAGTATCTTAAAAACACTAAGCTATGTGATGTTACAAGTGTTCTGAATAAGAGTGCATGCTGTCAACTGCTTTAATGCATGTTAGGTATATGTCAAATCTTGGTATATAATTAAACAAAGCTTTGTTTGGAGCAGGCAGAAATTAGGTCAGTGTCTTTCATTGTACTTGTATCACAGCCTCTAGTTTGTGAATGTACTGAAGCAGCCCTTTTAATTGATTAGTATAATGTGCTTGATTTAATAATGTTTGCAAACAGTATCATTTTCTATCAGCCTCTAATGTGAATGTCAGTGTGCCTAGTATCTTTTGCCTACTAATATGATTCTCTTATTTATTGATGTCAGATTTCATGTTTTTGCATTCATACTCTGCTGCTCACCAACGGTGAGTAATCAGAGTTCTACTCTTAGATTTCTGCTGGCCAAGCAGAGGCGGTACAAGGGGAATGGTAAATGCCTTTAAATACATCCCACCTGAAAGCAAGTGGCAGCCGTTTTGTAATCTGATTGAATTCGACACTGGTGGAACCACTGGGGCTGCTGTTTGCAGTGGCTAGAAGTATATTCTGTATATACTCCCTGTGCTTTTCTGCTCCCCTGGATACCTAGCTGAGATATTAAGAAGTAATCTCTGGGCAATTGCCAGATAGGATATAGTTTGTTTCCTGGAGATCAATATCCTAGGATGGAGGGACTGTGTTAGTGGTTCAGCACTTCTGCATGAACACAATTAATTACATAGGTCAGCCCTGTGTTTAGACACTTTCATCTTTGATCTGCCTAACAGCCTCTCTGCTAGGGATTATCCTCCATCCTTACTGACTAATTTGACAACAGACTTTATCTGTGTCCTTTGAGATAAAGATGAGAGACAGAGCTGTCTATCACTGCTCTGAGTTTTGTAGTGTTTAAAAAAAAAAAGTCTTTGCAACGTAAACTCCATTATGAAGGATACAAAGGAAGTCCCCACTGCAAGTATTCTAATAAAAGAGAAATCCCCTGGTGCTACTGAGGACAGAAATTGTGATGAGTTCTGTTCTGCTCTAAATTACTAATTGACTTTTTTCTAAAGAACACCTACTAGGAATCTTGAAGTTTTATGGCAATTGGTAAACAGCAGCTGTTTTCTAATTGTGCTTCCCATTCTGCAGTCCTCACAAATATCTCTTTAGAATAATAAGCTGGAGACACTTTAAGTTAAAAGCAATGCTGATCAGAGGCAACTGTGTTAATGTACAAGGATAGGTCACAAGCTCAGAAAAGCCATGAAAATTATGGAAGAGTTTTAATAAATCTCTCTTTAATGTTCTTTTATACATTGGTATTTTCCTAGCTTGTTTTATGGCATGAGAAGCTGACATGCTGCTGTGAGCATTCCCTGATGAATATCTGCCTAGCAGCACACAGTGAAAGAGGTAATTACAGCATTACTACTGAGTTTTATGTCATTAAATCACTATTTAGACCAAGGCATAATTTACATTTAAAAGTATGATTATAATTAGCAAATTATCACTGATGATCACCTTGATAAGAAAATTACTGCTAACAAGATGTTCTTCTGGACAGTCTGGACCTTTGTGCCAAACTTTCAGGTTTGAAAGTGGCTGCTGTGTATACACGTACACACTTCTTTGCCTACATTCATGTTTTCTTTCATTTTACTTAGCCAATTCACTGACTTGTGTGAACCAATGTAGAAATGAATATATGTTTCTTACCCTAGAGCAAACATTTTATATATAATTGATACCAATTTTTTTAAATTTTATTTTAGGATAAATGTATGGTGTAATTATTTGCTATTAATACTGGCTGTTTGAAAAACATAAAGACAGAAAAGAAGTCAAAATGGTGGTGGGAGGAATACTTAAAAACAGAAGCTAGGAAAGAAGAATTAGGTTATAATTTTGCAGATGTTCTCCCTGAATAATTTATTTTACACTTTAAATAGGTGGCCTGATTTTCAGCTCTGTCAAGCAGATTTAGGTACATGATATAGGTTTAAAAATGTAATTTAAAGTTTCAGTAATTTTTTTGTATATCTCAAAAGAATATTTTTTTTGTAGACAAAAGTGATGGCAGGGACAAGTACTCCTAAATATTACATTTTGATCAATGTAAGATTTTGAGTCAAACGAATCAGACGTGACATTCTATATCAAGTTTGCTCCACAAATGTGCTGTATCAAAAACCTGGGTTTAGGTTTTGAAGTGCAAAAGTAGAACATTTAACCCAAGAAAATTTTGATGTCGTTAGTTATGCATGGGAAAACCTACACTTGCCTGAGATGGCTGGATCCAGCAGTGACTGGCAGATGGGAACACTAGGGAGACTGAACTGTACTGTCTTTATGGACAGCCTGAATCCACTGTGCCCACAGGCCTGTTCTGCACTTGCCTTAAACAACAACAGGAGACTGTTCTGTGATGTTCCCTCAGTGGTCTGTCCTGTACTTTGGCAGATGGGATCCAGTGGTTGACGTGTGGGGTGGATGGATAGCTCTGTCAGGGCACTCCCTGTGGTGCATCAGCTACGGCATCACCCTGCACCTGAAGAGTGAGGAATGCTTCAGGAAGTAAGCTGCATAGGCAGCTGGCCAGTTAGCTTTGGGACTGCTCTGGCATTGTCTGATTATATTGTATCTGATTATAATTGTATTTGATTAGAACTGCAAACCATCTCTGTTGAACCATGTCTGATTGGAGGCTCAGTGAACCCAGTGTGATAAATTGCTGCTAGGTTAAAGGTCTGGCATCTTTGACATTTATCCACCTTGGTGTAAACGACTATGAAAATCTCAAGGCAATAAGAGGTCTGGGTTCAAAGGGGACTGCCTGCATGAACAAGGCATGCAGAGCCTGCCTCTGTGTGAGCTTTTGGGCAAGGAGGCATTTTATATCGTCTTTTCCATCATCTAATTTTCTTGCCTTGGGAACTCAGTTGTGAACTGACCCCAGTCCATCATGCTATTCATAAATTACTAACATAACTTTGAAGTTCTTCACACATTTAAAGAGGAGGTTCAAAGGAGTATCCTGAAGGGATTCTGGAGAGAGATGTTTTGAAAATTAAAGGAAAAAGCAGGCAAGAGATTCAATATCCAAGTGAGTCTTGTATCAAGGAGAACAATATTAACATTGATTCAGAATATCAGTCATGTCAAAATGTGCTAATAGGCAAATCAACCTCCTTGCACAGTTGTATATAAAGATATGTATTTATTTATAGTCACAAATGTGCACTTTTGCATGTATGCAGAGAAGTATATAAAAAAAACCTGTTCTTTTTTGTTATGGGAACATTAATATTTGAACTTTTTCTAGCTTGTAAGTATATGAAATTTGCAAAACAGCTGATTTTCCTGTGCAGGTAATGGCTTTCATTTATGCCATCCTAACAGTGATCCCCCATCTGGTTTTGCATAAACAAGTCATCACACATTTTGTAAAATTTTTTAAAATGTAAATTATTTATACAGAGAATGCTTATTGCATAGGTAGGTGACTCCCGTAGCTTATAAATAAGTTAATAACAGCAATAAATAATTCAGGTACATTTATTTTTGAATCTGTTACTGTGAAATCCCTTAATATTCAGAGCAAATATATTTTAAAGATTGTTGGCATTTCTTGAACATATGTAGGATTAATTATTGCAGTGTCTATTTCCATAGTTTGCAAACTACTTGCATGCAGAGGACCCCCAAACTAAACAAAACCATTTTACAACAATTTAGGCCTTGTTTCAGTAATTCTGAACACCACCCAGTTCATTAAAGGCTCAGCACATGCTTAGGAACTGCTGAATTCAGTAAGGGTTAGTATGAACACAAGTGCTTTCCTGAACAAAAGCCTAAATTCTTGCTAGGCTTCTACAGACTCTAAAAATCCTCCCTGAAGGCAAATGCTATGCTGCAGATAGAACATACTGCAAGTATTACTGCAGACTCTCATCTTTGCTGGAAGCTGCTTGCAACTGCTGTGAAATGCTCCTGCTTTCAGGGAGTTTCAAGGAGGAGGGGGTTGTGTGGAGTCACTATCAAGTTTCCCTTTTCCCAGCTTTTTCTGTATATAAAGCTCTGTGTTCCCATGGAGAGAGAGAAATCATCAGATGTCAGCAGATCTGACAGAGAACTTGCTGCTCTACATCTGTGCAGACCAGAACAAACAAGCTCTCTCTCCTTGCACAGTTCTGGGTGTGCTTGATCAGTTAGAAAGAAGTTCAGGAGATGTTGTGCTTCAACGATAGTTACTATCATTTTGCTGTGTTCTTCAAGCAGAGGAATCCAAGCTAGATTTTCACCACTAAGTGGGAATTTAACTTGATTTGATGATTGAAAACTTAGCTATTGACCTTTTGTCAGTGAATGCTAGTTTTTCAGCCTGAATCTTTCCTACGTTTTCTTAATGTCCATATTCTATGTGATATTTTTATCTTTCCTTTTTCTTTTGTGCTTATCTCAGCTTTTTAAATAATTTTCTCTTTTTGTACTTACCATCTCTTCTAAATACTCCTTCATACTCTTCTGTTTCCAACACTGTAAGAAATTGCAAAATTTAACATAGAATGTAAATACATCAAGTGTATTTAAAAGTTAATAATAAACATCTCCCCACACCCCAAAAAAACTTCACACGACTTTCTCCAGAGAAACTCCAAACCCAACAACCCAAACCCACTTTCCTGTGTTGTACCCCTCTCCACCCTAATTTTTTTCCTCCAGTGATTTGTTTTCCAAACCCACTGTATTTAACACAGTATTTGGCTGAATGTGATTCTTATTCTGAAACAGAATAAGAAGAAAATACAGATTTATCTTTCTTTGAAATTAGAGTGACTGGACTAATTTTCCTCAAAACTCAATGTTGGAAATAGAAAGTCAAAGAAATGCAGTAACAGCTGGTTTGTATCCATCTCATCAGACTTACAGTCAAAATAAGCAAATTATCTACCCACTGATGCTTTGGCACATGTTGGCACCCAGATAATTAGGAAGTTATTTTCCAAGAGAAGGTCACTGTGTTTTATACAGCCTGAATATGCCAGATGTTGGGACTGCCAGTGATTTAGCTAAAGACATGAGCCAGTGGTCTGGTGGCTGAGAGGATTCATCATTATTATGAATTCAACAGTAAATCTGATGAGATGTTAGGACAATTAGGGTGATGATCTGCTGCTTCATAAATGTGCAGAGGAATCATTATGGAGAAGGGAAATGGATGAAATCATCAAAGTGAATGTAAACTTGAACTGTATTTGTAAATCATAGAGGAATTTCCCATGCAAAACTGTCTATTACATAATACATCACTCATAAATGCTTAGTACTTTTTGATTAGGAGTACATCAACCCAATTAGTTTTACACATTTTTTAGAGTTATTTATTATTTATTTTACTTGACTTTTTACCTGAAATTGCTTAACATGCATCAGAAAAAACACCATGAAGGTTTGAAGGCACAGTAAGTTTTAATGGTAGTTTCCTAGCTGCCTTCTTTTAGAGACTATATTATAAAAAAGAATGAAAATAAAAGTTGGTAGAAATATATGTAATATACTTAGTAAATAAATAAATAAAAGTCTCAAATTTAAATTGGAATCTTCCATATATATAATTTTGTTGGAGAATATTTAAAACATGTTAAGGTTAATTCCTGTCTTGTCTCAGTATTATCAAAATAGTCTAGATTTGTTTTCCATCTGAAGAATAATTCACTTGTAATATGAATGCAAAATATAACAGCATCTCCAAAAAATGAAAAGAAAGTGTAATAAAACTAGAAGAATAAATTTACTTCTTAGTGACAGAGTGGAGCAAAAAAAGGAGTATTTAGCAATAGGTCATCTGATTTGATATACTCTTGGAAAAGTTCTTTTGTTAGCTGAATTGCTCATGGACATTCATTTTGAGTGCATTAGCTGAATTTTAAGGTTCTGTCTGAATAAAGTGAGGGACTCTAGGGGCTATACTCATCTGGATAGTTCAAGGAACAGTGATGATCTATGTATGGTTTATGTGTGGTGCTGATTTATTTACTGGCTTGTTTTTATCTTAGCTTATGCTTAGCTTAGCTTAGTCTTAGCTTATGGAAGGTAAATTCTGTAATATGTGAGTAACATTAATTTACAGTTAAAAATTTCACGGGGTGTCAAATAACTCTTGATGTGTTAGCGTGGTCTTTTTTCTGCAATGAGAAACAATATGTGTCACTGAAATTATTTGTTAAAAAGTGCTTCTTTTTTTTTTTACAGAAGTTTGGTAAGAAATTTTCCTACTCAAGGGACAAATGAAATAACAAAGTGTCCTGTATCCATGGTGCAGGAAACAATAGCCCTTCTGTAATTAGCTTGGACATTTCAAGAAGTATCTTCTAACTGTCATGTTTAAAGCACAGACAGTTGTTTTTGGTTTTTTTTGATTTGTAGAGTAAATAAGTACTTTCCTAGCCTATGACACTGAACACTACATTAAAGTACAGGAGATAACCATTAGGAACTACTTAAGAAATGAAATATAGCCTATGCATTTGAAAGCTTATGTCATAGACATCTCCCTTGGTCCAGACACAATAAATCTGTCTTTCAAATATTACATAGAGTACTGCCATTGAACTCATGAATGAGAACTGTTATTCTAATTGATATGGGATTAGTAACTTTTCCTAAACCTTAGGCTTTTTGAATGGTGTTTATAACTTTGTTCATCATGACTGCCTAGTTTTCACCTCATAATGTCGTGGTACATCTGTTGGTTAATGGTTCATCTCAAAAACCTTTAGAGATACTATGAAGAAAATTAAGAAACTTCACTTCATTTTCTATAGTCTTCCTCAGATAAGCTATGAAAGGAAATATTTTCTTCCAGTATTACAGTTTTGCACTGATGATGACTTTAGTTATTGCAAAGAAACATATATTTCCTTTTGATTATGATGACAGATTCCTGTAGATCCATCTTTTTGTTCATTATAGCAAATACAAACTTCAGCTTCTGACTCAGAACAGTTGTGGCCATGATAACACTTGTTCTGTAATAGTTCTTTATAAAGTAATTGAATATATGATTGAGAACTGTTGGATTTTTTTTGTTTTGAAAGTCCTTGATAAAGAGGAGAGATTATATTTGAAACTCTCTATATGAAAGTTCTACTTCATACTTGTGCTTTTACATGCCTTTCAGAAAAGCATTCAAAGTCAGTCAAAACTAGAAATATGCAGCAGATGCATCCATTGTTGGTGAAGGTGGAGATGGGTATTAGCAGAGTTATAGCAAAACTCTGTGAATAATTTTTTTCTTGAATTGTGCTTGCTGATGAGATTTGGATGAAGAAGGATATCTGGGAGATCACCCAATGTGAACAGTAAGTCACAGGTTTGGTTAGAGTGATGGGAGAGACAAAGCCACAAGAATATGAATAAACTTCTTCATGCGGGTCATACAGGGACACTTGCTGCCCACATCACTGGGCAGTAGCCATAGCATGTAGAGAATTATCTGAGCTGGGGAAATCCTCTAGGACAGGAGGCAGAAAAGCCCAGATTCTCCTTCTCTTCAGGCAGGAAAGCAGGGCAGCCTGAACCTGTCAGACTCTGCACTTCTCCTCGCCTGGACTCTCTTCCTTCTTTGGACAGTGAACTCACTGCATTCAGGGCAGTGTTTGATACAGAGGTGTCTGTCATTGCTTGCAGTGACGTGGGACTGAGCGAGTACACCTTTGTTCTTAGATTGTGCTGGAGTTTTACTAAGCTGTAAGGAGACCTTTGCAATGGAGTCAGGGATAAAATGAGAAGGTATAAAGCATGCTTGGTTTATAACAAAGAAATGTGCAATTTACTGACATAACAGGGAATGATTAGGTTGGGAGGCTTAAATTCCACTGCTCCTTGGAAGGAGAGTAGCAAGGTGTGTTGTCATTGTCAACACAATGACAAGGCCAGCTAGGGAGGGAAGCAGGGGAAGGAAGGATGCCAGGATAATTTGTAAACCTGAGCTAAAGGCCTGGTCTAAATCCACCAATAATGATTTTTAGGGATTTATAGGATTAGCATTTAACACCTATGTTCCTTTGAAGAACTTTTACTTTTTTTTCCTTCTTTTTCTGAAAGGTTAGCTTTATTAATGCATTTATTAGTATTTTAAATTGATCCAACTTTTCTGGTTTTCTCACAGTACTATATTTAGTACATTGAGAGTATTACTTTTGATATTTTATTTTCCTTATATGAAAGGCAGAATAGACCTCAGGATGCTGTTATCATTTCATGATGTTTCAAAATACTGTGCTTGGATATTAAGTCTATATATATGTGATCAATTATTTCCCTTTGACAGTGCTGTTATTACATACATATTCCACAATTCATGTGTGCTAAATTTGTTATTGATCTTTAGAGTAGATTAAACAGTATGCATTTATTTACATGTATATACATGCATGAAGAGGTAGTTCATTTACTTGCTATCGATTTGTTTCCTTATGATTCTGGCAGGCTGTTCAGCATTACATTTTGTAATTTATGCAATAATGTTCTGATGGAAGTTGTAAAAGCAGAACATTAGTAAGCTTATTTTTGCTGTCTTAGTAAATCTGTTCAGAAGGTAGATTATATAAATGGTAGTCTCTGCATCTGTGTTTTTACAGAGGATTATAAAATAAAAGGTTTTCCTGAAGATAAAAGCATAAAAGTGCTGAGCTTACCTCAGCATTCTTGAAATCAACATAAAGCCTGAGTGATAGATCAGGATTCAAAGTGAGGAGGTATCAATCTGCTAAGTTTAATCAGTGAGGAGTCCCAATGATACTATTTAAATTTTTAAAAATGCAAGCTTGCTGTTATACTGATGTGTATGGCTCTTCTCTTCCTGGAGTATCCAGCCAAACCAAGAAAAATTCTCTCAAGTTCAAAGCCAAACTCCTCAAATTAGCCATTTGTATATGCTAACCTCTGAGTGGTTCAAGTCATAGAAGCTACTAAACTGTGAAAAGAACCAAAACTTAGTATGTGTTTATGCTGCCTCATAGCCCATAAGTATGCCTGTATTTAGTGTTGGACATGCATTTAGATGTTTTTTTTACTCATGAGCAAAGTTCTGCATGAGCGAAATAGAACCTCTCTGCCCTATTCCTCCTGATAGCTCATCTGGTGGCAGGAGGGATAAACCTGTGCTGTGCACAAGGGTTGTGTTTACAGCTTGCCATTTTGTATTGCAGCACCACATAAAAGCAGACAGAAGGGTTAATTTTGAATAATTTTCTTGTATCAGTTGCCCTTTTAAAATTCTTTTTTCCATATATTCCAGTGACAAAGACTTTTGAATGAAACTCAAAAATTTGTAAGATCTTGTTATAAATTAATCAGCCAATTTAATGATTAAAGGAATTTATTTAAAAAATCAAAGTAAAATTGGAAAAAGCCACAAGCAAAACAGCACCAAGCCGGGCGATCGGTGCTGGGTGAACTGGGATCGGACAGCTCCATGCCCCTGTAGTTCACAAGGTACTGATTTTACAGGGTCTTTTTTATACTGTTTTCAGACTTAGTGGGGTTCCGGGGGTCTTCCTGTTTCCTCTCGTTGATCTTGTCCCTTTTCACATATTAATGCATGTTCTTTCTTGTGGTGCTTCTAACAAGAGTTTTTTCCTGGAATACTCTGATTGCTGAAATCTTGTTAGACAGCAATCCCCTCGAATATCTTGTTCTGGCGACAAATATTCATCTTATTGTCCAATGCATATTTTTGTGGTCTCACTAGATGGAATAATCCTTCAGAATAACCATCTTTTGAGACAGGAATTCATCCCGTGTATATTGCTCTTTCCCGTCACTTGGTTCCATTTAAAAAGATGCTGTATTTTTTAGTCCTTAGCATGAATTTATTCTAAATCATATATTACAATCTCTTGCATAGTTTTGAGAGGATATTGACAGAAATAGCAGTCTGATTCATAACACAGAAGAAACACAGATTAGTTTTCACAGAGAGTTAGAAATATTGTACAAAATAAACCACCATGTACAACTATCAAATTGCAATAGATTACTCATAAAGTAAGAGCCTGTAAGTTCAGAAATTCATTTAGGACATGGGTGATTGTGCCATAATTTGTACTGCAGCATATGTAATTGCTATGATCCCTCTTGCAGTGATTGTCTACATTCCTTTTAAGTTGTGAGGTCTATTTTGTACCAGCAAAATTTGCACTTTCTTAAATGCAGTGGTACGCTTCCACTCTTCCCATATAGGTTTCCAAGCATTAAAAATAGGGAATGCTGTTCCTCCTATTTTTATGTCCATTTTAGAACAATATTTCAATTAGGAATGGAAGCACCTCTCTGAAGTTATGGATTTAAACTCTGGAAATAGCACTTTTGCTTCTGAAATCATTATTCCAATGTCCAATATTTATTTTTACTTAAATTAATAGTTTCAAACTAGAAGGTAAATAAAAAATTAATAGTTAGAAATCTAGGTAAATATATTTACTTCTGTATTAGTATAAGAGGATATATGCTCAAGAAATGTATAAATTTGGTAGATGAGAAATGTATGTAATTATATGACATTTAGGTGTGATTATTTAATTTTAAAGCATTTACAGCGCAATTTGCAGCAATTACATTAAATTAGATCACATTTGAAATTCATTTTTTAATTATAAAGTATTGTGAAGAAAAGCACATGAAACTAGCATTTTTGTTTCATTTTCATTCCTGTTGCAAAAAAAGGGAAAAAAATACTCTAGAGAAAGTGACATGTTATAATGAATTCTTTGTGTATTCAGAATAATAATTTTGCTGCCTTTTGATAAAGTAGTAGTATATCATTTAATAGCAATTCTTCTGTAACTGAGGGCCACCTGAGGGCAGTTCTTGGCAGATCTGTTGAAATGTTTTCCAGATATGCATAGGGATCTAGCTTTGCCCTCCTCTGCATGCAGAACATCAGTATTGGTGAGAGATGCAATTCCTCTCCCTGCTGCTGATAGTTTTGGGAACTCAACCTGGATGCAAAGGCTGAAAGATGCATACCTTCAAAACCCCAGAGTCCCAGGAGCCAAGGACAAAACTGTGCCTTGCACTGAGCAAGACACTGGTAAGACAGCATTCCTGTGAAGCAAGCAGAAGGGATGCTTGAAGCACAGCTACTTCCTCACTTCTTCTCTCAGGACTCAGATGGTTTTCCGTGCTCTCTCTGCTCTTGCTGTGTGGTCTTCAGCAAGATTTAGCATGTTGCTTCCAGTGGATCCTCTGGTGTGCCCTATCAGCTTGTTCTTCACCACTCAGGCATACTTCACCACTTCTATGCATACTCCTGCAAGACAATTGTAACTTAATAAAGGAGACAGTGGGGCCTGTCCTTAAAGCAAGGCAGAACTGCCTCTCACCTCCCAGAAAACAAATTCTGTGTACCTTTAATACATAGATTCTGTCTGTATATATACCTTCATTGGTGCCTCAGGAAAGTCTTCTTCCTTGGAAAGTTGGAATTTCAACTTCCTTTGGCCCTCCATAGGCCTGGGGCAGAGGACAGTGTGAATTGTCACAGCTTTCGTGAATATGCATGTACTAAAAAGCACAGGACTAAAAAATCAGTACCTGGAGTGCCAGAGTGCTCCCAGGCAGTGTTGGGCTGACCCTCCCTTCCCACCTGTGTCAGGCCCTGCTCTTGGAATCACTTCAGCACAACTCAGCGCCATGGCAGAGGCCCCGGCCTCGATCCCAAGGTGAATTTCCGTGGGAGAGAACTGACAGCTGAGTATATTGCATCTTACAGCTCCCGTGCTTCAGGCGTGCCCTGGATCCCTGCCTACCTCAGCCCGAGCTTTAGGGAGCCTGAGAAAACAAAAGCAGACCCTCAGGGCAAACATGAAGCGCTCAATAGCAGATGTTTGCTCTGAACGGTGGCATCAGTGACATTTACCCTCTTCAGCAAGTTCTTCTCTGAGCTTAGATGCTTTATTCATCTGTCCTCTGACAATTACTCCTCTGTTATGCAGACTTCACCTCAGTTTAATTGAAAAATAAACCCAAATAACATATTCATTCCTACTAATGAGTAATGACTTGCAATAGGCTTCTCTATTCATGCTTAATGGCTTAACTGCAGCACATTTGCTAAGCTGTAGCTAGGGTTTTGTTGTTGTTGTTGTTTTGGGGTTTTTTTTTTTCTCCTTTCTTCCTGCCTCTTTTCACTGTGAGAAGATTGAGGCTAACAAGCAAGTCATTACCAATGCTCAGGCATGTGCCACGATTTAGAACGACAAATAATGCATCTTAAAAGCCCATAGGTGGGCAAAGTAGCTTGTGTTTCTAGGATGAAAAGCAAAAGGCAGAGGGACACACCTGACACATTCTGCAAATAGCTCATGACTGCTGCTGTGGGAAGCAGAAAACTTTTTTTACATCCTGACCACAGTAAGTGAAAGAACCCAGGTAATTTTCTTTCTTCCTCTCTTCCTGCCCCTCTCTCTGTCTTTCCATTTCAGATGACAGGCACCTCCCCTGCTGATTTTCTTTCTCCTTTATGATCTGGACCAAAATGAGGGCAGAAGAAGAGCCCGTGACCACTTTTGACCATATTTGGTCCTTATATCAAGTGCGATGATGGAATCATGTTGCTGATGAGGAAGGGTAATTTCAGGCTTTTTTTCTTGGATACAAATAAATGACCCACTAATTCAGAATGTATGTATTTTACCTTTGATTGATAATATCGTCTCTTTGTTTTTCTTCTATGCATACTCAATAACTACAGTTTTTTTTCCTTTTACCTCTGAAATTATTTATCTTTGAAGATGAGATTCCAAACCTAAGTTAAGTCCTTTGCTCTCTTAACAGGTAAAAATACCTAATGAAGATGATGTTATGCTTAAAAGTCTTCTGATCTCTACACATTGCATTGTCATGTTAATCACTGTGTAAAATTTCTGTAAGATCCAGTGTTGATCTATATTTTAATACTTTCTGTAGATGATTACTGTAATGCTACAGTGCAGGCATTAGATTCTCAACCTGCTGGGTTAGCCAGGGATGCTCCCTGGAAGGTATGTGTAATGGGATCCTGTAGACATCTTATGAAAGATAATAAGGATTAGCAAACTAAAGCAAGTTGTTGGACTGTATGTTAAATAGCATAGCTAGTGAGCAATTAGCATGGACAACCACAGAAGAAAAAAACCCGTGTTATAAATGACAATTCTCCAATTTTTCGGTAAGGAAATTTATTGGAAAATAGCAATATGAAAATCTGAGAAGAGCCACAATCAAAGTCAGTTCCGAGCCTGGGATCAGAGCTGGGTGAACCACAGACACGGCCTCTTTCACACCAAGTCCCCCACAGTTCACGCAGGCAGTCTCTTGATGCCAGTTTTTATACAGTTTTCCAGTGAACTGGCGAGTCTCTTTGCTCCCCTTTGTCTTGTCCTGCTTTTCTTGCATATTCATATAACTTCTTTTCTTTATTGTTAGTCTGTTGAACAGTGTTCTGGGAAGAGCTACAAGTTTGATTGGATTTTCTTGGGCTGGGCATTGGGATTCGATTCCTTGACTAGCAGGTAAGATGCTTATCAGGTATCAATCACCCGGTCGTTGCTTTGCCCATCTCTGCCAAAACCCTGTACCTCCCTGTATTCTTTTGCTAATATCTTTTCTCTCAAGTTATGGGAAAAGGGTGGCATCGCTTCTGCTCACCCAACCGTGAGTTAATTTATACAGTAGGTTACAATGAAATACAATTTATTACAGCAAAATTCAGAGTTATTTCAATAAAACACAAATTAATCTATAACATAGATAACACCTGTTTGAATAACATGAAGGATGTGTGTAAAATTTATGCTGTTCCGACTTCCTGTATTAGAACCAGGCTCTTCTCTTTCTAAAAAAAATAGTAGGGGTAGAGAAAAATGGTGAGGCCTGTGAAGACATGCAGCAGCCGGACTTTTCTGACTCTGTTGTGTGACTCTGTTATTTTGAAATAGTGTTGGCAGTTCCAAGTATATGTGTCTGGACAACTTTAATAGATTTTCTGAAACAAAATAAGAATAACTAGTTCCACTGTGTTATAAACAGGGCAGGAGATTTTTCTCCTTTAAAAAAAAGCTCAGGGTGGGGTCCGACGGGTCGAGTGCATGCCGCCGCTGCTCCCAGAAGCAACTCAGAGCGGAGGTGTGCAGCAGCTCCATCCACTGGAGTGCAGGCAGGGTCAGGTACATGGTCCTCACGGCCAATCCCGAAGGCTTCCTTGGCTCTGAAATTCCAGGGGGTCCCTCTCTGGGCAACATCTCTGAGAGTCAGGGTGAGGGGGTGAAAACCGCTCAACCTTGGGAGGAGGCAGTCTCACTCCTTGCATGGTCCATCCATGTGGCTTGGTGGTTCAGTCTAATAAAGTTTTTCTGGTCCAGAGCAATAATTTCTTCTCCCAGCTGGCACTGCATCACTTCTATTTGCATGTCTGCTGGATTTCTCCTCCCCCTGGCTTTTTGGTTGCTAGGTTGGGTGTTGGGGTAGCCAGGGGGCTCGGCTCGAAGGTGCAGCAGAAAGGGAACAAAAGAGGTGATTAACAGGGTGGGGGTGAACATTTAACAAGGAGCACTGGACTTACAATGAATTCATTTGCAACAAAATTACCTTGTTTATCTCAATTGCTCTGATGATGTATTTTCTTTTACTAGCATTCACTTGGTGTCTCTTACTCTGTTTTTTTCAGTGTATAACATTTTGAGAGGGAGGGGTGCATATGAAGTATATATACAAAGAGATATGGAATATGGCCAAATTTCTTTAAATTTATACATGGCTTGGAGTCTCTGTTTAGTCAAAAGTCCTCTGAATTATACTGTGAATTCTGACAACACAGGAATGTGGGGAGAAATTCTGACAATTTTACCTTAATAGAAGATGCATTTTTGCTAGAAGGTGTTATAAACGACAATTTCCCCAATATTTTGAATTAAGAAATTTATTGGAAAAAAAGACAAAGTGAGAAGTTGAGTAAAAGCCACAATCAATCAACAGCTCTGACCCCTGGAATCAGAACTGAGTAAACCACAAAGGACACAGCCTCACTGGACTGATGCCGCCTACCCTGGTTCACATCTGCCATCTCCCTGAGTCCAGTATTTATACTGTTTTTGTGCCCTAAGGCCAGTTTATTGTTCAGTCCAGTCTTTGAATATGTAGATAAGTTTTTCTTCCTGCCAGGTGTGGATGTAGAATAGAATTCCGGTGAGGTTGATCTCATCTTTGAATTTGTGCATGAATATTTTTGAGGTTCTGGTAAGGCAAACATGTCTTGAATACCATTTTCTCGGTGGCTGTCATCATTCCAGGGAAACAGGAAGGTGGCCTGACTGGATTTTCTCTTGGCCAAGTGGGGATGAATGCTGCTTGATGGGTGCTTGTGATTCTTATCTGGGTGTTGTCCCCGTTGTCAAAGCTATCTATTTCTTCCAAGTATACCCCACATTGATGGGGTGATTCCATCTTATTGTTCCATCTGGTGGGGAGGAAGGCACGCCTCCTGTCCATGCATAGTTTCTGTACAGGGGGTTACCTTGGAACATGGTTTGTTTTATACAGGAATAACATGTTTTTAATAAAACTCGAATTAACCATACATTTATAACAGAAGGCCAGCAGCATTTAATCACAGAATGCAAACTAAAAATAGGAAAAGGACATGCAGCTAACTAGGTTGCTCAAATTTTATATAAATTGAGGCGTGTTTTATTTACATATCTTAGAGGATGAGGTCAAGTGATAAACATGGCTAAATTGTTGCTGCACTCATGAACAGTTTCATTTAAGACTGTACATTTGTGGCTTGTTAAAACGTTTAAGTTTGCAGTTGGTCCTTCACCTTCCTATTGATCACTCACAAATGATGCTTTGAAAGACCAGGTTAAGTAAAGACTGTAGTGAACTATAGATTTATAATTCATAAGGTATACTTTGTGTCCATCCTTCCACTGAACATAAATTTCCTGGTCGTGATGAGTTCTGAGCAGGGGCTGTGAGGGCAGTGGGTATAAATTTCTCTGAATCCATATGCAATTACTTCCATGAAGGCTTGGTGACTACACAGCATGAGAAGATTCCTTCACTGCAGGGACATAGACACAAGTGTAATCATAATTGACAAAACTGCTTTCTTTGGAAGTTGAGAGTTGTCTGATTAACAAGAAACTCTGTTGTAAAGCAGAGGTCATAATCTCTCTGGTCATCCTCTGAAAGGAAAGGTGTGACCTAGAGATCATTTGCTACTCACATAGCTAAAAAAATTTAAACACAATGACTGACCTTTTTACATTCTGAAGATTTAGCAGATTAATGATGCTTGGTGGTGATTATGGTGAAGTCTTTGGCATTGTAATAATTCCTTAATGTTGTGGGGCTCTGTGTTGTTAACTGATAAGAATTCAAAAACAAGTTATTAATTTCCAAGTAAAAAATTCATGTGTTCACTAGTGCTAAATGGTTGCAGCTTATTGATGCTGATGAGTATTTTTTATCACTTAAAGGACTGTCCTGGGAAGCATAATCATTTTTCAGTAGTGGTTAAATAGTTTGCAGACACAGAATTTTCCATGGTGGATCAGACATTCAGAATATTCCTGCTTATCCCGTATACTACTTCATATCTTTCATTTGATTGAGACATGCACAAAAAAAAAAAAAAAATCAAAAGGCAAATAGACTCTTTTAGCAGGAAAAACACAGTGCAGTTCCCTCAAGCTGACTGCTCAAGCTGGCTGTTCCTCACAACACATTCAGTCATGGAATCTGTCAGTACTCAGACACAGTCTCTCACTAAAAGACTCTCATACCTTGCCATCTGTCATGCTCTGCCTGTTCCCATGATAAAAATGTCTCCCCCAGTTTTGTCAGATTTGACAGTCGTTTCTATTGAGATTGGTAATGGAGCAAGCTTCAGAAATTTGTTCCTTTTCCCACTTTTTCCCTTGGATTGATCCCATCTCACTTTAGGACTCACATATGCAGTCCTAAGTGACTTTGGTGGGTCTTCTAAAGGATGAAGACTGATGCACAGAAAAGGTTATACCTGAACTTTGTCAGTAGATAACAGTGTAGAAAGTCTTTGCTTTAAATTTTCTACATTCTCTCAAACTTTCAGTAGAGTTTCTTACCTTCAGTAGAAAACCATACATATTAATTGAATACTGTTTGTATAGATTTTCAGAAATATGTAGCAATGATGATGGAGATGGAAGCAGTGAGAGGGCAAGAAATAAAGAACTGTCTGCAAATATAATAAATAACAGGGGTGTACTGCATTTGGACAAAATGCACTTTCATGAGGAACAAAGAAATGACAACATTGCCGTAGACATATTTCACCTTTAGCTATTCACCACAATGCATAAATACTAATCTGACTCTTCTTGAGAAGCTCATACTTCTCTTTTCCCAATCAAATATGAATTTACAAATATTAATTCTGTATTTGTCCCAGTAGAATAGCAAAAGGAGATATGTTACCACAAATTAGCAACTTCAGTGACTTCTGAAATATTCTTAACATGTTTCTTTGTCACTGTGATGCTAATTTTATGTTCAGTCTTCATCTCATTTCCCAGATCATCAGTGTCTGTGCTTGAGAGCTAAAATAGCTGAGTCTCTCAGCAAGCATCAGTGACACATGGATGATCTCCAGTTCCCTGTGCACCAGCTGCAACACATCTTCGGTGAACACCATGGACAGAAGAGACTTAGATGTGCCAAAGATTATGCCAGAGCATCTGTGCATAATCGGCATGCTCATGACCCTAACCCATCCTACTAGTAATATCTACTGATATTTCCATCATTCCCGTTAGGCAGACCTTTCAGGTGCCTTGGCCTTTTTTCTCCATGAGGATTCTTCTCTGTAAAAATGTCTAGAATTAATAGCCAAATTCAAAGGGTGTGCGTTTAGATATGAATTCAGTAACTCCGTGAATAGCAAAGTAAAGAGCATCCTCACATAACAGAGGACTGTTTAGCTGCCACAGTCCTTGTAGAATATCCAACTAAAAACATTGTCATGCATTCGAAGAAGACCTGATAAAGCAGGGAAGCATGCTTTGTACCTGTGGTGGTTACAGCATATGCATAGTACAGCAGGTATGCTGCATGTATCCAGACTGTCACGCATGCTTGACTTTAAATGCACTGTAATAATTTATCCTAGCTGAGGAAATGGCTTGATGTGGGATCAAAAATAAATTTCTGGTGATTTGAAAATATGAGCCTAAGCCTTGATGACTGGAGGCATTGTTAATGATCTGAGAAATATATGCAAGTCTAAAGTGAATATATGATGCCTGCAAGCTTTCCACAGTAGCTTTTGGGCTATATGTTTCCAAATGTCTTGCTAAATACACTTAGAGACTGTGCCTGTGTGCCTGTACTTTTTATACAGGTGGGATGGTCAATATTGTGTGTGACCTTACTGTACAGTTGCTTTTAGCAAATGCTCATCAAAGAAGCCATCATGGAATCCATTTTCTAAGATGAAGCCTTCTGTCAGAAAATTCTTTTATATAAAGTTACTTAATTTCTTGTGACTCTGCAGTTGTCCCAACTGAGAGAAGTGCATTGGATGTTCAGGGGCATGAAATGACTTTATGGTTTCACAGAAAAACAGTAGCCATTAGAAATAATAATCATTTTCCACCTAGGAAAAATGTTCTAAGTTTTCTCATGTGCATCTAGGAACTTAAGCTTAACTCCTCTGTTCTGTTTGCTCCCTGTCTGGGCATAGGAGCACAGCAAGCATTCTGTGAACTATCACTTCCAAGTGTGGATGTTCTAGAAAATTGAGAGAATGCTATGATGTATGTCTTTCATGTGTTAAGTCAGCAGATGTTCAGATCTTCTCATTAAAGGCTTTGTACTTGTTTCCCTTAGCTTACACAGTTTATCACAAACCGCAAAATTTTCTATTGGGATTTGCTATCATAAATGTAACAGAAAGAAAACTGTAGCTAGTAGACCTGGTATTCAGCAGTTGCATTTTGATGTAACCTTGTAAAAACTCTGTGAAATCTTTCTGTTTTACACTAAGTGATGATTTTATGGTGGTAGTCACTGCAATATGTAGTTACATGCTTATGTCATTTTACAGTCTTGTCAAGAATGCATTTCTACTAGCATCACAAATTGTTCAGAGAAACCTGTCAGGCTTTTTTCTAAACGAATATTTAGAAATATTTGTATTCATCGCTTTGTATAAATTCAATGTTCAACTTATTTGTATGATTAAATTTTGTTAAGACTTTGTGCTATCACAGAGTCAAGTGCTTAGTATACTTTTTTTGACTGAAAAAGCTATTTGCTCCTATTAGAAGGCAAGGAGAATAAACAGGAGACACTAGATTAATATATTACCATAACCTGAATATATTAACAGAGAAAATTGGAGCATGAGTGATTTTTACAGCAAAGACAGTACTATTTTCTCATTTGCCATGCTATATAGGATGCTGTTCTTCTGTGGAAATCCTGTTGTTAATGCTTATTTTTGTCTGTATCACATTGCTATTACTGTGAGGTGACCTCTTTTCCATCTGGAGCAACAGTCTAGTCTTGTCCCATGATAGGGACTCCTTAAGTAGAGAAAAGGGAGACCTTCTCCTTCCAACAGACTCTGGTATCTACAGGCAATCACTCTAGAAAACTGCTGTGATGGGAGACTATACAGTCTTGAGAAAAAATGTATAGCTGGACCACTTAATTCCAGACACTATAGACTGATGACAACTTTCTGGCAGTTGTAGGCACCCTATCTTATATCAGTAAAGCTGCTAATGCAAATTCAGAAATGTTAGGGACAGAAATTATGTGCAATAATATTTCTCTGTGCTTTTCAATGACCTTACCATTTGGTGGGCATCTCTCTGACTTGTGTTTTGTTACTTCTGAAAAAAAATCTTTTATTAAATTAGTATTTAATCTGCTTACCAGGTTACCTCAACAGCTGACTTCATCACATGTCCCGCTAGAGCTCATGATGAGTCTTTAGTTAGTTTTTAAGTCAGAGTCTACTGAGGGTTCTGTTTGGCTAGCTCAGTTTCCCTTTGAGAAATTAATAAAATTTACACTAAATTCTGTTCACTGTTTATACTGTGGAAGCTGCTGAAAATCAAAGCTCTTTTTTCTTATTTCCAAGCCTTATCTTTGAGTTATCTAAGTTACTGACTATATGATCTTTGTAGTTTTCCACGACTGCAAACTACTAAGAATAATTTTATAGTTTAGAAGGGTATTTGTTGGATCCTTCTTTTTCTTCATGGTATAATTCTTTCTATGTCCTGGAAATGCTTCTAAAGAAGTGGTATGAGGTATTTTAGTGATGTAAGTGACAGTTTTGGCTTTATGTCTCATTATCTGGAAGACAGCATCTCCAGCAGCACAGGCATATCTCATCCTGCCAAGGCCCAGTGTGGAACATAATGTGTGAAAGAGACTCCAGATGAGGGGAATGGATCTCTTTCTTGCTTAAAATGCTATGAATTTATTCCTTTAGGGTGAATGACTGTATTTTATAACTCCAGTTTTAGAGATAATAAATAATTTTAGGCCACTGAAGTGACAGGACAGTACATCTGTGTGAAAAGTGAATCATCTGGGGAATAAAAATGAGCAAGATCACTCTGAATTAAGTGCATGAGCCCACAGCCTGAGTTATTGGTGTGATATTCAGATGTTAAAGTGCAAGAGCTTGCTTTGAGCTACCCCTATGGCCAGAGCTGCTAAAAAATGTGATCTCACAGGTTGAAGCTGCTTGGATCTGGCCCTGAAACAGAGATGATAAAAACTCTGGTATCCTGTTTTCACTTTCTGGGCTGTAAGCAGTGTCTTCTAGAGCCATAGACCTAGTTGAAGGATCTAAATGACACGAGTATCCTGGTGACAAGGACATGAGGACCTCTGCAGTCCACCCACACAGAGATCTTGCTGGCTGTGGGATTGCCCGCTCCAGCTTGAATGGGAAAGGAAGGCCTGCACATACCTGGCAATTGTGTCAGTGTCTGAAAGCTGGCCAGTAAAATTGATATTCTGTTGCTAGGACTAATGTCGACAGGTAGACAGACAGACAGGTATTTGATTGAATAGAGGGTAGTGGATTGAATAGACACTAGAAGTGGTGGTTGTTTTGTTTTGGTGAGGGGTAGGGCTTTTAAATATATAGATTAATTACAATTGATTCAAATTTGCAGTAGAGTTTAAATTTAAACTTTTCAATTTGAACAGCTCTTTGGAGTTTCACTTTTTACAATGACCCAAGTAATAATTCCAAAGAGTCCCGCTATGTCTTACAAAGTCTGGAGACGTCACAAAGAGAGAGGAACTTCAGTTTATTGATTTTGGTTTCCTAAAAACATTCACTAACTATTATCTGTAGTTCACAGATCTACAGGATTCATGCTGATTAATTTCCTTAGCTCAAAGACGCGCTTTTCATACTGTAAATGATATCTAATACTCCCTGAAGGCCTCTACAGTTTATAGATTTTATAAGAGAATGTGGAAAATGAATGCATTATTTTCTTGCCTTTTTGTGGTGCTGTGATTCTGTTATTCATGGAATGCTCTATTTTAATACACTTTATGCTTTTACTAGCATTTTAACATTTCAATGTAAAAGAAAAAAACCTAGTCTTTTATCATTCATATTGAAAAAAGTGCTTAAGCTTTAATCCATACAGAGTCAGTAACTGCTATTTGATCTTAAAGGATGGTGCTCATAAACTATAGAAAGGCAAGGGCTAAGATATTCTTTATGGTGTAAATGTTATAGTGCATCTCATATTTATTGAAGGGACCATAATTATGCAGAGCCATTACAGTGGATATTCATGGCACTGTATCAAGCAGTATCTCTGAATTTTTTATCAACTCGATGAGACTGAATGAAGTACCTGTATCTTTTCATTGCATTCCACTCTTTCTCCTATTTAAATCAACTTTCTGTGAAAGACTGTGTTGTTGCATAAATATACATGGCTGCAGCAAAGGAATTAAGGAAGACCATAAGCATGGAGACTGTATAAAGGCTGGTCAAGTTATTGTTAAAGTGAACATGTTGCTTTTTTAGAATTTATTTTGTAGCATTTTCTGTTCCATCTTCTGTTCATAAATTTGACATATCTGAGCAGTGTTCTAGTGCTGTGGGCACTTTATAGGAAAGTACAAATTAATGATCACTGCTTATTCAAAATGCTTTTCCAGTGGTGCTTTTCCTACTGATTATTAGCATGAAGGGGTTACAAAGCTGACTACACAGAGCAAATACAGATTCCTCATAGGTCTAAAAATCACCAGGTTTTGTGATGCTGTTTATTATTCAGAGAAACTGAATTAATAACTATAAATTACATTGTGATAATGACATTGATATTGTAGAAAAAGTTTTTACAAGGCCATGCAGTGATAGGACAAGGGGTAATTGCTGCAAAACTGAATGGGGGTAGTTATTTAGATCACATATAAGAAAGAAATTCTTTACTGTGAAGGTAATGAGGCATTGAAGCAGGTTGCCCAGA
This sequence comes from Acrocephalus scirpaceus scirpaceus, assembly GCA_910950805.1. NCBI lineage: Eukaryota > Metazoa > Chordata > Aves > Passeriformes > Sylviidae > Acrocephalus > Acrocephalus scirpaceus. The sequence continues at coordinate 7,342,475 of OU383778.1, read as the reverse complement.
GAAGTTATGGTTCCCTCATCCTTGGAAGTGTTTAAGGCCAGGTTGGATGGGGCTTTGATCAATCTGGTTGATCCCAGCCCATGGCAGTGGAGCAGGAACTAGAGGATTTTTAGGATCCCTCCCAACCAAAACCATTCTACGATTCCATGACATTTTTCTAGAAACCTTATTCTGGAAACCTCAGGCCCCTTTATGTAGAGGCCTGAGGAACTGTGTCAAAGGAGGGCAAATGAAGAAGCCAATGTATGCTTTTTAAGGTGGTTCCTTTGCTGAAATAGCTGTTCAATATCCTAAACCCTCCAGAAACCTGGCCCAGCAAGGAAAGGCCACAAGTAAGACCTCTCCTCAACCCATCTTTGCACTAGCAACTTTGCTCAAGTGTTTAATCTCAAGGAAAACCAAGACTACATTCTAAAAGTCAATTTATCAAACCATGCATCTTATCTGATTGCTTGATTCTGTAGGAACTCCTTCTGATATACATTTTCTGCATACAAGAAAAATACCATTATTTAAACCAAAATATATAACAGAGATATTACATATAAATCCATCTTTACACAGCAGAGAACTCTCTCTGTAAGCATCAAGATTTTCATATTTCAAAACAAAAAATGGTTAATAACTGAGAGAAAATTGAGGAAACTTCCCTTGCTGATTAAGTATTCTATAATTGTCCAGTATATGAGGAAGGCAGGAGGGCAGGCAGGCAAGAAGGCAGGAAGGCAGGAAGGCAGGAAGGCAGGAAGGCAGGAAGGAAGGAAGGAAGGAAGGATGGACCTTAAACCTTTCCTCCCCCCACTACTGGGGGAAAAAAGCATCCAAAGAATTTCAAAGAATGATAAATTTATTCTTCAAAATGGACTATAATACTTTGTAATTTGCAATGAAAAGATTCCAAGCAAGTATGCTGTAAAATTACATATAGCCACTGAATTTATTCCTAATTATTGACATCACTTTTGGGAAGAGAGGGTGACTCAGAAATCACTACCTCACTGCTCCTATCCACTCTTTGACAAATGTCCAGCTTATTTGATTCAACTAAGTTCTCATAGCTCAAAAATTAAGGCACACGAGACCAGGAAAACTATTTACTCAGTACAGTGTAGAGTTAGGCTTATTTTATGCAAGGAGTTAGATGAAGTATTTGTGAATATTCATCTAGAAATGGCTGTTCTCCAAAGAGGCATCATTTGAGAGCAGAGCTTTTCTTTCATCTCAGAGCATCGGTTACATTTTGAAAAAGCTAATCCAACTACTGAATGTTAAACTGGAAAAAAAAAGAAGTTGTTATATCACTCTGTATTTGAACTATCAGGTTTTCTATTATCTGTTTGATCATACTGTTCAGTCTTTCTGTCATTACATAAATTATAGATGTAAAAAGAGCGAACTCCTTTGCTTTAGCTGCAGGTGGTGGTTTGCTCCCGCAGGCCTGCTGTCAAAACCCTGGTGGGAATTGCAGGCTGGGCGTGTTACGACCAGTGGCTTGGCTTAGAGGCGTTGTCGATAGCACAGCGAGGAACAAAGGATTTCTCTCCTGAGCCCCAACCCAGGAGGCACTGGAAAGAGCCAGCAGCGCCCCGGCCCGGGCACGGTCCCTGTGCTGGGCACTGAGGCTGTGTCCGTGCCTCGCACAGGCGGGCACAGCGCCCTGGGCGCAGCACGGAGCCGAATTTGCCGCTGCGGGAGGAGGAGGAGGAGGAGGCAGCCGGAGCTGTCTCCAGAACAAGGGAATGAGCGTGGCTCTCGGCAGCACAGGGCTGCGGTGAGGGCCGCTTAATGAAGCGTGACAGGTACGGGAGGAACGAAATCACAGCACTCGGCAGGCAGGCCATTTAAAATGGTAATACAGGCAGCCTTCATCTCATCCCAGCGCTGACACTCCTCAGCATCTGCCTGTGCCACTCATTCTGTGCACATTGTCAGATGGATATCAAAACAAGCACAGCAGGCAAATAAATACGCGAATCTGAGCAAATATTCTCTCTCCTGCAGGAACTGTAGACAAGAATGACTGACAGGAACTCACTGCTACTGATGATCTTGGTTTTTTCTGACTACACTCTGTAGGTTATATCTTGTCATGCCCTGCATTTCAGATTACTTATATAGGTCTCTAGTAAACTCCCTCAGTCATATTGGTGTGTAAGAATATAATCTGAATTTGCTGTGTTACATCAGATTGCTGTCTGAAGAAAATTCAGGGATAAATTTTTTGTGATTTAATGATGGAAGTGTATTGGCTAAGATTTAATAGAACAGCTGTGAATAGATCAGAGATCTTGAATTGCTGCTTTCATAATTTTTCTGCTTAAACTGTATTGGGATTACATGGTAAAACAATAATTTGGTTTTTGTTTGTTTGTTTGTTTTGTTTTGTTTTTCATTTCAAACTTTTATGTTAAAGATAGACAAAGTCTATTAGGCCTTCATGGATCCATTATTAAGAGAAGTGATGGCCTGACCACAGTCTGTTGCACAGACACTATTTTATCTGAAATAAGGCCCAATAAATTCTTCCTTTGTAAGTATAAAAATTACATCTATGATATTTAGAGAGGCAACTTCTTTTTCTCAATCTGGAAGCCCAGTTGAGAGTGTTAGCATCCTACAAATCACATAGATTACTTCCATCTTGACAGAGAGCTTTACCTACTTCAGTAAGATTTGGATCAGGCTCATTACTATCCTAGTTCTTATTTAGAAATTGAAAATACTAATAGTTGCCTACAAAGTAAGGTATATGAGAAAACAACAAGTTATTGTTAATAATGCACATTGAGATTATTGCCCTAAGCAATTCAATGTTGCATATTAAAAAGTTATTTTTGTCTCTGATTTCTTCTGCTTGTATGACTCCTCTTTTGCATGTGGACCTGTCCTGTTTACCTTAGGTTTCTTTAAATTATCAATAACTCATCTTTATTTATCAGTAGTTTTTCCTCATTCACCACTTGCTTCTCTTCTCCTGTCCCTCAGACTGTCTGTATTGAAGCAAATGAAAGTGGTATATGGTGCTTAGGATCCAGAGCACAAGTTATGTGAGGAGTAGCTCAGGTAACTGGGGTTGTTTAGCCTGGAGAAAAGGAGTCTCAGAAGTGATCTTGTCACTCTCCACAACTGCCAGAAATGTGGTTGTAGTGCAGTGGTTGTTGGTTTCTTTTCCCAGGTAACAAGTGATAGAAAAAGGGGAAATGGCCTTAAGTTGGGCCAGAGGAAGTTTAGATTAGATATTAAAAACAATTTCTTCACTGAAATGTTTTCTAAGCATTGGAGCAGGCTACCCAGAGAAGTGGTTGAGTCACCATCTCTTGAGGTATTTAAATGGCGCTTAGCAACATGGTTTAGTGTTTGACTTGGTGGTCCTGGGTTAATGGCTGGACTTGTTGATCTTAAGAGTCTTTTCCAACCTAAATGATTCTGTGATTCTATGACATATATACTTGGATTTTTTGAGGCAAGATCCTACTTATAGTTACTGACATACAGATATTAACTGTGTTGCTGCTGGAATACAGGCTGCATATATTCTGTTTTAGTGTCTGGATGTATGTGCTTTTGGTATCCTCTAGCAGTGAATAGAGGACCAGTGTCTCAGAAAAGTTGGACAGTCTTTGGACAGTTATGCAAATGTCTTGCTATATTAAGCTGAATGCATGAGCCTCAGTGCTAGGCTTATCCAGCTTGCAGTTACAGGAAACTTCTCCAATTCTGTGATCCATCCTACTGGATTGCATGGAGTATTTTGGTTAGTGTGTAGAAATGACACTTGAGAGTTAAGTAGTAGTACAAATAATTTGTGCAGCACTTTTTTGTATCTTTGAATAGATCTCAGATAAGAAAACTTGTTTTATTTAAATTCTAGTTAAAAGAAAAAAATTAAGAAACTCACTCTCCCACTCCTAAGCCTTTCATTCCTTCCACAGAGCTTTTAATTGGGAGAAAAAAATGTCTTAACTTTTTCTTTGCAGAAAACAGCAGTAAGAGAATCATACTATTTCAGGCTGATATGACTGGGTATGAACCAGCCTTTTTAACTATTTTATATTTACACATTTTTTTATGCAAAAGTTTTTCAGCTTATATTTTGGAGGAAGAAAATGAGTAAATGATATTAAAGTAATTTCTATTTTTAAAGAAATGTCCATTCAAGAAGCAAATGTCTCTCACTTCATTTTGTAGAAGTTACATTCTTGTGAATGAAAATTCAACATCTTTCAAAAATCATACCATAAGACATTCTCTACACAGCATGCACTAACCCTGACTTGCAGCAACTTAATTGCAAAGAGGAAAGAACATTATACCACTTTCATTTGCTTCAATACAGACAGTCTGAGGGACAGGAGAAGAGAAGCAAGTGGTGAATGAGGAAAAACTACTGATAAATAAAGATGAGTTAATGATAATGTTTTGTTAATTGTGATATTGATAAGAATTTTAAGGTTTACTTTCTCATTCTTCACAAGCTGTTCAAATTTCTAGTCTGAGGACTGTTTAATTTGGACTAGTTCTTTGGTATGTTTTGAATCACTCTCAGAGCGTTTCTTTAAAAAGCTTCTGTATGATTTCATCATCTCTGGATCATTTCATTATCTCTTATGATGTCCTAGACCTTTTCTCTCCTGTGGTTTGATGTACAAAGGAAGGGCAAGCTTCTTTTGTCTGACATTTTACCGTGCAAGCTCTTAAGCCTTTTCATTGCGATAAATATGGCACTTGCAGACTGATGAAACATTTGGCTATGATATCACTTAGCTAAAAAATTAAGGGAATTTGGGAGTTTGCAGCTTTTGCACAAAGTACTTGAAGTTCAATTATGATTTCTTGTTCTTTCCAGATCTTTTCAGTTTCTTTATCAATTTGTCTGTTGTTATAGACAGTTTAGCAGTAGCCTGCATGTTGTATACACAGTGTAATTTTTTTCTGAAATGAAAATCACCGAATACTTGTCGCAGATAATTTACCTTTTAATGTTTTTACAGCAAGCCTATTCCAAAGTCACACTGCATTCATCTAAAGAAACCTTTAATGATACTGCATAACTCCTTAGCTGTGGAGTTCTACAATAGCTTTTTGATGCACAATTTATGCACTGTTAATTTTTTTCATTAGAGGTTGTTATGCTTATTAGTCACTATAAAGGAAACACTTCAGGATTCAACAGTGCATTGCAGTGATATTTTTAAAGTAAATTCGTGGACATCTTTCACTACCTGAAGCAAAGTCTAAGGGTGTCATGTGAGGGGAGGCAGTGTAATTGGGCATTGCTTGTCTTGGGTTTATGAGAGTAGATCTAATTTACCATACAAATAATTTTTCATCCTTTTTGCCCATCTCCTTCACCACTTATCCTACTCTTTCTCAGCCCTGCAGATCTTTCGTCTCAACCTTTAACACTACTCATCTCCTGCCTCTCAAACAAGGCACAGCACTTGTGAGTCTATTACCCATTGTCCTCTGTTCCTCGACTGCACGTTCTGCTCTTCCGTCCCACTTCCAGACTTCTACCTTTCAAGAAGGTAAGTGTAATTTAGGTGTAATGAATGATGAATCTGATGCTTTCTACTAATTCCTCATTCTCTCCTGTCTTTACCCAGATAATGTGATAGTTTGGACAGCCTCATTTTTAAAGTAAGTATTTGTTTTGACAGGGGCCTGTTTTTGTAATGTATGCATTTTTGAGAGCACATGTTTCCAGAGGCAAGGTTTAGCAGAATGTCTTTATTTTAGAAGATGGAGGTTAGTAAGATTAGAGCCATTTCTTGGTGCTTGTGGAAGTTTGCTCCTTAGCCTCAGGCTCACTCCGAATAAGCCATGCACAGGTAGGCTTTATTCCTGCAGTCAAGACATTCTATTGCGCTTCAGGAATGAAGCTGTCAGCCATAGTCCTTACACTTTAGACAAACATGTCAGAAGATACCTGTTACCTGCTCACTTCTTTCAAAGGAGAAGAAAATGAAATCAGTGTTAAGTCTAGATCCTTGAAGCACATCATCAACTGTGATGGTGCCAAGGGTTAAAATGCTATTAAAATCCCAAGCTAGTTCCCATTGCCAGTCTGACTTTTGACTTCAACATGGGTTAAAAGAGTTGCTTAAAAAATAAAGCAGCTTTTCAGCTGATGGATAAGCTCTGTGGCAAGCAGAAAAGATTACAGTAATATTTTAAAAGGAGTGTTTGCTATATGGCCTCAGAAGTTGTAATTAACCTGTGTGAGGCCAGAGCTGTGTATTATGAAAGAGTGAAAAGTATCTGTGCTGTCTGCAGAAAAGGCAACTCGTATTTTACTGGTAGTGTAGCATTTTAAAGCATAGACTTTTAAGACTTTAATTTTAAATGACAGTGGCAAGATCTGTTACTGCAATATACTGCTGTAAACCATCTTTACCATACTCTGTATTACTTCTGTGTCTGTTTGTTCCCCAGTGGAAACAGAATGAATAATACAGACAAATTTCATTTCTTGTTGTTTCACACTTCTGCACCACAATAATATGCGTAGCTAACAGGTTAACAAGTATGCCCTGCGCACTTTCTTTTTTATTGAAAAGATTTCACAGGTCATAGAAACCTTCTAAACCTCACAGTACTCATCAGATCTTGCAGTAATAATAATGGTAATTTTCCTTTTTCAGTCTTTTTTTCTCTATTGCTCTCCTACTTTACTGTCACACTCAACCTTTTCATAACTTCTGACAGGATGCTGCCTTCAATCTAGTCCCTCCAGCAATTATATTATGTGACTATGGATTTAATGATGCATTTAATGATGCTTCAAAAAATGCATTCCATGGTAGGAATGAATCATTCTAACCTCACTAGGGCTGGATATCCAAACAAAAATATGTATGAAAGTTGAAATTACTTTCTATCTACAAAAAGAAATGTTGAAATTATAGGACTCCTAGTTTATATGGTATCAAAATAAGATATAAAGGGCAGGTAGGTATAAGTGTAATGCAGAAGACTTAATAATAGGTTTTTCTCCTCTGGTTTTATTGAAAATACTCCTTTGAAAATGCATTTTGTATATCATTTTAAACATGAGAAAGTTAGAAGGTATCATCCATACTTCTGCAAAATTCTAAAGAATAATGAAATGTTTGAGATCCTCTGGCAGAGTGAAGTTCTTCTGTCACTTAGAGGCTCAGTCTTAATAGAAATCGATACAATCCAAAGTGCAAAAAGCATGGATTGTACTTTTTAAGTCTTGGTTATTCATCCTTCTGCTTTTGAAATAAGTTTTCTGGAATCCCAAACAATATTCATAAATTCTACATACATGGTATGCCAAAATACATATTCCTTCATCTCTTGCATGTCTCAGGAGTGTAAGAGTGCTATTAGTACTAGGCAGGTGACTCATTATGAGACAGAGGGTGGTGGTTTTTTTTAAAACTAATAAATATTCCAGAAAACAGGGTTTACTCTGGCTTTTACTTATTCATGTTAATGCAGATCATCTGTGTTTTGTTTTTGTATCACTGCGATGGCAAAAAATCTCAGAGTAATCTAAATTTGTGTCACTTGTCTAGGGGTTTTTTAAAAATTTTTAAAAGCTTCTGTTTTGTTTAAAGATTAGAAGATTCTGTTTACATATTTCAGTCATCCAGTCAGGGATGAAAATCCATATGGCTTAAAGGACCACTTCCACACCATAATCAAAAAGCATTAAATATCAAAAGTTAGCAATAAATGCAGAGAGCATAACTAACTCTTTGAGTAAACTAGAAAGTGAATATTTGCATATAATGAATGCATTCAGAGTTATCATAGCAGACTCCCAATACTTAGGGAGGGCCCACAGGAAAGCTGGTGAAGGCCTTTTAACATGGGCATGTAGTGATAGGACAAGGTGGAATGGCTGTAAACTGACAAGAGGTCAGAGTAGATGACCTCAGAGTAGATATGGGAAAGAATTTCTTTACTATTGGTGTGGTGAGGCACTGGAACTGTGAAGCTGTTGTCCAGTGAAGCTGTGGATGCCCCATCCCTGAAAGTGTTCAAAGCCAGGCTGGATGGGGCTGTGAACAACCTGGTCTAGTGGAAGGTGTCCCTGCTCACAGCAGGGGGGTTGAAACGAGATGATCGTTATGTTCCCTTCCAGCCCAACCCGTTCTACAAGTCTATGATTCTATGATCATAAATACCAAAGAAAAGATGGCTGTTGTAGTTTTTTGCTTAATAATTTCTATAGACTCAGGCATTACTTCGTGCACCACCTCAAATTCTGTATTCACTGAAATATAAACCCTAAATTATAAACTTGCCCTTAGAATTTTGCATGGATACCAAATGCTTTTAAAAGAATTTTCTGATATTGCAGTGCAGTATCATCTTTGTCTGTTTATCATCTGTTAATGAGTTTTCTATACTTGATATTTTCCTCTTTAAGTAAATCTAAATGTCACTGGTGTGTCACAGGCCACATAACTTTAAGGGTCAAGAGTCTAGGTTTAGGCTCCAGAGCAACAGTCTTTGTGGTACATCCTCCCAACAATTCTTCTTTACTAGATATCCAGTCATGCCAGGAGTTGCTTCGTTTCAGTGTCTGTAGGAATCATTAACAGGGAAAAACAGAGGATGTGAAGTTGTAGTGGTGACTGTCAGGAAGGTGGAAGGTGCATGGGCTGATCTCCTTTTGCTCAGGAAATCAGGAAGGTGAGAAGAACCATAAGGTCTTTGTCAACCCCAAAATTATGTCTCAGCATATTGGGCATAATGGCTCTGTTTGGATAGTTCTTCTGACTGTCTGTGCTTCACTTCAGGGATGCTACTGACCTTTATACTCCAGCCTTCTACCCTAACAAAGGGAGAAACTACTGCAATAATTCTTTCCAGGGGAAAAAAAACCAAACCCTTTAATATTTTTCATGGCCCTAAATTGATCTAAAGATTAGAAAAATCAGCCTCCTTTGTCTTATTCTCAGTGTCTCTGAGTACCTCTTTTATTGCATGCGCAGGAAGACAGTAGGGGGATTAATTAATGTTAAATGGAAAGAGCAGAATTAATCTCAAAGTACATTACTTAGTTTAATTTCTCAAAATCAAAGATCCATTAGGAACAAATATTGGTAGATTCAGAGTTCAAAATGTGCATAACCTAAAAAATACCTTTAATTTTTATGGCAGCAGCTATTAGCAAAGTATGAGACATGGCAACACACAATGGGAAGGCTGATGACTTGGCATACATTGGACATGACTGATGCCTTTTCAAAGCTCTCAGCTGTTGTCTTTGAGGATTTTATCTTCCAAAGATGGAAGGTGGAAGTATTGCAGTACTTGAGGAGGGAAACGTAGGAGTGGTTTCAAGTGACCTTGGTTCAGCCAAGGTCAGAAATTCTATATCAAACCACTCAGCTTCAATATCTAAAAATATTCAGAGTATTTGCAAGCACCTGGATGGTAGCAAAGAAACCAGCACTAGGCAACATGGATTTGTCAAAACCCAACTGATTTCCTTTTTGACAGATTAAGAGGACTTGTTGTGAGTTACAAAGCTGTAGAAGTCATTAATTTTCAATGTAGTAAGAGATATCTATCTCTTTTGAAATCTTCATAAATAAGCTAGGGAAACATATTCTAGGTTAAACTATTAGAAGGTAAATGTAAAACTTATTGATTGACTGTACTGAAAAGAATTGGTGTCTACTGTAACAAAAGAATATATCCAGTGCATTCTGGGAGTCATTTTTAGGCCCTTAAGAAAGACATAAATAATAGAATAAAGATTATGCTTGCTAAAGGTGTAAACACAGTAGAAGACAGGGCTTGAATTTGAAATACACTTGGAAAATCATAAGAAAAAAATTGATGGCACTGGATTAATGTGATGTGGATAAGTTCAATCTCCCACTTAAGCAGTGGTAATCAACTACAGAAGTTCTTTTTGGAGAACAAATGGCAATTTTTTGGGGAAAGGACATGAAGTTTCTAGCTAGTCTGACTAAGTCCACAGCATCATTCTACTGTAATAAGCAATGGGCACACCTAAAGGAATATCTATGACAAAAACCTGTTTTCTTCTCTATCCAGCTGAGAGAGATAGAGATATCATTAAGAGTGGAGCCAATTTGAGGCAACATACAGAGTGTGTGATGAAGAGCAGAGAGAATAAGCAGTGGGCAGATTGTCTGGAGTGATTTAACCAAAGGGCAAAAAAAAAGAGAATGAGGAAACACAAGAGATGAGTTTTGAGCATGCAAAAGACAGTTGCAAAACACAAGAAGCAATAGAACAATCTAGATGGCCTCTTGGGGGCCCTGTTTGCTCTATTTATGATGATTTCTGGACAAAATCTCTGCTGGAGATCTTTGTTCTTTGCAGTTTTTAATACAAATAAAATTACATGGGCTTCATTTTAATAGCATGTGCTTATGCTCACCTGTATGCTTTCAGGATTACTCTTCAAAGATTTAGATTTTAATTCTTGGATTGAGATCTTTTTTGCAAAATACTGCTACTTTCAGAAAAGAGGAAATGTAATTTCCAACTGATCCTATTTCTAGCTTATGTTAAGGCAGTTTGATGGCTGCAGTAACTTAAGCTATTTGCATACAACCTTGTTAGAGCTTGATGGATTTTAAGGGGTTAAAGTTGCATATTAATTATCTGGAAAGTACATTATCTCTGATGAGAGAGTTGGTAATGGATAACTGCTAATTGTTTGGATTAGAGAAGACCATGAAGAATTTCAAGGGGGATAGAGGCAGCAAAATGAAAAATTGGTAGAGGATTTTAAGGTAGATTTTAAAAGAGTGGTGGGAATTAGAAACTCTTCTAGGCTCAAGATTAAATGTAGCAACTCAGCAAAAAAAAAAGTAAGAGTCAGTGTAGGTAAAGGATTATGAGTTTTATTCCTTTGAGCTACAATGAGAAGGAAAGCTAGATATCATGATGTTTAAATAATGTAATAATATGGTATTACAGCCCCATGTGAATTGCTGGCACATTAATCTCAAACAGTTCTTACCCTTCCAGTGAAATTGTGTACATGCACAAGGGCATCATGGTTTGGCAGTGAAGTCCTGAGGGGACTTGTTGAGACACTTCTGTTTTGGAGCCAGGTTTTGAAGGGAAGAGAGAGAAAACAGGGAACACCATAGAATGAGTGAAACCCTGTATGGCTTATAGCTGTGTAGCAAGAGCTCCATTTTCCTCTAATCTGAGAGCAAGGAGGATGACTGAAAGCTTGAAAGTAGCAAAGGAGCTTTTATGATGTGTCAATTACCTGTGGAGTTGGTTGCCAGCTACAGTGGTCACATCCTGATCATGGAGCATGCTGATCACGGAGACTCAGCATCCCTGATGGGACATGCCCTGAGGAATTTCTGTACATTAATTTGTGGTCTTTATTTGGCACTCATCACCTCATGGTGTGAGCATCTTAGTCTGCTGCATAAGTATGTTAAATTCCAGCTCCAGCATGAAGTCAGTTAGTTCTTCCTGCATTCTTTCTCTCCCACTTCCTTTTACTCTTCTGCCATCTGTCTTTTAACTCATTTTTTATTTATGCTTAAAATTGCAGGCTACCAATTAATCAATGATTTTAACTGACTTTTTAATTAATTTATTTATGCCCTTTGATTATTTAAAAATGGGTTTAATTCTTCTGTTAGCTTGTGATGTTAATATAAACCATATTATTTTCCCCCACAACAAATTAGCTAGCATTCTAACCCCACTCCTACTCACAGCTTCTCTGATCATGTGCCCTTGCACATTGCTTTTGCAACACTGTTGTTTTCATAAGAATCTGGGATGTGAGCATTTAGCCCTGTAGCCTATGCACAAATTTTCCTCATCTGTGCATCATGTCCAACTGAATTTGTTATTTTCTTAGGGTTTTTACACTGAAAGTCTCTATAGTTCAAAAGTGTAATACTGCATAGTTTTCTTCAACTTTTGCTGCATTACTTTTATTCTGTACTCTTGGAAAGACCTGGACCATCATAGTCAGACTCCAGGGAATCCGAGTAAAAGTAGTAAAATCTAGTCTGTCAATAAGGATTGTTATGAGTCAAACGCAGTGTGCCTTTGAACTCTTTTCATATGAAATGCCTCATTTTCTGTCTAGCTTGGTGATAGTATCTGTTTAGGCTGTTCAGTGTAATGCCTTGGCTGAAAGAAGAATTCTCATTGCACAGTAGCTTAGGCTCAGCATTTTGTTCATGTGTTTAAATGACAAGCCTACTGTTCTGCACTTAATGCAGCAGTGCTGAGCGGGTGGGCACAGCGTTATATCGTGGTGCAGATACATGGCAAGGGCTGGCATCAAAACAGGGCTTGTTTTCCCCTCTGTGTTACAAAGAACTCTGAACTGCAGTCTACTATTGTTAAGGTAACTTTAACTGCCTGACACTGGCTGGTCCTTGGCTCCTGTTTGCCTGCCATGGAAATCTCTGTTGGAAAGCTTCATTTTAGGCAAACAGTAAGTAGCAGTTATCAAGGTGAAGAGGGAATGGGTAAAATTAAAACATAATGTTGTTTTAGCTGTTATGTATTTCCTTTAACAACTTAATGCTTCTTCTTGTTACATAATAGGTACACAGAACTCCTATGTTTTCATGTTTATGGCTGAAATAAAAATCTTCCAACTTACTTTATTCCAACTTATTTTATTATCTGCTTTAGATAGATATTTCAGACAACAATTGTGGGAATATCTAACGACTAAAATACCCCATTTTAATATACTTAAATATTTGTATATCAGAGATTCAGATGAATCAAGTTATATAAGACTGGTAGATATTTTTCTTCTTTCTGCTAAAATTAATTTAGTCCCCACAGCCCTTATGTGCAAAAAAAAAAAAAATTCCAGTACACTTCTAAGAATTCTGCTTTTGGATCTCCTCTGCTTTACTTTTGTAGATAGTAGTAATTAGTTTTCTTTTTTCTCTTTTTTTTTCTTGTGGTCAGCCATTGTCATAGAAGTTACTAAAAAAAATATTTTGCAGTGCATACTTCATTTTAATCCTATGTTAGCTTTCACTAAAAAATGTAATCTTTTTTTGTGCCAATAAGTTAAGTTGTTTATTAACATGGGTTCCCCAAAAACCTCAGATCTGAGGACCTCTGCCATTTTAACAAAACCTAAGTATTTGTAATACGCTGTATTTAAAGACTTGTAGTTTAAGGTGAACATTGTGACTGTATGCATAAAAAGTCATGTTTCCCTAAAGCAATTGAGTAAATGTTTGTGTAAGTAATTGGATTTGCAATTTGTTTAGTTTGTATGTGCCTTTGGGTATCATAGGAGAGTTAACCCTGCTGGAAATCTTGCCTGATATGATGGTCTTAAGCTCTCATGAGACAGTCTAAGAGAAACTTCATAAGACTGAGTGATAGACTTCTAAACATATTCTATTTTCCATCTTGGTTTGCAATGTTTTACTGAAATACTCTCTAGCACTTTTAAAACCATTTCTAACAAAAATTAAAAACTAAACTTTATTAAAAAAAGATGTGTGCCAGTTTGGTTTGACAGCTGGATAGAAGTTAGTGTTGGATCTCATTTTATCTGAAGCATTTTGACCATCCATAAAATGTAACTAAGTTTTACCCAATTTTTTTCTTCTGAGCTAGCTCTTAACACTATAATACAGTAGATCCCCATACATCCTCTCTATCTGTTGCCAACATGATTATATATAAAGCCTCAGCATTAAATTTTGAATTCTTTGATTTTGTTAAAGAGAGTGACAGAGTTGCAAAAGAAAGTTTGTGGGAATACAATTCCTCTTCCCTTTAGAGAAGTGATTTTAAAATAGAAGTTACATTATTTTCCACTTTTTGCTATTGGTAGATCTCCTGGGTACAGTTACCTTGGAAACATCATATTCTAAAAGAATAAGAATATACGGAACATTTTTTGCACCCATTGATAATGTCTGGAAAAATGATGCTGCTGATAGCAGTAGAAGAACATTCAGTTTAGCTGAACCAGGAGCCTGACCTCCAAGATAAAGTTTGGAAAAGGGAGTGAAATCTTCATTTGGAATGTCTGGAGTTGAAAATACTTGGTTTCCAAACCTCTTTTTTTTTAAGAGCAACCGGTGGCTTAGAGGAGAGGATTGTATTAATGATCTTGGCTTTATCAAGTGTATTATCTAAAGCAGAGCACAGTTTGAATAGAGTACATATATTAGAATGTAATTACATCCTTAAGTTGTAAAGAAAGATGATGCAATTTTCAGGTCTAAGCTCAGTGCCTAATTATTATTTAGAGATGTCATGATTACAGCAAAATTGGAGTAAACACTGCAAATTCAGCCTTTCAGAATTATTAAAATCATGGAAGTATTTTTGCTATTAACTACTGTTCCGTTAAATTTCTGAGAGGTGTCACTGACACTTGCCTTATTTTGCATAAACTCTGATGTGGAGAGGGTTATTATGATGAAGTAAAGCTTTTGAAAAGCTTCCTGGAGTCTACAGGATGGAATTTTCTTAAGCTCTCAAAGGGCACTTAAATCTACATTGTACTTCATATCTACTCAGAATCCAAACCTACACAGGATCCCCTGAAAATCACAGTCTGCATTCAACATTTTGGCACTTTGAAATCTGTATGTTTATGAGAGCTACATATGGGTTGTTTTTGTTGAAAGGGAGATTCTCCAGATGGGACTGGCCTAAAGACAAGATTGCATGGTCCATTGCTATCCTAGAAGTGACAGGAAGATGATTTGTAAAAAGCAGGATAATTCTACCATCAGTGAGGTTGTCGAGTGTTGTTTATTTATTTACCTCCACTTCAGGAGATAATGCAATCTCTATTTTTCAGTTTCATTTTCTGAGAGATTTGATTTTATGTTAATCACATACTATTTGTTGTTCCTAAAAGGGGTAATAGGCAAACTTACAGTCATCTGACTGTAAATGCTGATGCCTTGTCATGGATAGTCTGTTAAAGCCAGTACCACAACGACCAGTGGTTCAGGAGAAGCACACCTTCAGCTGACCCATTGGAGCATGAATTTTATACACTTATGTCCAGTGATGCTGTGAGACCATGTAAGTAGTTAAGGTAGGTCGTTATGGTGCTATGGCAGTCAATATAGCCAGGCAGTTTGATGAATGCCTGACCCAGCATGTGCAGGGCTAAATGCCTCAAGACTGCTCCTAACACATTACCTCAAGCTCAAAGAAAAGGCAGCCAATCTACTGTCAGTTTAAAGAGACTTGATAAAATAGTATGATGTATCAAGTCAGTAGTGAAGAAAAATATTTGTATCATTGACAGTCCAACAAGAGATTTGAAATCATTGTCAAGTTTGTTTGACAAGGAAGAGAAAAAAAAAAAAAAACCAGGAGAGAAAACCAAAGACTAACTTCTAATTAAAAAACACAATTTTTTTTTTCTTGTACAAGCTTTCATTTGAAAAGTATTCTATATTTTCCTCTGGAATGCAGTGCATTACTCTAAACAGATCTTGTCTCTCTCCAAATTCATAATGGTAGCTGGGTATTGTAGGGACTACAGTTGAAGACTTAATTTTATATGTAAGCATCTTTATTCAACAATAATGGCAAATAAAAGGAAAACACTACATAGCAACATTGAAAGAACATTTGGTAAAACCCAGCTCTCTAGCAGACCAAGCTCCAAGAAATGTACCCATGGGTTCCTTGTGCATAAGCATCTTTAATCAGTTAATTTTGACAGGTCTTTGTATCTTGTACCATTTATTCCCTGAAGGTTGTTGCCTGCTATAAAACATTCACACTTTTATTGACTTATTAACTGATTTAGCCAAAAGTCAAAGAGGTATTCAGACTCTAGGTGTTAAAACAGCACTTTGGCATTCAGCTCGCATGAGACATCTTCAAATGCTATATAAGTAATGTTTTCCATCATGCACATCCTCATTATGCAATATGACAGATGTCTTTATGTGGATCCATGGTAATTCACTGTCAGATAATACACATGTTGCTATTAGTCTAGTTGCTACATGTTAATCTACTATCTAGCAGTTTATCAATCATCATCTTAAGCACCCATCCCTTCATTTGCAATGCTTTATATTTTTCAGGTCAGCTCACTGTTGCCTTAACGGGAAGTCACAATTCCTTATTGTTCTCCTGCCTTTTTCCTCCATGAAACCTCACTTCTGAAAAAAAATGTATTTACATACCATGACAATACAGGGTTTGTATACACGTGTCTGGGTGCAAAACATGGACTGCAAGATGGGGGCACTGGAAGAGGTAAAAACCAGCTTAGAATGTGGGATAGGTGTCCAGGACTGGCAGCTGGAAAATGAAACTAACTCCCTCCCATACACATGGGACATCCTTCTCATTTGTGAATAGCTTCTGTTAGCAAGCAGGAAGACAGAGGAGAGGTTGAGATATTTATACTCTTAACAGCTGGAAGAGCCACCCTGAGATGGCACCAGTCAGAGCTGTTGTCCCATGTCAGAGATCAGCACATTGAATCACCCTCTTAAAAGGTCTGCTGGCTGCGCTCCTTCCCAGCTCTGACAGCTTTAGAGAGAAGTGATGAGGAAAATTTTATATTAGCAAAGATTTATTCTGAACTAGGGAAATATTCAGCTCAGCTGCTCAGTGTGTATGTAGTTACATAACTAATGCCAGATAAGACAAAGTACATTTACCAGGTATCAAAAAAAAAAAAAAAAAATCACAGAGGTACAATAATACAGTTCTACCTTAGTGAATCACCTTTCCTAGGTAGAACCATTATTTAAAGATTGTACAGACCATAAATTAAAGCAAATTAGTTGCTTGAAGATGGGGAGAAAGATAGCTTTTTAAATCTGCGTTAATTTAAAATTCTGGAGACTTCCTTTCCGTTTCAAGCAGTTTATTCAAATTTAATCATGGGGGTGTCAGAGTATGAAAATGTCTAGTTATGATGTTGTTGGAGAATTTCAACTTTCAATTTAATGATACTACTTGTGCCTGCATTGAGAAGTATCCATGGAAACAGTGCAGTAATTCATAAACTGTAGAGCTGTATAAAGTCTCTCACCACAAGTATGTTTCAGCAAGAAAATCAAGAAGACACTTTTCATGTCAATGTTGCACAGCTAAAGAGAACCTCTCTTAAGTCAATGATTTGAGCCATTCCACAGTATATAAAATTATTCAGTATTTTCTGACTCAAAGAACTGAGAAAACCAGATCAGAACCATGAAATTCTCACCTTCCCAAGCAGATAATGTATCACAAAAAAAAAGCCTGAATATAAGTTTTCATGTGAACTATCAAATACAGAGTTGAAGTGAAACTGCTTCTATGAGATTTTTTTTTAATTAGCAGATCATAGTGGAATAAATAAAAGATAAATACTCTGTTGGTACCTGTCTAGAGTATAGTTTGTGTTCCTATTTAAATCCAGCTAACTCAGCATGAATCAACTTGACTAAGGTAACATGATAAAAATGGTAATCTAAGTACTCTAGAGCTTACTTTCTTAGGCAAAGATTTTTTTTTTTAGGTTTTAGGTTGGGGTTTTTTTTTCAGTTTCATTGGGGGGGGGTTGTTTGTGGTTTTCTTGGTTGGTTTTTTGTTTGATCGTGGGTTGGTTTTTTTTTTTACATACCCATAAGTGTATCATTTTACTCAAGTTAAATGCCAAGCAACTCTGTTGTTCAAATAAGTGCAAAAAATTTCTTTCTGCTATATTCTTGTAAAATGCAAATCAAGGAGCTGATTTTCTAGACTTCGACTTTTAAAAGACTAGTTGTCTAACTTTGGTCGAGTCAGTGAAGACCACATGTCCAAAAAGATTATTCCTCCTTTTTATTTTTATTAAAAATGAATATTTTGTGTTGCTGTGCTCCTGGCTGGAGGCCTTTTTTCATTGGTGAGTTGATGATTCCTGTACCAATGAGTCTGTGTAGGTGCAGCCCTGTGCTGTGCTCTGCCAAATGTATGGCATGGACACCAAGCCAGTGTTGGACTTTGCATGTCCCCTGGCCACAAGATGAACTTGGTCTGTAGGCAGCTCAGTGCTGGTCATTATGCAGCAACAAGTTATCAACTGAAATGCTTTTTGTTAGGTAGTAGAAATGACAACTAGAGGTTTTTTCTCTAAAGAGACTCCTATAAGAATACAGAAGACCAAAATGAGATTGTCTTAACATGGATGAGGTCTGCACAGCATGCTGCACCCTTGCTGGACATCTGTTCAGTGCTGTGCACCTCAGGGTTTCCAGCACGTGAATGCACTTAGGATTGTCTGTACTATCCTCTATTTCTTTACAGTTATAGCTCCAATAAATGGCATCTTAAAGGATATTTTCCTGCAGGGTCTGAGTGCCTTTCTTAATGGTGCATAAATGAACTATCATTTCCTGGTACAAAACATGTATGTAATCTAGGTAATCAAATAAATCAGGTTTTTAAAATACCAGAGGGATAATTCATAGCTCACAGTGAGAGATGAGGCATTGCTCTGACACATTGCCTCTCCTTGAGCTTGGAAGTTCAAACACTGATATGCTGTATTGGTGTCTGATAAATGACATTTCTGGTTTACTACTTAGTGACTTCTCATACAAACTTTCTTTCCTCTGAAGAGTGCCCCTATATGTTAAACATCAACACACATTTCAAATAACCTTTTCCAGTTACTAAGATAACATGCTTTTGAGATGAACCAGGTTAAAGGAGTTTTGGAGGAAATTTTGAACAAGATGAGCAGCACCTTTTCTTGAGTTCTCTGTATCAAAAATAGCTTTTTCAAATAACCTTAAATGCTGGCAAAATGAATTTTGCTGTCACAGTTCAAGGAGGCAGTATCTGAAGTAGAAATAACCTTTTAAAGGAGAGTTTTAAGGAGAAGGTACAGTTGAGCGTAATAATACAATATATACTTTAACATTAGGGTAGGAAACTACTCCTATGTTGTCTTAATATGATTTTTACCAAACAGTGTTAGACAGTAATTATTTATTTCCAGTGAAATCACAGGCTGCACTTTTCAGTCTTCTATACCTTCAGATTATTGGAGCATTGAAAACTAGCATCTCAAGAATAGAAAGAAAAATTGCAACCTGACTGTTGCATCTGTGTTTAACAGCCAGTCCTCAAAAGTGAAGGACCAGACAGGTCAAATACAATCAAGACCTTAGACCAGAAATAAAACTGCATTTCCCTTCAATAATAATAAGACAACTTGCATATATATAACAGCTTGCATATATATAACAGTACAGTACAGAGAGATCTGCTCAGGATATCTGATTAGAATGTTTGGAGCCAGCACAAGCAGTAGGTTTTGTTGCAGATGATCAGTCAAGGACAGTTTTCATAGTCTGATGCACACCTCTAAGTATGACTAGGTCATGGGATCCCTGGACAGTCAGTGACAAAGAATTTAAAAGACAGTTCCTGTTTCCTCTCACCATTCTGCAATCCATATAGTCTCCTTCAGCTGGAGATTCCTGTTTTCTGTCCCTATTGGTCACACACCCTTCTGAGAACCTGCTAATGACTTCATGAGCACAACTGAGCCATGGTCGCTACTTCTGTTCTGCTCTAAACCC
This sequence comes from Acrocephalus scirpaceus scirpaceus, assembly GCA_910950805.1. Taxonomy (NCBI): domain Eukaryota; kingdom Metazoa; phylum Chordata; class Aves; order Passeriformes; family Sylviidae; genus Acrocephalus; species Acrocephalus scirpaceus. The sequence goes on along the minus strand of OU383778.1, from coordinate 7,322,940 downwards.
AGTCCCCGCCCAGGTTGCACTCAGATTGATCTAGACGTGACCATTTGTGCTCATAGTCTTAGCCCTTCAGGTTTCAACCTGTGCTTATGCTTTGTGCTTCCAAGGCTTCTGGTATTCTGCAATCAGTACTCTGCACACTCATTTTAAAGTCACTAGTAGTTCACTTGACACAGAAAGTCCTTCTTTGGTGTGTATGTGTACATTATTATCTTGACTACATGCTGTAACATCTCTCTAAAAATGATAATGTTACTTAAAAGGAAAGACCCTAATAAGGATTCCTTACTACTTGGTTGCAGTATGTTTTTTGACACTGGAATATATTATTGTTAGTTTACTTTTAGTATTTTTTGGTGAAATTATTTTGTTTCAGTGACCAGGGAGATGTGTTAATGCAGGTGTAACCTGTCTATCTGGAGGACTGTCTGTCACTTTGTAACTGATTCATGTCGGTAATCTTAACAGAAAATACCATGGCTAGCTTACCTTAACTTCTTGTAATATTATTTTCACTTTTGTTTATACTCATGCATATTCAGAGCTATTAGATACTGTTTTGTATAAAATCATGAAAATCAGAGAATCATTAAAGTTGTAAAATAGTTCCAAGATAATCAAGTCCAACCACTAACCTAACACTGCCAGGTCTGCCACTAAACCACGTCTCTAAGCAACACATCTACAATGTGTGTTTCTCCTATGAGTCTTTAAATACATACCTCTCCTACTCAAATTCTCTTGTTTGTATTTATAATATACCTTCTTCTTCACCTATAATTCTTTCCTTATTACAAAATGCTCCTTAATATGTCATTTTCATAACTGTTTCAAGAGCTTTTCTTACCTTTTATACTTGCCCTTTCTCATGCCAGCATAAAAGAGAAAGTTTTGGGGTTTTTTTTTTAGGTGTCCCCGATAAAAAATAATCTTCATGGAAAGTAACTTTTACTTTCAAAGTAAGTAAAAAATAATTTATATCCATTACTTTCTTTGTTCTCATACCAAACTGTTACCAGAAAACACGATCTTTTTGAATTTTAACTGCCTAACAAGCTGATTTTGATAGTCTTACATTTCTGTGTAAGGGTATACTAAGAAAAGTACAGACAATGTGCTTAATCCAAAATTATGTAAGAGGAAGTGGAAGAGATTTTTTTCTTTATTGACATACAGTTCTTTCTAGTAATTTTACTGTGCTCTAAAATTATGTCATTTCAACCTGAAGACGATTTTACAATCTGTAAACATAAGCTTTTTTAAAAAATTTTGAGAAAATATGTTTTACATAGCTTCACATCTCCTATCAGATTCTTGGGGAACTGAAAACACTTGATCCAAGTTCAGCTGTCTGTGTGGAATCCAACTGATACTTTCCCAAACTACCTATGCAAGAAATGTCTTGAAAAAGTGTAAGGTTGAAACTCTGTAGAATATAAAGCAATGGGACATTTCACAATAGTCACATTTCACTTTTCTCAAAAGCAGTAGTAGGACTTCCTCCTACCATGACCTCAGGATATTTTTCTGAAGCTCTGTATTATGGAGGTAATTTGTTTAAAAGGTTTTGTTTGAGTCTATTTATTTCTCCCTCTTTTAATAATTCCCTGAAAGAAATTATCAACACCTGCTTTCATATCCTGAGTGTTGAGGTGGGGTTTTGGATTTATTCACAATATTTTCTACCTCAAAATGCTTGTAGTGTAAAGTGCATTGTCCGTTTGCAAGATGAGTTGTATGTTTTCTTACAGGCAAGAACTATCCAGTTGTTTATACTCTGTTATTACTATTTTTTCTGATTAGATTTTGATTTCCTCAGAAATTCTCAATTCTAGCTTTCTTTTGCCTGTTTCAGTCTATTGTATAGTACAGCAGGACTTACTGAAACACATACACATACTGTTGCTCTCACAGGATATTAATCCTAACCACAATTGAGTCTTAGATTCTGACAGTGGGATAATTTTTGACATTATTCATATGTCTTGAACTAATGAGTATTTGGCTAAGCTGATTGGTGGATTTCGATGTAAGTATCCAATTATGCCTGTTTATATTTTTATGAAAATATGTAGTGCTCTTTGCAGAGTCTTTATAGATGAAAAAATTAATTAATCTAATTTTATTGCTGCTTATTACACTATGAAAGGATTCACTGCCTATTGTTCATTTCCCTACATCTTCCTTTAATCTGTCATCACTTAAGTCCATAAAAGTAACTTCTGTGGTGTGCATTTGGAATTTAAATTTGAAAAAGCCCATTTTCAGTTTCTACAGATGTAGAGGAATTTCTTAGAGAGCAGGGGCATGATTTGCTATGGGATGTAGCCTGAGTTATTTTATACTAGGCCTCAGTTTTGGGCCTGAATTGGGCCTCAGATTTGGGCCTTGTTAGTAGTGAGCAAGCTTGTGGCGCAGTTAGAAATTCTATTAAGGTGTGCTTGGATTTAATTAATGTAGTTTTAGTAATTTTACCGTGGTGACCTTAAAGTTAAGATTGTTTACATTCCTTTTTAATCTAGTACCAATTAGAAAACACTTGTTCACATAAACTATCTGAGACTGTATATAAACGACCATTTTGAAGCAATAAACGGAGAACATATGATATGACCAAATTGGTTAGACCTATGTTACTCTGTCAGCCTCCCATGAAATGCCCTGGCTTCAAATGGCGCCCGAACCCAGGGACTTTCATAGTTTTTAATGCTTAAATGCTGCTGACTTGTTTAAATACGATTTTTAATGCTCAAATGCTGACTTGTTTAAATACGATTTTTTAATGCTTTGATGCTGGCTTGTTTAGATACGATTTTTTGTTTAAATACGTTTTTGATTTCGTTTTGATGCGGTGAAACCTTGAAAAACTAGAGTTCAGAAGTCTCTGAGCTTGTCTCCAAGCCTGCCGGAGACCCGGGGCCAAGCGGCCCCCCCCCTGGACCGGTGGTGAGCAGGATTTGCGGGACAAATTAACTCGGAGCTGGGAGGCTGAAGGCGTGAATCGTTCCGTTTTGCCCAGGGTGAGACAACGGCACGCTGTGGAAGGTGAAGGTAAGCGGCCCGCGGGAAGAGAGAAAGGAAAGAACAGAAAATGGATACTGAGATGCTCGCGGCCAGCCGCCTTCTCATGAGTATGCTCTCAAAGAGAGGCGAAAAATTTAAAGAAAGTGAAGTAGAACAGTTGGCCCTGTGGGCCAGGAAGAAAGGGAAATTAAGTGACTCTTCACTCGTTTTTTCTGAAGCCGAGTGGAGAGAAATTGGTAATTTGTTGTGGAAGTCCGCGATTGCTGGAGGACGAGAGGGAAAAATAGCTCAAGAACTTGGCGCTGTCTGGGAAAAAATTTTAACTACTTTAGAGACTTTAGTTGCCGAGCGAAAGGCAGCCCAGGCTGCGATCCGAGCCATGGAAAGTGGTGCGCCGGCAGAATTGACAAATATGCAAAAATCCTCTAAGGTAGCGAGATTTTTTGGCATCAATTCAGCCCATCCAGTGAAGGGGAACGCAGCGCCCGTTTATTCTAACCTGCAAGATGTTATAAGTTCTGCTGAAAACCGCGTGGTGGATGCGCACGAAAAGTCTTTGTCTCTGTCTGGAAAAAATGGAGGAGAACAGGAAGCGCGCCAGCCGCCAGAGTCTGGGGGCGTGGTGAAAGATGAGACAGCAGGCGGGACCGAGGGCGGAGCGGGGCCGGCTCAGGAGACGACACAGAGGGGCGGTGACAGGGGCGGTGACGAAACCGAAAACCCGCAGCTCCCCCCCTCACCGGAAAACAAGGCGGTGACGCAGGCGCAGGGAGTTCACGTGACCAAAACAAACATGGCGGCGCCCATGCCCGCTTCCGTCGCGGAGTCCTCAGCAGCTGCCGTGGATCCCGGGGCCACGGCGCGGCTTGCTAAAAAGACACACCGGCGCGCGGCAGCCCAGTGCCCCCTGCCCTCTGATTCTGACTCGGTTTCCGACTCAGACCAGGACAGTCCCAGCCCCGATTTTCGCAGTCCAGCACGGCGAAAGAGAGAACCACAACACGCGCGTGGGTTGCGACACAGAGTTGAGAGGCTCGCGAAACTATCTACCCGACCGAGTTCTAAGGAAGATTGCATGGCATTGGCGGTCACCCAGCCAAATCCGATTGCAAACAGGTGGTCCAAAATAGTAAAAGATGCCATGAAGGATGGCAACTTTAATATAGCAAGTTCCCTTGCTTGCCCAGTGATTGTGGAAAATGCCCAAGCTCGATGGGAGCCTCACGAATGGAAAGTGTTAAGCCAAGCAAAGCAAACAGTTAGCACCTATGGAATTAGATCAGAAGCAGCCAAGAACATAATACAATACATTTTTACTGCAGATGTCCTTTGCCCTGCTGACTGCTCAAACATTGCATCTTTGCTTTTAACCCCTTCACAATTTCTCATTTTTGAAAGAGAATGGAAACGTTTAGCGTTTGAAGAAGCAAACAAACACCAAGCAGTTGGAGATCCTTTGTATGCACTCCAGCCTGACATGCTAACAGGGCAAGGACCATATGCTAGAACTAATGTGCAGCTGACTTTTCCTACTGAGATTCATCAAATTGCTCAAACATTAGCCCACAAAGCTTTGCTGTTGGTTCCAGACAAGAAGAAGCCTGTTTCATTTTCTAACATCAGGCAGGGAACCACAGAACCTTATGGACAATTTATTGATAGACTGTCTGCTGCCATAAAGGATGCACAAGATTTGCCTCCAGACCTTCAAGAGCATTTGTTTCGCTCTCTGGCTTTTGAAAATGCCAATTCACGTACCAGAGCCATTTTAGCTTCTCTCCCCCAAGGCTGTGCAGTTGATGAGATGCTCGTGCGTGCAACAAAAGCTGAGCAAAACAATCAAACAGCAGCATTCACAGCAGCCGTGCATGATGCCATGCATGGTGCCATGGAAAAACAAGGACACATCATCGCAGCTGCTCTGTCAGGATGCAACGTCAACCATCCCCACAACAGCAAAAGACCACCACCGGACATTTCTCGTTTTTGACATGACAAGACAGGCCATTTCAACAATGATGACGACAGTGACAACAGTGACCTGCCTGAAGCACCATGGAATGACCCTGAAATTGCTGAAGATTGAAGATGCACTCATCAGCAGAAGGAAGAGAAGAACCTGCAGTCATGATACACCATTATACAGTGAAAGAGGGAAGACCACAGGCGATCCCAGGACTTTATGTTTATCATAAGAACATGCAGATGGGTGAATGGGAGGGACCCAGTCCTGTTTTGTTTAATGGTCGTGGATACATGTGTGTTTCTACAGGAAAATCAAGATCTGTCTGGGTGCCGAGTCGATTCACTCGTGCGTGTCCTCAATCAGAGATACCAACTAACGGTGACAACAGTGCCGACGACGACTTACCTGGAGAGCCTTGTGACAACTCTCAGACTGCTGAAAATTAACTTTGTTAAGAGCAGAGAAATAATTATATAATCATAGTTGTTAAGTTTAATTGTTAAGTTGTTTTTTTTTTTGTTAAGTTTTAGTGTTAAGTTTTAGTAGTTAAGCTAAGTTTAAAGTTAAGTTTAGTGTTAAGTTGTTTTTTAGTTAATTGGAGAGGTTTTTTTTGTAATTTTTGTAGAATTAGAAAGGACAACCAGAGAAGATAAGCAGAATGTTGGGATTTCAAGTAATTATTGTAATTAACATCATTGTTTTAACAAGAGGAGTGTCAGAATTGTCTAACATTGACTCAAGACAAAATATGTGGGTCACCTGGGCCAATCGAACTGGACAAGACTCACTTTGTTTGTCTTTGACCACGCCATCTAATCCTTTTCGTACCTGCCTGATCGGAGTCCCAGTGAATTCCATGTCAGATTTTAAAGCTCTGACTCAAGTCAAAATTGATCCAAAAAGTGCTCTGGGAACCCAAGCTGTTACTGTTGCACAAAATCTTAGAACCACCAGTACTGGACCTCAGGAACTTGACCTCATGGGTTCTGTGCCAGGCAATTATTGTTTGGTTTTTGGTCAGTTTTTTTTGAATTCAAGTTTACTAATCATAAAAGAAAAATGGTCCAGAGGCAGTGACACCTGGGTGTCTCCAAAATCCCCATTGTATTATAATAATTCTGAATATTGTAACAATTGGACTGCATCTATAACACCGTTGAAAGGTGCTGTAGAAAAACTGCCACCAGGAATCTTTCTCATTTGTGGAGACAGAGCCTGGTCTGCAATACCTCGAGGAGCTGTAGGTGGTCCATGTTATTTTGGCAAACTGACAATGTTTGCTCCCAGCATTCATCAAGTTCTTGGATTGTCCCACAAAAACCAACGAGTCAGGCGCAGTGTCACTCAATTAAATAGTGATTGCATTGATGAAGTAGTTTTATGGAGCCGTGCAGCTGTCATATCAGCATCAATTTTTGCCCCAGGAGTTGCGTCAGCACATGCTCTCACACAACTGAAAACCTTAGCCTGTTGGACAGGAAAGCAAATAAATATAACATCCAACTTGTTAAGTGAGCTTGCTGCAGATGTTAGTGACATCCGCAATGCAGTTCTCCAAAACAGAGCTGCCATTGACTTTCTCCTTCTCTCCCAGGGGCACGGATGTGACGAGTTCGCTGGCATGTGTTGTATGAACCTTTCAGACCATTCTCAATCAATTTACAAACAGCTGTCACAGCTAAAAGATAACATGAAAAAGCTTGTAGTTGTTGGCACTCCGTTTGACAATTGGCTTAGTTCATGGGGTTTTACTGGATGGATTAAGGATTTAGTTTATTTTGGTATTATTATTTTTATTGTTATTGTAGTTATTTTAGTTATTGTGCCTTGTTTATTATAGTGTGTGAAAAAATTAATTACCCGTTCTTTTAACTCAGTTTGGGTAATCCAAAAAGAAAAAGGGGGAATTGTAGAGGAATTTCTTAGAGAGCAGGGGCATGATTTGCTATGGGATGTAGCCTGAGTTATTTTATACTAGGCCTCAGTTTTGGGCCTGAATTGGGCCTCAGATTTGGGCCTTGTTAGTAGTGAGCAAGCTTGTGGCGCAGTTAGAAATTCTATTAAGGTGTGCTTGGATTTAATTAATGTAGTTTTAGTAATTTTACCGTGGTGACCTTAAAGTTAAGATTGTTTACATTCCTTTTTAATCTAGTACCAATTAGAAAACACTTGTTCACATAAACTATCTGAGACTGTATATAAACGACCATTTTGAAGCAATAAACGGAGAACATATGATATGACCAAATTGGTTAGACCTATGTTACTCTGTCAGCCTCCCATGAAATGCCCTGGCTTCATACAGAAAATTTATCTTTTATATTGTCTTAATTTTCCTCATTGAATCCTTAGACATAGATATGAACAGCCTTTTCATAGTATCTTTTTCTAACAATTCATCAATGACTTCCAAGCCAAAACCTGACAACTGCATAATTTTCCAAATTTCTGTTTGGGCTATTTATTCTCCATCACAGAATTGCACAAACATTTAGAATTGGAGAGATCTTTTTGTATAATTTCTCACAAAGCTGTGCTGTGAATGTAGTTCTGTTTTGGGTGACCCACAACCCTAATAAGAATCCCTGAGCTTCAAACTAGAAAGGCTACATACGTAGTGATATTAATAATTTCCCACCCAGCATGGTTTGAAAACCTTTGTCAGTTAGGGTTTCTTGCAGGTGATGTTGTGCCAGGCCCCCATTACTCCCTTAGGTCAATCCCTGTCCTTTCACTCTTCTAGAAATAATCTAAAATCCTTGATAAAGCTGAGATTCTCAGGCTTTTCTCTTGCCAGTTTTGCCAGTTTTTATTACTTTTGTGAATGTAAACAAGAAGAGGATCAGTACTGATATTCTAGTAGGGTCATATTCATCCAAATCTCTTAGTCTCCAACTTTATTCATATTAAAACAGCTGACCTGAAAAGATGATCTCTCTTTCTCTCCCCCTTCCCAAATCTCTCTTTATTCCCACCTGAGTATTCAGAGGAAAATGGTAAGGCTAGAAATAGGTGGATATTAATTTCAAATGGATCTGAAACCTGTTAGATGCAGTAGATTAACTCTAGCAGCAAAGTAAGTGAATGGTAATTCAAATTATGTGAAAAACAAAGCCACACTGAACAAACAAGTGTAATGAGTAATGCTCAGACGATCAGTCTAAAAAAAAATTAGAGTCCTTTGTAGTTATGCAGAATCCATTCATTAAAATGGATTAGCCCAAGCTATGGACTTCACCACTAAAGAAATTATAAAGAAAAAGCAGTGTAATTTATCAATTTTAAATGACTACATTTGTATCACTGGCAATAAAAATCTACAAAGCTCCGTTTTCAAATTCTCAGATACAGAAACTTATTCAGTGATTCTTCATTCACCGTGCTTGAACAATAACTGACAAACCAGCTCATCAATATATAGTTAACAGCTTTAATTTGGTTTACCGATGTGTTAGATCTCTGTAGTCTTCTCTAGCCTTTACGCCAATTTGCATTTATCTCACATTTCTGCAGCAATAATGATTAGTACAGAGGCTCTTTGCTACTCTAAAGGGTACTCTTCATCTTTCATTTCTAAATGTACTGTTTATTTCGGGTTACATTGATCTCGAAAAATAAAATCATAAACATCAAATATATAGTTAAAGCATTGCAGAAGGGTCAATGGATCAGCTTATTTATTCTGTAGAGGCCATGGAAATATAATTTTGTAGAAGCCTTTGTTTTCAGTCTAGGTTCACAGACAGACAACACTGCTGTCTTAGAAACTTGAAGTTCAGTGTTCTCCAGCTCCATTTTTCAACAGAAGTGGAAAAACAAAAGACTTACATTCAACAAAAGATATTCACAGGAATCATGCACTGAAAGTTTCAAAAGCATTTTTCTTTAATGGATTATGAAAGTTTCAAAAGCATTTTTCTTTAATGGATTATGATCATTAGTGTTAGAACTTTCCATATCTCCTATGCTTTCCTTTGCAATTTATTCTCACTGAATCTGCAGTTGTGGACAATCTGAATTGTCCATTGAACAATATTTGTTGGAGACAGTGCAAGGGGTGTTAGCAGCCCTTTAGTAAAGTCAGCATTTGACATCTAAAAAATCTATGCTTACCACCTGTTTTTATTAGGGAAAAAAAAATAGAATCAGATCACACACATTCCCATTTGCAAATATTTACTGGGATAAAAGAAAAAAAAAAAAGAAACACAGGTGTCATACATTAGGGCTCTTGAAAAGCCATGACCTTTTGGTACATTTATTACAAAATATAAAGAGATTTGCTTTTGTTATATATGACATAAGTTCTTGAGATAGCAGAGGAAATAGGGAGAAATAAGATTTTATTAAAAGATCTGTGGCTCTAAGTCTCTAAGCCTTTTGCAGTTGATGCAGGGATGTGTACACTATCCGCATCACAGTGCTATTCAATAGTAACACAGGCTGAGAATTACTTCCAGATACCTCAGCCACGAATTTGCAGAGAATAGCAGTAGTGGGGCTGCACTATTTTTAACTGCTGTTAACTGTAGATAACTTCTAATGAGAAAAATTGAAGTTGACAGGTGGTCATGATGTATACTAGAGTGATATAGCCACATCTCTGATCCATAACATTTAAATGTTGACAGTACCATATATTTAAGGGAAGTTGCTTTGTTCTCCTGGAAGCAATAGAGCTTACTGATGTGAAAGTATTGATCAAGTCCAGTCAAATTTAATCTGCGAAATGTGTTAAGATTACAGTTCTCTCCACCTCTTCTTCCTGGTGCTCAGTGGGCTTAGAGGAGCTATCAAAGCCAAGAAATAGCCACTCTGCTTTCTCTTCTGACTCTTTATGTTGGAGAACACTTCCATTAATGTGCTGTTGACACTTCTGAAGGACAGGGTACCATCCAGAGGGTCCTGGACAAGCTCCAGAAGTGAGCCCATGGGAATTTCATGAGGTTTAACAAGGACAAGAAAGAGAGTAGGTTTAGATTAAATTTTAGGAAGAAATTCTTTTCTGTGAGTTTGGTGAGGCACTGGAACAGGTTGCACAGAGAGGTTGTAGTTCTCTGGGACCACTGCTGGAAGTGTTGAAGGCCAAGTTGGATGGGACTTTGAGCAACCTGATGTAGTGGTAGGTGTCCATGCCCATGGCAGTGTGGTTTGGAACTAGATGATCTTTAAGTTCCCTCCCAACCAAAGCCATTCTATGAATCTATGAAGATAAGTGATAAAAACACAATTAAAGTGGCAGTAGTAGCTTTTGGGTGTTCACCTTAACATTATGGCTTCTTCTTGGTGCAGCATGCTGATGATGAAGACCTGAGTGTGGATGTAGAGGGGAGCAGAAAAGAAGGAGCTGGACTCATTCCTTTTACAGTGCCACTGATTGTTTGCTCCAAGACAGGATCCACAAATAGCATTAACTGATGCCAAAGTACTGGTGAGAGACATATCAGCAACACTCAGCATAGATGAGACTCTAACATGGTTTGTCTATGATTTATTATCTGCCAAAGATGTTTTACATAGCTACACTTAAAAAATAACAGCCTTAGGCTTAATACTGTAGAAATATGCATTTTCTGTGGAACTGTGTCAGTGCAGGCACATATCCTTTTGTATATCCGTTCCTCACATGGGGTGTTCAATGGCTCACTTTTATTGGCCGTTAGGAAAGCAAACCACACAGGAAAGGATGGTAATCCAGACTCATCACTCCATTCAAGTATTTCTGTTTTTCAGATCTGTAGAATAATTATCTCTGGTTCAGAATGCTGTCAGCATTGTGCGTATACTGATGCTGATATGTATTTTAAGCAGCTTTTAACCCAGTTTTGGTAAACTGGATAAGTTGAATCTCAAGAATAAACTTGTGACTCTCGCCCTTCCCTCACCCTGGGAACACTTTAAAATTCAGTTGTCTCTAAGCTTTGTTGTGTGTTTGTTTTGGTTTTCTGTTGTTTGATTTCTAGCAGAACATTGTAAAGTTTATGTAATTTTGGGCCTAGTGGTTAATGTGTCCCCTGCAGGCAGGCTCCGTATGAATTAGAAAGAAATTCAATTACTGAGCTACTGATAACTTATCTCAACAGAATGCAAATGGATTAAGATGGCTAAGTGCTCAGTTGCTTATAAATGTACCACTTAACTAGAAAACATGCTCTTTAAGAAAAACAATGACACAAAAGCTATTTTTATGTTTTATACTTCTAGGGGTTTATATACTTCATATTATACCACTCACAATTCAAACTGTAGTGGTCTTTATTACAAAAAAATTAGAGTGAAAACAATAAAACAAATTAATTTTATTTCCCAAACAGACACAGTGGATATATTTCCTCTCTAAAAAAGATTAATGACCCTTTTGATAAAAAGTGTTAGATATTTTATACATATAGATTTGTTTTTCTAGGACATTAATACTGAAATTTAGACTTCAGTTTCTGTAAAATATGGTCATCTCTATGTGTGATCATTATTTATTATACATGGAACAATGAGCTAATTTCATTTTCCTGTTTAAAAATGCCCCTTTCTTTATGCAGTTCTCATGCTGATGTTAATTTTATATATATACAGAAATTGGTCTGTGTGTGTTTCTCATCTTCACAACCAGTGGAGACATATGTTTATTAACTTTGAGAGTTAATGAATTAGCCTGTATTTCTCTATGGGCTTAGAGAATATGGAAGTTATTTATTCATAGTGCATGTAATGTGTATAGCTGTAAGCTCTTCACTGATGCATTTCCTTCCCAAGGAAAAAAACCAAAGCATTTTTCTTTGTTTTATAGGTATCACATAGGAAACTGATGGTCATGTATTTTTGGGAAACTTGTTAGATGGGCATAAAAACATAAAGACTAAGTTCACTGCTACTTTTGATCTCAAAACATCATATGCTTTGGTCTGAAAAGCTATACATTTTAAAGAAGAAAATAATAATAATAATAAAAACTATTAAAAAATCCTTTGTTTGTGCCTTGAATAATCACACTATGAAGTCATCCTACCAAGGGCAAGTCAATTGAATTAAATTAGTGCTTTATTACAGTAATAAGTGCTAGATAAATATACAACTTTTGTAGGCTGAAGGAGATAATTTATCTTCTTTATACTGAATAGCCATACTCATTGAAATAATTGTCATGAATCTGGATACTTGATTCATTTCAGTGGACCTTTAAAAACAAATTTTTAAAGAAATATTCCTGTATAACTTTTATAAAACTGATATTTCTTCAGATCATAAAACAATATTTTCTTTTTCACAACAGTGAAAATATTAAATATGACTTGTGGTTAGAAGAATGACTTTCATAAAAGTGTTTTTATGAAATAAGTTTGAAAGAGAAATAATGATATATATCTGGTGTCACTATCATAGCATATTATTATGACTGGATTTTTCAGGATGTGCAAAACGTGTTTGAAAACCAGTATCCTGGGATTGGGTCTTAGTCCTACAATGTATAATGCTTTACAACCCTGTCAAAAAAAGACATTCATATATGTATTTAGTCATAAATACATAAATATTTCAGTTAGGGTTATAGTCAGGACCTGCTGTCTGCCCACATCTTATAAAAACAGTTTCACCTGCCTGAAACACAACCAAACAGCTTTTCAGAGGAATGTCAGTGTGAATGAGAGGCTCAGTGGACAGTGTGGGGTGGGCTTTGCCCAGGACCTCATCTGTGCAGCCCCGAGCATTGTCAGCACAGGCTGTGTGCCCTGGACCTCATGTCCAGCTCCCTGCAGCCACATAGAGACAGCTGGGAGCCGGGTTATAGTAGTCAGTTCAGCAAAAGCTACCAGCTTGATAGATTCAGTAAGGTCTGAATCAGGAGAGTCAGGAACGAGACTTCAACAGTTTACATTGTGACATGGTTTCTTTCATGTTTTCTTCCTTAAACCACAGGTCTCAATTTACTAAGGCTCTGTAGCATAGTAACCATGTAAAATCATAAAGTCCTGCACTTTAATAGAGGTTACCTAATGTTAAAACCAGCTGGAATTTCCTGTACTAACCTATTGATGCATTCTGACCAAGGTATCCTATACATTATAGGAACAAGTTCTCAGAGCAGAAAATGTTTCTGCACATGAATAAATTCAGATATATTCTATGATATTGACAACAGGTTTATTTTTATTCTCGCTTCAGAAACAATTTATGAGTCATTTAACACATTAGTTCATCTGGAATAATAGCTAACCTACTATACTCACATACTCCTTTGCCAGCTTGATGGATCTGTGAATGAAGATACGGCTTAGTACACACAGCAAAGCTGCATAGTCAGTTTAAATGCTGAGGTGTGCTGTGGTTCTCCTTGCTTGAGAAAGTCCAAAATGGTAGACAGCTTTTTGTACAGAAAAAAATACTAGAAAAAAAGATAGCAAAGAGAGACACTTCTTAAATATTTATGGCTTTAGTTTAGTAGATTTCTGTTTGCCTCTTTTTCTCTAGTTTCTCATTCTTCCATTGCTTTGTAGAGTAGTATGGTCTAACCCATGCGGATTCATACACCTTCTGTTAAACTTTTTCAGTTCAAGTGAGTGAAAACTGACAGTGTACGTGTCCTGGGATTTTTTTGAAATCATGCCAAAGAGAAGCCTATTTTCTGGGACTTTCTCTATTGTATTTTGTCATATAAACAAAGAAAAGGTACCTGTAGGCTGCACACCATCAAGAGGTTGGACCCTATCTTAAATTAAGGAGGTATGTTCATGCCTTCAGTCATCTGTGTCTGTGCTGGAAGTAATGTTATCAAAGCTTACTTTGGATGTTCTTGTCAGGAACATCCATAAATGCTGGAGGTTTATATCCAAAAAGGAGACAGAGGGAGTCCTGCAACTTTATTTTAATAAAGGGAGAGGGTCCACTGGGGCACATGTCCATGGAGTTTTCTCTCTCGAGGTTTCAGAGAGTGAAGCCTCCTTTGATCCTAAACTCCCGGCTGCATGGTGCCCTCTATTCCTTTCAGCACTGGCTGAGGCACTAGGGAGGTACAGCCTTCCCAAACTGCCTACCACATATCCCCCCGCTAGAACCTACTCTTTTACCCCAAAGCTCAGAAACTCAGGCTTGTGCAGACCCTTGTCTGTTTCAGGAGCCAAGCTGCCTGGGCTCTGCAACCAACCTGCTGCCCAAAGTTGGCAGAGACATTAAGACCCATTTCAAAGATATTAACACCCAGACCTTCACCCATCGAATTGTTTGTAAAGACATTAGCTTTCCTCTCATTCTCAATAATATTACTAGTAAAGATGCCAATTAACATAACAATTTTAGTACCTAAAGTACCTACAAACTGTAATTCTGATGATTTAATACTGAAGTTGTTGTCCAGAGTCCAAGATCTTGTAATAAAATTACTGGTCAAGAAACAGAGAATTTTTCTCCTAGGTACTCCAAGGACTACATTACCATCTTCTCTGAAATTTTTCTCTTTTAATAGCTCAAATAAAAGATTGTCTAAAATTTTAACAAATCAATTTTAACTCCTTTATTCATCCCAAATTTGGCTTAGCTTTATGTGACAACAATGGAAAGAAAGTTGAAGAAAGGAATGGTATTAATTTGAAAAAAGTTCCATCTGTAGTTCCACTCCAAATGCAGTCAGTGCCAAGTTACTTCTGTTTTCTTCAAAGGTACCTTCAGTAGTAATAATTAAGAAAATGCAACTTTCACTGCCAAGGATAATTAAATCGTTCTATAGCCAACAAAAGACATTCATTGATGCTGTGCCAAAACAAGATGTGCTTCTAATTAGTGAAGTTTTCCACTGTTACAGTGCAGGAATTGTTTTAAATACATGTATCTGAAAGCTCACAGTTCTCACAAGATGCCTTTTACTATGTTAAGACCATCCCAGATACATTCATTGATCATAAAGATATGTTTTTACAAAGGAACATCACTTGATCTATAACACCAAAGTAATTTCAAACATTTCTTAAAAAATACCATCTACTAAAACTTGCCAATAAATAAAACCCAAAAATCTGTGATGCCTGTGGAAGTTTTAGATTTCACTAAAAACTACATACACCACAAAAAACTGTTCCGAGTTATTTCTTAGAGTAAAATGTAAGATCAAATTATTATTTTGTTACAATTTTCAGAAAATTGAGTAATGAAAAACTTTGAGGCAAAGAAGGGAAAATCCTAATGCACGCAACAAACCTCTCTGTGAGTTGCAATGTTCATCAACCCTGCAGCATAATCTAAAACTATGGTGAAGACATTTTTGATATTTATAACATTTGAAGGAAAATAGAAGAAGATTTTAAACCAGAGAAACAGAAACAGATCTTTATGATCAACAAATATATCTGGGATGGTCTTATAGTAAAAGATATCTTGTGAGAACAGTGTGCTTTCAGGTACATGTATTTTAAAAATTCAATAATATTAAAATTTAAGAATGTAAAAGCTCTTTAAAATATATGTTTTCACAATTTCTTTAATAGAAATATCTGGCTTTTGATATTTTAGAGGGGTAATGATCTTTAAAGACAAATGGATAGATGGGTAAGAATTCTTGAAGGAACCTCTCTAAAGGTGAAAAAATCCTTTTTATTAGAGGTTGGTCTCCAACAGTGTTATTTGAATATTTATAGTGCTACATAGGTCTCTACAATAAACATTTGCTTCACTACTGTGCTTTTTTTTTTCTCCAAAAGCCAAGTGCTATAAATTCCTAAAGGATGTAATATTGTTCTTTATTACTAGGTAAGCAGCTCAGGAATGCAAGGTAAATACAGTTATCAAAAGAGCCAATTTTTAAAAATCAACAATATCAAACACTTTACAAGGATAAATTCTTTCAGTGTAGATGAGGAAAGTATTTATCTAATAATTCTCAGTATAGGCCTTTTTCCTTCAGGGAGTTAACACACAGGGATCTGGGGTAGTTGTAGAAGGTGGTGTAGCCAAAGGACAGCTTTAAAGCTTTTACTCACCTTCATAAGGGATTCATCTTTGCAATAATCTCAAAATAATATCTAAATATGTCCTATGATATATGCAACCAGATCAGTAATTTATATATAAAAAATACAGCCATTAAATAACTTCAGCTTAGCAAAGCCTTGATGAAATTCACTCTGGAATACTTAAGAATCTTGCCCAAACTTCTAGTGACATTTGGGGGAGCTAGTGGAAAATTGGTGACATCCTTGAAAACTAAAGTAGCTGTAGTGTGGAACTTCTCCCCAATTTGGGGGGTTAGATGGGGGGGGAGATTGTAAGAGGTCTCTGGAGATAACAGACCCATCTATTTTGTTTTGCTCATTTAGGAGCTACTTGAACAAATTACTAAGCAACCTACAAATGTATGGAAAATAAGTAAAAGCAAGCATTGATTTGTTCTCGAAAAATCTATCTGATTTTTCTTATTTGACATAATAATTTGGCTACTAAAAGAGAGAGAAATAATAGATATTATGGATCTTGACATCTTCATAAGCAAAGTAGATTAATACAGTCTAGGGTAAAATTGCTGTTTTGTGGAATGATGGATCAATAAGGTCTATGTAGGAGGGAAGGAATTAACTCCAGCAGCAATTAGGGATGTCAAGCTATAGAGACCCATCTGCAGAAAAAAAGTACTGGCAGATGACTAGGAAGGGAAGAAAGCTGTCTGGGAAAATCTAATCTGCAAGTGGGGTTGCTAAGGAGGTTAGATGCAGGCTTGTCGAGGGAAAAAAGAAGACAACCTCTCTCAATGCTCTTAATTGAAAAGTCCTCATAAGCTGAGTAAGACCAGTATGTGTCAGCAGAAAGAGGCAGTACCAGTGCCTGAGATGAGTTTCTGGTCTGGGATGGGGTGACCCTGAGTAGAAAACATTAAACCTTACATTGCTGCTTTAGCCCGAAGTGTCATAGCTTGTTGTATCTGTGCTGATGGTTATGGAAGGTCTGTTCAGATTTCTCAACCAAAGCCATACCATTGTTAGAGGATTACAACAGCAATGCTAATATGTGACTATGGCCCAACAAGAATGTCTTAGTGCTGATCACCCGGCAGCCATGAGTACTGCTGACACAGGCATTGTCTGAGGGTGAGGACAGGTAGACTAAAGGCCATGGCTGGCTGAAGTGGCATTGGACAGTGACCCTCAAGTGTCACAGAATCATAGAATGGTTTGGGTTGGAAGGAGCCTTAAAGATCATCTGCTTCTAACACCCTTGGCATAGGCATGGACACCTACTAGAAGGAGGAATGTCTGAGGACTTTGTCTTATATAGGCTTCTTAGCTACATACTGGGCATTATATGGGGCCAACATTCTTAGTACTTTTCTTAATGCCAGTGGTCATATCATTAGAATCTCTCAGCTATTCAGTTTTGGACCTGATTGTCATAACTTCTGTCTTGGATGCTACTCTGGACATAATATCCCCTGCTTGGAAAATGCCAAAACCAATAGCTAAATCAGTCCTGAGATGACAAGTTTAGCTGGTTTAAAGAGATTCCACTGGGAAGGTTTGGTGAGGGAAGGCAGCAGTTTTACTGGTACTGTTTTGAAAATCTGAGTAATGGAGTGTTGTCCTGCTACAGAATTACACTGTCATCACTTAAAAGAGTGGTATAATGATATGGCAGCTTGCCAGCTTGAAGGTGTACTCTGGGATATATGAACCATCTCACAAATAGTCTCCTGGATGATGATGGAGTTAGCAGCAAACTCCTGATCCTGATGTAGTTCTTCTATTAATAAGTGGGAGGCAAGGAAATTTTCAAATACGAGGAGGTAGGTAGACTGTATGTTGATCATTTGTTCATCCACATCAAACCACATGTGGGTTTAAGTCAAAGGTTAAAATACCAGGTGTGCAAGATCAAATACAGAATGTTTAGGAGTAGCTTCAAATTTTAAACACTGACATGAGTAAGAAATCGTATTTACAAGGAAAATCTATAAGTATCCTGAAGAGACATTAACTCTGAATTGTAACTTCTCCTGTGAATCTTGTAATCGGTCTATATACGCCTCTGCACATTATACCAGTAAGAATACACTGGTGGAAGCAGGACCCTGGCTGTTTCTTAAGTGCTTAGTCTTGCTTATTCCCACTAGCTGAGTGTAAATAAGTAGATATCTCTGTTTTGCCACATTGTCTACTAATTACCCTGTACATGTCAGGAAGCTGAATGGTTCTTGTTGTCTGATCTATTCAGTCTGTACTGACTAATTCTGGTCTAACATAAACCATATGCAAGCCAAATGCTGTTCAAGACTCCTCTGCTAAATATGCAGGCCTTATGCAGTGAGAAACACCAGAGAAAAGAAAAATAATACCTAAAAAATTAAGTGAAACATCTCCATCATAAGAAGCAACAAATATGTAAATGGGAGCATATTTCAGAAGAGAGAAAACATAGTTATAGCCAAATTATCACGTTCTCAATCTGGGAAAAAATTATGTTGGTTGATAGGTAATAAGCCTTAATAAGAAAATTACTATGAACGTGTTATAGATATGAATAGGTTGTGTTTTAAAATGTTATGAATCTAGCACTAGAAGATATCAACTCTCAGAGTCACAGCTGTCCACCTGCTGGACTCTATTAACACATCTGTTAACCCTTTATAGATAAATGGAAGTTTTACAGTAGAATGTAGTTCCGTGGCACATAACTTAGAGAGCGTATCTATGAAACACAGCTTTTGGAAGACAATGCACCTAAGAAATAGCAGAGAGGTTTTGAAGATGAGTGCCACATAGATCCAGATCACTGAACTACAGCTTTTTATTCAATTTCATCATAAATCTATGTTTCAGTTTCATCATTCAATGCGAGTTCATATATTTAAAGTCTTCTCATCTTTGTAAAGAACCTTGAGTTTATACACCTCTCTGAACAAAGAACCAAAGCCAATGCAGTTTTATGAACACAAGTATAGTTTCATCTTTAACCTAGACTCATTACTTTGCAGTCATTCACTGTGCAATAGAAATATAATAAAATGGTGTTCTGTAAATGAATGCAGACTTTGATCCTATATTGGAGTGCATCAGAAGTCACTCAGTATTATGCAAAGAATGGGACAGCTACAAGGATTGGAAAGGACAGCAACATGAGAGGAAGAAACATGACAGATATTTTCAATGAGAAAATTTGTTGATTAATAACCTGAAATGCCAATAAAATAGCAGAAATGTGAGCAAAAAGTTTAAGAATCAGATATATATGTGCTTTTATTATTATCATTTGTTGGAACTTTGGGGCTATTTAGAAATATGGTACAACATCAGCAAAATTAATTAAAAGCATGATTTTTGTTAGAGCTGAATGTTTTTAAGGGATTTTAAATATTGTAGCAGAAAATTAACAGTTTTGATGTTCTTGTTTGTGTTGAGAAATTTTTTCATTAGCTCAGATATTTTTGTGGGACATAAAGCCCCCTTTTTTGTCTTGAGTTATATTAGTTAGCACAGCTGTGAGTCTAGGCTGGATTAGCTTACAAATTGATAAAATGAAAATTTCACCTTTGCAGATAATATTCAGTGTTCTAGACTAAAGCCTTTGAAACCTGATGAAACATGGTATGTAGCAGAATCCCTTCAGGAGATAATTAGTATTGAGGTTGCATGTAATCATTGTGTTACTTTATACTGTTCTCAGAAGGCAATGAATTCAGTTTGATTTTTGTAGTGTTTTCAAGGAACACTAAATGAGCTAGAAAAAAGAAGAAACAAATTCAGAAAAATGTGCTTTTATTTTGCACAGAAATTATATTTATTTATTATACTGTCAGATAAAGTTTTTCAAGTTTAGAGATATGTACGGTAGATTTTTGAGACTGAAGTTATATTTAATCTCTCCAATTTCTGGGGCGTGTGTGATCTATACAGCATTTTTCAGACAGCTGTGGTTTCAATTTTATCCAAGTCAAATGTGGCCTAATCTCAGAAGATGTTTAAATGCTATGTCCTGTCCTTCATCAAAGTCTTTTGACTTCACAGTCAGAATTGTTTAATTTAAAAGGAACCTTTGGATGTCACCTGGTCCAGCCCTCAATTGAAGCAGATTTACTGTGTGGGGATTCTATTGAACACACTGTCAAAAAAGCCCTACTGTGGTCTAGGAAGGGAATAACCACTGTTCTCTCCTCACCTTCCAAGCCAGTCATTTCATCATAGAAGTTTATCAGACTGATCAAGCATGACATACCCTTGATGAACCCATGCTGATTGTTCCTAATCATTTCCTTGTCTTTCATGTGGCAAGAAATGATTTCCAGAGTTAGTTGCTCCATCACCTTGCCAGAGATCAAGGTCAGGCTGACCAACTCGTAGTGGTTCGGTCTTGCTTCTTAGCCGTTTTGAAGGCAGTCCAGTCCTTAAACATCTCTCAACTGCGTTCATTATTACTAGATAATCAACAGTGCAATAATATCAATTTCCTCAACATGCATCCCATCAGGACCCATGGATTTCAATGTCCAGTTTACTAAAGTATTCTCTATTCTGCACCACACTGATAACCAGCATGGATTATTCTTGTCTGCCTGCACAATTTCATGGAGTTGTGTCATTAGTTATCTACTCTCCAACATATCCACAAAATTTAAAGTGCCCTGCACTCATCAGTCATGGCTTTTCTTCAGTGTGGCAAATGTGGCTTTGTCACAGCAATATTCACAAAAAATTCTGCTACATGCCTACTTGAACCTTTTGCTAGACTTTTTGTTGTCCTCCAAACCTCTGACCTCTACCCTCTGTTTCCTTTTCTAGTTCTTTGTTATCTCAAACACAAGTTGATTGAATTCTGCAGCTCTTAGCATCCTAGGCCTTGCTTTCTCTTGTGTGTGGGACAAGTTTTCTTTTTATTGCTCATCCATCATCCACTTGTCAAGTTTTCAAACAAGCACTGTGGCAGTTCTTCTGCACTGCTTTACTGCTTTGGAGGAGCTCCCTGAAGATTTCTCATAAACATCTATATAGGTCCCTCTCACTATCTTCTCACTCCATCCTTAGGCTGAGCCCAGCACAAGCCTCTTGTTTCCATTTCTTTTTTTCTTACCGTTTCACACACAGATTGCATGTTTGTTCAGTGCCCATTTTGATCAGATTTTAGGATAATTGAAAAGAGTAT